>JBAJHW010000003.1:160740765-161990765 GCA_037013535.1 Intellagama lesueurii | reverse complement strand
TCAATGAATTCTGACTGAACATCCATGTTGTGCATTCACCATCTAGAATTTCACAGGCTCCAATGTTGAAGAGTTTTAACGTGCTCAGTCCACTGATTAATGGGAAGAGGGCATTTATCCTTCCAGTGTTTCAATATCAATTTTTAAGCCACTGTAAGGGCATAAAACTTTCATTTAATATTTCCTTGTTTTCCAAGAAACAAATAGGCAATTTAACAAAATATATACATCCACAAGATTTAGAGATTGCTCCAGTATAAAAACCTTGTGACCTTCCACCATATATATGTTGTCTCAGATACAGAGTAAAAATCCATGCCTTCCTTAATCCACTACCTTACAGAAATTTTATGTTTATGGAACTATGATGAAACAACATTGTTGATGGAACAATGTTTCCATCAAGAGTTTTCCGAATGACATAGATAGTTCTTTGATATTTCGTATTCCCATTAGAAAAGGATCTGTTCTTGCAAAATGTGTTTATTTTTTCAACATCCTTCCATTATCCTTACTCCATTTTCCAGAACAGGACTTAGAAATGTTACTTTAGGATCACAGTTCCTAACCAATAGACCAGCTATTTGTGATCCTGGAGTTGTAGTTCAATAATTGCAGGTGTGATGTATGGGAGGTTTCTCAGAATTACAGATAGTAACTTTTCAAGCTCTGTTTCAGAAAACTATTTGACTACAGATACTCTGGACTTGGTGAGAGACGGTGAAAATGCCTGGAAAGTTTGTGGCTAGCAAATAGTGGCTATTTTTCTGTAGCCTTTGGAAAATTATTGATAGCATTAATTTAAATGAAAATATGGAAACACGTTTATTGTGATCTGGCTAATCTGGAACAGTAACTTTATTTGCTGTAGTGTGCTGGCATTTGTTTCTGACCTTTGTCAATTCCTAACACACATATTTTTTCTGACACACATATATTATGCAGCTTATTGTTTATCATGTTGACACAGGTAACGTGCAATGCCTCATCATAATCTCTGTCAGAAATATGGATAATATGTCTGCTACCAACAGATATTTTTCTAGCTCTTAGAGTGAAAAAGGCGTATAGCCAAAGTCAAGAGGGGAAAAATCTCTGGATCTTGGAGAATAATTGTTTCTGGGGTCAGTTCTCCAGCAATTTCCCTTCCATAGAAGCAACTGCACTAGTTAGATACCTGAGTTATCTTTTTCTAGCTCTGCACAGTGGCTTTTGATTGGCTTAAGAAGTGCAAATCACTGGTCTCTACTGGTGTAGTCATAAATTTGGAAATGGAGACAATCATTGAGATAACATCCTTGCTCCATAGCCCAAGAAAAATCAACAACTTTAGACTGCTGTCCTGATCCATCTCAACAAATCAGTGCTAGCAGTTTTCATCATTGTTGTTTTGTAAAGCTAGTGGCCTTAACTGTATATTTAAAACCAAGACACTACAAAATAGTTCTTTTCAAACTGGGATAGCCTGCAGTAATATATTGCTGCTTTGAAAATCCATTTTTCATTCCCT
This sequence comes from Intellagama lesueurii, assembly GCA_037013535.1. Taxonomy (NCBI): domain Eukaryota; kingdom Metazoa; phylum Chordata; class Lepidosauria; order Squamata; family Agamidae; genus Intellagama; species Intellagama lesueurii. Next base: position 161,989,255 of record JBAJHW010000003.1, on the reverse strand, counting down.
TGCTATTGTGAGGATTGACAGCTAAGCTTAAACTGCTGGATAGCTCGGAGGTTTAGGCATCTGGCTCTGGAGCCAGAGGTTGGGAGTTTGATTCCCCACTGTGCTTGCTTGACAGGGCTGGACTCAATGGTCCATGGGATCCCTTATAACTCTGCAGTTCTGAGATGATCATGATGATGATGATCATGATGACCATAATCATGATTAAGGGAAGGGAAGCCCAAGAGGTGTGTCTTAGGATATCATTGACCCCACTAAATTCCTAATATCTTGATACTGCAAGCTTTAGCTCTGGGTCTTAAGTGCTGAAAATATTAAATGGCCACTGCTACAGATGCTTCTCACACCTCCTCTAATTAATGCAACTTAACATGCTGTATTTTGTGATTCACATTCTCGAGGTAAAGATGGGCTTCATTGTTTGGTTTCTCAGGTTTGAAGGTTGGCCAGCATCAGATCTGATATGTCAGGCTGAGATAACTTAGTGATTTAGGTCTCAGGCTGCAGAGCCAGAGGTTGGGAGTTTGATTCCCCCACTGAGCCTCCAGGGAGAAAAGCCAGCCCATGAAGCATGGATCATCGAGTCCAGCCCCTCTCAAGGAGGCACAGTGGGGAATTGAACTCCCAACCTCTGGTTCCACAGCCAGAGACCTAAGCCACTGAGCTATCCAGGAGCTCATGAGATAATTTAGGCTAGAAGAACATGTTATTGATAACATATTATTGGGCCCAAAAGTCATTCTGCATCTTCAGTACCAATATGTAGTCCATCGCCTAAGCCATCAATGAACAGTTTGTCTTTCAGCACTACAAGGTGTTCATTATTCTGTTGTGGTGACTTCCTTCAGCTCACACACTGAGATTTCTAAAATGTTACTTATTTTCTGGATATCAATTGACTCTGCCTTCCATTTTATTCTTTGGAGGTGGAGACATTTACACAGCTTACCTCATTCAGTCTTATGACCATTACCTACAGCCAGTTTGAAAACCTTTTGCATTGTTTTCAAGGTCCAGGGAGAGAGAGAGAGATGAAAACCAAAACTCCACCCATCTAAACAAAAACAGAACAAAGCTACATTTGAAGCATGAGTGTCTGTGATACTTATGATACTTATAAAGAGGCCTTGATTGAGACTGAAGTAATAATTTCTCTTGCATTAAAAATTTTATTGGCTCATTGTGTTGAATTAAAATTAAATGCACAGGAAGAATGTTTATAAAAGGCAATGCAGATGATCATTAATTATGAACGAAACAAAGGGGAATAGGAGAGAGGAGAAGGAAACAAACAGTAGGGTAAATGAATCTGTCAGTTCCATTTTCTCCTACATTTGAAATTTTTTAGATCTTAAGTTCTTTTCCTCCTGAGTATGAAAAAAGTCTTGAATTTTAGTAAATTTGTGAAGGGTCAGAACAGAAATTAAATTCTCACCCATCTGCACCAGCCACGTTCAACAGGGATAAAGGTGCCATCTATCTCTCAAGTAGTTGTTAAAACTGTAGAGTCTCTCAGATAAAAAGAAAACAGGACCCCAAATTCAGTGCCACAAACATGGTGGAATACAGAAGGATTCAAACCTGAATTTTTAAGAACTCTGCACCAAGGTGTCCAGAAAAATGGGCGAATCTGTCAGTTCTGGTTTCTTTCACTTTCTTTCACCCCCTTCCCCCCAAATAATCAGAACTGTGTGAATTCAGTAATTTTTAATAAAACCTCCATGATTACAAAAATTTTAACCCATTAGATTCGGAATAATATCGGTGAACCATGGGCATACACGCTTCACTAGAATGCCAAATAGATCTATTTGAAACATTGCAGTTGTACAATTGATCACACAGTTTACGTCAGGACTGTTGTGTAGTACACCTGCAGAAGTGCTTTATGGATATTATTTCCAATTTGCTGCAATGTTTTCCTTCCATTTCTGCAGCTTCAAATTATGTAAGCGTAGCTGTGCAACAAGATTTCACCTCCCTATGTTTATCATGGGGTTTTGTGTGTGTGTGTGTGTTATTTGTTTTATTTTTGCAGAAGGGCATCTGCTTGTCGTACCGTGCAATTTTCTTTCCCCTATGGATCTTGCATTTAGTGTGTTTCGTTTTTGTGATTTGCCACTAGGAGAAAAGCACAGGTTTACTTTGCACGTCTGATCGCTAAGCCACCTATCTTGGAGGAATCCTCATTGTGGGAGGAGAACTGGGTTAATGGCAGGGCAAATGCATTCCCCTTCGTGTGTTGTTTGACTCTCATTGAAGAGGCTGTGCAGTGGTAAAGGCCCTGCTTCTTGCTGCGGATGATATTCAAGGGCATTTGGCAAAGAGTGCAGCAACAGAGCATGCACAGCAGGCCTTGCCCAGGACACTTTGCAGCCTCAAAGCGAGCTCAGATGACGGGCCACAAGTGCCATCACTTTAAAATCTTGCTGGCCAGCCAGACATAAACCTCTGCCTTCATCTATCTGCCCCTACTTCCCTTTTATCAGTGTTGATGTAGTTGAATATGTGCCACCATGACCTCCCTCTTTGCTGCCTTTTCCATCCCTGTTTTGCCTGTGTTGCTTTCCTTAGATATGAGCCGCGTGTGTTTTTCCCCTCCTGGATTATAATTCCCCAAATCCCATTCTCTGGGATTCCATGACCTTTTGTAGTTCATAAAGCAAACCTCCGTCAGCTCTGGATTTTGTTTGTTTTTTGGAGTTATGCCAATCGTATTGCATTGGCTAATCTCTTCCCACTAGATTTAACAGGAAGAATTTAAGGAAAGAAAATGAGAGAGAGAGAGAAAAGGGGCAGTGTTGAGAGGAGAAAACAGGTAAACCTGCCCCCTTTACGTACTTTTTCTTCCCCATGAAATGGGTCACATAATCAGGGCTGTGGTTCTGTTGCAAGTTCTGATGCCAGAGCTTCCAACTACCAGAGGCAGGATGAATGTATCTGTAATTGCCAGTCACATTTCTTCCCCCACCCCCATTCTCTGTGTATTAATTGCTTATAAATGAAAACTCAACAAAAACAGTTGTGACAAAACACAGAAATCTGTGGAAGATCATCTACCAGATTCAATATTTTACCAGATCCAGACCAAAATCTTTTTTCAGAATATTTAAACAGAATTTCCCAAGTCTTCCTTTAGCACCTTAATAAGGTACACTTCACAGATTCTCCTGTCTGTAAACTATTGTTCCTCAAAGAAGTTCACGCACAGCAGAAACAAATTTGACCTGCTGTGGCTAATTGATGTAAGAAATCTTCCTCAGAGTTTGGAAGTAGTTAATTATAAATGACAATTCATATGTAACGTAATTTTTTCAGCACATGAGCTATAACTAAGAGTGTTTATTATAACTTAAAATGAAGGATAACTTCATTCCTTTTGCAGTATAACTGTACCTTCTTGAAGCTGTCTTTTAGCTGGTTTGAAACACCCACCCATGTTCCCCACCCTTCTCAATTTTTTCCCATCTAGCATGAGGAAGAATTCTATAGGGCTCAAAAGCTTGTATATTTTATACATTTACAATTCATAGTAATAAAGGCATTGCCCACCTGTGGTTTAGGGAACTTGGATTTTGTTTTATACCAACAGATCCATGCATCCTCACCTTTTTATGTACTTTTTGTTCCTTTTAGTTACTGGGGTGTGGCCTCATTAAATGGTGGAAGAGAAACATAGAATCATATAATTATAGAATAATTGAGTTGGAAGCAGCCTATAAGGCCATCAAATCCAACCCAGTGCTCAGTGCAGGAATCCAAATCAAAGTAGAGCTGACAGATTGTTGTCCAATTTTCTCTTGAATGTCTCCAGCGTTGGAACACTCACCACCTCCTGAGGTTATTGGCTCCATTGTTGTACTGCTCTAACAGTTATGAAGTGTTTTTCCCGATATTCAGCCTAAATCTGTCTTCCTGTAACTTAAGCCCAATATTTACATATCTTGCACTCTGGGATGATCGAGAACAGATCTTGTACATCTTCTGTATGAGTACCTTTCAAGTATTTGAAGACTGCTATCATATCTTCCCTCCATCTACTTCTTTCAAGGTTAAACAGGCCTTGTTCTTCCGGTTTTCCTCAAAGGGCTTGGTTTCCAGTCCCCTGATCATCCTTGTTACCCTCCTCTGAATTTGTTCCAGTTTGTCGGCATCCTTCTTGCTGACAAAGCTCACACAGTCCAAGTGTAGCCTTACATTATACCACCTCATTCTGCAGCCTCATGCAGTATAGCTTTATCAATTTAAGAAAACTGGACTGGTTGCCAAAAGAGAGGAAACACTTGCCTGTTGAAAAAAGGGCACTGGATTCTTCTAAAGATCTGCATTACCTACCGGTCCCAATGTAAATACTCAAGCTGCAGGGCTAATCAACACGAGCAAGCAAATATTTGAAGAAGAAATTTCCAGAGAGTGCAGGCATGGAAAGAAATTAGCTGTGAGGGAAAATCAATTATATATCATTATCAGCAAGCAGTCTGCAGTACATCCCATTAATAAGGCTCAATCTAAGAAAAGGCACAAACCGCTGCTCAGTCCTTCTTCCTCCAGTACAATAACGCACTCAAGAGTTATTTTTGCATCTCTGTTCATGATCCTGAATCCCAAGGGAGAGGAGTGTGAAAGAAGTAACAAAGGGATGTAAAGCTTTTGCAGTTCTGTGAACTACTCGCAGTAGCACGTAAATGAAGTAAATGATGTAGATGAATACATTCATGTAGAAAAGAAGCTGGAAAAGAAAAATGCTTCCAGGATGATAGAAGCCACTTTCACTCTAACATGTATCTGTGGTAAAGTCAGAATAAAAAACCTAGAAAGATAAGGACTGATTAATTGAGGCTTAAAGCCACAGTGGTATATGAAGATTCTATTACAGTGTGCCAAAGTATAAAGGCCTATAGGAGCCTCATGGCACAGTGGTTAAGCTGCAGTCAAAAACTCTGCTCATGACTTACATTCAGTCCCAATGGATTCAGATAGCTGGCTCAAGGTTGATTCAGCCTTTCATTCTTCCAAGGTTGGTAAATTGAGTACCCAGCTTGCTGGTGGGGAGGCAGTGTATAGCCAGCATAATTAAATTGTAAAACACCCAAAGAGTGCTCTAAGTGCTATGGGTCGGTATATAAGCAGCACATTTTTTACATTTGTGTCATAGAAGCTGCTATCAATAGAGGCTTAGGGCATTCAAGTTGAGGTACTTTCAGCGATTCTTCTTCTTGCTGTTGTTCCTTTCCCACTAGAGCTTAGACGTCATAATGGTTGTACAGACTTTGGATATGGCAGCTGTAAACTATGTTGCGTTGCATCCAAACCAATCATGTAGGTTCTTCAGCTGATTTTAAGGAATTAGAAATGGATGTGTCACTTGAGAATACATCCTTAAACAGAAGGAGAATCCTTGACTTTGCTGTTGTAGGACTATTGCCTCAGTTTCCAAGTTCTGATAAAGAACATAGACTTTGAGCTTGTTCACACGGATACATTCTGAAAGTAGGTATTCTGACTAACATCAGCCAAGCACTGGTGAGCTTTTCTTAAACTAACAAATGAGAAGCTTGAACCTGTCCATTTATCTAAACCCTAGCCTCCTGGCCTTCCTTCAAGCAAAGCAGAACATCCAGGCCCTGAGAATGAGGGAATGAATACTGCCTACAAGGAAATGAAGCCCATCTGATGGCTTAATGGGCTAGTCAGCTGAATGGGCTGGCTGAAAACCGTGCACTAAGAATGGATTTGAGTGGAGGAGGTTAGTGCAAAGGTTATTCCCAATAAAGTCAGTAGATGCAAAAAAAAAAAAAAAAATACCACAAGTATGACACATGACACAGATGCAGTATTGCCAGTACATATGTGTGTCTTTAGATAACAGCTCCAAGAATTCCGTACAACAGTAGCCATGCTGCCTGGACAGTTCTGGGAATTGTTGCCCAAAAGCACAGATACACACACCTCTAATTTGTGATAAAAAGGAATTATTCAAGAAAAGTTGCTGGCAAAATTTAGGAAGTACCATCCATCTCTCATTGTAACACAAGCAAATCAAATTTGCTTGTTCTTTCAATGATGTAACCCTTGAATATTTATGAACTTTCTATTCTGCAAATAAAATCAGAAGTGAATGACCGGAGCCTATAAAAGTCAGAAATTTTCCCCTAAGACAGAATCATGTTTCCCTTTTAAAAACAGGAGAGCATAAAGTGTTATGTAATGAATTCCCAGAAGTCTCACTGAGAAAAAATTATTGATGGGGAGGCTCCTAATGGAAATCTACAGAATTCAAAGCTTCTCTAACACAATTAACAATAGCAGGAACAGCAAGTTACTAGCCTGAATGTGAAGATCACAGCTGTAGATTTGTAAATATAGGCAGTGCAGAAAATGTCACAGCAATGAGCAGGTAGGCATACAGAATAGCAGCAGGGCAGAACCTGAACACAGATCCTGACTGAATTGTGCAAGAGGTTTTTGAAGGAATAGTCTGGCTCCATCTCTTCAATATGCATTTTGAAAAATCTGAACAAAGTTGTTAGCCAGAAGCCATACTGTTCTCAATGAAACACCAGTGAAGCAATGATAAACACAGCAGAGAAAAAGGTGGAATGCAGCCACTAGATTATTCAGGTTATTTCACATGTCATATTCAAAAACTGACCAGGAAAAAATGATGGATGTCACCACTGAGGAAGGAAGGAGGGAAGGATAGGAGAGAGAAGCTGTGTATCCTCAAACACATAGTTGGGCAACATGTGGCCCTCTGTAAATCCTTGGGCTGCAGCTCCCTGGAATTTCTTACCATTGACTTTGACAGCTCAGTCTGATGGAAGTTCCAGCACACTTTGCCCACTCTGCTATAAGCAGGAGAGTTCCTCTTCAGATTTAATCCCTAGTGCCTCCAGTTAACAGCTCTCCGATAGCAAGACCTTGACTGGAAACATTTCCAGAGAGGTAGTTGTGTTGGTGTCTAGTCTAGTTCACCAAAAGTAACAAAGAATCTGGCGGTATCATAAAGACTGATACGTTTTGTTTGGCTTGAGGTTTCGTGGGCAGCAGCTCAGTTTGACAGGTGCATGTGATGCAGAGGGAAGCCATCCGAAAAGCTTATACCCAAATAAAATGTGTTAGCCTTTAAGATGACCTTAGACTCTTTGTTGGCTTTGTTTTCCTGCAGAAGTGCTCTTTTTAAAAGTGTGTTGGATGATTTCAGTCAGTGTAAGGCAGCTTTGTAAACAGATATGGATTCCTGAACATAAAATCAAATCTCTGGCAAACTCTGTTAAAACTTTGCAAAGCAATTTTTCTCCCTATGTTCTCCCACGCGCTGTTTGTCTTTTAATGACCTGTTTTCCCCCCCGCTCAGATTCAACAAGACAGACGGGAAAGCTTAGGAAACAGACACCCCTCATCCACTTGTATTTGCTCCTCACCCCCTCCAGCGTACTGGCAATCTCGGTGCCCTTTTCCATTTAAAGCTTTTTTAAAATTCCTCTCTGCCGCAATCTCTTTCTGTTTCTTATGAAATTTATCTTCAAGTTCCACTCTATTAGAAGGCTGCTGTTTCTGGTTATATATTGTTGAAGTTTTCCTTGCCCGCTATTCTATATGTTGTGGGCTGTTTTTCATTATTTCCGTGGGACTCTAGGAAGAAGAAGAAAAAACCAATTCCTTTATTTGAGAATCCTGACATTTATTAGCATAATAAAACTCTCAAGACGAAATTGCAGTTTTCCAGCCGGTAATTTCATTTGCTGGGGAATTTACCAGGAATTTATTTTAGAGCCAGGTAAAACCTAAAATATGAGCTTATGCATGAAACACAGACTGGGGAAAAAATGAAAATGGATTACAGGATGAAAAACTGTGCCATTGTTCTGAATTTTTTCATTAGGGAATTGCAGAGAAGATGGGAGGAAGGCCAAAGTTTCAGCTGTCCTATACCAAACATTATGTATTGCCATGCAGGCTGTTCACTCTCTGGGGACTACTAGTGATCTGCATACTGTCCTAAGGTGCTCAAATAACATCTATGGCTAAGAATGGTTTTGAATGCTTTCAGCTCAGTGCACAACTCTTGTCCTCTTTTGGGGACAAAATGGCCAGTGTGCAACATGTTTTAGTAACTTCCTGAGTGGATTAGCATTGAATGCTTTACATCTCTGAAGAGCATCCAAAATGCAGAGACCCAAATATTTAGTCATGGCAGACTGCAGTAATCTTGAAGAAGTTTCACAGATTCCCAGCTATTTCCTATGTATTAACTGTTCATATTCAAAGGGGCTCAGAATACTTTAGAGCAGCCACTCTCAATGAAGGATGTATGGCTCTCTGGGGAGCCCTGGACCATTTGAAGATGGCCGCAGACTGGAAACAATTCTTCACACACCACCTTATAAGGTTTGTTATGCATTTATTATGCTTTAGATCAGTTATTTTCAACCTTTTCTTGGCCTTGGCCATAAACACAATATGAAAGAAATATAGGCCAAATTAGGATTGTATAAATCACATAATGAATCTGAAAAGGTGGTGCGTGAAGAATTTTTTCCAGTCTGTGCCCCCCTTCAAATGTGCTAGGGCCCCCAAAGGGGCCATATGGGCCCCACTGTGAATGGCTGCTTTAGGAAATGCTTTCTTCCACATCTGTAATAGTGGAGACTTTATTTTTGGCCGCAGTGGCAAAGGTTGGGAGTTTGATCATCTACTCTGTCTTCCTGGAGAAGAGCCAAGCCGTGGTAAGCTGCACAGCCTCAGAGCACAACCAGAAGAAGGGACTAGAAGTAAACCACTTCTGAGCACTTTATCCTTGGAAACCTTAGCAAGAGTTGCTATAAATTGGAATCAACGTGGCTACACATATTATTATTTTGATACAGGAGAAATTAATTTGTCCAACTTTGCTTCAGTTCTGTTCCTTTCCTATTTTGTTGGATTCCACAATTTCTTTCATTGAGGTATATGAGATGCTTGTATGTTACGTTCCTAGTGTTGTTTTTAAGCTACCTAGCAGCTCTTTGCTTTGATTATAAGGTGGGACATAAACACAATTTTACCAGAGCCTTTGAGGGAAATTCTTTAAGATGAAGTGCCATGATTGTCTTCATTGTTGGAAGACAAATAGGAAGCACTCAGATCTGATGTTCTAGAGTTGGTTGGTTGGTTTTCCACAGTGGCAACTTCCCATGTGAATGCTCTCCCCTGTCAGGTCTGCAAGGCTGATGTCAAAGAGATAGGTTGAGAATTGTTACTATTTAGAAAAAAACTCACAGAAATAAATGGAACAGAAGGGAGTCATTCCTGAAGTAACTTCAATTGATTTTGATTGTTCTAATATAAGTACAACTAAGCCTAGACCCAAGTGTTGAGATATTTTTCTATGCCAAGTTTTCAAGGTTCACTGTTAGTTTTTCTTGCTGCTTGCGCTGCTGATAGTGTTGTCTCTGGTTTTATTATTTTTCATGGTTGAGTCATTTTTCTAATTGTTTTATTGCTGCTATCACCTGGAGAGCCCTTTGAGTAGAAAGCCAGGGTACAAATGGGAGGAGGAAAAATATAATTCATATTTCAGTGGAAAACTCACCAAAGTATCAAACAGTCACATCTGTCATAACCAAGGCTTAGTACAAAATATAAACACATGGGCACAGTTGGCCTTACAGGCTAGTAGTGAAAAGCTGGAGATGCATAAGGAAGGTTTTCCCAGCTATATAAATGCCAAGACAAAAATACCCACAATGCATCAGAAGTGTTTATTGTTCTTTATAAAAGCTGGTAATGAGTGCTGCTGAAAAGTGTAATGTTTTCCAATATTTGCCAAAGGGCAATATACATTTAGTTTGATTCTTAACCGTTCAATCTGGTGTATAGTGGGGGGTCTCAAAGGCCCATGATAAGAATAACCCTTTTCATAATGGAATAGTAGGAAATGATTGAGAGAACCACTTCTGGAAGTGAAGACAAGGGCCAAAAAACTGCTACACACCCACTGAAAACCTGTGGGCCCCATAAACATAAACACCTAATCACATGTGTCCAAAATACACGAATCCAGAGTTACCTCTATCATAGCTAAAGGATATGAGGGTCTGTCTCTTGAAACATAGAAGGTAGAGAAACAGAGAGTCCTTAAACCTTTCTCCAGCAAATGCCTTACTTCCTTCTTGTACCCCCACTCCCACCCCATTTTTCTTCTCAGCTTAGCTGTACTACCAGGAGGGATCAATCTGTAGCTGAATGGTGGAGCTGCTGCTTTCCATGTGGAATACCTTAGTCAGGTTCAATCCACCTCTGGTTTAATCTCCAGGAAGGACTAGGAAAATGCCAACCTGTAGTATAGGAGAGCTGCTGCCATTCATTGTCAACACCCCTGAGTTCGATGGACAGAGGGTCTGACTCAGGATGAGGCAGCTTCCTGTGTCCCTATGACTGGTGAAAGGACTACAAGAGCAAAGTGGTGTGTGGATGAAGAGCTTTATTCACCTCGGTAATGCACCCCTTTCATGCTACAGTTAAAATCTGCCCACCCGTATGTTATGAATAACTGGAGAAGAAACAAGTTTGAACAAATAGATCTCCTGCCATCATGTTCTGTTTGAAGCTCACAAAATAACTATTACTACAGTTCCATACCATAAACTTATAAAAAAAAAATCACCAGTATACATCTAGCTGCCAAAGATTACACTCTTGAGAATTTCAAAACTCACTACAGGCTAGTTAAGTGATTGCATCCATTACCAAGCACCTCCTTTCCTATTACTTTTATCATCACTTTAGCCATATTTTGAAGTACATGTATAAAGGAATTGTCCTCCTATTTCTTTCAGCTTTGTATTACTAATGATACAAATGATGTCTGCACATTATTAGCTGGATCCATTATATAAGACCTCTGTGGATTAAGGTTTTTTGGTCATTAGCTGGTGATAACAGACTTGCTTTGTCATAAAGCATGTTTATGCCACTGTAGTCCTCAAATGAAAAACAAAACAACTGTCATTCAAACAAGGGACTGTAGTCAGGAGGGTTCTTTGTCTGGCTGCAAGGTTCTAGTAGCAATTCTCCTCCAGAAGATGTGATTATTTCTTCCTGGAAAAAGAAAATGAATTGCATTAGCAAAGGAAAATAAAATAAATGGTATCAGCAGTATGAAAAATAATCATGTTGGTTATAACTAGAAGGCGGCCATTGTAAATACATTTAAACAGTTACAATGAATTTAATCCTCAGTAAACAAACCTAGCTCCTCACTGTCACATGCTTTAAGTTTAAGTGAGTTATAATGGTTAGCATTGCACCTGTGAAAAGGAAGAATATTACCACAACAATTAATATTCTGAAAGACGGGAAGATCTTCATAAAAAGGGGGGGCCCAGACTTACCTGGGGCTCCCCAGGTATTGCTGGAGCGACAGTCCCCAGGCTGGTGCTGAGGCGCAAGAGGGGCTGGAGCTGGCATGGCTGCAGTGCTCTGAGGGTAATGGGAGGAAGGCATGGAGAATTCCCTGATGGCTTCCCATTGGCCAGCAGGAAAGGGTTTTTCCCTACCTGCTTTCTATTGGTTAGCAGGAAATTTAAAGTTAGACCTGCAGACAGGTGGACTGGAGAATAGCGGGCCCCAATCTGGTCCTCCTGTCTGACATAAAAAGGATCAGAACTTCTCCAGCCATTCCACATCTCACCAGCTTTTGATGAGCAGGGACCTCATCAGCATCAACATCGGTGGCAGCAGCAACAAGTGCAGAGCACAAGGCAGATTGGTGAGTGCCAGAATCATGCCAAGATGGCAGTGTCAGTGGTGAATTCAAGACCACAGAAGGTGAGACAACTGCAGCGTTGTGCAGTGGAGGGTGCTGAGGTGTCTACGTATTGGACTTATATAGCTAAGTGATAGCTATGTGGCCATAGCAGATTGGTTCCAGTTGCAGTTCTCTGGCAGGAGCTGAGTATTGCCCAACCCTAGTGGTTATTTGGGACATTGGGGTTGGATCCAGATGGTGAGAGTCCAACAGGCAGGAGCCTGCTCACCCGTGTTGTTAACGGAATCCTCTTGGAGGGAGCTGGGGCAGGGCTATGGTCTGGCCTATCAGGGGCCCATTGGCATGGCCCTGCTCTCAGGTGGCAGGGAGCCATGGAGTAGCATATACCCATGTGGTCTCCACAGGACTGCCCTTCCTAGTGGAACCTTCAGTGTCTTTTGAAGGGGTCAGTGATGGCCATCAGGAGGCATTCATGTCTCTCAGTACAATTGATTGAATTTCCCCAATACTGGGCCAAGGACTGCTGCTGTAACTAATAAAACCATGGTCTCCCCCCCCCCCCAAAAAAAAGAGAGAAGTGTGTTGTCTTCATTGCAAGTAGGTGTAGATGGCCTGGGGCCTGCTCAGCACTAGGCCAACAACAGTCATCTTCAGCTACTGAGTGGTGATTTGAACTCTGTTCTCCAGAGTCCTAGACCACCAATCTATCACTGCAAGTTAGCCTCATTAAATCCAATAGCCAGTATCCTGTTTCATAGCTATTCATGCAGAGTTTCAACTGCAGGAGCTGTGACAGTTATCTGATAAGATGCTGGTTATGCGCCTGGTCATGCACAACCAGCACTTCTTCAGATTGTCAGAGCAGCTTGCACAGTTGGAGCGCCTCACTCAAGTAAATATTAAACAGGCTACTGGCCTGTATTCTTATGAGTATTACTTCTGAGTAGAGAAGTATAGAACTGTGACCTTAGGGCCCTTAGTTTGCTGCAGCAGGTTTTGGCAACTTGTAGCCCTCTGGACGTTGGGCTGCAAAGCCCATCCGTCCCAGCCCGCACAGTAAGGCATGCTGGGAATATCAATCCGACATCTAAAAGGCTTTAAGCTGGCCAGCCTTACTGTACAGATGTTTCAGACAGCATGTAAGAGACAATAAACAATATTGTGTATCTCTAGGTCTCTTCCACTCCTCAGGATGTCTATCTATTGCTTTGAAAACCAGAACGCTTAAGTACAAGGTAGGAAGAATGAGAGATCATGCTCAGAGCAGGATTAAGATCCCTCGAGAGATATAGGACTTTTTTAAAAAATTGACATCAAGGACTTGTGTTTGTATGTGCCTTTGGAAATACATTTTTTAAAAAAGCAGTAGCAACAACAAAGTGGATTTAATAATTGAAGCTAGCCTGGCTGGTGTCTGCACCACTGCAGTCTTCAGCCATTACCACAGCGGGTTCTGACTTTTTTCCCCTCCCTGTATTTGTCACTAAGGTGCACTCAGACAGGAAAGACACTGGAGCTAGTGGCTTGGGAGATAAGGAAGGAGTAACATCCCAAGACAACACTGTTAAATCTGTTTCCCATTTGACCACAGACAATTAAGCAAGTGCTGCCTGCTCGCTCAAGAGGCTGAGCGAGTCCTCTAACAAGCTTGTCATAGCTGCAGCCATTGATTCTTTTTTTGTCAGGGGACATCCCAATCTATTTTATTTTGAATGTCAGGGGCTAATGGACATTTTGCTTCTGACAGGTGTCCCTGTGCTTTCTCCCCAGACGAATGGGCTTTTCGTGCTGCTGTTATTGCCTATGACGAGCAAGGAGGGAGCCTGAGAGAAAAAAAACTTCCAGTTCCACCTCAGTTCCTCCACAGAGAGAAGCAGGCTCTGCAGTGACAGAAGGCTCAGCATCAGCTGGTGGCCCAGATATCTGAGGTCTGTAGGACTTACTGTCCTTGCTTTCAACTTATGTGCAAAACAGAGATGGGGAAATTTAGTCTCTCTCTTTCTCTCCCCCCCCCTCCCTTTCTGTCTGTATCTCACAAAATGTCACAGCTACCATGAGCAACAATTGTAATCTGTAGGACATACTGTCCTTGGTTCCAGCGTGCAGCCAGGGCACAGATGGGGAAGTTACCACTTCCATGCTAGGGCTCCAAGAATTTAGCACCACTATGGCCACTGGTCATGCTGGCTGTGTGATAGGGATAGGCACAAACTGTTGGTTCGGCAGTTCATGCTGGTGCATTTATTGGCCAAACAGGTGTTTGGTGCTTCCCAGCTCTGCCTCCTCTGGCAAGCACCCACTCAGAAACAGCACCCAGAGGAGGTGGGGCATGGAAGCTGGGGCACTGCCTCTGAGTGGGCACCCTCTGGAAAACATGGGACCAATAAACAAACTGGCATGAACTGCTGACAGTTCATGCCTGTCTCTACTGTGGAATTTTTTGAATAGGACTCCCAGAATGACATTGAAGTGACTTTCTCCACCTCTGGAAGAAGTGCAGAAGGTGAAACTGGGACTGGAATTGAGTTGCTTGACAGTCTCATCTTTCCTTTGCTTTCTTATCAAATACAGATTTATATTCTCTTATGTCTGCGAAAGCAGTCAAATCTTAGGACCAAATAATGTTGCAACATTTTATCACCTGATGTCATTCAGCCTTTCCATCCTTCCAAGGTTGGTAAAATGAGTACCTGACTTGCTGGCGGGGAGAGGTCGCAATGTGCAACCAGCATAATTAAATTGTAAACTGCTCAGAGAGTACCTTAAGCACTATGGGACAATATATAAGTAGCACATTTTTTGTTTGTTTTAATAAGCAGCTGCTGCAGTGAAGATACAAGCCTTATCATTACCATGGTATGGGAGGATCAGGACTTGAATCCTGCACCCCTGCCATGGTCCCAATCAGAATGGGAGGAGGAGGAGGAGGAGGTACTTGTTATCTGAATTGAAAGGAACATTCACTTATAGCAGAGAGAGAGAATTTATGGGGTAGGGTCAATTCTGATTAGGAGCACAGTGGGCAAAGATTTAAAGAACCCTGTCACACTGTACCATGGTCTTGATCTGGCTTTCTAGCAGTTGGTTAAAAACCGTGACAAACATTACCATACAAGGCCAAACTACATTAATAGGTTGGCCCTCAGAAAGTGGGGATGGTGACAACCGCCGCCCCCCCCCCCCGTGATCAACAGGCTTTCCCCCCTATTCACCACCTCTTTGGGGTGGTTTCAACGCCCTGGGGGGGTCCCAAACAGGTCGGAATTCAGCCCAGGAGATGGAGCTCCATCTTCCTGCTGCTGTCTTGTCGCAGCATCAAGCTGGAAGTCGCTGAAATTATGAAATATATAGAGAAATTATATAAATTCATTTTATTGGCATCATTTTGATAGCTTAATGATTTGCCTAGAGAGAAACGTCATGCGTGCATCGGGACATCCAGGTCAGGATGCCTGCTTTTCATGTCTGTCCTCCTTAAAAGTGAGGAGAATTCCCTGACAAACCACAAGCAATTGCCAGGAAAGGAAAATGCTTCTCCACACCAAGGCGTTGGTGAAGTGCCCAGTGGGCACCCACCTTAACCTCTTCAGATGCAATGAGGGATAAAGTCCCTTCTGCTTCTGCTTGTTCCTTCCCCACTTCTATGTACACAATTGTCCCTCATCTGCTATTGGAAGGACTCCTGGAGTGCCTCGCTGGACATGAGGGAGGAAAGTGGGGAGCAGGTGGGTGCATTCTTTCTCACTGGCTCAACAAACAATTGCAAACTGTAGAACTTTCAATCACATGGCAGGGCTAAGGATTTTTTTAAAAAAATTATGAGCCCTGAAAGGAGTTATGGATGTTTGTATTATGTAGACAAGGCCATCATCAATGTCTTGGCCACCTGCTAGAAGTACCATGTCCCAGCATGATCTGTCTCCAGATGTCGTTCTGGGCTTTCATTTAAAGGAATTTACAGCACAAAGTGCTTTGAAGCATTTCCCATAATTCATTTCCCAGAATCCATAATAGGCAAATAAAATGGTGGCTAAACTAGCATGACTCAGAGTGTTACTTTGCCCATGGCCTTCTTAAACCTGGAGCTGGACCTGCTTATAAAGATTAGTTGTGTATAATAGACAAGTACCCTACTCCTCTCCTTTGAACTGCTCCTCTTCTGAGTTCAACAATTTATCTCTGGAGAGCAAATAAATACCTTATGGAAATCAATAAGGTCTGTGAGTGTTGCATGCCGGTTGGGATCCACTCCTAGAAAGCTATAGTAATCTCCAGAAGCATCCACCAAGAAATGTTTGAAACCACTCTGATGACGATAGGAGAGGGCATATCCCCAGATTTTCTCACTGACCCGCACCAGGAATGCACCTTCAGACTTGTTCATCAGCAGTTCTTCTGCCTCTTGACGGGTAATAATGCCTGCCAAAAACAGAATAAAAACTAGATGAAGCCACTCATGGCCTCTAGAAATCTTGAAAACACACGTGAAGTCCCTCAAATGGGACCTCTCAAGAATCACATGAAGCAGGCTGTTTCCTACAAAACCTTGCAGAACGTCAATCAGCTTAACCTTTAAGATACCACCACATACACCAGGCAGAGGGTCTTGCTCTGTTAATCTGGTAAGGCAGAAATCTAGCCTCCTGGTGGGACTTTCAGATCTGACCTTCCAAGCTTGACCTTCTATCTCCATTCTCAGACCTTTTAGCCTTCCTCTGACCCAGCACAGAGGGAGGGAAAGAACCTCATTTGCAATCTGTTGCATATCACCTGTTTTCATGCCAGCACCACAATGGATTAAATAGAAGTGAGAAAGTAACCTGCATGGGCTAGCAGCTCAGGTGGCAAGAATATACATGTACCTATATGAAAGGGGTATCCATGCTGTGTGTTCATGCTTGTCTTTTTTTGCACAAAAAAGGGGAGAATGAGCTAACACTGGCACCAGGCACATTAAATGATAGCCTCATCCACGGCTGGCATGCAGTTTCTACTCTGCTCGCCGAGAGCTAGTTTGACCTTTCAGCCTGCTGGAAAGAACAGCACACAATACCTGCAGATTACAGACAGATTCAACATCTGATGAGTCCAGATTGTTTGGTTTGGTTTCTTTCTCCCTAACCTGAGATGCAACAGCCAGTTTTCATTGGTGCGTGCGTATATATGTACAGAATTGCTTGATGAAAGATCAGCCAGAGATGGGGAATTATTGAACACTGAGGAGGCATGCAGGAAACATTTAAATCTGCATAATTTGGACTGCACGGGACAAGATTGCTATGGACAATTCCCTTCCCCCGTGACACTGATGGTGTGAACAGCAATGTGCCATGTACCAAGAAGAATCACTCCAAAATTATGCACTTTTTTCATTGACTGAAGATTTCAAGTCTCTGCCACTTCGGCATTTTGAATAATTTCACTCTGAATATTCAACTATGAGAGTTGACCTGGCTAACAAGATGTTCCCTTCAGCTGATGGTTGTCACCCTGTCCACTGAAAAGACAAGCAGAGACAGATCAGACATCTTTGTTCCCAGCCCAGAAGGTTGCATTGGCTGGAATAATAGCATCAATTCAATGGTTGAGATTTTTGCAGTGACTGGCATTCTCCTCAGCAACCTTGTGATTCTCAAATGGCCATGTTCTCCTCAGGGAGCTTTGGCTTGTCTACCAGACAACTTGTGTCAAAGCAGCATGTGCTGCAGCCTCTACAGAGCAAACGTCAAACAGTGATTCAAATTCAAGATTCTGAAGTGGATTCAAATCACTCCAGTGGTGATCTAGCACAACCCTTTCACACTGAGAAATTGCATCTGTGAGACTCTTTTTTGTGTGCTAAAATGTAACTGCTGTAATTGCCTGGTGGTATCTAGAATCTCATCTTTAAAGCATAAATTGGGAAGAGGCTAAGCAAAGATTATAGTTTTTAATGTGCTATCAAGTTAGAACTGAATTACAGTGACCCTAATAGGGCTTTCAAGGTAAGGGCATGTGGTTTTTGGGGGTGTTGGGTGTTGCTATTCTTTTCCTTGGGGGACTGCTTTCTCTGTTGTTGTTGTTTTTTGTTTGTATGTTTGGGGGAATGTGTGTGTGTGTGTGTGTGTGTGTGTGTGTGTGACTATTATTTCCCTTGGGGGACTGCTTTTTCTGTTTGTTTGTTTGATTGATTAATTATTTAAAACAATTATTTGATTAATTCACTGTGAACTGCTAAAGATGTACATGGTGGGGTAGGGTTTTAGGACTGTTTTGTGTGTTCTGGTGGTGGTGGTTGCTTTGCTGTACACCAAGCTTCCTTGCCTTTGTTCCTATTGTGCTGCCAAGGCCCAGAGAGTCTGCTGTGCAGGTGGATGGCACAGGCACTGCATTCATTCTATTGCTTTCTCTTTTTGTAATTTTTTGAATGCTTCATTGCTTTCTGAATTGATTGGTGGGTGAGCAAGGTATTTTTTTGGTGTGTGCATAGGATTGTCAAGGGATATCTTGGTTGGAGGAGTATCTTTGTGTGGCCTCTGTTGGTAGCAGGCACTGGAGAGTGGGCACTGCTAGAGGCTTTTTCTATCAATTAGTGTCAGCATTGGTCTAATGATGCCTTTTCTTTCTCATGTAGTGTTGCCTGGTTTTGGAGTAGATTCATTATCTGTTGCCTTGCCTCTCTGCTTTCTCTGAGTATTTTCAAGAATTCTGTAGGGCTTTTGAAATGCCAGGAAACATGAATGGGAAGCCCCAAAATGAAAGAACATGACAAAGGCTTTCCCTTTCATGTTAAATGTAAGGACTGGTGTGCAAAAACATGAAAAGGAAACAAAAAATAAAAAACCACTGAGAAAAGAACCAGAAGTGAAAGAAACATGGAAATGTTCACAATGCACATTCTTCATCTCAATACAAAAACAGGGCAATTGCTTGGCATCTATTAAGGCCCAGATTTTCTTTCTGTCTTGAGGTTCTGTATAAGAGTGAAGATTAGAGCTCCTTTCAGTCAGATATTGTGTAGCTGTGTTTATTTTGTTACGTATACCTATGGAACGAAGTAAAGTTTCCTTTTGCCAAGAATTCTGTTTGAAGTCCATCACTCTGAACGTTAAAATAATAGTCATGCACCGAAAGCTAGAAAGAACAGCATCAGAACAATATGAACAGAGTTGCAACAAGTGCTTAAAAGTAATGTAAAAATGGGAAGCAGCTTTTGAGATTCATGGAAACAAACAAGTAGGCAAGTATTTTGGCTCCACATTCAGATGCTGGGCCATCGGTCAGCTGTGGAACACCTGCTCTGCACATGATACAGTTCCAAGGACAGTCTTCACTGTCAGTTAGAAGGTCATCAGGTAGTACAGTTGGCAAAATCTTTGCTTGTGACCTAGGAGAGCTGCTGCCCATCAAACTTAGTATACGGATCTGTCAGGGCTTCTACCCTGATTCTCATCCTTGAATGAGAAGAGGGCTTCACAAAAACATTTCTCAATCCCTTCTTTGCTTTGGGAAACAGGTTGAGTGTCATCACCTTTGCCAGTTAAAAAAATAAACAAAACTTGTGTTCAGTGGACGACCCTCCCTGGGTCCTATAAGAATGAACAATCTTTAGCTCCTCCAGAGTTTTCAGCTGGGAAACAACTGCATGCATACTAGAGCTGGCAAGGCAGTGGAGTCAGGCTGGAGAGATTTAAAAAATGAAGCTTTATTAGATAAATTTTACATCCCATTCCAGGAGTGTGTTCTCAATATAATGTAGATCCAAGGTTTTCTCTAGACATTACCTTATGAGCTGAGGACCAATGGAAAACAAACTAATTTCTCACATAGATGGTACTCAAAAGAAACTCACTACAGTACTGGTTTTCTTGGCTCTTCATCTGGATAACCAGATGAAAAAGAGGACATTGTTCCTGTACCTTTAATAGTTGCTTATAAGAGGATATTTCGGTGGCTGTAGTTTTTAATGCAAAATACACTTGTTGAAATTCCTTACTCCACACAATTGTTACCAATACGGATTGGCCTTTCATGTCTTAAAAAAAGGCTCCAAACACAAAACAGTTCCTCTTTCATGTAATTTGTGTTCTGTTCCCAATTGCTGAAAAATACAGAACATTTTGTGTTTACAAAAGAGAGTTGCATGAAGTTTTATGTTTCTTTTGTGCTGCCTTATTATTGACTTTTGTGGGAATTCATTTATTTGGGTTATTTTTGCTGGTGTCAATGTGCCTTTTTGGGATTTTCCCCCTTCTTTCTCCCCTTCCCTTTCCTTTCTTGTATTATTTTTGAGGCCTGGCCTGTCTGCCTGTGGCTGCCTGCTGGACTCAAAGAAGAGAAGAGGAAGAATCAAGTGGTGAGAGATTTCTCCCAATATTCTAGTATATTTGGTTTGAGAGGGAGTCTTGATTGCATTTTTGGCCTTTAATTGTTTGCTTGCTTTCCCTGTTTGATTAGTTTTTAAAAAGTATTATTTGGTTAATTTACTATGTATTTATTTTGTTAAAAGTGTATATTTACAAAATGGGAACAGATAAACATGTATAAAGTGAAGCAACAAATGCAAACATGCTTCATCAATAAAGGAAACTATGCACATATAGTAAAACATATAAATAAAAGCACAAATTAGGAAACAGATTGATGGAATAAGAACAAAGTACTTTCTAATTGCTAACATACTTATAATCCTGATCTGAAACTGCATAAAGGTGGGGAGGAAATGTGTGACTCAAAGAAATACAATGCAACAAAAACAGAGAGATTGTCACATCCTAAACACTGCCACAACAGCCAAAATTGTGTTGGTTAGTGTAGTAAATTGCACTATAGTAGGCCCATTGACTTAATGGGAATTTAGTGAGCCAAGTGTTTTGCAATTTACTTTAGCATAGGAAGTCACAGAGTAGGCCCATTTGAATTAATGGAACTTATGGAGGAGTTGACTCACCAAAGCCCCATTAAGTCAATGGGCCTACACTAGTGCAATTTACTACTCTAAGCAACAGGATTTTCTCCAATGAATATTTCATTTTATGTTCTCAGCAGTACTGTTCTTCCGAAGATGTCATGAGAATTAGCATGAGCTGAACAGGCACCTTTATAGCTAGATCGCAAACTGGAAACTTATGTATGAGAGAGAAACACTGAGTTGACAGCCATTCAGCCTTTCATTGCCCATTCTTATCAGACAAGCAGCACCAGATGTGGTCAAAGTCTGGTGGCTCTATTCCTAACAAGCTGTTCAACATGTCTCATATCATACCAGTGAGGGGGAAATGCTGCAAATAAAGATGGGCATGAACTGCCAATTTGGTGGTGCGTGCCTCTTTGGCTGATGGTCCAACAGGTGTTCTACAGATCGGCACCCTGACACCTTTAGCAGGCACCCACTCAGAGGCAGCACCCAGAGGAGGTGGGGCAGGGAAGCCAGAGCGCATCCTGAGGAGGCAGGAAACCAAATCATAGAACACCTGTTGGAGCTGGAGGTCAAATGTTTTATCCTCCACTATGCCTCCTGGGAGGAGAGCCAGTCTGTGTGATCTTGGGCAAACTGCACAGTTCCAGAGCATCCCCAGAAGCAGGGAATGGTAAGCCACTTCTGAGCATTCTATACCTACACAACCCTGGAAAGGGTTGCCATAAGATGGAATTGACAGGGAGTAACTATTAAAGAGGCGAATTGGGCTTTAAGTGTGTATTAAAATTGCAATATTTCATTAATTTTGCCAGCTTCTTATTATATCCAGTAGGCATCATTTCAGTCTTATTTTTTTTTTGCCATACACACATCCTGATAGATAGATAGATAGATAGATAGATAGATAGATAGATAGATAGATAGATAGATAGATAGATAGATAGATAGATAGATAGATAGATAGATAGATAGATAGGCAGGATCCAAAAGTAGACACTGCAAATATAACAGAAGACTCCACTGGATAAAAGGGGCAGGGAGTGATTCCTCCCTTCCCACAGCTGTCCCACTTGCACCTCCAGAAGTGTGGAAGGTTAGAAAACGTTTCAGAGTTAGTTTTTGCACTCCAGATACAACTGCAAGTGTGAAAGAAAAAGAAAGCAGCAAATTTTGTTCCTATTGCCATTGTATTAGATTTAACCTTTTGTTTCTTGTTCATTAAGACTGGAAGGATATGTACAAACGATTGTGTTTAAAGTCTCTGGAAAGCTGTACAGCCCTTGATTTAGTAGCCCATAGGGAAAAAGTATAGAAAAGCTTCGAAGCTCTGGGAGCAACCCTTAGGAATGTTTGCTCAAACATGGCTGTTTCAAACATGGGGAGATGGAAGGTCATGTAGACACTCTCCCCACCCACACAACATCTGTGCATATAGAACAAACACAGTACAAGAGGGTTAGCCTATGCTTGTCCTTGACACACTGGCTTTGTAAAACAAGCATGTCTTTGTTTCTGGATAGTTCATGTTGCTGTTGTTTTCATGTAGAAGAGCTTTCAAATATGCCATCACCACCCCCATGTAGTCTGAAAGAATATGACCCAGCAAAAGGTTGTCCCATGGGATTTTCTGATTGTGGCACTGCTGAGCTGAATTTTTAATAAGTGCTGCAATATCTGTGGTGTTCACGACACAGGCAAGGGCCATGTCTTATGTCACTGCACTGCAATTGTGGGAGAAATAAGAGAAGTTTAAAAGTCCATGTATGGTTTATTAGTTATGCAGGAAGTAGAGAAAATGTGGCAAGTCACACTGTCATTTCAAATTGCTTTCTCCCCTTTGAAGTCTGGTAGCTGCATGCACCTTTTGCAAATGTGGAGCAAGATAGACACGCAGGGGTAAAAAATAAAATTGGGTTTGCTGCACAGCTCCATCGATGTGGAAGAAAATAGTCTTTTTAAAAATCACTGATTTTCTGTCCACAAAGTCCTGCATCCTAACCCCATCATCTGTCAAATTTTAGCTTTAAAGCCACGTGTAATATTGCTAAGTTGGGAGACACATGGCTGCTAGCCTACAAAAACCATGATTTCCCCCCCCAAAAAGTATCCTAAGAAGAGTCTGGGGAAAAATTAACACCGAGCTATAGGGGGAAAGGAGACAGAGATGTTATTACACTCCCAAATATAGAGGTTAAAATCCTATTGTGTAAATACACTCACAAAATGCTGATGACATCATCAGGAGGGGGCAATTTGGGGTAATTAAAAACTTCCTCCCTCTGTCCTATGGCTTTTCCAACTTCTGTGTAATCCCTTTCATTGTGTAGAAGCATGGTATCTGTGGGGCAGAGGGAGGAAGTATTTAATTACATAAAATCACTGCCACTTGATGAGGTTACTGGCAAGGAAAGACTTCATGCTTCATTCCTGTGGCTCTCATGGCTTCTGTGCAGTGAAAGGGATTGTAAGGAAGTCAGAAAAGCCATGGCACTGAAGAGGGAAGTTTTTAAATACTGAAAATTTCTCTCTGCCTATGATATCATCACTCCTTTACAGGCCTAAATTACACAACTCTATTTCAGCCATACACAGGGACATACCACTAGCTGTTTCATTACCCAAACAACACACATCTTATCTGACATAACATCCATGACATTCTGTGGGGAACTAGGCTTCCTGATACTACAATCAACCAACCAATCAACCAACCAATCAATTAATCAATGAATCAGGTGAGAACTATAGATAGAGAGGGACAAGGGTTGTTAGTCTTTTTGACACATTTAGATTGTTAAATATCTCTCTCAATGTAGCAAGGAAGGCATGGATGTGAGACCAATCAAAGAAGTGGTGGGTATGTCCCTTCATTCTACTACAATCGTGCTTCTGCTTTCCATTTGCATTTGTGTATACTGTCCAAGAGCAGAAGTGTTAATTAGTACCAATCAGTTTTGAAGTTAAATGTGGAAAGATATAGCAGGAAGCATGGTGATTAGTGAGGAACTTAATGAACAGGGATGGGGACTTGAGTCGTAAGACTTGCTGTCAAGTCGGACTTAAGTCGGACTGGGGATTCAACTCAGACTCAAGTTTATTTCCCCCCCAGTGATTCAGACTTGACTTGTGACTTGGAACTAGAGATGGGGGTATTCATATTCGTATACGAATACCCCCGCACAACTGGACTTAATTAGGCTCTGGCCCCTGGGGCCAGACCATCCACTCATGCATCTGGTGGCGGCGGCAGCCCCTCTATTCCTTCCAGTCACTCCAGGAGCACCGCTCGGCTAGCTACTCAGCAGCCTTGCAGAGAGACTCGTCCTCCTTGCCATTGCCAGGAGTGACTAGCCGAGTGGGGCTCTGGGAGTGATTGGAAGGAAGAGAGGGGCTGCCACCGGACGCATGAGTGGACGGTCTCATTAAATCCAGCTGTGCAGGGGTATTCATATTCGTTTACGAATACAAATACCTCCATCTCTACTTGGAACCCATCCTCCCTTCCTTTTTTCTGGGGGGAAAGAGCTTGTTTTTAATAGGGACTCAGACTTGGGGCTTGGTACCAAAGACTCGGACTCAGACTTGGGACTCAGACCCAAGACTTGCCAACATCCCTGCTAATGAATTAAACTGCAATAAACAGTGCTGTCTCCCATCATAGTGTCAGAGCAACAGGTTGGAGTGAGCGTTGTACGATATGGAAGCAAGTCAGAATTCAGAGTACAGGGAGGGGAAAAACTGGTGTAGGTGGTTGCTATATGATTAAGCTCTGAGTATTATGGGTGAGTGGGCATGGGGTGAGTAGCATTTGAGTGGGCAACATCGCAGATTTAAATCCCACATTCTATCAATGGCTATGTCTCTCATTGTTCAAGAGATACTGTTTGTTTGACTTGAAGTATTGGGAGGAAAAGAAAGAACATACTGAAAAGTAGTGCAAAGTAAATCAAAGACAGCTGGCCCTGGGAACTAAACTGCTTGAGGGAGTCACCATCTGCTGGCACCGAAGGCTGACTTCAAAGACACACTAGTAAGAAATAGCACCAGGCATACTTGTACTGCTGGTAGCAAAAGCACAATTCGTAGTGAGGAACAAGGAATAAGGATTAACACAAATAAAAGGTAAAAGGAAACTAATCCTGCCAGGCAGTCATACATAAATCACAGACAGAGTCCCAAAGAAATTTTCTAGTGTCAGGGCAACAGGTTGGAGTGAGCGTTGTATGATGTGGAAGCAAGAGCAGCCCGACTGTCCTTAAAATGGGAATTGGACCCTGCGCAAAAGGAAATATGTTATCCTGCACAACTTGGAAGTTTCTGCTGCCCTTTTCAATTGATTCCTATGGAGGAAGGATACCATTCTGTGAAGGAATTACAATAATCCTGCACAGCTTGACATTTCTTCTCCACAAAATGGCTGTCAAATGTCAAAGAAATCCTGGTAGATTTCCCATTAGATTTCTTGGAGGAGCATTGCATGCAGAGAAATCCTACTGTGAGGAGACATGAATGATTGGTTTCCTCGGTTTCTCTCCAAGAATAAAAGGCTGCAAGATTCTATCCTGAATGCCAGTATTATGAAAAAGATAATTTTGATTTTAATTTTAATTTTGCACAAAATTTAATCTTAATTTTGCACATGATCCAATGTGTACCTGCACCAAAGAATTCCATGAATGCGTTAGGATCAAGACTGGCCCTAAAATAATAAGTGTCATGATAGGGTAGTGCCTTTGGTTTTCTGCATAGTGAGCCCAGAGGATTTTTGGAGCCTCACGCAGGTGTAGTATTATCCATCCTGTTGTTCCCTACAAGAGCCAAAGCATGTGTGTACAAAGCTGAGGGCCACAAGTGAAAATTGTTGTAGGCATTCATTGCATGTGAGAATTCTCACTTCGAGCTCTTCCTTGCCCTGAAATCAAGCAGAAATACAGATGGGATATCCACATGGGAATAAGGCACTAGAGGCTGGGATATACATCTCAAGAGCACCTCCTTAAAATTCCAGTTCCCTTCTGAAAAAGCTCCTTCTTCCTTCAGTCTCATTGGTCTTCTAGACAAGTTCCAATACTGGCTTTCTCCACTATTCACTCAGGAAAGACTTCTCCCTTAAAGCCTGGCCTCACACATATGCATTCATATCTAACCCACGTTCTATCAACAGATCTCAGGGTGGGGTACAATCAATAAAATCATATTAAAAGAATTAATACAGTTTGAATACTTCGAAACATTAAAAATAATTTAGAATACTTTAAAACAGTTTAACAATTAAGACAAGATTAAAACTGACTGAAAGATTGAAGACCAACTCAGAATCTCTTTAATCACCAATTGCTTGGAAAACCAGCTGGGTTTTAACTTGGCACTAAAAGAGAAACAGGGTAACCAGGGGAGGGTACTTCATAATCAAGGTGCTACAGCTGGGAAAGCCCTCTCCCATGTCAGTCCCCAGTGGTGGAACACGGAAGAAGGTTTCCTTTGCGAAACTTAACAATTGGGCAGGTGCATAGGGAAGAGCTGCCCCCTCTGATTCCTAGGTCCCAAGCCCTTTGGGATTGTGAAAGTCATCATCAACACCTTGACTTCAGACTGAAAATAAATTGTCAGCCAGTGAGATTTTTTCAGAAGCCATGCCATGTGGGTTCCAAAAAATATTCCTGCCAGCAGTCTAGCTGTTGCATATTACTCTTTCTGAAACAGCCAAGTTGTACTCAAGGGCAGCCCCATGTAAAGCACATTGCAGTAGTCTGAATGGGAAGTTACTGGTGCAAGTCCTATGCCTTTCCGTGTGATAACTGCCATAGAAGTTTACTTCCCATTGGCACCTTTTCTGGAAATCTTAGGTGGTATTCACTCTCCCACGCGGTAACTACTTGGAACTCTTTCCCTAGCTGACCTAAATTGTTTCTGTGATGATGACAACAGGCTGGTCCTTTGCCACAAAATCCCTCCCTCCTTAAAATCATTCATATCCTTTCTGTCCTTACAAAAAATCCTGTACCTGGGGCTATTTGGCCTGAAATAATTCTAAGTCTTGTGACCAGTCTTAGTGCTCCCTAGAAATAAAGACTTTATCTATAGTAACCGTGGTGCATTTAGACTTCCTTACAATTAGGCTAGCTAGCAAAACAGTCCCCTCCTCCTGGCTCAGTCTCATAAGGATGCATTTTAAAACTATTTTATGTTTCACCGAAGGAACAAAAATAACTATTTTAATCTGATCTTTACCAGACTGAATGCACACCAATGCTTTCAGTAATTATTTAAGCTTCAGATTAGCATCTATACTGTTTCACACATGGCTATGTAAAATATTTTCTACATCATGGTTTGTGGGAGTTTCTATTATGTCCCAATTACTTGTCAAGATTTAATGTCGCCATGCACTCTAATGTACTTTTTCCTCTTTTTATGAAAACTTTAAACACTATATCCAGAATTTTGCTGTTTGGCAGGGTCAGGGCAGGGGCCAATTCTACAGACAGGTATTGAGGCAGTGAGTCCTTGTTTTGCAGGATTTTGGAGTAAACAGCTCCAGTCTACTCCCTGCCCTGAAGCTTTCCAATGTTCAACAATTGCATGGCTTGTAACAGTGGGCCTGTCCAGACTGGCCATTTTGGGTGTTGGGGTGCAAAGGATGTGTTGAGGTTCGGGGAGAAATTATGTGCCATTTGGTGTGCTCCTCCCATCCAATCAGCAAACGACCCTTTGTAGCCCAATCAACAATCAATTAAGCATTTCCTCTGATCATCTGAGAGTCAGGGGAAATGATTTTTTTTTTTTGCATCGCACCTCTCTCCTTCTGTTGATGTCGTTCTTTCTCCCTTCCCCCCTTCCTACTTTCCTTTCCTCATTCTCCTCCACCACCACTTTCCCTCTCCCTCTCTCTAGGACTATGGCAGTTGGAAACTGAGGTTGCTGGAGCCTGCTATCTCCCAGCTAAACAGGCTCAACAATGAACCAAAAAGAATGCATGCCCTACCACTGGGTCAGAAAGGTGTGCAGCAGCTCTTAAAGTGGAAGGATGGATTGTTCTAAGTAGAAATACTTTCAGGTGAGGTCTTTTTATTTTTTAATCCAAACCATGCAGTCAGCAATCCATATATCATATATATTTGCCAATGTGGACAGTCCCAGTGTAACGGCTCCTGCTACTGCCAAGCTATCAATGTTTCTGGAAATAATCCAGAGCAATCTACTGCTTGTTCTCTCCTCTGCTTTCAGTATACTCCAACTCCCTTATATATATATATATAAAAGTTGTGTGTGTGTGTGTGTGTGTGTGTGTGTGTGTGTGTGTGTGTGTGTGTGTGTGAGAGAGAGAGAGAGAGAGAGAGAGAGAGAAGTTATATAACTTTATTTTAATTTATTTCACTTTATTTTATTTTAACCCTAAAATAAAACAAATTTTATATTTTAACATTTTGTCTTGGGTTTTTGTTGTTGCTGTTGTTTCTTAGCAGTCCCTCTCTTTTCCTAGTTCGATATAGACAGTGAATTTTAAAAATACAGATATTAAGCTCAGCTTGGTGTTTCCTTCATCTCAGCTTGGTTCTCTGCTCAGTTTGACACTCATGGTGACTGCCCAGCTTGTGCAGTCCTAAGGCTGGCCCTGAATACAATATGTTCCTTGTACAGAGGCACATTAGACACTCCAGGGATCACTACAATGTAAGTTCTCTACCCATCACTGTGACAGGTATTTCAATGTGCTAGTAGTAAAGAGTCAGGAGGATGTACAATCGCTTTATTTATCTATGGAAGAGCAAGAAAGTAACCTATGAAGAGTCTAGAGGTTTGCAGTGTCTGAAAACTAGAGGGTTATAGGACAATTGTACATCAGTCACAATCCTATTGTATTTTAATTTCAGTACAACTCAGTCAGCATACACCTCTGTGATGAATTGCCACAGGTTAATATAGCCATTTGCTTTGCTTCACCAAGTTGCATTAAGTGATACACAACAGCAAATGCCTGTGCTAAGTCCATGCAATACTAAAAACCACTTCAAGATCCATTATTCTTTTCAAAACACTAAATGAATGGGGGAGGCAATCAGCATCAGGCAGATAATGAAAAAAAAGTTAGCTTTTTGGACTACTACTTTAAGGTCAGACAGTCCTGAACATCTCCCTAAGAGCCCTACAGAAATTCATAGACCTCTAGAGAAAACGATATATCACTGGAGACCAAGACCAAGAACATTCATGATCACTATGTATGGGTGTGAAAGCTGGACAGTTAAGAAAGCTGACAGGAAAAAAATTGATTCATTTGAAATGTTGAGCTGGAGAAGAGCCTTGTGGATATTCTGGACTGCCAGAAAGATGAACAAATGGGTCCTAGATCAAACCAATCCTGAACTATCTCTGGAAGCAAAAATGTTGAAACTGAAGCTGTCCTACTTTGGGCACATCATGAGAAGGAAGGATTCTCTGGAAAAGACAATAATGCTGGGAAAGGTTGGAAACACAGGCCAAAGCATGAAGGAGCTGAGCAGGGCTGTTGAGGACAGGACATTTTGGAGATTGCTCATTCATAGGTTGCTACAAGTTGGAAGCAACCTGTCAGCACATAACAACAACAAAGAGAAAAAACAGAAACCTGCATTCACCGCAGCTGCAATTTGTCCTAGTGAATGATTAATTCCAGAATGAAACCAGACAATTATTTCAAAATTCATCTGAGTATAAAAATAAAAATTCATACACAAAAAAATACTTCAAAGTTGAAAACATTCAGAAGTCTTAGCTATGGAAAACTGTAGGCATAAATTCTTAAAAATAAATGAAAACTAAAGTTAAGTTGCAGGCTAATACTTAAGCCATGTTTAAATCCAAAATAGAGGAGCATAAAAGTACAATAAAATAGCAAAAAAAATGTTTTAGTTACATTCTAAAAATGTAACTTGTAGCCTAAAAATGCACATTTAAGGGTATGGAACACAGCTCTAAAATATCAAAATTCTTAAGATTAAAATTTTTAATGAAAATTACTTTGTTAGCCTCTGTGCATATTAAGAACACACACAGAAAATTTTTCTAATTCTCACGCAGCCAAGCCAATCTAAATCTATGGAGGAAAATCCATGTTGTCCTCATCTGCTGCCGCTCTTACATGATTGTTGTTGGTATCCAGTGTGCATGGCATGGAGCTGCCTTGCTATGTGATGCTTCTTCCAGGCTATCTTTTCTGGCCATTATTTATACCCTTATCTCCCCTTCATTAACTATCAATCATTTCTGCAGAGCCTGGAGGTCTAAGAACCTGGTGCACCAAGACTTTTTTTTTTAAGAAATAGGAATCTTTATTGTTGTCTCACCTATTGTACCTCAAATGGGTTGTAACTCAATATATAGCAGATTGCCACTATGATGATAACATTGTTTTGACTAAAATTTTGCAAAGCCTGGAGGAAGAAAGCCCTCTAAAATAAAGGCTCTGGCATACCAAGATATTGTAACACCAAAGTATTGTAATTACAAAGAGTGCAAATTATAGGACCTGCAAACACCATCTCTGGTCATATTAACACATTGCAATATTCTACTTATTTCAATATGCTTTCAATTCTCTCCTTTGTTTACATATTGTTAACATTTGTCAAACACATTCAACTGTCAGGAATGCTATGGTACAGTGGCCTTGCTCAGTTGGAGAGCTGGTTAATTGTTTTGCAGTTCAAGGCTCCTTTTTAAAGCACAATGTACATTTCAAGGGCTGCTTTTTCTACACCCTCCTTAATTATTTCAGTACTCTATGAATATAACATTTCACATCTTGACACTACTTCTAGAATGCCCCAGCCAGGATGACCAGTGACCATACTGGCTGGGGTGCTTGGGGAATTTTAGTGCAAACATAGGAAGCTTTCCCATAAGTGGGATTGGGATCACATGAACCCATGTGCACCAGAAGCTGCTTTTAGCCTCCCTGAGAATAGTTCCTTTTTAGCACCAAGGTGGCTTCCTGTCAAGAGATAAGAGCAGATCTCCTGTGGTGAAAGAAGGGAAGAAGCTAACTGTCTCAATGCACCTGCTTCCTCCTATGACATAAAAAAATATTTTGAGTATAAGGAAAGGGAATGTGTGGAACTGAAAGCAAAGCATTTCATGCAAAGACGGGCAACCTCCAGAGTTCTAGGGTCTCCAAAGGACCATCCCTTGGAGGACCACATGCACCCCTGTAACACTCCCTTCTATTCTTACAAAAATTGAAGGAGGAACTGGAGTGGCCAAAACCTTTTTTAAAAAATTGGAAGGAAGCCTTCAAAACATGGTACGATTGCCCCTATGTTCTCTAGAAAGCCCAGAAGTGTTTTTTGAGGGAAATAAATGTTTTAAAGAACAAACAATTTGGGGTAGGAGTGCTAGGGGACATTGAGTTACTTGTGTTGCCCATTCCTGCTTTAGCAACATAAGTAGTTTGGGCCAAACACTAGGCACAAGCTGTTGTGACATTCTCTGGAGCATGCCTTATTGACATCCATGATTACTGCACAATCTCCAGCTCATTTCTTTGGGCATGCCCAAGATTACTTCCTAGTCTATGGTAGATTACGTTGTCTCAGGCTCTGCTGCTCTGAATGGCACACAAAATCTGCCACCCAAAGCAGCAATTTTGGAGTAATGCCTTAAAATGCCTCTGCATTCTGAAGTCTTAGGCATTTCATGACCACTACAGAGTCAGGACTTAATCCCAAATGACTGCAGCAATCTGTGTACAAAGTGTTCCTAATGAATGGAGCCTTTGATTTAAAATGAGCCATTAGAAGTTACTGCAAAATAAATATTTGAACCAGTGACATTGTTCCACAAGCATCAGAAAGTATGGAAAATATTTGATCATTGTGGGGGGGGGGGAACTAATTACTAATGCACAGAAAATGGAGCCTTGTTTCTTCAGCTCTTTCTTAAGCACCTATGTATTTCATCAGCATCCATAAGAAACTACATTATCTCTAGATCTGTGTCATTATCGGGAGCAAATGGCCTGAGAAAGGGAAAAGAATAATGGAGAGGAAGAGAGAGAGCGCATTTATCTATATCTTCGCTATGCATTTTTAAAAATATATATCAAATAGTTGTGATATTTCTGCATCTTCCCTCTTTGAAGAAAAACTGTATAGCACAGTATATAATTATATATTGTTTTAAAAGTACAAATTTAATCAGGAAAGAGATTCATAAATGCTCTCTATGTGTATAGAGATCGCCAGCCAAGAGGCTTTAGGTCTCATCCAGTCCACACTGCAGTGTTATCTGGTCTGTAATGACCCTGACAAATTTTAATCAGAATTTCTTAAGTATCCCCTTAGTTTCACTCACAAACACCAGAAAACCTGTTATGAAAGGCAGAAAGAGGCACTCTTGGTCAGGTGAAATGAAAGAGATCTCCATTCCAGACAACCGAGCTAATCATATTTTTAGCTCAGAGAGAACAATACACAGAACAAGAGAACAAGGTTAGTTTTTTTTTTCACAGCTCTTTCCTAAGTGTGAAACTGGTTATTAAACTAAAACATGTGGCCCACGACATACAGCGTTATGCACGCTTGTAAAGAAAATTATGCAATTTGTGATGCTACCTTTATTATGCTTCATGTGAAGCTGTCAGAGCCTTTGTTTCAGCTAATTAGTTTGTGGAGAGGAAAGGAGCTCACTTTGTTTCCACAGTTTTTCTTCAGATGCTCATACATTTGGCAAAAAAATGCAAGAGAATTTGCCATGCTTC
Source organism: Intellagama lesueurii (assembly GCA_037013535.1). Classification (NCBI taxonomy): domain Eukaryota; kingdom Metazoa; phylum Chordata; class Lepidosauria; order Squamata; family Agamidae; genus Intellagama; species Intellagama lesueurii. The sequence continues at coordinate 161,956,867 of JBAJHW010000003.1, read as the reverse complement.
CCTTTACCAATTGAAACATGAACTTTCAGGCACCAGAACACAACAAGCTTCCCCCAACCCAGTGCCCTTCAAATGTGTTGGAATACAACACCCATGATTCCCAGGGATGATGAAAATTGCTGTTCACCACATCCAAAGGACACCAAATTAGGGAAGACAATTTTTTAAAAAGATACCACTCTGTACTCATTATTTCTGCTATTTGGAGTTTGCCATTTCCCTCAGCATTTGGCCAGGTCCCTTAATTATCCATGGCACTGTTACCATCAATAGCTTTTTGAAGTAAGTCAGCCCCCTGTCCTAGTCCACAGGCCACGTCTGCTGGATACCACTAGATACCGCACTTCGGTGGCACCATGTTTTCATCCTTCGTCCTTCTCTCCCCAAGCAAACTGAGAGCTCAGCTTGCACAGGAATCAAATCTCAAGTACTCTGCCAGTCCTGTAATTAATCAATGGCTAGAGGAAGAATACATTTAACAGCTGGAGAAACATGAGATGCTGCCTACTGTTGGCTGATATGATGATTATGACATCAGTGACCTGTTCCTCTGGCAACAGTTAGAAAGGTTTCTGCTATTCAGCTGGACTTTCACTGTCTCCTCTGCCTTTCATCTGCAAGGTGAGAAAGTTGTTCTCTCAATGCACCATTCACCTTTCTTGTCGCAATGCAAGTTGCAAACCCTTGACTAGACTTGGCAAGCCTTCAGGAGTGAAAAGTTGGAGTCGTTAGGGGGCTCAAAAGAGCATGAAGGAACAGCTTTCCTCTCCCCAGTTTCGCTCCTCTATATCTAGAAACTTTAGAAATACAAAGGAGAGGTATACTGGTAGGGATGAAAAGATAGGGGAGAACATCTGAAAGGGGAAAACTGCTAGGTTTGAGTGAAAGAAGAAGCCATCGAAAAGTCTGAGGTAGATTTCTGGAGTCTTGATAATATCTCTTGTTGGGGAGGAAACGCCTGGATTGGGAGGATCAGGAGATGGCATTAAATCAAGACCTTGTCTCTGAGCAGAGGAGACAGGATAGGTAGACTACAGCTCTTTCTTCTGCTTTCTGGCTTACAATACTGGTGAGCTTTTCCACCTTGTGGAAAACTAGAAGCCAAAAGAAGCACCCCTAAACTGACTTAAGGGAATGCTTGGATTTTTAGGCAGTACTTCCTTTTTTTTCTAAATATGCTTCAGATCTCTGCACCTTGATTCCCAAGTATATAGAGACATATTGCAGTTGCTTCATTTTACATTTTTAGAAGTTAGTATTCCTGCACTAACTTTGGGCACACATATCTCCAGTTGTGGGAATTGCCCTCAGGATTAGGTTCCACTTCTAGCTCCAGCTAGGCCCTTATGCTGGGTAGTTTCATGTGTGATACAACTCAGAGGGTATGTTCTTTGCTTGAAGAATGGGACAGAGGGGTCTCAGTGTCAGTCTCTGTATTGGTGAAACCTAGTATAAATACTAGAAGGCCCTTCCTGTCTTCCCTCAGGAAAACCTCATTTCCAAACCCTGTGAGACACTCTGGTCCATATCTCTGAAGCCAGAGCATGCTGTGAAACTCATGTGCAATAGAGCAGCTTCATTTGCCACTAAATTTAAGCAGCATTTTTGGCTGTGATGGGGGGGGAGATTTGATCAGGACAACCAGTGTGGCCTGCCAGCCCAAAAAAGGTGTCCACTCTGTTTGTATATAAATTCTATTAATTTACACTGGGCACAAGATTACCCAGACTTCTGTTGCTGAAACCAAAGATCTTTGATGCCAACAGGATTTCACTTCGGTGTTCGGTAACTGTGAACCTAAGAGACATGAAAATAATATCCTTAGCTCTTACAAACTCTGAAAAGTTTCATCTAGGAACCCCTGCTGAGAACAGTACATTTCCAAAAATTTTATCCTTGGGGATATATTAAAGTATTATGAATGTTCGCCTCTGTAGCTGTCTTCTCACACTACAGGGTGGCGTTATTGCTCAGCAGTGCTGCACCATGATGGATTAACTCGGCAGAACCATGTTTGTGATATAAACTGAGTCACCACATAGTGACTCATGGATCTTTTCCCCTATAAGGCTTGGATACAACCCTTCATGGATCTCACAGAGTTCACTGTCACTAGTGTATTGAACATGAAAAGGAGTTACATATGTTCTTCTCACCCCATCCCAGTCAAGACATTTTGAATTAATAAGAAGACTAGGCTTCAAGTGTATTCAGCATTTTTCTTTAATTTGCACCAAATTTCCTTTGAACAAATGATTCACAGGCTGAAATATTTCAACAAAGTCAGGATGAATAAAAGATGGGGGGAAAAGGATAAAAAAAATGAACAGATTCTAGTTCTATCTCAGCAATGATTCTGTAGGCTTGAATTCTTTCTTTTCATGTACCTTGCAAACCATTTGTATATTGTGTAAAACTAAATAAATGAATGAATAAATTCCCAAAATTGAATGCAGTCTAAATCAAACTGGAAGAATATACTTTTTAATATCTTTCTGTCAAAATGTTCTAACAATGTGGGCAGGGACATGACATTTCTATGCCCTGTACAACAGCTGTAACACTACTGGCACAGAGTGGAACAAGGCTTAAATTATGATTAGAGATGGGGATGTCCGTATTCATATATGAATACAAATATCCCCGCACAGCTGGACTTAACAAAGGGCCGGCCCCAGGGGCCGGACCATCCACTCGCGTGTCCGGCGGCAACGGCAGCCTCGCTCATCTTTCCAATCACTCCTGGAGGGCTGCTCTCTTCCCGCTCGGCTGGCCACTCAGCAGTTGTGCAGGGAAACGTGTCCTCTCACCCCCTGCCTGGAGTGGTTAGCCGAGCGGGAAGAGAGCGGCGCTCTGGGAGCAATTGGAAGGATGAGCGGGGCCATCACCGGAGTAGCTTATCAGTGACAATATTGTCACCGATAAGCTACTCAATAGACCGCTAATTGTGATTATAATAGGATCATTAAAATAAGAGGAACTTAGTTTAAACATGTCTATGAAAATCCTATTGAAGTCTAGATCCAACCCATGAAAGTCAGCTCCCATCAGCACTAGCCAGATTAGTCAATGGTGAGTGACGGTGGGAGAGGCAGTCCAATAGCATCTGGAGGACCACACATTCCCTGGCTTGGTATGTGCCATCAAGTTGTATCCAATTTATAGCAACCCTAATAGGATTTTCAAGGTTTATGAGATATTTAGGGAATAGTTTTACCATTGTCATCTACAGAGTTTCCATAGCCAAGCAGAGTTTTGAACCTGGTCTCCTAAGTCCGAATCTGCACTTTATCCACTACATCACACCAGCTCTCACACAACACCGTCTCTCCCTATCACTGTACTAAAAACATATTTAGCCATTGTTAGAGCATATGGAGAGATCCATACAACACATTAAATTATGGTAATTTGTTCAGATCTTTTAACAAACTATAAATAGCACAGGGATGGGGAACATTTGTTCCTTCAGATCCTTTAGACTACAATTCCAACAGTCCTTTACCATTGGCCACACTGGGTAAGGTTTCTAGGAGGTGAAATCTGAGACATATGAAAGGTCATATGCTCTCCACCCCTGGATACAGGTTTCTCAAGGTATAGGACACTTCATAGGTTGGCAAGCAAAGGACTGATACTTTAAAGGTCCAAGAAGCTATATTTAGGCATCAAAGGAAAATACGGAAGAGAAAAGTGATGGGCATGAAGCAATATTTGCCCACACAATTTTCAATGTCTCCCCAATAAAAATCTACCTCAATTTTTTATTTATGCCCTCACGCGGATAGACTTTTAACTTTCATGAGCATGTGCAATGCAATTAGAGCTATATAGTACATTAGGGCAGAAATAAACCTTACAGACAGCCCTGGAATTCTTTGTCTGATGAAAGTGGTAAAGTGTACAACAGGATATTTTCTTATCTCCAAGGTCATGCAAATTAGCCTACCTAGTTTTGTGACTGGTCTTCAGAATTTAACATGGGGGGGGGGGAACGAATGTGCTTTCAACTATTACTACGGGATGTTTATAGTGTCTCTTTCTGCCCTCAGACGTATATCATCCCAATACACAAAAACAATACATGCCCAAACTGTAAAATATACTGTTCTTGTACTTCTCATATTTAAATCCATGAAAATTCTGAGATCATTATAGACACCCCAGCCCTTGCATGCACACTTCCACTGATAATTATGCATCCAATACCAGTAATATTTTGCCCCTGTCAGTTATATTTCAGTAAAATCCCAACCCTAAGGGACATTTTGCATTGGCCTCAGAAATTTTATGACAATCAGCCATATGAATCAACAGTAATTACTCTTAAGAAGCAGCATTGTCATAGGGTTTCGTGGGCAGGTGCCAGACTAATACAACTTTGCTCTTTCTGCTTAACACTCCAAGGACTTTTGGATGTCTTAATCCAGAAGAAAGAACCTGCCACACAGGTAGCAGTAGCCTTGGCTCAACTGAGATGATGGTTACAGGTGGCAAAGAGTGGAAGGGCAACAATAGCAACCTCCTATTAAGGTTAATTGGGCAGTTTGATAGGAGAGAAATATGGTCACTGATAAGCTACTCAATAGACAGGCTAATTCCTTCCTTCCTTCCTTCCTTCCTTCCTTCCTTCCTTCCTTCCTTCCTTCCTTCCTTCCTTCCTTCCTTCCTTCAAGTGACAACTGACATTGAACTGTGCCCTCCGTGCTTTCATTCCAATTTGTTCTTAATGACAAAATAACAAACCGCTCTTCAGAAAACCCTAGCGAGTGTCAGGTTCAGTTTGGCTGTCAAGAAGACAACAAGTGATTCCGAAGCCTGAATACATGAGACATGAAAAAATGGAGACACTTTAAAATAAAAATATCACACACACACAAAAAAGGTGTTCTGAAGGTTCAAGAAAAGTATGGAGGATAGGCCATTTAGGATGGTATTGTAAGGAAATGGAAGGAAACTGGGAATTGTAGTCATGCAAAAATGGAGTCTGTTAGGTTCTGTGTAAAATGAATTTAAAAGAGATGTTTTTCAGGAGCTTGTTGTGCAGAGTTGTTTGCCTAATTCACAAGGTTGGACAGTCCAGGAAAAGAAGACGAAACAACAAACCACTAACTGGGAGAAGATAAGGCACCTGGAGCTTGGATCATGAGAATTTTGGGCAGTGATTGGAGTGTTCTGAATTATGCCTACTGGGACTTAATTGGTTGACAGCTTGAAAGTGTAATGAAGAAAGAGGTCCTAAAGAGTTGTAAAATTAGTGGATTTGTGTACAGTATGTGTAGAACGGTCCATGAATGCCGTGGAATGTGAGACAGAGAGGCTTGTTTTTCTTTAGAAAGAAGGAGGAGAGGAATAGCCCAGCTTCTAGATGCCAACATGTAGGACATAGAGCAAATATGTTTACCTAGCTGTTTTTATTTTAATTAGAAATTGTAAGGTTATTTGAACATTGTAATAGACTGGAAATGCTGAATGCTTATGCTTTAAAGCTACAACTGTATGCTAATGAATCTATTTTATTTTCTTAATAAAACAAATATAATTCTTCAACAAAGGACTAGTCTTTTGCTACAGCAGGACTATATCTAAATCCAGTGTGGATGAAAGAAAGGTCAATGGTTGCTACTGTAAGTTAAAAGGTCATACTGTTCTACTTTGCAAGGCTGGTGTGCATTCTAAGGAAGCACACAGTCTATGGTTTATTGCTTTAGAAGCAATCAAAGGTTACTTTTAAGGTTCAGGCTTGTCTAAGGGAATTACTACGCACTTCTGAGGCCTAGAGGACCTCCCTCAGGAAATAAAGGTGGTAGTTTTGTGCCCAGAGGGACTCCCTGACTGAGATCTTTGTCTCTTTAGGGAGACAGGATCCTCACAGATATGATTCCTGCAAATGAAAAGCTGCCATCTCTGGGAGATGGCTATGGTAAAATCCATCTCTCTTCAGGTGTTTTTAAAGGTGCAAATGACCTTTTAAAACAGCAGCACTCTCTCTCCCTACTTCCACCATTACCACCACATGCAGTGCAAATAGTCCCAGGAAGCTTCTGCCATCAATGATTCCCAGCTCCTGCCTTCAAGCATTTCCGATGAAGGCAAGAACATGAAAGCAGAAGCCAACTGAGAACTGTTAATCACCGTGCACAGGTACTATGACATGAGATGCTCCATGTGCTCAGTACAGTTAAAGACAATTGGTGTGTACTACCACACCACAAGGTAGAATATTGTACTGTTTACAAGGACATTGAGGCATGCTGGCTCCTGCACAAGTGATCCCTGTGGCTCACATACCAAGAAACAAGTGTTTCACATGTTTGCTTTCTTGCTTGTTTGTTTGTTTTGGAAGAGGTTTCAGGCACCAAATTCTTGCTCTGGAAAGCTAAATATATAGAAATCATTTTAGTTTTGGCTGTGCTTTTGTTCTGATTGAGTTAAGAGAGGTTATTTTCCCTGTAACTGAGAAAAAGTGCATCTGTGTTGCCTGCACCCATCCACATTACTCACTAGAGCCCATCTTGATTTATATAAAGGAGCTCTGGCAAAGGAACCCTGCAGCCTTCAGCACCTCTGCTAAGCACTCGGGACAGGATTTTTGGACAACAAACTCATACAAACTCTCTATTCTGGGCGATCCACCTGACAGGTAGGTAGACAGACACCAAAATGTAGCTCACCTCGGAACAAGGCCTAAACTGGAAGACTTTGCTGCGTAGCTACACCTAGCTTCCTGCTCAGAACGAAAGCTCCAAGCCAGCACCCAGGCAGGAATGGGAATCCAAAAATCCCATTCCTATTGAGTGTTCACTGGGCCCAGTGTAAAGCTAACAAATTATCATAATCTTAACTCTGCCTTTGCTCTAATTGCAGAGTTTCCTCTCCTCATATCACCAGCTTCTAGTTGACCCAACCACATTACAAACACAATTCTGCACTCCCGTACACTTATCCAATGCAACCATTTATTCTCCCATTTTGGAATAGCCAGAGTCTCACTCTTGAGCCATCAAGTTCTTTGAAACCATTGTTAAGGGTCTCATAACACAATAGCGCAAATATCAGGCTGTTCCTTCCAATCGAACCATACATGAAACCACTTCATAGACATCAGAGTGAGTCTGGGGATTACACTCTTATGCATGACCCTTCTTAGCAGGAATGTTCCTCCTGATCCATCAGATTTTAGTCTGTACAATTAGAGGACACAGAAGGAGCTTCCTGAAGAATGTGAATACTGAGAACACATCCGGGCATCCAATAGGAAATGACAGCACCCTCTGGCTGATCCTTCCAGTCCTGAAGCACCACTGGATTGCTTCCAACACAAACAACGAAGAAGAAATTTGTACAGCTAGTTGCTCATATACAGACTAACCTATCCATCCCTACTTGTTTGATGAAGCTACCTTTACAATTGCTTACCTGTGCCATTCCTAGATCAACCAGCAGCTTACTACTAGCCTGCAAAGCTAGGAAAATGCTGGAGAGTGCTATTGCACTCTAGAGCCAGAAAACCATTTAATCTGAATTATTAAATTTCAGTGACTTGACTGGTGGGGAGGGGGAATCATTGCTGAAATTAGGATATGAATTTTGTATGCGGCCTAACCAGGATACTATATCATTCTTTCTGGCTTACACTATTTCAGAAGATCATCTGCTATAATGTCAATTATCCAAATTGACTAGCAGTCCTAAAATACACTTTAAAAATGCATTGCAAAACACAGCCTATTCTTAATTACAAAACCAGGAACAAAACATTAAAACCAGAACGTGTTGAAATCATAGCAAGTCTCCGAAGGCACTGTGAGAAGGAACGACTTACACAGGTTTTCTTCCTCAGGTTTTCCTACTCAGTTTGATGCATAGCAGCAAACTCAATGCCTTCACACAATGTACACTCAACAGAGAGCAACTGGACCAGGCTAAATGGGACTCCGTTCATACGACACTTGTATTTTTTGTGTTCACACTTTAATGTTCTCAGGTGCACATGTGAAATACATTAGGCCAAGCTCAACCTAATGTCAAGGACATATGTGGAATTAATGTGTCTTGCACTGTGCCAGAAATAGGAAATTACTTAGTGGCCAAAATTGCCTGCCTAGTTATACGGTATAACACAATTGGTGTAACTTTGGGAGGTGAATTGCCTCAAGTTAAGAAACCATTATAGACATTATCTCTTGCATACTGAGTTGTGCAGCTCAGTACACAAAAGGTAATATTTATAGCGATTTCCTAACTGCAGGTTATTTTCCTCTCAAAGTTATGGTGTTGGTGTAGCTATTCAAGAACATTTTCACAGTTTTTTTAAAGATTTCCCATTCTTCCCCCACATCCAAAGGCTCCCAAAAGGGAGCATTAGGGAGCCTCAGAACCTAAAAGGAGGGGGATGAGAAATATTTAATGTAATGCTTTCAGTGGCCAATCTAGGTTAAGTCAGCACAAAGTTCATGTAACCTATGGATTACTCAAAAGGACTTTGTCCAACATCGTACAATGTTTGAAGCATCATTAGAAATGCTTATGGTTGATCAATCATTAGGACTGATTCAAGTGGGATGACAAGTGAACTAATTTTTGTTCAGAATCAGAAGTGGCCATTTACTTTATAAAAGTCCATTAACATGGGATGTCCATAACTAAGAAACTGAGGTGAAAAATGGAGACACATCCAAGCTCCAGTCCAGTTTCCAGACACATGGTTCCATATCCCACACAATTTGGCACATGTAAAACATGACATAGGAAAGTTGCTTGGACTATCTCTATGACCTGGTTGAATGCATTGATCCAAATGGAAATATCATATAATAACTGAACTACAAGTTTAGCTCTGAATGCATGGAAATCTGGAAATACTTTGAATACGCCTTATAAAATTGTGTGCTAATTCCCTGAAGGTACATGGCAAAATGTCCCCTTTCTGGAGGACTATCACTCCATCACTTTTTAAAAAAGCAAACCTTTACTTTTTCTTACTCCTTTCATATGGGCTGAGAACTTTAGCTGACCTGCAGTTCTCCTCTACCTACTGAAATACAATGCATCCTGTGCTGAAGCTCCTCCTGGCAAGCCATGGTCAGGAAATTGTTCTTTCCCCCATTTGAAAGGCCTTTTATGAGGACCAATATTTCAGCCCCTACAGTCTCATTTCTTTCCAAATAAATAAAAGCAGGTGGGGGCAACAATTCTCTTGTAACATAAGCAAGATTGGTATTTTCAGTGTATGTGAACTATTTTAAATTTGGACTAACTTGTGGCCATCTATTTCTGAATGGGGAAGCAAAAGAGTTTTTTAAAAAAAAAAAAAAACCATAGCCCCAAAACTGGTTGTCCAAACTTTCCCATTTCTGGCACAGTGCAAGAGCCGACTGTTTCCTACAGTTGTCCCTAATTTGGTGTTGATTTGAAGTTCAGAAGTTTCAAAGTTAATAATTTTTTGCTTGGGCTGCTCCCATTTTTAATATCAGCTTATAGAATGCTGATTTGCTCTCCTGAACAATATCATAGTTGTACTCTCCTACATCTATAATCGCCAATTTATGATTGCTCAGTCCCCATTTTCCACTTGCTTCATCATTGTGCACTTGCTTCATTTCTGATTTTTCCCCTCTTCTCCACCCACCTTGTACTTCTTTTTCATAGTACTAGTGAAAAATGACAAAAAAAAAATTGGACAAATGTAATTAGCATGCATACTTCTAGTAACAGCTGCCTTGAGCAGAACAGTGACGAGGGAAACCGAATTTCCTTCCTGCCACAGTCACAACACAGACAGTCTTGCCAAAGTTGCTGTTTGCTTGGGGAGAAAAGCTACCACAGTGCCAGCAGGAGCTGCCCTTGAAATACGCATTACTTGAATGAAAATTTTGCTTGGGTTCATTTTTTATAAGAATTTGCCCAAATGCAAAAATTACTTCATATTTAGAGTGCAGAGAATTTGAGATCAAAGGAAGATATCAAACATGGGAGAAAAGAAAAGCTGAAACATTTATCTAACCATGAGTTAAGGTTGCCATCTCTTTTCTTCTGAGAAGCTCCTCATTTTTAACATTTATATGGAAAGGAAGTGCAACATGACCATTCCATGTCAGAAATAGCTGGGTTTGACTAGTACAAATGGGGATGGGGGAGGGGGCAGGAGAAGAAATTATCAGTTCACTTTTGAAAAACTCTAAAATGAGCATATTCAAATGACATATTCAAGGTGGAAATTAAGAGGTTCCAAAATATTTGTGGAAGAAAGATATTCTGGAATATTTGTGGAAGAAAGATAGATTTCTCCCTATGTACCAATTTTGGAGATTTTTCTTCCTTTTTCTTTCTTTCTTTCTTTCTTTCTTTCTTTCTTTCTTTTTCTTTCTTTCTTTCTTTTTGTAAGAACGGTGGCAGGGACAGAAAGAGTTCAATTCCCCCATCCTGTCCCAGACAGGAAGCTGCTCATCCTTTTCTGGAGTCACTATTTACTTTTTGGTCAAAAAGCCGTACATGTAATCATACCTATGAACAGGGTGGGTAGTATACTGTAGAAAGAAAGGCCCTCAAAGCATTCAGACCTGATGTTGAAGCATCAGGATCTGTAGTTAAACTAAATGTCAAAGATGGAGGCTGCAAACTTAAAGAATCACCTTAAGGTATCTTGCTGAAATCAAGTTTCATCTCAAGGATGCAGAAGCATTTGTATTTCCTCATTTATAAAGAGAAGGGGCTGCTCGTAACTCAATGAATTCTCCATTGTCTTACCTTGTAAAACGTGGTTCCTCACGGGATACATAGAATTTCCAACCTTAAGTGCACACTTCAAACTCATATATAGTCATGGCCAAAAATATTGGCACCCTTGCAATTCTGTCAGAAAATGCAACCCTTCTCAGAAAATTGTTGCAGTTGCAAATGTTTTGGTACTCACATGTTCATTTCTTTGGTTTGTGTTGGAACAACACACACAAAAAAAAAAACAGAGAAGAAAAGTCAAATCTGATACAATCCCACACAGAAACCCAAAAATGCACTCAACATGCCCCCATGTTCCATCATATTTACAGCATATCAATAAACAATGTAAATTATGGTTTTGCTCTGTTTTTAAGCTGCTTTGTATCAGGTACGCAGAAGTGAACTTGGTCCAAAACAACCAGGTGAAAATTATACTCTTAAGACTGACATCACCTCCCCCAACATTAAAGACAAATTTGTATATATTTTTTCCCTTCAGAAACTACTTTTCAATTAAAGATTAAGTGGCTCCAGGGGATTTGAAAGGGATTTTTCCCTTGGTTTTCTAAATCACTTAAGCTAAATTGAGAACTTTCTAATTAACAAAGTTAACTTAATATTTATCTAGTTGCATTTGATGTATTTACATATTGATTTTACTTAATGGGTGCTAGAATAGGATTTGTCTTTCTAACACTGAGAAAGTGATAATTAGACACAGTAGCAGTGGGAGAAGTGGAGAAATGAAGCTTTATTAATGGGGCAATCTTGTCTTTGCAAAGATTTCAGCAGACTCCAGGTCACATGATTTACATTTCCTTCATTGTCCTCACATTGTAGATCATTGAGACCTTTCTTCTGTCCTGGGATAAGGAACATACAGCCCACCAAATGGAGCTGAAGCACAACTCCCGTCATACAACATGGACTGTGCTGGCTAGGGATCATGGATGTTCCAGTGCAGCAATGTCTAATAGGCCCCCATCTCATGGCATGGATAAAATGTGTGCCATCCAATGACATCCAACCCTATTCCTACTTTTCATTAAATGGAGACACAGGGAGGGGTGTTGATTTAGCAGGGAGATGGCATTTGGTCACTAATGGATGGGACTGCATGCTTTGTAGAAGACCAGGTTCACAGCTTGGCATAACTATTGCTAGATGTGATCTTGGTCTTGGGTGCGCACATGGCACAGGTGGCATAAATCACCTTCCACTAAAGCAAAAAAGTGTGCTGCTTATATACCACCCCATAGTGCTGAAAGCACTCTCTGGGCAGTTTACAAGTTAATTATGCAGGCTACACATTGCCCCCCCCCCCCAGCGAGCTGGGTACTCATTTTACCGGTTGGTGCCACCAGCCACTTCCCATCTAAAAAGGACCTCATCACACTTATAGATAACATCCTGGTTAGGCTCTGGTAACATCCAGGTTAAGCTACTGTAACATATTGTGTGCAGGGTGCCTTCACAGATGCTTTGGATGGATGAATGTATTGTTTGTTTGTTTGTTTGTTTGTTTGTTTGTTTGTTTGTTTAGGGGCTGCAATTTCCATGATCCTTCACTGTTGACCAGACTGGCTGAGGCTGCTGGGGGTTGTAAGCAAAAAATAAATAAAAACAACTACAGACAAAATAACAACAACATCAGCAACGAAAAACCACCTCTTCTGGAGCATCACAGTTGCCCATCCCTGACTTAAACCATTTCGTATCCTCAGGCCATCCTCACCCACATTGGTTGTTGTGTCCTCCTGCACTAGAAGCACAATAAGAAACATTCCTGTTTCCATTCAGTTTTGTCTGAACAACTATACTTTTCAAAATGTTGACATGCCTCCCCATCCTTTGGTTGGCTTTTCCTTTGAACTGGTTCTTCAGTCCTACCTCCTGCTTTGCCCTTCAGTCCTGACTTCTCACTTCCTCCTCAGTTCTGCCTCCTCGTGTGTGTTTTTGGCTCAGTTTAGCTCTTCAGTCCTGTCTATGGGTTTTGTCCTTGGCTACTGGTTCCAGACTTGTCAGTTTTGCTGCCTATAACCTAGCCCTGTCCCTGTTGTTTGGTTTGATGGGAAGCTACTAGCTTATTGTTTCTTATTATGATTGTGCCTATGATGTATTTTGAATGCACTTTTGCAAGCTGCTGCTTTGAGCTCAAATTCTGGAAAACTAGTGTAATTTTAAAGAAATACAGCCAGCTCTCAGCTGGATGTTCAGTCACACATGAGATTGTTCCCCAATAAATAATTACAGAAGGCCTGGAATACTGGAAGATGTTGTTTCTGCCCTATCTCAGCTGTTGGGCTATAGTCACAGTGGAGGGAATTGCTAGAGCCTAAGGATGCCACTGTGCCCCATCATGTCTCTGTTGTGTGTGGACTACTTTTCTGTTTTTCTTCTAACTTTGGGTGGTTGATATTTTCATCGCAGGTAAAAAGTGCAAGCCATGGAGAAGTCAGGGTTGGAAACGGTGCTGAGATCTTCCAGATGTCTTGAGGGATGTGACAGCCAGAGCTCACCAAATTTATATTTCTTATAGGACTCCAGTTTCTTACCTGACTCCTCTACTCTACAAATAAACTCCCAGTTTTGGGTATAGAATAGCTAATAGAAAGCTACCACAACAAGACAGCCTGTTTTCTTTATTTTCTAATCTCAGCCTGCTGTTTCTCTCTTGTAATGTCAGTAGGTTAAGTGTTGCCTCCCACTGCTTCTTGAGTGGCAACATTTTGCAGTCTGATCTTTCTACATATTTCAGTGTAATCACGTGCATTTCCTTCCTATGATTGCGGAGGGCGAGCAACCCCACTGAGAGCCAGTTCATGAACACAATTTTGCCTTGACAAGCCTCAGAAATATCATAATTCTGAAGGCATTTTCAGATTGACAGCTTCAGTGGCTTCTGCCTAAAGGCTGAATCAATAAGACTGAAGTCTCTGTACTTAGCAAAGTGAGAAGCTGGGTCAGTAAGAGGACCATTTGCAGAAAAAGAAAAAGGAAGTTGCCTGTAGGGTCAGCCTTGAAGGAAATATTCACAGCATTCCTCTTTGAGTGAAATAATATAAAAAATGACTAATTAAACTTCCATATTTAGGGATGTGATTTGCTATACCTCATACTGAGCTCTCACAGAACTAAGCCAAAGGTATTCAGTATTTTGTTCTGAAACATGCTGTGGCATCCGCCCAGGTCATGAATATTGATGTGCTATCTGCATGGACCAATGAGAGTGCTGGCGAGGCGGAGTCACGAGATATATGAGTCTCTGCAGGGGGAGGAGAGACATGCCCTCTCTGTTTTAGTTATCTATCAGCATGGTGACTATGAAGCAGTGTAACGTCAGCGTATTCATTTATGTGATCCCTGATTGGCTTGGATCTCCCAGTTGCCTAATTCAAGTAGAAGTAAAACCCAACAGGGGAAAGGTGTAGATTCTGATGTGACAAATGGGAAATACAATGGCATTTTAAAAAAAACTGGGAGGAATGTACTATTAAAATGGCTATTTTTTAAAAAAAGAAACTGACTATTACTTCTCAGAACTGCTTGAAAAACTTTGGCATAGTTCTGATCGCTTATAGTTTCATGAAGTATTTATGCAGGATGATTTTTCTAGTCTTATGGCAGCCATGGGTGTCTTCTTAGAATTATTTAATGTGGTGATTAGGAAGCTGCTGAAGGTCAAGAGAAGGGTGCATAATCCTGAGCATTCTTACCGAACACTTTAACCCTTGAATAATCAAGGAAAATGTGAACACCCACTGCCTACTCACTGGCCCTCCATCAAGGGTACATAGCTCACTGTAAAGAAGAGAAATCAAGTAACAAATGGTGGAAGACTGCGCTGGGCAAATGATTGTAGCAATAGCTTTAAGAAATAAAAGGAGCCTGCCATATAGCAAACATGGGTCTACTGTATCTAGCTCAGAATCCTTTCAATGTGACCTAGCTGTCAAAGATGGGAAACAGAGCCTTTTTGGACTATAACTGCCAAAATACTTAATCCAGCATGGCCAATATTCTGGATGTAGCATTTTAAAAAAAAGTTTATCATATCTGTTTGAGATATAAGATCCACACACACGTATATTAATATTCTCATTGGAGTGCCTTCTCCTGGTCCCACCACTTTCGAAGACACATCTGGTGAGGACTCAAGAAATGGCTTTTTCTGCCATTACTCCCAGATGATGGAAATGCTTCCTTGGGAGTGATTAAGTGCTTCCCTCCTTTCCTTCCTCTGTTAACTGAAAATTTACCTCTTTAGAGATGCTTTGGGGGGAGTCAGTAAGCAACTGAGATGAGAAAGTATTTTAATATCTGATTTATAGTTTTTAAAATATTTGTACTCTACTGTCTTAAATTTTAATTGGTTTGATTTAATTAATTGTTGATTTTACATTTTTATACACTGCCTTGCATCCCCACTACAGAAGAAAGACATGATGAAAATCAAATACCTCAAATATTGCAGATTGCATCCAAAAGCATTCTGCATTCTCAATGTCCAGTCTACAACTGAGCCATGGACCTCTCATTGGCCAATCACTTCCCATCAGGGAACATGGGGTTTGTAGCTCAACCTCCTGGTTTCTGGCAGCAAAAGGTCCTGTGACTGAATTGTGACTGAACATCTCCTGCCTTCATCAGTGCCTCTTTCACCTGTTCTCCAGTTCCTTTTCCCCACACTTTAATATTCTGGCAAAGGAGGTAGCAGCTGGCAGATGAGTAAAAGTCAGTTCAAGGCAGGAGACTTGCCCACCTCGGTTCTGCTTTCAATAACTCAAACACAAGTCCTTGGAAGGTATCTCCATCAGTTAAGGTTTGTACACTATACCAGCATTTTCATCTACACAGAGCCCACTTGTCTTGATGAAAGACATTCCCCTAATGATATTTATACAAGGCATCCTCTTCTATTCCTCACATCTTGTAGAGCTTCCTGCTTCACACAACCAGTAAACAGCTACATCTGTGACTCGCCACAGAGCTTGAACCACAGACTAGCACTTCCCACATGGAGGGGAGTCAAAAGATCTGAGCCTATGAACTCAACTGCTTGCATTCTAGCCCTCACTGCATTTTTAAACAGGTGATGAATATGTTAATGGATTATTTCTTGACTGGACAAAAATGGACATTTATTACATGTGCAGTCAGCAAAAATAAGAGGGCTGAAGATTTGCAGGTAGAAGGCTAACTGCTCAAAGGGAAGACATAGAAGGGAGAAAGTCAGGTTTTTCTCATCCTCATTCTTCCAGGTTCTATTCACATTTTACACTTATAAATTGTACAGTTTGATCTGTTGTCAGGATTATACCTTGGCAATTATCATACCCAGTTCTGTTGGTTGTTCTCTACATTGTGTCTGAAGCAGAAGCTTGCAGGAATTATTTAATGTGGATGGGCACCAAATCTTGTGCTGGGCAATGGATTTACAGACCATACTGCCTGGTTCTTGGTTGGCCCTCCTGGGGGACCAATTGTCTGTGTCATATGGCCCTTGGGAGCAGGCTGAGCAAAAAAGCAAACACCTTAACAAGCATTCCCACCCAATTCTGTAAACAGTTCTCTACAAATACTAGACTTAAGTCAAAATGCATGCAAGAGAAGTTTTATATGGATTACCACCAAAGCACTAGATTAATGAGTTAGATTAACTCATCTACTAACCCATTTCAGTTATTTTAGAATTGTTTTCAAATGGCACCAATATTGGTTATCAAATTAGATTAAAAGAGGAAAACATTCTCTAACCAGCAAATCTGTCCAAATTTACCTTGCAGTTAATTTCTCCGAACTCAGGCTACAATTGCTTTTTGGGTGAAAGATTATTTAAATCCTGCTTCTTATATGTTCCAAAATAATGGCAATAAATAGTAAACATCATACAGCAATTTTGTGAATTAAATGTATCAGATAATCAAGTACTGTTATCATTCATTGATGAAACTTATATGGGATGAAACTAGTTTTTCTCATGCTCACAAATCAGACTCAGAATACCTATATTTCCCTTAACTATAACTATAAGAGACAGATTTTATAATGTGTTCCATAAATGATGGTTGCTATCTTGTAAAAGAGGTTGAAGGGTACATTAATTAGTCACTGCCAGTATTTCTCAGTAATCAGATGTGGACTAAATGGAAATAAAACATCTGCAAATTCATATGCTCCAGCAATAGTGCCTATCCTTAATTAGTGGCCAGGGTGGTTTCATATCACTTACACTGCATGATTAGATTAAATTTTCTGCACTGAAACTGAAATGTCATGGGCAACTTGTTTTGGAAGTCTAATGCCTTCTTCTGGTTCACTGCTTTTCAAAACTGGGTCACTGAAGAAATTCCAGGGGTAGGGTCATAAAACTTATGGGCTTCTCATAAAGAAAAAATATATATGTATTTACATTTTAATTAAGGTTTGTGGCATATTTTTAGTTTTACATTCTGAACTCAGTGGTTTGTTAAAAGGGGGCTGGATGATGGTAAAGGAAAGGTGAGGAGGCACAAAGATTTCCCAAAATGGGGGTGTCATATCCAAAATTTTGGGAGCCACCATTGAAGTTCCTAAGCCTGCATCCTCCTTTAGCAAGCCAGATTCTTTCCACCTCTGTGCTAACATTCTGTGTAATCACCTGTCCCCTTTTTTGAATCAGCAACAGCTGTCCAACATAACAGTCTTTTCCCACCATACACAGACCTTGACTCCCAGTTAAGCACAAAGCAAAAATGTTTCTCACATTGCGGAGGGTTAGTGAAGCCTATTTTAACAATAGCAATTTAGACGGTTGGCATGAATTATTCAGGTCCCTGGCTCTCTGGTTTCAGAACAACAGCAGTGCTGGCCTTTTTTGCTTCCTTTCTCCTTGCCATATGTCACCGGCTCATGTTACTTTGCTTGGATACTCTGCCTTCTTCCTCCGGGAGGCCATAGTTCTGAAACATTTATCGTGTTTGCTAATAACTTCTTGGATGCAGACACGTCTCAACTATAATGGTTCTGGGACAACAATCACCAGGCCTTCAAAAGGATGGACAGACTTAAACAATCATTAAGAGCTAAAGTGAAGTGACATGCTGTTCGAAGGATCAAGTTATTACTCAGAACAAAGGCAGGGGGGACAACAACATCCCAGTGGGCCTCCTTGGGAAAAGGAACTGATGTTGGCAAAGCAATCAGAATATTTTTTTCTATGACCAAAGACCAACTGACCTTGAAAATGGCCAACATCACCTGCCGACATCATATCCCACCAATTGATGGCTGAAATCCTGTTGTCCAGCTCCGCATACACAAAGCAATGGCAAATTGTCACTCATTAAAGGCTTCCTTTGGCAATTTCAGGGTACACATAGTTTTGTTGAATTGTGTATGAGTCACATACACCCCAAAATCACCTTCAATCAGTAGCGATTTGTCTTTAATCACCAGCATGCCACTGCCCCGTTAATCATGCAGAGATGCATGACAGGATTTCAGCCACTATGAAAATACACCCCCATTAAAATTGAATCATATAAACAAACATTTGGACCCAAATTGTTGGAGAGGCTGCAAAGAAACTGGGATGTATTTACATTCCTGGTGGCATTGCCCCAGAATATATAATTTCTGGGTCAAGGTGTTCAAAAAAAAATTATAAATATAACATCACAAAGTATGATTATAAGCGCAGCATTGGGATTAATGAATGTGTTCTTAGATTCAAATGCACTACTGCACTATAAAGAGCTAATTACATTTTCATGTGTAGCAGTCAGACAAACAGTGGCTCAATGTTGGAAGACAGTGATAGAAATTTCAATAAATGTTTGGGAATCTAAGGTGTGGAAATTAGCCTTGATGGAAAAACTCACTGCCCACTCACAAATAAGGCACCAGAATTCCAATATAGACTTGTTTTATAAAAGCTGGCTTCCTTTCATTCAGTGTTGGAACAATCATAGAGGTTCTCTTATCAACCCCCCCAGCCCCTCATGCTGATTTATGGAATGTTCTCTCTGCCTGTGTTAGCATGATTCTTTGCTCTCCCCTCCTGGGCAGGTGGGTGTGCCAATACCACAAGGCTGGCTGGGGTGGGACCAGAGACCCTTTGTAAGGTCAGTGCGCACCAAACCAGCCCTCTTTCATTTGCTGCAAACCGCCCACCTGCCTGTCATTGCATCCAGTGTGGCTGTAGTGGTTGCTTTGGGGGCCGGATAGGAATTTGCAGTCCATCTCACCTAACTGGCTTGACAAGGTTGATGGGTGTATTTTTGCCTATCCCACACTGCTTTACCCACGGAAATTGCAGATATGATTGGACCCTTGCTCTACTGAATCCACCGGTGACAAACCATGATTTAACCTGACATGAATACAACCAATGCCAGAGTTATTCGTTATTGAGAGAGCTCCCTGATTAAGATAAAGCTGGTTGCTAAGTTTCTTAATATTAGCATACATCCTATTTTGTACAGTAATTGTCTTCCATGCAGTGTACCATTTTAACTGCATTAACAACTTTGCATGTTGATGTGAGCAGGCTGTAATGGGGTTTGCTTTTATTTCTAATTCATTCATATCCTTGTGATTAAATTGTTTACCTACAAAATTGTTCACCTTACTCTTTTGAACTGCATCTTCCCAAACCCTCCAGCCAATCAGTAAAGCCACTGGCTTACTGGCTGAAGGATTATGGAAATTGTCATCCAAAAAAAATAACCTTTCCAAGCTCTGCTTTGATCTAGCTTTTCTGTGGTAGGAGGAACTGAGGACACCTCTAAAAGCATTGTTTTACTGCACTTTCTCCATAACTGCTTCCAATATAAATTCAGGGTCAAAGTGCTTAGTTTGAACCTGGACCCACCAGGAGCCAAAATCGTTGCTGACATGTTTTTGATCCAGAGCCAACCAGGCTATGTGATCGATGAAACTTGAGCACCTTTAGCATAGAAGCAGACACTACTCTAGATCAAGTGCTTCACTAATCATATCAGAAACAGAGAGCCATGGTTTCATGCATAAGGTAATTTCATCAGGACTTCTTGACAATGCTTTCTCTGTGCCAGGAGGATAAAAACAGCCCAGATCTATCCTCAAATACAGTAAAATTAGAACTGAGCTGAAATTAGTCAACCTGGTTGACAGTGCTGAAAAATGCCTTTATTTTCCAGTAATTCTGATATTCTTTATGGAAATACTTGCTTCTTTAGTTATATCATCTCCAGCAGAATTTTGAAAAGTTCCCTTTTTAGAGTACAAAACCTTAAACCCCCACCGTCAGAAACTGATCAAGTGGCCCTCGTGCCTGGGACTTGTAGTCTCACAAAATTTACCCATACTGCCTAGGGGATTCGGGGACTTGGACTCCAAAGAGTAATTTTCCAAGCTGTTGTTCCCATTTTTCCTCACTCAGTCTCAGTGGTGCCACATTATCTCTGACATCAAATCAACAATCTGATTGGCATCACAGAACTGAAACATCATCCTGTTCTGTTAATGTGATTCCCCTCCTCCTAGAAAAGGAGAAGGTAGATATATTCCTGGCAGGAGAGCGGATAGAGGGTAATATCAGAAATAGTTAAGAGACAATATTTGATGAAAAGGACTGGGGAGGGGAAAATTGATTATGCCTAATAAAATGTTCTCTCACATCAACATTAATTATTGCACTTGCCAATCAAAACTGATACACGTTTGAAACAACACTAAACTGAAAAGAAATTAAAACATGTTATTAAGAAACAGGATCACAGACAGGCACGAAAAAAAAATGAATCAATATCCCAGACAAACTTGAATCAATGAATTTTTAGCGATTTTTGATTCATTGATTTGTTTGGCCATAAAATAGCCCCTCGGGCACCTAGAGATACCAAAATTACAGAGAAGCTTCCCCCGACTCTCCTCTACAATCCTGCCAAGTTTGGTGAAGATTGGGTTTTCCTAAGCCAGTTGCTAACGGGCACTTTCCTGGGGGGACTCATTTTTTGGGGTATATAACTTGGATGTCTGAAACCCAATCTTCACCAAATTTGGAGGATAGTGGAGGAGAGCCAGTGGAAGTTTTTCTGTTATTTTTGTGTCTCTAGGTGCCTGGGGGGAGCTTTCCTGGGTGGGCCCTCCTTGTGGGTATATAACTAGGACATCTGAAACCCAAAGTTCACCAAACTTATAGGGCTTGTAGAGGAGAATTAGGGGAAGCTTCCCTGTGAATTTGGTGTCTCTACGGGCTTGGAGAAAATTATAGGATTTTAAAGGCAAAAATGACATGATCAACCGATTTGTCAGTTTCTCAGAAAAAAAATTGTAAATTTGTAATTTGTGATTCATCAACCTTGATGAATCACAAATCAAAATGAATCACCATTTTTCTGATTCATTCCCATCTCTAATCAAGATCAAGTTGATTCCAACTTATGGTTGCTTTCCTAAAATATTCTAGGCATAAAGTACTCTGAAGTGACTTACCAGTCCCTTCTTCTGTCATTCTGGGACATAAAGCTTGTTCAAGGCTACATAGGTGACAGAGCATATAACCCATTAGCTACATACACTTTGGAGATTCTCAGCTGGTCTCCTTCTAAAAACACATTTCCCCCCTGAAATACATAGATTTCTTCAATTCAGAAAATAATTACTTTGTCTATAGAGACAAGTTACATTTTCCTCACCTAATGGCTGAGCTGGAACGATCTATAGGAAACATTGCCATTAACACCAAATGCAGGGATTTGAGATAACAATTCGGGGAGCCACCCTTCTGCTATAGATGTGAATCCTACAGTCCCTCACTCTTGGGGGAAAAATCTGGGAGAAAAGACGTTGTTCTCCTAGTGCCAAGATTTATCTGGGCAAAATATTTTCCGCCCAGAGAAATCATACAGGATATGTCGGAGGATTTTCCTGAAGGAATTACAAGCTGCACAGAATGATTATGATTTCTGCACAGAATAGCACCTGCCTGTGCAGGATTCACCAGCAAGGTCATCAAGCTGTGTAGGATTTGACAGTTTCCTGCATAGAACAGCAGGCAAAAAAACAGCAGAAGGGAAAAGGAGGCAGAAATTGAGCTATCATTTTTGCAGGAAGTCAGGAAATCTTGCAGGTCTTCTTAGGAGGTCTCAGCATGATGAGACTCAGAAAATCACCAAGATACAAAACTATTTTGAGTACTTGTCACTCCCTACCTCCCACCATCCTACATCAAGTGATATGAAAGCCATCAATACGTAAAGAAATCCAAGAGAAGTGCAGGGTGCTACAAGCTACAATGCAAGGCAATGATAAAAGCAGTGAAACAAGCTACTTCTATTGTCGTCACATAACTTTGGGAATATCTGAGAACACAGAACACCTTCTATCTCAGGAATGCCACTAGGGATGAACCTTTTCATGTTTATATAAAAGGGGGGGGGGGGGACAAAAAGAAAAAAAGGCTCTTTATTCATTTCTGTGTTCTTTCATTGATTCCCAAAACAGAGCCTCTAAAATATGAATGACTCCATGAAAAAAAAGGGGGGTCCACAAACTTTTCACATTCTTTCATGTTTCCCTGTTTTGTTTAAACTTCCTTTCACCTTTGTCAGTCAAACCTTTCTTTCACCCTTTGCATGGTGAATCACATAAATTTTTCACCCAATGGCATCACTAGAGCTACTGCAAAGACCTGGTGTTGTGACCAACAAGACCTGTCCACAGCCAATCAGAATATATGTGGAGAAGAGGGAATGTTAAATCTGCAGAAGAACTTGGAAACCAGTAGGGAGTATTTAGGTCTTCTTGTTGTCGTCGTCTGTTTCTCTCTATGTGGTTTTGCTTCACTTGTTCGTTGTACGCAGGATTATTGTTTGCTGAGCTCCTGCAGCCCCCCACATCTTGTTTTACATCTTGCTTGTGCCTGTGCCTTGGGTCTTGGATCCTTTCTTCGTTTGCTTTTTTCCTTGATTTTTTACAGGGGGGATTTTCCCTGTTTCCTATTTCTTTGAATTATTTTTGCTGCTGCCAGGCAGCTTGCCTGTGTCAGCATGCCTCCTTGGGATTCTTTTTGGATTCCTTCTCCCCACCCAAAATTTCTTTGGAGGATATTGTGCTATTCTTTTATTTTCTTTTGCATATTAAGAAAAGCAGTCCCCCCTCCCAAAATTGATGTTCTGTTTTAGTGAGAAAATCCAGATATCTTTCTCCTGCTATAATCCATTGAAGGTAATACTTCCCTCTGAACTGCAGCAATATAGGAAATGTAAATACAAACATTGAAAAGGAAATCTGATCACAACAGAATGAAGGGATTTGCCCATCACTACCCTGACTGATCACAAAATAAAAGATACCTATTGCTATCCTGCAATATCCCAAGACAGATACCTATATGTTTTGTCTTTGTTTCTAACAGTTAGCCTCAGCAACCTTTTCATGGGAGGCGAAACCACCACTTCCTTATAGAATTTTTCAGATGTGATGTCAGGTAAGGTATTTCTGAGAGATGGAATATTTGTATTCATAAATGAGTCTCCCATGACACCCAGCTGCTGCTTCTCCGCCTTCCTGCTCTTCTGGCCACTCCAGCCAGGGGGCGGGATGACAAGTGTCCCCGCTTAGCTGCTGAGTGGCCAGAAGAACAGGAAGGCAGAGAAGTGGCAGCTGGGCTTCTTCAGAGATTGGCCCAATGAGCAGGACGCTGGCCACGCGCACTGTGCGACGATCCATAAGTGGACAGGTCGGTTCAGGGAGGCGGGACTGGTGATCCCAGCCACCTGGACCCAGGATATTCATATTCGTTTACAAATATAAATATCCCATCTCTAGTGTTTATAATTAAGACAATGAAACATCAAGCAGTATGTCCCATTTCTATACAAGAGATAATAAGTGTGGTAATACCCTCATGTGGTTTTCTCTTGCTTTTAGCGATCTGCACTGTAGCCTACATATTTGTTATTTTTATTATCTGTGAAAACTTTTACATTGTAACTTATGTTCTAAATTACTACATTAGGATATTTTAGATTTTATTATTAGTTTTTCTTTTTAAGTGATGCAGAAAACGTTCAGTGGATTTACAGGATTTGCAGTAAATAAATAAATATGAACCTGGCCAGCTGTGCTGGGAGGTAGGGAAGGGTTGGCCAGGCTCATTCCAGGATTCGTGCGATGACAATGACAGAGTCAAGAGCCGCACAGAGCCCGGTAAGTGACCCGGCCAGTTCTGGGGGGGGGGGAGTATTAGGCAGGATTGGGCCACCACGGCACCTGTTGTGCCACAGTTCATATTCATTTCTACAGGGAAATGAATACAAAGTGCCCACGACTCATATAAACCAAAGATTTTGGGTCAATGTTGCAGATGTGAGTATGTCTCATCCTTGAAGAACTGCCTGTAAACAGTGCACAGAATGCACTTAATCCATCCATCAAAATGAATGCTGGGTGGGAGATTTTGCAAGGTGTAATCCAAAACAAGAACATTTCCAGATTCTGGTGTTGTATGTCTTATTGCATTTCCTGCTTTTGACTCAGTGGCTCTTTGGGTCCTATGTAGCTCTGTAATTCTACGAATCTCTGATTCTTTGACTTTCCAGAAAGATCATGTTCCCCGGGTTTCTGCTGTTTTTCTGGGATCTTAGCTAGATGCTGCCCTGAAGAAAGCAAAATTAGCTTCAAGTTCCCCAGAGCAGTTCACTCCATTTTCTCATCAACTGGCACTTACAGTCTTAATAACTTACTTTGAGACATTTGTAAGAAGAAAGAATAAAAGGTTTCATTTCCTTACAGTGAACAAGTAAGAACAAGCTAAAAACATAACTGCTTTAAGCAACAGGCCTCAACAGACTCACCTCCTAGCCAGACCTAATAAGACAGCATGTGAGGTTGTAAAAACATCAACATGCTACTTCTCAGTAAATCTGCACATGGAATCAATGTATCTATAGTTATTGGAAAGCAGAGACTGGCAATATTACTTTCTGGGACTAACTCTCAGCATCAACTCCAAAAATGGTCCATGAATATTCTGGCTGAGGGATTCTGGATGATACTGCTACAAGTATCATTCCTTGCTATAATGCAACCCATACTAGTGAAACAAAACAGCAGTTAATGGTAGGGGTGTTGAGAAGAGGGTTCCACACTGGTCTGGTACTTGCTTTTATATATCAAGGTGTGTGTACACAAAAAGTCAAATATGGCAACAACAAAAAAAGAAAGAGTTAAACTAGGATGTTTTATTGTTAGAATAAACAGTTAAATCTGTATCTCTAAAGGAGATCATACCTTGTTTTTCTTTTGATTTCTGCAGTTTGCACTTACTTCCCCCTGCATTTATTCACCACATATCAGAGAGTATGTCACCTGTAAGAGATTTCTATGATGTCCTCATGGATCTGTGGGGGCAAGATTGCTACCAATAAAAACTAATGGGGGAAAAAACCCAATATTGAGCTCATAAAAATTTCATCAGAGTCCATGTGCATGGTGAACTGGCATTATTTCTTGGTTTAAATGCACCACCGATATGTATATAGCTGTTCTACGTGCTTTCCCTTCCCTCCATTATTCCAGCCATATAATCCTGTAAATTAGGTTCTGCTGAGAAGTACTTAGCAGTGCAAAGATACCCAGTTTTGTGACTAAACAGGGATTTGAACTTGGGTCTTGCTGTTCCACAGCCAACACTGCAATAATTGTACTATATTAGCTCTCTCAGATCAGTGGTTAGGTTACTATATAAATGATACCTAAGACTGAAAAATGTGTACTCAGAGTGGTCTAGTGGGTAAAGTAATGGACTAGGGCTCAGGAAACCTGGGTTCAGTTCCCAGGCTCTGCCATGGAAATGCACAGGGGTGTGTGTAGAGCTCGTAAAACCATACTTCACTTACCTTGAAACCCCTATTGGGGTCACTGTGAGTCAGTTCTGACTTGACAGCACAGAACAACAAGACTGAAACATACTAGAAGAAAAAACAATGCTACAGGTAATGTGCTTAATAATAGGCAAATTAATTTGCCTAATGGGCAAATTTACGCACTGTGCAAAGGATATTGTCTAATTTGCATAATATGTTAATATGGCTCCCCACATTGAAGAACTAGAACCCAGCAACACTAATCCCAGCCCAGTAATCCTGGGCTGAGCCATTATACTGTAATTGATAAATATCTAAGAAGCTGGTGTGGTCCCATTCTGAGAGAGACATATGCTGCTTCACAGAATTTTTGAAAAAAGAGAGAACATTCTGTTTTGGGGCTTAGTTTGAGCACATTACATATGTTCTTTTTCCAGTTTCTTTCAGAAAAACAAACAAACCTCTCCAGGAATCCACTACTGTCACCAAGAGCACCCTGAAAATGTACTTCATACACAAGAATGCCAATAAAGATCAACGTTACCATGAAACCAAGGTGCTACAATGTTCAAGTTCCTTTCAAACCCTGCGCGACGTGGAAGCTGTTCTTCCTTGAACCACTGAATGAGGACTTCTCTGGAGAAAGGTCTCGGAGGCCGTTCCCAAGCTTTGCTGGATAAAATTTAAAAGAAAATGAGATGAAAGCCATGCAGAGAGTGCTGCATGAAAAAGAAAGTTTGCCACAGTGAAAAAAGGCATGTTTCTCTCTCTCTCTTTTTTAAGGGGGGGAAAAAAACCCTGGCTCAAACAGGCCAGTTACTGTTTGGGCAAAAAAACTATTTCCGAACTTCTAAACAACTTCTCCATTTAGTGAAGAAAAATGAAGGTGTAATTTTGTATTCAGTCCAAACATGAGATAAAATTAGCAATGGCAATATATATCTGAGAATAGTTAGAGTATCTCCTTCAGGAGTGTTCACCACAGATTTCATGCCCTTGGTTATGTATAAGCTTGTAAGGGTCAGCAAGCATATTATAGTCATCAGAGGGGGACGCTAGACAAAAATGGCTTTCTTGTGACTAGTTACTGACTTGCTGATAACTCCTAAACCCCGGCATCTCGCAAGAGAGTTTCCTCTTCTAGCAATGAATAGCATCCCATGGTTATTACATTATTTATCTTAATATGTATATAGACAACTAATTGTTGTTATTATTGTGTTCCATGAAGTCAATTCTGATTTATGGTAACCATTTCCAGGTTTGTTTGTTTGTTTGTTTTGCATACCGCCTGTCTGGTTGCAAAGGCCATTCTGGGTGGTTCGCAACAAACAATAATAAACATCACATTAATATAAAAATGAACAATAAACATACATTAATCAATAAACTTAAACTTAAACTTTAGGTGGTTCACCATTCCCTTCTTCTAGAGGTGCCCCGGGACTGTGTAACTTCCCCATGACTACACAGGCTAGATCTTTTCCTAGGAGACAGAGTCAGGAATTGAACTCCCAACCCCTGGCTCCGCTAAGCCACTGAGCTATCCAGCCAGCTATATAAACAACTATTTAACCAATAATAGCCAGAATCTTATTGGTGAGTTACACTGGCATTAACTGCAGTGCTGTAAACTACAACAGTGAATTGGGAATAATAAACACATTGTCACTTGAATCTCTTGCTATGCAGCAATCATGTGAGTTACTGCACAGCATGGGATACTAACAGCCACTCATTAACTAGTGACAATTTGCTGCTGCAATTTATGCCATTGCACTTAACACCAGCATAATTAGCCAACAGGATTCTGGCCAATAATAAATTATTCACAATGTACTGTACATTTAATTATGGAGTAAGCTGATCATCTGTAACATCCTCCTCAAGAAAATGATGAGTAGTTCTAAGATGATGATGATGATGATGGTTCAAAAATATCAGGCACGGTCAATCAAAATTGTAAAGACATTGACTGGTATTATATAACACATAAAAGTTTTAACCAAAAACCTAAGTATCTGTTAAATACTGACATACTACATATGCTGTTCCTAATATTGCCATTTTTTTTGTAGCTATGATGATGATCTGAGATCATCATCATTATTCAAAAACACCAGGCACAGTCAATCAAAATTATAAAAATATTGACTGGTGTTACATAACAGATACAAGTTTTAACCAAAAACCTATGTATCTGTTAAATATCGGCACAGTATGCATGCTGTTCCTAATATTGCCATTTTTGTAGTTCTGATGGTGTGATTTCTGAGATCTGCAACTGTTTATAGTACTGTGTAAAATTTCTTGATATATGTTCCCAAAGCCCCGATGACTATGGGGACCACTGAAGTGTGTTTCATCCACAAGTGAGATGTTTCGATTGCCAGATCTCTGTATTTTGTTAGTTTTTCCCATTCTTTTTTTTCAACACTGGCATCCCCCGGAATTGCAATGTCAATGATCCAGACGTTTCTTCATTCTATTACTATGTCCGGTGTGCTATGTTCAAGGTGTCTTATCAGTTTGGATCTGGAAATTCCACAAGATCTTAACTTTCTCATTTTCTGAGAAAATTCTCTCTATTTGGAAATAGCTAGTTACATACACACTATGGTGAATGCTAAACTTAATAATTGAAATTTAATTGATGAAACGTGTTCACATATTGCAAAACAGCTATGAATCAGGGCACTTTCACTTTAGGGTAAGAGTGAATTCTGCTAACAGTTACAGTAAAAGTACCTAGGATCTATCTTCATCCTTGTGCTGCCTCTTGAAATTTTGCAATAAATATACATTTTTTCCCTAATCAAACTGTAATTGTTGAACTGTTGGAAAACACACAGATCAACTAGATAAAAAGCATGCACACATATTCACATTTCTAACTTTAATTCAGGAGTTCATTTAGCAACATAGCCATTATGAACAACAAAGAGTTGGGGCACCTTGAAGCTTGTTTGTCATTATGTGCCATCATGTCAGAACCAGCTTTCAAGGTATGTGAGACATTTAAGGAGTGTTTTTACTAGTTTGACACCCCCAGTGAGTTTCCATGGTTGAATGGGGATTTGAACACAGGCCTCCTGAGTTCTAGCCCATTACTCTATCTACTACACCACACTGGGTATTGATTGACCTTAAAGTTTAGCAAGTTGTATTCGGCATAAGCTTTTGTAGAGATGTTATGAGTAAGAGCAGGGAAGGGAGTGGAAAGATAAAAGGCTTTAGGTTTCCTTCCCCATTTCCCTTCCTCCCTTACTTTTAACATCTGACCTGATGAAGAGATAATATTTTTGAATGCATGCACATTTTTGTGTCTCCATACATTATTTTATGCCATTGTAGTTGGTCCATAAAGCAGAGGTGGCTCATGACTGAAAAAGGAGCTGCCCCCCAAACAACAGAGGGGGGCGAGTTGTGTCTCAGCCCTCAAGTCACCCTGGGCATAAATGTAATTCCCTCAGGATGGAACTTGGATTTTGGGGGAGAGGTGCCGACATGGCCATCCCAACCTTTGTTCAAAATGATCAAGACACATTATTTAAATGTACTTTTTAAGTCCTTACTTCTCTCTGTGAACAACCAGACAGATTCACTATATTATTTGTGCAAAAGTACCTGATGCTATGATCTTATAATAATTTCACTTAGAGATGGCTAAACAGCTTTTGAATAAGTACCAGATAATTTTCACAGCCTTTGAAAGGGCCTTTTCAGCCTCGATTGAGGATTAAAGGACAATTCATATGTAACGGCTGCCGAATCCCATGTGAAATGCCTCCACTTTACAAGGTTTAGAATTCAAAACCGGCTGATACGCAAATGCATTAATGCTTTTATGACTTCCTTTCAGAGAAGCCTGTTTTATTCAAAGTGACTTGGAATAACAAAAGTAGTAAGAACGATGCTCTGACAAACAAATAAAAGCCATCCTATACAGAATTCACTGCCTTTTACGAACCACATTTTAAAAACTCCCTAATCAAGTTGAGAATGCCAGAAACCATGAGAGACAAGAGTCTGTATCAAAACACAGCACGTCAAAGGGATTGCTCGTCAAAGCAGAACACAAAACACCGAGCAGGAAGAGACTAGGGTTCCTTTTGCCTTTCTGGGCTGCCAGACTTCACGCGAGCAAAGACTGACAATCACAGCATTGACATTAAAAAATGAAAATACAAATTGACGCAGAGAGGCTTTCTCTTAGTGGAACCCATGTGTTTCATGTGCATGTAAATTTTAAAAAACCAGCAGCATGTTATGGTTCACGCAAGCTTGTTTGTAACACCAAGACTAATTAATAATATCATATGGTGCCATGTACACCCAGGAGGAGCCCCTGACAAAACTTTTCTAACTCCATCTGCTCTGTTGGGTTGCTTTTCAGTCTTGGAAATACAGAGTTTACCGGATGGATCAATGCAAATGCATTAGAGAAAGCATTATTTCCTTTACCTAAAAAAAAATCACATAAGTCGGAGGTGAATTTAGAGAGGGAACTCGCAACCACAGTCTCCCATGTCAAATTTCAAGGGGGGAAAAATCTAAATCTTACTTGTTCATTTTCTGCAGTGCTGATTGTTATGCATATTGCTTGGTTTGGAAATGTCCCTACAAAGCAGATGGTACACAATTACTGGTTTCAGGGGTGCAGGAGGTCTCCAGGTAAGGATTCTAACTGCAAAACCCAAATGCCTTATTAACCTGTACCACTAATTTGGTAGCTTGCTAGAGAGCTCCTGAGCTCTACACACCAAGCTTCTGAACCATCAGCATCACAATTGGGCCATGTGATACTAGAAACCAATCAGGTTTCACATGTCCCTATAAAGCAACTGATTGGCCTAGCTCCTCAGTCTGAGTAGGATGTTGTTCGCTGCAGAGTAAAGCCTGTGTCTGCCTTTCTGCATTGTAGCCTTCCCTTTTAATCATCTGTTCTGACCTACACTTAGCATATGAGTAGACTTCTAAAGGTATTATCAGCAGACATTAAATTGCTACTTTGGAGTTAAATTGGGATGGGCAACTTAGAGAATTTAGGGTCTTTTTCACCTATCCCTGGTCCTCAGTGGTATCCCCTCCCTAATTTTTAAAAACTGGGAATAAACAAAAATTCATTTCCAGTTTTTTTCCCCAGACAGGCAAATCCAGTCCTAAAGCAGATGAGGGGGTGGGATTTTTGGACAAACAATTGAGAAATATTATCCCAAGAAGTGACAGGTACTGAAATAGTCCTAAACAGTAAAATAAATTTGTGGTTTTGATATTCATTCAAAATGAAATCATTTTTTAGTGGGAAAAGTGGATGAGGGCAGACACTGCACAAATTCCACTATCCTATAATCCAGAATGGACAGCTTCTGTAGATACAGGGACCACTTCCTGCCCCCCAGACTAATTGCAGGCTGTACAACTACTAAAAAAAATGTGAGGGGGGTTTAGCCCTCCTGAAACTGGGAGTGATCAGAAGTTCACTTTCAAGGTTTTTTTAAAATTGTATTTTTCATAAGCAAGGAGGTTTGTGGTTCCTGGGATAGTTATTCATTCATTCATTCATTCATTATTTCAACTTGTTTACCACTGCATAGTGCAATCATACTCCGAGTGGTTCACAACATAGTCACACTACATCACATTTTTAAAAACGCAATACAATGCAGAAATAAATATAAAATTGATAAAACCACTGTAACTAACTAAACTCATGTTTAAATAAATAAACAAAATCAAATAACTTTTGACATCCTAGGTAACAAGCACTAATAAAAAGCAGCTTTAAACAATTCTGCTTTTTAAGTAATTTGTTGAAAACTGAGAGGGAAGGCACCTGGCGAACCTCTGTTGGAAGTCTGTTCCAGAGATATGGGGCAAACAACCAAAAAAAGCCCAATTTCTGATATTCACTCTTTTGGCCTCTTTAGGTGTTACCATTTTTAACACCTTGGACTGCAAAGAGTGGATGGGATGAGTAGCTGTTTTGTAAGAGAGATATTCCAATGGGTATTGAGGTTCTAAACCATTAAGGGCTTCATAGGTGATGACCAGCACCTTGAATTAGGCACAGAAACTAACAGGAAGCCAATGGAGATGTGCCACGACTGGACAAGCAAGACGGGAAAAGCAAGTGAAAACAATGCTATTTAAACAAGTGTTTCAGTCCATTCTCCCCTGAGGAAACAAAATTCTAAAGATGTTCAGGTTAATGAATAAGGGGATTCTGAAAGACAAAATGAGGAGCAGGGGGTCCCACACTGAGTAGTTTATTTTTCAAATTAAGGCCATGGCTTAGTAAATAACTGTATATTTTTCTTGCATTAGGTCCTGAATTTTCTAGCCATGCTGTGAAAGACGTCTGGTTAAAATCCAAGAAGAGCACTGCCAGTCACTGTTAAAAATAGCAAGTAAACTGGACCCAAAGCTTTACTCAATAGTAGGAATTGTCCTATTATGTTTCCTAACACCAGAACAGCTAGATAACTCAGTGGTTATCTAGGGTTATCTAGGCTTTAGGGATCTGGCTGCAGAGCCAGAGGTTGGGAGTTCGATTCCTCACTCTGCCTCCCTGACAGTGGCTGGACTCAATGATCCATAGGGTTCCTTCCAGCTCTGCAGTTCTAAAATGACGATCTCCTCAGAAGCTTAGAATGCCCCGAGCCACTGAAGACTAATCCATTTAAGGGGAGCTCTTCCATTCTCCCATCCCCCATAGCTTAAAGAAAACCTTGGACTAAATACTATGGATTGGCCTTGGCTTGCAGGAGTGAGATGTTATACAAAGGAACACTGCTGTGGCAATGACAGACCCCCTCAGTCACTCCAGCACTGAGCAGCTTGGCACACACTAAGAGAAGTTCCCTCCAGGGAAAACAACATGCCTTCTACCACCACCACAGTACCTTTAGATATACGGTGTGTTTCAATTCAGAGATTAAGAGAATAGGAGATTTACAAGATTAGGAAATGTGTGGGGAGAATGAGGAACAAGGAAATGTTATTAACCTGCCCCTCTCAGAACGCTCAGGAGATCATCTTGTGAAAGATAAAAGGAAGCCTCCAATCAACAGAGCCTGGCCATGCTATCAACTGATGGGAATTCTTGGCTACAGGACATTGTGATGGCTGAGAGCACAAATCTTTTGAACTTGACAAGGAAAATACTTTGAGGACAGATCTGTGGGTAGCTGCTGGTCATGACAGCTAAAAGCTCAACCGGATGTCACATCTGAGTAAAAGATGAAAAGGCCTAAGATTGAGGATATATTACTGGCATGATCCTCTCTTTACAGGGTTCCCCCCGTGCACCAGAGTCACAGGAGCTGCGTACTATTGGAAACCAGAGAGTGGTGCTGTATGTGTCCCTGCTCATTCATATGTTTGAGTTTTAAAAGTATCTTGAAAGCAAGACAATAATATGTTTCTGGCTTCCACATTCAAAAGGTGAAAAAGCAGATTATCGTACCCTATCAGGACAAATCTTTGTTCTTACATCAAAGGCTCTTTGTGCTTAAGCCCTACTTATCTTTCTGCTTTTGTAGCCTGATTAGGGATGCTTGAAGAATTAACTTTTTTTTGAAAATTCCAATACAGACTGACCTGATCTGTACCGGACTAACAGGGTCAGATCACAAATGGATATTTCTTCCTTTCACAATGCTATCTCTTTAGGCAACGCCTATGCTGGAGTCATCAAATAAGCAAAACAAAAAACAAAACAAAAAACCCTGACTATCTCCCAACTGACTAATTACAAAACAAAACTAATCGAATTTTACAAATGCAGATGAAGGTATGTTTTTCTAAACACCCAATCTTTTAGTCTTAAGAGTGCGCTACTTCCAGATATTGAATCAGTTTCTAACCTAGTGTGGCCCTCAGTTTTCAACCAGCCACTACACTTGAAGTTTGTTCCAGTTCAGATTCAGGTTTTTAAAAGTGTCAAAGTACATTTTTAGAATGAGTATTTTGAGAGAAAACTCATCTTAAACCACCAAGAGCAGCCCAAACAATAGGCTGAATGAGGTGACTACCACAGACCATAGATTTGGGGAGTCATGAAAATGTAAGGAATTGTCAGTACTTTACTTCATTTTTATGATACTTTTAGTGCAAGGAAGAAGAAAGGGTGCTTGTGGGATTCCTGTCTCAGAGAATATAGCAGGCTTTAGATACTGTGCACTTAGACTCAGGTAGGTGGGAAGGGGGTGAGCCTCAAGCAGAAAAATGGCTTGCACTGGCCCTGTAAATCACATATTCAAATGTGAATGTTTCATGTAGAAATGAGACATGACTGGCAATATATGGGGAAATGACATTGAGCAGAAATAAACTGATTTGCCTGCCTTTAATCTTATGTGCCTCCTGCAATCATTACTCTTCGCTCTCTGTCCCTCTAAATTTCCTGATGAATAAGATCTTTTTCTCTGTTCATTGTCCTGGCTGTTCTCTCTTGCTATGCTTAATGCTGGGAACTTTCCAGAACATGGGTATTTCCATCTTTTCCTTTTCAATCCCAGCTTCAATATCAACTTCTGTCATTGACTTGGGTTAACTCCATAGTCCTAATCCTCAACTGGACAAAGGTTATGTCTGTCTAGGTAGGGGCTCCTGCTTTCTTTCCTCCTCTTCCTCCCTCTCTCCACTTTCTGTTGTTGACCCTCATACCCAATTTTGGTAAAGTGCAGACAAAAACTTGGGCTGGATCCACAGTACCCTCGAAACTGGAGTCACTAGCTGCCACTGAACAAAAGTAATAGTGCTCTTTAAATCTACTGGTTTGTAATATATTAATAGTTTGTGGGTTTTTTGTAATTTAATTTTGAAAATATTCAAGATAACTTCAGTTTCCTAGTTAAATCTGAAAGGGCATTGCTAGTGGCAACTACCAGACATAACTATGCCATACAGATTATTATGGGTCATATTATTAATAAAAACAAACCTGGTTGGTATTGTCAAAGTCAATGGTGACATGGAGCAGGCATTGGTCAACTTTGCCTCTTGCTGGGTATTCAGACCAGATGCCTGAAATAGGTTACTTAGACCAGCCACTTTTCCTTTTTGGATGGCCCTCAAGGATTGCCGCCGATACTCATCCCGAGCCCGGCGTGCTTTATGGCTCCTTTCTTCATCAGCAGCTTTTGAGCGACGTACTGCAGGGGATGAAAAAGTAGAAACTCATCATGAATGTCATTACAATTTTTTTCTTCAGACTAGCCTACGTGATTTCTGAAAATTGTCATGTTAGGGTAGGAGTACAGCAACAAGGGAAGCACACCACTCCCCCACCCATCAAGATGAGTCCAGATAGTAGGCTGAGTTGTAAAAAACGAAACTAAACCACTTGTAAATTTCATAAAGTTGAACTGCAGTTCAAATTCTGTAACATTTAGTTGCAGTTGTTGGTGTTAGACATGATCGATGCAACTCAGCTTACAGTCAAGAGGATGCATGTCTTTGTAGAGGGAAGATGAGAGAGAGAGAGAGAGAGAGAGAGGAACTCCTCTGGTTTCCTGAGCCATTGCTTTGATGCTCTGATCTGTGCTGACCTTTTTTTGACCTTAGTTTGCTATTTTTAGGGTTGCTGGTGTCACCTCCTTTCCCCTCAGACCTCTCTCTTGTCCTTCCAAAGAGACGATATCCTTCCTTTATACTCAAGAGATGAAAGGGGCAGCCGTGGCTCCTGACGTCTCCAATTTAGTTAGCTAGAAATAGGACTTCTGTCACCTTTCCCATCCCGAGTGTATTTCCCTCATAAACACTTGCTTTCCTATTTCCTTAGAAAGAAATTTGGACATGAAGCCTTTACAAAGGGAGAAGTATACTCAGGTGATTATTCCAAGTTTCAAGGGGTTGAATCCACAAGTTAAAGTTGCTCCAATACTACTGGGTCTGTACTCTCCAACGCAAGTTGGAACCATTTGACCCAACTCCGGGAGGCAGTGGAAGACAGGAGGGCCTGGCGTGCTCTGGTCCATGGGGTCACGAAGAGTCGGACACGACTTAATGACTAAACAACAACAACAAGTCATTCAGACATCCTCCCACTTCACCTCATCTGCTTTGTCAGCTCTTCTCTGTATATGTAGGTTGCTTATAACTCTGCATTTAGAGCAAAGATAAGAAAATATTCCTTTTTGGAGCACAGTTCCTAGAATCTCATTTTTTTTAAAAAAAAAAGTGATCTCATATTTGTTTTAAAGAGACTAGATAGTTGAATTACTTTTTTAAAAATCTAAAGAATACTTTTTTTAAAAAAAGAGTTTTTTCTTTCCTTTGCAGGTTAATGACAGAAATCTCTCCTTTTCCTTCAATTCATATTTATAAACTCCACCAAAGGCTGGTCCACATACATACAAGAATTGTTAATCACCTCTCCCTCAGAACTGATGGTCAGTTCAAGGCACAGGACAGGCTGTCAATTCTCAGTCACAAGACTTGAGTTCAAATCCCTCCTTGGCATGACTTGCCTGTTCTCAGCCTAACCTTCCTCACAGGGTTGTGGGGATATAGAAATTCAAATGGCCCTATACGAGTCATGGAAAAATAGTGAGATGTAAATCATATAAACATAAATTTGGCACAGGAAAGAAAAGCTTGCACAAATGTGGATAATGGACCACGTGAAGTATTGGCATAGGGGAAGAAGCTCAGGTAATTCTGTTATAACTGGCTGGCTTTAGGTATCTGGCTGCGGAGCCAGAAATTGGGAGTCCAATTCTCCACTGGGCCTTCTGTGACCAGAGCCAGGCTGTTTGTCCTTGGACAAGCGGAACGCTCCCAGAGTGCCTTCAAAAGAAGGGAAGGAGAAGTTACTTCTGCATACTCTTTACCTGAAAAACCTTGAAAAGAGTCACCATAAGTCAGAATTGACTTGACAGCACATGATTATTATTAATTCTATTATAACACCACAGCCTATTAGCTGCTCTGACAGGATCCCGAGCTCCAATTTCTTTGATAATGCTTGCCATGCAGGGAATGAGCCTGAGTAAGTCATATCATTTGGGATAAATTAGGAGATCTCCATATTTTATGTCCTCCTTAGTTCTTTTGAAGAGCCATGACTCAGATGGGTAGGCCTGGATGTATAGAATAACAATGTTATATATATACATATACTATGAATATGTATTTCAGACTATTTTTAACTTTTTTTTAATTCACCCACCAATGTCTATTATGAAGCTAATTTGGGAACAATTCACAACAAATAATCAAGATTCAAATAGTATTTTCCTGAATATAGGAAAATTATTACTGTTGTATTACTGTGTTTATGCTCTTCAGTAGAAAACAAACAATGTGAGATTACTTCAAGGAAAACAAACTCTGTGTGTGGCTTTTAATAAAGCATGAGCAAAGTGCATACAACAATTAAACGTTGAGTATGTGCACAGAAAGGTTCCCGTATTGTCAGTTCCTGGAGGGGACAAGCAGCATATCTGTTATATGCTCCTTGAACGGACATGGGTGGGCACACACAGCCCAGTAGGATCTCCAGCACTGAGGACAGGTGAGACTCAATGTCAGGTGTAGAAGGTAAATTCTACCTTGCTCATAAATGTACATCCATGTGTAGTGATTCGTTTTTCTCTGTAGGAATGCATTACAGATAGTAGTAACAGCTATTGTTTCATATAGTGAGGTGGTGTGTCTAGGTGGGTTGGAGGGCCTGGTGGTGGGGCCAGGGACTGGGAAATCAATTCCCTACTGTGTATCAGGGATGGGGACTCAAGTCACAGGACTCACTGTCAAGTTGGATTTAAGATGCACTGGTGACTCAACTCGGCTTTTTTTTTTTCTCCAGTGACTTGGACTCAACTCATATCTTGGAAACCACTCACCCCTCCCCTTTTTTTTAAGGAAAAAAAAGCTTGTTTTTAATAGGGTCTCGGACTTGGGGCTTGGGACTTGGGTCTTGGTGCCAAAGACTCAGACTTGGACTTGGAACTCAGACCCAAAGACTTGCCAACATCGCTGTTCTGCATTCTAGGAATAGGTTCAGCTGAGATCATCTGAACTGGATGCAGCTTATGGGGTTACATTCCCTGCCAACTGTGTGGCTTGGGCAAGCTGCCCTATCCCAGAGTGCCACCAGAAGACTGATAAACCACTTCTGAGTACTTTATACCTGGAAATCACTGGAAAGCTTGTTGTAAGTCCGAATCAACTTGATGGTAAATACACATTAAATGTTATTCTTTCATATAAAAGGAGGAGGAATGTTGTGGAATGCATTTAGGAACGAGTGTAAACCCGTACAAATGGGGTTGCCCACCCCGCCATTAAAGACCAAGGTTGACCCTATCTAGGGACAGGATGGCTATTCGAAGCAAGAAATTTTCAAGCAGGATTGGTATGAAATGCTTCCCCTGCCACCCAAGTAAAGGACAAGATGGCACCTGTACTCCATTCCACATACAGCAGCCAGCTACACTGGTAGCTCAGTATTATTTCAATGGAAAAGTGGCCTCTAATAACCTGAGGAGTCAAGAATAATGTAGAATGCCCAAGACAAATTGTGTGGCAGAGAGGAACCGCTGTAATATTCAGGAATAGCACCCACTGCTTTTTGGATCTGTTGCTTGAGTTGATCAGCTCCATTTGTCTAATGATAGGCTGGCTGTGTGCTCAAACAGGAGAGGTCAACTTCTCTGTGTAGGGCTGTGAAGGAGCTTCCCATTAAGTCTTGAATCAAGCTCATTGGGGCACACTGGGAAGGAAAGAAAGAAAGAAGGAAACCCCATGTGTGGGGAATGAGGTAAAAGGCAACAAAGGTTTCCCTCCATTCAGAAGAAGAAGGCCCACAGAGATGTCTGACAGCATCTCCATGTCACCATGTCTCACTGTCACTGCCAATTTCGTAAGTCGAGTGGTGCCTCGATTTACGAAATTAATCCGTATTGGAACGGTGGCCGTAACTCGAAATTTCCGTAAGTCGAAGCACCATTTCCCATTGAAATGCATGGGAACGGGATTAATCCGTTCCAGCATTTCAAAAAAATACCAAAAAAAAAAAAAAATTAAAGCACACAGAAAGCCCCATCGGAAGGCCCTGGGGCTTTAAAAAAAACAACCAAAAATAAACAGAGCAAGCCCCGAAGGCTGCAAAAAACAAAACAAAAAATACCCAAAAATAAACATTGAGCAATCCCCACGCTGGGACTGCAAAAAACAACACAGCACAGAAACATAACCCCCCTCAGCCGAAACCCACCCTGCAAAACCCACCCAGAAGTTTCTAAAAAGGAAAAAGAAGCACCTTACCAGGCAGACCGAAGCCTCCTCCGATGGCACTCACTCCCCGGCGGGGAGCCTCCTCCTGCGCCCCCGCCACACGCCCCATCCACGGAGGAGCCCCTCCGACCCGCACGCCTCAGCCCAGCCCAGGGCCTTCTGTGGGCCTTACTCGTGAGTAGACCCTCGCCTTCGGCGGGCCTTACTCATGGGTAGACCCGCGTCAGGGATGGGCAGGGAGCGCACCGGCTTCCTGTGCCCTGCCGCGATCCGGAGCTGCCCCCGCCTCTCCTTCCTCCTCCTGCCCTGCAGGAGTAAAAAAGTTCCCTGACCCCCTGCTCTAACGGTTGGGGCGAAAGAGCTACAAAGAAGCAGCCTCTTCACCACCAACGGTTTAAATGTCCCGCCCTTTCCCCCTGCCTTTTTCTGTTCTTAGGTCGATGCTCCGGCTGCAAGTCGAAGCAAAATTTTGCGGCCGGAGCTTTTTGTAACTCGAAATTTTAATAGGTAGGGGCGTTCTTAAGTCGAGACACCACTAGTAATAGGAATCTGAATTCTAGTTCACTACGGTGGAGATGCAGGGAACCATGGCTGCCTTGCACCTCTTGAGAATGAAGTCAAGAGAGAAACGTGAGAAAGAAGGAAGTGACACTTGCAACCCTAAGAACATGAGTCCAAGATGCAAGGAAGTTACCACAGATCAAACCAGGTAAAAGACAACCTAGGAACCCTGAAGAGTTCCCTCTCCCATACCTCCTTATGTCAAGACATGCATCTCCAGCTTAAGCTGAGTTGCAACCAGGCACCTCCAACAAAGGCAAGGTTGCTAATGGTGCAAACACATCTCTCTTTAAAGAAAGGGCCTCCACCCTTATTTTAAGGGACATTCTAGTTCATGGAGGACAGCTTTCTCATGACAGCTAGCAGGATCATTACATATTGTGGCAGACCAGAACACCCCTCCATCCCAAATGCTGGGATCAAATAACAGGTGAAGGACGCCACTGCCATGCCCTACTTGGAACAACAAGCAGGCTCTGGATGGACTTTACTCTGATCCTTGCTTGGTCCGGCATTATTATAGCAAGCTAACAATTTATGAAGCACTGATGCTCACATTTAAGAAATGTGAATGTCCTTTCTTTCTCTCTCTTTTTAAAAGCACCAGGAGCTATATCTCAATTACCTAGAGAAGAGCTGTGTTGTTATTTGTTTGGCTCACTGAAAAGAATCACAGCAGTGAATTAAGCTGAACACTAAAATTAGGAATGCTTCACCCACTGACTTGGCAATAAATAGCTGTGGGATGATAAGATGAATCCTCATTCTGCTGGAAATTCCATCTCTTAAATAAATTAGTAGCACCATCAGTATCATTGCAACATTCACCCTCTGCAGCAGCTGCGTTAATGATGCACCTCTTCAACCCGCTTGACCCTTGGCACTGCTGAGTACAGCAGCTGACTTGGTGGTCACAAGACATGATGGGACCTGGCTCTCCTCCTAATGGATAAATTGACTTCTGCTATCAGCACATAACAGGAGAGTGATGTGAACACCAACATCTATGCATCTTCCTGGCCTCTGAGGCTGGCAGAGAGAAGCCAGGCTATTATTACACACAGCGGAGAAGTAACAAATGGGGGGAGGTATTCACACTCTCTTGGATGACAGGAAGGCACAAGCCTATAATACACAACTAGAAAGGTGCCAATTGAGGTTGATGGGCACAAGGTCTGCATAGTAATCCAAGGCAAATTCTTTTCATTTCAAGAATGAACATTTCCAAAGCATCTCATTTTAATAGTCCTCACTTATTAAGTCTCTTTGCTCTAAATCCATTTGCGGTTATTCCCAGTTTCTTACCTCTCTGAAACACCTGCAGAAATGTTCTCAGGAACAAAATACCCTTCTCTTCCTCCATCTTGAGGACTTTTCTTTTGCTTTCCAACCCATCGGTCAAATCCTTTTCCCTTACTAGATCCTTCCTCATGAAATCAAAATGTTGTCCCTGAACAATCTGCTTCTCTACAATCTGAGTTTTCAACCATCATTTCCCATTCTAAGCTCTATAACCCATGATTTCACATAATGTCATAGTTTTTTCATGCTAAGAACTCTGCCAAAGTGTGTAGAGATGTACAGGGTAGAGGTTTAAGAATATGCCTTTTGACTGTGCCCCTGCAAATGTTCAAGGTAGGATTGCTGGGTCTCAGAGCACTGGCTGAAGCATCAAGATATCGCTATGCTTCCCTGGGTGTCGAGGTGGGGATACAAAAATCAGGGCAAAATGCCATTTGATTTTTGCTTATGAGATGGCTTTAAAGCCTGGGGAATCAAGTCTTCTCCTTCCCAGCTGGGGCCAGCACCAGGGCAATGGTATCTGAATGAACACCAAAAAGTGAAAAAAGTGGGGAGGGAGAACTAGGGAGAAGAAAGGGCAATGTAAGCATCTGGACCTATTGTGCCTTTTGGACTAAAACAAGGAATAGTGCACTAGTGTGAACCTATGTCTTGTACAAACTCTGGCACCTTGGAGCACAACCTGAGAGTGAGGGAGTCACAAAGGGGCTGAATGTGAGCATTTCGTAAGTCCAGCAGTACAGGGTCTGGGAAAACACCCCACACATCAATTGTGTGGCAGGTAAGGTCACCAAAATTTCTAATGGGAATCATGGAAATGGCTACAGCTACTGGGCATGTTTTGTTGTCTGCTCAGCCACTTGGTTTTACCTGGTTTCTGGGCAGAATTGATATATTTTTCATCACTTCAGGATTTATCTTGCCTGTTTGGAGATTTCGCTGCCTCTGATTTGGTTTGGATTTTTAGGAAGTCTGTAGCCTGTAAAGAATTGGAGATATGGGGCAAAAATGCTGCCATAAGAAGTGTTGGAAATGCAGTGGAAATTGGCAAGTAATTTATTATATTTTACAGGCATCTGGGCCCTAAGCTGGGTGCTTCTATGGAAGATGGGCCTGTGAGAACAATAGACAAGTAGGAGCTTATTAAGGGAGAAACTTGCTGTGGATCTTAGATTTCTGGGAAGTGGTTTCAAATAACCTTACAAATATAGCAAAAATCCGGTATGTGTGTGTTCAGGTTCTTTTTGCTTGCTTGTTTACCTGAAATATCTCAGAAACAATATTTCGGTATTGAATTCTCCACAGATACTACTCAGTTTCCAGTTTAAATAACCAGGTGGATTATACCACAGCTGTCTGTGCTGTCTGCAGATTCTGGAAAGTGTAGTTTGAAGAATTTATTTTCAGGAATTTGTATCTTTATAAATATTGTTATGTCCTGAATTATCAATGTATCTCCCACCAGTTTTCACTCTTCCTTCATCTGAATTTAATCTAGTTTTCTATATGTTCTGCATATAGGTTGAAGAGACAGAGAAAGAAAATACTCCATGACAATTTTTGCCTATGGGAATCCATTCTGTTTCTTTGTGTTCTCTTCTACAGCTGCCTATTGTCCAAACTATAGATTACACATTAGGACATCCCTAACATGTACACACCCATTAGGAATGGCACACCCATTCTTTTAGATCAGATGCAATTTCCATCTTGCTATTATTCTACGGATCCATCACTTTCTAACTCCTGAGACTATACAGTTCTTTGTCCATGCCTGGTGGTTTTATGCCTGGATTAGAGTAACAGCCTTTTAGTGGGTCTTCTTTCTTCACTTTGACCTCTTGCCCTGGTACAGAATAGTGTGGTGAGAGTGGTTTTAAACTTACCATGTTACTCCCATATTTCCCATCACCATAGAGTATTGCATTGACTGCCTGGCAGGTCAAGGACATAGTTTAAAATCCTTGTCTTGACATTTAAAGGCCTACATTCTTACTGTCCTAATTGAGCAGAGCTGGTGTCATGGCATATTGCTCTTAGGAGGACTCAGACTGCAGATTCTGGACTGTTGCCAATCCCCG
The DNA here is from genome assembly GCA_037013535.1 of Intellagama lesueurii. NCBI lineage: Eukaryota > Metazoa > Chordata > Lepidosauria > Squamata > Agamidae > Intellagama > Intellagama lesueurii. Next base: position 161,914,122 of record JBAJHW010000003.1, on the reverse strand, counting down.
TGGACAAAGGTGGCAAATTCCAGGCTTTGGGCATTTTCTCACTTGGCTCCAAAGCTGTGGAATTACCTCCCCCAGCACTTTCTAATGGAACCAGAGTTGGACAAATTTAGATGAGGTTTGAAAACCTATCTGTTCAATCTGGAGCCATAGATGTTGGTGTAGAGAGAGCTCAGTGACTGGTGTGTTTTATTTGATCCTTTTAGTTGAGTTTTAACAGTTGGTCAATTCTTTTTTATCATTGCAATACTGAGGAGTTTTATGTTGATGTACAGATTCACATGCCTGTGTGTGCATGTACACGCACATGCATAATATGAAGGCTGTGATTAAATGTGTTGCGTGCTTGCACATTATTGATTTTATTTGAATGTACTCTGGTTTAGAGTACAATATAAATAAATAAATGTTGTTGTTTTCATGAGGCACAGTCAGAGCCTTTGCTTTAATGTACAAAACATAACCTGATTTTTTTTCTGAACTCATTTTCTACACTCCAGTAGCCAATGTATATTTGCATTGTAATCTCTAGTGCCACTTTTTTTTTTAACCAAATATCTCCCGAACATTGAGTATTGCTCACTCTATATATGGTAAAAGTCTATGACATAAAATCTTGAGCAACATTCTCCTTACATAAGAGATTAATATAATGGTCTGATAGTTACTGTAATCTTTGATATCTGCTTTCATTACACTCCAGCTCCAGGTTTCACTCTTTTTTCAGCTTTCCTTAAAACAGTCATGGCATGGCATAATAAGAAAATTTGTGTTGTATAAATTCTGGGGTGTTTTTCTGACTCCAGTGAGAATTTCCAGTGCATTGAGGATGAGTGAGAGGGTTTGGATTGTGGTCAGTGTTGAACATCCACAATAAGACTTCTACTACTTCTAATGGAAGGTATCTTGATTTTCATGAAACGGGGCCAACCTCTTCATCACCAGAGCCCATCCCTTTAGCTTCCCTGCATCATTGTTCTCCGAAAAATGGCATGGGCCCATTTTTTCCTTGATACATTATAGTGTACATTGGGACCACAAAAAAATATATGCCCCAGTGGCCAAAAACAAAAGAAAACAAAACAAAAACCCCAGTAGATTGCTTGGCACATGTTTGTTTTGAGGGGTTTTTGCCCCCACTGTTTTTTTTTTTTTAAATCTGTATAGCAAAACTGTGAAAATTGTAGATTTACAGCCGTGCAGGTGACAATGTTACCACAACATTATTTACAACAGCAGAAGTGACAAGGCTGTTTTGCAGGATCCGTTCTGTGCACTTTCTGCAACAAAAGGTGACCATCCCGGTGCAGGAGAGTTAAAAACACTTCATAGTCAAGGGCAAATACTGTAGCAGATCATGTTTGTAGTCTGTGCTGGTCTCTTTTTTGTACTTTTTATTTTAAATATATGTTATCCTTTCTTTAAAAAATGTTTTTGAACACAGAAATGTGTTTTGCACGAGGATGGCAGAAGCAAACTTCATTTCCTTCTGTAGTCATACTGGTGCCATGATTTAAGTGGCTTTAAAATATTAGAGCACTTCCCTTTCAGCAGAGTTGGCAGACAGATTTATTATTTTTGTTTGCGTGTGCGTATGTTTGTGCTGTTCTCTCTATCCTACCAGCAAACGTAGAAGCAGGTTTAAATCATGGAATGGCAGTGCTGGGAGTGAGAAGAGAAATGCTAGTTGTCCTCTTCCACAAGTAACTATTTCTTGGCACTGGCTATTATAATAGTTCTCTTTGTCTCTCTGTGACAGTCACTGAAAAGCTGCACAGGGTAATCTAAAAGGGAAGCAGCTTAAAAGTATTATGTTCAGGATCAAAAGGTCAAAACAGAAAACCAAATTAGTGTGTCATTACTAAGAAAGCTCCCTTAAGAAATAAAAGATATTTCTTTTTCCTAGCACAAGTCTATCTAGTTCTGCACGTTGCAAGTCAACCTTCTTCTGCTTTCCAATGCTTTCCAATTAGGAGGCATGCATGAACCTCCTTTGCATATGTGATTGCTCAGGCATAGCACCTTTGAAGGAATTTGTGTCTGGAAGGAAGTTTTACCACCTTCTCATTTGTGTCTCATCTAATTTGATTTAATTATGTCCTAAAATCATCTAGCTGTAGCGGTCACTACACTTAATAGGGAGACCTGGATCAGTTGTGTTCCATTGTTTTTCTCATGAGATGTTGTTTTGGCCCATGTATACTTTGTTCAAAATACATCACTTTTGACAAGCAGTAAGATGACATATTATTGAAGATTATCTTCTTTGACATCAAGCTTATCCATTCCCTAAGCCTCTGTTCCAACCCCATATCACATATAGGACTACTTTTTTCTATAAATTAGAGGGGGGGGGGAACAATGGCGGTAGGAAAAAAAAAACATCACTACAAACTACTATTTTTCTTTTGCCTGAGGATAGTATTCTTTTTCTCTTGAAAAAATGGGTGATGGCTTCCATCATTCCAAAGTGTAGTAGTAGTAGTAGTATCATCATCATCATCTTTGTTTTTCACTGAAAGTGAATTATTCAGGATTTTAATTTCAGAGGGACAATAAAGTCATAGTTAATGGGAGTATCATTTGTCATATGCAATATTAATTTGGTGCAAACAAAGCATCCTGATCTCCCATGCATGGCAAGTCACAAACTTTTGAGTAACTTTGGTTGTTGGTGGTGGTGGTTGTTATTACATGCCATCAAGTCACCTCCAACTGATGACAACTCTATGAATGAATGACTCCATAAAGTAACTCAAGCTTCTGGCTTCTTTTATGGAGTTGATCCATCTCATATCTAATCATCCTCTTTTCCTGCTGCCTTCAAGTTTTCCTAGCATTATCATCTTTTCCAGAGAATCTCACCTTCTCATGATGTGCCCAAAGTATGACAGCCTCAGTTTTGTCATTTTCATCTCCAGAGATTGTTCAGATTTGATTTGCTCTAGGACCTGCTTGTTTGTTTTTTCTGGCAGTCCAGGGTATCCGTAAACCTCTCCTCCAGCACCATATTTCAGATAAAACAGATTTCGTCTTGTCAGCTTTCTTCACTGTCCAGCTTTTACACCCATACATGGTGACTGGGAATACAAGGGTGATCTTGGTCTTGGTCTCCAGTGACACATCCTTACACTTTATCATCTTTTCTCATTCCTTCATTGCTACTCTTTTCAGTCTCAGTCGTCTTCTGATTTCTTGGCTGCAGTCTCCATTTGGATTTATGACTGAACCAAGGTGTAGAAAATCTTTAACAATTTCAATTTCTTCTTTGTCAATATTAAAGTTGTGTAGTTCTGCCTACTAACTATCCAGCCAGCTAGTTTTTCTGTAGTCATGATTAATATTCAACTCCAGTCCTGATTTTGCATGTTCTTCTTTCACTTATATCAGAAATCATTTCAAGTCATTGTTGCCTTCTGCCACTATGATGGTGTCATCTGTATATCTTAAATTATTGATATTTCTTCCACCAGTTTTCATTGCTCCTTCATCTGCATCTAGTCCAGCTCTCTGTATGATATGTTCTGTGTACAGATTGAACAGATAAAGAGATAAAATGTGTCCTTGTCTGACACCTTTGAATGCAGAAATCCAAATTAAGTATACCTGAAGAATGGCTGTCTAACTGTCTCACATTTACTTCCTTGGCCCCATCTCATCTTTTTCCATTTTTATCACTCTCCTAGGCCTATGGCTGGTTCCAGTAGGGTGTGGTTTCCAGTTTACTTTGATTCATAATTCTCATGTTCCAGCTGTATGCATTGTACAGTATTGGACTCTCCTTAAACCTCTGTGCACATTAGCCACTAGATGTCGTTTTGACTTTAATCTAGTTTCATCATTAGCAACAGAACTATTTGTAATTGTCCTTTGCCCTTCTCCAGAACTGATTGATTCCCTTCTGATCTGGGAGTCTCATCTTCCAACACTATCTCTTATTTCATTTTGGACTATCTCATCATAGGTTTTTCAAGGTAAGAAAGGTTCAGCAGTAGTTTACCATTGCTGCCTTATATGCAGCACTAACAAAAGTTAGCTTGAGCGTCACCTGCCATTGTCTGTGAAAGATCCTTCTCCAGTGTCACCTTCAGCTACCGCTGCTGCCCACTAGCTGCCCTCCAGAAGTTTCTTTGCCTCTATCACCATTGGAACTATCCATTCTCTTCTGCTGATGCAGCCACTGCTCCTGAAGAGAATGGATGCATCTTAGTCTGGTGCCTCAGCTGTGCTCATTCTGCCTTGGGTGACCCTGCTAGGAGTGCCAGCTCATAATAGAGTCAGGTCTTCTGACAGCATTACTGACACACCCAGACTCCCTCACCACATTAAGGTGTGCATCCAAGACAGGGTTGAGTAACTGACATTGATTGAATTCCTCTGAATTCTATGAATAAGGATGTATTCATAGAACATGGAACTCCTATTACAACTTCAATGGCACTCAACAAAAGCCACTGTTTTGATTTTGAGTGTGTAATATTTACTAGATGCCTCACAGAAAATAAAAAGAAACAAGAAACACATGAAGCATTACATATTTATGACAATGAACAGCCATTAAAGTTATGAGCACGACAAATTCAAGATATTTTGTTGCCTGAGATACAGCACCAAACAGCATCTCTGCCCTGAAATGAAGATACATGGCATCCAAAACCATTCAAATAACATTGGCCCCAAGGCAGAAAATCACAGCAGCCACTTTATATCAGTAAAAGTATAATGATAAGAATAATAATTTAAATAAGTAGCTACTTCTTGCCTCTTTGTGGCACTTGAAATAATCTTCATCAGGAGGCCAACTTGGTCTCCCTACTTTCAAGGCCACCCTCCTATTATGGTTGGTTGAGCTACATGTCCTGATTCTGAAGTAAATGCAAGATAGTCCTCTGCAGGTAAAAGAACCACACTGCAAGGCAAACAGAGAAAGAAGACAGCAATATGCCATAATGGGGGCCCTCAGGCAGTGATACTTTGAACAATAGAAGTAAAATAAGAGTATCCCAGGTCTCATCTGTGAAATACTGGAACTGTGGACTATAATATGTAATTGTGTAAGACACAATCACGGTTACATTTACAAAGTCATGGCAGTTGCTTTTTATCATTATCTTGCAATGAAATTAAATTGGAGAAAAACAGAGAAGTGGAAGACTTGACCCTGCTTTAGGGCAAAACGAATCACTTTTTGCCATTGCATAGAAAATAAAATAGACCAGTGATTTTCATGCAATGGGGTATGAGCTCCTCTGCTGGAGGAGCCTATCAGGATTTTAAGGAAGGCATGTGTATTATTTAAAAACTTCTTAATATTATATAATGTTTTATTTGCATATGTGTAAATGAGGAACTGAACCAAAGGGATCACATTTTTGAAAAAAATTCAATGTGCAAATTATTTGCGTTGCATTTGTAGTCATAGTTAGAGATGTGCACGAAATGCTGATTTTGCAGTTTGTGCCAGTTTGTTTATTGGCCAAACAGGTGTTTGGCACTTCCCAGGCCCACCTCTTCCAGCAGGCATCCATTCAGAGGCAGCTTCCCTTCCCCACCTCCTCTGGCAGCCGCCTCTGAGTGGACACCCACCAGAGGAGGCGGGCCTGGGAAGTGCCAAACATTTGTTTGGCTGATAAACGAACTGGAACAAACCACCGAACCGGCAGATTGTACCCATCTTTAGTCGTAGTATTTGAAGAGCAAAGGTTCCTGCTCATGTGTGGACTCTACAGACGAATTCTTTAACAATTGGGTTCTTGCTTGAATGCAGAGCCTACTTACAAGTCTTCTCCTCTTTAGACCCAGCGCAGAAGCCATAAAATTATAGGCAACAAAAGGGAGCAGGAAAACATAAATGTGATCAAGAAATGTGATCACGTCTGAGTCACAAAAAATGAATATCTGCAGAGAATCACAAAAGAAACTCAAGGCTACCACAGAAAAACATGGAATGCAAGAAGGTGGCATGCAGAGGGTTTTTTTTTTTTCCATTATAGTCACAAACTCTGCACAAAAATTGGCTTTGAATAAAGAACGTGCAGTCTGAGTCTGAAAGGCAGCAAATCCCAATTAGTGAAAGTAGTTCAGCTCTGTTTGTGATAAAGCTTTGACCGGGATTCTCAAATTCCCAGTATATTTCTTTTTCAAGACTAAAATAGGGCACCTAATAATAATGTAGATAAAATTCACTTTCATATTGCCTTTTCCTGTGCATTTCACTGGCATTTTTTTATAAACCAATGAATGAAAATGAAACTAGATAAGGTACTATCTTTTACCAAGCCAACTAATTCTTTTTGTATACTTGAGGCCAAGGCAGAGGGAAAAGCCATATCCCAACATTCATAAGCAAAGGCAGATCTCACCGGCAAAAATGAAAAATGTTCAGAAGACAAAGTCACGTCAGTCCAGTGCTAGCCGCAACAAAGTTCAAAAAGTGGAGCACAGGGAAACTCAGAAATTCCTGTCAATTAAGACTATCAGGACAAGGTCTTGCTCTAAGTCAGAGCTTGGAACCACTGATTTTTGGATGCCAACTCCCATAACCCCCCTGCCAGCATGTCACTAGCCATGTTGGTTGGGGATTTTGGAAATTATAGTTCCCAAAATGAACTCTTTCAAGCTCTGAGGTAAGAATAACTTTCATAATTATTGCCTCTTCTTGGATGAAATTTGCTTCCCCGGGGGAACAGGAAAGCTCCAGATTTAACAGTTTTTAGGGAAGAAAAGTTAAATTTTAAAAAGGGTTCTCCTCTAAGTATGTGGGTGGCCTGTGTTTAGTTGAATTTTTGTTTAGATGTTAAGGATGTTGCCATTTTAAATCTGAAAGGTTTAAATCTGAAAGGCATTGCTTTCCTGCTCACTTCTTGGTGATGGTTGGACTGCTAGATTGTGGGGGAAGGAGACCTTACCTGTGTGCCCAAATGTAAAATTCATACACAAAAGCAACTGTCAGCAGTGAAGATAAGAAAAACTCTGAGAACAAATTTGCCTCCATTGGCTCAAACCTAGCTGTGTTTATCTATCACTCTGCCATAAAGTCTGCACCCAAGGGGTGTGGGGGTGACACAGGAAACGAGAAATGACTGGAGCTGGGAATGCATCTGGAGAGCATATTGGTAAAAATCAGAAGAGAAAGGAACAACCATAGCATCACTGTGAGGGCCTTGCTAAAGACCTCCCAGTTAGACTGAATATTTTGATGAACCCCTCTTAAATCATTTTACCAAATATTCAAAGGTGAGATATATAATGGGAAACTTCAACTACCAAGATTACTTTCAGAAGTGCAACTTGAAATGTAAAGTCCAACGAGTTTGTCACTTGTCTTGCTGACAATGTTATCTTCCACAAGACAGAATAAATAACAAGAGGATCAGCTATTCTAGAGCTGGTCCTTACCAGGAAAACCTGGTCAGTGAGGTGGAAATAGGGGGAACTAACCATGCTCACTTGAGATGTGTTATACTAAGGAAGAGATTTGTTATTAGTGAGAGTAGTATAATGTGCACTTTGAATTTTTGAAAAGTATATTCCAGTAAGTTTGAGGACATACTGTGTAAGATCCCATGGTTGGAAATACTCTAAAGAGAAGGGAATACACAAAGGATAAATGTGAAATGCTGAACATGTTGACTGGATGATGCTACTGTTAGGTGGATTTGTAGCTGGTTGAGGGGTTGTATCCAAAGAGTGCTCACCAGCGGTTCCTCGTCATCCTGGAGAGCAATAACAAATGGGATGCCACAGGGTTCTGTCAAGCACAGTATTATTCATCTTCTTTACAAACGACTTGGATGAAGGAACAGAGGGGACTCTCATCAAATTTGCAAACAACACCAAATTAGAGGGGTAACTAATAATTCAGAAGAGAATTGGGATTCACGATTACCTTGGGGGACTGATGAATAAAATGATTTTCATCAGGGAAAAATGCAGAGTTCTACATTTAGGCAAGACATATCACAGGCATAAGTAAGATGGACTACCGTTGGCTTGGAAGTAATACATATGTTAACATGAGTGTGGTGCAGCAGTAACAATAAAGCAAATGCAACAACAACAAATGCATTGATAGAAGGATAGCATCCAGGCCAAGGGAAGTAATAGTCTGCTTTGGCAATATCTCATTTGTGTAGTATAGTATGCAGAAGGTTATTAACATGCTGTAACATGTCCAGAGGAGAACAACCAGAATGATAAAGGCTCTGGAAATTAAGCTTTGTAAAGAACAGCTCAGGGAGCTGGGAATGTTTATGCAGGAAAAAGGAAAGCAAAGAGGTGAGATGACAGCTGTCTTCAAATATTTGAAGGGCTGCTATGTGGAAGATGGAGCAAGATTGTTTTCTACAGCTAGAGGCAGTAGGAAGCAAAATAAAGGATTTAAATTATGGAAAGGGGATTTCACCTGAAAATTAGGAAGAACTTCCTGACAGCAAAAGCTGTTGACAATGGAATAGACTACCTCAAAAGTTAATGGCTTTTCTCCAACTGAAAGCTTTTAAACGGATTCCAAAAATGTAATGCTTCCAATGGAGTTTTTTTTTTAAATGGCACTCAACAGTCAACAGAGGTACTGTGTCAGTCTGTTTCAGCAATAACAGTGAAAGTGTTGCAGGACCTTCAAGAATAACTAATGCATGTACATGCTTTCATGGATACAATCCATTTTTTTCAGTTTCATGATGCACAAACCTGGGCCACAGGTTTACCAAGATTTGTGCTTCATATGTGCAAAGTGGATTGTATCCATGAAAACTCATCATCATTACCATCTTAGAACTACAGAGCTGGAAGAGATGCTATGGATTATCAAGTCCAGCCCCTGTCAGGGAGGCAAAGTGGGGAATCGAACTCCCAACCTCTGGCTCTACAGCCAGAGAACTAAACCACTGAACTAATCAGTACTTCATCACATGCCTTAGTCTCTAAAGTGCTGCAATTTGTTGGTGTGTATGTGTTTGTTTTTGTTACTGTTCCTTCTGAGACAATTTGTAACATCTTATATAAATTACTGGCATTTTTTAAAGTAACATTCTAAGCTTTGCTTCAGACATAAAACTTTCCTATGAGATAACTACAATTCCTCTGTTGACCCAAACAAAGCATGATAAACACCTTCAATATGGTTTGAAAAATGTTTCTTGGCCATAATCTAATCAGTACCCTGCGTACACTGAGAAATGATACAAAATATAAATGATCAAAGCTATTTTTTTTCTGTCAAGTCATTTAGAAAGGAACAATGTCTCTGTCCTCAATAAAGACATTTATTTGTCTAGATTTGTGCGCTTTCACACAAGAGAAATATTTACCTGAGATAGAACAGCAAACCAAATCCTTCCTGAGTCAAGGTGCATAGTATCAAAAGCCAGAAAAGGTATTTTGGCACAGAAGTCAGAAAATCCCACCAACCCCAACCCCGCAACACTCCCCAGTGGGAAAAATGCATTAATAGCCAATGACGTTTGTCGCCCATTCATGAAACCCCAAATCTGCTCTCTGGAGCAGCCATCTTTGCCTTATGCTAGGACCAGCTGTTCATTCCTACATGGCTCAGCTCACATTTCATACGGCACCCTGCTTCTGTTTGTTCAGGATATACTAAGATCCTGGCACAACAAAACCCCTCTGTTGGGTGAAAGTTCACTCACGCTGTTCTTCCCATTCATGATCCTCCTTTTCATTGTGTTGGCTGCACTGCTGGGCTCGTTTGAGACTCAGGTACAGCTCCTCCGCTCGGCGTTCCTCCTGTTGCCGGATCTGCTCTTCACCTCTCTGCCTCTCTTCCTCCTCTCTTTTCTAAACAAAACAAAGTTGAGGAAATCAACACTGGGGGGAACTGAGCATATAAAGAAATATCTTGCAACAAGGGACAAAAGCAGTTGACGGGCAGCATTCCAGATGATGATGTGATGGCAGTCAAAATACTCTGCACTGTGACAGATAGCATATCAGGAAATGGGGAAAAAATATCAAACTTTGTTGGTGCTCCAGTTAACTGAACATGTTACGTTGAACTGACCTGTTCAAGCATAACGTGAATAATGGTGTCATAGATTTACATAGCAATTTTAGTAACTTTTTAGATGCTGAAGGAGAATGTCACAGTGTACTGTGTTTTATTTCCCACTATGATAGAGTCCCTGAACATGATCATATGCATTGAAAGAGGTTGCCATTAAAGAAATTTGCTACATTGAAGCATGCCATTGATTCCTGAAAATTGTGCACTCCCTCTTTCACTCCAGTATCTCAGTCCTAAAAGCGGGGACCACATTACCATGTATTTTGCAATTTCCTGCCCACCTTGAAAACCAATAGGGACTAGTACTTACCTTGCTCCACACAATGTTTTGTGTTTTGAACAAGCATACCAAACTGAATCCTGGTCAAGGGCTGTGAGTTGCTAATGCAGTGTAATGGAGAGTGCTGGAGTAAGATTCAGGAGAGAGCTCGGTTCAGTTCCCTGCTCAGCCACAGAACCTGTGGGTTGGGATGTCAGTGATAAAACCCACTCCTTTAATATCTCACTGCATCGAAAAGCCTACTGAGGATCACCATAAGTCAGGCATAACTTGGTGACACATATAACTGTGCCCAAATGGCCTGTCAAGATTCTCCACCTATCTGTGGGCCGACAAATTGGGAAGGAGAACTTTGTCTAATTTCTCCAGGGAAATTTTACAATCATTTTCTCAGAAGGGAGCTCACCAGTAGCTGTGGTTGTATCATAGCTTGTTTTTTTTCCCCTGAAAGGATATTTGGTTTTTTCCACCACCACTGGAAGTAGCAGCAGCAGCAACTGTGTTGGCAGCTAACTGGTTTCATTCTAGGACATTACAGTGCTGGTGGTAAGGAGGTAGCCCTCAAAAAAGAAAAAAAAAAGGATTTGAAATAATTCTGCAATAATTCTGTCCTATTTCTAAGATGGTCATTGTCACTGTCATCATCTCAAATATTTCTGTTTCTCAGGAAAATACATGTCTTCTGAGAAATTTTGGCTCTCCATGTTTTCATTGTTTAGCCCTTCCCCCCAAGCTTTCTAAATGTTGCATTTTTCACAAGTTGTATTTTGTCTCTACTGTAGATGCTCATGGCTCCTTCTCTGTAAGCCCTGTATCAAGCTATGAGGGCTGTTATGCCATTATTTGTTTTTCAGTTTCCCCCAAATTTTATTCTCTTCCTTAAAAAGTCTTCAGTGCTTTGCCTCCTTTTCAAGGTGTTCTAGAATTTCTCTTTCTTTGAGTTTACCATGGCACTGCAAGAAGGCCAAGGGTATGGCATTCATTTTTCTTTTTGTTATACTCTCCCTATTATACTGTTCTAGACTGTCTCTACAATGCAAACCTTCAATGGAAAAGATCTGAATATCAAACAGAAGTCATCGTGTGAAATACCACATTGACTCACATAATTTGCATCTTATGTCTACTAAACAAACACAGTCTCTTTATTTTGGGGCCATGTATAAATGTACAAAGGTTTGCCATGTAATTGCACTCTTATGTCTGAGGAAATGGACTCGATCCACAGAAGCTCACATTAAAACAGAGCATTGAGTCTTTAAGGTGCCACAACATTCTTGTCATTTGTCATTGCCTATGGAAAGGGTTGTCTTCCTCAGGCTTTAACTGAAGCATGGGAAGCTTGGTGTGCAGGGTGCACTGCCACCACAGAGGTTATTATACAATGAAACAAAATACATGTGCAAATACTTTTTAGCCACCTCATACAGTACAGAAGGCATGCATGAGAATCCTGAACCTGAAAATTTATCCTTCATTCTTTTCAGTCCTTTTCAAAAAAAATTTAACTTTTAAACTTTATTGCATTTAAAAAATAAATTATAAAAATAAGTAAATAATTATCACAATATTAACACATAACCAAAATAACTTTCTATTATCTCTTTCGCAAAACAGTAAGTCTTTAACATTTTTACTTCCTTATTTTCCACCATACATTTATTTTCTTCGCAATCTTAATAATACCTTTCTTAATTCTTATTTTATATCCATATTAACAATCTGCTTTACTTTGTTTTTACTTCTGTTGAGACCAGTTCTGCTTCTAATTTAAGCCTAAGTCACTTGGAACAGGTTTGGAATCTTTCTTCCATTTCTCTTTAAGATAATTCTTTACTTTCCCCCATTGAGATTTGTGCTCCGTTCTACTTTTTCCTTTCAATGAGTCTGTTAGTTTGTCCATTAATATTAGTTCCTGTAATTTTATTAAACAATCCTCCACCGAAGGTTCCTCCTTGTCTTTCCATTGTTTTGCCACTTTAATTCTGGCTGCGCCTAATATGTATAAACAATTTTTTGTTTCTTGTCTTGAGTTTAGCTTTACCATATTGAACAAATAAGTTTCAGGTTTCATCTCCATTTTTATTTTTAAATCTATGGTGATTATTTTTTATATTTCTTTCCAAAATTTCCTAATAAATTTACAACCCCACCACATATGACATAGTGTTCCTTTTATTGTCTTACATCTCCAACATTTATCTTTCTCATTTTTCTTCACCTTTGCCAATTTCTCTGGTGTCATATACCATCTATATAATATTTTCATATAATTTTCTTTCAAATCTGTACTTATTAATAGTTTTTGGTTATCATCCCATGCGCTAAACCAATCCTCTGTTTGAATTGTTCTACCTAATTCCTGCATCCATTTTATCATATATTCTTTAATTACTTCCTGTTCCATATTCCTTTTCAATGAGAATTTCTGTCTCATCAAATTGAATGAGCATGGTATAATTCCCATAGGAGAAATGTTTAGCACACCACTACTCATTTTCTCAATGTTCCAGGATGATGTGATGCTCTGCAAAAACAAGCAATAGACCAAATAGGATAGGATAAGGCAAAGGATTTTATCCACTGTGGAAAATAAACATAAGAGTATGTATGTATGTATGTATGTATGTATGTATGTATGTATGTATGTATGTATGTATGTATGTATGTATGTATGTATGTATGTATGTAAATTCTGATGTGTCCCGAGGTGATCAGCAGGGAGTGGCTGTGTCTTAGAACAATGACTTCTTCAAGACTCTCCAGATGTGTATATATTTCTAAGTTTCATCAAACCAGATGACAATTATTTACACTTGACAAAGTATAGCTGTTTTTCCCCTCTCCTTGCTAATAGAAAATGTTCATTTTCCCCCTGGCATACCACACATCTGATCAGAGATGCACTGGGGTGAAACATGAGGCCCTCAGGTTTGCACCCAACATTCTTTCTAGAGAATTTATAAATGAGGCACATTTATCCGACCTATGGCAGGGTGAGCATAACACCAGGATGGAACCCTAACTTATTGCTTGTTTTGTCAGAAAGGTTTCTGGACATCATTGTTCTTCACAAGCAAACAAGATGAGCTGTTGACAGGAGAAGAAATCTAAGAGGTTTCCCAAGAGAATTAAGGAATCATTTTGTTTCCTCAAACCGTGTTGCCTTTATGCTTTTAAACAGTTTCTGTTCAGTTTCATTCCACCCAGAGACATGTGAGGGAACACTGTGGGGATTTTAGCACTGTCAGATTTTGAAGATCTTTCAGAAGAAAATTCTGCAATGCTTCTCTATGACCTTTAAGATGCCAGTAAGGACTCAGGTTGCTGGAATGCTCAGAGGCAAGAAACACCTGAAAAGAAACAATACCATTCGGGGAAAACTGCCATTCTGTTCGCAAGGAGAGGGAAAGAACAGGTATACTTTGTCAAGTGTAAATAAACAAGGACAGGTGTCTTGGGCTTCTTAAGAATGGTTCACCTCGCAGGATCCTGGCAGTTGACAGTCTTCTAAATGCTTTCTATCCACTGACATTTCTAAAATCATAGGAAGAAAGTATGCAATTTGCTAATTACTAGCAATTATCATATCCTGCCAACCTAGCAGTTCGAAAGCATGCAAATGCGAGTAGATAAATAGGTACCACCACGGTGGGAAGGTAACGGCGTTCCGTGTCTAGTCGCGCTGGCCACGTGAAACTGTCTTCGGACAAAACGCTGGCTCTGCGGCTTGGAAACGGGGATGAGCACCGCCCCCTAGTGTCGGACACGACTGGACTAAATGTCAAGGGGAACCTTTACCTTTACCTTTATCATATTCAAGCAATGTGAAATTGGAAAGGGTGCCAGTTTCTACCTTTCCCAAATAATCAAGGTGCTTTGCCAGGAGCTCTGAAAACTTCCACATGCTGGCATCTCATTCAGCTGCAGTTGAGTAGGTGGTGCTAAATATCATGCTAGCTGATTATACCAGCTGGGGACTCAGTGACATCTTTTGCACAGGATTTTGATGCACAAAGTCCACTGAGTACTTTTCTAAAGGGGCAGCCATGTCCATGTTTTCTGTACCTTCCACTGTTTGATTTCCTCCCTGTTTTTCCTATCCTTCATTCCCCCTCCTACACTATTCATTCAGTCTTTCCTTTCCTCATTTTCCTGTCTACACATATCAGTCAGCAGGAATTCTCATTCTCATTCATTCTGTGTTGTTGCTGTTGTTATGATGTGCTATCAGGTCTCCTCTGACTCACGGCAATCCCATGAATGCGCACTCTCCAAAATGTCCTGTCCTCAACAGCCCTGCTTAGCTCTTGCAAACTCAAGCCTGTGGGTTCCTTTAGTGAGTCAGTCCCTCTCATATTTGGTCTTCCTCTTTTTCTTCTGCCTTCAACCTTTCAGCATCATTGTCTTTTTCCGAGAAAAGTCAACATAATTACCAACATTGTTCAACTGATTAAAATTAATCAGTTTTAAATAGCACTCTCCAGGTGCCCTCAGTATGTGTGCCACACTTCACATGTCTAGTTGTCAAGGTCTTGGAATTATGACGAAGACAGGCAGACGTGCTTTTATAGGTATAGATAATTAACTACTGTGGAATGTTAAAGAAAGTCAAGATATAACTCTGAAAAGAAAATATACATATAAATAAACAATAGGGAGGGGATTGTCTATTGCATTTAGTCTTGGCTCCTCATAGAGAAACAAAGTATATTTATCACATCTGCCAAAAAAAATCCCTGGAGTTAACTTTGCTCCTTCTAAAAAATAACTAAATTAAATATTTTGGTTCCTTTATAAGGAGTATGATAGACAGGATATTCAGCAAAAGCTGGAAGATGTACACTGCTCAAAACCACTATTCTTAGCTCATTTCTCTTGTCATTTCTTTTTTAAAAATGCATGAATCCTGCTGAAGAGGGGGGTAGACTATGTATATTTTTAACTATGTTTATATCATCCCTTCCTACAGTGAGCTTAAGATAAAGTGCACAGTTCTTCCCTACTTTATTGTCATAACACTGTAAGGAAGCTCAGGCTGAAAGAATACGCCTGGGCTAAGGCCACCCAGATAATTTGATAGATTTGTTTGTCAGGGTTTTGTACTTTCTCTGATTATGAGTGTTAATTATAGGCATATAGAAATTGCCCTAAAACTGCCCTTAAAGTATAGTACTTTTGAACTTGCAGCATGAAAATATTGTTTATCACAAATGTTTTTTAAGCAATGAACCAGTCCAGCAAGCAAGGTCATTGAAATGCTAATAGTCCTTTGGCAATCTCCTGTTCCATTCTGCTATCCATTAACAAGAAATATGAAAATAGTAAAGACTGAGATCTTATGGGTAATTAGTGTAAATATATTTTGTTTTACTTATAAGTGAAAATGATGATATATGAATGTTTATTTCCCTGCTTAATGGTAGGGCTTGTTGCCATCAGGTGGTAAAAGTAAACAAAGGCTTGCTAAGTGGCAACAAACTGTTTATTTTAAGTAACAGTCACTGATGTGTGGTGGAATAGGTAAACAAAACTTAGAATATATAAAAAACCAGTGATTTCTCACACCACAATCAGAGGATGAAGCATCTGTAAGAGATAAGATAACAGTCTGCATATCATAAACAGAGACATCAGAATGTCAACAATGGATTTTACTTGAGACATTTAACTGTACTCTGGCTGATCTGAGCAAGAACAGTTTGTACTGATTTTATGTGTGGCTAAACATGCATAGAGGCTCAGAAACACTTTTCATTTTATGTTTTCTCTTATTGAGAACGTTTATATTTCTTCATGTATTTTTAAGCTTTGGATGTCTATAATATCTTAGATTTTCAAAGAGATGTATTCTCTGCCCTTTTGGGCTATAAGCTCCAGTATTTTAAAATGTTCCTGCAGTTTTGAAACATGATTTTAACATGACTTAAATATGTGGTTACAGCTTAAGTTCAATGTTCCTATATTTTAAGTTACAGTAGTACCTCGGTTTACAAACGCCTCGGTTACCATAATTTTCAGTTTACAAATGGAAATCCATTGAAAATAATGCCTCGGTTTACATTTTGTTTGTTTGTTTGTTTGTTTCAGTTTACGAAGAAAGTTTCCCCAGGATGCATTGTGCCTGGAGGTTTATAGCGCCGCCCCCGTTCCTATGGCAATCTGTGTTTTGGTTTACAAATTTTTCACTTTACATAATGTCCCGTAGAACGCATTAATTTCGTAAAACGAGGTACTACTATACTTACAAGTGTAAAATTTTTGGAAGTTACAACAACTCTAAAGTAATTTTATATTATGGAACCTGGAAGCAATGTCGATAAATAAAGCTGGATAATACTGCTTTTGGAGTTGCCTGGAATTGTTGCAACAAAGAGTACTTATGCTTAAGACATCCAGATGAATTTTGAAATGCCTCTCAGCGATTGTTCGATTTCATTCTGGAATTAATCATTTACTAGAATAATGTCAGCAATTATGGTCCTAAAAAATATTTGTCAGCTGTAAACATATAGGCTTCTGTGATTTGCCCTGTACGTCTGCTTTTAAGTTGGCTTGTAAGGGAAATGTACAAAGAGCCTCCAAGTAAGGTTTAATGTGTGGACATAAGTCCTATGTCCCATTAACCAGCACATAATCATTGCTCCATCAGAGAGCAGCAATTATCTTGTGCTGGCAAAGCAATCTACAACTCTAAAAATGGGGGCAGCTCAGACAAAAAATATACCTTTTATAATGGGCTTCAGATGAGCTCCAAATTTCGCACAGTTGTAGCAGACAGCCTGCTCGTGCTTTGTGCCAAATTTGGGGAAGTTTGTACAAATGGTTTTCACATTACAATTTTTTAAAACTAAAACTCTTTCCCTACTCAGAAAAAGGCAACCTTAAATGTCCCCAGTTATAAAACAGATCACATAAATTAGAAGACCAATCTTGCTTATCTTGAAAGAGAACGGTTGGTCCCGCCCTCTTTTTCTTTATTTGGAAAGAATCGAGGCTGAACGGGCTGAAATACTAATCCTCAAAAAAGGCATTTCAAGAAGGAAAAACAGTTACTTTGTTATATGACTGAGTATGCCTGGTATAGGTTAGCACACAGAAACTTCGTGAAATGAAACATTGCATCCATCCATACGTAGGGGAAAGGAGTTATTTAGAAAGAAAGGTCACAGAAATGGACTGAAAATACAGGTTTTCTTTAAACAGTTAAAAAACCCAGTTTTACTTTAAAGAAAGTAATAGAGTGACAATCATGCAGAAACAGGGATATTTTGCCATGTATCTTCAGTAGACATTCTCTCAGGATTTCTGCGACCAGTCTCCTCACATACAAAGGGGAAATCAGCTGCACATCTGGACTCTTAACCCTGTCAATCAGGATGCAATTTGCTGATTCTTATGTAACTTTTTACCTTATCAGGCTCACTGGAAACATGCTTGCAAGGGGATTCTGTGTCTCATAAAAATGGAGACACAAAAAGAATATGTAGAAGTTTACAAAAATACAAAATACATGTTGCTGTCATTATTAGCTAGCGGAGGGAACTGTGTACGTATTTGCCTCAGAAACTTTTGCTTTCTGGTGACTAAGCAATATAATATTCATTATATGTGTTAATGACAGGTGGTCCCTTTATTTCCTCTTCATCCTTTCATTTTAACCAGATTCAATTCTGTGGTTAAGCTGTCAGTTTAAACACAATACATCACCCAGGAATGATACCACAGTGCCAGCAATATCAGCTCTACATCAGAAAGCCCTTGGGAAATTAATGGATGCCTTATCCAGTTTAAAGCTGGATATTTCTTTTCCCTTCAGAAAATTAAAAATCAGAGAATGGAAACTTTAGAAACCTCTCATGCAGGCAAAGGGAGAAGTGTGCATGCTGGCATATGGGTTTTGACACTTTAACTGTAGTTGTTTACCAAGCTAAACACAAAGCATAGTTTTTAAAGGAAGAAGTTAATTGCCCAGGACACTGGGTGATAAGAGGCAACAAAAACTGGTCATGAAACAGTGCTCCCCCTGTTCATTAGCCCCATGGCAAGGTGGACGTGAACCATTACAAATGATTTAATTTCGTCGATGTCCACCGGATGCTTAAAACAAATAAGGACAGATGGGTGGGTGGGTGGTTTGACACATGGACACCAAATTTGTAATTACTAATCTTCAGCCTTTTGAGAGCAGGACCCATCTAACTACTACATAGGATTCTCTCATTTCCCCTCCAATTTTACATTCTATGTCTCTCCGTCTGCTTCTCTCCCTTTCTTTGCAGTCCACAATTATCTTCTACAGCTTTTTACGTATGCAATTCACAGCTGTCTTTTATCTTTCTTTTTTCATTCTCTCTTTCAATAGATAGATTTTAATTTTCTGAAAAAGAAAAATGTGATTTTGTTCCTGCTCCAATCCACATTAATATGGCCCTTAAGTCAGTTCTACGTCTCAACTCACCAGCTGCTGTGATCCTCTCAATGTTTCTGGAATGCAACTTCCATAATCCTTTCACTGGTTATGCTAACTACAGCTTGATAGGAGTCCAACAGTATGTGGAAAGGCATAGTTGCCCATAGTTGCTGTTGACCCTGAATGCTCCTGGTGACATAATAGGGATGCTGGGAGAACTGGGCATTCTCTTTTCAGTCTGTGTCCCTCTTCTGTTCTAATATCCATAAGACCTCCCTCTCAAACTGTTTGTATTATTGTGACATGCCCCCAAATAGACTCTCCCAAGGTCCTGTGGACAGATTTGGACCTAATCTGGATACTACATCTCTACAAAACCCTTTAAAAACAACAGGCTGCAAATGTGTGTCTCTTTCACCACCAGGAGAATGGTTTTAAGGCTACAGGCTTCATAATCAAAAAAACAAACTATGTTGTTGGGAAAGTTACTTTTTTAGACTGTAGTTCCCAGGATCTCCCAGCCAACATGGCCGCCGGTCACTTTGGTTGAGAGGATTCTAGGACTTTCCCAAGACAAATGACCTGAAGCCAAATTACCACATTGACCTAAAACAAAATATGCCCCCCCCCCCAAAAAATTACTTGTGCCAGAGGTAGAGCTCAGTTTTCAAGAGACAGATGACACTGAGACAGAGGGGGAAATGGAAGAGTTTTTTATATTGCAGCAAGAAAAATTATTAATTTTAAGAAAGGGAAAAACTATAAAAGTCAACAATGAAAAGCCTTTAGGAAGTCCAGATTGTTCTGTTTCAGTAATCAAAACATTCATACTCCTGCAGTGTGAGCATTACACCCATTTTACAGTCATAAAACAGATGCAGCCTGCTACATGTGGTGGTGAGAGCTGTCACATAGATACATCTCTGTGGGATCCTCTTATATTTGTTTTGTTAATCAAGTAACAATACTGCAATAAAAACTATCCCAGAGCTTTGAGCAGGCTGGGAAAGAGTTCTTTCCTAGTGAGAAAGCTGTTTTTCTGTCTTTAAGCATGAAGAGAGTTTTAATTAAAGTCAAAAGAAAATTGTGTATAAGAAAAACAAATCCTTTTTAATGTAATAAACCATTTCCCACTACTTCTTTGGCCAACAGTTATGAACACACATTCAATCCACTGAAGTCAACTTCTCCAAAATTCTTCCAGCTGGTTCACACATGCATGTTTATCATGTCGTATATGCACCAGTCCATGTGAATGAGCCTAAATAGTTCTAAGACCTTATGTGCCAAACATGTATTATCCACACATGATGAAGAGTTCATTTCTACATTCATCTTTCAGGTGTACAACCATCATACAAAGAAAAGTACATATATATCCAAGTCACTTTTTTGTCTCTATGGATTCCAGACTACACTCAAATAGTAAGTCAACTTTTGAATTTATTTGGGGATTGTATCAATGTAGGCTGGAATTGAAGAAGTTTAAAGATTTGGAGAGGGGGAATGCTATTAATCAGTGTTTTCCTATATAAAACATCTATTAAAAAAGCCAAAACCAGCACAAGATTCTAGTTCATCCTTCACAATGCCATGCTAGTCATGGCGGCATGTTGTTGTGAGAATACCATGGGGCACCCTTTTCTAGAAGCATGATAGAAAGTGTGCATGGTAGTAAAAGCACATCCAAAACTAATCCAAGATACAAATTACACCTGGGAGTATATCAATAAACAACTTGAGTTCCCCACCCATGCAACAACAACAACAACAAAAAGAAAAACTATATTGATCCTGTTGTAAATCTGTTACAACAACCCTTGACTACCATAAGTCAGTTGTGGCTCTTTTGCTTTCTGGATGACAGTTGCTAATAATAACTACCTACAGCAGTTTATCAATTGAGGGATAAGGTCTCTCAAAGACTGAACGAATTAACAGATCATTTTACAGCCCCAAATCCTCCTGTTTATCTACTCATTGCAAAAAACAAAAAGGCATGAAGATCTGATTTCCTAAACCCAGAACATGGGAAGGAGGAATACTTTTGGTACTACAAATCCCAGAATCCTTCAGCCAGTAGCCTTGTTAACTGAGAGATTCTGAGAACTGTAGTCTAGAAATAGCTGTAGTCCTCCGGTGTCATAGTTTAATTATTAGTACCTTTTTGAAAGAATGTGAGGAATAAATCAATATTGACAAGAGAAGAAAGAATCACTAGATATTCTAGCATCCAAAAAATTCAGTTTTTCTTCTTATCTAACAAACTTTAGAATCTTGAGGTATATCAAAAGGAATAGAAGTTATTTTCAAAGGAGGGGCAATGATACCAAATGACTAAAGGTTAGATGCATTAACAAAATGAATGGACACTCTAAATTTCCCAAATCAAAATGCTTCCAGATAATAAAACTTTAATGGCCTTCATGATTTTCTCTTTCCTTTTTTTCAAATATGGTCCCAGTCATCTTCCCAGGTACAATGATTAATGATCTGTTAAATATTTTAAACTGGGTAAAGTGAGCTTGTTAACTGGTCTGCATCTTATTCCATCACCCTGAATCATTCATAAAAGTTAAATTTCTTCAGGGCTTCAGTGCCTTCAGTCAAACATGAACAGATTTTTCGCCAAAGCACCTGTGTGTGATTGTTCCTTTAATAGTATTTGTTCCCATAAAGAGAGGAAAAGTTGTGTGTTTCCACACTAGAGGCTTTTAGCTCTGTCCACTCATTACTCTTCCACTGTGAGCCACATGTGGAATTACAACGTAATGCTTCCAATTCATGGGTTATAACACATTTTCTGTGTATCACACAATGTTTCATCAAGCATAAGGTCAGAAATTACCTTCTAAAGGTAATTCATTCATGTTACTGGTTGCAGTGTATCAGAATTAACCCATTGTTTACATTCATTACAATGTTAAAAAGTAACTCGTATCACTTGTTACACTGCTTTCAATTTCCATTATTTTTAGAAGAGAAATCTTAGGCTAGAGAAAGCATGGTGTCAGATTCCTCTCAAAATGTTTGTAACACTGTCAAAGAACCCCTGCAAAAGAAACGTTTGAAAATAACTTGAAACGTTTACTCTTGTAAAGTGATTACATTCCTCCTCATTGTGTTGCTTTTGAAATATAACTTCATTATACTCTATTATTGAGGAAATGAATTGCACAAGAAAATTCATTATTTATAACTTATTGCTCCAAGTTCTGATCCACCACTACTAAGATATGATACAGTCACTTGGGTGGGAAAATGAAAATACACCTAATTATATCATTTTATCCACATGGTTTTAAACAGAATATGTCCATTTGCACTTAAAACATTTTTCCACTTAAGCACTGTTGTAATTTTTAAAAAAATTTAAAAAATCATCTTGATGCATGTTTAAAAGATCAGGAATTTGTTTTGTTTTTTAATTAAAGAAGTGTTATAATGACATTGACTAAAAAGGTAACAGGGCAGGTAGAGACAAGGTGCTGTACTCAACCACCCAAACTGTTACACAAATATTAACACAAACCTCTTCGTCAGTATGTGAGAGTAACACTCAAGGCAGGTCATACCTACAGACCTCCACAGTTCTTTTTCAAAATGCCAGATGTTATAGCTATCATGAAGATATGATTTCCTAAAATACAGAAGGGTAATGAAATGGTGGTGACATCATATATAGGGAGTGACAACTCTTGAAAGGAAAACAAGTGAGTGAGTAAAGAGTATCAACGTCTATGCCCACATCTAACTGTAAGGTGGAACTAGAACAGGTCTACAGACTTGATGGGAATTACAGGAGTATTGACTTAGCAAAGTCCCATTTATTTACAGTGATGCCTCGCTAGACGATGTTAATCCGTTCCACGAAGATCGCTGTCTTGCGAAAACATCGTCTAGCGAAGCACGTTTTCCCATTGGAATGCATTGAAATCTCTTCAATGCGTTCCAAGGGAAAACTCAGTCGTCTTGCGAAAATCTCCCATAGGGAAACATCGTCTAGCGAGTGCGGGTCCCCGTCGGAATGCACTGACAGCTTTTGACCCCTAGTCGGCGCATTCCTATGGGGAAACCTCATCGTCTAGCGAAAATTCCCCATAGGAGACCACCGTTTTGCGAAGCGCAGTAGCGATCGCAAAAAGCCATCGTCTAGCGAGGCACCACTGTATTGGCTTTTCCTCTAGCTGGGACTAGCAATCAGATTTAGGCCCCTTGCAGAAGCATCTTTGGAGAATTAGCAACCTTTCACCATGAGGGTGTCCCTCAAATACCTCCTTTCCCTTTAGAACTGTACAACAGCAAAACAAACAAGCAAACAAAACAGCCAGTATTTTCCAACACTGCCAGCTTATGCATTTGGAAATCTCATCCCAGAAACTTGGCATTCTCCACTTTTATTCAGGACAGGAAGAAATCACCTCCTCTTTCTCTCACATAGCAGCATAATTCACTCTCCCTCAGGAAGCTGCCTGGGAGAAACACAGCTAACAACCTCACCCCTTTTCTCATAGAGACAACAGTGACTCCAGACTGGCCCTCATGTGCAATCTAATTTAAAAACTGGGGGGTGCTCTCTTTTCTAATCCTATTAAGGCATCATATAATCTGGTGCTGTGAACACTGTTAAAGGGGAGTGGTTAGCCTTCCTCCTATATGCTTTTGTACTCTTCATGGCTTCGGTGCCAGATAAGAAGAGAAGAAGGGTCCTGTTCACATGTAGGTTCTACCAATAAGCAATTTTCCAGGGTTCTTGCTTGCATGTAGGGCGTGCACATGAGCAGGAACCTTTCCATTTTCAGTCATCTCCTGTGAAGACCATAGGAGCCAGAGGAGAAAAAGGTGTCAATGATAGAGGATGACGACCAATCAATCAAACAAACAAACAAACAAAAGCAAAAGTGAAAGGAGCTGCTGTGGTTCATTTTGTCTTAATCACTAATAGATTAAGCATGAAAAAAGCAGCAATTGAACATGTGAAAATGGGAAATCACCCAAAAATGAGAGACTGCAAAAAATATCTTGATAAGGCCAATGACCCTGAAAAGTACGCCTGAAATAACTCCTATTAATTTAGATACTAGTGATATCATTGGGTGGTAGCCTTTGATCTCTCCCATTTGCGCAACCAAGGAAATTCCCATAGGGCTTCCTGCTGAATATCTCACAGCTTCATTTGCATGAAGCACAAGATAGGAAATTTCAGTATATTGTGCTTGTGGCACATTGAGCAACTGTTATTCAGGGCAAATGGAACATCGGCCAGGGCAGCAGAGGTACAGTCCCAGTAGGAAGGGTTTAGTTTATCTGGAGTAGAGTCTAAAGGAAGCCACCCTATAGGTACCTAATGTATAGGTATACCTAATGTATGGTATAGGTACCATTTGTACCTAATGGTACAAAAAGAGTCTTAGAGCACTTTTTTTTTCAGCACAGGAAGAATAATGGTAAATACCGAGCAGTTGTGCAAAGAAGAACCTGTTATATATGCCTTCTAGAGTAATTTTGGTTTCAGCAAGATTTCCAGTTCCTTAAGGATTTCCCCCCCCCCCCCAAAAAAAAAGGTTATTTGACACTGAATATTAACCATACAGCCTTGGATTTTGCTTCTTCCTCACCTTCCCTCCCTCCCTCTCTTTTCCATCAAGGTTAACAACTACAGTGGGGCTAGTGGCCAATTTTCTACCCCCTGAATTCTCTGTGAGCCACACATTCTGCCAAAAATGCCAAAGGGGGAAACTGAAACTTGAAGTATCTAGAAGTCTGTTTCCACTTTTGAAAAAATGGATATTTCCTGCTCTTGAATGGCATAGAGGATGCCCTGCAACTTATTTAAAAGAATTGTTATTTCTGGAGAATTTCAGGAGCAGAAACTCCCCCTTTTGCTGGGGGGATAAAAAGAGAGAGAATGGAAAGAAAGAAGTGGAGGCACAAAAAGAGGCCTGAGGACCACATGCGGCCACATTTTATCTGTATCTACCTGTTGCCTTGCTATAGCAATTAGGACTCCAGATATGTAAAACCACAGGTGGAAGAGAGGAATAGGGGGTGGGGGATCAATTGGGGAAAATGCCTGCCTTATCATCTCAGTTGCAGATTTAAAGGTACATGAGAGAATTCCAATCCAGATGTTTTGGAGCTGCACTTCAGAATTTTATCAAAACTTCACCAAAGGTCACACAACCTGATTGTGGGAGAAAGCAAAAATGACAAACTTGCCCATCCCTATCTGTCAGCACCACTGTTTCCCACATTCTTTTTGCTAATGTGCTAAATTCATTTTTTTTTCTGCCTCCATTCAAAACCCAGAACTGCTCATATAAGACCTACATCTTTCACAGAAAGTTGTTGAATGTATACTGAAATGAAAGAGAAATGCATTCAGGCACAGTCAGCTAGCCAGTATACACAATTTCTCTACAAATTTGAGATTCAGTAGAATCTACGGAAGATAAAGACCATACCAGGTCCTTAGGATTGTGGAAGAATTGTTTCACACAGATTTTGAACTGAAATGAATATCTCCCAGACCACTCTTCATAGGTCTGTGTTTTCCAGAACACACAATAGTCTATGAAGTGATCTGACAGCTACCTTTTCTCAAATTCATTTTCTTCCCTGTAATGTCTAGAAACAGAATGATTGGAAAGAATGCTACTGCTACACACCTCAGAAATGGGATCACGAAAGACCCTGAAAGGATGGGACACAGTGACAGGTTGTTCTTCCTTGAACAACCAGGTTTAAAACAAAATGGCCACAAGAAAAACAGTATGCATTCCCACCATATTTCCCTCTCCTTCAATCAAATTTACATCTCCACATTTGCTTTTGATTTTTATTGTAAAAGTTGTTGCAGAACTTAAACTCCTGCTATGCTACACTGACTTTTCACCACCTGCCTCTAACTCTGCAACTTCACATATAAGCTCTGTATAAAACTAAATGTGATACAAGGCTGCCATTTCCTTCCAATCTTCCAGAAGAAGGTAAGTCAGGCCTGGCCATCTCCTGACTAGAACTGGACAAGTTAAGAATGACATGGGTGAGCCAGAAGAAGAGAGAGTGATGAATATTACATGAAACTGTTGTTTTCAGTAACAACCTGCCTGTCAGGTTCCATATGTCTGAAATTTAGCACTCTAATTGTGCTCTCTGTTAGGGATCCTAAGTTTATACATCACCTCTCAAAGACAGTCTTCACTGTCAATGGAAATGCTGCTGCATTCTGCTGGTTCATCCCACCACATTAAGTTCAAGAACAGAATACAGGGGGCAGATGTTAAAGAAGTCAACAAACCTTTAGTTCTTCCTGGATTTTCTCCTCCATCAATTTTGCGGCTTTGCGATCTTCTGTCTCTATTTTCCACTTCTCTGCCACTATTCGAGCTTTCTCTTTAGCCATAGCATCCCGAAATTTCTTTGTAATTTCAGCTTCTTTTTGCTTCCTTTAAAAAGAAAGGGGGGGAAATGTAAGTGAGGGACATAATATCTTAAAGTTCTCCCATCCAATTCAAATACAAATGGAATAGCCATACTTATAGGCTTTTCAGCTAATTATGTAATCTCCAACATGAGGAAAGTGAGATATTTTGCTAAAAGAGGAAAATAACAAAATGGGTAGGAATAAATTACATACCTCAGGGATTAAACATTGAAAATCGCTTTGAAGGGAACCCTATATTTTTAACAAAAAAGACGACTGGAATGTGAGAATATCTATCCAATACTATTAGCATCAGTAATTCCTGGAATTTAGTGTGTTTTGTAGATGCTCACCATAATTCTTCAGCTTCCTCTTGGGCTTGCTGTCTTGCTCTTTCAGCAATAAGTTCCTCAGAAATCTGCTCATACGGTTTGTCTCCAGGAGCGTCTCCCATAATCCAAACCCAGACCTCACCATCTGTCCCATGGAGCCACTGAATGTGTTTGCCATTATCTGAAACTGCCACAAAAATAAACACAATAGATTTGTAGTAATTTAATAGGCACAGAATCTCATAGCCCACACAAGGATCCCTTCACAGATTGCTGCCTTGTCGTGGTGAAGAGGCTTGAGTAATTCAGAGAAGCTATGGGCTATGCCGTGCAGGGACACCCAAGACAGACAGGTCACAGTGGAGAGTTCTGATTAAATGCGATCCACCTGGAGCAGGAACTGGCAAGCCACTCCAGTATCTTTGCCAAGAAAACTCCATGGACAGAAACAAATAACTAAAAGTTATGAGGCTGGAAGATGAGCCCCTCAGGTCGGAAGGCGTCCAACATGCTACTGAGGAAGAGCGGAGGACAAGTACAAGTAGCTCCAGAGTTAATGAAGTGGTTGGGCCAAAGCCGAAAGGACGCTCAGCTGCGGACGCGCCTGAAAGTGAAAGGAAAGTCCGATGCTGCAAAGAAAAATACTGCATAGGAACCTGGAATGTAAGATCTATGAACTTTGGTAAGCTGGATGTGGTCAAACAGGAGATGGCAAGAATAAACATTGACATCCTGGGCGTCAGTGAACTAAAATGGATGGGAATGGGCAAATTCAATTCAGACAATTATCATATCTACTATTGTGGGCAAGAATCCCGTAGAAGAAATGGAGTAGCCCTCATAGTCAACAAAAGAGTGGGAAAAGCTGTACTGGGATACAATCTCAAAAATGATAGAATGATTTCAATACGAATCCAAGGCAGACCTTTCAACATCACAGTAATCCAAGTTTATGCACCAACCACCGATGCTGAAGAGGCCGAAATTGACCAATTCTATGAAGACTTACAACACCTTCTAGAACTGACACCAAAGAAAGATGTTCTTCTCATTATAGGGGACTGGAATGCTAAAGTAGGGAGTCAAGAGATAAAAGGAACAACAGGTAAGTTTGGCCTTGGAGTTCAAAACGAAGCAGGGCAAAGGCTAATAGAGTTTTGTCAAGAGAACAAGCTGGTCATCACAAACACTCTTTTCCAACAACACAAGAGGCGACTCTACACATGGACATCACCAGATGGGCTATACCGAAATCAGATTGATTATGTTCTCTGCAGCCAAAGATGGAGAAGCTCTATACAGTCAGCAAAAACAAGACCTGCAGCTGATTGTGGCTCTGATCATCAGCTTCTTATAGCAAAACTCAAGCTTAAACTGAAGAAAGTAGGAAAAACCACTGGGCTAGTCAGGTATAATCTAAACCAAATCCCTTATGAATACACAGTGGAAGTGAAGAACAGATTTAAGGAACTAGATTTGGTGGACAGAGTGCCTGAAGAACTATGGATGGAGGCTCGTAACATTGCACAGGAGGCAGCAACAAAAACCATCCCAAAGAAAAGGAAATGCAAGAAAGCAAAGTGGCTGTCCAACGAGGCCTTACAAATAGCAGAGAAGAGAAGGGAAACAAAATGCAAGGGAGATAGGGAAAGTTACAGAAAATTGAATGCTGACTTCCAAAGAATAGCAAGGAGAGACAAGAGGGCCTTCTTAAATGAACAGTGCAAAGATATAGAAGAAAATAATAGAAAAGGAAAAACCAGAGATCTGTTCAAGAAAATTGGAGACATGAAAGGAACATTTTGTGCAAAGATGGACATGATAAAGGACAAAAATGGTAGGGACCTCACAGAAGCAGAAGACATCAAGAAGAGGTGGCAAGAATACACAGAGGAGAGATACATCCTGGAGAGTGAAGTCAAGTGGGCCTTAGAAAGCATGGCTAACAACAAGGCCAGTGGAGGTGATGGCATTCCAGATGAACTATTTAAAATCTTAAAATATGACGCTGTTAAGGTGCTACACTCAATATGCCAGCAAGTTTGGAAAACTGAGCAGTGGCCAGAGGATTGGAAAAGATCAGTCTACATCCCAGTCCAAAAGGAGGGCAGTGCCAAAGAATGCTCCAACTACCGTACAATTGCACTCATTTCACACGCTAGCAAGGTTATGCTCAAAATCCTACAAGGTAGGCTTCAGCAGTATGTGGACCGAGAACTCCCAGAAGTACAAGCTGGATTTCGAAGGGGCAGAGGAATTAGAGACCAAATTGCTAACATGTGCTGGATTATGGAGAAAGCCAGAGAGTTCCAGAAAAACATCTACTTCTGCTTCATTGACTACGCAAAAGCCTTTGACTGTGTGGACCACAGCAAACTATGGCAAGTTCTTAAAGAAATGGGAGTGCCTGACCACCTTATCTATCTCCTGAGAAATCTATACGTGGGACAGGAAGCAACAGTTAGAACTGGATATGGAACAACTGATTGGTTCAAAATTGGGAAGGGAGTACGACAAGGCTGTATATTGTCTCCCTGCTTATTTAACTTGTATGCAAAATACATCATGCGAAAGGCTGGACTGGATGAATCCCAAGCCAGAATTAAGATTGCCGGAAGAAATATCAACAACCTCAGATATGCAGATGATACCACTCTGATGGCAGAAAGTGAGGAGGAATTAAAGAACCTCTTAATGAGGGTGAAAGAGGAGAGCGCAAAAAATGGTCTGAAGCTCAACATCAAAAAAACTAAGATCATGGCCACTGGTCCCATCACCTCCTGGCAAACAGAAGGGGAAGATATGGAGGCAGTGACAGATTTTACTTTCTTGGGCTCCATGATCACTACAGATGGTGACAGCAGCCACAAAATTAAAAGACGCCTGCTTCTTGGAAGGAAAACGATGACAAACCTAATCAGCATCTTAAAAAGCAGAGACATCACCTTGCCGACAAAGGTCCGCATCGTCAAAGCTATGGTTTTTCCAGTAGCGATGTATGGAAGTGAGAGCTGGACCATAAAGAAGGCTGACCGCCGAAGAATTGATGCTTTTGAATTGTGGTGCTGGAGGAGACTCTTGAGAGTCCCCTGGACTGCAAAGAGAACAAACCTATCCATTTTGAAGGAAATCAACCCTGAGTGCTCACTGGAAGGACAGATCCTGAAGCTGAGGCTCCAATACTTTGGCCATCTCATGAAAAGAGAAGACTCCCTGGAAAAGACCCTGATGTTGGGAAAGTGTGAGGGCAAGAGAAGGGGACGACAGAGGACGAGATGGATGGACAGTGTCATCGAAGCTACCAACATGAATTTGACCCAACTCCGGGAGGCAGTGGAAGACAGGAGGGCCTGGCGTGCTCTGGTCCATGGGGTCACAAAGAGTCAGACACGACTTAACGACTAAACAACAACACAAGGATCAAAATATGAATCACAATCCTGATTACATGAGCTGTTTCACAGAAAAGAAACCAACCTTAGCACAAGCCTCTTGCTTGTTCATAAGTCAAAGGTCACACTGGGGTCAGATCACATGTTAAGGCAACCGTGTAGCTCCCCATCTTACAATGTGATTCCTCAAGGTGCACAGATCCTTGGGTGGTACATATCAGAGATATCAGACATGCAAAAGAAAAAAAAGCTGTTCTATCTGCCAATTGACCAATTATGGAACAGAAGTATGTAAATTCGTTCATGATGGGTTGAGGCAAGCTGACGTTATAATTTGCAGATAAGTCTTTTCCTCTTAAGGTGCACTGCTCTAAATGAGGAATTAGCATCTCATCTAGTAAGGCCCTAAGTATGCATCAGAAACCGCAGCTGCCTTTCTGGGAGTTAAGTGGTTCTCTCATTGCCTGAGTTACTGTTTCTCTTTCTTTTCTTATCACTTCTGTATATAAAAATGTGTGCAAAAATTATCATAGGGAAATGACAGTTCAATAGGCACGTCTGTTTGAAAAAACCCAGCTAAGCCTGCACAACAGTTTGTAAGAAACTATAGTGGTAGAATGAACAAGAAAACCAGTTTAGAGACTGAGAGGGAAAACGCAGCACAGTTATATAAGACAGGGACTAAATTGTAGCGAGAGAGGTAACAATCACAGCAACAGAAAAATACAGGAAGCAAAATTTTAAAACAAATAAAGAAGAATATCTGTGAAGATTCTCATTTATCCAGGTGTGGTCCAGTTGCCATGACTCAACTTCCAGATAAAATAAAGAAGAAACATTTTACATGTTGGGGAAAAAGAAAGGGATGGAAAAAAGGAATTGACACTTTAAAAACTGTAGAAAAGACATCTAAATTAGAAGAGCAGCAATTATTAATAGTCAACAAAATAAATGGTAAATATGGAAGGAGAAATGGAAGACAAGATTCTGGAATGATTCAACAACAATCCCATAATGGAGTTAACAATATGACATTTTTGTCCTTGAAGAAACCAAACAGCTGCCAAGTCAAAATGTTAATCAAAGAGAGCAAGGAGTGTTGACATACTCACCAAAAGATTAAAATGTATACAACAAAGGCAGCAAAAAAGGACTGAAAAATTGTTCAGTTTAAGTCAACAAGCATTGCCCCCCTACCCTGGAATAAAGACGCGAGCCCAGAATTATGGGTTAAACACGGGCCACACTTTATTTAATAATCAATATTGCCAATCCTTTGGCAAAGGGGGGTCCTGCTGTAGTGCGGAATGAGGTTTAAGCACAGAGGTCTCCACGGACCCCCTAACAAACCAATGGGCGAGTCCCTGGCCCCAAGTTTTCGCCATCATAAAGACAGCGACAACCCAGCCGGCTGAAATTTGACCACCCCCCGGACCTCAAGCCACCCTCTCCTTGTTGACTGTTGGTCCGGGTGTGGCCCCAATGCATCTTTCCCCCCTAGCACTGTAATCGCACGATCCACAATGCTGGGAGTTCAGATGAGCTATACATTACCTGAGATCGCTATGGGACTCACCAAAAAACCTATTTTTTCCGCACTACCTGCCACCGCATAGGGACTAGCCATGCTAAGTCCCATGCCCGCCATCAAGCTCATCCAGCTCCAAAAGCAGGCCCCCCTTGATGTCTTCAAGGAAGACATCCAAACCAGCATCGGACAGATGTACACCATCTGGCCAGAAAAATTCAGGCCTATCCAAGTGGATCCTCTGGTGACCAATCACCGATCCAAGGCCGCTGCAGACAGCTCTGCAGACCTCCCTGTTAACACTCCTCCGCACAGTGTTAATGGGCAAAAAACTCCGTGCATCCCTCCAAACTAGACGAGGGATGATTGTCGACCAAACGATGCTCATTGCAGGGTACGTGGCCCTCAACCACTTGATATCCCGTAGCACATCAAGAATTAAGGCCTTTCCACAATGCCTTGCCAGGTCATTACCGCCCAGGTGTATGACCAACACGTCTGGGGGGTACCGACCAAAAGCAGCCACTCGACACAGCTGGCTCCACAACATTCCACACAGCCCTTTCCATTCAATATGGGCTCTAGCTCCAAGGCCCAGACGGCTCCCCCAAGGGGATGTAGCAGCATGGCGCGCAGCCCAAAAAATATAGCTGTGACCAACAATCATGATGTGCCTTCTTTCGGCCAGCGCCACAGGACCTGCAATGAGAAAACAAGACCAGGCCCCTGCTTATACGTTAGGGAGTGTCCTGATGTACCTAAGATAATTATGAGAAGACCACCAACCTATCCGCTTGATGTCCTCTATGTGGTATCCTAATGCCGCTGCAGTAGATGCAGGGCCAATTCTAAATGAGTGTGTGCCGAATTTCAAACCCTGCATGCCAACCTTATTAAGCACTAGGTCTGTCAGCCTCCAAAACTGATACTTCGTTAGTGGGGAACTATCCTTATGTATAAAGAAATATTCCTGCCCAGCTCCCCTAATCCTCAAATATGATGCAATGGCTTTTACAGGGCAAAGATCATCCATATGGCAATGCCCTAAAGTAATGTAAACTCTTTTACCTCGCTGATCGGCCTTGAATCAGCGGATATGAATCTGAACTGACCCTGCAACTATCCTAACATCCTGCCATTGTAGCGCTAATTTGGACGTGTCTCCCTTTCCGGTAGCCACCACCTCGCTTATTCTAAGGGCACCAAAAAAAACGTT
The DNA here is from genome assembly GCA_037013535.1 of Intellagama lesueurii. Lineage (NCBI taxonomy): Eukaryota > Metazoa > Chordata > Lepidosauria > Squamata > Agamidae > Intellagama > Intellagama lesueurii. The sequence goes on along the minus strand of JBAJHW010000003.1, from coordinate 161,881,514 downwards.
AGCAAAGATGCCACCTTAAACAGGGCAATTTCGTAATCATCCCTGCAAAGAACCTCCCACTGCTTACAAATGCCTTTCAATAATTCCGGCGATATAGGTGTCCTTGTATCTCTAACCCTACCTCTTTCCTTAGACCATCCTTCAACTATCTATTTAATCGATAGTCAGAGGAATGATTTTGATAACCGTGGACCTTAGTGTAAAAGGCGAGCGCTGACAGCCTACCCTGACAGCCTACCCTGGTGCCAGCCCCTTCCTGTTCAGGAACACAATGAATTGTTGAAGATGCTCCACTGGAGCAGGCCACTCTGGTTCCAAATCAACTAGCTTTCTAAACTCCTCAAACTCTATACTCACAGCCGAGTACCCTTTCCGTGTCCTCGATGCCAAGGCCAAGCCTATTGCCCTTTCTGCATCTTCGCGCCAATTTGCCAGACCTCTGGGAGAAGAATGTACGGGAACTCGTTGGCTCCTGGATCTAGCTCCCTGAACCGCTCGATCTGTTGGCATGATAATGCATCGGCTAGGCTGTTATTTATCCCTGGCACATGTCGGGCCTGAACCAAAATATTAAATCTTAAAGCCCGCAGTGTAAAAGCCCTAACTAGCGTCATGACCCATTCTGAATGCAACGTTGTGAAGGTTCGAATTGTGCTTTAGCCTCACTACCAAATAAACCAGGAGTCGGTTTCATCTCAAAATTCAAACTGGGATTTATTATATCTTTTAACTGGTAATCATTGATTAACGGTTCAGCTCTTAACTTCTCCTGTGACATCAACGGACGCCTCAGGGGTATCCACGATTCTTGTTCAAACGGGTTTAAAGACTTGGTTTCCCAAGGTCCAGACAGGAATGGATCAGGAGTCAACGGACGTTGGTCCTCGTCTTGGTCTCCTAACAACGGTAGGGTCTCCTCCCCTCCATCTCGGATCCAAAACGACTCCTTCTCTCGTCCCAAGGAACCCCACGGTCCTGGTGGCACAATCTCCTCCTCGCTTCCTCCGCTCGCCATTGTCGTCTTTCCTCCGCCTCTCTGGCCACCAGTTCCTTCTCTTCCTTTAGCCTCCTTCTCCACTCCCTGGCCTCGGACTCTCCCCAGTACGAGGGTCGTTGCGGTAAACCCCTCCTCCTTCTATAATCCGCCTCCTCTCGAGGTACCTTTACTTTTTCCCATTGTCCCGTCCAAGGGTCCTCTACCCAGATCAGCTCCCAGCCGCCCGGTATGTTGTCTCTCTCCCTCTTTATATCTCCCATTCCCGCCTCAATCACGGACCTCCCCCTTTCTTCCCTTCCCGCCAATTCTCCTTCGGTCTGAGTGGCTACTGCCAAACCCCGTAGGTTTTCTTCTAGTTCCCGGGTATCTATTCCCTGGTGTACCCTCTCTCGTGGAGTTGGCGGCGGAGTGGTCTGCACTTCTCTGGAAACCTTAGAGATGGACGGCACTCCGATGAGAGCCTCTATACTCTCATCACACCTCTCACAGATGTAAGGTTGTTTATGATGTAAACTACTGCCTGATTGTCGCACCAAAACCGCACAACAGAGTTTGCCCATTCTTCCGCCCAGAGCCACAAGGCTCCAACTATTGGGAAGAATTCCAGGAATGTCAAATCCCGGGTAATCCCAGCCTGGTGCCATTCGACTGGCCATTTGCCAGCACACCATCTGCCCCTGAAATAGATTCCAAACCCTAGTGAACCAGCAGCATCCGACTGGACCTGAAAGTCCGCCTTAAGCCCCAAGCCCCCCCTCCAAAAAGATACTCCATTAAACTCGGATAGGAACTGACTCCAAACCCACAAATCTTCCCTCATGCCTCGAGTAACTCTAGTCCTATGCAAGGGGCGACTGAGGCCTTTCATCGCCACACAAAGCCGACGCAAAAAGGCATGACCGGGCACCACCACCCTGCAAGCAAAGTTAAAATGGCCCACGATTTCCTGAAGCTCCCTCAATGACACCTTCTTCTTCTGCAACATCCCTGCTAACCTGACCTTAAGGTCAGCTAATTTACTCTCAGGTAGTCTAGATGTCTGCTGCACCATATCAAGTTCAATACCTAGGAACGTCAGGGACGTAGATGGTCCCTCCATCTTTTCCTCCGCCAATGGGAGACCGAGCTCGCTCGCCATTGATTGAAAATTGTTCAGTATCAATCTGCACCTACCTGTGTTCTTCTCACCACAAAAAAGATAATCATCTAAATAATGGGCCGTAGACTTACAGCCCACTCTGAGCCTAAGTTTCCACTCCAGGAGCGAGCTGAAACACTCAAATGCTGCGCATGAAACTGAGCAGCCCATAGGCAAAGCTCTGTCAATGTAAAATGATCCCTGGAATTGGAAGCCTAGCAGGTCGAAATCCAATGGATGAACTGGCAAAATCCGGAAGGCTGATTTTAAATCACATTTTGCCAGCTCCGCCCCCACACCACACTTTCTTACCATGTGAACCGCTTCGTCAAAGGAGGTGTAGCGCACGGTACAAAGTTCCTGAGGGATGGCATCATTAACCGAAGCCCCCTCAGGGTATGACAAGTGGTGAATTAATCTAAATTCACCTGGAGACTTTTTGGGAACTATTCCCAAGGGTGAGACCCTCAAGGTCTCCATAGGAGGTGCCACAAAGGGTTCTAGCACTCTTCCTTCCCTCACTTCCTTAGCAATCTTATCCTGGACAATATCCTCCATGCCAAAAACGGATTTCAGGTTTCGCGCAAGAAACGCTTTACGCTCACCCACCGCCGGTATCCTAAACCCGTACCTAAAACCTTCCAATAAGTAACTGGCGTCCTCTCTGATGGGATAATCACGCAGCCACTCTTCCAAAACTGGAACTTTAATTGGGCTGGGGCCCTTTTGTTGGCGTGGGGCCAAAACTCCAGAATCTAAATGAGGCCTGGCCTCAAGAAAACTCTTAGAGTCAGGTTGAATGGGAAGCTTGGCAAAAGCACTCTGTTATGGAAAACAAGCCTTGAGATTAAGGACACTAGTTATACAGAGCCTCTTATCAAACTGCTTCCATTCTTCCCACTTAAATAGCAAAGTAAGAGACTTAGATGGGAGAAAATGACATGAGAGAGTTCTTAGTATTTACAATATAGTATATTAGATATGGGTATACATATATACATACATACAAAGCAATATGCATTTGGCATAACAACATTCAGAGCAATAATGACATAGAAGTAAAATGACCACTAGACTCACAGCTAAGTGGCAAAGGTCTGTTCTGTCTCTGTTACATTTATACCCAGAACAACCTATCACATTTCACCATTACAGCTGGTCTTGCTCAACAAACATGCATTACATCATCATGTTACACCTGTATGCTGTTGGTCATTACATTAGCTTTTACTTTACATTCGTGACTCTGCACTTTCATTACAATATTAAATTTAACTCCCCGTTCACCAAAAGAACAAAAATCCTGACACCTTTTCCAGTATTACCTCCTCCACTATTGGATTTTTTACCTCCTCCTGGTCCCTTACTCTGGCGCTGAGCCCCAGCCCTGAAACATGAGGCACTGGGATGCTGTCCCCCGCACACTGAACACTCGTGCCGAAAACAGCATGGCTTCCTAATACATGCACCCTTGTAATTGTAATCCCAGCAGAGCAGGCGGGGTTGAACCACCTGCCCCGCTCCAGCACGGGGATTTTGATTCAAAGCAGTCTTCCTAATAAGATGTCCACTATCGCACCTATCACCAAAATTGGGCCTGGCTGGCATCATAGATTGCATCCGAAATCCAGGAAGGGGCTCATCCCAGCACAGATTAGGTTGAATCGCACTGCGCATATGGAATAATTCGTCATAACTAAGCCAAGCTTGACCCGCAAAGTCTACGTAAGCCCTGTAGATTATGTCCAAGTATTTAAAGAGAGATTGGGCCCGCCAAGGTTGAGCCTTTACGACAACCCCTGCATAGATTATAAAACCAGGAAGCCAATTCACCCATGTCCTATCTGGTTTCTTCCTTCTGCGCTTCTCCTTATCTTTCTCATCCTCCTTGTCCAAATCCTTTTTCTCTACATTTCTGTTTAGTAACTCAAAGAAATCTACGTAGTTACCCTTTCAATTTTTTTCTTTAGTTGCGGGGGTGAGGTGGTCCCCTAAGGGCGCTGTGTAATCCCCCACTGGCAAGGCTTGCACAGGTACTGTATTAAAACCTGTGTCTGGACAGATGGGTATGGCCAAATCTCAGCGCCAGTCACCGGATATTGCGGGGCTGGGAATGCAACATGTGGATACGCTGCAGCCCAACCACCATAATGCACACTCGAGCCAGGCCAAGGGTAATTAAGAGCCACAGAACTCTGCGCATCATAGTGTGTGTAAAAAGGGAGACTAAGCTGCCCACTGCCTGGCCAGGGCCAGACAGGTGTTGGTGAAGGAGTGTCCGGTGCAACGGTGGACTCACCAGTCGTAGGGGACATCACAGTTGGTTCTTCCCTGCCGTACTGATATTCGGGGCTAGCCCCGTCCCACGTTTCAGGCATTCCCTGGACAGCTGCCGCTGAACCTGCTGCTGCTGGAATCAGTGACACACTACTGTCCTCAGCTTGATGGCGTCTTGGTGTAACCGTTGACCCCTCTGGTTCCCGCCTGGACGTCCCTGCCGACTGCTGTTCTGCTTCTAAAACAGCAAACCTAGCCATTAGGTTATCAGCCATGGCTTTAAGTTTAGCCCGGTGATGGCTCTTAGCATCCCTGGCCGAGTGATGCGGCTGCTCCTGGCTGGCCTGCATGGCTTGGCTCGCCGCTCTTTCAGCTTCTAAGGCAGCTATTTTTTCTTGCAATTGCTGCCAAATGGGCCAGGACTCCTCATCCGACGATGACTGAGGTGGCGATACCTGAGGGACTGGTCTTTTCTTGGCTGGCTGCTTCCCCTTCTTGTTACCCTGACCTTTCCTGGAAACCATTACCGCCCAGAGGTCAATTCCAGAAGGAACCCCACAGGCCTTGCTACCACAATCGCCCAAGAAATTACAACGTCCCTCTTTGCTGTAATTACTTGTGTTGCCAAAATAAGCCAATACCTATGAGGGTATTGTAATCAATGACCTATTCGCCAATTACTAAATAAATGTATTAAATCAATTTATACCACTGCAATTAAAATACCTATATAATTATTTGATGAAGCCTATGTATTCAATCCTAAATTATTTATTGCATCCAATTGCACTATGTAAGATTACAAAGAAATCAATCTACCAACGTATTTATTTAAATTAACTCACCAATTAAAGATTTTACCAATATTAGTATTAATGCCAAATCCAATCAATAAGGTCTATTTAATGTGCTGTACGATGACTTGTTCATGAAATTTCAATTACTACTTTTGTTGTTGTTGTTTAGTCGTTAAATCGTGTCCGACTCTTTGTGACCCCATGGACCAGAACACGCCAGGCCCTCCTGTCTTCCACTGCCTCCTGGAGTTTGGTCAAATCCCGGAGTTTGGTCAATTACTACTAGTGTTTATTAATCAATTATCCAATCACTAAACTTATCCTATATATTTAATTGTTGATTATTTAAATAATTATTTTAAAAGAAGGATCCGCACTAACTATTAATGCGTAAAATTGATAAGCAATCAAATAACAATTAAATTGACCCTTAAGTTAAGTGATTAAGTTGTTTATTTGATTTTTTTTAACAATATAAGCCCCTAGATAACTAAAAGTAGCCTGTGGAATACCAGCAATTCCCGATTGTAAAGATAGCCAACCACCGAAACGTGCTTGGCCGAACTGCCCAGCACATGGCCCAGTTCAAATTCAAGCACCACCCACCTCTACAGAGTTATTACTACCCAAGACAATGAGGAGTGTGGGGGGCGATGGGGTGGGAGGGGGTAGGGGAGCGAAGCGCCCAATGGCTGAGGCGCCAATTAACTGGCGTCAAGCTGATTAACCGGAGCAAACACCAGCTCGATCAAGTGCCTAGAAAAAGGAGATCGTGGCAATACGCGGCCCACGCAAGCTGCACCGGCTCGCCCCCCCCTTGTTGAATATCACTCAAAATCAGTAGTTGACCAGCTGTTTAGCCAAAACAACCCAGCAGCAACCTAGTCTAACACAACACTAAATAAGACAAAATATTATCAGTTAATCAATCCAACCAACAATTACTCAATCCAAGTCGCCTACGAAAAAACCAATTTGCGGCATGGCGCAGCTGGCACGAGCCACGCGGACTCACGCCCTCCCCTATTAGCATAAATTAACCCAAGCTAAATCTAAAAATTTCAACTAAGCCAAATTGATGTTAATTATTCTAAAAGTAAATAAGTAAAGCTAAGCAAACCGAGGGAGGGAGCCGATGCTACCCCCCCTATTCTGAAGCACCGAGCGGCGCCGGCCTCAATCAGAGGAAAAGATCAGCCAAGTGCAGTTCGAATGAAACGATTAGCCTCACACCAACTACGCAGCTCGAAGAAAAACGCTAGCCGAACTCCTTCTCCACCGTTGCCAGCGAAGAAAGAGGAAGAGGAGGGGGGAATGGCCCCTTAAATAACCTGCCGTTCCCCCCTCTCGCATGAAATGCTCTCACGAGACTTAAGAGGCCTCACGATTTCCGGGGAGTTAGTCAAAGACAAGCCGCGCCATCAAAGCGGCTCGACTGCGGCTCGAACATTAATGGGAGTCCCCTACAGGTAGACATAATGCATACTTTATGTGTCGTAGGGGGGAAAGGTTATGGTAAAATGTTACATAAAACATTTGAAAGCATACTAGCAACAGCACATCTTTATACAGTAAAAAGTGCCAGGGAGCAGAACCAAGTATTGTATATAATATTAAAAAGATGGGAGAAAGCTGAAAGTCAGCAGAAACATAAACAAAGTTGTTCACCATGTAGCCCCCCAAAGACAGGAGCAATAAAAGAAAGGCAGGGATAGCAGTGCAGTTTTTGTGGAAACCAATCTGAAAACTCCACATGCACATAAAATCTATTGTTTTCATAAACAGGAAACAGGTTTCTCACTACAATAAGCCTATATGCTGAAGAATATCCTTCGCCAGCTTAGGGGCAGTTATTTGTGTTAGATCAATGATTTTTAAAAAATTTAATTGAAGAATGAAGTAGAAAATGCAAACCCAAACCACATATGGTTGTCTTGTTTAACCATCATAATTGCAGAAATAAACCAAACTTAAAGAAGTTACTTTTTGAGGAGGGATGAAAAAGAATAATTTCTATGATATATGGGGCAGATTTCTTGAATATGTGCTAACAAGAGGAAAAGGGAAAGCTCCAAATCAAGAATCAATGCAGTTCTGGAGAAGAGGACAATAAAGGAAGAAGACTAAAGATAGAGGAAGAAGAGGATTACTGCAAGAGGTCCCGACTATGGTGGTGGGGAACACAGTTGATTTGTATTTTGGTTTATGTATTTTATGTTTATGTTTATGTTGTAGTTTAAGAAAAATTAATATATATTTTTTCTTATTTATATATATAAAAAAAATATTTTCTTATTTATATATATAAAGAAGTTACTTTTTGGAGTATAATTCCTAGAATCCTCCAGACAGTATGGCCATCAGCAGTCACTGGACATACAGTCTGGAAGGTTTGGGGAGTTATGGTCCACTACATTAACCATACCAAGCTTTAGAAATAAAACATATGCAGAAATGCATAGGCAGATATGAGAAATTTAAATTCTAGAATATGCTGTATAGCTCAGTGATTCATGTATCTGGCTGCAGAAACAGAGATGGGAAATTTGATTTCCCACTATGCTGCCTTGCTAGGAGTTGGATTTGATGATCCATAGGGTCCCTTGCACCTCTCCAGTTCTAAGACGATTATGATGATGATGATATTGCATAAGCAATTACTATTGCATGTGCTAGGCTTAATAAAACTAAGCATTTTTGGGTTGTTGTTGTTTAAAGTGAAGATATTTAAGAGCCGACGATTTGATCCTAATGGGCCCCCAACACAGCTTACAGAAATTTAAAATTAGCAAAAAAAAAAATCTTAAAAGCCAAGCCCACCCTAACTAGCCAGCAGAAGACTCAGTATAAGACACCAGCAGTCATAATCAATTTGTTCTCCAAAGTTCTTCAGTATAGAATGGTTTTAGCTGTGCTTCTAAACACTGATAATATCCTAATATTCGTTACATGGCAAGCCACATGTGGTTGTTAAATCCCTGCATATCTACCAGTGGAACAGCAATTTGTTCTCAAACAAAATACCATGGACTTGGGCTATAGAAATAAGACACACTGCAAACAACATGTGATGTGACCATTTGGAATGGAGAGAGATTCATCTTTTTCAGAAACTGCTAATTTACAGGAATGCCCTTAAACCACCTGGGGAACACCTGAGGCTGCTATACAAACTTCTGGGGTTTACACTCATAGATCCCAAATATTTACATTAGGTGTAAAGATGCATATTGGTGCAAACGTCACCAAGAAAAACAGTACGTTAAGCAAAGAAATGTGGAAGAATGAGACTCTGAAAATACTATGACAGACTACGCTTACCTCCAGATATCAAATCATTACAAATTGAATGGTGTGCCTTAAAAGAGTTATTTGATTGGAGTGTGCGAGCACCATCTGCTTTGATTAAGTCCAAATTATTTGTCTTATAAATCACAGCCAATTTGATTTGAACGTATAAGTGGCCCATCCAATTCAATTTGTACCCAAATATTTTAAACTATTTGTACATATTTACATTTGTCAGTGGGGCAATTAAAAGAGAGAAAATAATAAGGCTCTGACCTGGGATGGGGAGAGGGGGTTGAATCTCATTGCCACCAACTACTGTACTGTTTCTTTCTTCCTTCTCTCCTTCCTTGCTCCCCACCTCACTACTTGAAATCATGCAATTTACTCCTTACCCTGCTCCAACCCTCCTGTGAATCTATCCTCCATCAGCTAGGCACTGTTACCCAGCTGTCAGGCACCTCTGGGGTATGTGAAACTATGGCTGCTGCTCTGAATTTTCAGCCTTGGAAGTTCTGAAACAAAATTCACTGCTTCAGAGAGCTTTCTTTCTGATTTAAGTGCCTCTTTGGGCTTCTTCGCTTCACTCTAAATCAGTTCAGTACAGAAATAGCCCAACACCCCTGTATTGCTTTGTTTTCCAAATGAATTCCTAATTTGAAACACAACCCTTTCAGCGTAATGCATGCTGTATCTCCAACAACTACTAAGCAGTTTTACTTTGGGCTTCTGCTACTGCAGGTTAAAAATTAAATTATTTGAAGACCTGAGAAATAAATTGCATGGTTCTCACAATGGCGAAGGAAGGAAGGAAGGAAGGAAGGAAGGAAGGAAGGAAGGAAGGAAGGAAGGAAGGAAGGAAACTGGTGCAAATTTTGCCTGCACACTGGAGATTGAGCAGTAATTAATGGCAATGATTTTCATAAATGCTAGCAATATAAAAACATTTACAGTGTAATCATGAACATGTTTGCTCACATGTGAATTCCACTGAGTTCAACAGCACTTACTGCCAGGTAAGTGGACACAGGTGTGCAGCCTTAAGAACATAACTATAAGCAAAGGTTTTTAGCAAAAAAAACCTGAATGTTTGGATAGATTCATGGAGGTTAATATTATTAATGTCTATAGTCATGTGAAACAGAAAGTACACCCTCTTTGACTTATATGGTTTTATGTATCAGGACATAATAAAAATCATCTGGTCCTTAGCAGGCCTGAAAATTAGGTTATTACACCATGTCATGATTTATTTTACAAAAATAAAGCCAAAATGGAGAAACCATGTGTGGAAAGCTGTATATATTATCTCCAATATTGGAGACAGCATGCCTTTCAATGTTTTTTGGTCAGGAACATGAGCAGGAATGCTATTACTTATGTCATGTGCTATTTCTCGCCTTCCCACAGACATTTGGTTTGCAACTGTGGGAACAGAATGATAAGACTGAGAAAACTTTTGATCTAAATTGTTACAGCTATTCTTATGTTGTAATAGCAGGAGAGGTGTGTGTGAGAAATGGTGTTCATCAACTCTTGGTAAACATATTTCCTGCATTAGGAATATGAAGGTGTATTTCATATTTAACTATTGGCAAGTATGGAATATAATATCTTGAGGAATCCATCCTTGCACAGTCCACATTTGAGATCTTAGCTCCTGCATACAAGCACTTGGACAAGATTCATCACTATGTTGTTTCAAAAATGCAGGAGCCCAGTGAGGACTCTAACAACCATGTGAACACCTCATGAATGCAGCTGTCAGTGGAATTTCTCAACACTTGGGTTGTAGCCTCTTCCCTTCTAAATTAGCCCACTCAGGAAAAGGAAACAACTAACAGATTGCTGAGAAAGTTTCATATCAAATGTGAATTAATGCATAGTCCCTGACTGCAAGTTTTGAACATGTTCATGAACAGTTGGAATCTCAAATTTTAATAGAGAAAGCAGCTGGTATCTGGATACTGTTTCCCTGAATGGTCCTCAGGAATGTCACTTTCAAAATACATAAGGCAGTGAGTTAAAAGAGTTGCCTTTGGTTTGACAATCAGTGATAACCAGGAAAAAAGACATCATACTTCTGAATCTCATTTAGTGAGCCATACTTTACTCACAGGCCACACATGGTATGTGGCATGTCTGGACTACCATCATGTGAGAATTTAAAATACAGGTGTTGTGTACACCCTTGCAAAGAGATGCTGGCAGGCCTGAAGGTATTGTGCAAATATGGTTTTCAAATAAGTTTGGGGACATTTAAATTTACTCAACTAAGCCTGTGATTTTATTGCCACTTAGTAGGAAATAAGACTCGGTGAATTCCGTGGGACTTAATTTTGAGGAGACATGTATAAGCTTGCACTACATGCATATCAAAATACATATGTAACAAACTCCAGATGATATTATTTAAGGAGAAACAACAAAGGAAGGGAATGCTCATACTGCATTCACACTGCTTCGGTGCCTCAGTGCAAACGCTTCCAGACCATGTCCTTGAGGTAAGCACACAGTTACCTTTGCAGCAGCAACGGCTATAATGGCAGCTTTCCAGGAAGCAGAAGGCTGTGACTAATATAACATTGAAAATATATACTTATCTTCACTCGTAAACATAAACAACGTTGGCACTGGAACCATAATATTTGCTCGTGCTTTTCCCATGCCTTCTAGACAGATTAATAGAGACCGCTTCTGGCTGAAGTTCATGGCAATGAACTCAGGAAACAAGGCCTCAGAGAGCAATTCCAAGCAGAGGACTCCAGCCTGGAAGAATCATTTGTCTCCGATGAACTGCACTCCCTGTCTAATATATACCATGGCCTGGAGTGTATCTTTCCCAAAAAAACTCGTGCTCTCAAAAGGCCAAAGCATTTTTAAAAAAAAAACCAACACCTAGACTGTTACACAAGACACACACCAACCAAGTAAATAAATAAATAAACCCCACACACCACCACTGCTTTTTATACAATGTAGTCAAATGGAATTAATTTGGATAAAGAATCTCAATTCCTGATTCATCAATCTACAAATAGAAAACAATTCCATGACACCCATGGAAAGCAAAGAAGGAAGCACTCTTTCTTCAAAATAAGGAGAACACTCACCATACCCAACCCTATGTGTACCCCATTTCAGACCTTGCGATTATTCTTGGGAGGATGCATTTTCCACCTACGCAGAGTGTTCTTTATTGCTATCAGCATATATATGGTCCCCAAACAATTGTGGATGATAACACTATTCAGCCACTAATATTTAAGAAACAGGCTATCTTCTCCCCTCTATACTGCCACAAGTCTCATAAGTCCCAGCTTAATGAAGACTTCTATAGGACTTGAAAGCTAGCCCCCAAATTTCCTCACCCTTGGTTCTGGATTTTGTGCAAGGACTACATTGCTTCTGGGAACAGAGTATATGTATGAAATGTTCCTTGTGGGCTCAGTTCTATCTTTGGGTAAAAGAAAGTGGAGCAATTCAGACAGCTTTGGAGTGGAATGGAGTCAGAAGATTCCCTTCCAGGCTATTGGCATCCATCCATCCCCTGTTACCTCTAGAACTTAGAAAGTTATTTCTAAAATTATGAATTTGATAACATGCTGAAGCCATCTGTAACTTAAGCTGTGGTAGGATGTCACTCTGCGACCTCAAGCACCATCCTACTACCACTGCTTGTTCAATCAAGGATGGTACCAGCAGGTCATTATATATAGTGCTCTTAAAAGTACCTGTCTCAGCTCTGTCTTTTTTGGGAGGAGGGACTATGGTACTCCACATCACTTACTTTTGGCTCTCACTTCCAATGCTCATGGGTTTGGGGGAATGAGCTTTTTCAGCCTTATCCCAAAGCCTGCTCTCCTTCACTACAACACTTACCCATCCTTTGAGAAACTGGTTGCTAGAGATACAATTAATTTAAGGGAAGGCTAGAGGTGTGATGATAGGATCCCCCTCCCCCCCCCCAAAAAAAGGAGCTGGAAGAATCTTTTTGCAGATGTGTTGATTTTAGATTGTGTCATTGAAGGTTTTATTTTTCTCCATTCTGTTTGGAGATGGGGAGATTAGGATTTTTTGTTAGGAGCTTTGAGCAATTTTGGGAAGTTAAACTAAGTCAAAACTTACTAACTGGAAGCTAAAATAACATTGCAATCCCCAGCATGTTTATCCAAATCTTAACTCTACTAAAATCAACAAGAGTTGTATTTGAGAAAATATGTTAGGAGGATAGCAGCATTGATGTTAAATGCATTGCTCTCTTTTCTCAGAAATCTTACTTTGCTCACTATAACATTTTGATGCTCTCTTCAAGGCTCTAACCAGTTCTGGGATGTTTCTGGCCCCCTCATAAACAAATCTAGACTGGCTTGGCTCCAACACTCTTTAGCCAATATACTTGTCATGACCACCCATGTTATCAAAACCTAACAAGGCTCCAGCATTTTCTCTGTGACAGATATTGAAGAAGTACAAGATCTGCCTGAGAAGTAGCAGTAGAAAAGACTATTCATTCAAGGTCTTATCTATTACATCAGTAAAGAAAAAAACCTGCCATCCAAGCATGTGCTCCTGCTCATTGCTGTGCTGTCTTTGACAGGAAATGTGCAACTGATACACAGTTTGAATTGTATGTGTGACAGTGTGTCTTATTTTAAACTTCTGGTAACTGATACTGCACTTGCAATTCAAAACCTTTCTATGCTTGTAGACAACATGATTGTACTATCTGGAAAGATTTACCCATGTATACCAACGTACTTTGTATTCAACAGCTTTGAAAGACAAGCTGAAATGTTTAATGGGACTGGCACTATGCTGAGAGTAATGGAAAATATGTACAGCCAATACCTATTAAGCCATGAGCAGAAACCCCAAAGCAAAAGCAAGAAGCAAAATCCAAGAATGGGCCCCTCGTTCTCTCTTCTTATATAACCAGACTGAGACCAGAGCATCCCTTACTGACCACTTCAAACATGAACTTTGAAACTATAATGAAGAAAGTGTAGTGCCAACTGTAACAAAGTGTGATTTTAAAAACCCTGCTTGTTCATTTCACTTTGTATCCGTGGCAGAGTCCAGTCAAAAGCTCTCAATTTAGTGCTACTGTATTTGAACAAAACAGACAAAAGAAAAACAAAAACCACACACACACCCCAAAAAAGCCCATCCAACACAAAAATTGCAGCAGAAGATATTTTCTAAAATTTCCTTCAGTTTTTTGAAAGAAGTGTTTTTAAGGCAGTTGATGGATGGATGGATTGAACAACAATATAAATTAATAACACAATATAAAAACCAAAGAGAAATCAGCTGGCAACATCCAGCTATAGGTTCTAAAATTATTGCCTCAGGAATAGTATGTTTTTAAAGACTTCTTTGTAGAGTTTTGCCTTTATAAGTCTTATAAAGATACAGAAAGAAAGGGCCTGACACACCTCCAGTGGAAGAGCATTCCACAGTGATGGAGCCACCATCAATTTAACACTATACCAGTTAATAACACACCTCCAAACCCACAAAAATGGAACACAAAAGTGCAGCAGAAAATCATCTAGATTTTTGGAACAGTGTTTTTGAAGGCAGCTGATTTCCAACATAAAACAGCAATGGGTGTCTGCTGCCACCAGAACCTTTGATTTAGTGGTGGTAGTGGTGGTGATGATGATGATGATAGATCAGACAAGATTGTTTGAAAGGTTTTCAAATGGTTAAAGAGTTTCTTCAGAGTTTTCTTCAAGGCTTTTGAGAGATTTTTTTTATCTGTTTCTTGAAGAGGTCTTGATTTCTTAAGAGAAAAGAGAAGCAGAGCAGAGCAGAATCCCTCTGAAATCTGTGTTTAAATGGCACTGAGTCACATCTAATGGTACAAAACAGGGAACAACAAATTATCTAGAGTTGTAATATTATTAAGTCATTATTAATATAATATAATTATAATACAATTAATATAATATAATACATACTATGTATGTAAAAATATTACTGCTATGTATTAAGTCAACTGGTGCACCACAGACAACAAGCAGACAGATGGAATTTAACAGGCTGGTGAGAAAAGATGCTGATATGATGTTAGACAATTAAGGACTCCTTCTTATGACTGTTGCTCTTGTACTGTCTATGTCCACTGTGTATGAAACAGTCTGCCAGGTTTTCTGAGTTCAGGATTCATTGTGTTCAGATGCAGCATATGTTTGTTTGAACAATGCATGCAGTATATGCCAGAAAGCCACAGGAACATATCTTTATTTGGAGTATTTTACAGTGTGCAGTGTGCTGGTGAACCTGCTGTGAAAATTTAATTTGTGCATTGAGAGAAACAAATTGAAAACTGCATCATGAAGCCCATAAAAATGTCCTGTTAAGAGAATCATACAACTGCAGAGCCAAAGGGTCATCTAATTCAATCCTCTGCCAATGGAAGAATCACAGCTAAAGCATCCCTAATGGATGGCCATCCAACCTCTATTTAAAAACCTCCAAGGCAGAGGAGATCACCACGTTCCAGGTTAGCCCATTCCACTGTCAAGCATCCTTAGAGCCATGAAGTTTTTCCTGCTTATTTGGAATCTGAATATAATGATCATTCTCAACACGATAAGACCAACTATTATCATTCCATGATAACATGATCATGAAAAATATATTCTATTTGTCACCAAGTCACTACTTTAATGACTACTTTGAAAATAATGGCGTCTGTGCAAAAACAGGACAATGCAATGCCTCTGTAAGGATACCAATGAACCAAGCCAAACTGTTAATAATGACACACACGATACATGGGACAAAAGGCTTTCCTGCTCATAAAATAATAGCCACCAGCTCTTGCATTACAGCTGACTAGAAAAAGACATACACTTGCAGTCTTTTGAAGACAATTTATGCTGCAAATTGAGTTCTTGCAAGTTCGAAAATTGAATATGATGAAGCTTTCCTGAGATGCATGACAGACATGTTCCCAAACATTTGCTGAAATTCATTTTGTTCCAAGAGAAAGAACTGGGTTTTTTCCTGCTTTTTCCACCAAATGTTCTCAGTGACTTTTTCAATGCAGAGAATCTGAAGAAGCATACTTTTCAAGGAGTAATATTGCCAGAGAGACCCACACATTAATGGAATGACAAGATTCTGAAGTTGCAATAGAAAATATTTTTTAATCCATAATAGAATAGCATAAAATCCAAATTCCTTATAAGGGTGATACCTTTATTAGGCCAACTACTTTTTTAAAAAAAAACAAAACTTACAAGTTGTAGCTTGGGAGAGGAATCTGCTTGGTTTGGACAGATGGTTTTGAGTACACCGAGTTCTAATTTGATAATGAGAGATGTCGTGGTCATCCTCGGAACAATTTGTTGTTTATTAGCAACATGTGGTCGTTCACTCAGAAAAAAAAACAAAATCTGTGTGAACCAGTGAGCTTAAGAAATTAACACAACTTGGTGTCCCTACCCCCAAGACATTTTCTCATGTCTTCTTGATGGTAGACACTTTATACAACAAGCCAAGTATGACCATGTCATGTTTTGGGACATAGACAACTTTAATTCTCTTCAGGAGCTCTTCTAACAAACATGAAGAGCTAGGTGGGTCGTGGGGATGCATGCAACTGCTGCCCCTCAAACCGTGACTCAAAGTAAAGCTAACCCTTCCATATTCAGCAAGAAGGTCTGCAGCATCTTCACCCACCCACCCCACGATTTCAGCCCTTCACCCATTCAGGAATATCTATTGAATAGGGCTCATGAGTTTAGAAGGATTCTGTCAGAAAGTCATCAAAGCAGAAGAATCAATGTTGATCTTCCTGTATATATTGGACCATATAAATAAATAATGCAGAAGGCAATGAACACCTAGCAGTGGCAGTGTTTCTCCACAGCATTGCCAGAGACCAAGAGCTAAAGTAATGTTATCAAGTACATCTGATGGAACAAATATATAGTATATAGCCTTCCTTTTTAAAAAAATGGAAATGGGGGGGGGGGGAAATCCAGGGAGAAATCAAGGGGGAAAGTCTTTTGAGCTGCATATGAAATATGCAGTTGCAAAATTACTCAGGACAATGCTAAAAAGTCACAGAGCTTCTTTCAAAAATGGAAGATGTGAATACAAGACTGGATCTATATTTGATGTGCAATGAAGGCTGTGGGGTAATCATTGCTCTCTCTGACCATCGAAGTATCATAGCCTTAGGTATTGCTCAGTGTCGAATGCTTCTGCGTTTATCATTCAGAAACATGGGACTAACTCCAACATAATACTACTAATAACAATTGTGTGCCATCAAATCAATTCTGACTCATGGTGACCCTTTTCACAGTTTCCTAAGTAGAGAGTACTCAGAAGTGGTTTGCCTTCTTCTGGGGGCATCCTGGAACGGTGCAGCTTACCCAAGGCCACACAGGCTAGCTCTTCTCGCATGGGGCATGGTGGGAAACTGAGCTCCCAACGCCTAACTCACTGAGCGATCCAGCCAGCAAATACTGTGTAATACTGACTAGGTGAACATCCCTGCTGATGCAGCTGAGCTACAAAGTTACACAGGTTTATCCATGTGGTTGCACGACACTTTGCTCAATAATGTGTGGTTGTGCAAGTTGTTGGGCAAAGTGTTGTGCAACCACATGGATAAAACTGTACTGGATGCTGCTTTTGTGCTAACTCTGAAATGGACAACCACTAGTCCAAGACATGTTGTACAAGCACAATATCACTAGATATAGGCCACAAATTACAACTGTCTAAGTAAAAAGTTAATAGCCAAATTGCTTCTCCCGTATGACATGATATATAAGTGCAACACACTTGTTAGACTATATGCATTCAGTCACTGTGACATGGAAGTGCTTTGGCTGGTTGTGTCAAACTTACTTAGAAGATTGTTCATAAACAGAAGGGTATGGATTCTGTCAATCTCTCTGGCACAAACAGAGAATAGACACTTAGCGTCTTGGTTATCTTGTAAGTCCTGTAGTCACTAATAACTCTTGCCTACAACCATCAGCCATCCTAGCCATCCTTGGCCATAGTGAGGGGTTATAGAAGCAGCAGCCCAAAGACTTCTTAAGGATCACAGTTGCTCACCCTGCTTTATATAAAGTGAATATTCTCCTAGACACTGTCATGTATAAGGAATAGGGCAATGGGAAGCTCAGTGAAGGGGAAAGAAAAGTTCGTGGCTCTTATAGTTGTAGAGGAAGGGGCCAGGTCTCAATGGCCAAAAGGAAGCATGTGTAAGAATGGTCTGGTGAAAGGCTAGTTAACCATATGATTAAGCCATCACAAATTTTGAAAGTTTCTGATGGTTTGTATATATAATAAGTTGTCCTTCATCAGAATATGAAGAGGGGGAATGTTATTCAGAATTAGAAGCTAATACAGAGCCTGTGGAAGTAGAGGAACCCCCAAGGCATCTTTGTATTGCATCACCTGACAAATACTGAAGCAGAAACTGCAGATGTACTGCAGATGCCTACATTCAGTGAAAAGCAAGCCAAAAGCTCTTGGTGAGTTATCGTGGTGGTTCATGGCAGCAATCTGGTGGTCTTTTGGCACCTTGTAACGTGACTCCAAGTTTCACGGGGAGAGGGTTCTGAGAGCTGCCTCTATCTGTTTTTGGCCCATCAGCTTTGGTTTTTGATTCAAGAATGCAAATGAAACACTAACATAATTTCCACACTTTTTGAATCAAGGCAATAGTATGCAAGAAGGCCTCTCTGTATGCCTGGCAAATATTGGGAAAGAATATCTCATTTGATGCCTACACTCATTTGCATTCATGCTGTTAATTAAAAGCTATTTAAAATAATGGGGGCTGCAGTTTATAGGATACAGCTGGAACAGGTTTTTTGTGTGTTTTTGCACAGAGCTTATTTATCTTTTTAGTTTTTTAAAAAAGCAATTATGGCATCTGTGACAATTCCCAATTGTTAGCCATCTCTACAGCCTTTCAGGAATACATTCATTTTTACACAGAAGATGCTCCAGTGCCTGTTGCCAGCCCAATTGGATATCAAATCTCACAGATTATACCATTAGTTAGACAAGGTTTGCAGCACATTCAGACTAATGCAGTCTTCAGGTACTATCTCTCAGTCACTGTATGGGGTGGCAAATTAATTGCTAATTATATTATAGTTTTAGAGGATCATTGCTTTGGAATCATAGAGACATTAAAGTACTTCCAAACCATTCTTACTTAATGCAGTTTCCTGATAAATTCTCTTGCCTGCACCAAATGTACAAATAAAGCTCCCTGTACGCACTAAACTAGTGTATCAGCAGGACGCCTACATTGTGGATGTAAATTCTCCTTCCTTTTATCCCCCACATTTCCTCCTTGCCTGCAAATAATGTGTAAGATTTTCTACTTGCTCTTAATTCTGTCCTCATATTTACAATGACAATTTTTTGCACAACATTGCAAAAATGTTTCTACCCAACTGGGATGACTGCCCCTTAGGTTTGTGGAAATTAAGCAATTGTAAGTTTTGAGTAGGTTGTTTACTTTCTAACATCCAGTCAATCTTTCTGTGCTTACTGTGTTTCTGTTTTGCTTCAGGGGCAGTGGTGGAAGAACAATAATGTTGTCCCTATGTTGTGCAAATTATGATACCCTTAACCAAAAAAAACAAAAAAAACACAACACACACACACAGGGGAAAAAAGCTCTTTTTCTTGCCCTCAGCAAAAAGGGAGGCATCTAATGGAGCTTTCAACATCTTCTGTCAAGGTGCACCATTGAATCAAGACAGCCTAAATCAACAGTGACAAGAAATTTAATAAGTATTCTTTAAATTCCTAGGCTGCTCTAAGCTGTTCCCTGTAAGACACCAGTTGCTACACCAGAAGTGTATTGTTGTTACAAAGAAGCATGCAAAATATTACACACATACACAAATCTCCCTGGCTATCGCACACATATATTGGCCACCTGAAGATACCATCGCATTTTGTCACACAATAGTGGTAGAAAAGCAGACCCATAAGGTAGGGCTGCCCCCTGTTCCAGAAGTAGGAGATGTCCTCAGGGAAAGAGAGAGGCTGACATCCTGGTGCCAGATGGAAAAGCAGAGATACTTGTGTCAGAAAGGGTGGTAGGCGGTGCAGAGGAAGGGGGAGAGGAGGCACCTCTTCAAATGGAGAGAGAGGTGTCAGAGGGGGCAACCAACCTTCTTACCCAGGAGCTTGAAGTCCTGGGAATGCTCAGGAAATTGAAGGCTTGAGAGAATCACTGGACCCTCAGGAGACAAGGACTGGGGAGATACTCAAGAGATACTCAGGTCAAGTAACTGTTAAGCCAAGGAGCTCCTAGAAAAAGAAGTCTTAGCTTAGAATAGATGCTGGCAGAGAAAGACACCTCATGACCGTCAGCCCCAAGAAGCGAAGAGATCCAAGGTGCTGGGGGGAGAATACCACCATACCTGCCCTCAGTGTGGACATACTGACCCTTGCTCCAGGGAACAATCTTAAGGGAGAGAAATTCTGGCAGATGAACTGAATCTACTGATTCAGCAGGGAGCTCAGTGAAGAGACCTGAGAGACTATAGCTCTCCCAGTGAGCAAAAGCAGGGAGTGGCAGATTAAGACAGAGAGAGTAGGACCAGTGTCAGGAACTAGGCCTGCTGACTCTGCATATAATAATTCGTTACCTTTTCCCCCGATCCAAGTGTCAATAAACCCTGTTGAGTTTTACTCACCATGTACTAGTTTTGTGGATTCAGAGATAGAAGGTGGGAACCCAACTAAAGCCACTGAGGCCGTAGGGACTCACAGCACCAGTAATGCCCTCTTCCTCCTCCTCTTCTGGCTTCCACTGTGTGGCTATGAAACAGTGGGGAAGGCATCGGACAGCATGAGTCCTACGCATACAAAACATTAGACTCAGTGACTGCGAACAGGATACTGGCCATTGTCTTTTTATTGAAATGGAGGAGGAGGAGCCTTTGTGGGATTTTCTTCCTTGAGTATCCAGATAACTTGGCTGAGTATAGGTAGATTACCCTGTTTCCCCAAAAATAAGACCTAACCCGAAAATAAGCCCTAGTATGATTTTTCAAGATGCTCGTAATATAAGCCCTACCCCAAAAATAAGCCCTAGTTAAGTGAAACCCCACCCTCCACCATTGTGCAGCAACTAGAAGATGACATGACTGTTTTTGAATAAATGTAGATTGTTGTACATGAAAGAAATAAAACATTCCCTGAAAATAAGCCCTAATGCGTTTTTTGGAGCAAAAATTAATATAAGACCCTGTCTTATTTTCGGGGAAACACGGTAGCTTGACCAGTGACATAGTGATGGCATTCTCTATCCCACCTCAGGCACCAAATATCTTGAGCTGCTCCTGGCCTCTACACAAGTCATACAAACCAGCCATTTTTTCCCTGTCTGGTTTTGTCTTGTCTTAGAATCCACACTTCTGTTACTTGTTTCGTATGAACTCCTCCCCACCCCACCCCCAGCACTTTGTTAGGTAGAGAGAAGGTTGCAGCAAGAGAGGACACACCCAGGCAGCATAGCATCTAGGCTCCTTGCTGCTGCCTTGGTATTATATTTGTCTAGGCACATGATTTCACAGGATTTGCATGTTGCAATATCCTGGTCCTCCAAATCTCTCAAGACCTCAGCCGAGTTCACCATGGTGATGTAAGCTCCAGTTTCTCTTCTGGCCTGCAAGGTAGCATGATTTGCCTACCTACTCTTCTCTCATCCAATGCCCTGAGTACATGTCAATCATCCTTCCAGAGGCCAAAAACATCTTCATGCTAGTTGCATTGCTGCCTAGTAGTTCACATGTTTTTCACCTTCCTCAGGGCACTCTTCACAAGGTCATCTTGGCTACGCAGTTACTTAATGTTGTTCGTTCAGTGCAAGGTTACTTCTTGTTACATACTACACCATGAATTGTGTTGTGGTTTAATATTTCCTTTTTTCATTCAGTATTGGGGGGGAACGGGATGGGGAAATGAGGGGGGCAAATTTGGAACATTAGTGCTACCTAGACAATAGCCCTGAACTGCCATGACTGGACAGCAGCCAGGTTTTGACAAGTGATCATTTCATGCAATAAGCCTCAGCATGGCTATGAGTAACTACTAGAGATGGGGACGACTCACCATTTTGGTGAGTCGTCCCACTTTGTGGGTTGTCAAAAGTTGACGACTCATGAAACACAAAGTTGCCCCCATGAAGCGACAAATAACGAAGTTATTCGTCGATTTGTTGGGGGTTATTAAAAAAACACCCACACCCCCCTCCTCTGCCACCGCCCCCCCCTGCCGCCGCCGCCAGCCTTCAGGGAATCCAGGCTGTCCTTTGCAAAGATGGCAGCTGCAGCTTCCATATCCTAAATGGGTAGGGAAGCTGCCGCCATCTTTGCAAAGGGTAGTCTCCCTTTTTACACGCCGTGGCTGAGGAGGCCAGATGGAGACCTCGGCGGCGGCGGCAGCAATTACGGTAAGGGGGTGTTGGTGAGGGTGGGGGGCTAAGGTAGGGAGAAGAAGGGGTGGGGAAGTAAGCTGTGGGGGTGGGTGGCTGTGGGGGTGGGTGGCTGCCTATCGGCCCGCCGATCAGCTGATCAGCAGCTGGTAGGCAGAATGGGTTTTTAAAAAAAAAAATTACGAAGGATGAATAAAAACGGGAAAATATTCATCGATCTGTATTCGTCGGGACTAAAAACTTGATGAATACAGATCAAGGAATATTTAACGAATCGGCTATTTTCGTCGAAAAAGCTGATCTGTTTTTATATTCGTCCCCATCTCTAGTAACTACCTGAAATGGAGCAGTCAGGTTATTGGGACATAAAGCATTCTCCTTCCTCCGTCTCTTACTTTCTTGACTGACCTGTTTATGCCACCTATTAAAAAAGCTTGTCATTTAAACCCAATGAGGAGACTTGCCTCTGTCCCCCTCTACCACAACTGCAGCTTTATGTCAAATTCCCTGATTCCTTTGTTTCTTTACTCCTGTTCTGCTGTAGACCATTCCTGTGGTCATTTTAAAGAAAAATCAGTATCTTGAACCATATGCTATTCATCCTCCCCCGTTTGGTGAGGCCTCTTTGCCTCAGCTGTTCTTGGTTTCTAGACATGAAAAAGCTCTGGATGAAGGTTGTGCAATGGCTACTCATGTCACACCAAGGGAAAACAGTAACATTCCCATGTCAGGCCCTTAGGGGGAAAGGAACAATTGTGGGTCTCTTGAGTGAACAACTGCCAGTTTTCAAGACATTTTCTAGTCCCTTCCTTTGCTACCAAAACAGTTCAGATACTGAGACAGGTACACTTACTGAGGTATGGGACATTTTGATAGATAATGTATTTTTATTATAACTGATGTTTAACCCAAGCTTTATTTGATATTGCATGAGATTTCCCCCCCAAAAAAAAACAGTATTAGAAGCTATCCCCGACCCTGGAATGAATTGTCTAGGAAGTGACATAAATAAGCAAGTTAAACAAACTACCCTGCTTCACATTTAGCAAGAGGTTTCTGATGTTTGCTGTTTAAAACATTTTGGGCATTTTTTTATGTATTTATTGCCTTTCTACTCCATTTTCCTGCAGCTGTTGTGTGTATTTGAAATATGCTCCTTCAGCATTCAGCTATCCAACACAGGCCTCATCATTCCGCTTTGTAGTTTTTTCAAACAGACAGTAGCTTCTAGGGGGTTGTTTCTCCATCCACCCTACTCAATTTAGCAGCTGAGTGCATCTTTAGTTAGAATTTTCACTCATGGTATCCAAGCTGGGCAATGGTGCTAATTAGCCCATACATTTTTGGCTGCTTCTCCCTGATGATGAGTTTTTACATGTTCTATAAAGGCCTTTGTTTGGTTCTACAAAATCTGTGGGATTTTCATTGTTCAGTTTTGTAATCACCCTCCTGATTTGAAATTCAGATTACAAAAACACTCCTTACATGACCTGAAATAGCTGCAGCTTCTTGTTAGGATTACACATTTGGAAATAAAAAAGGAACGTATTTGGGATCTGACACTTTGTCCGGTTAAAAATAGGGGTGTCATCACTATGATGGCTCTTTCCTCCTCTTTATCTTTGTTCAGGCCCTTGAGGGTCTCCCAACCTCCATGGTTCCGTTTCCCAACTCTTGCTTTTTTGCCACATCCCCAATATTTAAACATAGCTACTACTCACATAGAATAATATACAGTCTAGTTAGGAACAAAACCTCTCTGCAGGTCTCTATGCACAGCTGCTACAATTACTTTTTTTAAAAAAATCAACTAGAATATTTGAATAATTGCTGGGGGGAGTTACTTTTTTTACACTGTAACTCCTAGAATCAACTAACCAGGGTGGCCATGATGGATGAGGTATTTCTTGCAGCCTCAAAAAGTATCCTTACTAGGCTCTGAATTTAGAAGAAAACACATGTCAATCTATCACAGGCAAAATGAATCTTCCCTTATTTGAATCCTGAGGTACAGATCTTTGTTTTTCCCAACAGTTAGAGAAGCAGCAGTGTCCTAGTTTTCCACCTTTATGCCTCTCTCCCCTATGAGCCTATAATTAGTTTAAGGAGGAGTAGCACACCAGCAGTAAGACTCAACAGCTGAATGTGCTTCACTATGTAAACAGGAAACAGCAAAAAGATCACTCAGTCTAACCTACTCTATTTGACATGGAAGTCAATACCTGGCTTTCCATCTTGTTACGATTATGTGATTCAAATGTAGGGAAATGGTCAGCCCTCCAGATGTTTTGGCTGTCCAATCCCACAAGCTCCAGCCAGCCTGGCCAAAAGTAAAGGATTCCAGGTTTCCCATTCATGACACAACTGAGCATTATTTTAATAAGGTTTGATATGGTACATGATAGTTAATGTCAATTTTGCACCTTGCACAGGTTGTGCTCTGGAATTCTCCACAGGAACGGAAGTTAGAAGGAGTCGTTTGTTTTCCCATTTCTCCTTGACGGAAATTACGTCAGGTTTTGCTCATGATTTCAAATGCCCATTTCCTAGCTTATACAAGACTATATGCTATTTCTTCTCGAACCTTTGGTTTCTTACAACCGGTAAGATCTTCTTTCAATAGGAATAATTCATTGATATTTGCAAAATCATCCAGTTAGAGCTTGAGCATTAGCGTTGCTTGGTGACTTGTATTTTTAAAAGAATGTCTTTGGGCCAATTCATTTTCATTTTCCCCTCTTGGGGAACCTATTTCTGCAGACAAAATACACACCGCATTATTGATGAATGGCTCACACATATATAAATTATGGTCCTTTCTTGCAAAGTACCTGCAGGTGGGTTCCTGGTCTGAGTCAGATCTTGCTTGCAAGCATTTGGCCAGCAATCTGCAATTCATATACATATGCCATTCTCAAATGATGCCCTTAGTGCAATCAGGGGTTGTTTAGAAAATATTGTAGAAAAGAGCCTTAAGTGTTTGGCTTTACAGATTTTGTAGCATTACAGAAGCCATTCATTACAAACAGAGGGAGGGTACAGAATGATGACCATATGGCTGTATTAACTTCTTGGTTCTTATTTGAGATCGATAGGAGAGAAAGTTGAAGTAAACATTAGCTTTCCACTGCAACACTGACTTCTCCCCTGCCCTATAGTAAGACTCCAAAACATGCTTCTGGGGTGTGTGTAGGGAAAATAGTGCTTCAGTAAAAGATACTCTCTCACAGGCTCTTCAATGATCCCAGAAAATCAGATTTCATCATCTCACCATGTCCCTCCTCTCTGGTAGCTCTGCAATGAAGAAAGCCAACAAACACATTTAGTCCCTGCACTGATTTTAGAGACATTTCTGTCCTTCTCCCCCTGCCCAAGGAATGAGAAGTACTTTCTCATATGAGGCAGACACCCCACCCATTTAGAAGTGAGGGGAGCATTTGCCAAAGTCTTCAGCCAGTGGGGTCAAATCTTCCCAGTGGTAGCCCTGAATTTTCTGGTGCCCTTTGTTTCCAAGTTCTTTCAACCATTCCATGGTCTGTAGATGCTCTACACCTTGTAGTTCATGTGCAAACAGAACCCCTTTTATTGAGTCTTGAAGGAATGAAGACAAGTCTTCAGGGGTCTTAGTGGCAACAGCAGAGGGATGAGAGACTATCCTGTTCTAGGCAATATGCATTACCAGTTTGGAACGGAGGCCTGGGAGAAGGTGGTTGGATAGTCAACCTGGAGTTGAGTACTGAGCAGAAGATCCAGAGGAAACAGGAATTCAGGCTCATCCCAGACCTTGGACAGTTCCCCATTGATATCAGGCTGTATAGAAACAAGCAGGGTTCAGACATAGCTTCAGCATCAGTCTGGTGTTCACCAGTGCTTCAAATAGACTGCAGCTCAATCTAGTAGTTGTTTCTGCTGCCATCCCCACCCTCATCCCAAAAGTCCAGCTATATTTAAAGGAGTCTTGACTGATTTTATAAGTGTCATTTTCAATGAAACTGAAAATTGTGGTTCAACTGAAATGAAATTCTCAAAATGCAAGGATGCTAATCCTGCAAACTACTCAAACTGAAGAGTTGGTGGGTTGCAGTTGTGCTAGACACTTCAGGACCAGAAAGGAAATTCTGCCCCAACTCTGCCATCTACATACAAGCATACCACCTGTGTGTGGGGAACCCAGGCTCATGACATTATTATACAATTGCACCATCCATATTCTCAGAAAGGGGTGAACAGAGCCACCTTATCAGTTTAGGCCAAAATGTATTCTGCAATTGTATCTATAGTTAAAGCAGTTTTGTTTTGTTTTTTATTTGCACATGGGTTTTGTCCATTTGGGAAGGCAAGTCACAAACCCCACAAAATACATGGTAGCTGCTTTGCCAATGCGTTTATCCAGCTCGACATCTAGGGAGAGAATGTCAGAGATCGTTGAGCCAAGGTACATGAAGTCATGAACAACCTCCAATTCTTCTGCAGAGATGGTAATAGAGGGAGGTGAGTCCACGCCCTGGCCCATGACTTGTGATTTCTTCAGGCTGATTGTTAATCCAAAGTCTTGGCAGGCCTTACTAAAACGATTCATAAGTTGTTGGAGGTCTTCAGCAGAATGGGCGACAACAGCTGCATCATCGGCGAAGAGGAAGTCCCGCATGCATTTCAGCTGGACTTTGGTCTTCGCTCTCAATCTAGAGAGATTAAAGAGCTTTCCATCTGATCTAGTCCGGAGATAGACACCTTCTGTTGCAGTTCCAAAGGCGTGCTTCAGCATGACAGCAAAAAAGATCTCAAACAGGGTTGGTGCGAGGACACAGCCCTGTTTCACTCCGCTTCGGATGTCAAAGGGATCTGATGTTGAGCCATCAAAAACTACAGTGCCCTTCATTTCCTCATGAAAGGACCTGATGATGTTAAGGAGTCGAGGTGGACATCCAATCTTGAGAATTATTTTTAAAAGGCCGTCCCTGCTAACCAAGTCAAAGGCCTTTGTAAGATCTATGAAGGCCACAAAGAGTGGCTGTCGTTGTTCCCCACATTTCTCCTGCAGCTGTCTGAGGGAAAATGCCATGTCAGTGGTGGATCTATTAGCTCGAAATCCACACTGTGATTCTGGATAGACTCTGTCAGCAAACACCTGGAGTCTCTTCAGCACAATACCTTATAGTGTTTTTTAAAAATATTAACTAATTGTGTTTTAGCACTTTTTATTTAATCATATTTTAATCTTAATATATTTACTTAGAATGATTTTAAATATATGTGGGTGGTTTTAGTTGTTGCATGCCACCTTATGGGCCTTTATTGGGAAAAAGGCAAGATATAAATGAAATAAATAGATATATAAATACTATCATGTCTTTCAGCTTCACATTTCCAAGGCTCTGTGTATTCTGATATCTCGTTGCTGCATCACATCAGCTCCAAGACTTAGTTTTGTATGTCATCAATATGTCTGCAGGCCAATTAGAAACTCATTCATGTCATTCTGTTTAAACCAGACTAATAAACAGAATCCTGGCAGAATGAAATATTACATGCCCACTTATATCTGAAGAACCTTGAATGACATTTTAAACAGTCATATTTCAAAAGTGATTATGAGGAAACTGAGAAATATTGGTTGTGAGCATCTCTGGAGAATTCAGGTTTTCTGTCAGTGCATGGGAACTGCTGGCTGGGAGAAAAGTGAGGGCAGTCTTTGCCAGTAAAGAAACAGGAGTACCACCAGTATAGCTTTTGAGTGAAGACTTCCAGGCCAAGTTGGTTTGTTCCCTGGTACTAATTGATACTAATTGGCAAATGACTTCAACTGTGTGAAGTGAGAGAGGCAGAAACTGCTCTTGTCTTCGTGAACATTCAAGGGAACTCTAAGCCTGATTGGCAGATCATCTTGAAAGGCCCACAATGTGGTCTTTAAACGTGGTGTGTAAATGAATTCAGAAGTTACTTTACTTGGCTTAGTTATCTCTTGGAAGATGCTATGCTCAGTTGCTATCCTCTTATGCCATGTTGAGAGAGAAGCACTCTGTGCGTGCTCCAAGACTATGCTGATGCTATGCTAGTGTGTATTAGGTACTTTAGATAGCTTCCTTATTTTCTGATGTGTTTCTCTATATTGCTTCAGCCTTAGACTATAATTAACCGCTCCAATTGCTTTTGATGCCTTTTTGAAACCTTTTGTCTTTTTTATTATCTCTAATAAAATATAAAAACTTCTCTATCCAATTGTCTGGATTTTTGGCTAAGAAGGTCTGTGGTACTTAAAACCAGATCTTGCCTTGACCAGCTACCAGAAGTGTGCATTTCTCCAGTGTAATAGTGTTAAGCATTTAACCTTATGGATTTTTGGAACTCCCTGAAAGAACTGCCAAGTAGATCAGACTAGAGTGTTGAGAGGCACCAGTACCTGTCAGATTCCCTAACCTTAACCACATTCAACTCTCCTGGGCTCACCCACTCCAGGTTTGACAGGGTAGTGTGGCTAAGGAGTTTGAGCAAAACTCCATGAACCTGGTGGTCCATCTCATATAATCTTGCTTTTTGTTTTTTTAATCACAAAAATGGACAAAATTCCAGGAAATGTTTTGGAGGACCATGGATCTATTTGTTAACAAGTGTACAAGTTGGCTTCCTATAAAAAGCAAAGTAACTTTGAATCAAAGGAGGAAAAATATGGATCAATCAACACAATGCTGTATATTATCAAATTGAAAATAAACTGCCACCAAGTCTTTTCAAAGTAGGAAGGACTTGACCTTTCAGAACAAACTATATGAGAAGCTTATGACTGCTCACAGTTACTATTCTTTGCTATGAGCCAAAAAGGGTCTGTAGGCCTCAGAAGCTGGCACCACTGGGAACCTACAAAGTATTACACCAAAACAAAGGATTGACTGCTGATCCCCAAAGTATTCTGGGCCAGGTCTTGCTACTTATCTATGTGCCCTCTCAAGGCCAGCAACTAATGAGCAATGGTAGGAGAAAGAGTGTTAACCCCCCTCCACATGCACACTTTGTCTTCTCCCTCCTGGGGGATGGCATAGATTAGGAAAATGCAGCTATGGGAACTTAAGCATAGTTGGGGAGTGGAGTGCTCTGAGATCATGTTGTCCTGGAAGCAGGACTGCCAAGGGGTGTAGCAATCAGCAGAAAGGCAGGGCATAGTTTAATATTTATTTATTTATTTATTTATTCGATTTCTATCCCGCCCTTTTAGACGAAGTCTACTCCGGGCGGGTTCCACCAAACATTATAATTAAAACAGTTAAAAACAATTCAAAACAATAATGATTAGTAATGCTCAAGATGGGAAAACAGAAAATTATGATAAAAATAAGAATAAGTCAAGTATTGACAGGAGGGAAGGCCTGCCTGAAGAGCCAAGTTTTTAATTGGCTCTTAAAAACACCCAGCGAGGGAGCCAGGCAGATCATTGATGGGAGGCTATTCCATAGTCGAGGGGCCACTGCCGAGAAGGTGGTTTAATAAACAATGCATTTAATAAACTTGGTCACTTGATGGTCCTCTCTGTGCACCATGCAGTTTAATTTGTGGTTCCAAGACAGACAACACATCAGTGCTGGATTTAATGTTTCCACCTCTGCTGCCTTTTGTGCAATGTATGCATCATTGCAACCACAGATGTATATTATCCAGCCAGTCAAAAAGGACAGGGAGATATATACAGGAGAACCCATTCCCAAATGGAATAAAAAGAGATGCGGACCATTCAATATTTACAGAAGTAGTAACAAGCACTCTGAGTAGGACCCAGAAACTAAATGAATTTTTGTGGCCAATAGTTCCTAAGGATGACCTATAATCAATGATTAGATGTGAGGCTGCCATAAAGATAATTTCCAGGCACTCTTGTTTCTAGTTAAGTAGTTTGATGAGATGATGAGAATGTAAGAGTGGCCGATTACAGTTTCACTGATACAGACACGTTCTCCTATCTTCATTTTGCTTTTGCTATTCATCTCTTTTTCAAACAACTTTATTTCTTTATAGTTATATTTTTATGCCACCTTTCCTTCCACAAGCGCAAAGTCGTATTGCATTGTATTGTATGTTTTGTTTCCTTTCTCTGCAAAGGGGGCCCAAGGCAGCTCATGATCATTTGAAACAACATAACACAGTAAGATATATCTTTAAAAGAGTAGACAAATAAAGCTATTAAAACACACAATTGAAAAAAAACACTTTAAAACATACCCCCTCAATTCCGTTTTAGCAGGTTCCCATAATGGTCCCTACTTGTCCAAATCAATGAACAGCCTACCTAAACAGAAACAAAAGAGAGGAGAGTAACCTTCCTTCTCGGGAGTTTGTATGATGACACACGTGTCTCTCCTTTTCCCTGTTTCTTCATAGCAACCCAGTGAAGTGAGTCAGGCACAACATGTGGGTGGGTGAGTGGGTGCACGAACGCACATGAAAATGAGATACAGAGATTGATCCAAGTCCATTCAAGCCTCAGTGAGGACTTGAACCTGAACCTCAGTTTGACAAATCTCCGGAACCCAATCTCCTGAACTCAATCCCCAATCTCCTGAAACCCAAACTGACACTCTAACCAGAATGCTACTCTGATTTGTACAACTTTAGGGTTATGAAAGGGAAAAGACTCAGGATACCAAACTCAGATGAGTAGCCAAGATCACTTTTTACACACCCTACTGGCCAAAAACTCACCTTTCCTTGCCTGCCCTGTGGAACAGACTTCTGCATGAAACATCCCTTGCTTATACTATTTATCCTAGCAAGCTAAAGCATCTTTTATTCGAGAAGTCTTTTAAAATAGCATTGCTGGATGCATTGAGTTGAGGCAGATTTTATATCAGTCCTTTATTGCTTGCCAGTTCTAAACTGCTGCTGGTTTAAAATGTTGTGTTGGTTTTTAACAGATACCTTGTTTTAATTCTTTGTTTTATTGTACATTGTTTTAGACCTTTTATAGAGAAGAGGCTAACAAGCTATATAAATAAAAAATAAATAAAATTCTGCCTGGAAAAAGACAGCATTGATACCGGCAATGTTTTGCTCCAGAGCAGACTTGAAATAGATGAATGTGAAATGACCTTTTCCTGTTTCTGTTTTAAAAGTACACAGGGCTTGTTCTAACATGCTGCCCAGGTTCAGTTATTATTTTTTTAACAGCTCGATTCTTATAACATGTCACAAACCAACCAACAACAAACAGACGGCATTTCCCCCTGACTTCTATTGAAGTTGTTATGTTTACCTTTAAGCCTGTGCAGTTCAGAAGAGCCTTAGAGTAACTAGTGGAAGTAGGTAGAGCTTAGAAAAGTTAGCGTACTAAATTACAACTCCCAGGATCCCGCAGCTAACACGGCCATTCTGGCAGCTGTAGTCTAAAAGCTCAGCAAAAATAAAAACAAAATAGTTGTGGCAATTCAAGTATGAACTTCAAATTTATTTGATTGTGAGCTTTCATGCATCACAATCCACTTCCTCAAATATGTAATTTTCCCATTTAGCAGGTGTGAAGGTTGGAGAGAGAATAAAGTACTGTCTGTCAAGACTTCCAGTTTCAGAATTGGATCCACCTCCACCATCCTCAAGCGTTCCCTTGCCAAGAGCAATTTAGAAAGTAAGTTTTCCAAGCTCTAAATTTTGTGTACGCCGCTCAGTCACAAAGCACCTGGATTTACTTAAGCTGTCTCTTAGCCTAATCTACTTTACAGGGTTATTGAGAAAATAAAATAGGGCAACATCATCCCTGAAGTCTCGGCATGAATGCTCCCATTTCTCAGGCCTTAAGCTGACCCTACTTATGAGGCATCCTCCTGTACAGCCTTAGTTGTCATTCAACTTGTGGTTTGACAATACAGTCCCTGTCCCTCTGATATAAAGACCTTCTTTCAGACAGGCTCTACCTTTTAAGTAATGAAATGAGAAATGACCAGATGCTGTGAAATTCCATCAGATTCTTTTCCAGAACAGCAGTTTTTCACTCATCCATCAAGGTGCTTTGATCACCCTTGAATGAGGTCAGATGTGATCATTGCACAGGGTCAGTTAAAAACCACCACCACAAGAGGAACACTGAAAATGTGTCCTTTTACAACTGATGAAGTAAGCCATTAGCCGTAATTGATGAAGGCAAATGCCCTGCTGACAAAGACAAGTGAGTGCACTGGTGGCTAATTAATGAGATATTCGGACTATAATCTGGGTCCTGCTACTTTGCCACAGAAACCTTTAGGTTCAGTACAATTGCATGGCATGTCAACTAAATCAATACCTCCCCCACTGAGATTTTAGAGCAGTCATTTCTTATGTGGCAATTGGCAGCACTTTAGGCCTCATAGCTGGTGGAGAGGCGGCCTGCCAGATCAGTCTGCAACCTGGAAATAAGCACTGAGGTTGCACTTGTGGTTCTCATCAATTATCTTGGCTTAGAGATTGACCAGGGGAAATGGTACTGCCCTATTGATCCAATTTGTTCAGTATCAATCTCTAACCAAAATATGGGGGTGATGACTCAACAGGTTCTTTTCAACAAAGGCAGCAAAACCCTTGAGTCTGGTGGTGGTGACCAGAGCCCCTGAAGTGAAAGCCCTGTCAAACGGAATGTCATCCTGCCCCCTCGTGCGCCTGTCAAACGGGGAAATGATGTAGAATGTTCCTGCAATATTTAAGGTGGCAGCATATTATATAAATTGAGCTGCTTTACAAAAGAACACATACAATGTGACAATAATAGTCATTAGAAAATTGACTGAATTTTTCCATTTATAACACGCCCCCATTTATAAGACACCCCCCACTTTTCTAACCCAAAAATTAAGAAAACTTAAGCTTTGAGGATTCAGCCTCTGGGCTCAGAACGTCAGACATTTTGAGTCTCTGTTGAATCTGAACCTACAGGCTACACCTCCAACGAAATGTGTTCCAATTGGTTTGTTCAGGATCAGCTGACATCAGTTCCATAAGGCTCCTGATTGGAGGAAGCTAAGTCTCCTGACTGTAAGAAGCTAAGCCTCGTGACTGAAGGAAGTCTGTTTACAGAGGCAAGGTATGTGCCGTTTTTTTCTCTCTCCTCAGCTATCTCAGCTTACTTCCGTGTAAAAGACGCCACTCGATTTTTAGTGTAATGATTTTAGGAAAAAGTAGCATCTTATACACAGAAAATACGATACTTTTTTAAGACTACAACTCACAGAAACCCCAGCAAAAGTAACATTTCCAGCACCTGGCTGAGATACACTCACATCAAACCAAGCAATCAAATACTTCAACATTCTTTTTAAGCTAATGTGCCCACCTGTGGGAGAGGTTGCCCACTTAGTCTCTGTACGAGGCACTGTCAGGACCATCCCAATCCATGCTTGCTACCTGAGACAAAGGGCAAAATGACACCATCCTCATTTGACAGAGAGCCGACCCAAGTGGCAGCTGAATTTTATACAGCGATAATGGAGCCATATCCTCCACCACCCCTGAGGACCGCAAACTAATTTAGGGGAAGAGGAAAAGATGGATTGCATATACCACTCTGTCTTTTCTCTATCACTCCCACTGCTCACCAAACATATGCTACCTGAGGCAGCTGCCTGATTCTGACTAACAATAGGGACAAGCCTTGCTCACTGTTCTGGCTTTGCCTCTTTCCAGATAGCTCTTAATAAAAGTCAATTAATTCTGTCATATCTCTTAGAAGCTTTCAATTTCTCCTTATGTAGAAATAGGATCTACCATACCAGCCTGGAAAAAAATTGGCATCTCTAGGTCAAAACCCTGGTTTTTAAACCATTAGTTAATGACCCAATTTGAATAAATATTACAAAAACAGCAATAAAAATGTATCAAAGGAAATATTATATTTTGCTTTAGAGTTTAATTTAGAAAACTAAACTATCTCAATGTTAGGGGCAAATACTTTCACAACCTTTTCTTTTCTCATTTCCTATTAGAGTAATGGATCAGAATTAAGATAGTTCAATGCAAAAGAAATGTGCCATTAATTGACAGAACCTCCAATTGGTTTAACTAGATTTATCTGATAAATCTACCAATGAAACCAATTAAAGCCTACTATTTTAAAGATTACACAGACTGATTCAAAGATACAAAGCCATAAGAAGCCTTCAGTGTATTCCTCGACACACAGCTCTGAAGCAGCAGAGAAGATGGGCGCACTGGTCACAATCTTCTCCACTGTGGCAAGATTGTTGTATCCTGTACTGTATTATACACAAGATGGATTCAAGTCCTATGGTTGAGTGCGTTCCTTGCCCACAAGTTCAATCGCCACCATGTTCAGTTAGCATTGGAAAAATTCCTGTCAAGAGCCATGCCCAGTCAGTGTCAACAATCCTGGTTTAACTGAGAGTCCACTCAGATGAGAACAAAGCTTTCCATTTAGAGGCTGACTGCACATTATTTCTCCTGCAATGGGTTGCACAGACTTTCATGCCTACATAATCTGTCTTACAAATGAAGCCTGAGGACTAATCACAAACTAAAACAAGTCAGCTTGCAAGATTTGGGAGATGAATAAAGTTGTGCTGGTGTAAACAGTTGTCATTTAATAGTTATGTGAACTCTGTTGCTCTCTCATCAAGCTTGACCCTCAGTGTCATAGGCAGCTTCCTATGTTCCTATACTCTAAATCAATTACAGTAATTATTTCTAAATGCCAATATATAAAAATTAGTGCATGTCAATTGTAGGCAAATGTGTGCTTTATCGTTCATTTTCTAGTTCTTTCTTTTGATATTCTCCTCATCTCCTCTTTTTTTGGTGTCAATGTCATGGCCATAAACCTTACACATGTACACAGAGACCTCAGATACCACAGGAGTAGAGCAAGGAAATGCAAGCATCATTTCTTGCCTATTCAGAAATATTTGTGGATCATTAATGAAGTCTAACCAGATGTTCAGAAGAGCAAACAGTAAACTATTCTCACAGCTATGCAAAAAGCTGGTGTTAGCAAGTGCCCGAACTAAGACACATAAGTTACTATAAATCTCATTTAATCCTTTAGCTCTTAAGTAAAAGAAACAACATTTACGTATATCATGGGAGCTGAGCATTAAGCAGTGAAATTAATCCTGTCTCATCTAGGCAAGTGATTAACTGAAACTTCCAACCCTGCAGAAGTCACCAATTGTGAAAGACGGACAGGGGAGTAGGTTAAACTGAAAATCTCCAGGTCCACCTCTGGGATCTGTCTTAAAGAGCCTGGAATGCAATGTTCCAGGGCCTCACTGAGACCTAGAAGCTGGTGGGTGGTTATGCAACATCTATCCCTGTGACTAAAGCTTCCAAATTGGTTTACGAAAGACCCTGAGAGCTTGCCATTGCATGATAAACAAAGCAGTATCTTTTGCTTGCTGTACACCCAGGCTTTAGGTATCGGAAATATCCTTTAGCTGAACAATAAGTTCGGGGGGGGGGGGCGGGGAGAGAGAGAGAGAGAAGAAACCTGGAGGACAAAGAAGCTGGAATATAACCTCAGCCTCAACCTAAGCAGGTCCATTCCCTGAAATCTCAGGGTCAAAGCTTGAAATAAGGGATGGGTCCTTATTAGAGATTAGAAAACTAGGGGAAATTGGTCACATACTTATTTCATCATTAATGAGGTAGAAGGTCTAATTAAAGTGCATTTACACTGAAAAGAGGATTTTTAAATTGGTGTTTAAATTTATATCAGGCAGAAACAAAAGAAACATTTAAAAAATAAATAAAGAACACAATGTTGTGGCACCTTAGAGACTAACTGTTATATTTTAATGTCAGCTTTTGTGGACAAGTCCTCTTCCTCAGACATAAGAGCGGGACTACATGGCAAATATTTATACATTTATATTTAAATGTCTGTAGCATCACTACACTGAACGCCTTACTGGAAGAAGGGTGATACATCTTATTCAATTTTTAATCCTCTCCTTTGCCCCTGGTTTGAGCTTTGGTGAGGAGAAAATAGCTGCAAGAATTTTTGAAAATCTCATTTCTTACCATGCAACCATAAACCATTCTCCTGCTTCCCCTTTCCCCTTCCCTTAATAATTTCCTCTTCTACTCTTACCTTAAGACTCTTCATCAGGCTGGGCAATGCAGATATTGGAGTAAGACCAAAACCAGGGTTTTTAATTATTATGTAATTCAACCATGATCCTGTTTCCTGGTGCCAGCTTCCTTTCCTTGCATTCTCCCATTTCTAACTAACTTATCACTGGAGAATTATTGATAGGAAAAATCCCAAGTTAAATTGAACACTAATTGAATTGCCGAGTTACATGAGACCATGTCCAACATAATTGATATCTTGATTGTAATATACTAATGCCCACATTTGGTCCTTGTGTTGTCACAAAATGTGTGCAGGTAAGGGAGTATGGCAAGAGGAACAGAACATGGAGATTCCCTGCACTGTCTGGTAAACAAACCAGACATGTACAACACAAACCTGTGTTGACCACTAAACCCTGTGCCAGAGCTCCATGTCAGTTTCAATCCTTCCTCAATCCACAGTCACTCCATCTGTATTAAAATGATGGCGGCTTCTTTTTCTTCTCTTCACAACAACTAGACATTAACTCTGGAACAAA
The DNA here is from genome assembly GCA_037013535.1 of Intellagama lesueurii. Taxonomy (NCBI): domain Eukaryota; kingdom Metazoa; phylum Chordata; class Lepidosauria; order Squamata; family Agamidae; genus Intellagama; species Intellagama lesueurii. The sequence continues at coordinate 161,844,994 of JBAJHW010000003.1, read as the reverse complement.
GGAAAAGGCCTGTGTTGTGTGATGTCAATTTGGACGCCTCTTGATCTGTTTTGATGTGCCGCTTTTCTTCTTTTTTTGAGAAGGAAGATCCCTCTGCTCCATGAACATGGAGAGTGGGGAAGAAAGCCACCTCTTGAAATAAGATCAAACTTTCCTTGAGATCTAAGCACTTCCCCAAGACTTCAGCACCACACTGAGACCTTGTGCTTCTACCCATGAATATGTAGAAAACACCCAGGCCTGGCTGGCTGCCCTGTATAGCTGCCTTGTATATGGGATGGTGAGGGGATGTTCCTGTTTGATACAATCCTGAATATCCATTACATGGCTGTGCTGAACTTCAAACAAAGTAAATACCGCTTGTACTGTTTCATAGCCCTCATGTTCTGCCATGTTGCCAAAGTCTGCAAAGTGACTTTAATCGCAAAGGAAGGCTGTCTGTTTGAGGTGTGAACTACACTGTTTAAGAAGTGAGTAAAAATGTCTCAGTAAAATAAAGGCGATGCAATGAACCTAAGGTGATGAACTGAGATGAGGTGGATGTGGTGCAGAAACTCAAAAACAATGTCAGGCAGCAGTGGACCTGCCCCTTCTGTGGACATACTTTCCTAATGGGATGTCAGAAACTGCAGTGAAAAATGGTTTCTGCATTTGACATAAGATTCATCTCCATGTGTCTGAGGAAGTAGGCTGTGGTGTTACAAAAGATTTAGTCCTTGAGATGCATCAGACTCTCCATTGTTTTGCTGCAACAGACTAATATGGCTGCTTTTCTTGAAACTGTGAGGAAATCCTATTAAATATGGTAGAACTCTATTCTGAATAAATATAGCAAGGACTGTGCTGCAAGAGTACAACCTATGAAATACCCCAGTTCAAAATTTACCTCAGAAACAATCTCATACTCTTGGCCCCATCCCAGAATTTAAAAATCTTGGGGTTCCTAGAGTGGGAGCTGAGCCATCTAGATATGCAGGTAAGTTTGGAGTGCAAACAAGCCATACAACCAGACTATGTAAAGTGGTGGGATTGTGTCCCGCCCTTGTAATCTCTTTAATTGCAGAAACGTGAAAACGCAACAGGAGGAGGCTGTTGTGCATGGTTGGTCTCTCCATGTGAGCCAGAACCACAAAAGTCGATGCATGCCACAATGTGGACACTATTCCATGTCCATTGTCTGAGCATGTGATGAGAGCAGGTATTTGAAAAGACACACAATTATGATGCAGTGATAAGGTAATAAAATGATCTAGTGCTAAATTTATTATTTTAAAAGAAATTTAAAAATTCGGGGACACTCAGGAGACAGACTGCGGGGGTAGAGGTTCTTGTGGTCCCAAAACATCACACCTCAACTGCCTATGTCAACACCACCCACAGACAAGCCCCTCATTCTTTTGCACAACAAAACAACTGGTCACATGGGTGAAACACTGTTCAAATTGTTCTGGCTTGGAAAAAATAGAAGCCTGCAACAGAAGAGAGAAAGAAAAAAAAACTCTTGTGTCGGGAACGAAAAGGTTCAGACGCATTTGAATTGGCTTTTGCGTCATGTGATCAGTACAAAAAAAGCCAATTAATCTGTTTTCCACCGGCAGCAAATGCTGCAGTATTTCATGGTGTAGTTGCAGCCTCACAGGGATAGACTATGCAAGCATAGCAACCCATCTCTTCAGACAGTCATGGTTCTGTTCTTAAACTGACGGTGGGAAGGGCAGATCCAGAGTGCTTCCTTCCCTCAATGTGTATGGGCTCCATGTACTTTAAAGGCTGCTTTCCTTCCCTTTTATTGTAGGGTGGAGACCACATTTTCAAATCACCCTGCCTCAGAGTTTGTTCCCTCCTTGAAAGACTTACAGCTTTAGAAACACAGGCAAGCCTGTTGACAGGAGTAAACACCCATAAAATGTTGAACCAAGATGAGCGATATGCATCCAGAGACAGAAAGACAGACTCTACAGAGTTGCCACTGATCGTTTTCTCCTCTTTTTCATCCTTCTTTGTAAACTAGAAAATTAATTACCCGGAAAACAATTCTGCGCACTAAAAAGCAGAATAGGTTTAATGTATAATGTATAATTTATATATGGAAATGCAGCTGGCAGAAGGGTGACAAATGACTATATAAATATGTTTCAGTTACATTTTTGGGTTAGCATGCATTAAGTTCATCTTCAGCACAAGACGATCTTCATCCTCTTAATGTTTTGCTAAAGCATTCTCAGCACCCAGTACCCACCCACCTCTGAGCAAACTACAGATCAATCAAACTGAACAGGCCTGTTTGGAGGAAGGGAGAGGAGTGAAAAACAGGCAAGAAGGCTGCTGAACCAGAGATATCCTTCCCCACTGAATTTAGTAACAGCGGTGAACAGAAAAAGGAAAGAAATAGGGTAAGAGCTCCCCCTCCCACTATAAAAAGGGCATTTTAGACCCTATTGCTGGGCTGGGGTCCAAAGGCTGGGTCTGAGCTTCCCTCAAATGATCATCTATATTTAAATCAAAAGTTACCAGAGCCTGGGACCAATACTTTTTTTGGACCACAACTCCCAAAAACCCAGTTCAAAAAAGCAACATTTTGAAGCTCTGAAAACTACCTGTCTAACATAATGTTTCTTGCCCCACTTATCTGTAGCATTTGATAATTCTATAGTCTTTGCCATCACAATTGCCAGATAAGGACTGTTTCTTCATGCATTGATGCATGCTTGTTTCCTCAACAAAGCTGAGGTACTCATGGCACTATTTGGGAATGTTTCTGTTGTAAAGTTTTGAATTTCTGGTTAAATTCTTCTAGCTGTGCAGCAGAAGTGCAGAAATTCACAGAGAACAATAGCTTCACATTCCCCAGAGTCCACCTCATTTTCTTATCAACTGGCTCTTACAGTCTCAGTGACTCACTCTGAGACATTAGTAGAAGAAAGGATAACAATCATTTTCTTTACTTATAGTTGTAAACAGATGGAACAGCAAATTAACAAACATGATTGACTGCTTCCAACACTTTCAACCTCAGCCCAGCCCACCATTTGCAGCCCAGTATTTTACATCATTCACAGTTATCCATTAGAGACTCCTGTATTGCTTTTCCACAGAGCTTGGAAAAGTTATCTTTAGAATACAAACTCTCAGAACCCCCCCCCCCACACACACACACACACTCAGGCAGTAGGGAGGCTTCTAAGAATTGTGGTCCAAAGAAATCATGTTTCCAAGTGTTGTTTCTCTGTGAATTTGCATATGCTGTTAAAGCAATGAGCCCAAGTGCAAATGTTCATGCCAAAAGAAAGTGAGAGCCAGCAGAAATTTGTCACAGCAAGTTCACAGCCTAATATTTTCCAGACTGGAGCCACTGTGACCCAGAGTGCTACCCCTAAACTTGAGCAGATTGCATTCAGGGCCAATATGCATATATGCAGAAAATAAAGAGACAAAAGCAACTAGCTGTGCTTCTTTATTATTCTTTTCGTGGAGCACTTGGCTAATTTTCCTTTTTCTTATGCAATGCAGAACACCACAAAATGCCACTCACAGCGGGATCTACCATCAGAGGAAGAAATTCCATCACTGCTAAACAGGGACTACGCTTCACTGAGGACTGCATCATACTGCAAACGCTAGGTAGTCATTTGGCTTCAAGTGGCTGTTTTTGTCTAATGAAACACTTGAATTTAACATCCACCTTGGCAGATATGGGAATCGCCATGCTGGTGTTCCTGCTCCGTGCCAGGATAAGAGCTGTGTGCTTCAGCTAATAGGCAATGAATGGGCAGTTCATAGAGTGCTCAGGAGCCCTTTGACCACAGAAATGGACACAGGCCACTCCTTCTGTATTCCTTAAGGTGCAACCTGATGACACCACAAATCAAATTGGCTCTCCAGGGTTGCTGTCCTCAGGTGGGGACTTAGGTAACTGCAGCTCCCATGGCTATTAATTCTGATCAGGACGAATTTTGAACAGTTTTCTGTTTCTACCTCTCACCTTCCCGAGTTTTCTAACACCTATCCTAATGAAACGTTCTGAAGCATTTGAAAGATCACTTTTTTTTGTTTTTAAAAAATATTTTAGTAACCCAATACAAATACTTCCTCGCTGCACTTTTATGTTTTAGCCATGAGATCACATTGTACAAGTCTTAACTTCCCCCTTCTCCACATTTTACTTCACAGTGCTTCTATCAGAGCAAACAACATAAAGAGAATATAACAGAAATTGGCCCATGAAAGCACCTCTAGAAATGAGCATGGGTAGTCAGAAAATTTGTCGCAACTGCTTACTCTGCTTGGGTCTCACAGTTCTCTTCAGTGCATCCTCTTCCTCCTTGGCTTGTTTGTCCCTTTCCTTCCATCGCCTGACCTGCTCTTCTCGCATCTTATAGAAAAGGATGTGCTTCTGTTCCTCATTCAGTTCAGCCAGGAGCTCCGGATCGATATACATATCCCGTAGAATTTGCTGCAGCATGGCCAACGGGTAAAAAAGCCAGACAGGGGCAGGAACAAGAATCTTTTAAAACCCCAGAAGTTTTGCCGGTGCCAGCAAAATAGCACCCTTCAGTGAGTCTCAAAACAATTTGGAGGCAAAGGAGCTGGTCCTTCTCCTGACAGGTTGGGTTCTGTTTCATGCTCCGATTACTTTCCCTTAATCATCACAAAAAATAATGGCTTTTTGCATCACCTATCAACAGGTGTTCCCACAAAAAAAGATGAAACAGGAGACATGCAGGACAAAGGTATACAAACAAAGATTGAGCGGTATCAATGGCAATACCCCCCCCCCGGAAGAGAGTAGTTCTTGATAACTGTCACTTAAATACCTGGCAATGGCTCACCATTTTTAAAATAGGTGATCTAATTTTGGCACACTGTTCACCCTTCTCATTTCCACAGCAGTGCGTTTCCACTGATGTGGTGATAGACGTGTGCATCTCTGGTTTATTTTTAAATCCATGATGTCACGGTGAAAAGAAATGACACCAGTGATATCTATGCCATTCCACTGCCCGTTGGGGATGGATTTCCGTTGATAAGAGGTCAAATACATTTACGCATTAACGCTGACTCTGACTACTCTTGCCCAGAACCCACACTACCACCCAATTGCCCGGGGTCATATTTAGTTACTGCCAACAGCCATGGAGATTCAGCAGCACTAAATTGTTACAGAGGATCGTCAAACATAAGTGGGGAGAAGGCAGGATGGAATGGAAGAAGAACCCAAAGCTGCAGTGAGAAAACTCTGGAAGGCAACTAATTAATATTAATTCAGCCAACGTCTGTCTTCGGCAGTTCAAGCAGACTGCGTTAACCCTCCAAACCTCCATCCTGTGATGAGATAAAAGAGCTGAGTTTGGTTTTGAAGCAAATTGAGACCTTTTGCTGTTTTCTGGAATTTTCCCTGCTCTCCATAAAAAGTTGCCAGCTCTTTAGGGTTTCTATTGAGACAATTGATATTTCCTGTTACTAATTATCATTCCAACCAATCCTGAGGTTTCAGGAAGTGTAACAAGAGGTGCAAAACTTCCAAATCAGCAGCTAAGCAACCACGCCCCTTCGATCTGCACAGACTGCAAAAATTTGGAAAAACAAAACTGAAAAAATAGGTATTTTCACCATCAATTACTACAGAGATATGAGGGTCTACTCTATTAAACAGGTGGGCATTTTCTTTTCCCCTGAGAAAACACCCTTTCAGCAGGAGGTGGGGAAATCCAATGGGATGGAGGCCAATAAGATTTGACTTTGTGAGCCACAAGGAGCCTCAGGATATCAGTATGCCATCCCCTGGCTTATATGCTACAAAAAATGGGACTGTGGGGGCAAAGTGATTAACTTAGACACTAGATCTGTGAGCTGCATTTTTAAAACCAGTCTTGCCATCCCAGTCTTATACTATGTGATGATCACCATGCCTCATTCAGAGAACCTTAAAAGAGATCCAAATGTCATTGTCTTCTTTTGAAATCCTCCCATTTTTTTTTTACCACTTCTCCCATTCTCCAGTCCACAAAAAAATCCTGAACAGAACAGTGGTGCAATCGATCTTGATTATTGGCAATAGCAGACCTCTTCCTGGAATCACCAGAGCTTAAAAATAGCAGGGTGGAGACTTCTGGGAGCAGTTCTCCAAAACAGGAACATGTCGAAGCTCTGGAAATCACACAGAAATTATGGACAGAATGAGTTAGTTACTGCTGGGTGCTGCTGTAACACGATTACTCCTAAGAGTCTGAAACAAAAAAGAATTGCTGCATTGATCCATTTTTCAAAAATTCAAACCCAGCTCTTAACTGGATCTGTCTCCAGTCTGGAAAGCATACTGGATGAAATCCTGTTGTGCAGCTCCATGGGCACAATGGTGATGATATCATCAGCAATGGCAAATTGCCACTACTTAAAGGCTTTCTTGGGGGATTTTGGGGTCCATGCAACTTTGCCTCATGACATTGGAGTCATAGGCACCCCCAAACAACTTTTAATGGGCAGCGATTTACCTTTAATCAGTGCTAATTGCCGTTGATTATGCTATTTCTGTTATGCATGCAAAGCTGCACAACAGGATAACTGCTGGATAGCTCAGTGGTTTCTGGCTGTGGAGCCAGAGGTTGGGAGTTTGATTCCCCACTGTCCCTTATAGACAGGGGCTGGACCTGATGATCCATAGGGTCCTTTCGAGCTCTGCAGTTCAAAGATGATTATTGTTGTTGTTGTTGTTTTAGCCACTTTGTATTCAGTGAAAATCAAATTTAGAACAGCTAAATATATAATAGAACAATTGGCTCCTTCAGTTATCTGAATTCAGGCCACCCAAAGGCCACAGGAACATAGTGATCTTATACAATTATCATACTACTTTAAAATATATTAAAAAGTGAACAAAGGTATTCCTCTAAAAGCAATACTTTGCACAATATACAGTAGGACACCCATATCCATAGGGGTTTATCTGTGAAGATACTCAGTCATCCAGGTGAGGTTATCTGGAAGTTGAGTCATGGCAACTGGACTTCTTTGTCTGAAGAAGCTACTTGGATGAGTAGCAAAACGTTTCAACCTAATAAGAAAGACATCCAGTTGCCATGACTCAGCTTCCAGATCCATAGGAGTTGGTTCCACTATCTTCCATGGATGCCTGAAACTACAGATACAAGGGAACTTTATATACAACATAGAAGGGAATGGGACAAAGGCCACAAGGGGGTGCCCTTGTATGCTCCATATAGGGCTGTGGTCAACTGCAAATAAGTGAAACAGTGCAGATCAATCTCATGGATACAGGCATCCTACTATATGACTACTCCTTTAATATAAGACCAATCTAGCCAGTGGTGAGGAATTATGGGGAATGTAATCCAAACACGGGGGACGTGGTGGCGCTGCGAGTTAAACCGCAGAAGCCTCTGTGCTGCAGGGTCAGAAGACCAGCAGTCGTAAGATCGAATCCACGCGACAGAGTGAGCTCCCGTTGCTTTGTCCCAGCTCCTCGCCAACCTAGCAGTTCGAAAGCATGCAAATGTGAGTAGATAAATAGGTACCACCTCGGTGGGAAGGTAAACGGTGTTCCGTGTCTAGTCGTGCTGACCACGTGACAACGGAAACTGTCTTTGGACAAACGCTGGCTCTATGGCTTGGAAACGGGGATGAGCACCGCCCCCTAGAGTCGGACACGACTGGACTAAATGTCAAGGGGAACCTTTACCTTTACCTTAATCCAAACACATCTGAATACCAGATTTGCCCAACCCTGACAAGCTGGATCTTTCTGGGAAGCTGTCTCTCTGTAAAACCTCAGAGGTGGTGACCTATTGGCACTCCAAATGTTCTCGACTACAACTCCCAAAGCCCTTACAGAATCCCCAGCCTGACAATACAGGCTGGGGTTTCTGGGAATTGTAGTTCAAAAGATGTGGAGTGCCAAGATTTCACCCCTGCCTCAAGCAAGCTTCAAAAGGCCAGACAGCCATGCCATTAACATGCTCGTGTCCGATCTTTTTCAGTTCATAATCACATAATTGGTTGACTTGTATCTGATCCCTCCATGCAAGTCTTAGAGTGACATCTTAACCATATCTTAACCTCTGGTCTGGAATTGTTCCAGTGTGTCTCTCGGTCACTTGAATTTTTCCATTAAACGTTTCAGCTTAACATCATACCTTGCAATAGCCCAGTCAAATGGCAAATGCTAACATGACTGGGGCCAAAGTAACAGATTGTTCGGGCTGGTCCTAGAGACAGCTTCTCTGAACCAGGACTTTTTAATGGTAGTGGAGAGAAAGAGGGTAAATAGATGTGGGGGGCACCTCTTCATGCTGTGATCCTATAGGAGGGTAAGGAAGCAAGAGGCAGCTGTTGAGTGGATAAAGTGAGATGCAAGAGAGCCATATACCGTGCATTGAGTTCAAGGAATAAAGATGGGATATAAATAAATAAATAAATAAATTTATCAATCTGCATTTTTAAAGGACAATGTCTCTAACATGTTCTGTTATTTTCCTTTATTTCTTTAATACGTGTGCATAGGTACTATCCCCACTTGAACTACTTCCCAGATTAAGCTGAAGACTGCTAGAATACCAGGAAAGGGATTTTCCATTCACATCACCAGAGCACACCTCAGCAGCGGAATGTAGGAATGCTAAATGCTAGACATCATCAAACAATCAGAATTAAAGTAACAGTAACTCACACACTTCCAATGCCCTATACAACAAAATCCACAAATATAATAAGTAAACAACGAAACCCACAAATATATTAAGTAAACAGATAGAAAGCCAGTCAATAAATAGTACTTAAAACACAACCCTAGGTATAGCAGCAGAGCACTCCAGGCTTCATCCGCCAGAGTGGAAAGGAATCATAGAATCACAGAACAGTTGAGTTGGAAGGGGCCTATAAGGCCATCACGTCCAACTCCCTTGCTCAATGCAGGAACTCCAAGTGGGGGATGTGCTTGCCACTCTTCCTCCAAAGTTTGTTTGTTCACCATAATGGGAGGACATTTCTTTCAACCTGCACCAGGCTTGTTGAAGAATCTCCTGGGTTGGGCACACTGCCAGGGGCCAGGACAACTCAGGACCCCACAGGTCCAAATCCTGTCCTGATCTGCCCACAAAGTGCCCCTGATCATCTCTCCCTTGTCTCGTCTCTTCAGGTTGAGAATGTGTTTGCAGGGATAGGCAGTGTGGGGCCCATAGTTGTATCTCTCCCCCACAAGATGGAGAGACTCCATTTTTCCCATGGAGTCTGGGACTCTGTCCTACAGCCCATAAGATTGAAATGCACAACATTTATTTTATGGTGCATGTAAATATTATAACTTGATTTTATGTATTTTTTTGATCATCCATGTTTTCCTGTTGTTGCATTCTACTCTGAAATTGTCAAGGGGAAGCAGTTTCTAAATAGTCATAAATAAATAAAGCCTAATAATGCAACAGAGCTAAAACTTTGCTGAAGGAGACAAATTGCAGGATTCATTAGTGTGTAATTGTCACTGGTTCTAGTATTGTTTATTATTAACCTGGATTCAAAGTGTCACTCCACCCATAAAAGGAGAAAGATTTATACCACCTGAAGAGAAACCATCATTTGCAGGGGGGTTTCCTTTTGCAAATAAGGAAGTCCTGGGGATATTGACAAAGACAATCACTTACGATATCAGAAATGATTCATGATATAATGCATGTTGATTCATGATGTAATGATATCAGAACATTGCCCACAGGTTTACAGAATTGAAATATTTGCTGAAAATGGACAAATGTTCCAACCAAATACTGAAAAGCAAAACAAACTGAGAAAGTAGCCAAATAATTATACCTTAAATTATACCAATTTGGTCTTAGGTGAATCATAAGATAAATAGTAGAATGTTATCATCTTTAAAACACAGCTGTATTAGTCTGTTTCAATATAAGGGGGGGAGGGAGAGATTCTGTTGGCATCTTTAACAAATTCATTGTAGCACAGACTTGCATGCATTACTGTCTAGCTCTTTAGATCTCTAGGGAAATACAGTGGTGCCTCGACTTACAAACGCCCCTACTTACAACCATTTCGAGTTATAACCAGCTCCGGCCGCAAAATTTTGCTTCTACTTGCGACTGGAGCTTCCACTTACGAACAGAAAAGGGCAGGGGAAAAAGGCGGGAAATTCAAATTTCTAACTGTAGGTGGTGACGAGGCTGCTTCTTTGTAGCTCTTTCGCCCCAGCAGTTAGAGAGTGTGCGTCATCATCCGAGGCTTGGGACTGCCTCCTTCTGCTTCTGAGAGCGTGTGTGTGTGTTTGCAGGGAGGCTTCGGGCAGCCTTGTAAGGTAAGGTGCTGTTTTCTGCTTTTTAAAAACTGTTCTGCGTGTTTTTGCAGCGTGGTTTTGAGCTGGGGGGGGGTTATGTTTCTGTGCTGTGATGGGTCTTGGGGGCTTTGGTTGCTTTTTGGATTTCCCCCCCTTTTCCGATGGGTCTTGGGGGGTTTCCTTGTTTTTTGGATTTTTTTCCCCCATTTCCGATGGGTCTTGTGGAGTTTGTTTGCTTTTTAGTCCCCCCCCCCCCCACATTTCCGATCTTGCACGATCTGCTTGATTGCTTTTTGCTTTGTCTTGTTCGCATTTGCAATGGGTCTTGCACGGTTGATTGGTTTTTGGTTTGTTTTCTTTGCATTAGGTCTTGCACGCTTGATTGCTTTTTGCTTTGTCTTGTCTGCATTTGCAATGGGTCTTGCATGGTTGATTGCTTTTCTCCCCCCCCCCCCCCTTCGGCTGGAAGGGATTAATCGCTTTTCCGACCGGTCTTGCAGTGATTTTTTTTTTTTGTGATTTTTATCTTCGGCTGGAACGGATTAATTGCATTTCAATGCATTCCAATGGGAAATGGTGCTTCGACTTACGACCATATCGAGTTACGACCATCTTCCTGAACCAATTAAGTTCATAAGTCGAGGCACCACTGTACTCACTTAATAGGTGCCTAGCTATGTTTTATGATGTTTGGTTATTGATTTCTTTTGTATTGTAAACTGCCAGAGTGGCCTCTGACCAGATGGGCAATAAATAAATAAATAAATAAATAAATAAATTAGCAGGGAAGATGGTTATTATCATCCAGAAAAGTAACTTTATACTCTGAAAATGACCTAGGGGAAAACAGCAGTCCAGATTAGAGATGGGGATGACTCACCATTTTGGCGAGTCGTCCTGCTTCGTGATCCATCAAAGGTGACGAATCACGAAGCACAAAGCTCACCCCCATGAACTGACAAAGCATGAATTTATTAGTTGATTCGTGGGAGGGTTAGACAGCCAGAGGCTGTCTAAAAAAACAACCTGCCACCCCCCGCCCCACTGCCACCCCGCCACACCCCCCCGCCGCGCTGGGTCTCTGGAACTGATGAATATGAAGGGATGAATATTAACAAATCAGCGATTTCTTACAAATATCGCAATCTGTTTTTTTATTCGCCCCCATGTCTAGTCCAGATATAAAGCCCCCTCAAATGTGAATAGGCCACAAATGTAACAAAACTATAGATTCTGCCACAAACTGTTTCTACTCTATTGCTGTAGAAACCTGGGGGGGGGGGAATGTAAAACACAAATGTACTCTCAGAAACTGAAAGGGGGTGGGGGAGACTAAGTCAAGCAGGGTTGGGGGGGGCAAGGGATTTCCTTGCAATGGTTTAATTTTAAGGAAGTGGATTTTGAGCCATGAAATTTCATACTGGAATGAAACCAATAAATCTTTGAAGTGCTACAATATTTTGTCTTTTTCTCCCTCTTTTCTTTTACCAATAGGCTTGTTAAAGTGTGTCTGAGGAATACTGAATCAACGTTAAGTAATCTTGACTCTGCACCCAGAATATAATTTCCAGAGGAAATCTGAGACACAGAGAGGATTTATGATTCCGGGAGCCCCTTGTGTATAATTACTGTGTCAGCGGAGAGACCAGGGAATCTGGGAAGGAGAAAGGGAGATGCACAGTGGGAGTCCAGAAGTGCAGAGAGGAGAGTTAAATTTTGATTCATGCCTATCTTTCTGCACAGTGTCAGTAAGAAAAATAAAATGGAAGAGAAGGCTCCCCTGAACATATCTTTCCAGGTTCTGATCTACAAACATATAACAGTCCGTTTTTTGTTTTTTTGTTTTTAAATAGAATAACTGAAGCCAGTTTCCCCCTCTTAATTATGGGTGGTTGTTTATCTTATTCTTTCCTTTCCAACTTCATTTTTCTCCCTTCAAAAGACAAAGTTAAGTATATGCTGCCCTCTAATGGTCAGGAGGATGCCTGATGCTTGCAAAGGGGGAAAAAGAGACCTTTGCTTAGGTGGAAATTAGGGCACTTTCTGTGGGAAGGCTATGCCACTATCTTCTTTACCTGTGCCTTAGAAAAGTATTAAAATGTGGCTACACACAGCTGTTAATGCCTTGAAAACACTGGTTGTGAGAATAAAGGAGATAAATAGTTTAAATAAGTTAATATACAGCTATATTCCCCATCAAAAAATGAAGGGATACACAGTTCTTCCTGAAGCAAAGTCAGATATGGAAGCACAGTCCTGATGCTGGATTTCAGCATGAACAGCAAGATTCTATGCTTCTGTTTCCTCAGAAGGAAGCTTTGGTTCAGTCAAACATATTCTCTAGAAAGCAAAACAGGGACTGCATCCTTCATACAGTGTTGATGTCTCTGTTTTCAGCTTGGAAATTTTACTTGGTAGACTACAGTTTCCAGAAACCCAGCAGCCATACTGGCTGAGGGATTCTGGGAGCTGCAATCCAAAAAAGTAACTTTTCCAAGATCTCTAATTTCTCCTGTTGGGGCACAGGACCCCAGGCAGCTCATAATATGAATTTAAAATAGGGATGGTTAAAAACATGATGGCTGAAATCCAGCAGTGTAACTTATGCCACACAAGGCTGATGACGTCATCAGCTATGGCAGTTTTTCAGGAATTAAAAATAGTCTTATTTCCCCACACACACCTCCAGGTCCCAGAGCTCCCATGGGATCCCTTTCAACCTGGGGAAGCCATTGGGGGCTGTGGAGTGGAGGAGGTCTTTAATTTCTGAAAATCACCACTGCCAGTAAAATACATGCTGCAGTTTTCAGAAATTAAGGACTTAACCCCATCCCATGGCCCCAACAGCTTCCCTTGTTGAAAGGGATCTTATGGGAGCTCAGGAGATGGGAATCAGACATTTTTTTTACTTTCCAAAACAAAAGTCACAGCAGATAATGTCATCAGCCTTATGTGGCATAAGTTACACTACTGGATTTCAGCCAATGTTGCTTATTATTAGAATACATTTAAATAAGTTGTCATACTAAAAGAACTGAATTAAAAGATTGTCTTTAAAACCAGGGATTGGCAGCATGTTGCCTGTGGGCTATATGTGTCCCCCCCAGGGCCATTCTTGTAGGGAAGCCTATCTTCCCTTCCCCCAATTCCATCAGAACCCAAAAATGTTTTCAAAAATGGCTTAGAAAGCCACCTTCTGTCCTCTGGGGCTGGGAGGGGGCATTTTTGTCATGCTTTGAGGTTATCCTGTTGAGGCATATTTCCCATGACCTCAATTTTTAAAAAGAAAATTTGCATGACACCCAAGGGGGCTTTTTTACTTAAAATAATCCATTTCTTTAATCAGTATCATCTCAGAACCGCAGAACTGGAAGGGACCCTATGTATAATCGAGTCCAACCCGTCAAGGAGGCAAAATGAGGCATCGAACTCCCAGCGTCTGGTCCAGCAGTCAGATAGATACCTACAACACCGAACTATCCAACAGGTAAGTTAAAACCAGTTTTCATTTAACAGGGGAAAAAATAGCAATCTTTACCATACATAGCTACTGGATGAAAAATTGAAAAACAAAATAATAAAATATGGAAATTAGCCTCTTTGGCCCAATCCCCTTGGGACTATAGCCCTTGGACTTCAGGAAAATCTGAGAAAATCACTCTTGGTGCTGCTGTGATCACCCACTCCAATTTATAAGCATAATGAGAAAAAAAAGGAATCTGTGTATGTCTACTCCCTGCATGTAAGCATGCATAGGGTTACCGCCTGAGAAATGTTATTAAAGCATAATAAACCAAAGTATACTTTATAACATCAAGTTAAAACAAAGTTCATGTTTATGCTTTATTGACAAGCTTGTGTGATGTAAAGCTGCCACAAGAGCCTGTTCTTTGGTTCAACAACGTTACAATGTAACAGCTGAACTGCCTCTGGAATGTCTTCAAATTTAGTTTAAAGGAGCAGCTGTGCAATTTATTCTACCTTTAACATCTGCTTCAAGCCAGAGGCTGGCTTTGCTCCAAATGCAAACTTCTAAAAGCATTTCTCAAATTAAACCATCTGTGAGAAACTGGAAGCCAATTTTCATTTGTGTGGATGTCCTGTGGAGGTGGTGAGTATGGTAGAAAATTGGTCACAGTGGAACTGAGGAGTTTTTCCCTTAACTCTCACTGTAGTTTCAGCAGTAGTTTTTATAGTATTGTACATATACAAGTGTATTTTGCCTAGGAAATTATGGGTTTTGTAAAAAGCCAAAGTTATTGTTGTGTGTGATTGTCTCTTTCCCGGGGGGGGGGGGGGTGTTGTTAAGAATAGAAGTCCCGTGATTTAAGAAAAACAGCTTTTGCCAAACAGATAGTTTTCAAACATCATCGCTAGCTAGGAAATGCAACAAGAAGAGTCCTTTTGAAGAGGCCAATAACAAAAGAGGCATTGGGGTCAACTGTGGCGGAGTCCTGTAAACCCCAGTGTTTATCTCATTTAAAATGCTAAGTCAACAAATTAAATATTTTCAGTGTTAAAAGTTAAGAGAAATAAATCTTCTAATTCTAACAAATTAATTTGCAAACCTAAGTCTCCAAGTTCTGGTGAAGAGCTACTTGGAGATTGCTCCCTAGAATCCCTCAGTTTAGTTGAAGATCCTGAGGTCCCGTTTCTGAGGTCAGGGGCACTTTCTGAGTATTGCAGGAGTATGATATGGAATCCAAGGCAGTGGACCCTAATTCAAAACAGCTGGAAACTGGTTCAGTATGCTCCAGTCACCATCATTGGCAGCTTCCATGTCCAAGGGTCGCTGGTTCTACCAACAGCAGGCTTGCGCTTTCTTTCTGTAGCAGCCAATTAACCTTGCTTCTCTCTCTACAAGCACTTAAGGAAGTACAGCTGCTGAAGGAGAGATAAGAAGCATACATCAATAATGTGCTGAGAAAAGAAAAAAAGCTTTGCCCTCAAAATTCTCAACATGACATAACATTGCTTATACATTGCTACCTAATAGGTGATGAATGCTACATATAGTCAAGTTTATGGCAGTAGCTATTCTATACTAAGTAAAAGAAAATCCATTATAAGAGTGGGCATTAAATATTTGTCAACTGTTGTTGTTATAGCTTTTGAAACCAGCACAGGATGGACTATTAAATGTAAATTGCAGATAAAAAGGGCTTCATCTTCATAAATCTTCCTCAGAAAATAGGTTTTTATTTTTAGATACTGAAACATGGGAGAACTACTTTAAAATATGATGTAAGATAGTTTGAAATCTTGTAAAAATGATTTGACTATGTTGAACTGCTGGATAGCTCACTGGTTTATGGATCTGACTGCAGAGCCAGAGGTTGGGGGTTCGATTCCCCACTGTGCCTCCCTGACAGGGGCTGGTCTCGATGAGCCACAGGGTCCCTTCCAGCTCTGCAGTTCTAAGAGGAGGATGAGGAGGATGAAGCCCAGTTCTGTTGCCTCTAGTCTGGCTTCTGTTAGCTCTCTTTGTAAGTTTTTAGAAAACTTTACATAATATATTTTTGTTTTTAAATCGTTGCTTTATTTAAATAGCATGCAGAGACACGGGAGCATGTCCTTATTTTTATCTGTAAAATGTTGGATGGCATGCGATTGATAAACAAGGCACACAGTTTTGTACTAACTCGTCCCATCACAGCTTCACTGGGTCCTCCTGAACCTCAAATTGATCCTCTGTTGCCAGCCAGTACAGGTCAACTGCACAGGGAAATGGCCACCTGCCTTGTTGTATGCTTGTAAAGATCACGTTGGTGTTGCAGGATGCTGAGATAGAGAAGCATCATCCCCTCCCCCATGCTGGCATCATCTTCAAAGGCCACAATAATGCCACCATGCAGCTTGCTACCTAGGCCAGACAAAACCAGTCCCCCCCCACCCCTGCCCATATGGTCTATTTGTGTCCCTTGCTGCCCTTGTACAACATACGATTACTGTGAAATCTGGCAAGTCCTGTGTCGTTCAGCAAAATTTCTTGAAGCTTTGACAAGCTGGTCAGGAAGGGCATGACTCCAATTTTTATTTCGATTGGCGGATGGCGTTTGAAACTCTGACCCATATTACAAAGGGCAGAGGCTAATACAACTAGGTGAACTTTCCTTAACTGTAGTTTACCCAGTTCCAGTAATTCTATCTTTTTCTATAGCAAGATAGATGGGCTGCACTTGGATATTATATATTAGACATGCCTTGCCATTGGGTGTATTCAGTATTGCACAAGGGGTTGACTTTTCAGATAGTTTGGAAGGTGTCTGTCTCATTGCTTCATACTAGTACAACAACCTCCGTAGAGCTGTTTGGCTGGATCCAAGAGCTTGCAGAAAATGATTAGTAAGGAATAGGGAGCCGCAGACTCCTGGGGTACTTTACAAACTTCTTTGTGAAGGATTTGTGTGTCTCAGAGAATTCTGGATGTTTTAAAAGCACTTTGCACCTGCTGTACTCACCCTCACAACTAAAAATTGATTGTCTGACTGGGAAGGCAAACAGGATGAGGGAGAATTCTAGTGTTTCCAGTCTGGTCACTGCAAGTCTATCAGGTCATCATCCTGAACTGCTTCACCACCGCAGGCAGAAGAACCTTCAAAAAGTTGAGAGGAAAAAGAAGTTAAGAGGCTGTTTGGAGAACCTGTTACCTTTGTCTTGTAAGGAGACACACTGCCCTTGTGAAATGCCAGATTCTGCTAGGAACTGTTGTAAGGAAATGGCTATCTCAATGCTTAGAATTATTGAAGTGGTTCATATGTCATGACATGGTAGGGTTCTGATAGAACTCTGGGTTGTTGTGGATGAGCTGGAGCACACTGTCGGGTCACTTCTGTTGCAAGGCAGATATGAAAAGGACAGATCATTGGACTAGGATTTCACTCCCATTAAAAAAAACAGGTGTGCAGCTTGGGGTGTGTGTGTGCTCCTGGATTCATCCCTGGACCTGGATGCCCAGGTCCCGGAGGTGGCCAGAAGTGCATTTGCAGAATTAAAAATAGTGCACCAGCAATGTCTGTTTCTTGAGATATCTGATCTGGCCACTGTGATACATGCCCTAGTTACTTCCCAGTTGGATTACTGTAATGCGCTCTATGTGGGACTGCCTGTGGAAAGTGTCAGGAAACTTCAGTGGGTCCAAAATGCAGCAGCCAGATTGCTGACGGTTACAGGAATCACATAACACCAACACCAACACCCCCGGTTACAGCAGCTCCATTGACTTCTGATCAGTTACCAGGCACAATTTAAAGTGCTGGTTTTAACCTATAAAACCCTAAACGGCCTGGACCCAAGCTATCTCAAAGACCGTATCTCCCATTATGAGCCGGCTCGGGTGTTCAGATCATCAGGAGAGGGCTTTCTCTTGGTCCTGCCATCTTCACAGGTGAGTCTGATGAGGACAGAGGAGAGGGCCTTCTCTGTTGCTGCTCCCAGACTTCGGAACTCCCTCCCACAGGAGGCCAGACTCACCCCATCTTTGCTATCCTTCCGCAAGCAGGCAAAGACCTTTTTCTTCAGGCAAGCCTTCTCTCAGTAACCAGCTGCCTGTGTGTGATTTTTCAATAGACTGCTATGTATTACCACTTTGACTGGATTGTTAGTACTACTTGTGTTTTCCTCTCAGAGTGACATTTTTCATTTTTTTATATTTATTGATCTTTGCCTTAATATTGCCTGTTAATTGATGTAAAATGCCTCCTTATTTATTGTTCATAATTTTTAAATATCGCCTTCTAATGATGTTAATGTTATATACTAATTGTTTTCGATTTTAAATATTGTATTTCATTGTTGTAAGCCACCTTGGGTCCTTTTCAAGAAGAAAGGCGGGGTAAAAATACATAATACATTTTACATAAATAAATAAATTTAACAGTGGGTGAGTTACATGTGGTTTTTCCAGATGTCGTTGGACTGCCTCTCCCATCAGCCCTACCCAGGACAGATAACATTAATGCATGCTGTGAGTTGGCATGACTTCAGAACCTGGCAGGAACCAAGCACTCCTAACAAGCCAGAGAAATAACCCATGATTCAGACAGGATCTCATGGTGAACAAAGGGCGCACTACTTGTTTAGCTGCCTCTGCTGGCAACAAGAGGGATTGTCCAGCATCCTCAAGCAGGCTGGCTCATCCACAACAAGCCAGAGTGCTTCACACAACCCTTCTCAGACCACCAGTTATTAAGGGAAAGCCTGCCTGAAGAGAAAGGTCTTTACCTGCCTGCGGAAGGACAACAAAGATGGGGCCAGCCTAGCTTCCCATGGGAGGGAGTTCCAGAGTCTGGGAGCAGCAACAGAGAAGGCCCTCTCGCGTGTCCTCACCAAGTGCACCTGTGAGTCTGCCTGCTGCATTTTGGACCCTCTGGAGTTTCTGAACACTTTCCATAGGTAGCCCCACGTAGAGTGTGTGACCATAATCCAGTCAAAATGTAACTAGGGCATGTGTCACCGTGGTCAGATCAACCCTGTCAAGAAACAAGTGCAGCTGGTGCACTAATTTTAATTGTGCAAAGGCACTCTTGGCCCCCACCGAAACCTGGGCATCCAGGCTCAGAGATTAACATAGGTGCACCCCCAAGCTGTGCACCTCTGTTTTCAGAGGGAGTGTAACCTCATCCAGTACAGGCTGCAACCCTATTCCTTGATCTGCTTTTTGACTGACCAGGAGCACCTCTGTCTCGTCTGGATTAAGTTTCAGTTTATTTGCCTCAGCCAGTCCATTGATGACACCAGACACTGATATAGAACAGAAACAGCTTCCTTGGATTTAGATGCGAAGGAGAGATAGAGTTGAGTGTCATCAGCATACTGGTGGCACTGAACCACAAAACTCTGGACAACCTCTCCCAGTGGTTTCATGTAGATCAGAGGTCATCAACCCCCGGTCCGCGGCCCGGTCCGGGTCCCTGGCCTGAGCCGGACCGGGCCGCGAAGACAGACCTTCTCCCCCCCCCGCACTCCCCTCCCCACAGCTGCTTTGTGCACACACACGCGTGCCAGCGCCGGCGTGAGCGCTCCTTCACCCCTTCACACATGCACATGCACACGCAAAGCAGCTGAGGGGAGGGGAGTGAGTGCGGGGGGGGGGAGGTCTGTCTTTGCGGCGCGGCGACGGCAAAGGGGGTGGCCCAGAGCCGGGAGGCTGAGCATGGCCGGGTGCTCCGGCTGCTCGCCTCCCGGCAGGCTCCAACGAGGCCGGGGTGGGCTCTCCTCGCCGCCCTCAGCAGCCCTCCTTCCCTCCTTTTCTCTTCAATCCACCAGCCTTCCCGGGGCCCCCTTCCTGAAGGAGGCACCAGGACCGAGGTGCGAGGCGAGGCAGTGCCAGGCTGTGTGAAGGGCGGGCTCTGTCAACGCAACGTCGGGAGGGTGGGGAACGGGCGCCACTTGACAGGAGGGAGGGAAGAGTCGTCGTCGTCAGCACCGGCGGCGGCAAAATAGGGTGAGTGGAGGTGAAGGGGATCTCTAGGAATCCGCTCCCCACCACCCTCGCAACGGCAGCGCTGGGCACGAATGGAGAGCATGTCTCTCTCTCTCTCAGCGGGGGCGACTGGGGGGAGATGAGCAGGCTCAAAGCCACGCCTAGAGCCGTGGGGAGGAGGGGAGGGGAGGAAGCCTGAAGGTCCCCATTCCGCCCTCATGGTCCATGTCTTTTATATTTGTTGTTCCATTTTTCTCCTTCCAAGCCTTGGTGAAAGTTTCCGTGATGTCCAAGCTGAGGAGGGAGTTGGGAATTATTCTCATGTCGCTTAATTCCCTTCTGGCCTTTACATCTATGGGTCTTCTCCCCATTTCTCTTCACCCCCTTCTTCCCGGTGGACTTTGAACCTCATCTCCTCCTCCTCCCGGTCGTCTTCCAGCATCTCCCCGCCCGCCTCGACATCCCCCTCCATTTATCATCTAAACACCCACGCTCGTTCGGCTTGCCTGCCTTCCTTCTGAAGGTGCCACGAATTTGTAGTTTTCCCTACAGAATTACAGCAACCCCCCCATGTGCTACTCATCCTTCTGCTCTTTCTTGTCACCCTACATTGTCTTTTCTTTCCCTAAGGGCATGCTCTCAGATATCTGCCCTAAATAGCTTCTTCCCCCACTTTTGTTTGCTTATTTCTTCAGTACCAAAATGAAGAACAACGGAGTGGTAAAAGATTTGCTGTTCTCTTTGGCTTGAACTAAAGCGCCGCTGAACCAGCACCAGTGGCTGCTCGCTGGGGCGGCTGCGTCGGTCGTCGTCGCTCCTCGCCATTTGAATTTCCCGCCACGGAGGGCAGGGAGGAGCGCCGCCCTCGGCCTCGTTGGAGCCCGTCAGGAGGCAAGCGGCCGGAGGGAGCACCCCAGCCATGCTCAGACTCCCAGGCTTCCGCCGCTGCTGCTGGCACGCGCTCCCTCACCCCTTCAAGTATGCCCCTGCGTGCAGCGGGTGGGGCGGGGGTGCGGGTGGGCAGGCGCTCCTGTGCATGTGCGAAGCAGTGGGGGAAGCGCAAGCGCGCCTCTGGCGCGCGCACTCCACAACCACTTCACGCATGCGTCGGAGAGCGCAAGCACGAGGGGGCCGCCACACCTCCCTCAGAGGCTCAGCCGGTCCGGAGTATGAAAAAGGTTGAGGACCTCTGATGTAGATGTTAAATAGCATATGGCAGTGGTTCTTAACCTTTTTGAAAGAAATGCCCCCTTGAGCCATTGAGGAAGTTATCATCACCCCCCTCCCCGCGGCGCAGCTCCATCGCCCCCTATCGCCCCCTCAATGGCAGTGGCGGCTCCATCGCCTCCTATCGCCCCCTTCTGTTCCTTCGCCCCGCGTCGCCCCTTTTCGTTCCTTCGCCCCCCTGAAAAACAAAATTGCCCCCTGGGGGGCGATATCACCCAGGTTAAGAACCATTGGCATATGGGATAAAACAGATCCCTGAGGGACAACAGGAGTCCCCCAGCACCACCCACTGAGTTCTCCCCTCCAAGAAGGACTGGAGCCACTGTAAAACAATGCCTCCAAGTCACACCCCAGAGAGACAGCCCAGAAGGATACCAATAATATTGCTGACAGGTCCAGCAGAACCAACAGGGACACACTCCCCGTGTCCAGTTCCAGGCATAGGTCATCCACCAAGGCAATCAAAGTAGCCTCTGTCCCATAACCAAGCCTGAAGCCAGATTGAAATGGATCTAGATAATCCATCTCATCCAGGAACCCCTGGAGCTGAGAAGCCACAACCCATTCCAGCACCTTGCCCAAGAATGGGATATTAGAGACTGGTCAGTAATTGTCCAGTACTGTGGGGTCCAAGGAGGGCTTTTTCAGTAATGGTCTTATTACTGCCTCCTTTAAGCACACTGGGATGCTACCCTGCTGCAAGGAGGCACTCACTATCCCTTGGATCCACTCGGCCAGTCCCTCTCTCGTAGCTTTTATAAGCCAGGAAGGACAAGGGTCCAGGAGACAAGTGGTAGCCTTCACCTCTCCAAGGGTCCTGTCCTCATCAGCAGGCTGTAAAAACTGAAACTTATCCATCCACACCAGACAAGCAGGAGCCATAGTTACATCTACAGGACCTGTCTTAACTACAGCATCCAAGTGAGAGTGGATCCGAGTAATTTTGCCTGCAAAGTGCTGTGCACATTTTTCACAACGAGCTACATGAATGAAGCAGGAGGACATTCTGAAAGTGGTCTTTGTCTTCAACAGTAAATCCACTTAAGCCTGTGGTTCATCTCAAGCCTACCCTCTCCTCATACTGCTCTTCTTTTCTTTAGTCCTCGTAGTCTTCCAGATGTTGCCAGACTACAACTCCCATCATCCCTCCCTGCTTGCTATGCTGGGTAGGTCTGATGTGCATTACAGCCCAACAATCTCTGGAGGGCTCTAAGATCCCCAGCGCAGGCTGTACCTTTGCCTCCAAGGTGTTGGCTGCTTTGATGTGACTATAAAATATGTTCCAGTTCCACAGCATCACTTTCTTTTCATCCATTATTGCTTTCTTTTCTTAAAACCAAGTTTTTACCTTTACATCTCCTAAGTTCCCCCCCCCCCCCCCCCAAAAGCTCATTTACGGTGACTGCTCATATTTCAGAAGCCAGCACAGGGAGTTAAATAATATTCCAGTGCTTGGAGAGTGAAGTGGCATGTCAGTGTTCTGCGCAGCAAATCAGAAGAAATTGTATAAAACAAAAGAACTTGAGAGAATTTGTTCTGTCATCTGCATAATTTATACAAGTTGCAGAATTCAGTTTCTCTTGACACATCGTAATTTAGATGGATTTGGTGTGGATTATTTATTAATTAATTACCTGGTTTAAGGCACACAGATCAAACCTTTCTCTTCAAGTGACTCTACTTATTATGTCTTGTTTTCACTTGTGACTCGAACTCCATCCCATAAAAGCTCTGAAATCCCTCCTCAAAACCAAGCAAACAATATGTTCCTATCAAATCTAACAGGCATTTAGAAGCTCCTGTGCTTTCATGGCCAAATCTCCTCCCCTGCAAAAGATTACCCACAAAAAGGTGCAGTGGTGTCGGTGAATGTTTGAAAACCCAATTTTAAGTTACACTCATTTTTAAAATTAACAAAAGGCCATTGTAACAGCCTTTATAGTACATAACCACTTCATTAAATGTTTTTAAAATATGCACATTGGCCTCTTTGCCCACACTTTCCTCCTTTAGCCCACCCGTTTGGGAGTGAGGCCCTTAGGCTGCTGGGAAATCTCAAGAATAGCCTGCAGCCTTGTGGAAATCACCCACTGCTGCCTTATGCTCTCCAGCAACTCATATGAAGCAACTGTCTCTGATACTGATTTCCTGAATTATTTATGTGTCTTCCATTGTTTTGTATTTTGTAAGCAACCAACAGTCCTTATATATGCACCAGTTGTGAATGAAGCAGGAAGACATTCTCAAAAACATTCTTGTCCCATTCAGCTTCAATATAACCATCAAAGCAATTAGCCATTGACAGCATCCACCGTGATTTAATCTAATCCCATTTTAAAGCTAATCAAAGTGGACCAGTCCATCTTCTGCCAGCAATCTGAGTCAGTTCCTTGGTCCATGTACCGTATTTGCCGGCGTATAAGACTACTTTTTTACCCTGAAATACATGCCTCAAAGTGGGGGGGTCGTCTTGTACGCCGGGTGCACTTCAGTTGGAATAGACATACCGGTAGCTTCCACCTTTTTCCCCTGAATTTCCAGTGCAGAGAAAGCCTCAGGAAGCCTCCTAATAGCCCGCCCATCAGCTGATCGTGGGGAGAGGGGAGGAGTGGAGAAGAAGACAAAATGGCCGCAGCCACATGGCTGCCTGGAGGCTTTTCAGCCATTTCGTCCTCTTTTTTAATGTTCGTAGGTCGAAGCACCATTTCCCATAGGAATGAATTGAAAACCAATTAATCCGTTCAGGCCGAAGAAACGGAAGGCACTGAGGCTTTAAGAAGGGGGGAAACTTCCAACAACACACAGTAAACTCAGCTCCCTTGCTGAGGCATTAAGGGAAAAAAAGCCACCAACAAAACAGCACAGAAACATATCCGCCCCAGCCAAAACCCACCCAGAAGTTTTTTAAAAGGAGAAAACAGCAGCTTACCTCCTTGCAGACATACACACACAGGCTCACTCGGAAAGCCGGAGCTCTCTCAACTGCGACACACCCTATACAGTAATGGCCAACAGACCTAAAGCACCAAGAAGCAGCCTCGGCGCCACCTATAGTTAGAAAGTTGAATTGCCCGCCTTTTTTCCCTGCCTGTTTCTGTTCTTATGTCTATATTTTGAGTGGAAATGTTGGGGGGGTCGTCTTATACGCCCAGTCGTCTTATACGCCGGCAAATACGGTAAGCTAGTATTGTCAGTTCTGAGTGGTAACTGGGCTCCAGCTTTTCCAACAGGATCTCCTAGGAGATCCCATGCACCACCTAATGATGTGCCACTCAAGAAATAGTCAGGCTGGACACTGTTTACTTCTGGTAACAGATACAATGGGTATGTTTAGAGTGGCATGATGGTCCTTCCCATTATATGCCAGCTGAAGAAGTACTTCCTTTTCATCTGCCCTGAATCTCATCCCATCCAACTTCAATGGATGACACTTGAATTCTCACATTATCTTGGAGGGAGAAAAACATCTCCCTATCCACTTTCGTCACAAAATTCAAACCTTTAAATGCTTTCCCTTACTACCTGTTTTCTAAATCAAATAACCTGAACATTGTTACCTTTCCTTAGAGAAGACACGCTCCTGCCCCTTGACTCAAGAATAACCTGCAGCTTTGGCTTCCCTGTTCTGAACCTTCTCCAACTGCACATTACATTTCTGGTGCAGTGGCCAAATTTGTACATAGATTATTTAGTCCATGGGCCAACTCCACCAAGATGTCCTGCTACCAAAACCCAGCTAAAGTTCACCTCCTTCATTCAGTCTTCCCAAGCTGCCTCACACACTTTTCCTGCTGACATCACAATTGGCTGCTCTGAATATAAATTGTGAGCTCAGCCCTAATCCTCAGTTACTCCAAGGGTTTAATTTTTGCTTGAACAAACCACTACGATGGCTGTGGCATTTACATCTTCCAGTTCTAATGTAATATATTGAACTCCCACCGAAGCAGGGCAGGCTGTTTTGAAACAGAGATGTCACCAAACAACACATTTGCCAGCACTTAAAGGCAAATAACTGCCAAGAGGCATAGAGGTAATGCAATAGTCTTGGGCTGGTAATTTTATTTAGTTTTTTTTTTGGTCTCATAAAATAAAACTTGTCATTGTAATATCTATCGGTTATAGGAACAGAAACAAAGCAGTTTTACGATCCATCAGATTTGCTTGCAGATTAGGTAGCAGGCGTCAGCAAATTTCTTATGCACTGACTGTCACCGCTGGAGACATAACATAACAAAGGTATGCGAGCCAGCATCTGAGCAACTAGGCCATCAAGAAAACAATACAAGAACACAGCTAAATCAATCCAAAGGTCCATCTAGTCCACAGGTGGTCAAATACAGCCCTCCAGATGTTGTCATCCTGTAATTCACATCTGCCCTAACAGGGGATATTCAGGGGTCAGAGATTCTGACATTGTAGTCAAAATATTTGGAAAGCCACATATATACCCTCCTCTTGTCCTTCCTCAAGCTAGTCAGCATCCTGGTTCCCATTACAGGCAGCGGGAATTTTTGAGAAGGACACTGACCTTCTTTCACTCACTGTCTTCCAGCCACAACTATTAAGATATCCCTTTGGACATGGAGACTTAAGTCCAGTTGCTAGTCCTGGCTAGAGTAGACCCACCGTATCAACTGCTGAATAGTAAGTCAACATTTGTGTAAACCCTAGTTCAAGTTGATCTGAGGTGATGTCATATGGTCAGAGATGTTCTCCTTATGATAGGTCATCCATACCTTCAAGCATCATTTAATGCCAGTCAATGAGCAATGAACATGATGCCAGAATTCAGCTGAATGAAGCCATCATTTGCTGTTACTGTCTCCTTGGTGTCATTCTGTAGAGCTCCCTGCTTTGTATTCTTGGTGCAAGACATGCCTGGGTTTATTATTTATTTATTTAAAATATTTTTACCCCATTTTCTCCTTAAAAAGGACCCAAGGTGGCTTACGTTATTGAAAGGCAATCTTTAAAGCTGAAAACAATGAGTACACTACAGTGGATTACATCATTAAAAGACAATATTTAAAGCTAAGAACAATGAGTATAAAGAGACAGCTTACATCAGTAAAAGACAATATTAAAGCTAAAACAATAAGTACACAAATACTTAAAAGGAACAAATACCATTCTGAGAGACAGTAAACACAAGTAGTAGTAAAGACCCAGTCAAAGCAGTAATGCATAACAATCTGTCCAAAAATCACTCTTAGGTATTTAGTTACTGAGAGAAAGCATGTCTAAAGAGAAAGGTATTTGCCTGCTTGCAGAAGGAGAGCAAAGATGGGGCCAGTCTGGCCTCTTGTGGGAGGGAGTTCCAGAGTCTGGGAGTAGCAACAGAGAAGACCCTCTCCTCTGTCCCCATCAGACATACCTGTAAAGGTGGTGGGACTGAGAGAAAGTTCCCTCCTGATGATCTTAACATATTTATCTTTCTTACCCTTGGATTAAGAATCCTGTTTTTCCTCTGTCTTACACTGTCCCGCATGTGGAGTCTCGGACACTTTCAGAGATCAGGGTCATCCCAAGATGTTTTGCTGCTTAAAGCAAAGGAGACAGTGGCACCTCCCTCTCATCCCAAACTTGTATGCTGCCTTCAGTTACAATGGAGAAAAAGATATCCATGCCAGTGTGGAAGGCAACATGCAACTACTGTTCCAGTTTGTTTTTGAAAAGCAGTTGCATTTTACCTTCAAAGCTGGTACAGAGATATTTTTCTACATTGCTGCTGAGGGCGGCATACAAATTTAGAGGCAGGGCACAGGATAGCCTATGTTGCACATACAGCTCTATCCTCCAACAGAAGAGCATGGCCAGGGGGCTCAGGAAGAACAGATGGGGGATGTAGGGCAGTAGGGCAGCCCTGACAGTGATGCATGTTCTTTGTGTGAACAAAGATTATAATCAATCTCTGTTTAAAGAAGTAAATAACAGCAGAAAGGTAGGTAGGTAGGTAGGTAGGTAGGTAGGTAGGTAGGTAGGTAGGTAGGTAGGTAGGTAGGTAGGTGAAATGTATGTACATGTGTTCTCTGTCCCCCACAAATGTAATTAATAAATTACTGTACATACAAGAGACCAAATCACTAGAAGGAAATCTTTGGAGAGATGTAGCAGTAAATTGAATCTGACAACCGGAGTGCCAAACACTACTCTGAAGAACCTAATAGAGATAAATGGGAACGAATAAAAACTGATATTTGTACTGCCATTCCCCCCTCGCACTATAAGTGGGCTGATTGCCAAGAAGCAAAATTTCCCTTTTTCTCTCCTCATGTGCTTACTGTCACAAGCACAGGCATTTGGGGATGAAATTCCCTCAGCCTCTTGGCAGCTCCCTGCTTCATAACAGCTTAAGTCTCTCCGTCAGTTCTTCTTCCCAAGCCGAGCAAAATGGACTGCATTTGCTCACCTGAATTCCCTGTTTCCCTTTATTTTCTCAGTCCCTTTCTGTCCTTTTTCTGCATTGACAAATGTTGGTTGCCTCAAGGCAAGGAGCTGTCCCCTTTGCCCGTATCCAGCTGTAATGCACCACCCACATGGAGGTTTCTAAGCCCATTAATAACTACTGAAACAAAACAAGAAGGAGAGCACAGAGAGAATGTGTGCTGTTATGTAAATCTTAGCAACTAAATGCATTATGTTGAAAAGAAAATGAGAGCTGGAGCAATGGAAATGGCAGTGAAGATAGGCCAAAAGGTCTCGGGCTCAAATCCATGCTGTCTGTGGGATTCTGGGAACTGTTGTCCAAAAAATGTAACACTTCCAATCTCCGCACAGGTCTCACCTCAGCTGGTCAGCCAATACCGTTCTAAGTTCTTGGATAAAAACTCCCAGAATCCTTCACCACTAGCTGTGCTGGCCAGGATTTCTGGGAGTTGTAATCCAAGAACATCCGGGGACCTACAGTTGGGAACCATCCATGGTTAAAGGATGCAACACATTCAGGCTGTGCATGGCATCCATAGCTGTGTCCTTTAGGAGAGGAAAACAAAACAAAAGGAACTGGTACATCCACGGAAGTCCAGATTATAAATGAGAGACGAAGTCTCAGGATGTAGAAAATAGAGTCAAGCTCTTTATTCTGTATTTATTCTGTAGGCCGTGAATCCTAATAAAGCCGCAGGTCCAGATGGAGTGCTGGGAAAAGTGATAAAAACCTGTGCTGACCAACTAACAGGGGTCCTAACAAGGATTTTCAACATCTCCCTGCAGCCAGTGTACCACCATGTTTGAAAGCAGCCACCATTATCCCGATCCCAAAGAAAATGACCATAAACAGCCTGAATGACTACAGACCCATCACACTGACGTCTGTAGTGATGAAGTGCTTTGAGAAACTGGTTTTCCAACACCTCAGGTCATGCCTTCCATCAAATTTCAACCAACACCAATTCGCCTACAGAGGAAATAGGTCGACAGGTGATGCCATAGCCACGGCCTACACATGGCATTGAGACACCTGGAGACACCTGGGAACTATGTCAGGATGCTTTTCATAGACTACAGCTCGGCTTTCAACACCATTCTGCCAGGCATTCTCATTGAGAAGCTGACTGACTTAAATTTTCCTCCCCTCACTTGCGACTGGATTGGAGACTTCCTGACAGACTGCCCACAAACAGTAAGGACTGGGCCCTTTACATCCTCCTCCCTGAAGCTCAGCACAGGCTCTCCTCAGGGCTGTGTGCTTAGTCCCTACTTGTACTCACTGTACACACACGACTGCATATCTTCAGATCCACCTAATATGGTAATAAAGTTTGCAGATGATACAACCGTGCTGGGCCTTATCACAGGAGGGGATGAAACAGCGTACAGGAAAGAAATCCAGAAGCTAACTATATGGTGCTCAGAAAACAACCTGCACCTAAACACCAGCAAGACTAAGGAGATGGTGTTGGACTTCTGGAAACAGAGACAGGAACCAGTCCCACTCTATATCGAGGGGGGCAGTGTGGAGTTTCCTCCTTTAAATTTCTGGGAGTGCACCTCAGCCAGGACCTCACCTGGAAAAGCAACACATCCCAGGTGATTAGGAAGGCCCAACAGAGACTCCGTTTCCTAAGAGTCCTACAGAAAAACCAGGTGGCACAGTGGCTGATGACATCCTTCTACTGGTCAACAATAGAAAGCGTCCTCACATACTGTGTCACGGTATGGTACGCTGGCTTAACAACCGCAGACAAGAAGGCACTACAGAGGGTGATGAGCACAGCAGAAAAAATCATGGGCTGCCCCATAACCCCACTGGAGGAAATCGCCAGGTCCCGCTGTCTAAACAGAGTGAGTAAAATCCTTAGGGATGATTCTCACCCGGGACAGCACTTCTTCATACTTCTACCATCGGGAAAGAGATATAGAAGCATAGCCTGCCGGACAAATAGGCTGAAAAATAGCTTCTATCCATGGGCTGTCAGACTTCTAAATGCCACATAACACCATGACTAGACTTAATACAACAGACTCACAGTGCCAGTGCAACATGCAGTGTGTGTGTGTGTGTGTGCGCGCGTGCGTGTGTAAATGTGTGTCTAGCCCCGGTATTCCTGGGGTTATGGATTTGTTTATAAGCCTGGAGATGTATTCTGTGTTTGAATGTATTCTGTCTTTCTGTGCTTTGTGTGGTTGTATCAATGGAGGCTCGTTCAATTTCACTGCACACATGTTGTGCATTGACAATAAAGGTTTATTATTATTATTATTATTAATAATAATAATAATAATTTTTATTATTATTATTATTATTATTATTATTTCTTTGAATGAGTCATTAAAAAGCTCTGTCTCAACGTGTTTCGGTGAAGCCTTCTTCAGGAGCGAGCTTCTTTATACTCCCTGCACCTTTCTTTGGTCTATATCAGCTCCAAAACTAATAGCTATCATTGCAGCTCCTTAACATTTGCCACCTGATGTAATTACCTCACTCTGACTCATAGTAGAGCTGGCCCTGATCATGGGAATATAATGCAGAGTTGTAACAAAGACTGCTTTGTACCTTAAGTACCTGAATACATGAAATGTCCTATGTAAATGTTACTGTTGTTGCAGTTGCTGCCACTGAAAAATAACTCAGTCATCTGGTCCGTGAATAATATGATAAAGCGGAGTTGGATATCTTTGTTGGCCAACAAAATATAAAAAGGAAAAGATCCCTAAGTTTCGCATCCTTCACAGCAGCCATTCTCAACCTTTTTTGGCCACAGCCATAAACACAATATGAAAGAATTATAGGCCGCATCAGGATTGTATAATCTGTATAACGAACCTTTTATGGTGGTGTGTGAAGAATTGTTTCCAGTCTGTGTCCCCCTTCAAAGGTGCCAGGGGCCCCTAGAGGGCTGTATGCCTCCCGCTGAGAATGGCTGCTTTAAAGCAATTAATTAGATTAGAAGCAGGGAAAAGCAGAGCACTGCAAAATTCATCCTGATTTGGTGCTACAGCCAGAAGAGGCGTAGTTACTCAAGTTCCAAAATGGAGTCCGCAAACTTGGAGATGCAGCTTGAGGTGGAGTATTAGCAGGCTGCACCTCAAGGCATCAAGAATGTCTCACCTGTCTCCCTCTCTGTAGACAGAGGGCTTCCAAGTGCTCAGCAAACTACTCCTTTCTTTCCTTCCAGTCTAAACGCATGGCCCCTATGCCCAAGCAGAGCAGAAGCAGTGCATAACACAGCAATCCACAAAACAGTCAAGGCTGAGAATGAATTTAAGTTGTGTGTTAGGCAGAAGCAGCCAACTGAAGCCAAATTATTACATCAGCTAATGTTCAATCATCATCACACAAGGACTTACAGACTGACCAAAAAAACCACTAGAATTGTCCAGCTGTAATTGGCGCTTTGGGGGCATTACCAAAAGACCTTTTAAAAAATATATATTTGAACTCTAGACATAAATGAGATCATGAGTCATCAACCACAGAAGACACTTCCATACCTGGACCATATTTTAAAGAAAAAGACCTATCAATACCCTAGGTCTTTGGGAATGACCCAACATGCAAGGAACTAAATCCATCCAACATTTTGTGGATTGTGTAGAAGAAGAAAAAGAAAAAGAAGAGGAGGAGGAGGAGGAGGAGGAAGACGAAGAAGAGGAAGAAGAAGAAGAAGCAACAGCAGCAAGGTGGCTGCAGCATGTACCCTCAGACCATGCCTTGAGACTACAGGTTAGTCAGTCACTCTCCAGTAGTTTTTTAAACATATCTGTGCTAGCAGGCAATTCAAGACCTCTGTTAACATTTATTTGCTTTGGCATCTTTCACCCAAACCTTTCTGAGGACCTGACCTGTAGAACATGCAATCACAATGTATGTGAATTGGTTTCAGCAATGTGTACAACACTTAAAACAGTACTTGGTATACCATCACATTTGTGTTCTGAAAATTCTGATGCTAAAATATGTGTCAAGAGACATTTCCCAAAACCAGCACTTCAGCTCTCACTTGGAAAATCAGTCTTGCTTTCTTCCGAAAGCATAAGAAGTACTGCTACAGCACAGAGGAAATGTGAAGAATGGCTAAAAATCCCAGCTTCCACATGGGCATTTTAACAATGAAAACTAGCCCTTTGCATATAAAAATCACTCTGAAAGTAGCTTAAGTAGAAAAAGAAAAACATATTTACTTATAACTGATCTTCAGTTACAATCAGAAGAGTAAAGGATTTAAAAAGGGAGATGGATCTCTTGGCAATCAAGAAGAGGGGGAAATCCATGAGACCTCATGGTTCGAAGGTTAGTAAGCAAAGAGTTTCCTTGTCTGCTCAGGTCAAAAGTCAGAGGGAGGAAGAAAGAGAGTAAAACAAAGCAACTGGAAACAAAGCAAACAGGTAAGGGGTTGTGGCATGCCTCAAGCCCAGCAAAAAGGACTTTGCTAATTGATTAGTGGCAGAAGACAGTCACCTTAGTTTATGGAAGAAGAAAAAACCCTTCCCCCTTCCACTGAAGCCGGTGCGCTCCCTGCCCATCCCTGGCGCGGGTCTACTCACGAGTAAGGCCCGCAGAAGGCGCTGGGCTGAGGTGTGGGGTGGGAGGGGCTCCTCCGTGGACGGGGCCTGTGGCGGCAGCAGCGCAGGAGGAGGCTCCCCGCCGGGAGTGAGTGCCATCAGAGGAGGCTTCGGTCTGCCTGGTAAGGTGCTGCTTTTTCCTTTTTAGAAACTTCTGGCTGGGTTTTGCAGGGTGGGTTTCGGCCGAGGGGGGTTATGTTTCTGTGCTCTGTTGTTTTTTGCAGTCCCAGCGTGGGGATTGCTCGATGTTTATTTTTGGGTATTTTTTGTTTTGTTTTTTGCAGCCTTTGGGGCTTGCTCTGTTTATTTTTGGTTGTTTTTTTTTAAAGCCCCAGGGCCTTCCGATGGGGCTTTCTGTGTGCTTTAATTTTTAATATTTTTTTTGGTATTTTTTTGAAATGCTGGAACAGATTAATCCCGTTCCCATGCATTTCAATGGGAAATGGTGCTTCGACTTACGAAAATTTCGAGTTCTGGCCACCGTTCCAATACGGATTAATTTCGTAAGTCGAGGCACCACTTAATTTCGTAAGTCGAATGACTGTCACTTTAACTGTGTGACAGTCATTCCTCTGGTGTTCTGAAATTGGTCTGAAAACCTGTAATTTTGCAGACTGTAATTACATTTGCATTTGCTTGACTGTGAGTCCAATGAATTTCAGTCTAAGTAGTATTGCACTATATCTGTAAGCAACCAGCTGCATCCCAGTGCATGTGTAGCAGAATTGTACTTTGTTCCTAAGCAGTGTTGGATTTCAAGGTAACTGCACGGTCCTCTGAGTTGCATGACCATGGCCTTTGATTTCTGTCATATCTCTACCTCATTCTTCTCTTTAAGAAGTGGTAGTATTTGTACTAGCTCTGTGTGTACACTGTCTATCAGATTCTCAATACAGAGTTTAAGACCGCTCAGAGAGAGCAAGCATGTTGAAACACAGAATATGAGTACTAATAGAAAGCAAAAAAAAAGGCAGTTTACTGGACCCACTATCTGTCAAAATGTGATCAGGTGATCACCAGGTACTCAGATAATACAATCATTTCCAGTTATATGTCATACGTTTGGGTCACATGACTGAGCACATATGGTCATGTGACTGTACTTTGTCAGACAAGCGGTAAAAGATTACACAAAATAGGAAACATGGAAGAAACACCAAATTTTGTGTATCCCTATTTCATAAGCACACATAATTTGTGTTTACAGGTTTTCTATTGACAGTTGTGAAAAGAACATGAATTACATGATAGAAAGTCTTTTTTTGTGTTTTTGGACTTTCGTTTAGACACAAAAGGCTCATCCTAGCCTTGTTCAATCAGGCCAAAGGCCTATCTAGTCCAGTGTTTTGTTCACCAGATACCTTTTGGAAGTCCACATATAGGACATGAGTGCAACAGCACCCTTCCCCTTATATCCCTCAGGTAATGAAATTTAGAAGCATCCTTTCTCTCGGTTAGAGGGAACAGAGAGCCATACTTATTGTGACATCTCTCTCTCTCTCTCTCTCTCTCTCTCTCTCTCATTCCTCCTGACTCGTAGAAATTGATGCAAGAGCAGTTGTCCCATATGGTGTACTAATTGTGTGGCCAACATGCTGAGGTATATGCTGATGATAAAGACGTGCTGGGCTTCTTCACTGATATTCACAACATATCAGCAAGTCAAGCTAAGAATAATGTTGTGATAACTCTGAGAAAATGGCAGCATGGAGGTCTTGTAAAGGAATGATTCACCCTAAGATGAGAAATCAGAACAGGCTGAGCATTTCACAGCATTGCACCTATTCCAACAAGAGCTAAATTCAATGCATATTTTTTTAAAAACAAAACAAAACTGTTTCACAGACCTCTCTTAGTCACTTGATTGCCCTTGAAAACACTTGTTGTCTTTCTAAAAGGACATTACAATTTTCTCCTGCAACAGAAATGATTCATGCCTCTTCGATTTTGTTTGTCCCACAATTATTAGGTGTTTTCTCTCTTTAGCTCCCCAACTGTCCTCTTGTTGTGCTTCTAAATGACCATTTGCCCCTTGTAAAGCATCCAAGACTTCTCACAAACACAGTGTGAAAAGACGTAGAAGTATGTCAGGACTATGACTATGTCTCAGAAACCTCACTTTAGAAATCACATTACATTATACTTTGTGTCTTTACTCCAGCAACTACCCCTTCCCCAATGAGGTGATCTAGTTCTGTATCGTGAGAGGGAGAAATCTCTGTCCATTCATTCTCTGTATTTTAAGTCATTACTGTCAAGTC
This sequence comes from Intellagama lesueurii, assembly GCA_037013535.1. Classification (NCBI taxonomy): domain Eukaryota; kingdom Metazoa; phylum Chordata; class Lepidosauria; order Squamata; family Agamidae; genus Intellagama; species Intellagama lesueurii. The sequence continues at coordinate 161,810,781 of JBAJHW010000003.1, read as the reverse complement.
CAATCCCCATCCAAGACTGTGAGGACAGAAGGGGGGAATCTTCCAATTCTTTCTTTGATTTCTGGGAGTTGGATTTAATTTCCCCCCAATGTGCAGACTCCCACTGCCTTTGGATTGGTGTTTGTTGCTACGACCACCACCCCTACCCACAGAATTCAGAATAAAATATTGGGAGTCTGAATCCTTCTACAATTGTCTAACTTCCCAGATGCTGTGGAACTCAGTGCCTGAATAAGCAGGCATTTGTTCCCCTCTTTGGTCCACTCTGGGGCCAGGCTGGTTCCTTCCTTTTTCTAGCGATCAGATGATATAATTGCCAATGTGAACCGTCCCTGCCCCACAGTGTTCCTACCCATACCTTCCTGGGTCTCTGTTGGGGGCTACTGTTTTGTAGGCGTAGTTAACACCAGTCCATTTTGGTTTAAATTCCAGTGTGTGTGTGTGACACTAAGATGAAACCAAAACAGCTGGCTGGCTGACCCTTTGGAGAAGCCACCTAATTGGAAACTTCCATTTGGCAAGGTAGGGGAGACATTTTGTATTTATTTTCAATTGTTACTAACATATCAGTGATGCTTTGAAATTTTTTTAAAGTGCTGTCAAAGCATCACTGGTTCACTGTGTCATTTAGCAACCATTTAAAAGAAATGCAGGACTTTCCTTTCCTTCCCCTCCAAAAGTGAGTGGCAAGGAAGACTTAAAGGGAAAGCTTCCCATTTCTCAAGATTGTTAAAGATGCTTAACAGGTACAGTGGTGCCTCGCTAGACGATGTTAATCCGTTCCACAAAGATCGCTGTCTAGCGAAAACATCGTCTAGCGAAGCACGTTTTCCCATTGGAATGCATTGAAATCTCTTCAATGCGTTCCAAAGGGAAAACTCGTCGTCTTGCGAAATCTCCCATAGGGAAACATCGTCTAGCGAGTGAGGGTCCCCGTCGGAATGCACTGACAGCTGCACTGACAGCTTTTCACCACTAGTCGGCGCATTCCTATGGGGAAACCTCATCGTCTAGCGAAAATTCCCCATAGAGAGACATCGTTTTGCGAAGCGCAGTAGCGATCGCAAAAAGGCATCGTCTAGCGATTTCCTCGTCCTGCGAGGCAATCGTCTAGCGAGGCACCACTTATATCACTGGTTCCCAAATTTTTCAGCTCAACCTCCCCTTTTCCACTTTTGATAACCTCTCTATCTATCCTTTCTTGTTATGCAACCCCCATTTAACCAAATGATGATGATATATTTTCTTAATTTTAAATAAAAATAAGATTCAGTAAATTAAATTAATTAAAAACACAGGCTTCTATTGCAGAAATATGTTTAACCTGAATTGTTTTTCTTTATGAAAATCTCACAGCCCCATCCCTCTCAAATTTCTTCATGTCTCCCTAGATGAGCACAGAGCTCAGTCTGGGAATCATGGGATTTTAGGGTGTATAAACAAGAGGAATTATTTCCTTCAGCATCATATCAGCATTGCAGGAATTAAAGCATATTCTGGCCAAAAGATTTCCAACTCCAAAAGACAGGGGGAAAAACTGATTGAACCTAACAAAATATCGAGTCTGTCCAGACTGACCATTTTGGCTGTAGGGTGGATCAGGCTACAATGGATCTGTTGAGATTGGGGGAGGAGGAGCAACACTCATCCCATCTGAACAACAAACAACCTCTTGTAGCTGGTGTCAATTAAGTGCTTCCCCTGATCTTCTGCAGAGGGTCAGGGGAAGTGAAAAAAAAATACATTGCCTTTCTCTCCCTCTGTTGGGGCTATTCTGTTTTCTCCCTTCCTTCTTCACTGCTTCCCTTCCCTTATTCTCCCTCCACTTTCTCTCTCAGAATCTGCAGCCATGATGACTGCTACCTCCCAGCTAAACAGGCTAGACAAGCATGCCAAAAAGAATGCATGCCCTATTGCTGGGCAGAAAGATGCATGACAGCTCTTTAAAGGGAAGGATGGATCATTCTAAGTAGAAACACTTGCAGATGAGGTCTCTTTTTTAATCCAAACCATGCCCTTAGCGATCAATATACCATATCTGCCAGTGCAGACAGGCCCATAATTACTAACATCACTAACAGTAGAGTTCAACTCAATCATTCCTGAAGCAAGGATGGCATTCGATACTTTTTGCTGGCTGCAAGGCTGAGCTCTGAGTGCCATCAATCATGTAAAGTTCCTTCACTTCTCCATTCAACTTGGAGGGGGGGGGGGGCGGGGGAGAAACATAGCAAAGGCAGAATAAAGAAATAGTTGGGTTACCTCCTCATCTGGAATCCAAATAATCACTGAGGATCTATAGTGCTATGTTATAGTTATTTTTCATCCTTTGAAGTCCACAACAAAAAGCCTTATACTCTGTATTTCCCTGATAGGGGAATCCTTGAATTCCTAACAACTTTCAGTAGGGTTTTTTTTTTTTTGCCAGCTCTTTGTGGCTCTGCAATAAGCTTTTTCAAATGGGGTGACAATAACTTCGCACCAAAGCATATCAGGCAGTTACACCATCATGCTCAGAACTTAGGAAAATGCATGGTTGCAGGGCAGCAACCCAAAAATTAACACGGGATCTGGCTATATGCAAATAAACTGACATTTCCTTTCCACTCCTGAGATTACAGCAGAATTATCTCACCCAGACTAACAGGAACTCTGCAAGCGAAGGTGGCTCTCAGCTACTACAGCATCCACGTCTCAGCACACAAGATGCGGATGCTAAGCATATTTGAGGTGTAATTCTCACTGGCTTTCCTTTTCTCGTGCTGGAATGGTTGTGCACTCTGCCTGCTAGTGCTCCCTGCCATATGACAGCAGGAACAAAACGAAAAAAGCAGGACTCGTGGAATACTCACTCCTCCTTCGTAATGCATGTGTTGAAATGTGATCGTGAGTTTCAGTTCCATCCTCTCTAATAGTTACCCTCTGATGCTACTCCTACACTTTGTCTCTTGTTTGCTATTTAGAGGAAGAAGAAAATTGTGTCACAGAAATACCATGCTCAGCAAATGGCTTGCAATAGATGGCTTGCCCAAAGCCCTTCATTTCCTTCAGAGATGAAATGAAATTGCTCCCAAACAATCACCTCACAATCCCCTTCTTTGAATGCTGATGTTGAATATTCTCCATAAGAATAAAAGATCAATCTGCACCCCACCCCCCATAGCAGATGAAAAGATCATCTAGTCCTAGGATAAGGCAGTCTATAGATCTGCAGATATTGTGAGATTGTTAACTCTCACCAGCCCAGCCTGTAGGGCTAGTTGTCAGGAATTACGAATGGATAAATCTACCAGAATCTGGAAGACTACAGTTCTCTGCCTGTCGTCTAATCCAACTTCTTGACTTCGATAGCTGTCAGCCAGATATTCTAGGAAACCCAAAAAACCTGAATATGAAGGTCTGCTTTCCAATGGTTGTTCCCAATTAACTGGTATTTGGAGGTGTACCCCTTTTGAACCTGACAGCTCCATACAGCTAGCATGGCTATGAGTTGCTGATTGACCTCTCTTCCATGCTTCTGGCTCTAAACTACTCTGAAACCCACATATTTCCCTGAATGCACTGATATTTGCCAACTATTTATATCAACTAGCTGATCTGAATATTTGACATGATGGTGATAATAATTGGCACCATTGTTTTGCTTTTCAGTCTGTGATCTATCATATTTGTGCACTACAGCTTTCTCTATAAAGACAAAACTGTACTTTTTTCCTCCATCACTAGGGCTTCTACTTTTTTTCCTATTCCATTCCTTTGCATCGGCTCAAATCACTTGAGCCAACACATTGGGCTACCAGAAGGTGGTTCTCCCAGCTTTCCAGTTCCAGGTAGGGAGAGACGAAGCAAAGGGAAGTTGTGGGGGTATCAGTTTCCCTCAACTGAATATCCCTTGTCTTCAAATCACTTTTTTAAAGGCATAGTGCTGGCACTGGTGCACTAGAACAGTGGTCCCCAACCTTGGGCCTACAGATGTTCTTGGACTATAGCTCCCAGAAGCCTTCACCACCACCTCTGTTGGCCAGGATTTCTGGGAGTTGAAGTCCAAGAACATCTGGAGGCCCAAGGTTGGGGACCACTGCACTAGAAGAACTAGGAAGGGAGGGAGGGAGGGGAGGCAGCCAATCCTTATTTGTGGTTAGTTACTGTAGCCATGTTTCCTTGAATCTGAATGGCTGCAGTAGTACTGCCTTAACAAGGTGATAACAAGTGCTAACAAGTGCTGATTGGCAATTCCTTTCTCTTTCTCTGCTGACCTATGTGGTTGGCTGAAGCAAATTAACCTGGGGAAACCCAACTTCCCAGCTACAAATTCACACTGGACCATTTGTGTTTGTCCTACTGTGTGGTTGCACCTTAGTATTCTCTCTGATGCTGGGAGGTGCGGGTGGGACCAAAGGAAGGAGGGTTTCCATGGGATAAACAATGGACAAAGAAAACTGAAACCATGAAAAACAGAAAACTACATGGATTATAAACCAGTGAAATACAATCATTTAAAACAGCATTTCAAAACATTTCATAAGACATTTGCTGAAATCCTGTTTAGAGATGGGCACAAACTGGGAAGCTATGCCACTGCCTCTGAGTGGGCACCTGCTGGAGGAAGTGGGGCAAGAGAAGCTGTGGCACCCATGGAACAGCTGTGCAGCCAAACTGCTGAACCACTGTGAGTGCCTATCTCTATTCCTGTTGTGTCATATAGTAAATCACAACTAGAGCAAGCCTATTGAATTACCTGAATTTATGGAGGAGTGGACTCACCCTATCCTCACTGATTAAATGGGCCTATATTAGTTTGTAACTTACTACACTAAGCCAAAAGATTTCAGCCACTCAGTTAACACAGTGTTAACAGAAACATTCAAATGCTTAAATATTTTAAATCAGGAGTACTATAAACTGATAAAACAAATTAAAAACAAAGTTTTATGTTGTAATCCAACAACAGAGAGATGTTATTGGAGTACAAGAATAGAGCATAGAGAACCAACTAAAACTTTGCATGGTTTTCAGAAGGGGGAAATCAGACAGCATTTGGATGTGTCATCTTCTTCATCATCATCATCTTAGAACTGCAGATCTGGAAGGGATCCTATGGATCATCAAGTCCATTCCCTGTCAAGGAGGCGCAGGGGGGAATTGAACTCCCAACCTTTAGTTCTGCAGCCAGATACCCAAATCACTGAGCTGTGCAGCAACAGTATACTTTTTTTGTTCCTAATTTTAGTTTTCCCAATAGCGTATAATTAATTACCTGAAGTTACAGCCTAATTTTTAAAAACAAACAGTAAGAATTTAACCATTGCTGTTGCGCTTAAAGCTAGAACAACATTTTCACTCCCAGTCGTTCATTCTTTGAAATAAGGACTGAAAAGTAAGGAACAGTGAAGGGAAATGCCAGTGTAGGAAGAAACCAAATAACTCACACTATATACAGTAAAATGGTTCACTTCCTTCAAACATTACCAATGCTGCGTGGGAGCAGCCATGGTGCAACAGCTCTCATACTGAAGCTGAGAATGTATATATCTCACTAGAGTTAAGATGCCTGGTTCATATAAGCATGTATGTAATTCCACCCCCCACTCCTAGCATCTTGGAGAGATGCTTCTATTCTGCCAATCAAGCTACTGTATGTAGAACAGTGCAGTAGCAGTATTGGTCCAGGGGGGTTCAAGTAGCAGCAAGAACTTGGAAAAGTTACTTTTTAATATTATCACTTCCAGAATCCCCCAGCCAACATGACTAGAGAAATCTCAGAGCAGTCATAAAAATGAAAGTAACTTTTCTAAGAACAGCAACATACCACCTGGATTTAAGACCAACAGAAAATCACATAGTGACTAAAACAGGATTAAAACAATGTAAGGTTACACGAGTAATAGTTTATTATTATTATTATTATTATTATTATTATTATTATTATTATTATCATCATCGTTATCATTGTTATTGTTATCATCGTTATCATTGTTATTGTTATTGTTATTAACAATATAGCATTCCCCCATTAAAATCTATTTTATCAATGGCCAGGCCAGTTGCAAAACGCTTTCGGGGTAGGTGAGATATTCAAAGAGTGGTTTTAACAATTACACCACCACTCCAGTAACTTTCCATGGCTGATTGAGATTTGAATCGAGGTCTGCTGAGCCCTAGTCCATCACTCTATCCAGTGCAACACACTGGGTATCAGGGGAGTAATAATATTAATAATTGTCTGTGTCAAGTCAATTCTGACTTATGGGGACCCTTTTCAGGGTTTTCTAGGTTGAGAGCACTCAATAATTGGTTTGTCATTCGCTTCTTCTGAGGGCATCTTGGAACTGTACAGCTTGCCCAAGGCCATACAGGCTGGCTTCTCTCCTGGAGGCCCATTGCCAGATACTTAACTCACTGAGCTGTCCAGCCAGCTATCAGGGGAGCAATAGGTTAGATTTATTCATTTTTATTAAATCTGGATACCACTATCTTACGATGAAATGGAACAATGCAATTAAATATGAGCTTAACAAAATGGAAGGAGATTTGGGAAACTATCAGTTCAAAATTAATTTCAACAAGTTTGAAAGATAATGTTTGTAAAAAAAAAATCTATTTTACGGTACACCTCATAAATTAGCAGTTGTATGTTTTCAAAACCATTGCTTGATCTAATACTGTACATGTAATTCACAAGATACATTTCATGGGTTTTGGTCTTGTTTGAAAATATGTTCCTTTTTGTTATTGTACTGGCAGAACAAATCAGCATTCTATAAGGCAAATTTCATCCATCTTATTTTCTGGAATCATGATTAGCAGAAACACCAATAATCTCAGAAAATCCAGAAGATGTACAATAGGACCCTCTTATCCACAGGATCAGTATCCACTTATTCACGGTGTGAAAATATTTAAAATATTAAAAGAAAAAAAATACAGAAAAAACTATTTACACATGTATTACCAGAAGCAAGCACTAGAGGGAGCCAGAGAACATGCTATGAATACTTATTAGTGAAGAATACATAACATTGTCTCAGGTGCTATCTAGTGGCCAGTTCTGGTAATGCACGTGAAAATATTTTTTCTAGGTTTTTTTTTTCCTTTTACCATGCTATATCCAGTATATTGCAGTATCCATGGTTTCAGTATCCACGGGATACTGATCCCCAGCAGAAATGGGGGTCCTACTGTACTTAATTATATGGACCATGCAATCAATTCATCTTCTATATAACATTTTTCCCAGAGCTTGTTATAGTTAATTTTTTGCATTGTAAGTTTCAGAGTATCCAGTTGCCAGGTAACTTTTCCACATACAGCATTTTTTCCCTCCCAACAATTTAGCAATTTGGACTACCTCAGATGCCACAACAGAAGGCAGAAATAGAACAATAAGGCAAAAGCCTTGACTACTGGCCTCCAAAGAAGTACCTCCATAATTTCATTGATGTTAGTGTTTGTGTTTCCTTGCGCTCAAGTAGTTTTAAGAATGTTACTCTAGATTTCATGCAGAAGCTTTTCCTATCCTCCCACTGTTAACTATATTTTTATATAGCTTGTAACCTTCCTGTTCTTTATGTTATTGTGACAGAATTTTTAGGGTCCATTCACATGGTGTGTTCAACACCTAGAGAACACAACCATGACTAACTGAATTTAGAAAAATATACTCCTGCTTTTTAATTAAAAACTTACTTCTACCAAGGTTATTTTGAGACAGCACTCTGGTCCTCTTTACATTTCCAGGAAGCAGATTGGAAGGGACAGCTTCTAAAATCTGCCCCAGGCCTCCATACCCATAGCAGAAGTTCCACCATGGATCAGCAGCAACTACACGTGTCATTCTAGACTGGCCAGCCACATGGCTAAGGAGCAACACTTCCCCTTGTCTACCTCATTTCACTCCCCAGCCCATTAGTACAAACAAGAGACCTCAATGTCTGGTAACTTGGACCTTCTCTGACACTGGTAGAAAATCCAAAACTGAAATGGATCTGCTCTTTCCTCATTCATAAAAACTTCCCTGCCTGCTCACCAGAAGGAAATCCTTGTTTACAACTGCTAGTCTGGCAGGTGCTTCATTTTCAAGACTGATTTATTAGGTCCAAGTGTGAGATTTAGCTGACCCTTTCCAAAGTGGATGCAACATATGATGCAGTTAAATCCAATGTTAGCCCCAGCTATAGTAGTAAGTACAGTGGACCCTCGACCTACGGAATTAATCCGTATTGGCACAGTGGCCAGAGGTCGAAAAGTCTGTAGGTCGAATATGCATTTCCCATAGGAATGCATTGAAAACCATTTAATCCATAACCGGCCCAGGAAACCCCCCCCCCCACACACACACAAAATGAAAATAAATAGACCTTACCTTTCCGAAGCCTTCCAGGGGTCCCCCGCCACCGCCATCGCCACTGCCCGAGGCCTCCAAGGGCTTCTCCGCCACTGCCGGAGGCCTCTCGGAGGTCCCCCGCCCCCGCCAACGCAGGCTTTCCCAGGGTGGGCCGGGCCTACCAGGGGAGGGCTTCCCCCAGTAGGCCCGGTCTACTCCCCAGGCTTTCCAGGGGAGTAGACTGGGCCTACCAGGGGAAGCCCTCCCCTGGTAGGCCCGGTCCACCCTGGGAAAGCCTGCGTCGGCGGGGGCGGGGGACCTCCGAGAGGCCTCCCATGGCGGCGGGGAAGGCATCCGGAGGTCCCCCTCGCCGCAGATCGTGCCTCCGGAGAAGCCGGTGCGCTCCCTGCCCATCCCTGGTGCGGGTCTACCCATGAGTAAGTGCCACCATAGGCGCGGGTCTACTCATGAGTAAGCGTCGCCGAAGGCCCTGGGCGGGGCGCGCGGGTCGGAGGGGCTCCGTGGACGGGGCGTGCGGCAGCGGCGCAGGAGGAGGAAGGAGAAGCTGCTTCGGAGGCACGATTGGTGGCGGCGGGGGACCTCCGAGATGCCTCCCATGGCAGCGGGGAAGGCCTGGAAGGCATCTGGAGGCACGATCGGCGGCCTACGGACTGGAAGGGGGAGGCGGGGAAAGCGCCAATTTCAAATTTGGCGCTTTCCCCGCCTCCCCCTTCCGGTCCATAGGTCGATTCTCCGGCCGCAAGTCGATTGGAAATTTTGCGGCCGGAGAATTCCGTACCTCGAAAAGTACGCACGTCAAGCCGTGCATACGTCGAGGGTCCACTGTAGTAAGTTCCACTGTAAGTAGTAGGACTTACAATAGTGCTTTGTAACAAATATCATCCATTTCAATGGGTCTGCTCTGATGGAACTAAAATTGGATTTAGCCCACTGAGTTTTCTGACATATTTGCAACCACGAATTAAATAGATTTAGTAGGTTAATCCGACAAAGGTCCGCATAGTCAAAGCTATGGTCTTTCCAGTAGCGATGTAGGGAAGTGAGAGCTGGACCATAAAGAAGGCTGACCGCCGAAGAATTGATGCTTTTGAATTGTGGTTCTGGAGGAGACTCTTGAGAGTCCCCTGGACTGCAAAGAGAACAAACCTATCCATTTTGAAGGAAATCAACCCGGAGTGCTCACTGGAAGGACAGATCCTGAAGCTGAGGCTCCAATACTTTGGCCATCTCATGAAAAGAGAAGACTCCCTGGAAAAGACCCTGATGTTGGGAAAGAGTGAAGGCAAGAGGAGAAGGGGACGACAGAGGACGAGATGGTTGGACAGTGTCACCGAAGCTACCAACATGAATTTGACCCAACTCTGGGAGGCAGTGGAAGACAGGAGGGCCTGGCGTGCTCTGGTCCATGGGGTCATGAAGAGTCGGACACGACTTAACGACTAAACAACAAAAAGTAGGTTATTCCATCTATCATTTCATTGCTTGACACTGGATTACAACAGCTGAGTGATCGCTGAAGGTGTGGACTGATATTCTGGCAGAGCATTGCATGTGAGGTGATATGATCCAGTAAGGAAGTGCTACCTATAATACCCAGTCACACTACTGAAACAGTTTGCCTTTGTTCAAAAATACTTTAATTATTTTAATATTTTAATTTGTTTTTAATTTAACCTATATTTTATATATGTCCATAATTTAAAATTTTGCAATGCTGTAATGCAAAGAAAGAAAGAAAGATAGCCAGTCTGCATGTAGAGCTCATCACAGGCATTGCCACTCAATGTACAGGTATGAACTGGCCTTCTTAATAGGTCGCATACTGCTGCTATGCTCCAATTTTCTTTAGCAATCATCTTCACAACTGGTTTTGACATTGTGTAACATTTTTATTTTTTTTTGTATAAAGGTGGCTTGCCTCAGACCCTCCCTCCCTGTTAGCCAGCGCTTTGCAAGCACCTTGAGTTTGTCATTGGTTTTCCTAGCACCTGCACAATGATGTATGGCACAGAAGATGAGTGTTTTCCGTGCCCTTTCCTCTTTGTCTTTGCCCATAAACTCAGTGTTTCATTTTCTCACTTCTGTAGCTCTTTGAAAGGAACACATTGTTCTGTTTATATAGTTTGCCCTATGCCGAATCTGGCCCTCCATGCAGTCAACTGAATTAGTCTGACTCCATGCAGGGGCTATTAAACCATTACCTGCTACCTGCCACACATGTAAGAGTTGTGCTTTTTCACACTAACTTTATCTTCTTTACATGAACTTAAGACCACTTTTTAATTGTTTTTCACCTTCTTCATCATCATTAACAGTTTACACTGCACCTTGCCTCCAGCAAGCTCAAGGCAATGTGCATGACTGTCCTCCTTCCCCCCTCACCACATCTCTGTAAGGTAGAACAGATTGAGAGTACGTGATTGGCCCAAGATCAGCTGGTGAGCTTCATAACTCAACAGAGATTCGTTCCCTAGTCTCCTGAATCCTTCTTGTAAATTTTGTTGAATTGAAATTGAATGCCTGGAATCCTGTTGAAAAATTACACCAGCATAAATCCATTATCATGAGTTTCAGCTATGAATTGTCATAAATTTGAAAGCCAGCAAAAGCATTCGCTACAGGGCACTGGATCACACTGTGAGACACTCATCTTTTGTGCCATACATCATTGTGCAAGTGCTAGGAATACCAATGACAAACACAAGATGCTCTGCAAAGTGCTGGGAAACAGAGAGGGAGGGTCTGAGGCAAGCCACCTCTGATGACATCGTTGCCTGTGGCAATTCACAACTGAGATTTACACCGATGGAGTTATGCCATCAGTTAACATAACTAATAGGATTCCGGCTATTGTATAATCTTGTGATCTCTTTGTTTATTCTTTATTATGCTTAGAGATGGTTTCACTGTCTTGACTTTTAAGGTCAGGATAAGACCATAATATGGTCTGTTTTTACCTGGGAAAAGTTTTGAAGCAAACTAATTGCCTGCCTGCCTGCCCACCGCACATCCAACATGGCTTGGGGAAAAAAACTGAATAGCTTCCAACATCTCCCAACCAACATGGCCATGGTAGTCTGAAAAAATAACTTTTCCAGGCTCTGGTTCAGAAGGTGGACAGGCAGCTCATTTCACATCCTTGTATGAGCTGTTCAAACTGAGGAGCTAGACCAGAAACAAAACTACTAAGGTTAGATGGGATCGTATTGTTGTCTTTGGTTTCCTGAACCTTAATAGACTGCTAGCAGTAATACTGTTTGGGACGTTGAGCTGCCTTTCAAGATCCGTATTTCTAAAACTACAAACATGCAGTTAGCAAACACTCTGGGTATTCCTGGAATAACATATAAGATCTTTTCTGAGCTTCCTAATCCACAAAATAGGAAAAGTTTTGATGTCATCTTTTTATAATGAATACCTTTCTGGCTCAGTCTCTAAGCCCAAACAATGAGAAAAGATTTATATTTGTGTATCTGCAGCACATCTCACTAGACAACTGAGTTGCCCACCCCCTGCTGTACACCCTGAACTGTTCAAACCTAATTAGTATGAAATGAGTTTGTCTGCGGTTTAGTTGCCTCTGTCAAGCAACAGAGGGTTAGATGGGATCTTATTGATTTCCCCAGTTGACCCTTTCTATTTTTCTATTCTATCTCCAAGAGTTTAAGTAGGTTAGCAAACTGGTTTGGCCTCTTTTTTTCAAGTACTTACGATGCTCTCCCCTCCATTCTCTGACATTATTCTCAGAAACACTCCTTAATTTGAACTAGATGTTTACCTAGCCACTAAGTCTTACTACCAAGTTTATCTGACTTGTGTCTATAGAGGCATGGGGAAAAGTGGCCACATGCCCACAATTAAGAAAGGTTTATAAGCAGTGGCTAAGTCACTCCCAGGCAAATAACTAGTTTATTGCTATAGGAGTCTCCTGACCTTGAGTTAGAGAAAAGGGGGTAGGAAGATACAGAATTCAGACAAATTCTATCATGTAGCTTCCCAGCCTAGCAGGAATAATGTCATCAACAGCAGCAAAGTGCTCCTAATTCAGGAGCCCCTGCTTTGATTTCGAAATCAAAGCAGACCGTGTGCAACTTTGTCTCATTTTGCATGAGTCATATGCAAACCAAAATCAAAGCAGGGACTCTTTAATTAGCAGCAGTCTACCACTGCTGCTGACATCATTCCCACTATGCTGGCACAGCTACACAACAGGATACTGGCCGGATAATACACATTTGCTTTAGCTGCAAAGGTAGAGATAATACACAGAACAATGTTCTTCCACTATCTTCCCTGACCATCATCAGTAGTAACCTTGCAATGTGACAGAAATTAAGCAGAGTTTTAAAATGAAACCTTTTTTGGACTACAGCTCCCAAACTCCTTCAGCCAGCCTGGCCACTATGATGGCTGGAGGATTTCTCGGAGCTTTAGTGCAGAACGATCACTCCTTCAAGCTCCAGTGTGGGCTGCTTTTGAACCATCAGTCCTGTGCAAGCAGCAAGATGCCAGAGTCTCCCACTCAAACCTCCTAGTGCTTTCATACGTGGAATGAAAGAAAGGGCCTGTCCACACTGACATATAGATATGGTGCACGGCTCGCAGATGACATGGTTTGGATTAAAACAAAGAAGAAGAAAAAAACCCTCCTCCACAATTGTTTTTACTTTGATCAAGCCATCCTTCCCCTTTAAGAGCTGTTGCACACCTTTCTGACCTAGTGGCATGGCATGCATTCTTTTTGGCACACTCCTTAGATGGCAGCCCTCAGCAGCTGCAGATTCTGAGGGAGTGTTTGAGATAGAAAGGGGGGAGAATGAGAGAAGGGAAGCAGGGAGGGTGGAAGAGATAAAAACGGAACAGCACCGAAAGTGAGAGAGAGGAACAATATAAAAAAATAATATCACTTCCCCTGACCTTCCTCAGACAGTTAGGGGAAGCACTTAATTAAGACCTGATTGGGCTCCAAGGGGTTGTTTGCTGGTTAGATGGGAGGAGCACACCAAAGGGCACATCACTCCTCCTCCCAACCTCTGCAGATCCTTTGTAGCTTGACCCACCCCACACCCAAAATGGCCAATCTGGACAGGCCCAAAGTCATCATAAGAGCTCTAAATTCTCAGTGCCAAAAAGCCAACTGAAAGGTATTTTACCTGTACATCACAGTCTCACACCCCTGTACACTTCAGTCAGGGACGTCTCACTAAATCAACATTGAGTTAATCTGGTTAGGCAATTGCTTTTTCATAAACTCAGTTTTCAAGTCGAGCTTCTCCAAATTGCCCCTGGAAGTGTCAAGTGCTAAGGACCATTCAAACAGACATCCTGTGGTGTGTACTGTTCTTAAAGGCAAAGCTTGACTCAGATCGGCTTCAGTCCGAATAGCTCCTTAGGGTTAAGCCATCTATTAGGTTGAAGCTGAGGTCAACCTGAGCCAGTCATAATTGAATGTGTCTGCAGATGTGCCCTTCAAGCTTTAGAAAGCTTGTGAAGTTTGACAGTCCCCTAGATGACAATGTAAGGAAATTGGATCAAAACTGTCATGTAGCCGCACACTTTTTGTTGTATGATAATTAGCGCTAGATTCTCTTTTCTCATAATGACATCCAAATGGGACGCACAAGTAGGGCTGAAGATTAAGTAATTAGACAGCATTAGAGGCATTTGAAGCGCAGGGTCACCAGGGAAGAAGAATAAAGGAAAGAGAGGAGCTGTGGGCTGCCTGTCTGTCTACTGGAGAGTTATAAAATATTCTCCTTGCTCACAGCTTGGTAGCTGTAAAGGAAAGAGCCTCACAAACCGTGTGTTCCTTATTATCTCCAGTCTGGAAAGCGGCAGCATCCATGGGTGAGTAAAACGCATGCTAAATATAGACAGAGAATTTGTATTTCATATGTAAGAGATCTTTTTTTCCCCTTCATGCTGTAGAACCTTTAAAATATATATTGGAATGTGATGTGCACGTGAGCACGCCCACACTCTTGTATTATAAAGACAACCAATTTCTTACCCTGACATTGTTTTATTTTATACAAGGGCTTTCACAGATCAAACTACAACTTGGTCAATCAATCATCTTTTAATTGATTTAACTTTCAAAAAATTGGCTATTACCAAATCTGCTGTACAAGCAATCTTTCTGAAGGAACTGAATTAAGTGTGAGATACTTTTTGGTGTAGTAAACACAATTTTCACACATTGTTGGAAAGAAAGGCTGTTTGTAACTCCTCCGTTTTTTTCATTTTGATCTGCAGTAGTACACAAAGCCAAAACAGTCTGAACAACTGTGTGTTTTATTTTAAGCCCCACCAATGAATCAACTAAAGCTATAGCAGATTAAGCTACTAATTGAAGCTTTCACCTGTACTTGCCTCAGGGTAATTGTCACTTTCATAAGCAGAATGATTAGAATGACTATGTAAAACAAGTTATCACCTGTGAGTCTAGCAATGTAACATATGTTATAAAATGCAAATGATCCGGATGCTACGTGCAGCCTCTGTACTGTAACACTACAGATCTTTGTTATCCCTTTCTTAGGGGGGACATGACAAGCCAGCAGTCATAACAAAGAAGGTTGAATTACTTGTTCAGAGATGTTTCAATAGGGATGATCATCACATCAGTTAGATTTAGAAGTACCACCATTAAAAATTACCCTAAAAGCAAGAGGGTGCAAGAAAGAGCAGCCCAATACCCATTGCTGTGATTTGGAGGATAATAGATTATACTCCAATTGTTTCTTAAATTTCAATTGCACTTACCTAGTAGATGTTCCTTTGTGAGAATTCACTGCATTGCAAGATCTTGAGATGCTTCCCTGGTGCCTGTTTTAAACTACTACCATGTTGCTGAGCTGAACAAGGTTGAAGCTGAAATATTTAACTAAGTGTCTTTCAGTCTTTCTCTGTTGTGTAAATCAACTGTGTACCTGTATACAATTTTGTGAGTGATGATGCATCATGCCAACCTCTACAGCCTACCTGAATGCTCTGTTGTCTGGTTCCTTGCAAATTGCCCAGATATGGACTCAGTCTGGTACACGCTTTGTCATGACTTCCAAATACTGTACATGTACACAGAATTCAGCTGCATAGAAGGAGCCTCCCTGAAGAGTAGGAAAGCATTGTGAGTATACTCGGGTGTCCACTGGGCAAGGGCATGCAGCCCTTCACTTCCAGAAGTGTTGCACTGGAACAGCATTGAACCCACCCATTTCATGGACGCCGACCCCCTGGATGATGGCTGAAGTTGAGGATAATTGACATCTCATGCTCTGACTGCTTCTGGTCAAAAATAGTCTGACCATTTCGACATTTTAATTGGTTTTTGATTTTTGCCTACATTCCTTTTGCAAAAAAAGGATGCATTTTAAACAAACAGACCAATAAATACACACAGTGTTTGACAGGAGAATCCGCACAGGTAAAGTGACCAAGGTGAAAAGGAGGACAGGGCACCAGTGCTTTTAATTTTTATATGGAAGAGGGAACTTCAGCAGATGTAGCTTGTTAGGCAGGTCAGTCTTGCTGAAATTCCTGTTCCTGCAGAAGTGTTGAAGGTCCAGGAGCCCTGTCCTTGTCTTCATGTGGCCCACTTTTAGGGGACTCAAAATATAGGAATACTTGAAAGGCTAGGCATTGTCATCTCAGCTGTAACCTCCACAAGCACAAAATGCAGTTGGTCACTGAAACTTGACTGCAAAGAAACAGGCCGCGTTTCCATAAACTTTGAAAGCTGCACTGTGGCCTATGGGATGGCCGGAAATGCCATTTGAATGCTGATCTGTCAGCTTCCATTATTTCATGCCTACAGACTTGTCTGAAGCACAGTTCGGACAGGTCAGGGGCAAAGATTAAGTGCCTCTGTGCTCATTTTGTGCAGAATACACAAAGACTAGTAAGCAGAATATCTTCCAGCATTGGTAGAGGAAAAGCATCCTGCTATGCCGCTTCCTGCATGTAAGCGATCTGCTCATTCTGTACATGCTCCATTTTCCTAATTTCCCAGATAAAACTTCAAAGAGGAATGTAATCACTAATCGGAGATATTTTGCATTTCTATCTGGACTGCACTAACAGTACTGGGGTGGAGATGATTTACATTTCAGCTGAATTAAGACACATTTTATTTTATTTGACTTTACTGTTTCTTGTTTTACTTCTGATTTCCTATCGCAGCTTCAGGATAGCAAACATTTTCTAGCTGGAATGTATATTTATTTCAAATAGTTATATTCCATCTTTCTATCAAATCAAAACCGAAATTCAGAGCGGCCAAAACATTTAAGAGTCTGGTTAAATCTAGTGACACAACTACAAAGCTTTCCACTCTGCTTGCATTATGCTGGATCAAGACCAAGGGTGGGCAATCTCGCATGTTCTGATTTGATAGCAGCCCAAGGAGGAAGAGCTAAAGGGAAGGCCTAATGTGCATTTTTAATATTTAATTATTAATATAATTTTGGAGGGTTGCTACAATGTTGTTTCATGTTAACTGAAAAATACATTTAATTAAAAAAATGTTTCATTAACTGAAAAAGCCCCCTTCTACTCCATACTGACATTTTTGTTAAGAAGTGAAGTAATAGGGGCATGGGAGACCCAGGACTGATAAGTCCCCCAAAACATGGAAAAACTGTTTCATGTGCACTAGAAGAGGAGCTGGCTGGATAGCTCAGTGAGTTCAGTATCTCACTGTGGTGCCAGAGTTTGGGAGTTCAAATCCTCAGTGTGCCTCCCAGAAAAGCCAGCCTGTGTGACCTTGGGCAAACTGCACAGTCCCAGGATGCCCCCCAAAAGAGAGAATGGTAAACTACTTTTGTGTACTCTGTACCTAGAAAATCCTAAAAAGCATTGCCATAAGCCAGAATTAACTACATTGGACACATACACACACGCTAGAAGGGACAAGGGTGGAGCAGGGGTGCTAGTGGGCTGCAAAAACCTTCCCTTGATCTACGTCATTAGGATCATGATCACCTAACAACACTACTGATGGTCTCTTATATTGCGGAAGTATTTTACAGTTATCCTGACAAAAGGCATTCTTCACTGAGTGCTATGCCCTGCAACAGGACTAGTGAAGGCAGAGTCGTCCAGATGTTGGTGGACTGTCATTCCTCTTAGTCCTAGTCAGCACAGGCAGTGGTAAGGGATTATGGGAATTGTAGAAGAACAATCTCGTAAAGGCCACACCTTCCATAGCCCAGCTGGGCTTCCTGACATGCCCACAGCTGCCACCCCATTTAGATCCCTGAGATTTACTCAATTTTAGCAGGATTCTCTTAGAAAGCACTCATGTTCACCTGAAAATGCAAGACTTCATTATCCTTGTGCTATAATTAAGTTCATTTCTTGGGCATGCAGATGACAGTTTCCTCCAGCTAGCTATTGACTTCTGTTAAGAAAAAGCTGAGAAGGATGAGCTTTTCAGAGGAAAACTCCCCTAACTTTGGTAACAATTCTGCATTGGCAAGCTGAACAACTGCTTAAGTTGGCTCCCTTATACAAGGGCTACTATGAAGCCATTATTTGCTATAGAAACACATTTTTAGCCTCATTATATCAGCTGAAAGGAGTCCATCAAACATCATCTTTTTCTATTCATCTGTCGAAATCCAGCCATCCACTTCTACTGCACTTGGAACAATTTCAAAGTGTCGTAGGCTACCTGTTCTCATTATGTTCTCACAATTCAATCAATAGCCTCAGGGAAATGGATTGTATATACTCAGACAGAGTCCAGAGTGCACTATTCCAGAACACCACTTGCCCTCCTGTTGTTTCACATTAGCACTCTTGGTAGATTATCAAAAAGACAGCCTTCAGCTCCTGTCTCAGAGTTGTTCTTCAGCTATGTCCAGGTAGTCACCCTGGACATAGCTGAACAGCATATATATTTGCAGGGCTGCCAGAGGAAAATCCTCCTTTTGAAAATGTCTTCCATGTGAAGGGCCAGCCAGTCCAAGCCAAATTTAATAAAGTACAAAGAGGAAGGTTAGGAAACTCAAAGATCAGGGGAAACCCACAATAAAAATCTGGATAATCAGTTAATGTCACCTGGCCACTGTCTTCCTCAATCAACTGAGATGGGCTATGGTTTTGTTTAAATTACCAAACACTCATTTCTCATTCTCTGTATATATCAATTTACATACATATTTTTATGCAAAGCAGTGTCTTCTTTTAATCCCTTTCTTGTTGGTGGATATTATTCTTCCTGATGATGAATGACTGGCCACTAGAGATGAGTACGAATCAGAAAAATGGTGATTCATTTTGATTTGTGATTCATCAAGAATCATGAATTACTAATTTATGATTTTTTCTGATGAATTGATGAATCGATTTATCAAATCATTTTTTACTTTAAAACCATATAAAATGGGGGGCCCCAGCACTTAGAAACACCAAATGCACAGGGAAGCTTCCCCTGACTCTCCTCTACAAGCCCGGCAAGTTTGGTGACATTTGGGTTTCCGATGTCCAAGTTATACATTCACAAGGAGGGGCCCCCAGAAACGTTCTACCCATGCACCTAGAGACACCAAAATCACAGAGAAGCTTCTACTGATTGGGTTTCAGACATCCAATGTCAGCAATGAAGTCTGCAGGAGGGTCAGCTTCATATATTTTGTTGCGTGAAGAAAAAAGACAAAATGTTTTTCCCATTACACGTACAAAATCTGACCAGACTGGCAACTGAATTTTATTTCAATAGCAGCATTGAAGTACTGTCCTCCACCACATCTGATGGTAGCCGGCTCCCTTACAAAGCGCAGAAGATGCCTAAGACACACAGAGCAATGCATTCTCCAGCATTTACAGCCTGAACCAACCCCTTCACTCTGCCCAATGGAAGGGTTGGTTCTGGGGTGCACATACGATGTGGTATTAACTAAACTGGGATTCTGAAGAAGCATCTAGACATTTGGCTGGGAGAAAGAAAGGATGCCTATATGTACCATATTAGGAAACAAATTCTTCCTGTGTCACCACTGGATTCTTGGTTTATCATCAATATTTTCAGTCATAAAAACAAGCACTGGATTACAAAAACATGTGGCTTAAAATCCACACATCTGGGAGTGTTCACTTGCAGCCAAATCTTCCTTCAGGCAGCTTCATTCCTCTGTTCTCTCCTGTTCCCTTCTGTTCTCACACCATAATATAGTCGTCCATGTGCTTAATGTCTTTCAAGAACTTTGGGAATCATCATACATGTGGTGTTATTCCACTGATCCCATCACTAGGGAAGGGAAACAGCAGAACACCTGGATTTTCCTCCTGGAAGGTAACACTATATAAATTTACTAACAAGCCAAGGTCTTGTTCATTCTTTTATTTGTAAAACATTTGCAACAAGAAGACAATTGCCTTGCTTTTTCCCAAAGCAAGAAATCAGAGGAGAATTCCAGATAAGCATTTGAATTAGGTTCTGCTCTTGCATGAACTATGACTTGAAACTTAATTGTGTTTCCATAATTTATTGTTTGCAAAGAATCCACAATAGTTCAACAACAAAAGCAGGGCTCGTCCCTGCCTCCATTCCCTCCTTCTGCAAACAGTAAACATATATGTGTACTTGTGTACAGTATATACTGCTGCATTTTAGCAGTTTAGATACTCTATATTAGAGATGGGGATGACGCACCATTTTGGTGAGTCGTCCCGCTTCGTGAGTCGTCAAAAGTTGATGACTCACGAAGTATGAAGTTGCCCCATGAAGCGACGAATAACGAAGTTATTTGTCGATTTGTGGGGAGTTATTAAAAAAAACACCCTGCTGCCACCGCCACCCCCACCCTGCCACCGCCACCCCGCCACCACCCTGCTGCCACCGCCCCCTCCATCCCCTCACCCCCGCCAACATCCCCTTACCATAATTGCTGCCACCGAGGTCTCCATCTGGCCTCTGCAGCACGGCGTGTAAAAAGGGAGACTGGCTGCCCTTTGCAAAGATGGCGGCTGCGGCTTCATTTAGGGTAGGGAAGCTGCAGCTGCCATCTTTGCAAAGGGCAGCCTTCCATTGCTTTTGCTTTACTACTACTGTAGTGGTCACCCTGGCATGAATATTCAGCAGCATATTTGCATGAACCAATAGGGAGCTGTTGGGAGGCAGAGCCAGCTAGACAGAAGGGGGGCTGTAGAAAAATGCGAGAGATAGAGTTTTGAGAGTAGATAGGGAAGAAAGGTTTGAAGAGAAAGGAAGATAGTTTGGGTTTTGAGGCAGAGAGAGAGTTTAAGGAGTGAATAGTCAGAGAGTTATCTGTATTAGTTAAGATAGAAGAGGTTAAAGGAAAATACTGAACGCTTTGTGTAACTTTAAGAATGTGCTTAAGAACTATTCCTAAAACAACTTGTAACCAATAAACCTGTTTTATTTCAAAGTTAAGTACTGAATGGACCTCAGTCTTTCATAAGAAACATAGTTGGTAAAGAGAACAACGGGTGGCAGCGTGGTAAAGGACGTGTTGGGATACTCGCGTGAGCTCTTTGTGTGGTGAAACAAGCAGGGGCCACCGGGTAAACATCACAAGGACTAACTACATTTGTTTTGTCTTCTGAACAGAGTCCCTAAATCTACACCTGGAACGTCTCAGATTCGGTGGAAGGGATGCTGAAAGTGAAGAACAGATTCTGGAAAGTCTAAATGGAGTTCTTCAAGCTCTGACTGAAGATAGTTAAGTATTACCAAAATACAATTTTTGCTGGCTCAGCCTGATCATTTGCCTGCCCACCCCCAAGTCACTACACCTCTCTACAATAATGGTTTAGGACACACCATCTTTATTTATTTATGTGGGGGTTTTTTATTTAGAGTTAGTCTCCACACAGCTGGATCCTCTCTATTAAGCCACTAACATAAAATGTTGCTTACCTCCCAGTGCATTTCTGAAATAAAATCCAGAATTGGATCGAAAAATTATAGCAATACAACATCATAAATTTCAGCTATGATTTGCTAAGTTAAGTTAAGAAGTGTGGTGGAAATTTGGTGATTCCCTTTTATAATTAGCAGAGCTTGGAAATACAAAAGCAACTCTTGCAGCACAGGGGAAACACAGGAGAGAATAGCAAAAATCCAAGCTTCCACCAGCCCTTTGTTCTCACTTGTTGTTGTTGTTTAGTCGTTTAGTCGTGTCCGACTCTTCGTGACCCCATGGACCAGAGCACGCCAGGCCCTCCTGTCTTCCACTGCCTCCCGAAGTTGGGTCAAATTCATGTTGGTTGCTTCGATGACACTGTCCAACCATCTCATCCTCTGTCGTCCCCTTCTCCTCTTGCCTTCACACTTTCCCAACATCAGGGTCTTTTCCAGGGAAGGGCTAGTTCTCACTAGCCCTTTGTATATAAAAGGAAAAAAAATACAAGTAGCTTAAGTAGAAAAGAAAAAACTGCCTTTACTTAACAGTTGATCTTCAGTTATAATCAAAAGGATAAAAGAAGCTAAAAGAAAGGTATTGCAGCCATTATCCACCATGCTATCCACATTGGCCAAGGGCAGGAACAGAGAAAGAGCATGCTTGCTCCAGTCAAAAGTCATAGAGGAAAAGAGAGGACAAACAAACAACCAGAGGCAAACAGAGAGGGAGGGGCAATCCTCAGTTGGGGAACAGGTGAAATGACTTTGTTAATTGGTCAGTAGGAAAGGAGAGAATCCCTTTAGGTTCTAAAAAACTACCTCTTTTCCACTTATACCTAGAATTACAAGGCATGATATTATCCCAACAAGAAGCTGGTGTAGACATTTGTTGTTGTGTGCAACAGCAGATGCCTATATCAACTTTTAAACTTGAAATCATGCGTATCCTACCTCACCAGCCGCAATCCCTACTGCAATACAAAGATAATGCACAGAGTCATGATATCAGGACATGAGTACATTATACTAGAAAGCAAAACAGTTGAGCAACACCTTTTGTTGTGTTGGAACAACTAGTTTGGTCTTGATTCAGTTGTGTTAGGACTGTGTGAAAATTATTTCTGATTTTCAGAAACTGATTGCGAAATATTTCTCATTATGACACTTAATCGTTTTTTTTTCTTTTTTTGAAAACTAGTATTTACCATACATACTAGTTCATGGTTTCACTTCCAACATTTTTATACACTTCCATTTGGTTAGTAACATCTCTGATGTTTCTAGTCCTATATTTTCTTCAGTTCTTAAATTTCCCTATCTTTTCCCTTTGTGATGGGAAACATCTGGACCAAGCCAGCCTACAAAGTAGTCTCAATCTGCCTCCAAACACTGGTATTTGGTCCCTGGCATCTTCAAAGGATGAGGTAGCAGGAGACTTAGAAAAACCGAGCTAGATGGACAATATGACCCAGCATAAAACATCTTCTGTGTGCCTATCGTGTCCACTAACCACTGAGATAAATGTGTAGCTATTATCTTTGGAAGACAACAATATCAGAAGAACACTACTCACAGAGTACTCACTAGGATTGATGTGTTCCAGAAGGTTAACTGCTATTGCTGAGACTCTCTGAGCCGCCCGGTTGGGTTTGTTTGTTTTTTTTGTTTAGTGCCACAATTCCAAGTGCAGGGTGAGCCTTGCTCCTTCTATCAATACATCCTCCCCCTTGGTCTGTCATTCTCTTCTTCTTTCGGTTCCTGCCTCTTATTCTACGGTTGCTGTGTTAAGCAGCCATCATCTGCTCTTAGTCTCTCCCTTCCTTCTAGTCTGTCCTGGAAGCACATACTGAAAATTGAGACTCCGCTCTTATCTAAGGTGCTATGCCAATGTACCGTTTTTCTGCCCTCCTAAAATCTGGTCCTTTGTTCCTTACATTGGTCCCATGCCACTGTGATACTTGATATAAGTTCAAACCCCATAACAGCTGCCTGTCAACAACCCTCTTCTTCTTGCCTGTTGTTTTACAGAGCACAGGCTGCTGCCTATTTCACTAAGAGAGATAGTGGTGAGAGGGACTGGCCATTCTGACATCACCTGCTGAAAGCATTCACCATTATGAGCTCATGCTGATGCTGAATCCTTCTAGGAGAGAGACTGCCTGGCCATTGTGACCTCTCTGCTGATGCTCCTGGCCTGAAGAAGAGAAATTGGTCATTTCAAATGCATCCTGGTGTTGCCTAGGCAAAGAAGATAAACTGGCCATTGTGAAATTGTGTTGCTTATGCTCCTAGTTTGAAGGACAGAGACTGGCCGTCATAATCTCATGCTTCTACCTGAAACAGAACAGCCATGGTGACTTCATAATTATGTTTCTTATCTGAAGAAGGCCATTCTGAAAAAGCCTGGTTAATTTGAACTACTGCTAATGTCTCTTTGCTTGAAGGGAAGTCACTGCCCTTTGTGATTTCTCTCTGATACTGAAGGGGAAGAAGAACAGGAGAGAGAGAAACTGGTCCCCAGCGGACACTTCGCCAACCATTTCAATAGTAAAGGTGCCATTTGCATTGCAGTCCAAACACAGATTTTTTTTTTTTTAACATTTTATAAGTTTTTCAATATATCTACATTCAATTCGTGCTTGTTAAACATTGTGTTACATGGGCTGCTTATAATTATTTGGTTTTTTTTTTCATCTTGGTGTCTTCTTAGTTGTCCCTTCAAAATCTATACATTATTTAAACATTTAAACCATCCATGTGTGTATTTTAGTCTACAATATTGGCTACTATCATAATATTGTTCTCATAGTATACAATGTTCTCAAAATCTTCTAATAACATACCTAATAAAAGTAATTCTAGTTTCAAATCTATATAATTTTGAGGTGATTTAACCAACCAACTTTGTATTTTATACCAATAATAAGTAAATAGGTTCCTAACACATAATAGATGTTATCTAAAGCATTTTATACAGATTTTCTTTATATAATTGTTTAGCCATTTCTATCTCCACATTTTCTATCATGTCTATATCAATATAATATCTAATGTATGTTCATTAGGTACTATTTGTTTTACCTCATCCTTGTATCTAGCTTCAATTTACCTTAATAACCACCATGCCATGCCTTTACACTGATTAGTGATCCCTTATTTCAGTTTAATTCCCATTTCTAATATATAGGATATATCCCCTTACAATTCCAGAAGTTAGGTATATACATGCTTTCAACGTTGAAGGCCACCTTAATATTTTTTCCCTTTTCATCTTTCTAAGTAACTCCTTCTTTTGCCAAACACAGATTTCTTATCTTCTTTTTTAAAAAACGTTGTCATCCTCTGAAATGCAAGCTTCACTTCTTCCCAGGCAGGCAGGAGGCTGACATCACTCTCTCCAAGTGCTTAGTGATATACCTCTGTGTGCTGTCCCCATTATCAATGCCTGCTAGCACTTACCCAATGAATGGCAACTACTAAACAGCAACCATCACTAGAAGATGAGGAAAGCTGTGATTCCTCTCCAAAAAACAATGGAAAACCAACATTTTTTTAAAAAAATCAAAACATTATATTTTATATGCCTCTTAAAGCATTCATACCAACAGCCCCCATGTACTAGATACACTCCTCACTGCCTGATATCTGACCCTGATGAAACAATTTTCCAGTTTCCTATTGGGAAAGTGTTGTGATTCCTCTAGTAAGTGTTCTTACTGTATGCACGCATGAACCTCATGCAGCTTTACTGCATCCTTACACCCACACTCACACACCATTTCTGCAGACAATTTAGCAGAACGTATTTTGAGTTGCGGTTTTCTTATACATACAGTGGAGCAGCTTTGCTGGTGCAGGGGGACATTCCCCCCCACCCCAACAGCCACTGAGGATGATGCTAGGTCAGAAGGCCAAAAGCTAGCTAGCTAAATAAATATCAAACAGGAAGTAACTGGATGTCAACTTCTAATTGTTGTTGTTGTTGTTTGGCTTGGTCCTCCTACCCTGATCAAGGAGGCTGTGCCCCTTCCAGTGGAAAAACTACTGTTCCTGGATGAACTCATAAAAAAGAAATTCGTAGAGAAAGAACCCACAGAACTGTGGGGTATTTTGGGAGCTTTAATTTGTGTGTGTTTTGTTTGTTTGTTTGTTTGTTTTTGCATAATCCACAACTCTGTAGTGCCCAGACTGATGAAGATCTGTATGAGGTTGATATCTAGCTTTCTGATTTTTAAGTGATCCAATAAAGGTATCACCCACCCTTTCTTTCACGAGCTGAAAAACTCATTCCCTCCCCATTTTTTCCCCCTCAGGGGGTTCATGGAGTAGAGCAAGAGTGGCTCAAAAGGAGTCTTAAATGTCCACACTTTGGCCATGGAGTTCTCTTTACTCAACTTTGGACAAGCATTCTGTTAATCATTCTTCTAATGCTTTCCTTAAACAATATTTCGAGGACAAGGTACTGCATAGGATAACAAAGAAATAAAACTAATGCAGTTTCCTTGACATGTTCCCCAAATCCTCTTGAGAATGCAGAGGTTATGCTGACAAACAAAGGAGGAAAGGACCTTCTAAAAGGAGACAGTTTAGAAATGTTAGTTCTCTGCTCAGTAAATTGTCCACCAAAGAAACAGAAGACATGCAATTGCTAATAACTTCTAAACTTAACTTTAAGGTTACTTCAGCCCAGGGCCAGTTGAAGCCATTTTTCTGCCTAAGGCAGAGCAGCAAATGATGCCCCTCCCCACAAGGCCATCGTACATAGTGGCTGAAATCCTGTTGCTTACCATAGTAAGTCATAGCTAGAGGGGGAAGAAGTGAATCTAAAAGAAAAAAGTAGAGAGCAAAAAACAGGAAACAACATGGATTGCAAACCAATAAAATAGATTCATTCAAAACAGCAATTCAAAACATTTTGTAAGACAGCTGAAATCCTGTTGCATAATGGAATAAGTCACAACTGGAGTAGGCCTGTGGAATCAGTAGAACATCTGGAGACATTGACTCGCGAACTTCCCATTGATTCAATGGGACGACTCTTACTAGAGGAGGATTTCAGCCAATCTCTAAGTCCAAACAAACTATTTTGTCTTTGTTTTGTCTTTGTTTTGTTTTTAGAAAAATAATCATAGTTACCTCTCTCCATCTTCATTAAAGCAGAAGTACAATAATACGTAGATAACTAATAATTTGCTGCCTTTTCATGATAATATCTGAGGAGGCCATCTCATGCTGGCTACTGGTGGGGCCAGTCCTGTGTTTGTCTCAGGTTAACCCCTTAATCATTACATCTTATGTGAAAGCAGCAATAACTGAGAATTTAAACTAGCTTCAGGTATGGCAATTCCTGTTTTCATTTTGATTTTTTCCCTGGAAAACACCATAGAATAAAGTTGTGTATCTTAGTCAGTAGTTAGTAGGAAGGATTTGCTGGGTGAATTCAATTACTTATTGAACTACAGTTCAGCTTTGGCTTTATTGATGTGGCAGCAGGTGATTTTACCTGCAAGCCCTTGCTAAGCAGCTGCCACTTGCTCTTCGGAGGCGGTGTTTTGTGTGGTTGCCATAACAACATAACTGGGTCTTGAATGTAATGCAGCCTGCCTTGCACAGCAGAAGGGCAACATTTGACAACTTTTATGTAACAACATGTTCCTCAAAGCAGACTAATTTTAAGTGCAGTTCTGCCCAGAGCTTGGAGAAATTTGTATATATTTTTGGATTATAACTCCACGAATCCCCTAGACAGCTTGGCCCTTGGACATGTTGATTGTCAGATTCTGGAAAAAAACAACAACCATTTAGAGCATATTTTCCAAGCTCTGTTGCTCTCATTGCAAATGTGGCAGACACATTGGCCAAAATCCTGTTGGTAAACATAGTAAATTGCACTACAGCAGTCCATTGAATCAATGAAGAATGTAGTAAGCCAACCTCTCTGTAAGTCTCTTTAATTCAAATAGTCCTACTCTGTGACTGACTTTAGCATATTAAGTCACAGTTAAAGTAGGCCCATTTGAATTAGTAGAACTTATAGAGGTGTTGACTCACTAAATCCTCATTGCTTCAATGGATCTACTCTAGTGTAGTTTATTACACTAAGCAACAAGAATTTGCATGTTGTTCTTTTTGCAGTGGGGGCAAAGCAGGAAGACTATGGTTCTTTCCATTCTTTATAAAACTCACAAAAATTATTCTATACCCATGCAGGGACCTCATGTGGTCGGCACAAGATGATAGTGTCATTAATTTATGGCCATATTAGTAGTTGGTGGCCTCTGCTTGCCAGTGTTAAACACAAGCTGCCAGTCAAGTCAGGACCATGTGAGCACCATGGATTTCCTCAATGGCTGCAGTAGAAATGCAAGTAAAACAAAACAATCTACAGCCTTCCAGATGTTTGTCCTACAATGGCCAGCATCTCTACCCACTATGATGTTTTAGGCCAAAACATCAGGAGGACCAGAGGTTCCTTACCTCCTATGTAGCTGTAATGAACTGCTCTGCTTAGTAGACATTGTTAATTTCTCTCACTCGCTCACTGTGTTTCTAATGGCAGGTTGCAATTCCAATTGCCTAGCCCTTTTAACTTTCATGCTGCTGTTATAAATCTCCTCAGGGGCAAGATTTTGCTGAAATTTGGGGGACATCTTGGGCAGTGGGTTTCATTGGGAGCCCTCTTGTTTCCTCTCCCTGGTCAATAACTCAAGCATGGATTGTAAAAGCTGCCTCAGATGCACCCAAGTGCTTGTATATGCTGAGTGAGATTTTCCCCAGAAACATAGTTACAGCACCTTTCTCAAGATCTCTGCAGCCTATATATGTGTGTATGTGTATGCATGAGTGGAAATCCCCACCAATCTTGCTAAGCTCCATCCTGAAATGCTAGATACAGAATTAGAAAATAAGTTTAAGAAAGTCCTCTATACTGATAAAGAACTCAAATGCAGCAAAATAGAATTCATCCAGGCTGAAATATGTATTTTAGAGCTGCACCCCTCTGTTTAACTCAACTCCCTCATCTAGAAACGATTCCAAACAATTGCTCAGATTTCGTGAATCTCCAAGGAAAATAACTGAGGCACATAATGTAAATATGGTGTGCCATGGGAGTCTAAACATGGGAAATAAATGGAATTAAGAAAGTGTCCTCATTCCAATTTTTAAAATTACAACAATTTCCAAAAAGGTAGCCATGCTAATCATGAAAGCAAAAATACTATAGTATACAGATGAAATGGGCTGTAAAGCTTGTACAGTAATAAACGTGTTAGCCTTTATTAAGCTGCTACAAATTTTTTTGTTGTTTCCAAAAAATTGTACTGGGAATAATGCCACAACTAGACATGGAGACGAATATAAAAACAAATCAGCATATTTTTATTTTATTTTTATTTATTATACTTCATTATTCATTAAATATCCCTGATTCGTCAGATATTCATTGCTTCGTATTCCTGGGGTCCAGAGATCCCAACGAATATGAAGAAACTCATATAACCCTTTTATATTCATCCCTTTGTTCCTTATCTGCTTATGCCCCCCGCGAATCAGCTGTTCCTCAGAGGCATAAGCAGAGAGGGGTTTTCCCTTCTGGCAGCTTGCTACCCCGGGGATGGGGGATGGCTTGGTTCCCCTTTCCTCCTCTTCCTATGCCTGTGCCTCATAAGAAAAAGAGGGAAGGGATCAAAGAGGGATCAAAGGGATCCCCCAGCCGCTGCAGGATCACTTTGATCCCTGCTTTCCCTCCTCTTGCTATGCCCCACACGGGACTTAGCAAGAGGAGGGGGAAAGGATCAAAGCACTGCAGGGTTGCTTTGATCCCTGCTTTCTCTCATGACCCGACAAATGACAAATTGATTCATTGTTTGTCGGGTCACTGGGGGGCAATTCGTGGTTATGGGTCGTCAAGTTTGATGACCCATGAAGCAAGACAAAGCGCCATTTTGGCGTTTCGTCCCCATCTCTAGCTACAACTTGAATAACAGGTTAAGAAATGGATGTGGGAGCCAATCTTTATTTCCTCAGTGGCCTCATTTTGGCTACTGCATTTACTAGCTTTCTGTATGTCAATAGAAGGAGAAATATATCACAGCCCCCTCTTGAGACAGTTGATTGAACACATTTATGGCGAATTTAGTGGGCACATGGGCATGCACATAAGAACCACCCATGAATGTTCCTACACACCTGGAAGCATCACGGACTTCTATGCATTGAACATATAGTTGTGAAACAGCTTTGTAAGTGTGCTTAGCTGAAAATACATATTCAGACTTATTCAGACTTCACCCTATTCAGACTTCACACTAAGAAGTGAAGATCTAAGACACTAGCTGCCATGCTGGGTGGCAAAGCTTACACACATGCCCACCCCACCCATTTTGCCCTACATGTGCTCAAGGCAATGTCTGAATGGGGCTGATGTGCTGGCTTCAGCTCAACACCACAGGAATTCTAGTAATCACCTCCTACCCGAGGATCATTTCAAGCACAGGATTGCATCTGGAGATGCTTCAGGAAAGGGAAACCAAAACTGATTATGGGGATAGCTTTGATCAAAACAACATGCATCATAAATCCTCACCAAGAGTAGCCACCATTGTAGACAGCATTTCTGGGAGTGGACTTGTCTGTGGGACATAACTGACTATCCCTCAGTGCATCTACTGCTTGCATAGACATAGGAAGGTGCATAGACGCTATTATCACATAATCTGCTTCAGTCCTCCATTCTAGCTGAACAGACTGGTAGCCGATGGAAGCTGTTTACTGCTTAGCCAAGTGAAACTGACTGAAAGAAGACAAATTGAAATAATATCAACTGTGGGTCCTGATGGCAATTTTTAGAGTATCTATTTAATTGTATTTTAATTGTTTTATCTTTTTATTGTATTTTAATTGTATTTTAATTGTTGTAAGCCGCCCAGAGACCTTTGGGTAGAGTGGGCGGCATATAAGTTAAATAAATAAATAAATAAAATAAAATAAAATAAAACAAAGGGGAAGAATTATTATTTTTAAAAATGAAAGAAGAGACAAATCAACCCTTTGCAGATGTTCAAAGGCAGGGTTTCCAGATTCAGGTCATAATGCTGTAGGCTCTTCAGTAACTGAACACCAATTAAACTTGACACAGCAGATGGATCTCTATCCTAATAGAACATACAGTAATAGTCTTAACTGCTAAAAGGGAACACATACACTTCAGTTGTTCTTCTTTGCTAAGGCTGCACCCTTTCCCTCTTTTTAGTGGTTCGTCTCTGTGTGTTTTTAATATTTGTCCTTGGTAAATCACTATATTTTGTTTGTGTGTTGGTGCAAGTTTGGTGATGCCTTTTAAATATTTGGTATGTTTCTATCACTACTGACTGGGTGAAGGGAGCAGATATGTCTAACTTCCAGTGCAGTGGATCCCAACCTTAAGTCCCCAGATGTTCATGAACCACAGCTCCCAAAAATCCTAGCCAGCACAGCTGGTGGCAAAAGCTTTTAGTCCAAGAACATCTGGGAACCCAAGGTTGGGAACCACTGCTCTAGTGACTATACATGTAAATACAGGCAAATGGACACATGCCACCTGCTGTTTAACATGCTACAGTGCTTGAGGCACGTTGAGAATGAGTGATTACTTGTTATACAGCAATTACTGAGTTTATCAGGAGACATCTGGGAACAGAGAAACACATGCTGGGGGAGAGTGGAGTTGCAGCAAGAGATCATTTGAAAGTTTGCAGAGAGATTAGGTCCATATAACTACAGGCACATAAACTTTCCATTGATCACTGGGAACTTTTTCAGAGTTCATGCAATGGCTTCCAGGAAAAAAGGCCAGAGCACAAGAGATTCACACATATCAAGTTCTTCCAGCTTCTTCCTAAACAGGGTCTAGGTGGGAAAGGAGCTAGGAATTCTATGAATGCCACACTGAGTACCAGGAAACAAGAAAGGTATAACACAAATCCTCTAAGGAAGTGTAAAATAATGAAAACAGAAGTGTTGCAGCTCAGACTGATATAGGAGCTGTGCTATGTGCTTCTTAATTTTAAATTTATGGAAGCAAGGGAAAGTTGCTCAAGGTGAAGGATAAGCATTTGACACATGTTCAGAAATACATTTTTTATTTATTATCCAATATTGTTTCATATGCATTTTTTATTTTTATAAAAAAACACCTGTTCTCAGAGCAAGTGGAAGAATTAAAATGCCAGGAATAGATGGCATACCAACAGAACTATTTCAAGCTACTTGACTGAATCTTTCAAAATCCTAACAAGAATATGCTAACAAATATGGATGACGAAACAAGGGGCATCAAACCCCCCCCCAAAAAAGGAGATGCCAAAGAGTGCAGTAACTGCAGAACTATATTAATTTCCTATACAAGCAAAGTGAATTTGTAACAAAGAATTTTATCATATATCGAATAAGGAATGCCAGATGTTCAAGATGGATTGAGGAAAGGAAAAGGCATGAAAAATCATACTGTAAATATATGTTGGCTACTTGAGTATACCAAAGATTTTCAAAACAAAATCAGTTTGCACTTTATAGATTTCACTAAACCCTTTAATTGTGTGGTTTATGAAAAGTTATGGATCATTCATAGAGAAAAAATGGGTGCAGCATAACATTAGTTCGTCCTGATGCAGAATCTATACTCTGGGTTAGACTCTACTGTTAGGATAGAATCTGGAGAAATAGAATGTGTTGTCTTTAGCAATTATGTCAGACAAGAGTGTATTTTATCTCCCTAACTGTTTAGTCCATATACAGAATATATCATACAGAAATCTAGATTAAACTCCAATAAAGGAGAAGTGAAATGTGAGGGAAGAAACATCAGTAATTTAAGATGTGCAGATGGCACCATGTTACTGGCAGAAAATAGTAATGATTTGAATACTACTGATGAAGATTAAAAAAGAAAATATAGAAGCAGGGTTACAGTTGAACAGCAAGAAGACAAAAGAAATGATTACAGAAAACTGCATAGAAATCAGAAGAAGAATTAGATTTGGAAGCATATCAGGCAAAATCCAAAGAAACAAAACAAGACAAAAATATGTGGTACCCTAAAGACTATTATATTTTAAAGTAAGCTTTCATGTACATGTCCACTTCATCGGACATATGGAAACAGAATGAAATGTTGAATGAAGTACCAGTTTCACTTTTAACTATTCTCCTTCACCTTTCCCCTGTGCTGCCACTGTTTTTGTGTGTGTATATGTGCTTTATGCTCTGGTAACTAAAAAAGAATTACAGTAGACCCGCATATCCACGGGGGATCAGTTCCAAGCACACACATCCTCACAGATACTGAAAAATGTGGATAGCAAACACTGTATATTGGACCTGTAAGGACAATAACCGAGGGTGGCTGGTTACCATGACACTCTGCAAGTTAGAGGGAGTCGCCTCAAGATGCTGGGAGACTAGACAAAATGGCAGCAAGCAGGTTACTGATATAGCATCATTTCTGTTTCTTTCTAGTGGGCAGTTCTGGTAATTGCATTGTATGAACATGCATTTCTGGGTTTTTTCAATTAATATTTTTAATATTTTCAGACCTTGGATAAGTGAAACCACAGATATTGATTCTGTGGATACGGGATACCGAAACAAACCAACCATAAATCCTCCAATAAGTTCAACACTACCCATACTAGCTTCCAAAGCCATTAATGATCCTCCCATAGAGGACAACAGATAAGGCTAGAAAAACAAATCGACACTAGAAACTGGTTTTTGTGTCTGTGTGTTTTTCTCTCTGGCATGCACAACTGGGTACACAAAAGGAAATCCCTACAGTCTGCATCAGGGAGCTACTGCCTGAAGAGGTCCAGATGGTCATGCTAAGACTAAAGAAGAGCCCATTAACACAGACCTTGCACACAGCATGTTAGCCAGCTTGTTGCAATCCACAATTCAAAAATTAGAGTTGCCGAGGTCACAAACTAGTAATCCCTCCCCCTAGGTTGTGACCTGGCTGTCCTAGTTTCATATCACTGAGCATCCCTGTTGGCCTGCCCTTTAACCCAGCGGTGTCTTTTCTCACCATAGAGCACAGAACCTCCACCCTCCTTACTGAAAATGATGTTTTGCCAGCTTTGGCCCGGCTTCTCCAAGGCGACCCACTCTATGCAGCAAAGGCAGCCCAGGTGCTGGCGGAGATCGCTAAAGATGGTAGGTAGCCTGGCATTTGAGAAAGGTAATTGATTGCTCACGAATTGATTCAATAAATGCCTCCAGTGTAGCAATCTGTTCCTTAGCTCCATGGCTGTGAAGGTTACTGTTGCCTTTCTGACTTCCTTGCGGTTCCTCAAAACTAGCTTACTGCCATAAAAAAAAAAAATCAAGCTACATCTCTGGGTTCTTGTTTCTTCTGTTTTGTTTTACACTACAGCTTGCTGGATAGCTCAGTGGTGTAGGCATCTGGCTGTGGAACCAGAGTCTGGGAGTTCAATTCCCCACTGTGCCTCCTTGACAGGGACTGGATTTGATAATCCACAGAGTCCCTTCCAGTTTTGCATTTCTAAGCATCTATTATTTTAAGATTATAAACTCTCAACCTCTGGGTCCCAGATGCCTAAATCTATCCAGCAGTTATTTGTACAAATAAACTAGCATCCACATTTTTATACCAATCAGTGTTCCCCTTAGTCCTTTTTGGTGATGCATCAGGGACAACCCTATATGAATGTTTCCATGCTGCACAGTTACAATAATTCAACATCATTTTAAGTGTTGCGGTTCCATCCTTTGGGATTTTGGGAATTGCAGTTTGCTGATGTAACTTAGGATTTTTTGCTAGAGAGCTCTAGGCTTTAATTCAGTGCTGTACACTACAGCTCCGTAACAGAGAATTCCAAATATATCACCAACCTATATATTTTAAGACTCCATGGGAGAGAGCCATGGCAGTTAAAGGGGTATCACCGTACTGTAACTCTGCAGTGTGCTTCATGAATGAATATGGAGTCTCACCAGATTTTCAATGAGACAGAAAGAGGGAGATAAATGTTAATATGTTCAAGAAATTGCTGGGTAATGAATTCACTTTTTTTCAGATTAATTAAAAATAAGATTCAATAGAACAGTAATCATGTATTTTGCTTATATTAACAAGCACAGCGTGAGTTTCACAAACTTATTAGCATACATAAAAACATGAGCTACCTTTCAGTTTAGAACATAGCAAGTTCACACAGTGGTTTTATCATACTGCCATCTGAACGAATCTAAATTTAGAACTCCTCTATCCTACTTTTAATGGCATCATTTTCATTATACTCTTAAATAAGATCTCATTTCTTTGAACTTGACAATGCTGGGCTACACGATCAGAATAGTAGGTGAATCCAGCCTGTTTCTTTTCTGTCGGCAGAGGAAATGAAGACCCCCTGCATAGAGGCTGGCTTGATGCCAATCTTGATAACGCTTCTGGAAAGCACAGACCAAGAGATGCTACTTCACGCAGGCAGGACCATTGGCCGAATCTGCTATGATAACAGTAAGTAGCCACAATAAGGTGTTGAAAACATGTCAGTAGAAAAGATGAGCATCTGCTGGAAAGTTTGAAGGTTTGTCATCGACTAGGAATAGTTTGCCTCCTTCTATATCACAAAGGAGAAACCTCTTGAAGCTACATACTTCTGAATCTCTGCTTTGCCTGCTCTATATTAATTGTCTTGATTAGATTTTTATCAGTGTGTTGGGAAATAGGTTTGAACCTCAGCTCATCTCTTGAAAAGCCTTTGAGTCATGGAGAGATGGCAGAATGTTAAAAGTTACTTTTGATAAGTAATTGGTTGCAGTCATTTTTCCAAGGCCCAGGGAGGCAAAAATGTTTTTATTGCCTTTGAGGAAAAGAATAATGTACTCTTCTTTCTTGTTGCATAAACCAGTCCTTAAGGTACTTCACTTGGAAGACCCTTAGGTTAAACCTGGTTAATTGGGGGAATGAATTAATAACAAAGTACTAACCATTTTCCACTATAAAACACCATAGGCTGTTACCTTTTAACATGAATATATAGTTAGGTGGATAGGTAACTTGATGGGCAAAAATGATCTATAATAATAGCTATCCGAAGCCATGATAGTGGCTAATGGTTAGTAACTATCTGTCTGAGAGAGCTTTTTAAATGGATGGCTGTGCCTTGTTTCTTTGAATGTTTTCCATTTTTGTGTGGTATTTGTTTAGTTATTTTTAAATATTTGTATACTTACTGTTTTTAGCTTTGTCTTTGACTGGGGTCAGTTGCCTTGGGTCCTTTTTAAGGAGAAAAATTGGTGATTTTTTACAAAATAAATAACATAGAATAAAATAAATAAATAGTTCATCCTGAAATCCCACATGCTGTAGCATGCATGCAGCAAGGCCCACATCCAGCACTTGGGTGGTGTTGGTGGGTGGCTGAAAGGTACATTACTGTGGCCATCATAATAAATATAAACAGCCAAAACCTCAGAGCAAGGAATTTAAGTAGAAACAGTGTTTGTGAAATGAATCTTAATTTCAAAGTACCCCTTCTTAATGCTAGTCCCTGTGGAACGAAATGTTTGAGAGGACATGGAATGGGCAAAGTGCATTTTGAGTGTGTGTGTGCAAGCAGTGTGTGAAAACTGCTTTTCCTTCATGGAAGCAAAGGGATTCAGCAGTAGGGACGGGAGAGTACTTATCTAGCAGGATTACCCCCTCTTCTTACCTTGTTTGTGGTGCTACTTGTGGCTTTATCCACATACACCCATTACTTTTGTTTATGTCATCTTTTTAAAAAATCTGGGCACAAACAGTTAACTGTCTGTCCCATAAGGATGCCATATGTGGTCAGCTGTTGTATATATTTTAAAATATGTCTCTTCTATTCACAAAACTTTAACAGCGTATAGTATACTATCAATAGTAATGGTAGTATACTATAGTAATTATGTAGTGGTAGTAATAGAAATAAAGGGGAAAGGAAGATTCATGACTATGAAATGTCACAAGCTGTCAAATACTAAGTACCAATGCATGTTAAACATCAGGTGCCAGTTCATATCATCTACTTGTTGTTGTTTAGTCGTTAAGTCGTGTCTGACTCTTCGTGACCCCATGGACCAGAGCACGTCAGGCCCTCCTGTCTTCCACTGCCTCCCAGAGTTTGGTCAAATTCATGTTGGTTGCTTCGATGACACTGTCCAACCATCTAGTCCTCTGTCGTCCCCTTCTCCTCTTGCCTTCACACTTTCCCAACATCAGGGTCTTTTCCAGGGAGTCTTCTCTTCTCATGAGATGGCCAAAGTATTGGAGCCTCAGCTTCAGGATCTGTCCTTCCAGTGAGCACTCCGGGTTGATTTCCTTCAAAATGGATAGGTTTGTTCTCTTTGCAGTCCAGGGGACTCTCAAGAGTCTCCTCCAGCACCACAGTTCAAAAGCATCAATTCTTTGGCGGTCAGCCTTCTTTATGGTCCAGCTCTCACTTCCATACATCGCTACAGTATATAGTGGTAGTAATTATGAAAATACTGTCATTGTTAAGAATAGTAATGGCTCAGAAAAGTGCACTAAAAGTTTGTCATTCAGAGGCCTGTGTGGTGCCAAATGGGCCATAGTGGTTCTCAAGAGATCACTCTGGAGCCCTAATTTTTGCACTTACGTTTTCTAGATGACCTTCAGGAGCGGCTGGTAGGAGCAGGAGTAATCCCATCACTGGTCAGGATAATGTCTGACTACCCAGACAACGAACCTCTTGTCCGCGTCAACCTGCTGGCCTTATCCAACCTTGCAGAGCTAGGTAAGCATAACATTTATCTTCAGCCTCAATATCTGGGTGGTACTTTTGCTGAATTTGAAGGAGACTCAGCTTTAATGATCCCTCCTCCACCCACCAACATCCAGAGGCTCAAGGACAGGCTGGTAAAAAACCTTTCATGAAACAAAGCAAAATGTCTGCAACTGAAGGAGAGTGTTGTATATATGCTATCACACTGTAAGGTGTGGTCTCCCACTTTATGATGATTATTTATTTGACACCATTCATTAATTT
The DNA here is from genome assembly GCA_037013535.1 of Intellagama lesueurii. Classification (NCBI taxonomy): domain Eukaryota; kingdom Metazoa; phylum Chordata; class Lepidosauria; order Squamata; family Agamidae; genus Intellagama; species Intellagama lesueurii. The sequence continues at coordinate 161,773,532 of JBAJHW010000003.1, read as the reverse complement.
TTATTTTATCCTTCTTTGTTCATGTCAGAAGCAATCCAATGGTCATTCTGGAATGGAAGGATCAGCCAACAATGTGCTGTCATTGCCCAGGGAGTGCTCAAATGTGTTCACAGTCCTCACATTTGACGGGGGAAGGGTCATTTCATGTCCCCCCCTTATTTTATGTATTAAAAAAATGATTTCCAGCCCTTATAGTGCTCATATATCACTAAACAGCACTTCAGTAACAGGACTTGTAAGCAATAAAATACAATAGAATTACAGAAGAGAAGGGAAGTGTTTAAATAATATTAATATAATTGATAGCTGGCTGGATAGCTCAGTGCTTTAGGTACCTGGCTGTGGAGCCTGAGGTTGGGAGTTTGATTCTCCACTGCACCTCCTAGGGGAAGAGACAGCTTGTGTAGCCTTGGGCAAACTGCGCAGTTCCAGGGTGCCCCCAGAAGAAGGGAAAGGTAAACCGCTTCCGTGTATTCTCTACCTAGAAAACCCTGGAAAGGGTCACTATAAGTCAGAACTGAGTTGCTGGCATGTAATTATTATTATATATTATTATTAACATAATTTATGCAGAGATTAGCCCTTCACCTCTAGAGTTAGCAATTCCATCTCCCTCTTCCCAATCTTCCCAAAATACAAAACAGCCACTTCTCACCTCTGTAATCAGATAGAAATACTTTACACTTAAAATCAGGAGATTCAAACAAATTCAGTCTTTTATGCAGACACTGCTAAAGAGGCACTCTGCAAGACCAAGGCAGCAGAGCATCTTGTACATCAGCTGCGAAGGACAAGTCACCACGAGAAGACAGAAATCATCCTTGAAGTTCTACAGACGTTAGCAGAGAATGGTGAGAGAGCCTTGCTACCTTCCGGAGTTGGCGGGTGGTTTGCTCGTCTCTCCGGTCCATGCTGCAATGTTTGCTTTGTGAAGCGGGGAACAGAGGAAACATGAAATGCAATCATTTAAAGGCACTTTTTCATGGAGACCTGTATGGATTCCTATTGATTAAGGTTTAAATCAACTCCTTTTCTTTTGAATTTCTTTTTAAATTTAACTGTTTTTATAAAAGGAGAGGGATTGGCCTCTTCTAAAGCATTTCTGCCTAAAGCACTCTGGAAATCCCAGATGTTCTACCCCTCCCATTGAATATTACTCAGTATGTTTCTGGTGTGCCACAAGATAGGCTGCAAATCAGAGTAAGAGCACAAGTCCCATTCTCATACATTATCAAATCACAAACACTGAGCAAGAAGCTTTCAATGTCCTTGCTTTATTATGACCTCTGCAGATACCCTGAAATTGCAGCTGACTGAGACTGGTATTCAAGAGGCTGTAGTGGAGATCCTGCAGAGGCTCCAGGAAAGTTCCAAACCGGAAGACATGTGCAGCTTAAAAGCCACATCAGATTTGATCGTGTCATTGTTACTCGGAGGTATGAATACAAGAGGGCTGAACAAGGGTCTCGATGCACTGAGCAAGAACCGCCTTGAGAGTACCATCTGCTTCCTTGCCTTGTTGCAGACCCATCTGCAGTTCTTGTCTCCAGATTCCTGGAGGAGTCTTCACAGATGGCTACCTTCTAAAAGAGATCACTCACTTGCAGCATGTGCATTGTAATGCCCATGTTAGCTTCCACTGCCAGCCTGAGGCATTTAAATGCCAGTAGGCTAGCTTTCAATGAGAGGTTGTGGGAAGAGGGCCTCCAGTCAGGTCCAGTCAGCCAGCTACCAGATTCCCATACCTTGTCACACCTTTGCTCTAATATAACATTTTGTCCTAATGTAGAAAGGCTTAGTTTGTACATGTAGATGTACTAAATCAACACCTGTCAAGTTAGAAACCCCATGCTATCTATCCTGACTCTCAGCAGTTCAGGTCTCTCTCAACTCTGCTATCTCATGTCTCTTTTTGGCTGGAGAAGCTGGGGACTAGAGATGGGCACAAAGCAGAAAACTAATGGCTTGTGGTTCGTGGGTAGCCATGAACCATGAACCACGCATTTTCATGATCCCCGCCCCCAAATGAACTGGTTTGTGATTTATTTTTTAGATCCATGCTGGAGGGAACTGCCCACCCATCCACCCAGCCTTCCCCCTCCCACTGCCTCTGTTGCCTCCCTACCTTCTCTTCAACCCTCCACCGCCACTGCGGTGACCATCCTGACAGGCAGCAGGCCTGGCTTCAAGGACCAAGGCCTGTCTGTGCATGCACTCACCTGTCCGCTGAGTGGTGGGCACATGCACACATGCAGCTGACCAGGGCCTGCTGTCTGTCAGGATGGCAGCGGTGGTGGCAGAGAAGGCAGTGGAGCAGCTTGAAGTCACGGTAGAAAGCCAAAGGGGGAAGTGGGAGGGGAGTTGGGCAGGCATCCCCTTGTGCCAAACAAAATGAAGCACCGAGGGGGGGAAACTTTGGTGCTTCATCTCATTTTGGCAAAATGGAATCCATGAACCAAGCCACAAACCCAGCCAAGTTCGTGGGTTTTTCTGGTTTGTGGTTCAGTTCATGCCCATCTCTACTGGGGAGTGAAGATGAGATTTCTTGCGTGGAAATTATATGCTTTACTACACATCTGGTTCTGCCCCCAAATTAGATATTGCTATTTAGATACACATTTCTCATATTTGTTTCCTTCCCTTCCTCCAAGGAGCTCAAAGAATTATATGTGCGATCATCCCATTTTGTCTTCACAGCTGTTCTTTGACTCGCCTTGAGCTGAGATAGGGTGATTTGCCTAAAGTTACCAAGGAGAGTGGGTATTATGTAGCAATGTATGGTAATGGTGGTCTGGACTCACATCTCCACAGTCTCTTCATTATCCCCGGGGACAGATTTATGTACTACATAAACACACTGCTGTTGCAGAATAAAATTCTCTTTTTGCTAGACAATAGAAGTACAGAGACCCACAGAGGAGAATCGCTTCAAGTTCCCCAGTCCACCCCTTTCTCATTAACTGGCACTTACAGTCCCAGTAACTCACTCTGTGATATTTGTAAAAAGAATGCAAAAGATTATTTACTTACAGTTGCTTGAAATTACACTTGTGTTTACTGCTTTTTTTATTGCACACATACTAGCAACCAGCCGAACAGATCAATGGTAACAAACAACTACACAACCAACAAAAAAGAGGGATAAAACACTCAGCAGAGAGGCAGGGCTCTATTTGAATTCAAAAGCTGAAAGGAATTATTGGTTCATGCTGGATAAATAGACAGTCACCTCAGCCCAAAAAAGCATCCCAGTTACTCCAACTACAGACAGCATGTGAGGTTATAAATAAAGCAAGAACAGCTATCTCTGAGAATCTCTAATTCAGATAGCCAGACATACATGGAAAAGTTATATTAGAATAATGCACATTTTGGGTAGATGCTGAGAGGCCTCTTAAACTTGATAGAGGTTAGGGCCTGAGCATGTCTTAATCAATTCCTAATACACTGGCTAAAAACTAACAGCAAACTGCTACACCAAATTTCAGAAAGCAAAAAATGTTGCTTTAAAACAACTACGATATGCCGGCTTTAACAGTTTGCACAGTTTGCTTCTGGGGGAGTGGGAGCAGAAAATTGGCTTGCAGCTTGGCTTGCCTGCGTTAGCGATAGGCCTCTGTGTGTTCGGCAACCATTCCAATACCCAGTAAGCCCTTCTTGTCCCTGTGCCGCCATGCACAGAGCTTACCCAAAGCAGAAGGAAACAGATGGTCTGATATTGACTGGGCAGCAGGAAGGCCCTGGTGTTTTCCAACCCATTTGCAATGTGTTTTAGGTCATTGGTTATGTGAGGCTCTACTGAAACTGCTTTGAGTTAAGGACTGCCTGTGGGTATTGCTTCTTCTATTTATTCAGCCTGCGCACTTAGCCTCCACTATCTCATCGTACAGTAAGCCACCCTTCAAACAGCATAGTTTGTACAAGATAAGTATGCCCTCCCTGTTTTTATGAATTTCACTTCCAATTGTTCTTTTTGGAGATACTGCTCACATGATGTCTCATACTTTGTCACAACTCTAGAAATCTTATTTCTTCTCTGAAAATGGTACAGAAAGGAGCTCAAAATCCTGCCTGACCGTTGCAAATTGATAAAGTTTTGTCTGTAGCTTATCGTCAGGGGGTTAAAGGTTGCAGATCTAATGAGGGCATTTCACCAGGCAAAAGCATTACACGTGTTTCTTATTGTTGTATCTAACTAGATGAAGAGAGCTTTAGCATGTGTTCCAAACATAAACATAGCAGAACTGCAATTAATTCTTTTCATGGTCATGAAACGGGAGTAATTACTAGAAACAAACTAATCCATGTAAAACAGATGTCCAATTAGTTATCCAATAATTTACTTAATTTTTACTGCCTTAGAGGTAGGGAAGGCAACACCTCACTTGTGAATACAGTAGAGGAAATGGATTCTGCCAAGACCTGGGTTTGATTTGTTTTGTTTTGTGGTTGTTGATGTTTTGGCACTCTCATGGACACAGACAAGCTCTGCATCAAATTGTGGAGCACCAGCTGTTGTGGATTTCAGCTCCCAGAATCCCTGAGCATTGGCTGCACGAACCGGAGCTTCCAGGAGTTGAAGTCCAAAACATCTGGGTTAAAGCTAAAGCTCTGATCTACAGAAAAGGTGCAACACCTTCGGTCATCTAGATATTTTAGATGACAATTCCCACAATCCTTTATTATTGGCTGTAATGACACGAGCTTCTGAGATTTGGTCTAGAACATCTAGATACCCAAAGGTTCCCCACTTCTGGTCTACATTTTCTTTCTCATATGGTAGAAATGGAAGCTACCTCTGAATATAATGCCTTCTCCACTGTCTGCTGCTGTACCATGTGGAATGCCATCCCATGCTGTTCATCTACTTGAGAAGCCTCTTGGCCAGGTTCAGGACTTTGCACTAGCAGATAAATACTCCATCTGATAGTATAATGCTGCTCCTTATGGTGGTAGATTGAGAAGCTTCTATTGCATGTTGAAAATAATATGTAGATTGATCGAATATTATCTTTTTGTTAACCAGCAATGCTTCCTTCTGTTGGACCAGTGATTTGTGTAGAAGCATGGTCCAGCTAGAGACCAAATGTCTTCTCTGTATTCATTGAGTTGTAAGACCAGTTCTCAAAATTCCTGCAGCCATTTCTCCTACTCAGGCAATAAATCTCCACTGTGAAAGTGTTTGCCTTCTTTAGTTGCTATATTTACAAGCCATATATTTTTTTGACAGAACAAACTTTCTACATACAGCTTATTATAATAACTGTGTGTCGTAAAGTCAGTTCCGACTTATGGTGACTCTTTTCAGGGTTTTCTACATAGAGAGTACTCAGAAGTGGTTTACCATTCTCGTCTTCTCATGGTAAATATTTCAGAAGAAATGTTCACACCAGCACTGTGCCATCCAGGCCAAAAAGGAAGCCCCTCACCCAGAAGATGTATTTGCACATGAAAAAGGCAGCTAAACGTTGCACCTGCTGCAAGATTTTACATTTTCTTAATGCTCTCTTAGAACTGTGATGCAGCCAGGGCCAGCCCTACTATCAGGCAAGTTGAAGTGGTTGCCTCAGGCAACAGACCCTGAAGAAAGAGAAGGCAGTTATGAAGTGATAGAAGATATGGGTACTGTGTGGCCTTCCCTACATCTCCTAAGCTATCTTGTTGTCCTCAGATGTGATGGACAGTTCTGTGCTGTTGGTAGTATTGAAGTCAGGTTCAATCATCATTCAGGAGTGATTCTTTGCATAGAACGTTGGAGGGGAGACCATTTTATCCTCTATCTCAGGGAACAAAATTGTCTGGCATGACCCTGCATACAGTTGAACCTTAACAGGGATCTGCTTTATAGGTCTGTGGCCATTAGCATTACATTGGGTTGCTAAGAAGTCAGGTGAAGTGTGAACGAACATATCTGTTTCATATCTATTTCTTCCCAGTGACAGGGAGTTCAAGGCCAAGATCAGTGTTTCAGAGAGGCGACATTCGTACAAACCTGTGGTGTGTTACAATGTGCTACAAATAAACAAGCAGAGTAGGGGGAAGCAAACAGGCAGAGAGAGATATGGAGCTTAAAATAGTATTTGTCCTCTCCCAGCAGAAGCTTGTTTTTCAAAGATTATGAAAGCTGCTTCTTGACAGGCAGCTTACAGATTTTGGTCTTTTTCTCACTGGCCGTAGTTAAAATCACATCTCCGCCTTCCTCCCTACATTGCTCTTATACTAGCAAAGGGACCTGACCCACATTCCAGGGTTTTAGGGACATCAAATGACCATTGGCAGCTATTTGCAGGTATATCAGATTAGAGAAAAGATAGCTGTGTTTGTGTGTATGTTTTAACAGCCTAAAATAAGGCTCAGACAATTCTATCAGTCCCCTCTATCTCCATTCATGTTATACAGACGAATCCATGCAGCAGTTGTTTGCAGACGGGCAGGGTGTTATCTACCAGAACGTTGGCACATGGCTGGCATCCAAGCACAACCAGTTACAACTGACAGGGGCCCTGGCTATTGCTAATTTTGCCCGGAATGGTAAGGAAGGATTCCTCTTTCTTTATGTGAAGAGTTTTTGCTCAGCTCTCCTATTGACCAATAAAAATAACATCTGAACATGTTGTGTATAATCTTGCCTGTTAAGATGCTGGTTTGACCACTTTAACCAGATTCAAGATATATATGTGCAAACCGTCATTACAAGGGTTGTAGCCAAACATTTTTAATTTGCATGATATCTCTTGCATAATTTAGACTTTGGCATGACTTAGGTAACTGGTTGCGGGTCCAGAGATCTCCACTGTGCTTCTTTGACTGGAGCTGGACTTCATGATCCACAGGGTCCCTTCCAGCTCTGAAGTTCTAAGATGATGATGATGATTACTATTAAGCTGCAATTGAGCGCTGCTTTTAGATACTCTCTCTCACTCTCTCTCGTGTTTTAGTGAATGACTTGTTGTGACTACCTTTGGATTAAATTTGTGGAAGTTGTTGATCTTTTTAAATAATATTTTTTTAAAAACAACAAACAAGATAGCCTCTGCTCCCAGAACTGCAGGACACAAGAGAAAAAAGGGAGGAGGAAAAAAAATTCATAAAGTTATTTAATTCTTATAGTCACCAGGTCATGGATCTAAAATAGTGGTTCTTAAATGTCTTATCAAAATAGACCATTACTGATATCAATATATAGCCTCCTGGGTTCAAACCTTTTGATTCGTTTCTTTCTTTCCCACTTCTTTAAGACAGCAATTGTGTCCGGATGGTGCAGCTTGGAGTGGTACATCAGCTTCTAGATCTTTTAGAGCAACATGTAGAAAATGGAGATGTGTCAGTTCAACATGCTGCACTTAGTGCTCTCCGCAACCTTGCTATACCAGGTACAACTAAAAGTATAAGGAAAATTGTGTGTGTGTGTGTGTGTCCTTCCTTTTCAAAATGCTCTCATGTGTACAGGTGGGCACTTGTTTTCTTCTGGTTTCCAGATGTATAGATGCCATATGGCTACTACTGCACATGTTTCTTTCAGTGCACATGCGTATAAATACAGACTGATGGATATAAAATGCAAATACAACACTTCCTTTCTATTTTTTAACCCATGGTCTATACAGTGGAGGAGTTGTAGCTCAGTAGCAGAGTGCTTGCGTTACACACTGAATGTCCCGTTGGAAAAAAAATCAGCTACCAGGCAATCTGCCTAAGACCCTGGGAGACTTGCTACTTATGAGAGTAGACTGTAGGTAGGGAATGTGCAGCCATGTTGAACTACAGCCTCCATCAGCCCTAATTTACATAGCCAACAGGGTGGGATGGTAGAAATTGCAGTCTCACATTTGGAGGGATACATGTTCCTCACCCCTGTGGTAGACAGTTCTTGGCTAGGTGACCATTGGGTAACAATACAAGCTAGTATGTTCTCTGTAATCACTTATTAACAGAGGACATTTATGAGTCACAGGTATTTCACAAGTAAAATACTATATTTTTTTTGTAATAGTAACAGCCTCGTGGCGCAGTGGTTAAAATGCTGTACTGCAGCCAAAACTGTGCTCACGACCCGGGGTTCAATCCCAGGTAGCCGGCTCAAGGTTGACTCAGCCTTCTATCCTTCCGAGATCGGTAAAATGAGTACCCAGCTCGGGGGGGGGGGGGGAATGTGTAGCCTGCATAATTAACTTGTAAATCGCCCAGAGATTGCTTGAAGCACTATAGGGCGGTATATAAGCAGCACGCTTTGCTTTTGTAGTAGTAAATATTCCTTAGAGTTCTTTTTTTTAACCTTTTTTAGGTTTTCTTTCTTTTTTTAATTGCAGAATAAAAGACTACAAGAGGCAGAAACGACTCCTCAGTAATGTGTAATGACAGCAAGGAGTAGTAAAGCTGATATTAGTAAGGAAAATAGGTGAATTCTTTATTAAAATTAAACATTAGGAAGAAAACTATGTTCCTTTGTCTATCAAATATTGTGATCAAGAAAACATTTGTGAGAAAATGGGCTTTCTGTATTAGCAGACTATAGTATACACTGTTCTGTTTGTTTTACTTGTGTTCAATTAATTGCCATGGGAGAGCTGAAAATGCATTAGGAAAAAGAAGTGAAGACCAAAAATACCAGAAATAATTTGTGTAGAGAACGAGAACATGGAGGAAAACGAACCATGCCAAATTCTCTAATCAAATGTTTTCAAACCTAAAGCAAAAGCATAGAACAATAGAACAAGGCCTATTATTGGGCCTTGCGTAGTAATAATATTCCTTGCTAATTCACTAAATATCCTTGTAGGAAAGGGAAGGGGCCAAAACATTGCTGTAGATGAAAAAGTCAAGTGAAACATGAAATGAAATCAATTAGATGCAGTCTTTTTAAAATGTATAGACAGGCACAAGGGGCAATATTAAGTGATTAAATTTTCAGACCCCTGTCCAGAGGGCTTTGTTTGAAAATATTAACACAGTCAAGGGCTCATGGTTTTAGCTTTCTGCTGCCAAAGCTGGAGGAAATTACAAACAAGTTAATTACCCACTAGATTCCTAGTAGGATAAAGATGCCAGCAAGGGATCCTACCTGCCAGACTTGCTCTCAGCAAATAAGAGAGCACACAGGCTGTCAGGAAATTGCTTGGTAAGTTGTAGACATTGCTTTCCAAGAGAGTCTGCTATTATTTATCTTCAAGCATTGCTTCCTTGAAGAAGTGAGATGGGATGACAGGGAAAAATAAGTTGTGAAGTTGTTTGAGAGTTGTGTGAAGCAAAGAGTATGATCACCACTGTGTTGACTCCCAAACTTTTTCTTACTGTACCCATTTTTCATTTGGCAAACCACCCGTTGGCTCTTTGTTATTAACAATGTACAGAAAGAACTAAACTTTTCGCTAATGTGGTTGCCTCAGCTGGTTATTTTCATGTGTTTTGGAATGTTGTTATTGTTGTTGACTTATTTTATACCCACCCTTCCTCACATGAGTCCTGGGCTCTGCTCCCCTCCTTGCACTTCCATAGCACTTCTAAAACTGTGAAGAATGCTGTGGTGGCTTCACCAACTATTCTCTGAATGGCCATGGATCACAGAAATTGCTCTTTTTTTGTTAGCATTAATTTAATTTAATTTAATCCCACAGCTGGGATGGGGAAACCCAGAAGTCCCTTACCAAATGCTGCCGCCCCCCCCCCCCCCCCAATAGCTCTGCAGAAGACAAACACATCCTCTACCAGTGGACTGTTTCTTAGAGTAATTTTATTAAGAACAAAAGGAGATAAAAGGCATAATCAAAAGAGAAAGAGAATTGGGAAATACAGGGTGCTAATCAACAGTTCCTGTGCAAGGCTTAAACTAACAATAGGCTTGAACTAGGAAGTTTGACCAAACTCCGGGAGGCAGTGGAAGACAGGAGGGCCTGGCGTGCTCTGGTCCATGGGGTCACAAAGAGTCGGACACGACTTAACGACTAAACAACAACAAAAAGGAAGAGGCTTAGCTAAAGAATGCAGCTGTCTTAAATCTAGCTAGGTTCTCTATCTGCTCCAGCTCAGGCGGTCGGCTTAGGCAGTTGGAGTGCTCTACTTACTTATGAGGAGCCATGTTCATTCACCCCCGAGAATCTACATCTGCAGTGATCACATCTCTCTCTGCCCTTGGGAAGGCAAGAGTGCCTCTGTCTTTTAAGGTTGCCACCCTTTTGTGTATTCCAGCTTCTCTCTGGCCAACAGGCAGATCAGAAGGGTTTTGATCTAGGCACTTGGTTGATCTGTGGAGGTGAGCTCTTTCCTGTGTGGATCTGCATATGAAGGGACTCAGGCCAGAGTCGGCTGTCCCTGCCTTCCTACACCAGATGGGGATTTTGCAAGGCCATGCTTAAGGGGACACTTTGAAATGTGTATTTGCCATCTGTTGGAAAGCTTCTCCTAAAGCCTGTGATTTTGATAACATCTCTAGTATTTTATTTTATGACTCTGGCATCCGGACTGGGTTCCATCCCATGTCTTTACACCAGTTACTAGGTGAAAGCCTGCCTGAAGAGAAAGGTCTTTGCCTCGTCTCCAGAACAACAAAGATGGGGACTAGGCTGGACTGGCCTCCTATGGGAGGTGATTTCACAGTTCGGGAGCAGAAACAAATAAAGCCCTTTTCCAGTCCACAAAAACTCATCTTGTGAGAAAGATATTCATCATTTGGGGCTCCAATTTTTCACAATTTTTCTAAGCTGGCTTGAGTCCCTTCATTAGGAAGAGAGTAGGGTACGAATAAATTGAGCAAATGACTGACAAGACTTCTTGTTTAGGGTATGATAAATTAGTAAGACTAACACAACAAACTTTTTAAATTCATATATATTTTCTAAAGGAGACATACAAATATTAAAATATGAGGAAATATTTGTTCATCTATGCCGTCTAGGAAACTCTGGGAACTGTAGTCTAAAAAACTGCTCTGACTCCATACTTTAGTATTCAATAGTTAGTTCACACATAGAAATTATTTATAAATACTGGATGGGATCATTGGCATAATACACAGGGTTCAAATATCCTTAACTCTACCCCATTTCCCTTTAAATGGCCTAATAAAGAGTTAGTATGGATCACGTGAAAGTACTTAGGTAGCTTTAAACCAGGTTTTCTGTTTCTAAATCAGGAGACTTCTAAACAAAAGTCTCTACTATAGTTGATCTAAATGTCATAAAATGTTTAAGTACATCTAAACAGAGCCTTTAAATACTATGTAGCAGGTAATCCAAAATGTTCTGCTCTACAGGCATTGCTCGTACAGATTTGAGAAAGCATCGGTCATGACTTTTTGCAGGTTTTAGCTGCTTAATGACAACTTGGCACTCAAATACTATATTTTAGAGCTCCACAAATTAATGTCTGGTTTCTCCTCTCACATTCCAGTGGCTAACAAGGTTCAGATGTTGGATGATGGGGTTTGCAAGCGGATCCAGATGCTTTTGAGGTCGGAGATGCCCCCTGTTCAGTTTAAACTTCTCGGCACGCTACGAATGTTGATGGATGGCCAAGGTAGGAAAGGGCCAAGGAGTGGCCAACAAGGCACTTTTTAGGTCTTATTTTCAAACTGTTGGGGATAATACTATACTGTCAAATGTTGTTGTTCTGTGTCGTCACGTCTCCCTCGACTTATGGCAGTGCCATGAATGAGCAATCTCCAAAATGTCCTGTCCTCAACAGCTCTGATCAGCTCTTGCAAGCTCAAGCCTGTGGTTTCCTTTTGAGAGTCAATTCATCTCGCATTGGGTGTTCCTCTTTTTCTGCTGCCTTTTCCCAGCATTATCTTTTTTTCCCCAGATCATCTCTCCTTCTCATGCCCAAAGCAGGACAAACTCAGTTTCAAATTTTTTGCCTCCAGATATCGTTCAGGCTTGATTTGATCTAGGACTCACTTGTTCATCTTTCTGGTAGTCCAGGGTATCCATAAAGCTCTCCTCCAGCACTGCATTTCAACCTTCCCCTCCCCCTGTCAGCTTTCTTAACCATCCAGCTTTCATACCTGTACATGGTGATTAGAAATAAAAGAGTATGGATGATCTTGGTTTCCAGTTACACATCTTTACACTTGATGTTTTCTCATTCCTTCATTGCTGCCCTTCCAAGCCCCAGTCTTCTTCTGATTCCTTGGCTGTAGTCTCTGTTTAGATTGATGACTGAACCAACATATTATCAAAATCTCTATTACAATTTTTTCATTGTCAATGTTAAAGTTGTGTAGTTCTTCTCTGTTCATGAGTTCTGTCTTCTTGAACAATCAGTTGCAGATCTACTTTGGCACTTTCTTCTTTCTTTTTCCTTGACAGTAGTTTCAAGTCATTGCTGCCTTTCTGTCAGTAAGATGGTGTTATCTGCATAGCTTAAATTATTGATGTTTCTTCTACCAATTTTCATTCCTCCTTCATCTGAATCTCGTCCACCTTTCTATATGATGTGTCCTATGTACAGACTGAACAGATAAAGCAATAAATGCACCCTTGTCTGACACTTTTGCCTATAGGAAACCATTCTGTCTCTCCATTTTCTGTCCTTATAGGAGCTTCTTGTCCACAATCAAGTTACTCATCAGGACAATCAAGTGCTGAGGCATACCCATTTCTTTCAGAACAACTCATAGTTTTTCATGATCTACACAGTTGAAGGCTTTGCTTTAGTCTATTAAGCATAAATTGATCTGTAAATTTTTGGTGTTCTCCAGTAGCCAGAGGATATTTGCAATGTGATCTCAAGTACCTCTTCCTTTTCAAAACCCAGCTTGAACATCAGGTAATTCTCACTCCATATAAAATAAAAGCCTTTGTTGCAACACCCTGAGCATCACTTTGCTTGAATAGGAAATTAAAGCAATTGTCCTATAGTTACTGGACTCCTTGGCATCTCCTTTCTTGGGAATTGGAATATACATTGAGCATTTTCAGTTTGTGGGTCATTGTTTTGTTTTCCATATTTGCTGTTAGGATTTTGACAGATTCAGTCTCTGTGGCTTGAAATAGTTCTATCGGTAGCTCATCTACCCCTGGTGATGAATGTCTTCCTAGCGCTTTTGCACACAATCATATAATAGGAGGTTTATTCTCTTTCAAGTGCAGGTGGCTCAGGTTCGGCACATCAGAATTCTACACTAGAGCCAAGATGCCCATGAAGGTCTTTTGACAGCAATGGATGATTGATATATTTAGAAAGAGTTGGCAGGTGCTAGATTTGCCAAGGCAGCAGACAAGGCACTGTCAGAGCCCTCATGAAGTTGACATGAGGGACGTGTTTTATGGCTGCAATCCTGTAAGCTTTCATCAACAGGAAATAGTTGTAGAGTGACTTCACAGAAGCCAAGTAGAATCCAATTCTTGTCGCCTCTGTTTCCCATGCCATACCTGTGTGCTCCATTAGATCTGATGCAGAGCCCACCTTCTTGCTTTGTCATGTGAGAAGCCACTTTCAGCATCCCTCAGCAGATAGAGCAAGGGAGGGAACCTTAGGCATCAGAATTCAGCTGTCACAAATGGGTATTAATTTCTTACTCATTTAAGTCATTGCCATTGTAATTCAATTGCAAAAAAAAAAGAGAAGGAGGAGGAGGAGGAAGGACAAATGTTGCCCATGGGATTTTTTGCCTTAGGTCCCACAACGGGTTGCCAAGGTTTGGGAACTATGCAAATTGACATAGGTGAGTAGCACCATTTGCTGCTCTGCCTCAAGTAGCTAAGCATCTTGGGTTGTCCCTGCAGACCAGTGACTGCCGCCCAGCTATATGAGTGTCAGACGGAGGAGAACTCACTCCTGATTGATCACGTATGCTTAGAAATTTATAGTGGCACAGCTTGCATTCAGTTCTACAGGGTTTGGATCATAAATTCACAATGGGGTAATCAGTCACCCCTGCTGTTGACATCAGGATGCAAGCCATTCTTCACAAGCATGGCTTTGGACGAGGCAGCAATGGAAAGATCAAATGGCTGGCTAAGCTTTTATTAAGGATCCCAGAGACAAACGTAGTCTGAGCCCTCTGTTATGAGTAAAATAACGAAGGATCCTTAGGGAAATGAGGGGATATTCTAGCATATTCTTTTTTATTTATTTCTTGGGTATGTGGATTCCAGGGGTGAAGGGTGTGTATAATACAGGGGTTGACCTCACCTGCTTGGATGTGGTCCACACCTAAATTTCCTTCTCCAGGCAACATACAAGTGGCTGGTTCCTTCACAACAGAGTTCTTTACAATCACACTAATGTTTAGGAAGCTGTGTGGCATATAGTCTCAGCTTCAAAGCCCATGTTGAGAGAGAAAAAGGAAAGACCCCGAGCTCACATCTAGATGAGAAACTAAAATTGCTGTCTTGCAGCTCTATGCATATTTCACAATCCTCCTAATCCTTGCTAAATATATATATTGAAATGCTGCTGCAGTGGACTTCATAGCTGCCCCATTTTTCTAAGAAAAGACAAGCCAAGAGAGTGGATAACAAAAATGGACTGAACTGAAGAGTTATCATACACTGCTCTAACTCCCCTCTCTCTTTTTAACAAAATTGGTTTTAGAAACATTGGATTACTTTGCAGGGCTGGGGTAACCCACACCGTCTCCCATCCACAACCCTCCTCCTTGTAAAATGGGCCTTAGAATGGTAGTGTAATATACTATAGCTGTGCAGAAATGGCATAACAAGGTTCTCCATCCTAATACTTGCTGGATAGCTCAGTGGTTTAGGTTTCTGGCTGCGGAGCCAGAGGTTGGGAGTTCAATTCCCCACTGTGTTGCTTGGGAGAATAGCCAGCTTTTGTGGCTTTGGACAGACTGCACAGTCCCAGGATGCCCCCAGAAGAAGGGAATGGTAAACCACTTCTCTGCCTGGGAAACCCTGAAAAAGGTTGCCATGAGTCAGAATTGACTTGATGGCACATGCTTATTATTTATGAGCAGAGGGAGGATTCTGCCAGATTTCTCCAAGGGAAATGGGAAATCTCCAATGGTTGCTTTCAGGTGGAGTTCACCATTAGTAGCAGCTGTAGCAAAGCCTTGGCCTTTTTCCCTCTCATTATTTTTTGTGTTCTGCACAGCCACTGCAAGTAGTAACTATAACTACTACACTGGCAGCCTGCCCACCACTTTGCTTCTTCCACAAAGAAAGGAAGGGAGGAAAAGAAAAAGAGAAATTTCAGAGAATTTTTTTTTTTTGTAAAGTGGCCTTCAGTTCCTAAGGGAGAAAAAGAAGGAAGGACACGCAAGTTTTAATTGTCAGAAACTTTCCTGGACTGCACCCCACTTCCATCAGATAAATAGGGCATTGGGTCAATTATTATAAACATTTCATTAGGAATATGTAGCCAGTTGGGGAGGACAGGACATAGAGACACAAGAGTACAGGATTCAGAAGCTTCTAAAGCATAATAAAATGTCATTATTTTTTAAACATAGCAGCAACGTGCAGAACATCGTAAGTTTACATGGTTCTCCTATCTCCATTTATGCTCCCAACAATCCTGCAAGCCAAGAGAGGCTTAGCTAAAAGATACTGACTGGTCCAAGGAAGCCATGTCAGCTTTCCAGCACTCTCAATACTCACATTGGTGCTAACTTTCTATATGGTAACAAGGAAGAAACATGCTGGAAGTAGGAAAACAATGCAACTATTAATGCACCTGGTTTAAATAATACACAAATTGACCTACCTGGATCTAAACATTAGAATATGGCAACCTCTGCAGGTGTGACCTGGTTGGTCGTATAGATGAGGGAGTCCCAACCAGAAGACTCCTTGAATAGGCGGAGCTATGCTGAAATTTGGGGAGACTAACACGACAGTTTCATTCTTTTCTTGCTACAACAGTTCCTTCTGATGCTACCCAAGGCAACAGAAAAACATGTGAAGCCCCTGCCCCAGCTTGGCCAGCTTCCAGCCCTTCAAAAGAAAGTATTCTTGGAATTCAAAGCAAAATGAGCTATCCTGCTGGGCATAAAGCGCGGGGTGGGAGGAACGAACATACCCAACTTTTAGTTAAGATTTACCCTTCTGTGGCAGTGAGCTCAAGCCTCTTGTCTTAATTGCCATCTGTTCAATTTACCCAGGAGCCAACATTGACCTTAATTAACTCAGTGCAATATACTCCTGTGAACATGTGTCTTCTAACAAGTCCCTGCTAAATTAGTTGATTGCATTATCTAGTATAAATTCATTACTGTGACAATGACAAGACACGTTGATGCCTGCAGAATTTAGAAAGACAGGCTTCTTCTTTTAATTTTTTAAATTTGAACTTTCAGCATCAATCACTTTTCAGGAGCACCGACATAAAGAAGCTGTTTGCAACTGTTTACATGTCTGAATAAGCAATATAGTAGGATATCCAATATATGTGCTTGGCCATGAAAGTTCTCTTGAGAAACATTTCTGTATGAATCAAATTTCAACAAAACTCGCATTTTGATCTTAAATTAGCCTTCCTGAATTAACTGTGTGCTTTCACGTCAGTTCTGACGAGACATGGTGATAAATTTTAAAAATGAATGATATTCATGAAATATCGCTGATTTGTGGGATATTCATCCCATCATATTAATCAGTTCCAGTGCCCCGATGAATACAAAGGGATTAATATTTACCATTTTTATTTGTCCGTGCAGGCTGGCTGTGGGAATGGAAACAGGGTTTCCGTTCCCGCAGCCACCGTGCTTGTCAATGTCCCACCAATCAGCTGTTTGGTGGGACATTGTGTTTTAGTGACAAAACCACAAATATTTGTCAATTTGTTGCTAAAATTTCATGCTTCATGAATTGTCAACTTTGATGAATGATGAATCGTGACGAATCACCATTTTTCCAATTCATCCCCATCTCGAGTTCAAACTTCTAGTAACCCTTTATTGGGTTTTTTAAATACAGAGTACTTAGAAACAGTTTATCATTGCTGTCTTCTGGGGAGTACCCTGGGATGGTGCTGTTCCCCAAGGCTGGTTTTTCTCCTTGGAGGCATTGGGGGAGGGGGGAATCAAACTCCCAACCTCTGGCTGCACAGCCATATAATACATAACTCACTAAGCTATCCAGCTGGCCAATCCAATTGGCACCGGCTCAAACACATAAGTCTCCCACTTGATTACTACACAATTTGAATGATAATTTGCATGTGTGAATGGACTGCCAGGTATATACTCCATAGGCAGAACTTGTATACAGGCTTATAAACAATATTTTTCAATAGAAACATTTAAATAAGAAATGTTTAGCCTCAGAAAACTCTTTTGTTAGCAGAACTGTGATTCTTGTGGAGCTAAGTAGATTTATTTGCTCAAAATTCTGGTCATCAACAGATGCACTGTACTATGTTTTATGACTTTCAGAAATTTCTTTTTCATTTCAGTAAGAAAAATATTCATGATTTCAAAATATATTATTTCCAGTTGTTCACTTTCTGCCTCATTTTTTTTCACCAACCTTTTCTGTTAAAGTACACTCTTTTACAGTTACCACTGTTTTCTTAAGTCCTTTGGGTTATGTTTCTCATGTACAGTTAAGTTCCTGTAATTCTTTTACTATCTTGAAGGATCTAATGGAAAGTTATCATTGGCTGAAATCCTCTCGTGCAACACTGCAGTCGTAAATGGTCATGATGTCATCAGCCACCAATGTTAATCTGTAATTTAATGTTTCTTATTCCAACCCCCAAGTTTTGAGGCTCCTTAGAGATCTCTTTTGACCTTGGGAGAGCCTTTGGGATTCTCGGGATGGTGGCGAGGAGCCTTCGATGCCTGAAAATTTCCACCCATGGTCCCACTGCTGGCATCAGGACCAACAACAGAAGTTTTTCTGATATTAAAAGCTTCACTCTCATCCTGGAATACTACTAAATCTGAAACCATTTAACTATAAAAGGCTCTTGTTATTTTGTAGGCTGTTTGGTTCATGGCCATTTGAATAACCAGGGTGATTGTGGTAATGAAAAATCTACTTTCAACAGTGAGTCTTGAGTGAGATTTGTGTGTGTGTGTGTGTGTGTGTGTGTGTATGTGTTCTTCTGGGGTAGTTTTGTTATGTGCTTGTTTTGTCTTTTATTCCCTGAATTTTGCAGAGTTCTTTGCCTATGTTGGCTCCTGCCCTTAAAACATGATGTTGTGCTTTAAATTGAGGCTGTCATGTTCTGTCATACCAAAAATTAAAAACAAAGTTTTAAAAAAAAATCCAGGGGAGGGTGTGATCTTGTTCAACGTCCTTTCCCCTCTTTGATATGTTTTGATGGAAGGATGAGTCATGTACACCAAATTCACATATCCCCCCTCCATGTGTGCCGTCTTTCCCTGCCACCTCTTGTGCCAACACTGCGCCTAGCCCTCTATCTGAGGCATCTGTCTGTAAAAGGAATGGCAACGAAAAATCAGGTGCATAGCTTGTCCTTCAACATAGAAAAGGCTCATTCTTCCTCTTCACCCCACCGCACCTCGTTGGTAGCTTTCTTTCTAGTCAAGTCCATCAATGGGGCAGCTATCTCAGCAAACCCGGGAATGAATTGTCAGTAATAACCAGCCAAGCCTAGAAATCTCTGCACCTCTTTCTTTGTATGTGGGCAATGCCACAGGGACACCTTGTCTACTTTCCCCTCTTGGGGTGTTACTGTCCCTTGTCCCACTACGAACCCTAAGTATTCTACCTTTGACCAGGCAACCTTATACTTCGTGGGATTCATGGTTAAAGAGGCTTTCCTTAACTCTTGTAACACTGCTCTCAGGTGACCCACATGTTCTTCCCATGTAGAACTAAATACCACTATGTCGTCGATGTAGGCAGCTGCATATTCCTTCACTGGAGCTAACACGGTATCCATCAATCTCTGGAAGGTGGAAGCTGCCCCATGTAGCCCAAAGGCCATGTGGGTGAACTGATACAGTCCCCCCTGCTGAGGTGAAGGCAGTTTTTTCCTTGTCGGCCTCCTTTAACGGGATTTGCCAGTATCCTTTAGTCAAATCGAGTCATGTAAGAAGATTGGCTTTGCCCATTTTTTCTAATAAGTCTTCCATCTTAGGCATGGGGTACGCGTTGAATTTTGATACAGAATTCAACCACCTGAAATCTATACAGAACCGTGTACTACCATCTGGCTTTGGCACCAACACTGGGTGGCTACGCCAGGGACTCGAGGAGGGCTCTATGACTCCCAGCTTTAACATCACCTCTACCTCTTCTTCTATTACTCTCCTCAAATGATGAGGCCGTGTTCGACCTGTGGATCTCACCACCACTCCAGGGGGAGTGCATATTTAGTGCTCTACTTGTCGTGTACGTCCAGGGATAGAAGAGAACATTTCCTGGAACTCAGCTTCTAGGGCCCGGAGTTCCTCTTTCTGATTAGCATCCAGTTCTGCATCTATCAGTGAAGGTCCTTTTTGTTTAATCTCCTTAGCTTCAGGCCCTAAACATATCTCCTCCTCTTCTCCAAACAGTGCCTCCCTTTCTTGCCATCTCTTAAGCAGATTTATGTGGAAGGTCTATATCTGCTTTTGTTTCTCAGGCATCCTTGTCTTGTAGTCCACTGGACTAACCTGCCTAATCACTTCATAGGGCCCTTGCCATTGTGCAAACAACTTTGCTGCATCTGAAGGGAGAAGCAACAG
Source organism: Intellagama lesueurii (assembly GCA_037013535.1). Lineage (NCBI taxonomy): Eukaryota > Metazoa > Chordata > Lepidosauria > Squamata > Agamidae > Intellagama > Intellagama lesueurii. The sequence goes on along the minus strand of JBAJHW010000003.1, from coordinate 161,753,935 downwards.
CACTTTCTGCCCTGGCTCTAAAGTTATAGGTCTCATCCTTTTATCATATCTTTCTTTTTGTCTATGTTGTGCCTGTCCTTATGCCTGTCTAGCTAACGCATGGGCCTGTTCTAGATGTTCCCTCATCTCTAGGACTTGTTGTACTACCATTTCTGTTTCACTTTCTCCACTCTCCCATTGTTTGTTCAACAAGTCTAAGATTCCCCAAAGGTTACGTCCATACAGTAGCTCAAATGAGGAGAACCCTGTTGAAGCTTGTAGAACTTCTCTGACTGCAAACATGAGGGGTCCTAGCAACATGTGCCACTGTTTGTGTTTCTCCGTCACTAACTTCCTTAACATTCCCTTCAGGGGCTTATTGAAATGTTTCACCAGGTTGTTTGTTTGTGAATGATACACTGATGTCTTCAAAGGATGGACCTTCAACATTCCCCCCAAGTGTTTTAGGGTAGTACTCATAAAGTTAGACCCTTGGACTGTTAATATCTCTCGGGGAAATCCCACCCTGGCAAAAAACCCCATCAATTATTTGGCCAGTGTCTTGCCATGTGTGGATCTTAGTGGGATTGCTTCAGGGTATCTTGATGCATAATCGACTATTACTAAGATGTGGGTGTGTCCTGCTGCTGATTTCGTCAATGGGCCTACGATATCTATTCCTATCCTATCAAAGGGTTTCTCTACTAAATGTAGTGGGATCAACTGAGCTCCTAGGGGAGGTTTCTTTTTTCCTTTCTTTTTAAAATATTTTTTTATATATATTTTGGCACTGCTCACACGATTGACAATACTTTTCCACCTCCTTTCTCAAGTTAGGCCAGAAAAACCTTTGTCTTATCCGGGCCAACGTTTTGTCAACTGCCAAATGCCCAGCTACTGGGATATCATGGGCCAACTTCATTACTGTGGCTCTTAGTTTAGCCAGGACTACTAACAACTCTCTTTCTGGTGACTCTTTTCTCTTATAATACAGTAGTCCTTCCTTTAGCAAAGCTTGTTCTTCACACCCACTTTCCCCATTTTCCGGCGTCGCAGTCTATAACAACTTCTGTAGGTCTGGCTCATCTTGCTGCCAGGCTATAATTTGTTTCTTAGACACCCCTTGGATATTTTTGGTCCCGGCTAGTCCTTCGGCAGTTATTGGTTTCTTCACCCCCGTCAGTCATTCGACTCCTTCCCAATCCCTTCCCAACAACATTTCATGGACTAAATTTGGTACCACTTCTATCCACAATCTTTGTTTCTGTCCTTGTATGGTCACCTCTGCTTCTATCCATGGACATGGTTTCACATCTCCATGAATACAACGTACCATCATTCGTCCACCATATCTCAGGCCCGGATAGTCTCTAATCAGGGTTCGACTACACCCCATGTCTATGAGGGCCTTAAATGTACGACCTTCTACCTGCGCTATTACCTCCCAACCTGGTGTTCTCTGCCACCCACCTTGCCTGCGGCTATGAGGGCCGAGGCCCACGCAAAGTCCTCTACCGGGCATTCTCTCCGGAAATGTCCCTCCTGGCCACAGCCGTAGCAGATTCTCTTTCCTTCTCTCCTTGCCTTCGGTGGTAGTCCTGGCCTCTGGAGTTCTGAATCTAACCCCGCCGTAACGAAGTTTTGCGCCTGTCGGGTTTGCTGGTGTTGGTCTTTGGCTTCCTGGAATCATCGGGCCTTTGGCTTTCGGTCTCATGTTGCTTGCTGCTGAATACGTCATCTTCTCTCTGTTTTTCTCCTGCGTTGGGCTCACGAAGTAGCTGCCTCTCTCCTCTGCTCGGGCGTAGGCCTCTAGCAATGTGACCGCTGCCTCTAGTGTGGTTGGTTGATTACGCAAGACCCAGCTCTTGACGTCAGGTGGAAGCGTTGCTATTAGTTGTTCGGTAACCACTAGCTCTACCACCTGGTCTGTACTGCGTACTGTCGGTCATAGCCATCTTATTGCGCTTGCCTTCATTTGCTGTGACAAGGTGCGTGGTGGGATGCCAACTTTATATCATAGCCCTCTAAAGCGTTGACAGTAGGCTTCCTCTGACAGGTCTAAGGTGCCCAATATTGCTGCTTTTACCTTGGCATAGTCTTCTACTTCCTCAGGTTCCAATGTATCGACCACTTCTTGCGCCAACCCCATTAAGTAAGGCATTAGGATTAGTGTCCATTGTTCCGGGGGCCATTTTGCTGCTGTTGCCACCCTTTCAAATGTGTGTAAAAATGCCTCCGGATCTCGCCCGGTCCCATCTTTTGTAACTTTACGTGTGTGAATCCTGGCGTCACTATAAATTTCTGCTCTTGTAGCACCGGTTCCGTATTTTTCTTTTCTGGTTGTCCTGGTATTCTCATCATCTGTTCCATCATCTCTTTTTGTTGATTTAATAGTTGTATCAAAATGGTGTCTTGTTGTTCTGTCGCCCACCGCATCCATCATTACATCGCATCAGGAGTTAAGGACTTGCCCCCACGTTGGTCGCCACTGTGATCTTGTTCAACGTCCTTTTCCCTCTTTGATAAGTTTTGATGGAAGGATGAGTCATGTACACCAAATTATTCTAATAAAACAGGTTTATTATCCAACAACTTAGCCACTTCATTATTATCAATGTCTTCCGTCTCAAGTTTTAACAACAGGTCATAGCTTTTTCCGTTTCCAAACTGTAACAAATCCCCTTTTATCGACAAGGGTGAAGAACTTAGAACTTTACAACTCCATTTACGGGTGAGGCCCGATCTGTCAGGTAAATTGTCATTCGGCATCATTGAGGAGGGTGGAAAACCCAGCCCACCTGCGGCTCCCATACCTTCTTGCCCGGGTTCTGTCTCAGACCCGGCCTAAATAGACTGACTCCACGGGGCTTCCCAGGACTCTGTATACATCACTGACGTTCTCTTTTCTTGGCCTCCCACTGTTGCCAGGCCTTGAACTCCTTTAGCCTCTCTCTCTCTCTTCAGTTTCCCCCCAATAAGGCGGCTTCCTATAGATTTGCCTCTTCCACTCCTTCTCTGCATATTCCCTTGGAACTTTGAATTCTACCCATTCCCCTGTCCAGGGTTCTTCTTGCACTATCTCCACCAAGTCCTCTTTCCTTTCTACTTTCTCCTCTTCCTGCACCCAACAAGCCTCTTCATCTTCTACTTCCAACTACCCTTCTCCCTCCTCCTTCTCTCCTTTTAACCCCTCTATCTTTCCCGCCAGAATGGCACCCTCTGGTGTCTTTTGCTCTAAACACAATCCCTGCAAATCTCCTATTATGGTAGACAGGTGTTCCTCAGTGCTTCCTCTTGAAGAGACAGATGGTACACTCTGTGGAGTGGAGGTACTCCCAGCCTCACAGGGTGACACACAGCTCTAGGGTAGGCAGTGCCCCACAGGGCTGAAAAAAGCAGTTCACACATTCAGTGGCAAATCACAACATTGTGCTCACCTAAATTATGTATGAGAATAGGGCCCTTCATTCCCCCCCCCCAATGCTGTTTGCTTCTCAGATGTTTCTTACTACCATTTATTTCTAATGGATTGAATGCTATGTAATGTTATTAATAAATAAATCCTTTCCCAAATGCATATTTTATTTCACTGAAATGTTGCATTTGAGATTATACGAAACCTGTTTCTGTGGCATGTGAACTATCTGTACATGCAGATAGTGATTTGTTTAATAGACATTCAATGAGGCAGGCTCTAAGCAATTTTTAAAATGTGCATGTATAAATGGCCCTTATGAATGCATGACTAAGAAGTGAATAAAGGATTTATTCAAACATATCTCCACCTGCAGTCATCAATTAAAATCAAGGGGAGAGGGAAAATAGACAGCTGCCGCAGCTCAGGCCCATCAAGAAAATGTTCCAATCTGTGTCTTTCAGCTGATGCAGCGGAGGAACTGGGCCAGGATCCCATGCTGCTCAACAGATTGGTGCAATGGTGTGATTCAAGAGACCACGCTGGAGTCTGCGGAGAAGCAAACCGACTGCTGGCATCGCTTATACGTCATAGTCGATCTCAGGTATGGCAGGAGACTGTGTCTGATCAGTCTGCAAGAGTTACCATGGATGTTTAGCATCTCATTTTGCAACTCTGGCTACTAATCAAGTTCTGCATCACCTTCTCTGAAACCTTTGGATGGGCGCATTTCTGAGAGCATGGTCTTACCATATTTTCCCATGCTGAGAGTAATCTTCACCTCATTCACAAGGAACAACCTCTTAGGTACCCCACCTTGCTAGTCTTAGTAGGGAACATCAATGCAGAAGGTATGAAGGCCAAATCCAGACTTCAAACAAGTTCTGTTGCCACGGACATGGCTCCCTCCACACATCTCCTCTTCCTTCAGCACAACTTGCCAGTACTTGTGTTCCTCAAGAACAGGTTAGGTCTGTGGCCCTCCAGCTCCCATCTGACACTGCCTCCAAAGCTAAAGAGCTAGCGTCCCAGCTCACCCTTTTTATTACCAGGTAAACCCAAGAGCACACAAATGTTATCCTCCTTCATCTGTGGCATTTAAAAACAAAAGAGTGTCCCTAACAATGGTTGTTGTAGATTTTTCAGGCTTTCTGGACGTGTTCTTGAGGTTTTTCTTCCTAACATTTCACCAGTCTCTGTGGCCGGCATCTTCAGAGGACAGTATTATAAATACTAAATATTCAACTATCCCACAAACTGCACCAGAGCACAGACAGAGTTCTGACTCCTGTCCTCTGAAGATGCCAGCCACAGAGACTGGTGAAATGTTAGGAAGAAAAACCTCAGGAACACGGCCAGACATCCCGAAAAACCTACAACAACCATCGGATCCCGGCCGTGAAAGCCTTCAAGAATACAGTGACCCTAACATTTGAGTTTCTGTCTGTATGGCACACCCTGACTGAAATCTAGTAGTAAGCTTCAACGAGAGTAGGCCCATTGTATCAGCAGGGATTGGGTGAGCCAACACCTAGGTAATTTCCATTGATTCAGTGGGCCTACTTGTGTTGCAACTTATTACTGGATTTCAGCCACTAACTTACACAGATGCATCCGGTCACCTTTTTCCGCCTAATAATCACAGCTGCTGACCCTTAATAGTGTCGAACTTTGGTTGAGTGTTCAGAGACTACTGACTAGAGATGGAGGTATTCATACAGTGGTGCCTCGACTTACGACCGTCCCTACTTACAGACCAATTCGACTTACGAACAGCTCCAGTTGCAAAATTTTGCTTCTACTTGCGACCGGAGCTTCCACTTACGAAAAGAAAAAGGCAGGGAAAAAAGGAGGGAAATTCAAATTGCTAACTGTAGGTGGCGAAAGAGGCTCCTTCTTTGTAGCTCTTTCGCCCCGACTGTTAAGAGTGAGTGTTTTCTGTGCATTTGCAATGGGTCCTGCATGCTTCCCTTGCTTTTTCCTTTGTTTTCTTTGCATTTCCGACCTTGTCCCTCTGTTCTCTGTGCATTTCCAATCTGCTCCGTTTGTTTTCTGTGCATTTGCAATGGGTCTTGCACGCTTGATTTCTTTTCTCCCCCCCCCCCCTTCGGCTGGAAGGGATTAATTGCGTTTCCAATGAGTCTTGCAGTGAATTTTTTTTTTTTGGTGATTTTTTTCTTTGGCCGGAACGGATTAATGGGGTTTCAATGCATTTCAAGGCTTACGACCATTTCGACTTACGTCCATCTTCTGGAACGGATTATGGTCGTAAGTCGAGGCACCACTGTATACGAATACCCTCCCCCCACAGATGGAAATAATGACGAAGCCTTCCTATTGCTCCGTTGCTCGCGATGGATTAGCCACTGTGCAACCTGGCAGAGAGGCTCGTCATCCCGCCTTCTGCCAGGACTGGCTAATCTATTGCGAGCAACAGAGTGATAGGAAGGCTCCCTCGAGCTCGCGTCAGCAGCAGAATTGTGAGTGGACCATCCAACCCCATGGTGCTGGACCCTCGTTATCTCCACCTGTGGGGGGGATATTCGTATTCATATATGAATACCCCCGTCTCTACTACTGACTTCAAGACACAGAAGGGATATTCTTAAGATATGAACAAATAGCTGGAGACTACCAGATCTATCGATCGATCGATCGATAGATACAAGCACACACACTCGGAAAAATATACTCGGCCTATACTCGGGTATAGGCCGCTCCTGATTCTAAGACGCACCCTTAAAGTTTGGTCCTATTTAAAAATAAATAAATTTGCAACATCCCGATTGTAGGCCGCACCCCTAGTTTAAAGACTTACATTAGAGGGGGGAAGTGCGGCCTATACTCAGGACAATACGGTATATTTAAAAAAATCTGTTTACTGTTTGGTTATCTGTGTCGCCTATCAGAATGCTTTAACTGGCTGTGGATTTGGTTAAATACTTGATTTATGCCCCACTAGCATCAATTTATTCCAGCTTAATTGATTTCCATATTTCAGTCAATCTTTTTTTTAAAAAAAACATTAGGTTGATCATTCCATTTTTCTAAGTGGTTTAACAATGCATTAAAGCCAAGGTGATTTACATATATGCTGTTCACTCAATATTTCATTCAGGCATCTTAAATGTTGCACCATAGACAGCCTTTCTGAAAAAGAAAAAGAAAAACAAGTGCTTCCAACAATAAATAAAGCAAGCCTGACACAGTTTGCCTATAAGTCATCATCCTTCTGAACTAACAGAGAAACAATTCTGAGGAACATCAACCATGCCCTCTAGAAAATAAAAAGCCTTAGAAAAAATGCATTTTCACTGCAGAGATGGGTCTGTGTCAGGGCTGAGTAACTGGTGGCTGTCTAGATGCTGTTGAATTTTAGTTCCCATCATCCCTCACTGGCTTGGCCGGCAGGACACTATGATGGACATAGCAGTTCTAAAGATGGGCATGAACCGTCAGTTCAGTGGTTTGTGCCAGTTCATCCTTTGGATGACCAGGTGTTTGGTGGTTCCCAGCCCTGCCTCCTTCAGCAGGCACTCACTCAAGAGGCAGCAGCCAAAGGAGGCAAGCGAGGGAAGTCAGGGTGCTGCCTCTGAGTGAGTGCCCACCAGAGGAAGAAGGGCTGGGAACTGCTGAACACCAGTTTGTCCAGAGGATGAACTCACATGAACTGCCAGTTCATGCCCATCTCTACACATCACTCATGGCTGGAACGAAAGTTTCTCCACCCATGGTCCACACCAGTGGCTCCCAACTGCAACTCTTGGACTGAAACTCCCAGAAATCCTGGCCAGCACAGCTGGTGATGAAGGCTTTTGAGAATTGCAGTTCAAGACGACCTGGGTGACCCAAGGTAGAGAACCACTGGTCTACACCATTGTTGCCAGCTGTTTTACCAGCTCATGTTCTCATGGCAATTACAGTTTGATATGCAGACATTCGATCTGCTACCCGTCATAAAAAGTTTCAACTGATTTCTCCTAGTCAGGCTTCAACTGGATGTGTAGGAATTGTTGTAGCCCTGGTTTCTCCCAATTGGTCAGCTCAATTTTGGATGAGGCACACAGCGTTCTATGCTGCGATTTTGTCAGGGTAGAAGGCACTCACCCCTCAAGGAATGCACTGAGAGGATAGGTGTTTCACCTCATCATAGGGGAGAACCTGTGTTATTGACAGGAGTAAGACATAATCTCTAATTATTATTACTTTTTTTAAAAAAATCTGATTGATTCATCCCTTTTGTTTTATAAACAGGAAGTTGTCAGAGCCATTGAAGAGGCTCGGGCAGTGAACCACCTGGTTTCTATGGCAACCAGCGAGCATGCCATAATGCAGAATGAAGCACTGATTGCCTTGGCTATAGCTTCTGCAGTCAATTTAGGTATTCGAGTATTTCCAAGACTCTGTTCCTTGAGTGGGCATTAAATGGAATATAGATAATCTTAAAAGGCCAGTTCATTACATGGGACAGAAAGTCTAAACATTGTCCTGGTGAGATGGTGAAGCCATGCTATCTGAAGTTAAACTCACTTCTATGGTGGAAACTGTAAGCTTGAAGAGTCTGCCTGAGATGTAATGATATCAAGTTTCACATCAGGGAATGCAGCATCAATTGTCTCTTTCCATCTCTGTAGACAAGGGGTTTCCAGTTACTTTGCTACCTCCCTATTGTCTTTCAAGAAACCATATGGCTCCTGTGTTGGTTGGGAGCAGATGCACCAAAATGCATGGTGATCCCTGTATCAGAAAAGCTGAAGCTTACATTTAGGTGATATACTAGGCAACCACAGTCAAATAGAGCCAGATGATGAGTGCTGAGAACATGAACACAGAAAGATTGGAGTCAATCTCATATGGAAGAGGGTGGTCCCCCTGTAGCCCAAATGGTTTGTGGCTTTCAAGGGAAAACCTGTGACTTGGAGGGAAAGAAAGCTTTTCCAACAGGCATCATATCAGGGATGCGCACTATGCAGGGCCCAAATGTGTCCAATACCATCCCAAAAATTATTTTAAAATTTGCTTAGAAGAGAAATTGGGCTCAATTTTCTTAGGAGGCATGTAGGCAATTGTGTCAAATTTTAAAGGGTCTTGAACACTCCTGGGACCCCATACCCATTTTTTGCCTACTAGATGGCACAAGGGGTAAGGACAAATGTTGTGGGGGAGTCATAGAAGTGGGTGCAGGCTTCCTAGGTCCAGGGATGGGTGACTGCAGCCTCCAAATGTCTAGAAATTGCCTGCCCTGCATTATACCTTTGGATATTTTGGGGTGAAAACTAATAGAACTACTAAGCTATTAAAACACTTATCCAGGTTTTTTTGTTTTTTGAATGATCATCATAAATTGAGATCTTCATCTCTAGAAACAGCTTCACAGGGGAAAAATTACCTTAATTCCTCTCCTTTGCAGATATCATCAAAGAAGATTTTAAAGAGGCCAGACTAGTTCAGAGCATACACAAACTTCTCCAAGATGAAAGCACAGGTCCAGAGGTGAAATATAATACCATAGGCCTGTTGTGCAGCCTCTTGAATGCAGGTAATTCCACTACACATGGTATGTGAATCAGAATTTGTCAGTGCATGATGTGAAAGTATTTGATCTGAGGAAATAGGCAAGCACAACACAACAGGGTGAGAACCAACAGTCCCGGATGCATTTCTGTGTCTTCAAACCCCCCCCCCCCCCCACACACACACAATATATTCTGATCATATTGTGCAGCCTTCCCCAACCTGACACCCTGCAATTGTCTGAATTACATGTTGGGGGTATTATTACTCCCAGTGCTTCATAGTTAAGGAAACCAAATGGCTTGGGCAAATCCTTATACTAGAAGATCCTGTTATTCATGAGCTCAGCCTTTCCTCTTATAAGCCATCCTCTTAAAATATATATATTTGTTCTCTTTCAGGCGACCTAAGACAAGAAGCTGAAGAGGACAATATGAAAGAAACTCTTGAGAAACTCTGTGGCCACAGTAATGGTAATGTAGCCAAACAGGCTCTAATGGCTCTCCAGATACTGAATGATGAGCACAGCCTCCTAGGGCCCTAATGGAGGTTATCAGCCTGCTTATCCATCAGTTTTCTGCACAAAAAGTGCTACTGCCATTTCAGTACTGGCTTGCTACAAACTGCACATGGTTTTTTTTAATCTGTTGTGTCCAGGAATCCAAGTAGACTATTGCTAGTCCTGGAGTAGACCTGGTCATAGGCATCTTGAAGTTTGATGACAATGTATTTTTATATACATTGTTCAGGCAAACGTTAGACACATTTCACAGTGTTTTTTGAATCTTCGGCACTTCCCCTGATGTCTGGTCCATCTAGGGCTGATTGTTTTTCATTTGTGTTAGTTTTTTGTGTTTTTTTCCCCCTTTCGCTAATCCTTTCCATTCTGTTTTTGTACCAGATTCCTTAGCTGCATGAAATTTCACCTTTAGTCATGAATGTGCGTGCTTATACACATTCCACTGCAAAATAAATTTAGCAAAATGTAGCAACCCAATATTTACTGCACTGCAATGCACATATTTGCGCACATTACTTAAATTAAACACCCGCTTCAAATCAAATCTTCAAGCATCCTTAGCTTGGTTACTTTGCAATCGGCACGGTAAATGCCTCCAACTATGGTGTGCACAGGATCAAGGCAGCCTTTCCCCTGTCACGGCCTGTCCCTGGTAGAATCAGGCTTCATTCCTGTATACTTTATAGTTAGAAGCAAATGAGTCCAGGGAGAGATGCACATGTACAACAGAGCAGAGGGGCACTCTTGCATAATTCAGGCCAAGGATGGGGAATGTTTTGCCCTCCGAGTGTTGCTGGACTGTGCTGCTTGTAGTTCATCACCACCGACAATGCTACTAGGGGAGTCCAATATTCCCCATCACTGATTTATTTTTCTAATTTATTACTGTCAACAGAACAGGTCAAATACTCTCAGTCATACATATTGCAAAGAACTGTGAAATGCAGATACAGGAATGTCAGTGCTGATGCTCCCTTGGTTTAGGTACTTAACACTTAAAATTCGACAGGTGCTTGACCACTCAAACCATACTGAATGAACATGAAGAGATTTCCCTCCCTAAAGATTTTGACCCAGGAATCTCTGGGCTCAGGAATCCCAGCTTCTTCCCCAGCCTGCCACAGAAAAGGGAAAGAGGTCATCCCCTACCTGCTGAGCACTGAGAAAGGGAAATGATACATGAAATACAACATGCTGCAGGCAGGGAAAATAGAACAATATGGTGGCTCAGCTGAGGTGGAGCAGGGCACTGTGTTGTGAAAGAGAGAATGTATGTTGTGTGAGTGTACACGCTCTGGCTATACCTACTGCTGGCATCCAGACATTGGCATGAAAATCGCTCCCTACCCAATTCTCCATGCTGAAAGCTATGATCATGCCCCATTTCTCTTAGCCATGGCATTATCAGCTTTTCAGTGTCCTTCCCATCCACAGCAGCATAAGAAGCCTAATCCACGAATGCCTTTCTAAATCCTGTCCTACCTTTGCTAATTTTATGACAAATTTTATGATCCCTCTGATGGATCTCTTTATCATGAACACATTCAATATCTAGAGGTAAATTTAAAAATCCCATCTCCTTATTATGTGGGGAGGGAAACATATAGCAAGGTCAGGGAGTGGAGCACACCCCCTGCCTGAAGTGGGAACCAAACAGGAGCTGTGTTACCCCTTGCATGAAGTGGCCCTCACATTTCCTTGCTGTGCTCTGCCAGTAAGGTGGGCACCAAAGCCCAGGCTCTAGGAGACAATGGTGGTGCAACTAGCTGGCAGAAGACCCTTCTACCCCATCAACTTGCTTTATTTTAAGTAAATGGTGTTTACTTATTATGTGCTGTCACCCAAAGAGGGTATTCACGGTGAGATATTGACCAGTTCCACACCCTCAATGAGTTTCCATGCCTGAGCAAGGATTCAAACCCAGGGCTCCTAAATCCTAGTCTGTCACTTTATTCACTATCCCACTCTGGGTGATGTTTATGGAAGTCTAAATACTGTAGGCATTCTTGGAGGCAATTGTCCATTGACACTCCAGCTATATATATATTTTAAAAAAATCTGTTTTTGCTTTCTTTGAGTGAAGTGGCTCTGCTTTTTCCTTTAGTGGTAACAGATGTGCTCTTCAGCTAATAGATAGGAAATATTTGGCTAGCATATGATCCTACATTTGGGACCAGCTCAGCAGGAGAAAAACTATAGACCCTTCATACGTACAACCATGAAGATTTGCTCTCTTGGTCTTGCAAAACTCTTTACTGATTTCAATGAGACTTGATCAAGAAAAGTTTCCTGAGGGTTGTGTCCTGATATCCTTTCAAGCAAGGAAAAGGAAAGCAAAACCTTACTGTGGAGAGACCTCTTAAGCAAGCCCTGGCTGCTGGCAGCTAAATGCTCAGCTCTACTTGATATTCATCAGCAGATGAATCTGCCTGCTGGCTCTTTAACCCTTACAGGTTACTGCAGATTGATCAAATTAGGATATGCAAATTACCCTCAAAATGATTTCTAAGTGCTATCATTTGCAAGCCTCCTCTATACTTTTTCCAAACCTCATGCCACCGAACACATTATCATGGGGTCTTAAGTTATGCAACATTTCTGCGAGTTTATTACCTGGGGCAACCTGAAGGCATTCAGTGCAACAAAATAAACCAGTAACCGGGAATCATGCTGTTTCCTGAAAGCAAAACCAGCAAGTAATTTTTCCCTGCCAGCTACACAAACAGAGACTAAATATACAGCAGAGAACTTCCACAGCAGTCTTTGGAAGGAACTTCCATTATGAGAGCTATCAAGAAGTCATTACACGTGTGTAGAAACATTAATCTTACCCATGGGCTTGTAATGGGAACCTGGGGCCAAATTACCCCCCACGCAGTCTGCAGAGAGGGACAGAGATCAGATGGCACAGGAATGAAGCCAGCTTCACTGTCCTGCAATGTTGCAAATGCCACTTGCTGCCAGCATGTACCTTTGCGAGCTTGCCCCAGAGAGAAGATAGCCTTTGCTGGAGGGGGGGGGGGGGAATACTCTTCATGCCTAAAGTGATGAAAAGTTACTCTTGGGGACTAAGTCTTTCAGAATTCCCTAAACGCATGGCCAAAGTCCATGGAAATTCTTCCCAGCTCTGTCCATACCTCTGCCATGGACTAGATATATGAAACCACACTGACAGACATATTTGTCAGTGTTGATTATATCTCAGACATGAGCCAGGTCCTATGGGAGATACTGGCTCCTGCTTCATTCACCTCACCAAAACTACCCAGGAAACACAACAGCTCACGAAAAAAGTTCTTCAATGCATGGAAACCATCTCAAATATTGCAGGAACTGCTTTTCTTCATGTCAGCAAATCGCTAATGGCTCTATTTCATCTCTGCGTACATAATCTTCGCAAGTCCATGAACATGAGCTCATAAAACCTTTTAGTAACATCTCCTTTAACACCAATTTTATGTAAAACATCATAGCACAGAGTTTCTGGCAAAGAAATGTTCCACTATAAATAACAGAATCACACATGCACTGAATTTTTCCCCCTTGCTGCTGTGGCTTCTATCTACATGCAAAAGAAAAATACACAAAATTACAGAAATATAGACCTTAAAATGTGTGCTACACAGTGTAAGAAAGTTTGCAGTTCCTGAAATAAAGGCCAATATGAAAAGCAATGAAAACCCAGCCAAAGTTAAGCACTTTTTAATACATCTCACTATATTCAAGCGAGTCCAAGTACGTACTTATTGTGCGTCTCTGTGCATGTCTCCTCAGAAGAAAGTCCCCACAGGATTGCAGTCTTGGCTGCACTATACCCTTGTCAGGAAGAAATTCAACATAAGAGTTGTTCCAGTGGTCCTTGAAACACATCTGTTGTCCAAAGTGATGTAGAGGCATTCAAACTGGAGCAAACTGAAGGATGGTCCAAGAATCCGAAGACAAACACCTTCCATTTCAGTCAGTGTTGCCCTAAACTACTCCCATGAAAGATCATGTGGCCCACAAGGCCCAATACAACCTTCATTTCAATGAGGAAATGCAACGCTTCTCCTTCTGCAGTGAAACCTGAGCTTTAGAGCAGAGCCAGGCAACCTCACTCGGGGGGGGGGGGGCAATTGGTCAGATTTGCTGGCAATGCAAGCACTGCCCTGCCAAGGGGGAAGGATGTGGCCAAAGAGATTAATTCGTATCTTGTTCTAATTATTTTGTTTGAAGTGCTGCACTGGGTTTGCTTTAAGGAAACAATGGATTTAGCCAACTGAAAATGCCCCTTTGTCCCATCTAGTGGCTAGTTGTTAAAAAGCTTTTTAAGAGAGTATGGGGTGGAGGGGTTCTGTTCCCTCCAATCATGAAAAAGGTGCCCACATCCCCTAGAGGAGGAGTTAAGGTTTCTTTGAACTTCTTTAAAATAAAAATCAGGGTCTGGTGATGCCAAGGAAGGTTCAAGGGGACCACAAAAATGCCCCTAGAGAGTTATAAGTTGCCCATCCCAGCTCTAGAATACCCCGTTCCCCTAAAAATAAGACCTAACCTGAAAATAAGCCCTAGGATGATTTTTCAGGATGCTCATAATATAAGCCCTACCCCAAAAATAAGCCCATTAAGTGAAACCCCGCCCTCCACCATTGTGCAGCAACCAGAAGAAGATGACATGACTGTATTTGAATAAACGTAGATTGTTGTACATGAAAAAAATAAAGCATCCCCTGAAAATAAGCCCTAATGCGTTTTTTGGAGCAAAAATTAATATAAGACCCTGTCTTATTTTCGGGGAAACACGGTATGTTTGTTTAACTTATGATCTACCAAGTGAAACGCAGTCCACTGTTTTATGTAGAGCAGACCTGCAAGGCTGAAGCTTCCTTCTTTCAGCAGTCTCAGGTGGGCAGCAAAGGCACAAAACATATCCAGATGCTGGAAGGCAGCAGCCTGTAATGCTCATGGCCCTGTATGTGCTTAGTAGAGCACACACAGAAAGTCAGAATGATTTAACAGCCCCTTCTTGTTTCTTAAAAGGGCCTTGCATTATTCATATACATTACTCACCAATCCCTCCAATAACTTGCATATCTATAGATTTCAGCATATGTATGTGTATTTCTCTACTAGAGTTTGAGGTAGTGATAAGTGATACGAGGCTGGTATATAGTCCTCTTCTGGTTTTATGGTCCTCACAACCCACCCTTCACCATGACCTGTGGTCTCCCATCCAGCGACATGGTGATGGCAAAAAGCAGGAATTCCCCTCTGAAACAAAATAAGCCTTCCCAGATCTCTTGCATGAAAGAAAGAAAAAACCATTCCCAGTGTGCCTTGTTTTGAATGGAAATTACTGCCTTTTTCCAGTGCTGCCAGATACCACCTGGGTTTGGCCATATAGCACAGTGAGGCCACCAGTGGTTTGGGTGGCTAACTTAGGTCCCTACCCACAAACGTTGTATAGCCACGGCTTGAAGATTGTTCTCAAGTCTGCTTAGGCCACAATGGTAACATACTGACATTTTAAAAGGCAGAAGATATCATACTGAACAACAACAACAAAGTAGAACTGGGAAAATAGATATGCTTCTGCGTAGCCAGCGAAATAAGCAACTTTTCAGTCCATCAGATAAATGGTTTTAGAAATGAGTACTATGTAGAACAGTTTTAGCAAAATTGTAAGTAGACACTTTTTTTTTTGGTCCAAACACCTATAAATAATGTCATCAGACATAAAGTCTAAAAGGAAGGACATAGGCATTCTGTCTTGACCGTTCCAAACAGGTCTGTGGTCCAACACTATGGAACATAAAGATAATTATTTCTTCATAAATCCAAGTAGACAAGGATATTTCAGTACGAAAGAAGTCCTTCTAAAGTATGTCCAAGGTTCTCCTCAGATCCCCAGCATCTGAAAGGGATACATCAGATCTGATCCAAATAAGAGGAACTTCTTTTGATAAAGTCCGCCTCTAAGACATTAGACAACTTTGGAAATTCCCCATTTATACAAATATGGCTCCCATTTAGTTAGCTCAAAACAGTGTATGTATCAATTTGTCAACAGGCACAGTATTCCCTGAACATGTGTTCAATACCAAAGGCGTTTCATGTATCTTCCTTACATTCATGCCACACCACCTCATCCCTGGAGTAATCATTTTGCATTCTGTATCTTTCTTTCTTCAACATCTGTAATGCAACACGCTCTAAACTAAAGCTACTTTTAAAGGAGGATCAAAACAACAGTCCTTCAACAGCACTTGTTTTCAACCAGCATCCGCTGCTGCCCACTGGAGTCTTCACATTATGTGTAGAAAGAAGGCTGAAGATAATACACACTTCCATCCAAGGAATTAAGAGTTTTAAAACAATTCACAATTATGCATTGTGAGAAGATGAGGAGGATTTCTCAGCTTTAGCTTCTAGGTAAATAAGACAGTTTCCGGCTATATATATATATATATTTATATATATTTAAAGTAGTATTATGGCTTTCAGCTGTCGATGTAATCAAGCCTTTCTTAGGTCTCAGGTTTCATTTCCATTCTCTTTGCTTTGATAGTAAGAGTCAGGAGAATCCTTCTGCCTTTACAGATGATCTCTAGTTTTATCTTCAGAAGCGGAAGCCAGCCTTCACAGCTTCAATATCAGAAATCAGTGTCCTGGCCAGGAAAATTCCAAAGATCTAACAAAGGAAAAGAGAGGGGGAGAGAGATTGAGGGAGAAAAAACCCACAATTTTGCTATCAAAAGAGAAAAATGAACAAAGAGGTAAATTCTGCCTCCTCTACTTGCCCATTTCAAGCTGTTGCTACTTTTGTTTATTTATTTATTTATTTATTACATTTCTATCCCGCCCATCTAGTCATTGAATAAAACAGATTTTATTCCCGCCCATCTAGTCACTGAATAAAACAGATTTGAGGGCTTTGAATCCAATGCAATTTCCCATGCTTAAGTCAATGAAAACATTAACTCTCTTTTCAAATTGGACTGCTTTTACAGTTTCACTGCAAGTTTAAGCTTTGCAAGCTTCGCTTGAAAAATAGTGGTTTCCACTTTCACTTTACACAATGCATTAACCTTTTCTTTTCCCTTCAGAAGGCAACAGGGATAGTGGGGTGGTGTAGAAGGAAGGACTCCTAAAATACAATGCATCTAAAACCAGCTCTCTTAACCATAACCTTGTTCTTTTGCTTCCCCTCGCCCTTGTCTCAACATGGTTATCAACCAGCTAGTATTTTATTGGCCCAACGATACTGTCTGGAGGGAATAATCCAAACAAGCTAATTCTGCTGAGTCAGGTGGAAAGTGGAGATGATACAAATGATTGTGTGTAGGAGTGTGCCATTCAGGGGTTTTTGGAGGCAGGGGTTGAACCAAGCTCCCATAATTCTCCACGAATTCCCCCGAGGCAGGATTCTGGGAATCCCAGACACTTACATTTCACTCACCTTAAACAGAGCCTACCTCGGAGGCTTCGGAGGCTTGTGCTTCCTGTTGCTAATACTCAAAAAAGAAAACAGCCCCAGTGCTTCCTGGGAGGATGATGTCTTCAGGTGAGGTGTATGGACTATTGAACTAACACACTGAACAACGCCTTTATCTTGAGTTTGGGGAGCTAAGACCTTCTTAAAGATGGAGAGAATTCTTAGACACTGTTCCTAACTAAATGGGGCTTTGTTCTGATGTAGAAACATATTTCAGCAGGAAGCAATCTGACATGGTTGGATAGAAATAGGCAAACTAGCCACTACAGCCACTTGAAGTTTCTGGGAATCTAGTGGATTCTCACAGAATCCACCAAGATCCCTTTACAAAAGCTTCAGAGTATCTACGGACTAGATCTCAAGGCTGTGTAGCAACGTCTGTCGAAGATTTGGAAACTCTCCAAAGTCTTGTTGTACAGTCTAATGCTTCGGACATGTGATACTCCATGATGTGCTTCTTTGTGGCAAGTAATGGTCTCAATGCAAGCTTATCTAATAAAGCAACAGTAAATGTGAAGGGCTGGTATCAGAGGAAAAAGTGTACCTGTACACTGAAAATTCCACTGCATCATCCAACCAGGAGAAACCCCAAATCAGACATCAAATTTCACTCTGGGAGAAATTCAGGAACCTTTTTAAATAGTCAAGACATTCATCAACCTCTCCATTAGTACTCCTCTCTAAAAATTAGTCACCACTCAGACTGTGAGACAGTAGGCAGAAGAAGATCTAGTCCCATCAGCTCAGAAATAAAATATTCCTACCACGAGAAGCTATCAACTACTCACCTGCAACAATGAAATTGATACGAAGACTCCTGCCACAATGTAAATATTCCGGGGCAACCAGGCTTCTAGGGCAGGAATGCAGCCTTTGGTGAATATTCTTTCTTCCCATAAGGATGCAGTCTGAAGAAGAAAATGGGGAAATATTATATATGTGTATTTCATTTTGATTGCTTTTTCTATTTTAAAGAAAGTAATTCAGAAGACAAGAACAAAAAAAATTATCCGCTTGAGGCAAGATTGGGCTAAGAACAGTTTCAATGCTGCACTTAGAAAAATTGGATTTCACAACTTTGGCAAGTTGCACAGCTCCTTAGTTTGCATAGTTTATTCTGCAAGTTCTATGACCTTACTTTATTCATGATCACATTAAGGAAATTGACATGCCTGGTTACTGTACAGCAGTCACTGCTTTGGTTCTGAATTTCAGCAGGCATTAGCCGCACCCTTTAAAGTATTTCTTCAGAACTGTGAAGAGTAGAAACTAGTTCCCTTTTAAGGATAAACATCAAGATCCTCAGAAATCTGGATTATATATGTCTATTATTTCTGTCCTTTCTTCTTCATTTCTGTGGAATTGCAGCACAAAGATTACCCTACACCAGCTGTTCCCGGCTTTGGATCCCCAGACATTCTTGGACTACAACTCCAAAAAATCCTGGCCAGCACAGCTGGTGGTGAAGGCTTTTGGGGTTTTTAGTCCAAGAACACATGAGGAGCCAAGGTTAGGAACAACTGCCTACAGGCTTCTTTGCCCAAAACTGCAGGTTATTTTCAGTTTTGAAAGCCATCAAGAAAATGTAGGTCAATGAGTTGTCATATATGACAACTAAATAAAGTAATGTGAAAATGAGCTGCTACAAAATACAGACTTCCCAGTTTAAAAAATGGTACAATGCGTTGCCACTCAATCAATTCACATATCAGGCTGCTAGGCTTCAGTAATGATGGGCACTTATTTGCAAAAATGTCTTGCTAAGCCTTTAGTGAAACTCAGGCTCCTGTCTGTGGATGGATTAAGGGCCAGTATGCCTGTTTTTGTCTAAGAAGGACAACAGAGTAGTAACGTTCTGCACTCCCATGCTTTGCTACTCACAATTACTTCCAGAAAGAAAAGAAAAAATCAGTCATAGAAACATCCCAGTCTACAACCAGGTACCTTTTTCTGTGACACAGTAAGAAAGTTAGACAGCAATCAGGTGTGAGCTAGTTAATCAAAGCTGGCCAAGGGTAGGGGATCTATACTTATTTAAAACCCACATTCTGATTTTAACAGTATCCTGAAAAAACAAATTGTTGTCAAAGCCCAGAGCACACATAAAATTAAATGGCAATAACCACACATATGGTGCGGTACTATTAGCTGCTGTTCCAGTGATTATATGGTCATGTCCATCTAACTATACATCATAGACAACTGAACAGAGTGATCAAAGTCTATCCCTCATGGCTGTTAGGAGAAATCTGATCCCTCACCTCTCTCCTTTGGCAGTAACAAAATAAAAAAACCAGATACACAATCTGTTGCTTACAGAAGATGACCAGGGAGAAGAACGTTTGAGAGAAAGCCCTGATACAGAACAATTTGAGGAAATAAGTGTGGAAAAAATATCCCCCCCCCACACCTCTCTTTTCCTCCCACATGAACAATTTAAAAGACAAGCAAAAATATCTTCCATCTCAGGAAGGCACCAACCAGGAAGGGATAAAGTAAAAAAAGCAAAAGATTAGAAAAAATAGCAACACTAAAAACACTCACCAAATTTCTGACATCATAGCCACACTGTGTGTTCACAACATTTTGCTGGAAAGAGGGGGGAAATGAGAATAGGTGATCAACTCTAGAACTACACAATGCAAAGTACTAAAGGCTACCATACTGTTGTTGTAGTTGTTATCCCACCATATATATCCCACCATACTCTCTCTCTCTCTTTGGACTACACTCCCCAGAATCCACCCGTCAGCATGAACACTGACCATGCTGGCTGGGAGATTCTGAGAGCTGTAATAAAAAAAATGAAGGGTGGGCAAAAGGGTCATATTCCAAGATCTCCTCTCTCTCTCATACTCATCCCTATTGGTAAACACTTCCCAATATAGCAATATTAATACAGAAGGAAGAAGATAGGAAATAGCTCACAGCTGGATCTGGGATACAGCAGGAAAAAGGGACCCCACACCTCTCACGACTTTTGCTTGTGCTACTGCAGTTGAAATAGACGTTAAGGTCCCAGTCATTTGGACCCTGGGCACCACAGCACTGATTCTGCAAAAGATAAAATCACTTTGTCATTACAAGAGGGATACAATGAACTATTTAATATGTACAATTCTTTCCTGGGCTGGAGATCCAATGATCACACCAGAATTGTTAACAACATACACAGAATATTTCCTCCTCACAACAATGTATTTGTTTTGCTCATTTGTACACCACCCAGAATAGTGTGAATTCACTAATTGGGTGGTATATACGTACATTAAATAAATGATAAATAAATATTTCATTAATCACATTGCAGTGGACAACCTTTGGCCTTCCAGATGT
This sequence comes from Intellagama lesueurii, assembly GCA_037013535.1. Lineage (NCBI taxonomy): Eukaryota > Metazoa > Chordata > Lepidosauria > Squamata > Agamidae > Intellagama > Intellagama lesueurii. The sequence continues at coordinate 161,733,700 of JBAJHW010000003.1, read as the reverse complement.
TGTTGGACTTCAACTCCCACAACCACTCACAATTGACTCTGCTGGCTAGGGCTGATTGAAGTTGCAGTCCAACAATATCTAGAGGGATACAAGCTGCGCACTTCTGGATTACACAGACATTTAGTACCATTCCTAGCACCAATAAGTTCCCAGTGTTCTCTCTATTTCTTGTTTCTTTGATTATTCACTAAAGCGCCTGGTGAAATGCTGTCAAATAAGGGGCTAAAGCAGTGGTTCTCAACCTTGGTTCCTCAGATGTTCTTGGACTACAACTCCCAGAAATTCTGGTCAGCACAGGTAGTGGTGAAGGATTCTGGGAGTTTTTGTCCAAGAACATCTGGGGACCCAAGGTTGAGAACCACTGGGCTAAGGAATTTGAAACAAAAAGAATCAAGGACACACAAATGAAGAAGGAAGTGAGAAAACAAGGATGCAGCTTCTTAAGAGCCCATCAAACCCAGGATCAGCTAATCTGCCACCATTGTTTCCATCTTGTCCAGCCTTGTGTTGGGATAGTTAGTCACATTCATGCTCATTAACCTGCTACTGCTCAATTTTGACAACTCACGTCTCCTCCTACTCCTTTAGAAAGGAACACAACTAACTACTAGTTGCACAAAATCCTGTTGTATAAATTACGCCAGCAAAAGACAGATGACATCACTGATTAGAGGAGACTGCCAGCAATTAAAGCAATTAGTTTCTATTCCAGGACTCATACAACTTGTATGCAATGAGACTGATTGTGCACAAGTCATGCAAGATCTGGGATCAAAGCAGGAACTCTTTAATTAGCAACAATTTACTGCTGGTGGTGATGTCAACTCCTTTTTGTGGCATTAAATTGATTGGGGCCAATGTGTATATCAAGTATGATTTTAACAAAACATCTTACGATTTTCTGCAATGAATCTATGAGGTTCTGCAGGTCAATGTCATCCCGGTAAGATTTAATATTGTTCTTGAAGAATGTCTCCACTCGGTCTCTCACCCAGTCTTGGAACAAGAAAGCCAGCACAACTACTGCTAACTCCATGAGAAAAATTAGCACAATTGTCCCACAGAACTGCAAAGAAGAGAGGAGGGAGAAACCAATTATAGGAAGAGAAACAAACAGGTCAGTTGTTTTCCAGCAGTGTTTCAGGGAACAGGAAAGGTTTCTCAAGATCTTCCCAGATATTCCTCAATAGGAAGATCAGTAATTGCAATCACATTTCTCTGGCAAGTAAGCTCACCCACTGGTAGTGATCTTCCACAGTAATATACAGGGATGGGAGAACATCCAGTCCATTTTACTGTACATTCGATTCACATGTACCAGGCTAATTCCCCATGAGGGTTCCAGCACATGCCCAGAATGCTGTGCATGTGTATTAGGATTCCTCTGCCAATTGTGAGATAAATGGGTTTCCTGAAGGTACAAAGCCTGAAAAACTCTCTCGTAGGCCAACAAAGCTTTCCAATGTAGAACTTGCTAAAGAAACATCCAGCCTATCTTGATTTGGCAACAAGAAGGCACCCACACCTATGGTTGGGCTACTCTTATGTTTCAACAAAATCTCTCTCACACACACAAACACGCCAACCAACCTTGATAGGACCTCCCCAACCCTATGAAAGAACTGTAGTTTTTGGTTGTAGCAAACTGTGAAATGTGTTAAGACACTGTGCCACAACACATTTTACCTGCTAAACTTACTTACCTACTTAATTACTTGTTTGTTTGTTTATTTGTTTGTTTAGATTTTCACCCTGCCCATCTAGAGGCCAGGCCACTAATTTGGGCAGCTAACAAGAACCAAGCAAAATAGAGCACCCAAAGAGTGTGAACTTAAAAGATAAAGATAATAATTTCCTTGTAACTCACATATCAATTTATTTAAGCAATGAAAAAAAACTGGATTTGTTTTTATTTCTCTTAAAGAATCACAGAGCTTTTTCTCTCTATTCTGGTAATTCACAATTAATTAGTGTGTACTTTCAGAATCCCCTATCCTTTTGAATTCTGTCTATACTTGTGAATTAATTTCAACTAATATACAAGATATACAGATAAAATTAGAAGACCAATATGCTCGAATACACACAAAGACTAAAGTACCATATGGGTTGTTAACTACCTTTATCATGACAACACTGAAAACAGATGCTATTCTGCTCCCTCTCTATAAAAATGTCACCATATGTGATAATATCAAGATTACCCTTTTCATCTCTCAGACATCTCCATGTCCAGTACTGCTACCCTTATCCTTCAGGAATTTCTATCTCTTTCAATGACATCTAAGTTAGTGGCCATTGCTCCATTTTGTGGTGACAGCTGACAGACATCACTTCTCACAGCCTGGCCACCCACAATTCGGTCGGTGGTATAAAATGCCATGCTTGTAATGTGTCTCTTGAATGTTTAGAACCACACTGAAGTTGCTTGGGGTTTTTATGGTTAAGGGTTGCTTCAGTAAACTTTATAAGAGCTCTTCATTTCTAGATTATTATTTGAGTGCATATTAGCCTATTTCCAAGCCAACCAAACTGACAATTTCACATTTTTATTGTTCATTCTCTTGGATGTTTTATTACAAAAACATGGCTCATATTTTTATTACACAAATACATTTTAATATTGTTTATTTCCAAACCCAAATATATAGGTTTTTCACTATTATTGTTGAGATTATGGAGACATAGTCCAGACTTGCAGTTCTCGTTGTTATATAAAAAGTTTATCTTCACTAGTTTATTTTTTATTACAATATTATTTTTCACTGTAATAACATTTCAGAATCAAATCCTAAACCAAACCCATAAAGTTATCATGCCACTGAATAAAACTGGCCTTCACTGATCAACCAGCTAAAGAAGGAGCAGCTAACTGTATCCTGCAGATATTGTTGGATCACAAACATGGTGGATAAAATTCAGTGATATTTCAAAACCAAATTGATTTAAATCATGATTTAAAAATTTTTAAATGGTTTTTTAAAATTTAAATCACTTTAAAAAAATCTTATTTTTGGATTTAAATCCAGCCTGATTACAAATCCCATCTTTCCTCACCATTCACTATGCTAGTTAGGACTGGTGGGAGCTGCAGTTCAACAAAATCTGAAGGGTCAGATTTTACCACCCCTATAATAAAACTTTATTGATTCATGTTCTGTTTAAACGTTGTACTCTGAGATACATTCACTTAACCTAGTCCTACCAGACTCGCACAAACAAAATTTCTACATAATGAATCCGCATAAGGTAATGACAGACAGACCAGTACTTCAGATTTGTTAACTTTTTCTTTAATGATACCATGAAGCCACCCATCCTGGATAGCTCAGTGGTTTAGGTCTCTGGCTGCAGAGACAGAGGTTGGGAGTTCGATTCCCCCCTGCACCTCCTTGACAGGGACAGGACTTGATGGTCCATAGGGTCTCTATGCAGCTCTTCAGTTCTGGGATGATGGTGGTGATGATGAATACCACACCAGAATAACAGATGTGAAGCACAAAACATAAAGTCTATGATTTAACCACTTACAAATTTCAGGAGGCAGATGTTCTCTCGCAGGGCTCCGACACAGCCTGCAAATCCCAGAATGAACATTATCCCTCCAACAAATAAGATAAGGACCACAGGGTCAAAGCCATGGAGACGGGTCATTTTAGACAAGTCGGACAAGACACCCTAAAACATAAAAAATAAAGAGTGAAGTTCTGATCCACTTGTACTTAAAATTAATAATAACATACTATATCCTACGGTGTGAATCTGTATACCTCACTGAAAAGCTGGGTTGTGTGCATACCAAGATTCCACAGCAGTGTACAAAACAGTGAAGGATGTGGCAGTAGGAATAGGATACAATTCCCTAAGCAGCTCAGCTCACTCAGTCTCTTTTCATACTCCTTTTAAAGCAAATATGAAACATGTATGTTTTTAGTCCTCATGGCTATAAAGCTATGCTTGAGAAAATGTGTATTCAGCAGGAAGCAAGATGGCTCCAAGGCTTGAGATGTCTTCTCCTACAGCCAATATCTTCTTCATCACAGGCCAGTGATGCTAAGGCTTTGCACAAGCCAGATACTGCTCCTGTTGTTTCCAATGAGACTTGTGCTTGCAAATGAAAGTACTGGATTTACTTCCTTATGGAAGCTCAGAGTCCCACCATACGTGGAACAAAATGCTGTGTGTGTAACAAAGAGTTATAAGATGCTGGTGCCTGTCCAGAAGCAATTCCAGAATTTTTAAAATTTCTCACTTTGCATAATATATACAGTATAGGTAAAACAGAACTCTGCTTTCTCGGCAGGGCATTTCGGGGAAATAAATAAAACCAAGCACAACCTTAGCAGACACACTCTTGTTCACAAACCCAAGAACAACAGACTTTTAATCAAGGTCAGAGAAAATTGCGAATTAATGTTTTAATTTAAAAATTATTAATTTTTGCAACTTTTTTTTTAAACAAAGCTGCAAATAATATACACCCTTGCATTCCATTTGAGAGTATTATAACTTCAGGATTGTATCATCTCAGAACTTAGGGCAGTGCTATTAGGTTCACTATATTAAAAAGATTATATCTGAGAAATTAAGTGTGCATGAAAATAGTTGTTTAACAGAGGAATCGAAATATGTATGTATTTGGATAATCACAAATCTTGACTATGTTTTCAGCTGACAAAAAACCTCCTTCAAGTTGCTGGTTCTCAAACAAGGTGTGACAAAGAAAAATAACAGGAAAGGGGCATGTCTGCATACACACAAAGTTTAGTGTATGCCCATTCCCAGTAAGATGGGTAGTGGGGTTACTTTTGCTTTGTGACACGTCCCTCAACTGCAAGATGCCTGCAGATTAGGAAGAAATTTATCTCAACTGCAAAACAGCATACAAAGATCATTTCACATGTTACATTGGTCCTGCCTGCACATTCAAGTATCGGAGCTTGGGAAACCAAATTCTTTTGGCCCACAACACTGAGACTCCTTCAGCCAGCAGGACTAGTAAAGCATGTGGGGATTCTGGGAGTTGTAGTGCTGGATATCTGAAGGAGGGCCTCTCCTTAGATAAACCTGCCCAGTCACTAAGATCTCCTCTATGCCCCACCATCGAGAACAGTTCTGTTTGCAGAGGCATGGGGCAGGGCTTCCTCGGTGGTAGCACCTCAATGGTGGAATGTCCTCCCCCTTGGAGGCTTGATTGTTGCCGACTCTGGCATCATTCTGGCACCAAGTCAAGGCATACTTATTTACTGGAGTCTTTGGGGGTTGAGGACTGTGCTCCACACAGGTTTTAATGCAATGGTTTTAATGTTTAAATTGCTTGATTCTAAAGTGTTTTTAATTATCTCAAAATTGTTTTATGCAGCTCCGTAACCCGCCTTGAGAACCTATAATATAGGGCAAGCTATATATGTTTTAAATTAATGAATAAAATAGTCCCCCAAGGTGACTTTTTTGACCTCCCTTAAATATGGAAAATGGGAATATAACCAACACATGGAAATACACACAGATCAGATGGCAGCTTGTCAGGGAGGCAGGAACAGCTTTAGCACCTGGCCATGCTCACACAGGATAGCAAACCCAGGTTCATCACAGTGAAACGACCTTAAAATAGCCGTTCCACCAGCACGGCTGTGGGCCTTGCGTCAAAAATAAGCCACCACTAGAGGGCACTAATAGGCCGAAGAATCCTGGTATGATTTTTAATGCTGTGTTGGAAATAGCTGTTAAGTTTAGCTCAACCCAGTCTTCAGAGGTACTGGATTACAACTCCCATGATCCTCAGCCAGCAGGATTCTGGTGGGGATTATGAACATTTACTCCAACAGATCTGAAGGGACAGGAAGCTGTGGGGACGGCTGGGGTAGGGTTAGGGTGTACATAGAACATCACCTAGCATCCTTTCTCATCCCGCCTTAGCCCACTCCAAAACAGGCATGTAGACAAGCCTGTCCTTTACCACCCTCATCCACTGCTCTTCTTACAAAGCGCCTGCATGAGTACATTTGTTTATTTTATTTTATTTACTTAAAATATTTTTTACTTTGGGTCAGACCCTGCTTTTCAATGAAGGCCTAAAATGCAGCCTAACCCAGACAGAAAAACCAGAACAATTTTTTTAAAATCAAAAGAAAGATAAAAATAAACATTCTCTGTAAATATGAATTCTGATTAAGAGGAAGGCAACAATATCAGGTTCCATTGTCCTAACGAGAGCAAAGGCCTGCCATATAGGAACTTCCTGTCCCTGTTAAATGGCAAAATGGAACCTGTGTAGGAGGAAATCAATCCTTGGCCATGTATATGTATATACGTATATATATGTATATACATATGCACATACACAGTGAGAGAGAGAGAGAGAAAGAAAGAAAGAAAGAACACCATAGCAACTGTTTTCTCTTGTATCTGGAACATTACCAATTTTGCATGAGGCTTTAGGCATAATCTCTAATTTAACTCATATGTAAATATACCAAATAAGCCTTTGTCTTCTCACTCCGTGCCCTGACCTGCAAAATCTACCATCACCCTATGCTTAACTGCAGCGCTGCCAGCATGTATAAATCATAACCAACAACGTGAAAGAACAGAATTTTAAAAGGAGCATAAGATAAAAGGATGCTACCACCTGCACTTTCCAAATTAAATGTTCCAGATAAACCAAGGTATCAAACAGAACGCCTGAGGCATAGAGGTAGAAAAAAGGCCTTTGCTTTTACTCGTAATTTAAGATTTTCTATTTTCTTTCACAAAGCCAATTTTCATACAGAATAATTGGAAGTTTTTTAGTTGCTATTCAAAAACATCCTGTTCCAACATGGCTGCTAAACTTTGCTCTGACACCTTCAAAATGTCTTCCTCCAAGGTTCCCAGATAACGTTTTGTAATCCTTCATGGTATAGGTGGGGGTTAATATTGTGCACTAGAGATGGGCATGAACAAAAAAGAACCAGGAAATGCATGGAAAATCACTGGTTCATGTTGGTCCCAAACTGGAGAACCCGAACTGACCTGAACCATGAACTTTTTCGTGTTTTCCTGAACTTCCTGCTTCGTTCCCCCGCCCCCTTCCAACTGCCCCCCCCATCCTCTTTGCTTCCCTGTCTTTTGCTGCCACCTCCTCCGCTGCTTCCACCATCTTGACAGGCCACCCAGTGGCTCCCGCAGGCCGGGCTGCCTCTCCGCATGCACCTGCCTCTCCGCTGAGAAATGGGTGCATGAGCAGAGGCAACCAAAAAATCCCACTGCCCCCATTGCCTCCCTACCTTTTGTTGCCGCCGCCTCCTTAGCTGCTGCCACCACCGTGGGGAGCAGCCCATCTGACTCTCAAAGGCTGGGGTGCCTCTGAGCAGCCTCTCAAAAAAACAAAGAGAAACAAACAAAAAACCCTAAACTTTTAGTTTTGAGAGGCAAGATGGCAGTGGTGGCGGCAGCAGCAAAAGGTAGGGAGACGACAGGGACAGTGGGATTTTTTTTTTTTTGAGAGGCGGTGGCCGTTTTATGGGGCCGACAAACCGATCTGTGGTTCGTTCAGTAAACATTTGGAAATTCGTAGTTCGTGGACTTCGATGAACTGCACACTGAGACAAGCTGCCATTTTGCTGGTTCATGCCCATCTCTACTGTGCACCATTAGACAAAATGTCCAGCTCAAGGTAAGTTGTTGTTGTTGTTTAGTCGTTAAGTCGTGTCCGACTCTTCGTGACCCCATGGACCAGAGCACGCCAGGCCCTCCTGTCTTCCATTGCCTCCCGGAGTTGTTAAGTTGTTAAGGTAAGTTATGGCAAGTCAAATCTTAGGTAAATCCTATTGATTCAAATGGGTTTCTTAATTAGAGTTCAGCATCCACCCTTCAGGATAATTCCAGCATTCTCTTGGCAACACAGAAGTAACTTCACACTCCAGGAAGTATGTCCAGGTTTCACATGCATAATGTGGATTATTGCCAAGACAAAAATCAAAAATCCACACTGGGGTGGGAGTAAGGGTACCCCATGGCTTCCTGTCAATTAAATGCCTGAACAGTCTGACAAAAGAATCCTGCATGTAACTTTCCAGCTGAGTTCAGTGGGACCCAAGTAAGTGTACCATGGCCCTGCATCCTAAGACTGCAGTCCTCAAAGCAACCCAGGAATTAAGTCCCACTGAACTCCATAGGATTTTTTTTTCCAAGGAGAAACACACAGGATTGCTCTGCAAGTCTCTTGGTGCTGTCTAAATGGGAAAGTAGATTTTGAAATTAGGCATGGAGGCAGAAAAAGGGCACAGTTAGAATTCTCATGCAGAAGTCTTGTGGCACTTCAGGAGTATGAACTTTTAATTTGGCATACGTTCTGGTAGACTGTACCCTACTTCTTCAGATGATTTCTTAGCTTCTGAAGAAATGGACTAGAGCCCAAGAAAGGTCAATAAAGCTTGCCACTCATAAAAGGGCTATAAGACTCTTATTTTGGTTGCAAAAGATTAAGAAAACAAGCCTTTTGGGAAGAGGATGAGTGAGCATGTGAGTCTGTACACTTGGGTGTGGGCAAGGGGAAGACAGGGAAGGAAGTGGGGGGAGGAAGAGAGACAGACAGACACAGACAGAGAGAGAGAGAGAGAGAGAGATTTACAATTTGTTAGGGAGTTGAGACTTTATTCTACGGGACAATCTAAACAGTCACAGTTCTCTTACCTTCTCACTCCACGCCCAAAGACCAGCTCCAAGAAAGGCAACTCCAGCTAACTAAAATAAAAAGAGGGGGGAAAGGTAGTTTTACTGTTTGCTGGCATGCATTATTTCATCATTGCTTCTCACCTGTTTAAAAGAAAAATCATTATGATGCAGTATATACATCATGTTTACTAATGGGATGGAGCAAGAGACATGGTTAGTAAAACACCTGATACAAGGCATCGAGAGCTTATGTATGTGAAAAGCTTCATTCCCAGAGGACATTTCTGCATCTGCTGCCACTATTGTTACAGCTCCTATCAGGTATAAAAGGAGTCACACAAAGTCTCAGGAGTTGCATGTAATCCAAAAAATAAATCCTAAGCACAGAGACTGATGGAGGTCTATCTGTGTTGGCTCTGACCGTCTAAAAAAAAAGAGATGTTGATACTATGGTGGATTCAGTTCAGTTAAACCATCAGTACCACTGGCAGCAGTGGTGGAAAATGGGGAAATTCCATACCAAGGGTTTATTGGGAAAGGGGATGAAAACAAAACTGCCAAAATTACAGTGTGTGTACATAAACCAACACAGGCCACGAATCAAGCAGACTGTATGCAGTCAGTCTCAGAAGGGCGACTGGAACTGCGGAAAGGCAGCCAAAAAAGAGAAGGAGAAAGGAGCAAAGGGAACAGAGCATCTTCATGGCATGTGTTAGTATTACTGGCCTCCCTGTATGTTGGGGATGGAGGAACTGGCTAAGATAGACCAGTCAAGGGTTCCTGCATAAAGGGAAGGGTAAAAGGGTGTAAAAAGTTGCAGCCCAAACTGAAGGACAGCAAGTTTCCCACTCCTGCCATACGAGAAAAAAGACCACACATCTACAGTTGCTACAGAGAGCAAAAAACATTTTACTGCCCCAGAGAGCGAGCGAGCAAGAGAGACTACTGCTAGGACCATCATATTAAATCCCTGATCTGGTTTATATGCTGTGTTAGGACGAAAGCTAGTTTTGTTCCCCTTCTAGCAAAAGCAGAGACTCCCTTCTGGACTGAGATGCATCATCCGTCTTGGTTTCCACCACACCCGGTTGTGTCCCCCCCCCCCCTCGCCTCTGCAAAGGGAGATTTTGAGCTCTCAACAATGAACATGGCTGGGTGCCTTTTCAGCTTGTTTACTGTTGTGCAGAACAAAGCCGAAGGGGGGGGGGGGGAGATTTGAAGATTTTTCTTTGTTTACAAGAGAAATGCCTCTGTGTACTCTGAATAAAAGAATAATAATGTTTAGACTTGCCACAGTTTGAGTCAGAAAACAGAAACTCTCATTACAGCTGAGCCTTATTAGGAGATTCCTCACGGAGCCCTAGCAGGATGCCCAAAATGAATTGCTTAATACAGGTTAGGCACCATTTTAATGTTCTCACAGGACTTTCTGACCTGAGCCTGACTCCTCAATGCCCTTTCACCACTCTGCTGGGTCCATTCCCACTTACTACATATTTATCATTTCTCAGCTTTGGGGAAGTGTGTTCAGTTACAGCAACAAAGGCAACGCTTGTGGTTTTGTACTTGGTCTGAAGAGCAGCCTTGTATTCCAGCATTTAAAAAATTCAAGGTTTCCACTGCTGCTATTTTCTCTCCTCTGCCAATACAGACAGGCAGATGAAGGAAATGGGAAGGAGGATAACCAGGGTCAGAGTGTTTTCTTCTACACAAGTACACTAACCTTGGGTCCCCAGACGTTCTTGGACTGCAACTCCCAGAAATTCTGGCCTGCACAGCCAGTGGTGAAGGCTTCTGGGAGTTGCAGACCAAGAACATCTGAGGCCCCAATGTTGGGAACCCCCTCTCCTATACCAATTGATACCCACCTCAACGCTGGAATCATATAAAACAAGAAATCCTCTTGCTGCCAAAATAATCATGGGGATGGGAAGAAGTTTAGTTTGGAGGATGATCACTTAGAGGCCACACTACAGGGTGCCTGCTCTCCAGATCAACCACAGACTGTCTCCTCCCCAGGGAGATCTACGTTCAAGTTCCCACTGAGCCACAGAACACACAGTCTGATCTTCAGACAGCCACTGCCTTCTCAGCCTGACCCGCCTCACATGGCTATGAGAATAAAGTGAGGATGACAAGAGACAGGCCTGCCATCTTGAGCTCACTGTGGGAATTTCATATAAATATGACAGGAGGAAAGGGACAAGAAGCTGTTCCCTGTCTGGTCTTCCTTGACCTAGATCCTGCTGCAGATACATCACCCGCTCCAGCAGCATGCTTGCCATAGCCCTTCTGGTCACATAAAGACCAGGAGGATTCTGCAGGTTAGCACCAGTCCTTTTGATTTTCCCGAGCTCTGCACCCCACAAAGAATGCAACTGCACCTTTGTATCCTACCCAGTTCTTTTTCCTAGGTGCAGTCCCCAGCAACCTGCTCCTTCAAAAATCAGAATATCCTCTGGCCTTGCAAAGAATGACATATGCACAGTGGCACGCATTTCTGCAGGCAAAGGCAACACTCTTAGGGCACCTTATTTTCATTCCCAGAAATTTGGTTTCCCCTTCCAGCCCCGTGGAACGGACAATTTCCACCAGTCCTCTAATGCAAAGCCATCATTGGGCTCTGCCAGCAACAACAGAAAGAACAGAAACATAGCAGGAAATGCTGACAGTGTGGAATCTTCGATAAGGATGAAAGTTGGAGGGGGGGGGGAGAGAACACATCTGTTTGACTTGAGCCAGGAGTGCTGCTCTTGATAAATGCACAGGAGCCGAGGAAGTGGCCCTACGCTGAGTCACACCACTGCTCTGTGTGGCCCAGGACTGTCAAGTTAGACTAGCAGCAGCTCTACCAAGATTTCTGGCAGGATTCTCTCTCAACCACAACTAAAGATGGCACAGACAGAACATGGGGCCTTCTGCATGCAAAGCATTTGCTGTGCCAGGAAGCCACATCCTCATTCTCTGAGCAGCAGCTGGGAACCTCTATTTAGCCCTTATGAAGGCATCACTCGTAGCGTAGTCAACACAAAGAGGAAGGAGCAGTTGCCTTTCATCCCAGCTCTGAGGTTATACACCTCTCCTCCTATCCCTTCCACAAGCTGAGGGAAACTCTCATTTTCCAGGGCAGGGCTGCTTAAAGAGAGCCATGACAGAAGTAGGTCAATGTCAGGAATACATTATTTTCTGTTTCTTGGGCTGTAACCCCAGATTTCTCCAGGCATGCCTCTCTGTCTAAAATCAGGCACCCAGTGAAAAACCCATAGCTTTATTTCCTGGTTTTGCACAGAGCGTCTGCTTTTGTTTTCACAACTTTGTTGTAAAACTTCCTAAGCGCAGCACTTTCAGTTTGAGTTGGTGAAGGGGTGTGCATGGAGGAAAGAAAGTCAGAAGAGATTGTTTGGGGGCACTAAGGCAAGTGATGCCAAGTTTCTGTCCCTGATGGGAGGACGAGAGAACCAAGTAGGTTTCTCACAAATGAGAACCAAATCTGTGTGTGTGTCGCCTGAACCAGAAGATGGCATTTCCGCTCACCTGCATAATTTCAGACAGGACTAAGAGGTGTGTAGATTTGTGTTTTTGGACTACAACTTCCATAATTCTTGGAAAATTCTGGGAGAGGCAGTCCAATACTGGAGAGTGCTGCTGGGGTGTGTGTGTGTCAGTCCGAAAAACACATACAAACACATCTCTTTGTGCACAATATGGACAAAAGTTGATGGGGAGAAACATTTCTCCCTTCCCCAGAATCCTAGAGCCTGTAGTCATCCACAGGAGCAGAGTGATGGGAAACTGAAGACAGATAAAAAGAAATACTTCTTCACACAGTGCCTAGTTAAACTGGGGGATTCTCTAGTATAAGCTGTACTGAGGGGTCCCAACCCTAATGGTTTCAAAACAGGATCAGATAAATTCAGGGAAGTCAGAGCCCTTGATGGCCATCAGTCAAGGCAGCTGTGTTTCACCTCAAGCATCAGAGGCACAGAGCTTCTGTATGCCAGTTGTTGGTGAACATGGGATGGAGGGTGCAGCAACACTTCTCTGCAAAGGCACAAAAAAACAGTGTTCTAGCTTTTGAGAACACGACTCCTTCATCGGGCAAGGTGTTAAAAGTACGGAGAGAGTGAAGGTATGGCAAGGAATGGCTGTATATCAAGTCCTCGTTGTTTGCATGATGTTTCAATGTCAAAGAAGAGGGATGTCACAGACAAAGAAATGGGTCTCAGTGATACAATGGTGTTGGAGTGCACTGCTGGTAGCCCAGGGATTTGTTGAGAGCTGGAACATCAGAAAACTGTGGTCCCTCTTTTAGCTGATATACTGTAGGTCCTAAAAATGAACTCAAAGCTGCAGTCATCCTTTCTGGGCACACAGGCTCCTTGTGTTGACAGAAAACAAAGAGCCCCCCAATCTGTCTTTACTCTGTCCACGGTGGGGTTAATTTGGAATGTGGCAGCTTGTTTACCCTTCCCTTCACAGGTATTTTAGCTCATACTCATAGAAAAGGCTCTCAACCTTAAAGATGGAAGAGCTGGCCTAGTGGATCACCCTACAACTCCAACATTCAGTTTCCTGACAGCATTTAGCCAAGTGCTGGAAGAAGCTCACGGGCAGGAAATGAAGGCAACAACCACCCCAGCACCTAAGAGATGGAGGGCAAAACACTTCATTTTGCTACCAACCCTACAGGAAGTTGCCTAACCTTTTAAAAAGCCATTCAAGTATAGTAGCAACTAAACTATGCTATATTTTGCACCATGTGAAGAAACACTTCCTGTTTGCTAAACCTAACTGGCAGGGAGGAGAGTTCCACGGGGTCAATACAACCATCGCACCTGATCAGCTAAATCACTGTGTTAGATGACCAAGAGTGGCTTGCTACCTCACACACTTCCTCCCCTACGGGCAGTCTATTTTAAGTTTGGCACTCCTCTGGTTCAGAGCTAAAATATAGATTGCATCTACCAAAACTTGGAAGAGTAACTTTTTGGACTACAACTCCCAGAATCCCCAAGCCAGCATTGTGAATGCAAAGGCTGCCTGAGATTCTGGGATTTGTAGTTCAAAAAAGTACCTTTTTTCCCCACCTTTCCATAAATAAGAGGTAATGTGTGCTCTGGGTACACACATCCTCTCTCCCTCTTCCCCCTGGTGACATCAACCACCTTTGTTCAGAAGCTTTGTCTCCACATCAATTGATGTCATAGCAAAACACCTGGCAATTGCTAGGAAGATTTCTTCCAGCCCATACTGTGTAAATAAAGGGCAAGAAAAATTATATATTTAGCAGATTGAAGAAACAATCAAAGAAATCATTATTATGCCATAAACCTTTGAACTGCTGCTACAGGAGTCAAATTAATGCCAGTATGGCTTCCTCTGCTGCTCTCAGAAGAAAAGAAGTGAGAACAGTCCTTAGTCTGAGCCATGTCAAGCGGCCAGGCTTTGCTCAGAGGCAACTGGGGATGGAGGGAGCAGAAAGGGGGCGGGGGTGGGCTTTTAAAACCAGGACTGTGCAAAATGTGACTGATCCAGCTGCAAGAAACAGATATCCCGCCTGCCTTTGCTGCTTGCTTTTAACTGCCGAACTGGGGTTTTTACCAAGCAAGCTGCAAAATGTCAGACGCAGTGAGTAGGATGCACAGAGCTTGATGGGTCATAAGTTGGTCAGGCTGGCAAAGAAGCAAGTGAAGTTTCGCAACAAATGAAATGAAAAAGAGAGAACAAAATATGAGAGTCCTGTAGCCCCTTGAACACTAACAAGTTCATGATGGCATGGGATTTTTCCGGGCTATAGTCCATGAATGCTCATGCCTTTGTTAGCCTTCAAGGTGCCACTGAATTCAGTTATGTTTGTCACAAAAGCCTAGCAGGGCTATCCCTTGGGAATCTGTAAGAATAAAACATATTTCTCCAATGTCCATTTACTTTATTATGACAACATCATTGTACAGTTTAAACTTAACACACTCATACACAGAGAGAGAGCCAAGAGGCATAATGGTGTAGGCAGCCATCCAAAAAGCATGGGGAGGCATTTTAATAATATTTCCAAGGGTCCAGTGACTTCGGGAGTTGAGCATCCACTGCCATCACTGTTTGAGATCAACTCAAGGATCTTTTTAATAGGTGGTCATACAGACTCCCAATCCATCCTTCTTAAGAGTCCAATCTTTATAGTATCAGACAGACAGATGTTCCAGGCAGGCACTGAATGTCTTGTCCATAGAAATGAGAACTTACTGAGCAGTGTTCTTAGAAGAGTACAGACCTGCCAAGATTCCAAGCCAGCCACATTCACATACTGAAAGCAAGCCTTTATTCAGCTGACATCTCAGCTCTGCTCTATAAAGCACTGTGAGTAAGAGGAATAACCTCATCTGTTTCTCTTTTTACTTCGTCTAGCCTTTGGGTATGTCATTCTCAGTGGAACCCCCTGAAACATAAAAGTGATACTTTCTACCACAGTACTGTAGCTGCAGCTTCTCCTCCCATGCCCTTTTCAGCAGGAGCAGCTGGTCCCTCTTGCCTTCATTTGTCACCAACTACCACGGCTACGCCACACCATCTTCTAGTCAGCAAAAGAGCAAGCAAGTGCCCCACAGAAAGAAGGAAAAGCAACAGGAAGGATGACCTGTCTCGTAAGGAGGACTGTGCTGGATCACACCAAAGACCTACCTCTGTTCAACACACTATGCCCATATAGCCAACGAATTGTCCATGGTAATCCCACAAGTAGGATTCGAGCACAATAGTACCTTCCCACTTACATCCTCTAACACCTGGTATACAGACACTGGAAGAAACATAAAGCCATCATGACTAGTAAAGCACAGAGAGTCCTATTCTCCAGTCACCACTTCTCTGCATGGAGGTGGGGACTGACCTCAAATGAAGGGTACAGGTGATCATGTAGGTGGCAACAAGAGTGAGCAGTGGTCTGGCACTGGGAACTCTCACGGGCATGGGGTACTTCTCACCACAGCACAGGCCCCAGCAGGTACACAGCTGTGACAACCAATAATGGAAGACCTGGGTTAGACTCGTCTACAAAGTTCCTTGTAACAGAAGAATACCCATTATAGTGGGATGGGAACCATTGGCCTTCTACATGCTTTGGACTACAGCTTCCATATTTCTTTATGGCCAATGATAATTCTTTATCATTGGCCATGCTGGATGAGACTGATGAGAGCATGAGCCCAAAGATTCCCATTTCAGCATTATTTAAAATTACTACCCAGTTATCATGAACTGTATGCATAGCAATCAATTAACTAACATTTCTCTGTGCTTATCATAACAAAGCCTTAACAGAAAGGTTTTATCTCTGGAAAACACTCACAGCTATGTATAAGCCGCCTATTTTGCTACAGCACTGGATTCTGTATGCTGGAGTCTTTTAGTAGGCCAGGCCTTTCCACAGTTATTGTGTATTTGGCATTTAATTTATTAAGAAAAAGGATGATCAATCATAGTTTACACAGAAACATGCACCAGAAACATCCTCATCTACTTTTACAACTGTTCAGGGTTATTTCTATAGAATCAAAAAGCTGTCAGTAAAATGGTATGTTAAGAGCAGACTAAAAGACAGATTTGGTGCCAGTTCTCCTCAGTGGCTTTAGTTAGAATTCTTCCCTACTATATCATGATCAACATGAACTAAAATCCTAATTAAACACTCTAATGACCACTTGAAGCTGGCTGGATAGGGTGTTGGGTACCTGGCTGCAGAGCCAAAGATTGTGAAGTTGATTTCCCATTGTGCCTCCCACAGGAAGAGCCAGTCTGTGTGGCCTTGGACAAGCTGCACAGTCCCAGAGTTCCACCCAGAGAAAGGGAATGACAAATCACTTCTGAGTACTCTACCTAGAAAGCCCTGGAAAACATCACCACGAATTGACTTCACAACCCATCATCATCATCAATATTATTAATTACTACTTGAGAATAATGCATACCCTCATGAGATGTAGTTAAAGCCATTTTAAATTCCATAAAATTGGGTGGTGCTCCAAGTTTGCAGAACAAGAGGAAAAAGAGAGAGTGGCCAGAGTATTTGTTGCAGCACTAAGACTGTGAAAGTGGGAAATATATTTTCCTCTCCAAACTACTGAAAGAGTAAAAGTTCAGAAGAATATTTAGAGAGGAAGAACTTTCTGTTTCAAAGATGTTGTCCAGGAAACAACTGCTTTTGCTTTAGTGAAGAAATCAAAACCAAGTAGTAGAAGCAACACTCATGCTCTTGATAGCGTTTTGGATTAATGGTAGATATTTCAGGCTGTGCAATTACAGCTCTGTACGATTTTACCTTGCCTTGTTTTGTGTCAAATTTTTTATGCTACATGACTGAAAAAATGCATTTCAGTTCATATGTTTGTCTATTGTAACGGGCATTAGGGTTACTGCTTTGCATCCTGGCCCTACGCTTGTACATCTTAAATAGCAGCTCAATGCATAAAAGGAAATAGCTGGAGCATTTCCAAGCCTGGAGAGAAATGTTGGGGAAAACTCTCTCAGCTACATTAGTTTGTGGATCCAGAAACGAACCAAGAGGCACCTCCAGCAACTACGTTCTGAAAACCTGAAAAACACAAATCCTGTTGGGAAAGGATAGTCAAAGCCACTGGCATGTTATCGTGCTCAGTGTATTTTCCTGCTCCACTCCCATTCCTGTGCTTGGTACATTTACCTGGGAACAAGTCTTTGATGTCAAGAGAACCTGCTTTCAAATTAAGGAATCTACTCCATCCAAAAAACGGAAATACAGCTTACAAGATTTATGTACCTTCTGAATAATAGAAACATAACTCATCTGGGCAAAACAAATAAATAAGATCTTGTACTTACCCAGAAGAGAATGTTGTAGCTGAAGAGTAGGTATTTGTACCAACAGCTGATTTCAGCAGTGGAATACCGGTAGTAGTGCATCTTCTATAGAGCCGTGACTGTGTAGAATTAGGAAAGAAGGCTAGAGAGGAAGAGAGAAAGGGCAATTAGTAATCGAAACACTGTGGTGTTCAAGTTAGCCAAGTCACTCCAGTACCACATAATCTCCGCTTAAGTACAGGTTTCATTACTTCAGTTTAGTTAAGTTGTACTGTTGAGCAAACTGGTAGTGTTTGGCCTCCACCCCACGTGTGAACTCATATGTTAGGTTTCAGTACACACTTCTGTGTGACAGGACGGAACCCCTGGGTTTGGGGAACAAAACAGATCATCAACTAAAATGCAGGTTTGGCACAGGCTTGGGGTGAATTAGACAGCATTGGCTTTCATTTTTGTTCTTTGGGTTAACCACAAATCGAAACCAGTTTCAGTACTGACTCGTGCACAGGGGGGAATGGAATCATGGATTTTCAGAACACAAGAAAACATAGCTAGCATAGGCTTTGGAAAGGAAATGAGATAGGAGGGGTTCGTTAACAATACAGCTTTCTGAGATCAGTATTCACACTTTGCCCTTGGAGCATTTTGTTAACTAAACAGCATGAAACTGGAAAGTAAAACATAACAGGTTGCATTTTCTTTTTCGCCTTGGTCTGTGTCCAAGGCAAAGGAAAATGCAAAGATGTTTCAGGTTTTCTTCCTATTGTTCTCCCAAAGGGGAGATTTTAGATGTTTATGATTGTAATCCTACAGATGGGTTGGGAAGAAACACCACTGAATTTAGCAGAACTTGCATCCCAGTAAACTCTCACAGGATTGGCCTAGAAGACCCACTCATAATTAGGTAGGTACAACGGTGAGAATAAAAATGTCCACAATAATCAACCATAACAGTCAAAATCGAAACCCTACACATAGGAAATTTACCCAGAGGATATAAAGAGTACAATACCATGCTGTTGCCAGAACAACTAAGCTTGGTACTCCATTACACCAGACATCTACAGAAAGTTTGAGTGTATCAATGGCTCAAGCACATATGCATGTCCATCACATTATTGCTCAACATCTAAAAACTCACAGTTGAATATATGAACTGCTTCAGTTAAAAAATACGATTTCCATACTGGGCAATACAAATCTTCCAACCATGAACATTTACACATCTTATCTATTCATCACTACATTCCATGTCTGATGAACATGCATGCGTCAACTTGCTCAAAAATTTTTTTGCTAAGGCATTAACTCAGCATGTGTTTGATGAGAAGCTGAACATGGCGGACAAGTTTATAGCTAAAAGACAGCTCCACACCCTCAGACTGGATTCCACCACTATCTGCAAAAGGTAACATAGTGTAATCTTCCAGAATGGGCAGCCCACTGAAGAAAGCATTACGTTTTCCTGGAAATATTCCCACAAAATAGAAATCCCATCCCCCCTCCTCCTTCAGGAATTCTTGATCTCTCCGGACAGTGCAGAAAACAGACTGCTGGACTACACTGAGCTTTCGTCTGATCTTAGCGATACAGATTTCCTATATAGTTCATGTGCACCTTTCAAATTATCTCCCTGGGATGGGACTGCAAAAGCTTTTGTGCATTTTTTGTGTGCATTTTAGCACATAACTATGACAAACTTGTTAATGTTGTCTGGTGTCCAGAAACCCTCTATTTTGTCCAGAATTTTTTTTTAGAGGAAACCTTGCATTTTGTCCAACACACATGATTTTTCTGCAAGAAAAACTTTCTGGCAAATATTGCTGAAGACAAAAAAAAGTTGGCCTTTTCCCACTTGTGTAGGAGTGAAAAATCTTGCAGAGGTTGCTGATTTTTTAAAAAAATTTTTTACAAGCATTTCAATGTTTGAAAACACTCCTTTTTTCTGACAGGGAAGAGAAAATTTGCAAGAATTGGTTGCAACAGTGTCTCACAGTGGCCCCACCAGATGCCTCTGGGAGCACATGAGACAACGAGATACCTGTCTCCTGATACTCCTCCCCTGCATCTGGCATTTTGAAGTACCTTCCTTTTAAGCCTGGAGATTATACATCCCCATCATGGTTTGTAACCTGCGATGGACTTTTACTCCAGAAATCAGCATGGTGGTGAAGCTGCAGGACATACCCTTAACATCTTGAAGTCTAAGAAAGCACAATTTGATACCAGCAGTACTATTACAAAATCTGACTTTGCAGCAGTTCAGAACCCTTTGTTAGAAGCTTCCAATCAGGTGGCATATCTGTGCTCTGGGGAGAAGCCTCATACAATAGCTGAAAAACTGGTAAAACCATGTGCATTGGAAACCGCAAAAAAATTGTATCAGGTTCTGAAGCACATAAGAAAATTCAGCAAATTCCACTATCAAAAGATGTGATTTGATTGCGCATTCAAGATATCAGTCACAATATTTTACTTAAAGTAGTACAAGATATTAAAGCGAGTCCTCTGGAAGTGAATATTCAATTGGACAAGTCAATTGATGTCGATAATTGCAGTCAGCTATTAGTATCTGTATACTAATAGCTATTACCTATCCATTCTGAAGTAAATCAACCCTGAGTGCTCACTGGAAGGATAGATCCTGAAGCTGAGGCTTCAATACTTTGGCCATCTCATGAGAAGAGAAATCTCCCTGGAAAAGACCCTGATGTTGGGAAAGTGTGAAGGCAAGAGGAGAAGGGGACGACAGAGGACGAGATGGTTGGACAGTGTCATCGAAGCTACCAACATGAATTTGACCCAACTCCGAGAGGCAGTGGAAGACAGGAGGGGCTGGCGTGCTCTGGTCCATGGGGTCGCGAAGAGTCGGACACTTCGCGACCCCATGGACTTAACGACTAAACAACAACAACAATTAGTATCTGTGTGATATATAAAGGAAAAGGAACTTTTGGAATAATTTTATTTTGTGAGCAACTGAGTTGACAGCAAAAAGAATTGATGTTTTCAATTTCATTAAAGACTTTTTTTAAAAAAACATCAAATAATAATGGATGTAATAGACACAATTTGCACTGACTATGTTAGGCAAAAATTCTGGATTTTCTGCATATATGAAGAAAGAAGTACTGAAAGTTACAATAACACATTGCATGTTGCACCACCATGCACTTGCATCGAAAACTTTGCCAGAAAAGTTAAAACAACACTTAGCTACTGCAATAAATGTAGTAAATTATATCCAAGGACAGGCACTTAATCATCGTATCTTTTATTCCTTTTTAGAAGAAATCAATGGTGACCATACTGTACTTCTTTATCACACTGATACAAGATGGATCGCGAAGGGAAGTACGCTAATCAAGGTGAAATGCATAAGAAATTATTCAGTTTCTAACTAAAATTGTAATTTAGTTAAAGACTTTGAAAGAAGAGATACAATACTTCAACTGGCCTACTTAGCAGATATATTCACTCAGCTGAATGAATTAAATATATCAGTGCAAGGATATGGTAAGATCATAACAACAGCTACTGAAAAATTATCTGCTTTTACTGAAAAACTAAAAATTTGGATATGTCGAGTTGAAAATGATAATTTTGCAAACTTTCCCTTTCTTGATGAAATCGTTCTGGAAAATGAGATAATCACAATTTTACTTACTTGTAATACATTTGCAACAACTGAGTGCATCTTTTCATGGATATTTTTTCACGGGAGATATTGGCAAAGAGCAGAGATGGATACTGGAGCCATTTCTTTTTTACCTTAATTCTATAGACAACAGTAATTTAATAAAAGACAATTTCATTGAAATATGGGCCAATGCATGTATTCAAATGGAATTTGAAAAATCGGACTTAGAACAATACTGGTGTGCTCAAGTAAAAAACCACTTCCACAACTAGTGAAGGGCAGCATTGGAGACACTTCTACCATTTGATACCACCTATCTGAGTGAAATGGGATTTTCATCACTTTTGCATATAAAAACAAACACCAGAAACTGCAAGTGATGACATACGTGTAGCTCTTTCGAAAAAGGAAACACTTTCAAAATATTATGATGAATAAACAACAAATTAGCCACTAAAATTGAGACATTTTAATGTTATGTCAATACATATATGTGTATCTGTTTTTCACTAAACAAACTGTTTTGCAATAAATGTAATTTTCTAACAAATAAATAGGAACACATTTTTCAAGGGGGTACGAGAATGTATTTTGAGATTCAGTGGGGTGCCGACCACTAAAAGGATTAAGAATCTCTGCTCGAAGGTGTGCAACTGCATGCGCACATGCAACTCGCCCCCCTCCGTATAGCTTCCTTCCTTCTCTGCACACCCACAGCGATCTTTTCGGGCCCTTTTAGTTCCAGTCACATTGGAATCCCGCACACGGGGGGGGGGGAGCCTCACCCAATGGGGCTGAAAATTAGAGGAAACATTGACTGTGGCATTTTAAATACTAACAGATTCATGTCAGTGTGAGTTTTTGTGGATTATAATCCACTTTCCCAGATGTCTGAATTGGTTGCTTCTCATGGAGGAGAAAAAAACTTCAAGAAAGGTTTGGCCGATGTGAAGGAAGACATGTTAGTGAGCCGTCCTCAGGAAAAAACGTGCAAGAGGAGAGTTGTGAATGTGTGGAAGGTGTACTTATAAAAATAGATGAAGAACCAATAATAGAAAGGAAAGCAACAGAAGTATGTCTGGTGGAAGAATTAGGGGAGGAGAAAGGCGAGGAGCTCGATTTGATAGTGTGGGAGGAGGCGATAAAAGACGGGAAAAATGCGCGGGAGATTGGATTGGAAACGGAGGAGAGAAAGAGAGAATGGAGAGATTGCGCGGTACAAACGGAAAGGGAGGAAGAAGCCTCTCTCAAGGTCTGTAACCTACTAAAGGATTTTCCAAATCTAAAGACAGGAGGCGGGCTGTTACCTGATCCCGATTCGTCTAGGAGGGAAAAAGAAAAGATAAAACCATTAGAATGGACTGTAGTGGTTTTCCCGCGCAACCATGGTGGGGGCAGGAAGGTGATCCGCCCCAGTCCTTCTCACAACCTCCCTCCAACAGAAGGGGACTGGGCGAGACATCCTTGTTGTGGGACGGTGTGCGCTGTAAGGAGTGCTCCTCTGCGAGCGGTTTGGGCCAGCCCCAATGTGAGAAGTGATTTAATTACTCCCGAAACAAAGATTGTTAGTTATAAGACGTTACCAGAGTTAAGTTGTTTGGATCCGTTAAAGTTATTTGAACACGATGTAGAAGACAATAAAGTTGAGACTGTTGATTTTTTGAATTCACCTCCGTCTCTTATTCCCGCCAAAATGAGGGAACCGTCCAAAAATCCAGACGAACCTAATCACAGCCGACCAGACCAATTAAAAAAGCTGCATCCCTAGGGACTAACTAGGATGTATGGCACCAATCTGAAATCTTAATGGACCCAACACAAAACTTTCACATAACTGGCACCTAAGAACAGTCTTTACAAGTTGCAGATTATCAGTGATAATGGTCCCAGAAATGGTTCAGTGGTCCCTGAAACCATGTGCATTACGGTGGATTTGATCTAAATCAAATTGATTTAAATCACGATTTAAATTTTATATATATATATATATATATATATATATATATATATATATATATATATATATATATATATATATATATATATATATATATATATATATATATATATATTGGATGATTTAAATAAAAAACATTTTTTTAAACTTAAATTATGGTTTAAATTGTGATTTGAATCAATTTGATTTAAATCAATCATTGATTTTTATCCACCCTGTTGTGCACCCAAGTAAGCAGACGGCAGAACGTCCTATCAAAGTTCATGTGAGTTCACTGAAACCCTGTTCAACGGGAAAAGAAATCCACAGAAACCATTATAACTATTGAACAGGATGGCCTCCCTCCTCAGTTTGAAACAAATTTCAGCTGTAATTGTTAAGCAGTGAAGAAATTACATTCAGGAGGAGATACCCAGATACGTTCACCTTTTGAATTCAGAGCCCATGAGCAATATTCCTCACTAGTGTGTTGTGATTCATGCCAAAACACTCCCTTCTGCACAACTATGTACAATCCAATGCATTTGGCAGCCACAGATTAATTTTCTGCCTACCCAGCCAAATTTTCTTCTCTTGGCTTTAATTCCAAATTTCTATGGAGGAACTGAAAAACTGTTATAGACAGAGGCTATTTAAAGATTTTCTGCCACTGATTTAACACCTGGCCTTGGAGAAGCCGCCTCTTTAGGGTAGAAAGGCTGAAAGCTAGGGGACATGAATTTGTGTAGTGTGTAAAACGAGTAAAGAATTGAAGGAATGGACACCAGTTGCCCCTGAACATGGGGGTCTTCCACCATAAAGGCTTTGCAAGAACACCATTTTCTTTTTCAGTGACTTTCATGTATAGCAGATTGCTTTAAAAAAACAACAAAAAGCACATACACAAAAGCACACATTGCTGCAGGTACAAAGAACACAACGCATGAGATTTCTTTCTCTCCCTTCTCTGCTATGCTCTACCAAACCCATAGTTACGGGGGGGGGGGAGGAGAGAGGGAGGGAGGGAGAGCAAGCTGGGCCAGGTTCCAGCACCATCTGCCTATCACCCAAGAGGAAAATCAGTGAAAGTAAGCTTAGGTGTGTTGCACGCTAATCAACTATCTGTCAGGCAGAAGAAATATGATAGGTCTGACATGCTGCTTAAGTATGAATCAAACTGTACTAAGCCTGGAAAAATCTAAGGTATAATCTTCTAGGGTATAATCTTCCTAGTTATTTTTGCTACAGTTTTTGTAGGATGTCATTAGAATGTAGTCACATCCAACAACCTGGACATCTGAGAACAGTCCTACAAATAACTACCTGAGCTTGAACTGTTTTCAGTAAGACAATCACATCAGTCTGTTTCAGCATGTGTAGCATTTTTTTGGCTAAAAAAGCAAGAACCAGAAGGGTGTGGCCCCTTGAAGACCAACTGATCTATTACAGTGTGAGCTTTTGTGGATCACAGTCCAATTCCTCAGAAAAAGGAACTTGAGCTTGAACTGTAATTGTCAAAAATAATTTGTTACTTATAACCCAAGGCATGGTGAGCAGCTTGAAGAAGCCACTAGCCACAATCATTCCTGTGTCTGTGTGAAGTCCGCGTAACTTGCTATGTATAATTGCAGCTATGTATAATTGGTGCCTCGACTTACGAACGCCCCTACCTACGAACATTTTGACTTACGAACAGCTCCGCTTGCAAAATTTTGCTTCGACTTGCGAGCGGAGCTTCGACCTAAGAACAGAAAAAGGCAGGGGGAAAAGGCAGGAAATTCAAACCGTTGGTGGCGAAGAGGCTGCTTCTTTGTAGCTCTTTTCCCCTCTTTTCGACCCCCAAGAGCAGGGGGTCAGGGAACATTTTTACTCCTGCAGCGCAGGAGGAGGAAGGAGAGGCGGGGGCGGCTCCGGATCGCCACGGGGCGCAGGAAGCCGGTGCACTCCCTGCCCATCCCTGGCGCGGGTCTACTCATGAGTAAGACCCACCGAAGGCACGGGTCTACTCATGAGTAAGGGCAGCTGAAGGCGCTGGGCTGAGTCACGCGGGTCGGAGGGGCTCCTCCGTGGATGGGGCGTGGGGCGGCGGCACAGGAGGAGGCTCCCCGCCGGGGAGTGAGTGCCATCGGAGGAGGCTTCGGTCTGCCTGGTAAGGTGCTGCTTTTTCCTTTTTAGAAACTTCTGGGTGGGTTTTGCAGGGTGGGTTTCGGCTGAGGGGGGTTATGTTTCTGTGCTGTGTTGTTTTTTGCAGTCCCAGCGTGGGGATTGCTCGATGTTCATTTTTGGGTTTTGGTTGTTGTTGTTGGTTTTTTGCAGCCTTCGGGGCTTGCTCTGTATATTTTTGGGTTTGGGGTTTTTTTTTTGGTTTTTTTGCAGCCTTCGGGGCTTGCTCTGTTTATTTTTGGTTGTTGTTTTTTTTAAAGCCCCAGCGCTTTCCGATGGGGCTTTCTGTGTGCTTTATATTTTTTTTGGTTTTTTTTTTTTTTGTTTTTTTTGAAATGCTGGAACGGATTAATCCCGTTCCCATGCATTTCAATGGGAAATGGTGCTTCGACTTACGAGCATTTCGACTTAAGAACACCATTCCGATACGGATTAAGTTCGTAAGTCGAGGCACCACTGTATTTGTTTGCACAGTGGGATGCATAAGCAGGCCAGCAAATGATATATGCCCCAGCACTTCGCCAACTAGCCACAATTAGCTGCAACATGCTTAAACTATGGTGCTGGAGGAGAGCTTTGCAGATACCATGAACTACCAAAAAGACAAACAAAAGGGCCCTGGAGCAAACCAAGCCTAAACGTTCTCAAGGAGCAGAAATGACAAAACTGAGACTGTCATATTTTGGGCACATCATGAGAAGACAAGACTTCCTGAAAATAATAATAATGCTAGGAAAAGTTGAAGGCAGCAGGGAAAGAGGAAGGCCAAATATGAGATAGATTGATTCCATAAAGGAAGCCACAGGCTTGAGTTTGAAAGAGATGAGCAAGACTGTTAACAACAAGACATTCTGGAGGTCACTCATTCATAGGATTGCCATAAATTGGAGGCAACTTGACCGGACATAACAAGTCCCACTGAACTCCATGGAATTAACTTCTGAGGAGGCCTGCACAGGACTCTGCTGCTTATAACTAACCTCCCAGCCTTTTACATACTTCGAGTACCACCACCCACCTCCAAAACTGGCACCGTTTCCTGTTGCCCTCCTTTTCCAATTGTTGTTACAGCACCTGCTCAGCCTCTCTGTGATGGCTGCTTAACCAAACAAGCATAATACAATGTTGCAAGCAAGCAGACCAGAGGCCTGCTTCAAGCACTCTTCACTGCTCTTCCATTTCTAGTTATTAATGAAAAAGCATGGTAGCACCAGTCACGCAGCTACCTCCACTGCAAGGATAGAGAGCAGGCAAAATGAAGCAATTTGAAATTAGATCCTCCAATTTAAATTGACTAGGGGTGGTGTCAAAGGAGGAGACAGACAGCAGCAATGCAACTGAAGTGGGGAACCACAGAATAGAAAGAAGTTCATGACAGTAGTGAATAAGCATAATTTTCTGATACATGTCTGACTTGCTACCTGAAATAGTGCCATCTCTTGTCCTTTGGTAGCCTTCCTCCTCTCCTTGCAATTAAACAGCCTGCCTGCATTTAAGAATTTCCACGGGCACAAACAGTTTGGCGACACTGTTACTTCTCGTATTATTTCACTAATTCAAAAACCAAACCAAAATAAAACCCTTGCAAGCCATGCGTCTGCTAGTGTCAGGAACCTTACGATAATCACAAACAAAACAAGCCACAGAATTGTCTGACAGATTCATCACTTCTGGATTCCATCGTTCCTCCAAGGAAGTCAGAATTTGTCCTCACAGATACCCTTGGAGATAGGTGAAGATAGCGGTCCCCTGCCAGGATGTCCTGAAAGCTTCAATGCTGAATAATTCATTGCACCACACTGGCACTCTTCAGCCAACGGCAGCTATTTCTAGTCAAGATTAGCTGGGAAATGTTTCCCCATTGTGCACTTTCCAAGAGCTTCTTTTCATTCACTTAGGACTCCACCATGACCCATCTGAACCCTTCTATTGTACTGACTGGAATGGCCAAAGTCTGCTGAGGGTTACAGAGGGGTGCATCGCTATGGGAGGGCAATCAGTCATTAACATTGCCACAGAGAAGGTTAGAGTTCAAGCAGATGGGGACAACTTCACCATGAAGTAACCTCAGACAACTGCACAGGACATGACTTGGTAAAATCTACTGCCGCAGAAAGAAGCTATAGCTGACTTCCCTGTCACAGTGCCACTTTGACAGGTATGGTGTTTGTACTCAAGAGCAGCAGAAAGGAAGGAAGGATGGAGGGCTGATTCTATGGAGAAGGAAAAACGAGCCAAGCATAAAAGAAGAGAGATGGAAACAGCCTAGTGTTCTGCACAAGATATAGGCATAGGCACAGACCCATATCTTCCCTTTGCCCTCTAGTCTGATGTTCTGCAACATGGTGAAAAACCAACTCAAAGTGACCCCACTGGAAGGTACAAAGTGGGGAGCACCAACTACAAAATGAGAAGCTCGACAGACATGACTATGGAAATCAGTAAAAATATCCTTTTGCCAGGAACTGGAGAGCTCCTGTTTATGACCAGTTATTTGGGGCACAAAGTTTTCTACTATTATGTTTCCATGATGATTTTCTGAAAAGACCTTAAAAATTAATTAGCAACATAATGAGAAAAAACAACAACTCACACTGATCACTAGTCTAATAAGATCAAAGTTGTAAATAACTTCACCAGGTATTGATGCTCTCCATATATACTACATAAGCATGTTAATAGTTATCAGTGCCTTCGGGTTTCTTTTTTTACAGCTGAAAAACACACATGCAAAACTGATATGGAATTGGTTATATTAAAAGAACTTAACTAATTTGCCTCTTAATAAAATTATTTTCAACTATTCTAGAGTACTATGCAATGTTTGCACACATTTATACAAAATGTGAAATTAAATTCGCAACATGCAGACAGGCATTTCCGTCCATCTCTTGCACAAGCTGTCTAAAAGAAGTCCTGCTTTTTACTTACTTACACAAGAGTAACTTCCTTCAGCTTCAATTATTTCCCAACTCTGAGCCAACTCTCAGCTGCCACACCACTATGGGGACTCCAGAGAGTTACAGAGAGAGTTACGGAGATAAACACTTGTCTGAATTTGCTATTCATTGCAGTTCAGACCCAATTTATTATTCTAGCTTCCTTGTTCTTATCATTCTCAGGCAGCCAAACAGCTAGGGAAGTGAGTGGGACAGATCCTGGCATGCAAACACAACCTGACCCTTCAAGAGATTCGATTCAAGGAATTATATGAAACAGCCCAGACAGAGAGAGGTAGAGAAATTCTTCTTATGGCTCTAAGATTTTTCCACTTTCTTTTTTAGTGCTCTAATAAAAAGGCACTGAGGACATCGGACACGTGTAAATAATTCTTGAAATAAGGAACCTTTTTAAGAGCTTATGAAGTTCCTGAATTAATAATGTTGTAATTTTGTAAAGCATATTGCTCTTCAACCATTTCAAAACAATCAAGAGACAAACCTGATAAGCATTTTCCCAACAATGATTTACTGAAGTAGAATGCAGTAAGATCTGTCCTGAACTATTTTCACATCAAGAGAACCATGTGTGCGCACGCGCGTACCTCTACAGTTACTAGAATCAGATCACTAAAATTATTCACTTGGAATGCTTTTTAAAACTGACAACTCAGTCTTTGATTTCACTTTTTTTAAAGTTATGCATATCAAGATGTCATTTCAGGAACAATATACCAGTTTGCATCTTTTATGTATGTTCCTGGAATTACTTAATGGTTTGGGATCTCTCTACCTGTCTCTCCTTAAGATAGTCTACCCAAGCCACCTGGGCCAGCCAGGCTTTGCTCCTGCAGGTAGTCACCCCTAGAGAGGTCTGGAAAACTGTCACCAGGAACTGGGTCTTCTCAGTGGTGGCTGAGAAGAATGGAATGCATTGTCCACTAATATATGCCAGGCTCCCTGCCTTCTGACCTCTGGGAAATGTGCTCAATCTGTATTGTTTGATGATGTTGATTCACTGTTGCTTCTGGGTTTAGAAATGTAATTAATGAAATAAATAATAAAAATTAAAAAAAAATAAGATAGTACTTTCCAAACAAACCTAGAGTGAGATAATCTTCAACCTAGTTTCACATTTTTCAAGTTTAGAAGTATCATTTTGGAGGGTAAGTACACACTGCTCCCATTAATCAGTGAGGATGGAGACAAGACAAGCTCGAGAACTGGTTATTTTTACATTTGATTGATGCGGAACAAGAAAGATCCCAACAAGTAAGATTCGCTTCCTGTCAGGTTATGCCTCCAGGCACAGGTGGTGATAATTAGCACATTACTAATTTATGGAGGTAGCTTCAAGAGGTGTAAGGTTGAAAAAAACTGAGGTCTGTCTTCTTCTCTCCCATAAGTTTAGATTCTAAAATGACTCCATTCAAACCCTAAAGCATTTAACATCATCTTCAAGAGTGATATAGTGCACCTCTGATCTAGGAGGTCTTGCACAAAGGATTAACCGCAGAACATGCTTTGGGGCAGAAAAGGAGATTCCAAAAAAATAAATGTGAGTTACCTGTATCTTACACACATTGTTAAAAAAATGTTTGCTAAGTATTAAGCTGAAGAAACACCCTAAATCAGATTTCCCTTGATT
Source organism: Intellagama lesueurii (assembly GCA_037013535.1). Lineage (NCBI taxonomy): Eukaryota > Metazoa > Chordata > Lepidosauria > Squamata > Agamidae > Intellagama > Intellagama lesueurii. The sequence goes on along the minus strand of JBAJHW010000003.1, from coordinate 161,703,884 downwards.
CAAGGCCAGAAAGTTTTCCAAGCGGTTCAGTCTTCCAAACACTCCACATCATTGCCTTGCCACTATTTTGTACAGATGTCAGCTGACTATTTTCTCAGTGTGCTCCGTTTTAAAATCTCTTTTCAATAACAGTGTACAGAAAAGACGAGGGCACAAACAGGAGGGATACTTTAAAAGCTTGACTGAAAAAGTAATTTATACATAATGGGACATTAGAGTGAATGAGGGAAAGTGGTTTCGTTTACAGAACAAGAAGAAAGAAGGCCATTATTTGTGGAAACGATTCTTTTGCTTGCAGCAAGCAAAGAGGTAACAAGTTCCATGTTTTCCTTACTCACCAGTATGTCAACATCTCTCAGAAACAGCATGGCTATCTAGCCATCTTATTTAACTAAGTTGGTAATTTTATTAACTTCATTTTAAAGACCAAACAAATGGAAGAGTTTAAAACAACATCTCTCAAACACAATCATGTTAAGGTCTCATTAAAAAAATACCCATGAGACAACACATAATACATACACTCAGAGAGAGTTAGTCTACTACATAGGTCCAACTGAAATCAAGCATATCTAAGGCATTTTTCTAAGCACTTCCAATTACTGTGTTTGGCCGGACCCTATCAGAAAGAAGTTTCATATTCCTGTTGTTATGAAAGAGAAGGGATTGTACTAAATTATCATTAAGCTATCTAATCTGTGGAAACAATGTATTCCGTAACTACGCAATAACTCTGTTAACCTTTCAGACAAGGATGTGAAGCCTACAGCCTTCCAAGTGTTGCTGAGTCCCATCAGTATAGGGGTTAAAGCCTGCCCAGGAAAGCCCTTAAGCACATTAAAGGGCAACTGAGAATTATATCTGTGATAAACCTCTGGATTACACTCTTCCACTCTACCCCACCAAACATACTGCTTAAATGAAACTTTTCTCCCAGTAGTGATACCAGGAGTATCGTACTCCTTTTCTCCAGGCACAAAGCATTTGCCTGCAGAAACTTGCAATGGGGCAATATATAGTGGGCGGAAAAATTCTTGGCTCTCTAATACCAACATTATTATCAAAAGCTCGCTTTGTCTCATATCTGAGCAGCCCACGGTTTGACCCAACTTCGTTAAGAAACAGGCTCATTAGTCTGGCTCAGATTCATATATCTCAGCGTAATAAGCCTCCAACTTCAGAATGGGGAATATATGGCCCTCCAGAAGCGGCTGGACTGCAAATCCCATGATTTCTTACCATTGACAATGCTGCCTAGATCTCATGGAAATTACAGCCCTGTAAGAGCTAGTAAACTACATACTCCCTACCCAATCCTAACCTATTTGAAGGTGGCCTGATGTCGATAAGCATAACCTGGCTTGTTTTGACCCTAGGAACCAGTGTCCCAGGCTAAATGCAATGAAAATTGATTGCTAACTATGAAAACCTCCTGGGCTTGTCACTAGATCAGCTGTTCTTCTTCGGAGGACCATCATAACTACATGGAGGAACAGAGGGGGCTGTACCCTTCTCGACTAGTTCCCCTTCCCTTCCCTTCCCTGTTGTGTAGAGAGATCTGCAACCCGCTCCAGATATGCAGACTCCCCTTGAGATTTGGAACAGCAATTAGGAAAGTTCTCTTTTTTTGGACTACAACTCCCATAATAGCCCAGCCTACACATCAAAGATCAACTGGCCCAAACTCACAATATAGAAGTTGACCCGATAAGGTCAAATTTCAAGTGCTCACTCAAAGGACATTGTGCAGCTGAGGTACCCTCAGTAAGGCCTTCTATTATTGGCTTAAAACCAAGGAGAAAAATATACAGGAGAAAAACCTTCCTTAAGTATGAAACATGCAAACCAAAGATGTGACCAGATGAACCTCCAGATGTTCTGTGACTACAACTCCTAGAATGTCTAGCCAGCATATCCAATGGTGGGGAAGGGTGCCACTTGTGGTTCAATAACGTCTCTAGAGCCACACATTGTCCACCCCTGCCCTGAAGAGCTGAGACCGTATACATCAAGGTAGGCAACTGTGATCCTCCAAATGTTTTTGGTCCATAAATCCTATAATTACAGAAGTTATGCTAACTATACTGATGGGAGTTTCTGATCCAAAACATATGGAGGGCTCCATTAGCCCACCCCATTATGACTCTAATGATGATAGTCAATGCCTTAAATTGTGCGTGAAAGAACATTTTACAAGTACCTGTCAATATGATTCAATCCTATTATTGGGGCGGGGGGAGGGCAGACAAAACTCCAGAGCCTGCACCACCTGGCTTATCCCCTCCTTCCCACAGTGCCTGATGGACTTTCCTGACTTGTAATGTTTTGTTATTACTAAATCACTATTACCTGTTTTTCTTAATGGAATTGACATGAATATTTATCTTATTTGTAAGCCATTTGGAAGGATTTGTATCCTAAGAGGCACAATATACATAACTGCAATAATTATGATGAATGAATAAAAACAGATCTAAGGGGGGAAAACAGAGAGAGAACTGAGTGTTTTAAATCCAACGGAAAGCTGCAATTTGTGGTGCACCAACATGACAAGGATAGCACAGCTGCTGACCTGTGTCTCCATGGTGCCATCCGCGTGGCAATGGTCACCCAATATAAAGCAGCATCAAAAAAGATGCCCAGCCTACAGCACTGGAAACTCATGCACCAAGTCCTTACAAATCTTGTGAACAAGGTGGGAAACATATTTTCAATGGCAGTCTTTCTATTATGTGGATCCGTACTTTGGCTCTTGGCTGGCTTCCAACAGGCACCTCCTAAGCGCCAGAGTATTTAATACAGTTTAACTGAACTTCATATGCAAGTGAGCTAAGTGGAAGTACACAAAACTCAGTTGCCTTTGCTAGTCTGCAGTTCCATGTAATGGCGCGTCTTCCAAGTCAGTGTTAAACAACTGCCTTAATTAGAAGGAACAGGTGATACCTTTAATTAAGGTGATATTATTAAGAATATTTAAGGTGATACCATTAAGAATATAAAACAAGACAAAAAAAACAAAAAATGAGCTTTCGATGATAAATCATCTTCTTCAAAGCTGTGCATCAAGTTCTTGCGGGGAGTTCCAAAATTAAAGGCTGTTATTAATGCCCCAAAATCACACAGCTGATGACAAGACCAGGTTAGCTTCTTAATTGGAAATGGGTGCAGTCTGAAAAAGGCCTATGGAGGGGGAAGGGGGTGGTTTCAAGCCCCTCCTCAGCTAACAGTATGGAGTTTATAACCCATCTCTTAAAAAGGCCAGTCAGGCAATCTGAGGCCCACCCACCCAATTCCTCCTTTCTGCTTTTTTGAAACTCAAAGAATTTATTTTTAGCTAAGGAAGGAAAGAAAGCCCAGAAGCATGGCCTGCCTTTAACAGAGCTGGGATTAGGGATTTTGTTAAACCACCAGGAACAGTCAATTTTAGCCAAATTAAAGTCAAATAAATAGTTTTACCTGGTGAATGCTTTCTTTAGTGTGCAGTACTGCTTGTTTGGTGTCAAGAGTCCATGATGTTTGAGAACTCATGTTGGTCTTCCGTTGGTGCCCTTATCGGCCATTCTATGGTATCTTGCACAGTTCAGGAAAAATCAGGAAAGGGCCGTATGGTTGTTGAACCAATACAATTTAGTGTTTATATCTAACATTTCTCTCCCATCTTTCTTCCAAGGAATTTAAGGAATCATACATAGCTTTCTTTTCCTCCACACTACATCCTCAACCCAAACCTTCGAGGTAGGTAAGGTTAACAGAGAATGACCAGCTCATTCCACTCCACTCACACTTCAACACTCAGCCACACCATATTGCCTTCCAAGTAGACTTAATGGATGCAGGACAGAGGAAAGTGTTCCTTCTCTGCCATCCAGATGCAATTCTGTGAAGAGGCAGTTCTTCCCCTGCAACCACTATGGAAACACAGTCGGTTGGAGGAAAGGGGGCAGAGAGATCCTTCTGATCTCCACATTTACTGACAGTCTAAAAATTTTACTCTTTGTAGCTGCCAGGTAAGGTGTTAAACACAAGGTTGTTTTAACACTCATTGTCTCCAAACCCAGATCAGCTGGAACATAATGATTGAAATCCAGCAGTGTGTGGCAACTAGAGTTGTCCAACTGAATCAGTGGGGATCTGGTGAGTCAACTTACTCTAGTAAGACTTGCTACTAAATTTCAGCCACTAAATCTCAAACATACCTTTCCCCACTATCCCAACTTCAAGCAAACAGGCCTCTGTATAGAAACAAATGGAATTATTCTGCTAAAGACATAAAGATTGGAATGGAGTTGCTTCCAGCTTAAAGGTAAAGGTAAAGGTTCCCCTTGACAATCGTCCAGTCGTGTCCGACTCTAGGGGGCGGTGCTCATCCCCGTTTCCAAGCCATAGACCCAGCATTTGTCCGTAGACAGTTTCCGTGGTCACGTGACCAGCACGACTAGACACGGAACGCCGTTACCTTCCCACCGTGGTGGTACCTATTTATCTACTCACATTTTTACATGCTTTCGAACTGCTAGGTTGGCAGGAGCTGGGACAAGCGACGGGAGCTCACTCCGTCGCGTGGATTCGATCTTACGACTGCTGGTCTTCTGACCCTGCAGCACAAAGGCTTCTGCGGTTTAACCCGCAGCACCACCACGTCCCATCCAGCTTCCAGGGAAATAATAACCAGAATACGTGGTGACTCAATGAGAAGCCTAAGTCAAGGAGTGGCTGTGGCTGAGATATCAACATATCAGCATCTGGAACTTCAGATGGGTTAGGCTGCTGTAGGGTGGTGGTTTTTTGTTTTTGTTTTTTCCTGGCTTTGCATAGCAAATCTGTTAACTGGGTTACTCCTAAGAGTTGGTGAGGTTTATAATATCTGTAAGCAAAAGTCCCACTACACCAGCAGCAATGTTGCTTTCACTTTGCTCTTCAAGGAGAAGGGCCTATTGACTGTCAAATTCCTGGCGCTAGCAGCATCAGTGGGATCACTCTGTCAGAAGCTGAAATCACAAGTATACAGATACACATATAATTAACATATCAGGGAGAACTTTGGCTTCTTTTTAAATACCTGGCCTTGGAATATCTACTTTATTGGGCTTTTACTTTCAAGATGGCTGGAAGCCTCTAGAACTTGCATTCCAAACAAGTGATGTTCCCAAAACAAATGATGCTGAAGACAGAGAAGCAATTTGAGGGAAAATTTAGGAAGCATTTGTGCTACATTTTTTTATCTGCACTTTTGAGTTTGGATTAAAATCCCTCAACAGAAAAATAGACGTTAAGTGCATGTCAGTTTCCGGATAGCACTTTGCAATGCATCTGCACCATAAAGATAGTGAAATCCTCTATATAAGGTTCAACCTTCCCCTTTCGTCCAAGCCTTTGGTCATCTGAAAATGTTCACAGTTCAAGATCCCACCTACATTACGTCAAATCATACTTCAACGAATGTGATGCCTTCCTATTTCTAGAACAGAGGAACAGCATTTTAAACACACAAGTTTAGCAATAGTGTGCAACTAAGTTTAAAACTCAACATATATAAATAGCAAGAGATTCAGGCTGGCTGTTTCAGGTTGGAGTCCTTATCTAAGAGTACTCAGTGGACCTTCCTTCTGAGTAGAAATGTATAACACTGCACTGTTACTTTTCAGTAAGGTTTCCTGACCTACACATAACCCCCTCTGACTTTCTACCTTTCTACCAGCAACAGAGTGCCACACCTGTACACCACTAGTTTATTCATCCCAAGGTATCAAAGACAGGATTTGGGCGCATATCCAAAGGTTTCACCCTAAACTAAACATATGACTCCGCAGTTCAGAAAGCTGAAGGGATAAGACAGGGTGGAACAAATAAGTAATAACTTTCCACTTGAACCAGCTACATAAACACCATTAAGAGAGAAGAGGAAGTTATTCCTCAGGAAAAGTATTGGAAGAACAGGAAACAGTTGATGAGTGGAAACATCATTAAAAAAATCCCTTCTGCAACTCAAGTTTCCTGTTAATCAAGTATGCCAAATTAGGTGTCTGAAACTCAAGTAAGTTTTTTTAAAAATGTGTACAGTGCAGTAAAACACCTGATAAATGAGTATTTCTGACACAGCATTTTCTTGAAAAAAGTATTAGAGACGTCTCCGTTTTAGTTTCCAACCATACCAGCAGCTACGTGAGACTGAGTAACTTAAACGGAAGTTTACACTGTTTAACCGGTAATGCAAGGGTAGAACAGGGACCCACCAGCTCACAAGCACTGCGACCAGATCAAACGGAACACGAAATATTCCCAAGTTACTTACTTCTAAGGCTCAAAAAGGAGGGAGGCGAGAACTCTCGACACAAACTCGCTTGGGAGAGGTGCCCTGGGCTCTCTGAATACCCACCCATTTCCCGAACGATAGATTCCCGAGGGGGAGGAAATAAACTCCGGTTGCGTTCCTATTCTAAAGCAACTGAATCCCAAAGGAGGAAAAACACACAATAGAGAGCTTCGACCCGGCCACGAGAGCACAACAAAGCCAATCGCGGGAGTAAGTGGCCTCACGGGAGTGGATCGCACGGATAAATCAATCATGAGGGGCCCCCCTCCCTCCCCCCCCCAAAAAAGACCACGGACTGGGAGGCAAAACAGTGACAAAATACAGAATTTGGGGAGGGCAAGAGAGCGAAGAAGCGAGCGCTAAACTCAAAGCCGATCTGCTCCGAGGAGGGAGAAAGAAACCCGGACTCACCGAAGAGCCGCTTCGTCGGAACTTGCCAAGTTCCACCAAGAAGTTGGAGAAGCGAATTCGGGGGGGGTTGTTTCGGGAGGAAAAACGAAGCGCAATCTTTTTCAGCTTCTTTCCTGCTTTAAGGCTCTCATGAGGCCGAGTGTCTCCCGAAGACCCCCACATACACACACACACACACACACACACCGCCCGGGGCTGAAGGGAGGCGATCTAAGGAGAGGCAGTATTGATTGTGTGCGCTCGCTCAATCGCTCGCCCGGGACAGGAAATCTCCTCGTGTGCAAGGCTGGCCACGCCTTGGTTTACAATCCGGCGACGTGCCCTCCCCCCACAGGCGCTGTTTTGCAGACAGACGGAGAGAAAGAAAGAAAGGAAGGGAGGGAGGGAGGCGCTGGGCGGTTGTTCTTCCCGGATCGTCGCCGATCGGCCCTTTCCAAAAGCCCAACTTCCCACCGGGAGGGCTGCCCGATCTACCGCAACCTTTGTAGATGACGCTGATCGGGGGGGGGGGCGGGCGGGGAGAGGAGAAAATAACAATTGTTCACACTGTCTCCTGGCGGTTGGCTCCTTACGCAGGCGCGCACGTTGCGACGAAGCCGCAAGCAGCCTGGGCACGCATTGCAACTTCCACCAGTCGGCCGAAGGAAATCGGAGAGCCGGGGCGGTGGGGCGGATGGCCCGGGAAGGTTAAAGGTCCTCTGCGACGGGCAGGACGGGCTGCTCGGTTCCATCTATCACAATCAAGCGGCCTCGCTGTTTTGCTTTTACCTGGAAGATCCCAAGGAAGCCCCCCCCCTCCTTTCTTTCTTTTTTGCAAAAGGGAATCCTGGGCAGTCGACTAACTCAGCCCAGGCTTATGATTGGCCAGCCGGAATGGATTGACCAGGAAGTTTTCAAAGGGGTAGCCCCGAGAGACTCTTTCATCGCGGATCAGCAAAGCAAAAGAAAAGGATCACGGCCTCTGAATGGACGAAGCGATCCGTTTCGGACACGTGATTGATAAAAGTGGGCTGTGATTTCTGAAAGCTCACAGTGAAAGCAATCTGTTAGTCTTTGAAGGGCCACAGTTCTTCTTATTTATATTTTGCGTTGCTGTTTTTGTACCTAAGCTGAGCAGGAAGAGTTTAGTGGGTTCAGCTCTCCCCAAGCTTGCTGACTGGCTTACCTCCCTAGCTTTAGTATCTGATTCAGAGATAGATAGAGATGTGGAATTGTTGGCCTTCCATATGTTCGGGATCTCAGCTTCTAGAAGCACCAGCCAGTAAGGCCAATGGTAAGGAGTTATGGGAGTTGTGATCCAAAAACATCTGGAAGGCCAAAAGTCTCTGGCTTTTGATAGGTGTGTAGAAAATGATTGCCATACCTGCTGAAGAAGAGGAGGAAAGCAGATATATGCAGAAACAGACTAAGATGTTGAGAGAGGAACTATTTTGTATGGGGGAAGGGTTTTTTTTAAAAAACAACAACAGGGGAGCTCATGGGTTTGCCTGCTGGCAAAGTGTGTGGCTGTGCTCTAGAAACTGGATGATGTGGTAAAGCTGATCTCTGGAAGAGCAGCTGCAATTATTTAAGTAGCCAATCATAGGTGGAGGTCTGTGGATGGGTAGTTTGACTTTGAGAAACTGGTAAAAGACGGTGCAATTAGGATGGCTGTCTTTCTAGCCGAGTGAGGTACAATAGCAAATGTGATGGAAAATCTCTAACTTTTTCAGAAGATTTGCAAAGTTTCTTTTAAAGCAAAAACAGCAAACCTGCATGTAGCAGAGCAGCCATTAATTCTAGAAACAGATTTGCATGTTTGGTTGGTTGCTTTCAAACACGTAACTCGTTACTAGGGGATAATCAGTAGGAGAAAATGAATGCATACACCTGTGTATCAGACTAATAGGCAGAATCTCATTGCTTACATATGCTAGTCAAAGTGCAACACTGAAAATCACAGCCTCAAATTGCTACTAGTAAAGGAATCACAGTTTGTCTTCATTGCCACATACTAATTCACGTGTAATGAATACAAGTGGTGACTTCTTAACTACTGGAAATTAGCTCCTGTGATTTATGTTGCCTTTAGGATCATGCACATGAGAGCAGTAAGATTCTGGCTAGTGATACCAATGTAGATGTATATTCTGACTGCCCAGAAAAGAGAGTGTGGTATATTTGTTGAATCACTGTGCTAATACATTGGTCTTTTAAAAGCTCCCAAAAATCTGATTTCTTTTTCCTTATAATTCTGCTGGAATTTTAGTCTTGCAATGCTTCTTTATTATGGCATCCTGTATAGATTTTGGCTTTCAAAGCACTCTGAAATCACAGTCCATGTGAACTTACACCAAAAGTTGTTAGTCTTTAAGGTGCAACGAAACTCCATGGTGTTTTTGCTGCATTTGATATAAAAGTGTTTGTGTGTCTGATTCTATGAAGATTTGTGGTATCTATTACATAAAGAGAAATTATGTGACTGAATGCCTTAGACCTTAGGGCTGTTCTTGGACTAAGGACTTCGTTTATTCCTCCTGTAATACAAAATGGTGAGGAATTGCAAGCACCCAAAAATGCTGTTTTTAAAGTTCCCAGTAAGTGGAATTGTTGATGCTTCATGATTAAAATAGGATGAAGCAAACAATGCTGTTGGATCAGCAGCCAGCTAAATGCCTCTGGAAAAGACATAAGAGGGATGAAGGTAATAACACCCTGCCCCTTATTTACAAACAGATCCTGCTATTCAGAGGTGTTAATATTGCCGTTACTACACTGATAATTTTGGACTACAACATTCATAGTTCTTTACCACGAGCCATAAGTAAAGGTAAAGGTTCCCCTTGACAATTTGTCCAGTTGTGTCCGACTCTAGGGGGCGGTGCTCATCTCTGTTTCCAACCCATAGAGCTAGCGTTTGTCCGAAGACAATCTTCCGTGGTCACGTGGCCAGTGTGACTAGACACGGAACGCCGTTACCTTCCCACCGTGGTGGTACCTATTTATCTACTCGCATTTTGCATTTTGCATGCTTTCGAACCGCTAGGTTGGCGGGAGCTGGGACAAGCAACGGGGGCTCACTCCGTCGCGTGGATTCGATCTTACGACTGCAGGTCTTCTGACCTTGCAGCACAGAGGCTTCTGCGGTTTAACCCGCAGCGCCACCACGTCCCTATACCACGAGCCATACTGGCTGGCATTTCTGGGAAATGGAGATTGAAAATATCTGGAGGACCAAAGTTTTCCACTCAGGTATTAAACAGTGTGCCAGTTTAGATTACTGTTTAAAAGGATTGCTAGAGAAATTCATGTAGGATAGTTCAGAACAATAGCTGACAGCTAAATGAAACCCCGACTAGAGATAACACACCTGTAAATGCCAGATGTAGAAGACAAACAATGAGAGAGATGGCTGCTGGTGGCTTTATCCTTGCTTATCCTCTTTCAGGAAGCATCTAGCTGTTGTGGTGGTAAATTGAATGCTGGCTCTAAAACAGATCCGGCGGAGCTCTGCTCTTCCTGTGTTCTAATCTGAGCTTGCAACCAGCCCCAAGGGAGAGGCCGACATGTAGCCATCCTGCTCCACCCTTTTCTGCCATCACTTACATCACACAGAACTTGTGGTTCCTCTTTTTGTGACCCCAGGGTGGAGCTCCAAGGGTGTGAACTCGGGATCAGCCAGGCCAGCCGAAAGGAAATGGGAGGATGAGAATGAATACATGTAGGGAAGCAGGAAAGACACTACTTCAAACTTCCTTTCTTTTATTTCCTACCTACCTCTCTCTGACCCTTGTCTTTTTGTCACTCAAGCTTAGTGACTGAGCTTCCCAGGCCCAACTGAGGGAGGTAAGAAGGCTAGGTGTAGAGGCCATATTCTTATCTTCCTCTCATCAACCATTCCATTTTAAATATCAGTTCCTTAAAATTAAATTATCAGGGTGAAAAATGGACTTTCAGGAGCCCTACTTAAAAAAATGCATCCCCCACAAAATGTCTATTCTTCTCCAAGCTAATTTCCCTGACCCACCATTCTGGGTCCAGGCTGAAGGGATGCTAGGGAACAGCTTCTAATTTAAATTCAGCTTGATTAAATTATCTGCATCCTTTCTGAGAACTCCTTTCATTGTGCATGGCTTTACCTTGCCTTTGCAGCGGGTGAGAAAGAAGTCACCTCTTCTTACATAGAGCTTCGTGTTTGGACATTTGGAGCTACTGATTTCATGATTTCATTGGTCCAATTATTACAGTTCAGAGAGCAGTATTTTCAGTGTGCACTGTTTCTAAGATTTGCTCACATTGTATCATATGATCATCCTATCCAATTTCTGGAAATATTGGTTGTAATACACATTGTTGTGTGATTCAATAAAAGGAAGTCAACAAAAAGCCTAGTAAATAAGACATACTGTTCAATTAATAGCCAGAAGGAAAGTATCTCATAGGGCCCATCCACATTGAGCATTTCTTGAACCTTCCTTGCATCCATCATACAGTGTAATATGGTTGAATCGAGTGTCAGCAGAGTCAAAGCAGAACAAATCCCTTGTTTTCCCTTTTTTATATACCATTGTTAGGTGGTGGTCTGTTTTTGTTCCTCTTTGCTCCAGTGCATGATCTGCTTACATGGACACCAGTGCCACATTGATGTGTGCTGAGCTGTGGACTTTGTGGGTATGTGTCATTTGATCACATTTCCTTATGGGTGTGTTTTTGCTTGTCAGTCTGCACTCCTCCAGGCCTTACTGCTGCTCCAGTTTGGTTTTCTTAGGATATCAGCTTATCAGCAGCTGCTTATCCTGAGTTCTGCTTTTTTAATTTTTCTCTTTTATACATCTTATTGTTGTTGTTTAGTTGTTAAGTCGTGTCCGACTCTTCGTGACCCCATGGACCAGAGCACACCAGGCCCTCCTGTCTTCCACTGCCTCCCAGAGTTGTGTCAAATTCATGTTGGTAGTTTCGATGACACTGTCCAACCATCTCATCCTCTGTCGTCCCCTTCTCCTCTTGCCTTCACACTTTCCCAACATCAGGGTCTTTTCCAGGGAGTCTTCTCTTCTCATGAGATGGCCAAAGTATTGGAGCCTCAGCTTCAGGATCTGTCCTTCCAGTGAGCACTCAGGATTGATTTCCTTAAGAATGGATAGATTTGTTCTCCTTGCAGTCCAGGGGACTCTCAAGAGTCTCCTCCAGCACCACAATTCAAAAGCATCAGTTCTTCGGCGGTCAGCCTTCCTTATGGTCCAGCTCTCACTTCCATACATCGCTACTGGAAAAACCATAGCTTTGACTATGCGGACCTTTGTCGGCAAGGTGATGTCTCTGCTTTTTAAGATGCTGTCTAGGTTTGTCAACGCTTTCCTCCCAAGAAGCAGGAGTCTTTTAATTTCGTGGCTGCTGTCACCATCTGCAGTGATCATGGAGCCCAAGAAAGTAAAATCTGTCACTGCCTCCATATCTTCCCCTTCTATTTGCCAGGAGGTGATGGGGCCAGTGGCCATGATCTTAGTTTTTTTGATGTTGAGCTTCAGACCATTTTTTGCGCTCTCCTCTTTCACCCTCATTAAGAGGTTCTTTAATTCCTCCTCACTTTCTGCCATCAGAGTGGGATCATCTGCATATCTGAGGTTGTTGATATTTCTTCCGGCAATCTTAATTCTGGTTTGGGATTCCTCCAGTCCGGCCTTTCGCATGATGTATTCTGCATATAAGTTAAATAAGCAGGGAGACAATATACAGCCTTGTCGTACTCCTTTCCCAATGTTGAACCAATCAGTTGTTCCATATCCAGTTCTAACTGTTGCTTCCTGTCCCACATACAGATTTCTCAGGAGATAGATAAGGTGGTCAGGCACTCCCATTTCTTTAAGAACTTGCCATAGTTTGCTGTGGTCCACACAGTCAAAGGCTTTTGCATAGTCAATGAAGCAGAAGTAGATGTTTTTCTGGAACTCTCTGGCCTTCTCCATAATCCAGCGCATAATAGTCAGTTGACTAGATGGGCGGGATATAAATGCAATAAAATAAATAAATAAATGTTAGCAATTTGGTCTCGAGTTCCTCTGCCCCTTCAAAATCCAGCTTGTACTTCTGGGAGTTCTCGGTCCACATACTGCTGAAGCCTACCTTGTAGGATTTTGAGCATAACCTTGCTAGCGTGTGAAATGAGTGTAATTGTATGGTAGTTGGAGCATTCTGTGGCGCTGCCCTTCTTTGGGATTGGGATGTAGACTGATCTTTTCCAATCCTCTGGCCACTGCTGAGTTTTCCAAACTTGCTGGCATATTGAGTGTAGCACCTTAACAGCGTCATATTTTAAGATTTTAAATAGTTCATCTGGAATGCCATCACCTCCACTGGCCTTGTTGTTCGCCATGCTTTCTAAGGCCCACTTGACTTCACTCTCCAGGATGTATCTCTCCTCTGTGTATTCTTGCCACCTCTTCTTGATGTCTTCTGCTTCTGTGAGGTCCCTACCATTATTGTCCTTTATCATGTCCATCTTTGCACAAAATGTTCCTTTAATATCTCCAATTTTCTTCAACAGATCTCTGGTTTTTCCCTTTCTATTATTTTCCTCTATTTCTTTGCACTGTTCGTTTAAGAAGGCCCTCTTGTCTCTCCTTGCTGTTCTTTGGAAGTCTGCATTCCATTTTCTGTAACTTTCCCTATCTCCCTTGCATTTTGTTTCCCTTCTCTTCTCTGCTATTTGTAAGGCCTCGTTGGACAGCCACTTTGCTTTCTTGCATTTCCTTTTCTTTGGGATGGTTTTTGTTGCTGCCTCCTGTACAATGTTACGAGCCTCCAGCCATAGTTCTTTAGGCACTCTGTCCACCAAATCTAGTTCCTTAAATCTGTTCTTCACTTCCACTGTGTATTCATAAGGGATTTGGTTTAGATTATATCTGACTAGCCCAGTGGTTTTTCCTACTTTCTTCAGTTTAAGCTTGAATTTTGCTATAAGAAGCTGATGATCAGAGCCACAATGCCAGTTCCTGCTCCAGGTGGATCGCGTTTAGTCAGAACTCTCCACTATGACCTGTTCGTCTTGGGTGTCCCTGCACGGCATAGCCCATAGCGTCTCTGAATTACTCAAGCCCCTTCGCCACGACAGGGCAGCAATCCGTGAAGGGGATACATCTTATACCATAGGGCAAAAGTCAAAACTAAAAATTAAATAACAAAATAAAATTGGAACACATTGCTACAAAAACATGGAAGTTAGAGAACAGTGAATGATCTAAAACAAAGAGGAAAGGGAAAAGAGAGTGACGTCAACAGGGAGGGAGCAGAGGAAATAGGAAAAGAACGGTAATCTGTGTTGGGACTTGGGAGTGAGACCTCAGGGAGTAATTCTGGATGTGTGTGGTATGCAGTACTGGGATGCACTGGGTCATCCCAGTACACCGAGCAACAAGTATCCTGCCTCCATGAATGGACGCCAATACAGATCTGTTCAAATCTTCAACAGCAACAAACCACCAAAATGACCCAGAGCAACCCCAGTATGACTGGGGACAACACCACTGTCTGGATGAACCCATAGTTGCAATTGATATGACATGTTAAGGGAAGAGCCCACCAAATCCCTATGATTAGGCATTACTAGAAGCTAATTATTTTGTGAGAATGGGGGAAAGGAACCAATTTCAAGTTAGAACTGATCTGGATATTTAAATTGTGGAATCAGCAGTATCTGTGTAAATGTAGGTGTTTGTATCTATTACTGTTTTGAAATATTTGGGGACAAACACACAAACTTTCCAAAATAACTATGAAACTGCTTAGCTAGTAGTCTGAGGGAAAGGTTGTCATTAAGGTTATTGAACATGTTTTAACAAAACAGAACTGCAAATAACTATGATCTAAAAGCTAATTATCATAGGCAGTGGGCCTACTTGGGGCTCAGGGAAAACCTGTCAAAACATAACAAACCCAGTTTTTAAAGTTAGGAAATTGGTGGTATTCTATGTTTCTAGTTTTTAACATTTCAGAGACCTTTCAGGACAAATAGATTAACAAACGTCTGGATGTATTTGTAAGACTTGGTCCTTTATGAAGTATTTGGTTTTAAAAAGCTATATGAAGACTCAAATTTTCCTAGCAGATTCAAAACAAAAACACCTCCACTTTGTTCTCTCCTGCAGGAGGTAGAAAGGATTGTGTGACTAGGGGTTGATTCATCTTCATTTTACCCAGATTCATTAAAATGACTGGAAAATTAGTCAAAGGAGATGCAAGAAATTTACCATCTGTAGGTGCCTGCATGATAACATCTTTCTTCTCTCTTAATTAAAATTATGTAGGCGAAAGGATGAAGGGAGTCAACCATAGCAAGATGTGGCTTAATATTAAGTATGAGTATTAAGTTAAATGTTAGTATTAAAGCTATTTCAGATTCACCTCTCCTAAATTTCTCCTTCATAAGCTGTGCTATTATAAAATGAGGTTTATTATAATTATCATCATCCACTTTTAAAAAGAAGTGACTTTTTGGATTAGAATTACTGGATAACTCAGTAGTTTAGAGGTTGGGAGTTCAATTCCCCACTGTGCCTCCTTGACAGAGGCTGGACTTGATTAGGGTCCCTTCCAGCTCTGCAGTTCTAAGATGATGATGATGAAGGTGGACCTAGAAGTGGCTGGTGAATAATACCCTTCCTTTCTTTTGTCTTAAATTCTGGAAATAACTAAGAAAGCCTTCTGTCAAGGATGGTGAAATTATGCAGCATAAGCATCATCTCTTTAATAGTAGTAGTAGTAATGTGACTGCTTCCAACAGTAGCCTTTACCTTCCTTTTGCTTCTTTTTGCCTCAGAACTGTTCAGCTTTCAAGCTATCTTTGGCAGCCATGTTATGCAACTGATTCCTGCCCCCCATGTCCCTTATGTAGAAGTCTGCAATCTTACAAGGGGGGCAGCTATGGCCTCCAAAGGATTCCCCCCCCCTTTGGCCTACAGTTCCCATCAGTCTTAACCAGCATAGCCAATGGTGAGGGATTATAGAAGTTGTTGTCTACAAACATATCTGGAGGGCCAAATGACCCATCCTTGATTGACAAGGCACAAGATTAAAGGGCCGTAAAATCTGAACAAAGTACAAGTAACAGTTTGATCAGCAATTGCAGAGTGCAATTAAGAATAAACAGAGGTGGCCAGCAGAAGTCGCTATTGTAACATAACTATCATTCAAGCCAACAGCAAGAGAACTTTTCAAAACAGTACTAATGATATCAGTAGTTTCCCTCTTCCAGTAATCTGTCCAATTAAAATACGATCTTCAGCTTAATTTTTTCCATTGCTGCTATAATGACTTTTGTACAAATGCTGAAAAACATCACAATAAAATGTTGAGCTTTTCCTTGGGGCATTTCTAGACTCTTACAAACTACATGGATTAAGTCACCTTTATCTAAATTTTATTTACCAAGTACTGTAATCTAGCAACAGCCAAACCAAATCTGCAAGTGTAACAGCATTTATCTAGAAAACATTGGTCCAACATTAGCACAGTTGTCTCTTGGCTATCCTGGCTGGGGCTGATGGGAGTTGTAGTCCAACAACAGCAGGTAACCTGTTTTCCACCATTACTTTAAATTCAGACATTATGGCTTCAGTTTAAATTTAACAATAGGCTTAAATATTTTGCTACTTGAAATGAGGAGTGAGGGGATACTCAAATTATGTGCCTTTGATTGAAAGCTATGTTAAAATTGGCACACCAATATGCCCACTTCCACCCTTTGTGAAAATTTATGCCAAATGGCACTTGTCAGTATATGAAAGGTACAAGAAGTCTTTTTGAAAAATCATAGGAAGCATTTGCTTGTAGGAGTAGATTCTAGACGGGCATTCCTGTGCTGGCTAGCTTTGATGGAGCTGTCATTCAGAAACATTTAGATGCATAGACCAGACAGGGCACAGGTTCGCAACCTGGGGGGGGGGGGGGGTTGCAAAGTGTTTTCTGAAGGGTTGCTATGATTATTTTTGTTGCATTTATATTTATTATATTAAATATGGGTAAATATGGTAGACACAATCCTGTGTTCTTTTAATCCTCTTGATAGATTATTTTAATCTGAACTGGAATTGCAGGCAACCTAGAGTTCTTATTTCTGTGCCTTTTTGGGTGGATCTTGCTTTTATGCATGCATATCACTCCTACGCCCGCCAAAAGAGCCGCTCTTGCTCATTTCTTTCTGCTCCTCCACATCCACGTTCGGAGGAGTGACGTCAGCTCCTTGGACTGGAGCGTTAGCCCAGCTCAGAGAGCATGAATGAGGCGAGTGCGCAATGCACTCAGATGCAAACCCAAGATGGCAACAGGATTGGAAAGTTGAAGCTGCCGTGGCAGCAGTGCCTTTCGCTCCACCTGAGTCTTCAGCTGTTCTGTGTCTTGTGCCGGCAGCACAGTGATAGGAGAGGGGACCTGGGCAGGGAGATGCCTTTGGGCCCCTCCTGGGTCATGAAGGAGGAAGGCAAGAGGGACAAAAGGTGAGGGAGGCGACTCGGGGGGGGGCACAAGGCAGGACCTGTAGGGGAGATGTTTATTTGGGCTTGAGGGGGAAAAGGCTCTTCACTGAGGGGGCTTTTTGGGGGGACACACATGAAAGGAGGATTGTTTCCACACCCAAAAAAGTAAATTAAACTCAACATGTATTGACATTTTTTTCCTCCTTTTCAAATTTTATCTGGTACAGGCGGACTTGCAGCCCCCTCACATGATTATGTATCATTACATTAATATTAATATATTAGGATAGAATTATAATCCAAAAAAAAAATCTATTTTAATGTGTTTCGTTTCCCCATTAAAAATGCCTTTTTATGCATATGTGGCAGAGGGGTTGCAGGTTACTTGTCTATTATAAAAGGCGGCCACAACTCAAAAAATATTGGGAAACACTGAGATAGGACATGACAAAACTCCTTGTACTTTTTACTGCAAAAGATGATCAAGGCTAGTCCCTTGAAGGCTTCAGTTATGGTCACATCAACTATTAGATCCACTTGAAGACACATTCAGTACTGGTTTAAGCCCACAGTTAGGGCTCCTGTGCAAGAAAGCCAGGAAAATGGGAAGGAAAGGTCGATAACTTAACAAATGTGCCCTGTGGTCCAGAATGATGGTGTGCAGTGTCACTGATTGTACATGCTTTCGACATCTTCCATGTACCCACACTTTGCCTTGGGATTTTTGGCCCAAAACTGAATGGGGTAAGGGGGACAGGAAGATGCCTCACCTTGGCTTGGTCTTGTATTGCCTTATGAAGCTGTATTGCTAGAAATTCTTTGTCAACACAAAGTCCTTTCTGACAACTGGAAAAAAGGAGGAGGTCAATATGTAGATTTTCAGGACGTTTTAACTTTCTGTAGCCCTGGTGATATTTACTGGATCAGTTTGAAATTTGGCAGATTGGTAGAGCTTCTCATGTAGACCATGTCTGCCAATTCTGAGTGTATGAGATCACCGGGTGCCATTTTTTTTTCAGCAATAGAATTTCAATACCTGTGTTTTTCACTGAAAAATGGCAGCATGTTTAACAACTGTAGAGTCCCTATGAAGCCCATATTAATATTGTGACCACACTGGTAGTAGTGGAGAAATGGAGCATATATAAGACTGGAAATGTCAGGTCCTTCCCTTAAATGAAACACGGATGCCATGAAACTGGGATTAATGTAATTATTCCTGATATGGTGTTTAGAATGACTCCAGTATTGGCAAAGGTAAACAATACTTTTCTCCATTTTATTGTAAGGGTAAAAGAATCCATAAGGCCAAGGCCTTTAAAACTATAGCCAGTGATTGCAAATTGCTGGTGAATGATACCAGACCCGGAGCAATGAAGATTTCCTTAATTTAGAAAGACCTGGGTTGCTTGATCAATTAATCCCTTGCAGTGGCACTTTTTGTCCTTCTCCAGCAGCACTAGCCATGGAAGGGTGTTCAGGTGACCTGGAGGTTTTCAATGTCTCACACTCGCCACTGTTCAGCGGCTGTGGCAATGACTCACATGGCCCAACCTATGATACCAACCATAAGGCTACACAGACAAACAGAAGAGGCTTGGGGAAGCTATTTTGAAATGAGAGGTTTCCTTTTCTGCAGTAAAGTCTTTGCTAAACAATTCTCCATATTAAAAATTAGAGATTAGCTGAAAACAACACATGGAGTTATGCATAAACATGCACTGTAAGACATATCCTGTTGCCTGTCTGTGGACATTTAAACAATTAATCAAGATCATGCCATAGCGTGATCTTGTCTTGTAGAAGGACAAATGATAGTGTACCTCACCTTGGTTCACAACACCAGAAAGTCTCTATCTTTACTTATTAGCAGTAAATCTATTATATTTATAATCCCGTCTTTCTGTGGTGAGTTCAAGGTGACGTAACATGGGTCGTCTTCTCCTCGCTTATCATTGCAGCCCTGTGAGAGAAGTCAGGCTGAGCGAGAGAAAAAGGACGTGGTCCACAATCGCCCAGAAAGTTTCATGGCTCAGAAGAGGACTAGAATCTGAGTCTTCTAGATTTCTATCCAAACTCCCTATTAGCCCTAGGTGGTGATGGGAATTGTAGTCCAACATCATCTGGTAGCCACAAGTTGCCCACTTCTGGTATTTCAGCTGACAGCCTAAAACGGCTGAAACACAGTTGGCAATCAAATCTGGAGACTTAAGAGTGAGGCAAGGGGAACAAACTGGGAAGGCAGCTGTACTAGAAAGCAGCTTTGTAAGTGTAAACCACTGTTTTCTGCAGCAAGCATTTGCTTTCTTCTGTAGCAGTCAGTAATTTTCAACCTGCTTCCTAACTGTTAGAGCAGTATGACAGTGGAACCAGTTATCTCGGGAGTTGGTGAGTGCTCCAACACTGGAGGCATTCAAGAAAAACTTGGATAATCACCTGGCAGATGCGCTTTGATTGTATTCCTACACTGAGCAGGAGGTTGGACTTGATTGCCTTGTAGGCCCCTTCCAACTTCACTTTTCTATAATTCTATGTAAATAATACAAAAATACATAAATAAAAACCACACCATTTTGATTTCTCATTCAAAGGAAACAAAAAAAAAAACACCCCATGACATTGCCTCTGGATTTCTTACCCATCTGACAAAATATGGAATGCTTAGTAGTATACGCATACATTTCATGGCTCTTCAAGTAGACTATAGAACGTAAGAAATTTCAAACATGCTCCCGAGTTAAGAAAAAAGGCCTGAGGTTCATTTGAGATCTTTCAAATGGGCTCCTGATTGGCAAGAAGAGAGCTGAAGGTTGTTCAAACTGGGTGTTATAGCAACTGACTCATAGAGTTATCTAGCAGTTTAGAATGCTTCCAACCGCTTGGTTCCAGAATACCTACCTCCACAACCCCTTACCATTGGCTATGCTGATGGGGCTGATGGCAGTTTCTAGGGCAACACAGTTGGAGAGCCAAACTTTCCTCACATATCCCTGATATGTATTGTCTCATGTTTCTGCCTGGAAAGAGGCAACAGTAAGACTTTGAACAATTAAGTTAAAAACTATTAATATCAGTTTTCCCATCGCTCCTATTGTCTGAATCTTGGTTATGATGCATTTAGAGCAGGAGGGGATAGGCAAATTTTAGCTCTCTGGGATATTATTGGGCTCCAACTCTCAGCAATGTTGGCAGTCCTTGGAAGCGCAGTCTAACATTTGGAGGATCATGTGTTCCATTGGAAAGGTGCCTATTGTTGGAAGAATGTTACTGTCAATGAACCACAGCAAGCATCCATTGTGACTGCCCACCCACACAGTTCTGCTATTCAAACACAGCTGCTGTGTCACTGACCGGCTATAGGCTTCACACAGCCCTTTGTCAAGATATTCCTGGTATATTCAAATGGGCAGTGTCTTGATCTCCATACACTTACCATCTCTCTTCAGTTTCTTTGAAGGTAAGCAATGAAAATGAGCTGGTGGGTGGGTGGGGATAGTGTCCTTCCCCCAGGAACAGACCTCATTGGCTCCTGTCAGCATGAAGAGGCCATGATCCCTCACAAGGAGGGATGGTGACATCACATAATGGAAATCAAGGAGATTGCCACAACAAACCTCAGCTCACCCACACTGTGCAGAATTGTTCATCTGGGGCTGTTTGAGAGATGTTCAGCTGCTGCCAAGATCTTACTAGTTGGTGCCAGCTGTTGGGGACTATAGTGACTTTCTATGAGAGCTGAGATACATCAGGAAATAATCGGAATGGCTTTGTACCTATAGATTTAAAGTGCAACTCTGTCCTTACTCAGAATAAATCCCACCAAATGCAGTGGGGCTTGCTTTGTAAGTAGGCATGTGTAGGATTACAGCCTAAACCTCAGTAGTCTATGAAGCAAGCCTACATGGTACTATTAGGAATATTCCCCATATTGTAAACTGGGTGAAAGATTGCCTAAAGAAGTTTTAATTGGGACTTTCTTCCCATCTTCTAGTCTTAGCTCGGAACTCCGTGTTACTTGTAATCCTCTCAACAACATCCTCAATGATGGTTTCTTCTAAGAGAAAACTACTAGATGGTTCAGTGGTTTAGATATCTGGCTGTGGATTCAGAGGTTGGGAGTTTGATTCCCCCCTGTGCTTCCTTGACACAGGCTAGACTTGATGATCCATAGAGTCCCTTCCCGCTCTGCAGTTCTAAGATGATGATGATGAAAAGGAAAAACAGCAGAGAGGAAGCACTACTACATGGAGTTTCCATGGACACTCCTCTAGTTCACTGCACTCCCAACAGTGTTTCTTTTGTACAAAATGGCAGTCAGCCATACACATAGCATTATCCCCCTCTAGTTATTCACAGAATGCCTGATGAAATTATTAATAGTGAGCAATGCTCAGAAAAACAGAAATGGTGGCAAAATATGTACAGGTGGATTGAACAGCTCAACATTTTTGTTTCATTTTGAAAAGGGGGGGGCACTACAGAAAAAATAAACCCCCTATATTTCCACAGCCAGCATATACCAGCTATGGGATGATGGGAGGTGCAGTCCAGCACTGAGCACAAATGAAACTATACAAATAAGTAGAGGCCTGGACAAACTAGGACAAATGCACTTCTTTTCCATAAACAGGCGAAGAGGTACAATCCCCAATGCTTCCAGGAATCATTCCTTGTTAGCTGAAAGGCAGAATATTACAAAGGGGTGTCTTTTATTATATTTTGTAATTACATGGACTAGAAGTTGTTTTTTAGCAAAATTGGGAAAAGAAATATATGTTATGACAGGATATAATCATTGCCTGATGTAGAGAGCAGCATTGTTTACATGTGTCTTGTAGGTCTAGTTTTCTTATCACCTGCTTGTGCAGAAGCCCAAGTGCCAAATCCATTTTCTGCATAGGAAAGAAGCCCTTTTTGGCCCCAAAAGAGTAGTGTAGGAAAATGAGGAAAGTGTGACAGTTGAGAGTCATGGAAGAATGCATTCTTTTACATGCACTAAGCTGTAAAAGCATCCTCAATCCAGTTTATGATGAGAGATGCTACTGCTCAGCCTTGCTTTGCTAGAGTGATCAGTTGCATTATAAATGCTTCTGTTGTTACTTCATACCTGCCTTGTGAATAACAGAAAAAGATCAAGAGCAGGTAAGGGAAATGTTTGACCCTCCAAATGGCCAGACAGATAGGCACAAACGTTGGTTCATCCGAGTGGGTGGCTGCTGGAGGAGGCAGAGGAGGGAAGCAGATGCTCCAGCCGGGACTGGTCGAACACCCAAAGAGGAGAACAGGATGCACTGGCTAGTGAATGGAGGATCGGGGGGGGGGGGGGGGGGAGGGAATGCACGGCACCTGTGCTTCTGCGCCAATGAAGTGGTATGAACCTCCAAACCTAGGTTTGTGTCCATTTCTATCTCTGACCATTGGTCATATAAGATGGGTGTCAGGTGGGAGTTTTGGATGAATCATATGGAGCACCACAGGTCCTCAATTTTTGGGCCTTCCAAAAGCCAGTCATGTGAAAATAGTCGTCTGAGCATTCTGTGCTTAACTACGAGCAAAGTTAAAGAAGCGACCCATGGGACTGTGCATGTTTAATTATTTAGTAGTAAAAGGAAGAGTGTTTTGAATTCAGAACTTAGACCATACAAGCAGATTAACCCTTCCATCTGTCAGAACCAAGGCAAAGTTTCTCTTTCTGTGCTGTAACTGGCAAGAGGGGAAAAGTGGGAGGTATTACTGTTCTCTCTTTTGCAAATTGAAATAGAAGAGTGTCAGTTGTTGTCAGGGTTCTAGTGGGAGAGGGAAAGGGTTCCTTGTATGCTTTAGTCCTACTTCAAAAAGCATACACTCCCCCATACATACTATTATATATATATAAAAACTTATCTGACATCATGGGTGACACACATAAAATCATGTGTAGTGACACACAATTTTAACTGGAGAAAACAGGACAGTAAGATACACCAGTGTCTCCAGTTCTGTTATCCCACCATGATCCTCCCCTCCTTTAACATGGTTACTATTGACTTAAAATAAATCCTGAAAAAGATCCTGCTTTAAGAACTCCAACATAATGTCTAGTTTGATACTTGGGGCAGAAAAAAAATAAAAGGCCAGCCAGAAGGCATGCTATGAAGAAGTAGAGTCTGGATAGTTACGGTTGTGAGTTTACAACAACAAGCACCAATGTTAGCTTTTTAAATAACTTTGAATGTAATGTTTATTAGTTTTCCACCATCCATTCATTTCTGATGCAGACCCCCAGATACACCCCCAAGCTTTGTTTTAACTGGAAAATATCTTGGCCAGATCTTAAGTTTTCAGACCGAGCCTTTCATTAATCCAGTAAGGCAAAGACTGAAGGCATCAATAGATATCTGGCATCAACAAACAGCCATTCTATTGGGACATTATGCTGCTGATATTTGCAAAGGATTATAGCCTATGAGAGACACAATATGAGTTTACATGCATACTTTCTAAGAGGGCAATGCGTGCCTATTTGTCATTTTCTGCAGGCTGCAGTTTGATCTTCTTAACAGCATCAAGAACAGCATCGAGGCTCACTTTGTCTCCAAATTCCTTCTCACGATGCTCCAGGAGAACACCCTGAAACGGAAGGAGAAAGGTAAGTGAGGAATGCCCTTCTGCACAGATCTGCATTCAAACCTATTCAACGTATACAACTCTTCAGCTATCCGATTCTGTTTATGTGGACAGTACAACAGGAATCAAATTCCCCAACATTTTTGTTGTTGTTTTTAAAATAAAGTTACTAGCCTTCATTAGTGAACTTTAAAAACAAAAACAGAACATGTGTTTAGAGGTTCAAAGCATCCCATTATATAATGGGCATAACTTATAGCACCTAACTAGAGATACTTGCAGAATTAGATATGAGCAAGATTCTAAAGCACCAATTCTTAGAAACAAAATATACCCGCCCGCCCCAAAAAACCCACCAGAAGTTAATCTGTTACATTTCTTCAAGAAACCCACTTTGCTCTGGATCACATTCTGGTTTCACACATTTCTCTTTAAATTTAAATTTCTTCACAACTTTGCTAGGCTTTATTAGAATATATAACTATGCAACCCAGCATGTATACATGTGTATGTGTGGATATAAGAATTAATGAGATGTATCATTTGCAGAAGAGGGCTTGGGCACTTCCCTTATCTAGGAAAGGCTACAGTGTTTGGGGCTCTTTAGTCTAAAGATAAGGCACCTGAAGGGGGACATGATTGAGATGTATAAAATTATGCAGGGGATGGATAAAGTGGATAGAGGGAAGCTCTTTTCCCTCTCACACAATCCTAGAACCAGGGGATATCCACTCAAACTGAGCATTGGAAGAGTGAGAACAGACAAAAGCAAATATTTCTTTACCCAGCGTGTTGTTAGTCTGTGGAACTCCTTGCCACAGGATGTGGTGATGGCATCTGGCCTAGATGCCTTTAAAAGGGGATTGAACAGATTCCTGGAGGAAAAGTCCATCGCAGGTTACAAGCCATGATGGGGATATATAATCTCCAGGCTTAAAAGGAAGGTACCTCAAAATGCCAGATGCAGGGGAGAGGTATCAGGAGACAGGTATCGTGTTGTCTCGTGTGCTCCCAGAGGCATCTGGTGGGGCCACTATGAGATACAGGAAGCTGGACTAGATGGTCCCTTAGCCTGATCCAGCAGGGTCTTCTTACATTCTTAAGAGAATATGTGTAACTGTTCATATTCTGTCTAGCCAATAGGTGCTTAGAGGGTTAACTGTCAGATATAAGAAACATATCAGTTAGTATGAGGCTTGTCTGTTGATATGTTAGATGTTCAGTTACGACTGTTTGCTGCTAGGTAGGAACTGATAAGTGTCTGTTCTGAAACTGTCATAAGAAGTCTGTCAAGCACAAATCAAATCTATACAAGTCAAATGTTCCAGTATTGTTAGATTACTCTTCAGCATACTGTATTTTAAGGAAACATTCTTAAAGTTTACTATGACTGAATGATTATTCTTTTATCTGCTGGCACATACACATACACATAGTAAGGGAGAATATTACTCATGATCTGTCTGGTTTTTTCATACTCATGCTCAATCTGCCGTATACAAGCTCTCAAAAATTTCAGAAGACTTCTCAATTAAAGATTATTATGCACTCAGGCAAAATTGCCCAACTTGCACATTTCAAGAAAGAACTTTTAGCCACAGGATATTTCTGGAATTTCTTCCCTGTAGTCAAACCCCCAGTTCCACCATTATCCTTGGCACAACATAGTCACCGCTGCAATTTGAAAACACTGGACTGGTTCATACTAGGCCCCAAGGAAGGTATTAACACACGAGGCACAGTAGGGATAGCATGTCATGTACATTCTTTCCAACTGCAGTGTAAGAAACCATATCAAAATTACACCTATTTTACTCTGTGTCTATTTCATCCTGCAGTGCCCTTAAACATTTGAAGCTCGATGGTTTGGCATATATTCCCATACTGGTAAGAACAGAAAGCTACAAACAAAACAACAAAAATAACATTTTGCACCCTTCCTCTCTCATGCAGGGCAAATATTCAAAAATACCTGCTTTCCAGGACCAACCACAAAAACTCCTCCCAGGACAAAGCCTTCTCCGTCCAGGTTTCCTGTATATCCACTCTTCCAGGCACGGAAGAAATTCCTCCAGACGCTGCAGCGGATAAAGCCCATGAACAACATTTTTCTTTTCTGAGGCCCATAGAATTGTTTCTGAAGAAGAAGGTGAGACACATTCAGCTAAAAGTTAAGAAGGGAGATAGCGTGTCTAGAGAACTACAGTACTCAGTGACAGAGCTGAAACCAGTGGTAGCTGCCACACTACATACAAAGTTCAGGGCTGTGTGTAGGCTATCATTTTATAGGACTACAGAGGCCACACAGATTGTACTGGGAATAAAGAAGCTTATTCTCTCTCTCAGCATCTCAGTTTTCATGAGAGTCTACAAAAGCAGGTTTTGAGCTTTATATACGCTTAAGGTTATATACTCTGCGGTATCTTAAAGACTACAACATATTTTACAGTATAAGCATTTGTGGGCTGTAGTCCACAAAAGCTGAGGCTTTGACAATAGTAACAGTCTCTGGAACACTTTTTTCTGCTGCAGCAAAAGCAAAACTATGTGGCATATTGCTGAAAAATAAAGCAGGTGATTTTTTTTGCTGAAATGTCAGGAACTAGAGAGTGAGTTTCACAAGATCTTCAGTGTCTGCCATGTGTGGCTTCAGACTGCACAACTTCCAGAGGCTGCTGAATCCAGCTCTTCTCCTCTCAGAATTAGGATTCCCTGGCTGCAGAATCCTCCTGCATCCATCTGTCTCTTACTACCTTTTTACTCTTCTTTGTTTGTTGGTAGTGTGTGTCTGTCCACGTACACACAAATGCATACCATCCCCAACTGCATGCATTTTTTGCAGTGACAATCAGCATAATTCAGTGAGAAATAAAGCGAAATTATTAGCTATTAGTTTCAGG
Source organism: Intellagama lesueurii (assembly GCA_037013535.1). Lineage (NCBI taxonomy): Eukaryota > Metazoa > Chordata > Lepidosauria > Squamata > Agamidae > Intellagama > Intellagama lesueurii. The sequence goes on along the minus strand of JBAJHW010000003.1, from coordinate 161,677,206 downwards.
ATGCTCTGAGATCTTCTTGTGCATCTGCTATGCATCCTGAACAAGAAACCAAGGATCATGTAGCATGCCATCTGAGTTCTGAAGTCCATTTTGAGACAGAACAACACAGATTTGGTCTTGCGGATGGATTCAGAGGGGGAAAAAAGAGTGTTTCAGAAACAGAGCAACAACCTGACTTTATAACTTGCTATACAGGTGTGGTTTGCAGACGAGTGCTTTGTGGGTGTTCAGTGGCCCAGTAAATTCTTCATAGCTGTAGGCCTAAAAGTCCAATTCACGGTGATTAACCACGCTTATATCTGTGTTGAATTGTTGCCATAAAGTTTCTGACAGTAATAAGGAACAGAATGTAGCTTTGTAAGGGGATAAAAATAGGAAGCATGAATGGAATGTAGCTCCATGTGTGTGTCCACATCTGAATGTGGGAACCAGGAAATCTGCATAGGCACACACAGGTGGCAGAATGCAGGTTGCAGAAAAGAAGACAGAAAACTCAGGGCGAAAAAAAATCTGTTTTTAATCCTGCCTGAGAACTCTGAAAATATACCATCTTTTAATAGTAATAGAGCTTTTATTTTCTGAGAGGCAAACAATGCTCAGGGGCATTACTAATGGTAGGGCATTCCCCTACCATTACCAAACACAGCAACATGCCATTAATTCCCTCTGTTACTATTTGTGGGCCATCTGCTTTCTGTTTTTAATCCTGCTTTTTTGAAGGCTAGAATGCTTAATTGGGGGTGCAATCAAATTTCTTCAAAGGATTAAAATGATGAAGGGAGTAAATTGCTGCTCCAGTCTTTCTCTTTATCTATGTGTAGGTTACAGGGAAAATTGTGAACACAGCAATACTTCAAAGCTTTACTGCACACCTCCGATAATGATACATAATAGAAGCTGAAAGCCAATTAACCTATTAAGTAGTAGTATCTAAACAATTCAACATACTAGCACATCTCCTATAAGCCCTTTAGCTACACAGCAGAAAGAACTTGAGGAGACTTGTGAAGGGCAAGAAAGAGGAGGAAAGGGGAATGAATACAATAAAGAGATTCAAGTGTTGTCTAAGAGGATTTAATAGGCAGGGCCACTTACTAATATGGATTTCTGACGCTGGTCAAAAGCTGTATTGAAGTGTAGTCCCGATACATGCACCCAAAAGGAAAATAATAAGAGAGGCATGCCTTGTAGCAGGAGGAAAACCAGTGTTGTGTAGTGGTTAGATTGGTGGACTAAAACTCAAGAGACATGGATTCAGCTCCTGACTCAGCAATGAAATTCACAAGTTGACCTTGGCCCAGTTATAGTCTCCCAGTCTGATCTAAATCATAGCATTTTGGAGAGGATAAAATGAGAAGAAAGAAAGCCATACACACCACCTTAGTGCTCAAGAGAGAAAAAGCGAGATGCAAAGGTAATAGACAAAATAAACAGCAGCCAGAATCCTGTTAGTTGTGCCTACTGGTGTAATTCTACTGGTGTAACTTTCACTTGTGAATTGTTACAGGTTAAGAATGTAGGCATATTATATTGCAGACCAGTCAGATGACACCGTGTGCAACAGGAAATGACAACATTGACTTCTTCACTTGTGACAATTCACCACTGAAAGTTATGCCAATAGAAGTTATGCTGGCATAAATAAGTAGACGAGAGAGCTGCCATCGCAAGCATTTAAACTTAAATCACTTTATAAGGCAAATGCTGACTTGCATTGCAAAGAGTTTCACATTTGCAAGGATCACACATTCAGTCAAGCAGCACAGAGGCTCAAGGGTTTTCACATATAACACTTAATACACCTCTAGAATTCTCTAAGACAAAAATGTGATCCATATTGTAGGCCTTCGTAATGTGAACCAATGAGTATTTGGGTCAGAAATGTTTTTAGGCCATGCTGCAAACCAATTTAAGCAAAAATAGTTGTGTAGCTCCCTCATGAAACCACCTTTAGCCAAAGAAGCATTTAAAGTAACTTCACCCCATCACTATACTTCCCTCTACACACAAATAACCTGAACACAAATCAAGTTACCTTTTCATCCAGAAATATTTCTCCTTTGAAGTATGGCTGAAAATCCTGCACCTCCGTTCCAATGTTCTCTTTCACAACAGCATATAAGGGGACCCCGACCTGGTCAAGCTGGGGCTTCAGAGAGGAAAGCTCAGCAGCCTCCTGAAAGGGACACAACAGCTGAGTTATATTTATACAGCCTAGCATCCATCCCAGATTTATCTGCAGGGCACTTGGCCTGCTCTAGCAAGAGAGGCATTGGAATTAAATTTAATAATTGTGAACTCATGTCAAGATGGCATCACAGCCAGTATACTGGAGTTCCAGTCTCTTCTGGCCAAGTCAGGGTTGGGCAACTTCCAGAGGTACAGAGGCCATACATAGCCACTACGAGACCTTGGATGGTCATACCTGTATCCCCCACCCCTAAAATATATATTTCTTTTTTTAAACATGTTGTTTAGTTGGGGGGGGGGGAGCTAGTGGCAAAAAATTAGAACAACAGTGCCTGAAACCACACCAAGATTGTACTCAACGTGCTCCAGAGGGTGCAATGGGACTTTCTGACAATTTTTTTAAAACGTTAGAAGTGGGGAACAGGTTTTGAGGCTGAATACAGTTCACAGGCTGTGTTTCATTGCACTCTTGGGATAAGTGGCTTATCTAAAGAAGAGACAGAGCCTTCTCAGTGATGGTGCCTCCACATTGATAGAACTCCTGGTGATGGGCTTTCCCACTGCATTAGGACATTTTTATTGTATCTACCATTTGGGGTAGATTTTCAGAGCAACAGGAGGAAGGCAAAGGCATGAATCCAAGGACATTAGAATGCCAACAGCCAAGGCTGAAATGGGAAGATTTCTTCCCATAACATTTCAAATCAAATCAAAAGGAAGAGAGGGGGGAAAATGGATATGAATCAGAAGTATCAAAAGACAAATATGATACTGAAAGAGGAAAAGAAGTTGCCAATATGCTTGGAGTCTAAACATGCAGTCTCAGGAGGAGTGTAAGAAGTGCAGGATCAGATCCATAGTCCATTATCTTGTTTTCCACAGTGGTCAACCAGATGCTTTTGAGAACCCACAAGAAGGACAAGAGTGGAACAGCATCCTCTCATTCACATTCTGTAGCACTTAATATTGAGAGGCAGGCAGCTCCAGAAGCTGGAAGGAACAGACAGCCATTTTGACTACTAGCCACAGACAGGCTGATCCTCCATGAATTGTCTACACCCCTCTGAAAGACTATTTTAATTCTGGTGGGCAGCAGAAGCAGTTTCTAGCACAGTATACCTTAGCACCAAGAAAGAATTTAACTGCTGCAGGTCTGAGAGACAGAGATTGTCTCTTTGAAAACAGCAGCATACTGCATCATGAACAAAAACATAAGGAAAAGCAAAACATTATAACACCTTTAAGATGAACACATTCATTACAGCATGAGCGTTCATGAACTACGATTGCTGAAATCCTGTTGGTGTAGCTACATGCTTGCAAGGCTGATGGCATCATCAGCTGCAGCCTTTTATCGCGAAGTAAAAGTTTCCAATTCCCATCCCTAAGGTTCCGAGACTCCCTTTTGTCCTAGAGAAGCCTGGGGGTGGGGGGGCTCATGATGGCAGAGGAAGTCTTTAATATTCAAAAATCACTGCCGCCAGTCCCACCAACCTGATTTCAGCCAATATATCTGAAGAAGCAGGTTATACTCCATGAAAGCTCACTCCGAAATCAATTTGCTCATCTTAAAGGTGCCACCGTGCTCTCATTTCTCTTTTCTCCTTATAAAAGTTCACCCCACCACCTGTTCTCCAGAAATACTCATAAAAGACACCCACGCTACCTCTCTGCACAAAAATCATCCTGGTCGCCGCACTGCCATGATGATGGCCCCATTCTTCTTCCACAGCTCTTCTGCTCTGAATGTTCTTTGCTCTCCTTGGAAACAGGCAATGATACAAGTTACGATACTTTTAATTCACTGGGACTGCAGTACATGGTGAACAAATCTATAGCCCTCTCTACTGGATCAGGCTGTGTTTATTGCATCCTTAAGAGGTCTTTGGAGACTACTTGTATGACAAGATCCATACGTTAAATAGAATCAAATCATAATTTCAAGCCAGCTTGTTAGTAGAGAATGACTGAGCCTTTTATTGGAAAAAGAGTAACCTTTTATTTCAGAAACTGGGAGAATATGAAACAAGGTTATTAAACCAGACATCAGTTTCCATGACCAATGAATGTTGTAAAGCTTTTATCCACAACCTTCAGCTACAAATGGAAAACTAGGCTGGGTTTTCCCTAACACTATTTCCAAAACCTACTGCATTTTTTTTCTTAAACTGAACGTTTAATTCATAGCTTCTGAAGAATCTCAGTTTCTTACCTTCCCCCAGAGTCTTCAGATCTATTGCCTCCAGAAAATCCAGTGAAGCCTTTTCAGCTTGAGACAGAAATAAATCTGTATTGGCCAGGATTATCCCTGTCACAGCAGCCCCAATGGCTCCAAGACCAATGGTCCACATTGCCACAGAAAAATTCCCCTGGTCAAGTTGTGAAAACATGCCTAGAAAGAGAGGAAAGCACAACCTGTTATTCCAGTGCTAAACTATCGTATTTTTCCATTTATAAGACGCCCCCATTTATAAGACACCCCCCCCCACTTTTATAACCCCAAAATTAAGAAAACTTAGCTCTGAGTATTCAGCCTCTGGGCTCAGAATGCTCAGACATTACGAGTCCCTGTTGCATCTGAACCTACAGGCTCCACCACCAATGAGGTGTGTTCCAATTGGTTTGTTCAGCATCAGCTGACATCAGATCATCTGTGGAAGATCAGGGGAAGTGATTTTCCCCCCATCGCTCTTCACTCAGTGCCATTCTGTTTTCTCCCTTCCTCCCTTCTTGCTTCCTTTCCCTTGTTCTCTACCCACTTTCTCCGAATCTGCAGCCACAATGGCAGTTGGAAGCTGAGGTGGTTGGTGCTAGGGCTCAACTTCGGGGGGGATGCATGTGACTGCACTGGCAATGAGATGACAAGGAAGCATATAGCTGTGCTGGACTTGGCGGGGGATCTCATGGATGTAGCAGTGCAAGGAAATGACATGGGGCAGCTTCCAGCCCCACACATCCCTCAGGACTTGGGCCCTTCCCTCTCTCTTTTTTCCCTTTTCCACCCCTGCATGGCACTTTCACTCCAGGCCTAGCTGCCTCTTTTCAACCACCCCCTTCTTCTCCCCCTCCTTGAGAGGAGCGAGCCAACTTCTGATGTGATGAATCACTTCATCCAGTATCAACTGCCAATACACAATTCAGCTGCTCAGCTAAACAATGAGCAAAAAGAATCATACCAAAAAGAATGCATGCCCTACTGCTATGCCAGAAAGTTGCACGACAGCTCTTAAATGGGGAGGATGGATCAATCTAAGTAGAAACACATGCAGACACAGTCTCCCTGCCCTATCCAAATGGTGCCATCAGTGAGCCATATACCGATCTATATGCCAGTGTGGAACCCTCTAATACACTTTTAGACATCAAGACAGATTCAAACACACAACAAAAGTCAGCAATTGGCAATCCCCTGGATCATATCGGCTTCCTTAAAAAATGCTGGCCTGTTTCTGAATTGACAACTCAGTAGCAGAAATAAAAGAAGCAATGGCTGTATTTGTACTTGCTGGCAAGCTACAAGGGGGAAAGACATTACAATTGGTAAAGGAACAGATTTATGCTACAGACTACAACATACTTTCCTAAGAGTTAGCCTCACTGAATTAATTGATACTTACTTCTCAGCAAACAGGCATAAGATTACACAATTCTTCCACTCACTCACTCCCCCTCTCTCTACATACGTCTTTAGCTAAGCCATATATGGCCTGGCTCACCAGGATCATACAAAAACTCATGAGTTAGGATGACAGGGCTTTATAAAATAAAACTTATTTTAAACGCCTTAACTCCAGTTGCGATATAGATTTAACAGTCTTTGAGTGGTTAACAAACTTTTGAGTGCAGGATATTGTTGCTGATATAACAGCTCCATTCCCTTGAACATGTCCAACTAATTTTATAAATTCTCTTCCTTTATAGCCTTACCTTCCCTGGCTCCCACCTCCTTGATTTCTGAACAGCTACCTATAGGGAGGACAGCAAAAAATGAACACTGAACAACTTTTGAAACTAATCCAGCCAACTAGCAAACCATCAGTCAACTCCTGGTTCTCTCTGACAACAAAAATATCAGTAATTAGAACAGCTTTTTAAAATTAACTGTTTTCTTTTACAAATTCACAAATCTTACTTCAATGGCTGGGGTGGGGGGGGGGGGGGGCTGAGAGCCTGAAATCCTGATCTCATAAACCTGTGCAATAACTACTCTTCTGATATTAACAGTGACTGAAACTTACTGCTTAAACAATACCAACCAAGGTTTCCTAAAAGGGGAACAACAGAGCCTCTAACATTTAGATGGTTCACAGCTACAGAAAAGGTACAAAACAAGGTAGTGAGGGAGAACTGAAGACTAATGACTATAATTCTGGTATGATTTGATTGATTCTTATCTCCACCAATGTTCCAATTAGTGTTTCTGCCTGGTCGGCTGTCTTTCATCGGATTGAGAATGAACCTGGGATTATCTGGGCTAAAGTTTTTATTGCTAGTACCAATGAAAGACACGAAACAGTGTTGATTCACAACAACACGTTCCTGCACTTAAGAGCACAATAAAAGTGTCTTTTAATTTTGACTAGGAAACCACTATGAAATTAGCAGCTTGGTTTGTTATATAAATCTCTTTTTCCAGTGCAGGATTCCAGCAGCTCAGGGGAAAACCATTTATTCAGGTGTAGGGCTGGGAAAGACTTCTGCCTGAGGATACGAACAAACCCCGTTAATCAAAGTAAGCAGCTCTTGCCTAGATAAACCGTCTAACCAGAAAAAGGCAGTGCCTTATCATTTTCACATCTACATAGTTTACTACAAAATTTTTCATCCTTGTCTGTTGTCACTTTTGTTATTTGCTACCCTGTCACTGCCAATTTATGGTGACTTTAATAGCTTTGTCAAAGTATGTGAGATGTGTTTACTATTGCCACACACCAAGTTATTATGAGTGGGAATTTGAACCCAGGTGTCCTGAGGCCAACACTCTATACATCACACTATACCGTGTTTCCCCGAAAATAAGACAGGGTCTTATATTAATTTTTGCTCCAAAAAACGCATTAGGGCTTATTTTCAGGGGATGTTTTATTTTACAGTCATGTCATCTTCTTCTGGTTGATGCACAATGCGGCACAATGGTGGAAGGTGGGGTTTCACTTAACTGGGGCTTATTTTTGGGGTAGGGCTTATATTGCGAGCATCCTGAAAAATCATACTAGGGCTTATTTTCAGGTTAGGTCTTATTTTGGGGAAAACAGGGTACTAACAGCAGTCAGTGCAAAACAGTCTGTATTTCTAAAGGGACAAATTAGATAAGATTGAATCTCCCACCTTTAAAAATTTTTTTAAATGCAACCATAAAAGCTCCTTGAGACTTAGAGCGAGTTAATCACCACAAGGCCCCCCATGCCATTTCCCAGCTTCCGTCCAGCACTCTCTACTATTATCTCCATAAAGCATAATCTGCAGGGACCTGTACAGAATGGGTTGCTGTCTGTCAAAGGCAATCTGCTGACACAACAAAATTCAACTATGAATTCAACTATAAATTTGACTGTTAACGTTTCCTTACTTGCATTGCTACATCAACATAAAATAGCATTTTTCAAAAACTAAGCAACAAGTAAATTAAACAATAAACAGAGCAATTCCATCAGCAGTACAAACCACATATTGTCATATACAACGTATTGCATAGCGCATAGGTCATTGTGGTGCTGCGATGTTCTTTACCAAGCTAAGACTGTTTATGCCTCTTTATTTTAGCCACGCATCTGTACACAGTGATGTACTGAGCCCAGTGCATTTACGGCAATTTAAACAGTCAACGATACACATACACACTCATTCCTGATTAATGCGGGAAGGGGGAACATAACACCACAGAACAATCTTCCCCTTTGTTACTGAATATATCAAGCATGTAGTAGATCTTAATTGGGTGTGAGATAGAGAAAACAGAGAAAGTGAGAGCCTTTTAAAGTCCAGTGTGATTCTAAAGTCATTAAGAAAACAAATTCACCACCACTAGTAACCCTGCAGATACATACGCATACACTTAAAACCCGGAGTCCATCTGGATCAGAGGAAGCCAAAAGCCGTCTAGGCTAGCCGACAGGCAGCCACTGTGTGAAAAGGCTCAGGCCCACGGGAGGATTTTGACGATGACTCCTCCTCCTCCTCCCAGGCTACAACGTTGGCTGCACCAGGCACTTTCCCAGCAAGAAAAACCTTGGCATGAGCCCAAGCAAATCACTCCAAAGGTTTTTAGTCAATGCACATCATGTTGAAACACCAGCATGGGGCAAGAGATTCAAGTTTTCCCTTCAAGGCGGTTAGATACACTTATCTTGGTGGACAGAGCCTCATCCCTAAAGCTACACAATCCACAGCCATTTAGAAAGATGTCACACTTTTTACAGCCTAGCAGATAAGCACAGAAACATGACTAATCCATGAAAGCAACTATTAAGACTACCCAACGACATGGGCTGTTTTCAGTTTCCAGCAGAATTCAGAAAAGTTGCTTTTTAGACTGTTACTTCCAGAATCCCACAGCCAGTGCAGAAAGAGTTGTAATAATAATAATAAAAAGCTTCTGCAGTAAGGATGTGTACGCTCTTTGAACAAATGTGCAAAACCAGACTGACCGAGGGATATTTGTGTAATTCCAGGGTGACTACAGGTCAAGGCAAACATCTCCTGCTAACCCACTGAGCATAACATCCTCTCAGATCCTTCATGTTCTATCAGCATTTGTGGAGCTAAAAAATTTTCAACCAAAGGCACCCCACAATTCAAACTGAGGAAATGGAAAGTAACCAACAGTATTCAGTAGACTGAACTGCTAAAGGTAAAAGCATGTGATAGTTAAACTTCCAACAGGGCCCGATAAAGCTCGATATCTCCCCTGGATGCTCCAACTACACAGGCGCTATGAAGGACTCAGACTGAAGTCACCGTATATCCTCTTACAGCCACTCTGCCTGCTATTTTGCCTAGCTGTAGGGCAAAGTGAAAAACTTGCATCATTGTTGCTAGCTAGGATTCATCCTGTTCCATAATTTTCATTTTTCTTTCCAGTTTATCTTAGTTTACTAAACAGCTTACACTGCGAGGACCGTGCCTGTCTCTAGAGGAATGCCTATGTTCCTCTCCTCTGGGTCTTTATTACTCTCCTCCTACTCTGCCTTTTCATTTTTTTCATTTTGATGCTGGTCTTTGCATCATTTCTAGAGGGGTGTCTATGAGCAGAAGTAAAGCACTGAGTAGGCTCTTTACACCAAGTCACAGATGTTTGTGTTTTCCCCATTCCTGTGGGTTTTTTCCACAAATATTGAGAAACAGACAAATACTATCACAGATCCAAGAAAAGGATATCTTCAAAAGGGCACAGAATAGGTTGGGCCCCTACCTGTGTATTTTTATTTAGGCACAGACCAGGGAAGGGTTGCTGTACCTCCTTACTCTGCAGCCACGGCCAAAGTGACAACACCATATGTTTGTGTCTGCATGTACTTTCTACCCCCACATACACGTGTATGCGTGCGCACACACATAATATACACATTTACTTCCAGGGAAGCTTTCAAACAAAAGAACAAATGCAAAATTACGGAAGAGCAAATAAACATGGCAAAAATCACAATAAAATAGTGAATTTAAAGTTTTGTCTGCCCAAGAGACATCAAAGTAGGTTTCAGGAAAGCCTTTTTTAGGCAGTTTATTCCACATTTATACCATGGTCACCCTTACTCAATGACTCTATTGAGAGATTTAATTCAGAATCACCTCCCAGAATTAACACTACCACACTGGAATTGTTTGCTTGGACAAATCAACTCAAGATGCTTCATTCATACCTTATTGATTACAATCTTGAGTTAGCCTGTTCCACCTAATTCTGACTTCTTTCTTGTGAGCTAAACTAAGCAGCCACTTAGCAGGCGTTACGAAAAAGGAGGCCATCCATCGCCATAAAAGGAGGTCAAAGAAAGAAGGTGATTTGCATTAAATCACACATGTGCTGTTTTGTACATACAGATGTAATTCCAATATATATATTGGAATTTAAATAGGGTTACAATGCATCTTACCCAAGTGAGAAAAACTGACCAGGTGACCTGTGTGCTTGGCTGAGTCTGCTGTTCAGAGGCTTACCATGGATGGACAAATTCAAGCTCCCTCATCTTACTCTTTATGGTTCTTTACAGTAATACCCCTTTATCCATGGGATCAGTATCCAATGATTCACGGTCTGAAAATATTAAAAATATTAGAAGAAAGAAATCCAGAAAAAAACTATTTTCACATATGTTACCAGAACTGGCCACTAGAGGGAGCCGATGACTGTGCTATGAATGCTTGTTAGTGAAGAAGTGGCCAGTTCTGGTAATGCATGTGAAAATAAGTTTTTCCTGGTCTCCCCCCGCTTTTTTTTTTAAACTATGCTAAATATATAGCATTTGCTATTATCTGCGGTTTTGAGTATCCACGGGGGGCCTTGAAACCAATCCCCAACAGATATTTTGGGGGGGGGGGATTCCTACTGCATTCTTCAATCAGCCTTGGACTGGATAGCCCATGAAACAGAGAACACCTTCAGAAAGAGAACTGTACCCTGGCAGTCCTTCTAATGGAGGACTGTCTGTCATGGAGGAGGTCACACTTCAGCTGTACAAATCCAGAAGTATGATGTTGTAGAGCCCTCCTAAGAGCAAGACAAGGCATGTGACACAGTTTTGTGTCTCCTGCTCCACCCCAACTATTTTTAAAAGGCATCAGTCAGTCTTGAGAAATACAACCAGGAGGAAAACAGTAGGGATGAATCACCTAATCTTTTCTGTTGCTGGACTAAATAGGCCATTGATCTCACTAGCATGCGTTTCTAATAGTCTCATTTCCATCCCTTCAAGATTCCTGCCAACCACCACTCACCTGTGACAGATCTCTTGGTGCAGGGAGCAGAGACTATGTGAGGTACTATTTTAACAATGGTACCTAATCAGCAGGAAAGCTGCTGGGGAAAACAGGAACATTTTACCAGACAAAAGAAATGAGATCTCCTAACTAAACATCTCCTAACTACACGGCATTGGGGAAAGGGACATGGCATTCTGCCTTATGGCAAACGGATTTCAGGCTGTTCATGGGAAATCATAAGGAAACACTACTTCCTGTGGTAACTTGTCTGCACAAACCAAGGCCATCGTGTGCAGAGGAAGGGTTTCATACTTGCCTTTCCCATGAAGAGGTAGAGTGTAGCAAGAACGACATCAGGCAATATTTCTGGACCAGTGGTCCAGTTCTTTGAAACTGACAAGGCAAGAGATCCCTAGGAGGACTCCTCAAAGAAGATGAGACACAAAAATGCATTGCCCAGCTTCTGTGCTGTTCTTGCGCTTTGCCATTTAACTCTGTTCAGCCTGGGATTTGGCTCTAAACAACACTGAATGCTAAAGATTAAACCTCACTGAGGATACTGTTTTTGCAAGAATATGATCAAGTAAGAGGAAATCCTAGCAAGTGAAGCTTGTCTAAGCAAGGTTCTTCAGTTTCAGGGAAAAAACTGCCCTAAAGTTCTTGAGAAATTCAAGACAATCATTCCGGTTACTGAATTCTGGGTTGAGTAATACTTTTATTGGATCACTAACAAATCAGATGAGCTTTTAAGTTCCTCAGAACTCTTCATCAGGTAATAATGGTATAAAATTGGGCGCATAGGAGAAAGCAGCTGTTCCAAAGCTAGATGTAGTGCCCGTTGTTCTGGGCAAAGCTAGTGGACATTTGCAGATTCAGCTTGAGCCAAAGCTAACACTTTACAGTCTCTATGGAGGGGCGGGGAAAACTGACTAGGGCCTCTGAAGACCTTTTCATTGCCTTGGCTGGAGCACATAGGCCTCTGTGCTAACCTAGAGCAGGCACACATAGAGCAAGAGAGCAGTCTTATTAATGTCAGAATAACAGGAAATCAAATTTAGATGTCACACTAGGTGAAAAATCAATTAAAGCCAAACTGGTAGTCATACCTTGTTTTAAAGACATATTTTATATAGGCTTTGCCAGATGAAGCATTCTTTAGAACCCGAGGGCTCATCTTGTTTGTCACAATTTAGTGACCCAATAAAGGCATTACTAAACCCAGAACACTGTCTCTCTGGGTAGATCACACAGCTACTATTTTGCCCCCTTTTATTTCCTGTTGGAGAGATCAAGATTGGCCACCTGGGGCAAACTCTACAGTCACAGGAAGTCCTTCTAGAAGACTACTCTTAAGTGAGAATGTCATCTCCTCTAGCCACTAGGTATGACTACCAATTTGGCTTTAATTGGTGTAATTTATTACTCAACCCAGAACATTCCCCTCCATGGATCACAAAGCTACTTTTTTTTCTGTTCAGGTTGTAATAGCTCATGATGTATGTAGTTCTAATCACTACCACAAAAAACAACTCCCCCCCAAAAAAAACCTGGGTTGCCAATGGGACTGACATCTACAGAGAAATCTAATGTGGTATAAATGTGCCCTGAAAATTCTGACAATGCCCCTTTAACACCCAGCCCTTTATGGCAATTGAAAGAGGAAGAAAAGGAGTAGCATCTTTCCAACATCTATGGGCTTTGGGAAGTCTGTAGTTCTCTCACTGCAACAAGCTGGTTCTCCTTCTCTTAATCAAGCCCACATTTTCTAGGTCATCTCAGAGCTAATCTAAAGCAGATTACCCACAGCCAAGTACAATGAAATACCTGCGTAGTTTCTTCATCACAAACCAAGCTTGGTTCGCCACCCATTTTCTTTTGCTGTAAAAAAAAATGGGCTCCTCTCTGCACTAAATACAACTCGCATTTCCATGAATACGTTTCATTTTCTCAAGAGCCTCTTCTCTGTTTTAAGAACGTTTAGATTACTGCTACCCGGTGCAGAATTAACCTAGTACTGTACTACTAAAAAAAATAAATGTTTGCCAGAAAAAGATTACCCTGTACCTGCATGTAAATGTGTAGATGCCTATAAGTGAAAAGAACTATAGCACACACCCTATCCATATAGCACTTTCATGGACAGGTTATGAAAAGCATCTAGGTAAGACCCAAGGGAAAAAGTGCTGTGCAGAGCATTCTCATTACCAATAGTAACTGAGAACGCTCTGCACAGCACTTTCTCCATGGGGCTTTTCTGTACAGTGCTCTAAAATGTTACAAGCTCAATGTGCTGATGACTAAGACCTAAAAAGGCATTATTTTTAGAGTAAATATGCATCATCGTTTATACTGTAAACTTACTATAACAGATTGTGTTCTGCATTTAAAAAACAAAACAACATTGATAGATGCCTTGATTCCAGCCATCCGTTAAACACTGCATATAGTTGATGAAGTGGGGCGTGATCTGTGAAGGCTTATGGGGAATATATTTAAAAATACTACCCTGTTTCCCCGAAAATAAGACCTAACCTGAAAATAAGCCCTAGTAGGATTTTTCAGGACACTCGTAATATAAGCCCTACCCCAAAAATAAGCCCCAGTTAAGTGAAACCCCGCCCTCCACCATTGTGCAGCAACCAGAAGAAGACATGACTGTGTTGGAATCAATGTAGATTGTTGTACATGAAAAAAATAAAACATCCCCTGAAAATAAGCCCTAATGCATTTTTAGAGCAAAAATTAATATAAGATCCTGTCTTATTTTCGGGGAAACACGGTATTTAAGGTGCTCAATATTGGTTATTTGAATTACTCAAGTTAGTTGTAAAAATACTCCAACTGTATTAACTATTAATCCAAGGTCGTTAAGTTTTGCTTCTTAGGAAACATTCAAGAGGAAAACAATATTAAATCTTTCGCATATACAGTACCCTGCCTCTTCCTTTACAATACAAACTTCAAAACCACTTTACACACACTGTATTTTCTTAAATATGTACACCTAACATGTTTTCGTGTACACCTAAAAAAAGAGAAGGGATTAATTCAATATATGTAAATAGGTTAATGGAGACATTCCACACACCAAAGAACATCCATGGCAAACCCATTGTCTCTTCTGTGAAATGTGTAAAATGGTACAGCGCAGCTTTCCCCAACTCAAGCCGCCTCAGATGTGCCAGATTACAACTCCCATTATCCACAGCAGCATGGCCAACAAGTATGCTGGCTGGGAATAATGGGCCCTGTGGCCTAGCATATCTGGAGAGCACTGGGTTGGGGGAGGCTGGTACAGTAGACTGGAGTTTGGGGCTTGTGCCAGCGACGTCTAGCTTGGAAGCCCTGCTCAGTCAGGACATTTACTGAAGGCCTTAGCAATCGGACCCTTCATTTCAGCACTGCCACAGTGCCAAGTGCTCCCAGGTCATTCACTATGCCAAAAAGATGTCAATTACTCAGTAAGAGAGAATTCAGATTGAGCCCCCTTCCCTGCTCTTTCCTTTGATCAGCCCCTTAAGCCTAGTAGAGAATAAATTAAACAAGTCTATTATTCATTAATTACTCAATTATTTTGGATGATTCAGCTGAAAATACTATGCATTCAACTGGTGCATGATTCATGTCTCCATGTTTGTTCCCCACACCCAGCAGTGTCTATTTTGTGCAGGTGAAGCAGACTTACCACCACCCAAGGTCCTGGGGCAAACTGAAAAGGCATGTTTCTGCACAGTAAGCACTTGATAGCAAAACAATCTGTTTTCATAGCCCACAGATGTGTTGGCACTGAAATATCATATTTATACCAACAGAGAGGCACCCTTTGGCTCCCAAATTCACCTGGGGGAAAGGCAGACAACATGATTTGCAAGCTAAAGGCACCAAATTCAATCTCTAACATCTCCCATTAAAGAAGCTCAGGTAGCAGGGCTTGTCCTGAAATGGCCTCACTACTCTTAGGACTTGAAGAGCTATTACCAGTTGGAATAGTAGGTCTGCTTTCCTGGAAAACGCACCAAATGTGTTGGAACTCCCTCCATTTTCAGCCAACATGGCTACTTCGTGTCTGTAACATTGACGACCTGAACCCAAGGGCAATTCTCTATCACACCACTTCTCAGCAAGAACAACAGAGAGTGGGATTACAGGGTTCCCACTTCTTCTTCTTCTTCTTCTTTTTAAACATTTTATTAGTTTTTCAATCTATCTACACTCAATTCGTTCTTGTTAAACATCATGTTACATGGGTTGCTTATAATTATTATTTTTTGGCATCTTGGTGTCTTCTTAGTTGTCTCTTCAAAATCTATATACATTTTTTTAAACATTTAAACTGTTCATGTGTGTATTTTAGTATACAATATTGGCTACTATCATAATATTGCTCTCAGAGTATACCATGTTCTCAAAATCCTCTAGAAACATACCTAATAAAAGCAATTCTGGTTCCAAATCTATATAATTTTGAGGTGATTTAACCGACGAACTTTGTATTTTATACCAATAATAACTGAGTATGTTCCTAAGACATAATAGATGTTATCTAAAGCATTTTATACATATTTTCTTTATATAATTGTTTAGCCATTTCTAACTCCACATTTTCTATCATGTCTATATCAATATCATATCTAATATATATTCATTAATTAGTGTTTGTTTTGCCCCATCCTTATATCTAGCTTCAATTTACCTTAAAAACCATTGTGTTATCCCTTTACCCTGATTAATGATCCCTTATTTCAGTTTATAACAGGGACGTGGTGGCGCTGCGGGTTAAACCGCAGAAGCCTCTGTGCTGTAAGATCTATAGATCTGCAGCTGTAAGATCGAATCCACGCGACGGAGTGAGCACCCGTCGCTCGTCCCAGCTCCCGCCAACCTAGCGGTTCGAAAGCATGCAAATGCAAGTAGATAAATAGGGACCACCTCGGTGGGAAGGTAACAGCGTTCCGTGTCTAAGTCGCACTGGCCATGTGACCACGGAAGATTGTCTTCGGACAAACGCTGGCTCTATGGCTTGGAAACGGGGATGAGCACCGCCCCCTAGAGTCGAACACGACTGGACAAATTGTCAAGGGGAACCTTTACCTTTACCTTTATTTCAGTTTAATTCCCTTTTTTAAATATATATGATATGCCCCTTTACAATTCCAGAAGTATATACAGTGGTGCCTCGCAAGACGAAAGTAATTCATTCCGCGAGTAGCGCCGTCTTGCGAAATTTTTGTCTTGCGAAAAGCGGCTTCCCATAGGAATGCATTGCAATGCATTCCTATGGGAAACCTCGCAAGACGAACGATTTATTTCCGTCTTGCGAGGCATCGGTCTTGCGAAAAAGAAACCGTCTTGCGAAGCACGGCCATAGAAGAAGCCATCTTGCAAGTCACGGAAGCAATCGCAAAACGCTTTCGTTTTGCGAGTTTTTCGTCGGGCGAGGCATTCGTCTTGCGAGGTACCACTGTACATGCTTTAAACGTTGAGGGCCACCTTAATATTTTTCCCTTTTTCATCTTTCTAAGTAACTCCTTCTCTTATTTGTCTTTTCCCAATTCTTGTTTCTATCTCTCTAAGCATTCTGACATCCCTTGTGTCATCTGAAAACATTTTATTCACTTGATCTATCTCCAATAGATCTTTATGCACTTGATCTATCTCCAATAGATCTTCCAGGCTATTTTTAATTAACTCTGATTTTCTCCCCTTATCTTCCCTTAACAGAGCTACAATTCTCCTAGGGTTAGAATTAAATCTCCTAAATTTTCTCCTCTGATTTCCTCCAGCCCTTCTTTTGGTTGGCATACATTGTCCATCACCCTCACATTTCCTTATTCATTATTCCCAGTCTTCTGTTGAATACAGTGGTGCCTTGAGTTACGGACTTAATTGGTTCCGGAAGATGGTCGTAACTCAAGTTGGTCGTAACTCAAAGCACCATTTCCCATAGGAATACAATGAAACACAATCCGTTCAAAGCATTAGTTCCCAGTGGAGATGGGAGCGGGGAGTGGAGGGAACCTGAACCCGAGACGCCCCCTGAGCCTCTGGGCGGTGGCTGCACCTGGCACCTTGGCAGGCTGGGCACGTTCCTGCCTGCCGGGTCACACAAACACACACACACACACTGGTGTGCGCTCTGGTGGCTCGCTGCGCGGACGGCCCCGACTGGGGAAGCCTGTGCTGCGGCAGGGAAGGGGGTGTGGGTGGGGTGGCCCCTCTTGGGAGAGTTGCTGCCTTGCCCGCCTCCTGGCCGGTGCCTCACCGCAAGATGCAGCTGCCAGAAAGAAAGCGTGGGAGGGAGAGACCTGGAGCAGCTCGCCCTACTCCTCCTCCTGCTGTCCCTCTCCTCTGCCTCTCCGCCACCTGCTGAAGGTGCCTCCTCAGCCTTGTGCCGCTGCCTGCGCGCTACTTGGAGTGGAGCAGCCAGAGCTGAGCGGAGATGAAGTCGCAGGGTGAGTGTGAGGAGAGGGAGCTGGCGGCGGACTTTTCCAGTGGTGGTGGGGTGTTGGGGAGAGAAAAAGATGAGCTGATGGTCCTCCCAGTGGTGCGACTGAAAGGCGATCCTCTTCTCCCTCCTCCTTATCCCTTTCCAAGACGGGCTTGCAAGGGCATCCCATCTGGTTCTGCCTCCGAAAAAAACTTTCCCGGCCAGTGTGGGCTCGAACTACCGGCCAAGAGTCGGTCCTGGTCCCCCTCCCCCGTTCTACGTTCCTCAAGGATCGGGGAGGCAGAGGGAGCTGCCTTGCTCCTGCAATGTGTGCCAGTGGGGTCATTCATTTCTTTTCCTTTTAAAAAGTTCACTTTAGGGTTGATTGCAAGTGTTAATGTATTGCTCCATGCCAGTCCTCCGTTTTAAACCTGGAAACAAGCCTGGCTTCTCTGCTAATAATAAACACTGCAGTACACGCACACTCTCTAACTGCTGAGGCGAAGGAGCTACAAAGAAGCTGTAGCTCCTTCCCCGACCAACGGTTAGCAGTTTAAATTCCCCGCCTTTTTCACGGTCGTATCTCAAAGATCCGGTCGCAAGTCAAAGCAAAATTTTGCGTCCAGAGCTGGTCATAACTCGAATTGGTCGCAAGTCAGGACGTTCATAAGTCGAGGCACCACTGTATAGTCCTTCTATAGTTGCTCCTTGAACGATTTCACCTCTTTGTTATGGGATCTCACTATTTCTAAGATTGCTTGAAGGGTAGATTTTGTTCATCCCAAAATTTCCCTTGTTGTAGCATTATGTCCCAAGATGCAAAGTACTTGTATTTCAAGTAAAAGATGTCCAGTAGCTTAGAGCAGTCAGTCCAATTTCATCAATAATTGCTTCAATAAGTCCACTTTAGTAAATTGATCACCTTTAGGGTTAATTTGAATCCAGTCTCTGACATATGTTCACTCGATGTTTGTATTAGACTTTCCAAAGTTAATTGTCTATGTTTTAGTTCTCAGGAAAAAAAGGAAAGTCAAAACAGAGTTCCAAGTAAGAAGAAAATTTCTTAAGTTCAACCCCAAAGTAATACCAAACTTCCTTCCTTGAAGTATAATTAAGTGTTTAATTAATGTCCAATTTATTTTCTTTGTGTCTCTTCGCGTCTCTTTCCCCTTCTCCAGATCCACCGCTGCTCAATTTAGTGGTGGGGCTAAGACAGCGGTCCCCAACCTTTTTAGCCCCTCGGACCGGCTAGGGAAGGTGCGGCACCACCCTGCCCTCGTGTGCATGTGCGAAGGAGCGTGCGCGCTCTCGTGCAGGTGTGCATGCTCTTGTACGCATGCGCAAAGGGCGGTGCAGTGCTCATGTGGGCATGCTCGCGTTCATGCGCATGCGCAAAGGGCGGCGCAGCAGGCGCTCGCGATCATGCGCAAACGGGATGTGGGGGGAGTGCGTGCGGGGTGTGGGGGGAGGTCTCTCTCCACAGCCCAGTCCGGTTCAGGCCACAGACTGGCACCGGGCCACGGACCGGGGGTTGGGGACCTCTGGGCTAAGAGACACTTTTTTTTTCTGTTAAAGGGATTATTCCGTCCAGGGATAGTCATAGAGCAGTATAGTTAAGATTTTGTATCTCACCCAGTGGAAACAACAATGTTAAATTGGCTGATTTATCGCTTCTTCTTTTGCTAGCTGCCGACGACTTGCAAGCAAGCTAATTCAGCTGCTTGTTTCCACCCGCTGGTTGATTGGGGAGTTTCCTGGATCAAACGTGGGTAACCGCCGTGCCCCCCAACAGGCTTCTCCCCCCATTTCACCACCTCTTTGAGGTGGTTTTAACCCCCTGGGGGGTCCCAAACAGGTCAAAATTCAGCCCAGGGGACGGAGCTCCGTCCTCCTGCTGCTGTCTCGTCGCAGCGTCAAGCTGGAAGTCCAGGGTTCCCACTTCTTGAAGTGGTAGAGTAGCAATAACGTACGAATGCCCAGCAAAGCAATTCTTTCTTATGACCCCTCCTAAACCCCTGCAGGGGTGTCATATTTCACAGGGACTCGGGAACAGAATTCGAAAGCGGAGGGGAAGCAAAATGAAAATATCTTTTCCTAATATATTCAAGCTGGGCAGCTTCAACAATTGACAACTCTAAAAGGGCAGTTCTGGATGACCTCAACTGGTGCAAGGCTTCATATGGATAAAGGTAGTCTTGTAGATATATGAACTTCAAGTTGTGTAGATGGTTTACCAGTGACCTTTGAAGCACCAATTAAAATTTTAAAACAATAGATCTGTGGGGACAGTTGTAGGCTAGAGTGGGCAATGTAGAACACCCACCCATTTGACGACCCTGCCCCTGTGAAAAAGTAGCATTTTACTTTGAATAACACCTTCTCCCCTTCAAAACAAAACACACAGATCTGCACTGCTGTGAGCCTCCCCCAAATGCTGACTGGTTTCTAAAGAAGGTGCCCAGGAGGTGTGCACCTTGTTTTCAAAGAAAATTAGTAGCGCTAAGGGTAAAACATCACTTTTGGGCCATAGGCACAGCAGTAGAAACAGAGGGAGGGGGGGCTTGAGTGGATTTGGAGAGAGGTTCCTGGCTCCATTGTAGGATACCTACATCAGCCCAGCATGACAGGAGCACCCCCAAAATGGTTGGCTGTTAACTAGCCTCTTCTTAAAGATCAAGAATAACTAGATGCAAGAGAGAACAGGGTTCCTGAATCTTCAGTAGAAGAGGGATTTTCAGCAGTTATGACTTGCACAGCTTAAATTCCCTCTTCTTCTACCTAACCCCTAAAGGTTCAAAAGTTCTACCATCTTTTTCATACATGTTTCACTGTCAAAACTACTCTTACCATTAAGAATTTCCTCTGGCATACAGAAAAGGGTAGAGAGGAAGCTACTGCAGTGAGACTGGGGCTTTCACAAAGTTCTTTCAGAATTTGAAAAGATAATTTTTCTGATCGCTGTTCTTTTTTCAGTTCAGCTTTTTATAAATTATAATTGTTGACCAGGGACTCTTTAAAAATTGTTCACACAAGACTCTTTCCGCTTGGCCTGTGAGATATCTGAGGCATTTAATTCATTGTGTTTTTTTTTAAAAAAAACAAGAACTGCCTAATCAAAATCCAGTGCATTTGCTCATGAGGAAATGTACCACTTTTAACACAAATACTAAATTCCAAATTCCAGAAGCTTTTGGCTATACCTAATAGTCCTACTGCCATATTGGTAGGAGGAATTTGATAATATATTTCTGGTTAACACGGAACAACATATTAGACTTTGTAGGAAAGAAAAAGATTACTTCCAACCGGCCTGCTCTTACACAATGGATTGCCATTCAACTGGATTCAGGTCACCAAAGATTTAGTTAATTCCCAACTCCGTCATCTATGCCTTCCAAAAAGAAATCATATGACAAGCCAAGTACATGTTGATTATTTAAAATCAAGAGGAGGGCATACCCAGTGGTGAAAGGTTATGGGAGTTAGTGTTACAAAACATCTGGAATGTCACTTGCCAGCCCTTGCACACCAAGGAAGCAGCTTGCTTTGCTCCAAAATAAAGGGCAACCATTTCACTTTTATACCTTCTGCAAGACATACAATGAGAAATTATTCACAGTGGCTTCTCTGTCGGGTTGACAACTTTCCAACCCTCTCTAATGGGAGCTTCTTGCACAGATGTTAGCAGGGGAAGCTCTGAAAAATGCACCTACAGAGTTCTGTGGCTCCTGTTAAAGGCATAAGGGCAAGCTAGGCAAGTTATTTTCTGGTCAGCTGACAAAGGGGTTGTTGACACTGTGGTGTCTCTGTTGTGCTGAGATTACTCTGTGCTGTTCTAGAATTTGTTGTTGAGGATTTGAATAGACCATCCTGACACTGGCATCCACAAATTGAGAGGGTAATCGTTGTAGATGTATTAGGGATGAACTGGATCCTTGCAGTATTGCCTGCTCACATATACCAGGAATTGCTCCTGGATGTCTCACTTCCACCATAGATTGTCCTCCCCTTTTAACTATTTTCTCCACCTTCTGTCTATTTCTCTCTCTCTCCCCCCTCCTGGTTTTACTGCCCACTGTTTTCAAACCTTCACTTTTTGCCACAGTGCTTTCTAATTTATTCCCCCCCCTTAAATTTGTAGTTTAATTTTTGCACTGTGGTGCAAAAGTGATAACATTTTTTAAAAAAGTAAAAAAAGCAGAATGCATGAACAACTGGCATCCCAAGAAAAGTAAACAGGAGTGACAAGCATGGAGGAATGAAGACTAACCGGCACAAAAAAATGCCCATAAGGAAATGTCATCAAATGACACAAACTCACAAAATTCTATTGGTCACCACAGTGGAAAGGCCAAAAGTCAAAGATGGTGTCCCTGCTTCTTTCCAGCTACATTCCTACCCATCAGCCAATTAAACTGTCTGGACTGACCTGTTTTCTTCCAAATAAAGAACCTGTTTATCTACATTCATTCAGTTTATAAACTGCTTTTTTAAAAATTTAAACAAAATACCCAAGAGGAGTGGAAAAAATACAACTGCGACATTTAAGGAACAGTTTGTGCATTCTAGCACAGCCATTACAGTTACTCAAACAGCCTCTCCTCATCCTTCAGAGTCTAATAAGCAGGGTGAGGGGAAGAGAAGGGCCCTCCAGATGTTTCTGGACTCTTATGATTCCCCCAACATAGTCTGTGCTGGCTATGACTAATGGGAGTTGCAGTCTAAGAACTTCTGTAATGATAGCTCAGTAAAGAAATATACTTTTAAAAGAATACTCAAGACCGTGTCTTCCTTTTTCTGGGTAGCCGACATCACTGATTACAGAGGGAACCTCTTTCAGGTTCTACATCATTAGAATTCCTCTTGTAGTACCAGACATCATCTTGATTGACATCACAATTCTAAACACATTCTTAAATAACACTTTCTGCTACCTAGTCCTATTTCTGGTTACTCGGGAATAAGCTCTACTGATTTCATTTTGTACAGCTCCCGGAATCAAAAGTGTTTTTTTATGGGGTGTGTGTGTGTGTGAAGCACAAGCAAGTTTTTGAGTTGCACTGGACTCTTCACATATTTATATCAAAAGAAGAGTCTTGTGTAACTTACAAACTCACTGTCAGATTAAAACCACTACAAAGTGCTGTTCTCTTTGCTTTGTCATTGTATGCGTCACTGCAACAGCGCTTTCGAATCAAAGTATCACTGAGGAGGGGCTGGGTGGGATTTTACCTCATTTACACCTGAGCACAGCAAACTAAGTTTGGAGAGAAGAGACGAAGGAAACGTGTATCAGTAGGTCAAAGAGCCACACTTCCATTGGCAAAGTGATTTTTAAAGGTGCAGATTGATGACTCAGCTACATCCCTACCAGGACCAAACAAAACGTCTCAGAAGAGTGTAAAAAGCTCTGGAGCTCTCTGTTATCATCATCCTAGGTGACACACGCACAAAAAAAAGGCAGAAATTGGGGGGGGGGGGTCAGAAAAACAGGCTACGAGGTCTGCCTGTCTCAAGATGGAGATGGCAGATTGAATGTAACTATCAGGCACCTCTAGGCGTTGCAGGTAACCAGGATTTACCCTGAAGCTGAAGGTGCTGAAGAATGCAAAAACTTGCAATGCTCTTTGGAGGCACTCCGGTTGCTCCTCACCGAGGTCCTGCCTAAGCGAAGTAAAGGCGTCGGGGGTTTCTTTGTGTTTTCCTCGGGGGCCAAAGCCGCGATCTTTGAAAGGGGTGACCTTTTCGGGCCGAGAACCACTGATCGACCTCCGGGGTAGTCGCCACGAGGCCCCGGGGTGGGGAGAAGCACAGCCCCCGCCGCCCTCCCGCCAGCCCTGCCTGAGCTTCCTGCAGGGGGAGGCGGCGCATTCTCCCCTCGCGACCAAGAGACGCGCACGACGCGGCGAGGGTTGAGGTTCCCGGCCGGGTACTCACCCTGGGAACAGCTGCCCGAGGTGGTCCGGCGGGCTACCCGGCCCACGGTCGCCGAGCCCAGCCAGGTGCGCCCCCCCCCGCCTCCGGCGCTCCACCTGCCCTTACCTGGAACCGCGGTAGGGCTCCTGGCTGCCTTCCCGCGAGCGCCAAGCCTTCAAAGCCCGAGGGGGAGGGGGAACGCCCAGGCTGACGAATCAATCCCTGATGAGAGGATTCGCAGCAGGAGGTAGAGCATCCCTCCCGCGCCCCCCCCCCTTTTTTTTTTTTTTTTGTCTCTTTGGGCTTTGTAAATTATTTGCACTGGTATTGATCTTGATGCCATTGCTGGCTATGTTCTTGTTTTGGACAGGAGTGCCGTAGTAAACTTGGAAGTGCCGGGTGGTCATCAGGACCCCCCTGCCCTCGGAAGACAACAAAAAAGGCAAGGCTGCTTCATCAGTCCATTTCAAGGAACGAGGAGCAGGCATTTTGTAAAGTTGTTGATTCTTAATTGTCCTCTCACGACCAAACTGCTGTCAAATAATTTGCGTTACAACAGAAGTGGCTTGCAGCAATATTCTGTTCTTGTGAATTGCAGCTACAGTCAGAGGGGATGTGTAAAATGGGGTGCGGTGTCATAATCTCTGCTATTCAGAAAGTTTGGGGTTTTGACTGATTGAGTCCCTGACATCAGTACATCACTATTTTTGCAGTGCCTATTTACTTTTTTTTACAATTTTTTGCTCCAAGTTGCCCGAAGAATGTTAGTTACTGCATGGTCTGTAACTATTATAAGTAAGTATGTGTTAAATAATACATGTATTCGAAGGATTTTAAATCTAAAAGATCTCGCTGAGCAAAAGCTCCCTTTCCCTGCCTTATATAAAAAGAAATGAATCATACGTGCAACTGGTTATGACTGTACCTTTAGTTTATTAGGCTATAATGCCAGATACACACACACACTACAGTAAACTCTACTGAACTCTTACTTAATGGCTCACAATAATCTCTTACAGAAAACCATAAGCAGTTTGTTTGTATATTATAGCCAAACAAAAATAAAAAATGAAAATAAAAATGTTGTGCTATTTTAAGGATTAACTGTTGTATTTCAATGTGAGCTTTCAAGGATACACCCACTTTTCCAGATGTCTGAAAAAGTACATGCATCCACAACAGTTCTCATTGAAATATAACAGTGTTATAAAAACAATGTTTTGGGGTGTTGTTTTTTTAATTTTTGTCTTGATATGCATGCACAGGCTAACACTGCTACTTCTTTGAAAACTATTAATTGTATATTGCATTTTTTTAAAGTTCACAAGATAAATGCAATAATCATAATCAACAACAGAACATTAATTCATTAACAGTTTATAATGGGAGCATGTTTAGTTTCCTTGGGAACAAAGGGGGGTGTCATTATATCTCTATTAGTTACTTTAACTCATAATGCTTATCTCCATGCTGTAAAAATCTTGACTTCCTAATTTAGGTACAGGAGAAATCTGATTGCCCACCTGACATTTGCAACTTGCAGAATTCTGCAAATATAAGCAAAGTGTCTTGGACAGCATCCCTCAGTAAAGAATGGCATTCCAAATGACAGTGTAGAATCTCAGCTTTCTATTCACAACAGCATACGCTTCCACAGGATTCATGATTCATGCATGATCACTATGCTAGAAATGCAGATGCCAGCTTCACACTATACCTTGCTACACAGCTGTGTTCCAGTGCAAGAACAAGGAAAGTCCGGCTGGATTAGACATAGCATCCAGTTTAACCAGCATTCTCATTTCAAAAGTGGCCAGATGCTTACAGGAAGCCTTTAAGCAGGCCAGAAGTGAGTAACATTTGACCCTCCATGTTTTGGACTTCCATCTCCGAAAAGCTGCACCCTGCATGGCCAAAGGTAAAGAATTCATGGAAGTGGTATATGGCACGGCAAAGGTTCCCTCTTTGTCCCCTGCTATAATTCATGCTTCTTTTGCATACTAGCATTCAGAGATGCTGTCCTTCAGAACACAAGTCAGAAGACTCAGGTGGCTTTTTAATTCAACCTAACTTCTCCCTACCCTTCCATTTCTGATAACTGGCCAAGAGGATAAATCATTTGAGTACAAGACTTCACGTGTAGCCATATTTTTGTGTGTGCAGACAATTCCCAGGATCACATATAAGGCATTCTAATTTTGAGTAAGGTAACATCTCTTATTTTATCTCCACCCATAACAAGAATGTCTCTGCAACACAAATGTATTGCGGCGATTGCCCCATCACTCTCCCAGAGAATGATTAAAAGCAGAGGAAAAGGAAAGCGATATTTATTTTCCCTCATCGGTACAGTCATGGTGTGTCATGCACTAACTTGGCTTGGTATGAGTAATAACATTGCCATGAATCTTAGTTGCTGCAGGTGTCTACTTTCTTTTCAATTTCACAAAGCAAGAAGCACTTTTAATGACACAACTTGCTCCTTTTTTGTATCATGTTCATTCAGGTCTTGTTGTTCAGTAGGCCTCAGCATTGCTTACTTTTTAGGGGATTAAAGGATTAAAATATCTCAAAAGGCACAGCTATTAAATGTTTTTTTTACATCAATCCAACAAAGATTTAAGAGATTACACAATTTCAATTAAAAAAGGTTTTTGAAAAACTGTTAAGATACATTTTTAAAATTTACATTGTTTTTCAGGCTCTAAAAGGGTGGTTTTGCAGCCATACAAATAATGAGAGAAATGAACATAAATAATTAAATCATCAGTTAAATTATATATATGGCCGAGATCCATATATATATGGATATGGAGATATATATATATATATATATATATATAGAGAGAGAGAGAGAGAGAGAGAGAGAGAGAACAATAATAGGCATAACAGAACTGATTTTGTTTCAAAATGCATTGCCACAGGAAGTGGCCTAGAGTAGTGGCCTAGCCACTAGACAGGTGGAATGAATGAATAAATAAATAAATAAATAGGAAGTGGTGAAAACAGATTAAACATGTTCTTGTTGCTATGTGCCAGCAAGTCATATTTGAGCTACGGCTACCCTATGAATTAGTGACTGCATGATCCAAAATGCCGTATCATTAATAGCCCTGCTCAGCTCTTGCAAACTGCAGACCATGGCTTCTCTTATGGAGTCTATCAATCTCTTGTTTGGCCTTATTTTCCTGTCTTCAACTTTTCCTAGCAAGATAAAACATACAACCCAGTAAAAATAAGTTTGTCATTTTAAGAGCAAGAAGGGAACTAAACATATTCTGGGAAAGAATGCTACAATCTAGTTTCTATTACTGAGTTTCTCTGCTACTGAGAAGGTGTCCTTTCATGTATCTATCTTGTATATTTCCAAGTGAAAGAACACAGAACTGGGACTCATTGATGACAGTGCAAAAGAAAGCTCAGGTGGGAAGAACTATCCTTTGGCTACCGTGGTTCCAAGGTAGGATTTTGTAAGTAATAAAGCCACTTGAATTGTGCCCAGGAACAGATCAAAAGCCCGTGCAAGTGAAAAAGTCTCAAAAGCCAGCCAGAGCAACCTCATGTAGAAGGCATTTGATGTCACCCAGGCATGAGTGACATTGGCCAGAACTGCATGATCCAAGAAAAACAGGCTGAGTGCACAAGATGAAAATGAGCAAAGTCACCCATCTCCAGTGACGGCTGCAGTCTTACCCAGCAAGAGCACTCGCAAACTGCAGACTGGGTGGAATTCAAGGTGCTAGTTATTATCTTTGAAGTGTACGGACCATGGATTTCAAAATGTGGTGATCAGTATCATACAGAAGAATTAAACAAGCCATTTTAATAGCTTATGAATTAGTAAAATCATTAAGTCCTGTACATCAACAATGAGTTGCTTTCATAAAATCCCTTTAAATGTCAAAATAGAGGGAAACATGTGTAACATTCAGTTTGGAGTGATATTTTCACATTTTGATCCCAACAGAATTCAAACACAGCCCAGAATTTTATTTCTATCAATGAATCACAGGACTACTCTTCAGTTTGCTATACTGTACTGGAAGACTTTCCATAAGGTTGCAAATTTATTTATTTATACTCTGCTTTCTTACTGTATAAGGAATTCAAAATGTGGTTTAATTTAATGAGGATTCCATCTCGTTAAACCATGGGTTTTAACACATTTCCCTCAGACCTAGCTCTTGAGACCAGCTGTCAGGCAAGAACAAAGCCATTAGAGAACACTGCCCAAGTGCCATCCCCACAAGATACTTGAAGGAGAGACCATGGATGATGGTGCTGAAAGTTGTTAAGATGTTCATCAAAACTAACAGGAAAGCATTTCATCTATTCATTTCCCCATCCATCAAGTGACTTAAGTTGTTTCAGTTCTCAAACTGGTTTTAAACCTAGATTGGAATGGAACCACGCAAAGAAACCCTGGATTTGCATTGCCACTACTCACTCAAGCACCCTGTTTATAAATGGCAAATAAGACACATGATTATCCATAATAGTGAAGCCTAATCATATTATTACAAATGATTATGAATTACTAAACCATGCATGCACACACATATATATTAAGCAGAGGCCTAATCATTGTCTCTTTCAAAACAGGTATCCTCAAGGGAAATATTCATATCGTTGCCACTCATTATAAACCTCTTCTGGCCTTCTCCACAAGTCAGAAGGGGCAAAGATTACACAGAGCATAGGGTGGCCTCAAACATTCAAGCAACTTGTCCATATACGTATATATATTTTAAAAAGGCAAGGGTGGGTGGTATCATTATTACATGATGGCAGATTCAAACAGACTCACATTTTTAAGGAAAATTGAATCATAGGCTATAATACTGAAATTATATTGAAGACCATAGGTTGTATTACTCAAATTATATTGAGGATGGGATAAATATAGCTTGGGAAAAACAATGTTCACTGAGGAATACTCCAAGGAAAACAGGTATAGATCCAAAGATGCAACCCCACAGGTACTTTTTAGAACATCACCACACTTAATAAAACTATGTATTTTAGTTAATAGTTATATATTAGTTAACTTTTTAAAACTATTTATTAGTTTCAGTATTTTATATGGTTTCAAGGATTGCTGATTTTGTTCTGTTTGCCTTGAGTTTATTTCAGGAAAACAGGCAAGATACATTATTTAAAAATAAATACTGTTATGCTTTAAGAGAAGGTTAAAGAGTCCCCACATTAAAGCAACAGCAGCTAGGAGAATCAAGTTCAACATTTCCCTGATGACTGATACATTATGGAGAATGCAACAATACAAGTTCTTTACAAGGTCACAGATATTCAGGCACAATCCATGTCCTTTGTTTTGGATACCTCCATAAAATACAGCTGGGAAAAAGACAATGGTTGAGCCCAGAGAAAACTCACTGGTTTAGGCATTAATTACTAATTTGTCCTAGCTCTAATGGCCTTACTCTTAAGCATTGGTAGGAGTTGCTTCCCACAATGGGATTTGTTTTACAGATCCCTCTCCCTACACCTCCCTGTGTTCCCAAATATCTTAGAAGCTCCTTAGCTTCCCAGTAGATTTCGGGGCTGGGGGGCATACAACAGTCTGCCAAGAGATTGCTCCCCTTCTAGTTCTGCTGATGGAAACAGTTCTATCAGTCCAAAAAACAAAACAAAACACAAAACTATACCCAATGATTGCAACTCTATTCCTAAGTCTCCTATTCTGGAATTCTGAACCGTACTTCTGAACAAATATATATTTGGCCAGGTTGCAAGTAAACTATCAGGCTGAAAATAACAGGAAAGTACAGAATGGAGTGGTTCGAGAATAGAACTAATGTCATTTAGACCAGTGGTCCCCAAACCTTTTCTGAGTCGTGGACCGGTTGGGGGGGGGGGTGGGGTCTGTTTGTGGGGGGGCACCCCCGCAGTCATGGGGGGGGTGGGGTGTGCTCACGGAGGGGAGGGGCGCACTCATGGAGGGGAGTACTCGCGTGCATGCGCAAAGGGGTGGAACGAAGGGGCGGTGTGTGCTTGCAGAGGGGCGGAGCGCGCTCATGGGTGGGCGGGGCACCCATGCGTGTGGGTGGCGGGCCGTGCGTGAGGGTGGGGGGAGTGTGTGCGGGGGGCGGGAGATCTGTCTCCGCGTCCTGGTCCTGCCATGGCCACGGACCAGCACCGGGCCGCTGATCAGGTTCGACCTCTGATTTAGAGAATTCAGCAACATGGATCCCTTTACAAAAATTCAACTTTAAGGGACAGTATTTTCTACTTTAAAAACTAATAGAAACACAATCTAGGAACGTAGAACACTGTCTCAGGTTAGGCCATAGGCTAGTGGATCTCCAGGGATCCCTGAACATGCTGGGGACTCAGCTAGGGACCTTGTGTATGCAAATCATATGCTTTACCATGGACATATAGACCCTCTAACAAGTCAAAGTCAGGAATGAAAAATACGGAATAAAACTGAAATCTTTACAACTGTAATGTTTATTACCTTAAATATACAAAAATGAAAAAATAAAATCATATTTGTATCCCATTACTTTGAAATAAAATATAAAATATAAAAAGTCAGACCCCACCCCCACACCATTAGTTCTCTAAAAGTTTGGTGACTGCTTGTTTTCTCTGTTCTGCAGTCATGTGCTCACAGGCCTCCAGGACATTTGCCACAATTAAAGTCTGTTGAATTGTTTTGGCTTTCACCCAAATTCTTCCATTCATTCCAAAGACCAGTTCAAATGGATAAAGTTGTCCCAAGTCCTGGATGATTTCACAATCTGGAGCTAATAGTCTAAAACCAAAACAAAATGAGTTGAAAGAATAAGAAGTCCACACATGACTCTGGTACACACTTTATATCTGAACTATTAAGTTGTCATATCTATAAAACTAGATTTTTTTTTCTGGTACCTAGCCACATCCACATAGGGTTTTTCCCCCCAATGGGGGTATGTGCTAAGAAGGTAGCATTGCAATCAAAAATTCATAAGCACTGAAATTTCAGAATGAAAAAATTATATGTGCGGTTTTTCTTTTGTTAACCAGGTTTTTTATGAATCACTGGGGCTATTTGTTGAAGGCCTTCTTCAAATAAGCCTTTTTTCATTATATCAATTATGATACATAATGAATGTATCAATTATATCAATTATGATACATAATGAATACAGCCATAATGAATATGACAGTTCTGCTACTACCCCAGTTATGTTTGGTGATTACCTGAGAGAGGGTATTTTAAGAGGCTGCTACCAGGTTCAGTTTTTAAAATAGATTAGGTTGGTTACTTTTTGGGGAGACTCTACACTATCTTAAATTAGAATTAGAACTTACCCTTGTGATTCTTACACAGATCTAGACTTTTCTTGGGCTGGATTTTGGGCTATAGATGGCTCTGAATAAACTATGAAACACATCCTCCAATTCATCATTGTGTTGACCTGAGATTCAGTGGTCTTCCTCTTATTTCTTATGTGTTCTGCCTTCATTTCATGGATCTTATTCTGTGTTTATTTGCTATGAGTTGAATAAATGTGCACCAGTGAATAGCTTCCAGTCATCTTTAGTAACAGCCTCACACCCATTGGGACAAATACTGAAGCTCATTTTTTTTCTTTTTTCTTTTAATTTTATTTTATGGGTTAAGTGTGGGGATAGGGGACAAGGGGACATGGGATAAACAGGGGGTGCAAATCAACATGAACATTTTAAAATACTCATTCTTATCTGTTACATTTCAAAGATACATAAGTTCCCGGTATTGCTTAGTTATGATATACATTCTATTACTAAATTAATCATAGGCTTCAATTATCAAGTAATTAATTTACATTCTGTTTCTGAGCTGAAGCTCATTTTCAAATACTAGACTCATTTTAAAAAGAGATGCTAAAAAATAAAGTGTCACGCCAAATTACTGAAGAGAAATTACTTCAGTGTCAAGATACAAAACACAACTAAGCAAAAAAACACAATTAGGTTAAGAGAAATCACTGAAATCAATTTAAAAAATTAAGGAATCATTAATTAAATAACTAACCGATTATTTCCAGGCTTAAGAATTTAAGATGTACTAAAGCATTCTATCACACTTACTTTCTTATTAGGCCTAATGACACCTTGAATAAAAAGCCATCTTGTCCAATTACTCCCATCCCATTTGCCCGGCCACTGCTGTCTATACAGACCAGCTCCGGTTCCATGTCTTTATTGGCAACAATGAACTGGCCATAAATAAGGTCTCCCACCTAAAAAAGAACATAATGAATTTTCACAACCATGGCATCTACTTCAGTAACTTTTTATAATGCTTGTCCAGTGTTGCATTTTGTTACCATTCATACTTAAACAGCACTTAGAAAAAGCTGTTAATTGAGCAGTTAGCTTTCATGTAGCTTAACTTAATAATAAACTTAATAATTATTAATAACTTAATAATTAATCGTAACTTAATATCTGGTCTCAATATCTGGTTGCACCCCCTTTGGAAAAAATAACTAAAATCAATCGCTTCCTGTAACCATGAATGAGTTTCTTACACCTCTCTACTGGAATTTTGGACCACTCTTCTTTCGCAAACTGCTCATTACCTTTCTTTACACATTTACTAGTTCATATTTTAACATACTTAATTCTTTTAAAATATTACATGCCAGCAATCCAAATTACTTCCCATTTCACATTCTTCTTTTCTTGAGCTAATTTCATATGTTAATAATGGTTGCCAGGTTTTCATAAATTTATCTTGTTTTATTTCCCCTCTATATATTTTAATTTGATTGGTCAACTTTTCCATCAGGACCATTTGCCAGATTCTGTTCTCAAATTTTTGTACTGAAAGATCTTGAGCATTTCTCCAGTTTTGTGCAATTTCAGCTCTTGCTACAAAAATAAGATGTGCAATTAGGTCTTTATTAAATAATTTTTCATTTCCATCCTTAAATATTGAAAATAATAATAAAGCTTCATTTTTAATTATTTTTTGATTCAACAATGTTTCTATCCATTTAATTATTTCCTGCCAAAATGTTTCCACTTTGGGACAAGAGATCCACATATGTTCTAGTGTGCCTTTACTTCCACAGTTTCTCCAGCACCTATCTGGGATTTCTCCATTAATTTTGTGTAATTTTGTGGGGTGCCAATACCATCTATGGACTACCTTCAAAACCATTTCTTTCATTTTAGCTGATATTGATTTACGTGGATATGTGGTCCATATTTCCGTCCATTCTTTCTGTGATATATTAATATTCAAAATAGTTTCCCATGTTATTTTAGATCCCATATCCCTGGGAAATGCTTTCTCAACCAAATGTTTATATATTACTGAAGTTATTCCCTTCCTTTTATTTCGATCTTTTTCTATACTATATTATTCTAGTTCTGTGAGCGTTCTCATAGGTCTAGAACTGTGGTATAAATAGGTTGCCAAATTTCTTACCCATATTAATTGTAGCCAATTAGTTTTTATTTCGTTTTGTCCTCTGTCTAATTGTTATTGGTTTCCCTGCGTCAAATAGGTCTCTTATTCTATAAATTCCAGTTCTTGAATTGTAGATATTTCTCTCTTGATTTAAATTTCGGATATCCAGTACGGGGCATAGAGGGGATATAGGCAGAGCAAATAATCTCATGTATTTACGCCATATTTTCAGTGTCACACAAGTATAAGGATTTTGCACTTGTTCCTTCTTTCTAATTGGTTCCATTGTGTAAATATAAGTGTTAACTACATCCTCCTCTCTCCAGTGCCAGAAGCAGCAAAGCAACCCCAAAACATATTTTAACCTCCACCATGTTTGACTGTAGGGACTGTGTTCTTTTCTCTGAATGCCTCATTTCTTTTTCTGTAAACAGTGCCATGATGTCCTTGACCAAAAAGCTCTCCTTTTGTCTCATCTGTCCACAGTACATTCTCCCAGAAGGATTGTGGTTTTGTCACATAAGTTTTGGCATACTCCAGTCTTGCTTTTTTATGCCTTTGTGTCAGCAGTGGTGTCCTCCTGGGTCTCCTACCATAGCGTCCCTTTTCATTCAGATGGCGACGGATAGTGCGAGCTGACACTGTTGTACCCTGTGTCTGCAGATTAGCTTGAATTTGTTGGGAAGTTAATCTGAATTCTGTATCCACCATTCAAACAACCCTTCGTTGTAATTTTTCAGTAATGTTGCTCCTCCGTCCATGTCCAGGGAGGTTAGCTACAGTGCCATGGGCTGTAAACCTCTTGATGATATTGCACACAGTGGACACAGGAACATTAAGATCTCTGGAGGTGGACTTATAGCCTTAAGATTGTCGATGTTTTTCCACAATTTTTTCTCTCAAATCCACAGACAACTCTTTACACTTCATTCTTTTCTCCATGCTCAGTGTCACACACAACACAAAGGCTGAGTCAACTTTTCTCCATCTTAACTGGTTGCAAGTGTGATTACTATATTGCCCACACCTCTTACTTGCGACATGTGTGTCTAAATACAAATTAAAGGAGCATCATCACATGCTTGAAAAGCAATTATTTCTTACAATTTAGACAGGGTGCCAATAATTTTGGCCAGTGCATTTTTGGGCTTCTGTGTGGGATTTTATCAGATTTGACTTTTCTTCTCTGTTTTTTTGTGTTCCAACACAAACCAAAGAAATGAACATCTGAGTACCAAAAACATTTGCTACTGCAATTTTCTGAGAGAAGGGTTGCATTTTCTGACAGAATTGCAAGGGTGCCAATATTTGTGGCCATGACTGTTAAGTCATACATTTGGCACACCAGTCAATCCATTAGTCATCTTGCTGCCAAAATGTGGTTTGATATCTTCAATGAAATAACAATACTTAATATGAATTCAGATATCAAGAAGAATGTGATTAACTTCAAATTACATAATTTCAGTTCATCCTTAAGCAAGATAACAAGGAAGATTCAGCAGGGGAAGCTCCTTAGTCCAATAGTTGTGTCTGAAATATCTAGTCATACTTTCGTTCAGAGTTTCAATGTGGCCAATGGACGCATGGATATTATTGAAGGCCTATTGTAGTGGTCACGAAATGAGAAGGCTGATAGTTTAGGTGATCACCAGATAATTAAGAAAGCAATTAGTCTTAGAGATAGAAGTTAAAGAAGTCAGTCACACACAGAGATGTCTGCCAGCAGAGTCCTCCACACACACCACTCCATACACCAACTCCTGGGCAACGCCCCCAGGAGGACTCCCTTTTATTAACCTTACACATTGTTGATAGTATACAGATAGTTGACAGAATTCAGATAGGGTACTGGTTACATAATGCCAATTAGGATAGGCTTAAAAGAGCCTTTGAAGTTAGCTCTCTATCTCTATGAGAAAGAGGAAGAATGGGTAGCAGCTTCTCTCAGAAGCAGCTGCGTCATATCCAGGAGAGTGTGCTCTACACTGAAGAACAGACAACAGCTTAGCAACCTTGAGGAGCCCCCCCCCCCCCAGCCTATATTTCAAGAGGTGACATTCTGGAAATATTGGAGAAAACAACCAAAGTTTTTGTTTTAAATAACAGCTTCTAACATGTCAAGCTTAACTTAGAGCCCCCTGGTAATCTCATAGCTTCTCTCTATACTGCCATCTAAGTCCAGCAGTACCATTTCTCCTAATTACTCAACCCTACGGCTGTGCTGATATGTCACTGTAAACCAGGTCCATTTTTTAAAAAAGAATTCTGATTTACTATGAACCAAGCAGCATGCTGGTACCCACTGCCCAATCATCACTTCCACTGTGAGAAGTAAGAGCTAAAAAAAACCCCACAGACCTTCTGTCTGTGGCTTAGTCATCACAAGATCTGATCTTGCCAGTATGAGGCCTCTTTGACAACATGGCAAATAAGTAAGCCACTGATGACATGCCCATGGTTTGTTTAGCTGGTCCTGCTCAAAATGGAAGTGATCACACAGTGTGCACCCACATGCAGCAGCATTGTTCACAGTAAGCCAGAATTTTGGATTGCTGTAATATCTGATTGTGCCCTGTATTTTTAAAATCAAAATATCTGAAGCCTATTATTAGCTATCAAAACATGGCAATGACTCATTTCTTACCACATGCCTCTTTGAAAGGTCAAGAATTCCTGTCAATTAGACAGACAGAAAGAGAAATATACAAAGAAATTTAAATTTCTTTGCTCAAAGTGTATGTGATCCCTTTAGATATGTACACACAGATTTTTTTAACCCAACGTAACTGAGGAAAAAAATGTTGATTCAACGTTACTATTTTGAACAATGTATATAACCTCAAAAATATAACCCAATGCACATCCACTTAGAAGTAGCTTTAAATTCAACTCAGACTTCCTCCAAAGTAAGTAAATATAGGACTGCAACCTTCACACCCTTATAATAATGAATTTCCAGATGCTCACCTGTACATTTGGCCTATTCCTTTTGGTTGCACCTTCAAATGCCAAGTAGGACAGAGATGCTTGCTCACTTCCTCCAACATCCACCTTGAATATGTCCCCAGCTTTGGCAGTCACTATGCCTATCACATGATCTCCCTTGACTGGCACATACTAGTTTGAAAAGAGTTAGAATTTTTAAAACAGGCTTTTAAAATAGGCATATTGCTTTTCAGATACAAAACATACAAAGACTGATGCAATGGAGCACTCTTTTCCCAAACAATAAACCATAATTTCTCCCTAATATTAACGTCCAGGTATCCAACTGTACTACCACAATCCACCTGTGAAAGTATTCCCCTATTACTAGCGTAATTGATAGTTTACATCCTCCTGCCTCTCAGAGATACCAGAATATATTGTTATCTCTATTTCTCTACATGATTCAATAAGGTAGCCTAAGGACAAAGTCAAACCACATACAACTATGACTATACCACGAAAATGGAGCTTAGTTTCTAATTGTCTAAGAGACTTGATAAAATATAGTCCCAAACCAAACTCCGCTCTTCATTTCCATGTTCTTTTACATAATTTCCCATTCTAGACTAAATAGATACACACACTGCTAACAAGGCCTATCCCCCCACCCATCCCATTTTTAACAGTCTACTGTGACTGTTAAAATTTAAGCAAGGGGGGAAATGTTTGGCACCTATGACTGGCCAAGGTCACCCAACGAGTTTTATGGCTCAATGGGGACTTCAAAGTGGACTTCCCAAATCCCAATCCCCATACTTTTAACCAGCGTAACACACTAGGTCTCAAGTCAAGGTACATAAGAAGCGTTCTGAACATATTACAACACGATTTAGGAAAGGTAATTCTTTTAATAATCAGATTTCCTTGCTTCCTTCCTCCTCAATTATCACGTAACAATTCTGATCAGGATAACAGCACACCCATCACAAAACGGTTCCAAAACCGGTCACTCATCTACGCATGCGCAGTCCCTCCGCCTTCCCTTACCCGCCTCTGCTGAGAGTCCACCCAGTAAGTTCCCCCGGAACTACTTCCGGCGCCCGCCTGTCCGGAGGGGCCGCGGTAGCGCAACAGTCCGCATTTCGTGACCAGTAGGCCTTCCCCGCCTCTTCTCAGCCCCGGCCCGCAAACTAGCCGCCCCTCCCGGGTCCTACTGGTCACCAAGCGCAACCGTTCGCCATCGGCCTCTGCTTGGCCGGGCAGGAGCAACGCATCTCCCGGTAGTACCACTTGCCCGATCCGCTCCTCCGCCAAGCAAGAACCGCCGCCCGCCATGATTGAAGAGGCGACCCGGCTTCCGTGAGAGGCGAACCCAATGCGCTTGCGCAGAAACAGACGTCTTCCCTTCCCCCAGAGTTTTTCTATGGTCACGGCCGGCTCCAGGTGACCATAGAGGCCAGGCTGCTAGAGCAGCACTGTCGTCTTGGCCTCATGGAATACCGGAAGTCAGTTGTAGGGTATTAGAGGAGCAAAAGCATGACCAGCCATGTGAGCGAGGCGCAACTATCTCTGTACTCTTGAGTGCGTCTGGGTTGTGCAGCGGCCAGCGTGAAAGTCGGATGATTGCAGGCGATAGGGAGAGGGATGTTAGTGAAGATGTACTCTTCAGATGTCTCCGTAGAAGGGATGTAACCTCGGTTATCGACTTTTGAGTAAACGATTTGATCAAATTTGCTCAGAGGTAAAGCTACTGTTTTTGGAGCCCGAAGACAGAACGTAGATAGAATATTTGGCATTGCAAGTATCCTGCCTCTTTTAAGAGGATGCTTTTCGTTAGCACTATCCAAATAAAGAGGTTACCTATTTCGGCAGTTAAAAGTTTTAGCGATTGTTTAAATATAATTCCCTTCCAACTGTAATTGTTATGCTTTTCTGTACCTATAATGAGTATACAGTATAGTATTGCAAGTGAAACCTGAATAGTGTGTTGCACTGCTGGGGCGGTATATAAATCTAAGAAAGAAAGAAATAGAAATAAACTTCAGAGTATATTTACCTTCATACGTCAGGATGGGATATTTCAGTTACCCAGAATTTGTTGCCCAAGATGCACAGAAATACACCTACAAGTTACCCACTCTATGACACTTGTCCCCTGAACTATTGTTATCAATCTCATCAAGTTTCAGCTGTTCACCATGTATTGAAGGAGAACAACTGCCACCACCTGGGACAAAATGTATCCCGTGAAGTCTGCTTTTTTGTCTTGGCTTATGTAATGGCCCTGTGCTTGGGTGGGCCATGGTGCTGAGAACCAAGCATTTTCATCACAATTGTAGTCATGCAATACACTTTAAACTTCAAGATGGGTGGCCCAGAATGCCTTGAGCACTGTATGCTGCTTGTTCTCCCTTCTGTGTATACGAATATAAACAAAAGCAATTGAAAAGGAATTCAGGAATCCCTAATTTCTTGTCATGAGGGAAGAGGCAATTTTAATCATTCCTCCTTCCTTCCCAAAGCGATGACTGTATGTTACCACTCTGTATAAACAAGTCTTGAAGATGTTTCTCTCCCCTTCCCCCTTTATTTAAGGCTACAAGTGGGAGGATTTGAAATCGTGGTGGTGCAAACGTGAATAGTTGCATTATGTAGTAACAACTTCCTCCTTGGATACTGCCTTCTAATCTGCAATATAATAAGGCCCAGATTGTAGGTAAGGTAAAGGTTCCCCTTGACATTTAGTCCAGTCGTGTCTGACTCTAGGGCGTGGTGCTCATCCCCGTTTCCAAGCCGTAGAGCCAGCGTTTGTCCGAAGACAGTTTCCGTGGTCACGTAGCCAGCGCAGCTAGACACGGAACGCCGTTACCTTCCCACCGTGGTGGTACCTATTTATCTACTCGCATTTTTACATGCTTTCGAACTGCTAGGTTGGCAGGAGCTGGGACAAGCGACGGGAGCTCACTCCGTCACGTGGATTCGATCTTACGACTGCTGGTCTTCTGACCTTGCAGCACAGAGGCTTCTGTGGTTTAACCTGCAGCGCCACCACGTCCCTTTTAGATTGTAGGGGCAGTCAATAAAGTGTCTCTCCCCTGCTGCCTGAAGCCTTCCTAACAGACTGAAAAATTCCACAACCTGACATAAAACAATGTGATTCCTGGAAGGATTCAGAGTAACTCTTGGTGAAAAGCAAAGTAACTGGGTTCCTGCAGATTTTCAATTCCTTTCTGAGTAAGCACGACAAGGTTTATGCAGCCAGGCCCTACATAGAAACAATCAAAGCAATTGACCAAATAGTGACTTTGCAGTGGTTCCCTAAAATGACCACACAACGTCTTTTGTAGAAATATTTCCGCAGTAAGATTTCTGCATTGGTGCAAATTTCATTGCAGATTGCACAGCTTCATTTATGCACATTTGCCCTGCAAATGTCGTGCAACGGGGGGGGGGGGGGCAGACATTTGACCTTAAGAGCTCTTGACACCACCACCAAGGGGAAAAAGAAATGAAGTTCTTTGTGGTTTTTTTCCCCCCAGAGGATCTTACACATGAGACCTCATCTAAGTTAAGTTGGCTGTGATGAAAGGGATCTCTTGACTCCTCTTTGTGTGATGTGGTGAGCAAGGCAGATATAGCTCCCAGGCAAATAGGCTCCAAACCAGGGGAAAGGCAAGGCAGTGGGAGCAGGTACTGAAGTACTCACCAAAGTAGACAATCAGGGCAGGGTGATCCAAAGCAGCAGTCCAATATCAGTAGACTTTTTTTAAAAAACAAAAGTAAAGATTTCTTCTAAATTATATGCTATAAAACAAAATTAATGTCCTTTAAAACAGTGGTCCCCAACCTTTTCCCATCTGCGGACCGGTTGGGGGGGTGCGCCTGCAGGGGGCGGAGCTTGTTCGCACGCATGCACACATCATGCTTGTGGGGGGCACTCGCGCGCATGTGCTCAACGGCGCTCACGGGGGTGGGTAGGAGATCTGTGTCCGCGGCCCGGTCCTGGATAGGACGCGGACCGCTGCCGAGTTGCAGACCGGGGATTGGGGACCTCTGCTTTAAAACAGGAAAGAAATGGGATGGAATGGCTTCTAACAGAACACATTTAAAATGGAAGTGGAGCAGAAATGTTTATTATTTCTTTTTGTTTGACACACTGTTAACTGTTTAAATTTGATAGAAACAAACACCAGCAACGAAATAATGGACTGACAGTTGCTGTGGGGAAGACAGAAACCTCATGTAGCATCGGGCAGTCACAAAATAAACACAATTTATAAATATATACTTCTAATTTTTCTTAATTTAAAATTGCAGTAGAATGGCTGCTAACACAAAAGTATAATTTACAAATATTTATTGGATTTTAAGCTGTGTGGGGGCCTAATCACACCAGTCAAATATTCCCCAGTTATACCCATTAGATTGTTGTATGAACTTTGAGTCACATGATGCACAGCCATTATCAAATCATTTCCCCAGACAACAGTGTATCTGCGGTTTATTTCCCCCTTTCTGGGAGGGTTGTGTTATTTTGTTTCGGTGATTTTTCGAAACACTCCTTAGCAGTATTGCATGTGTGAACATCAATCCCACCAGGGAAAATGGAGAAGGGAGAGTGGCCAGGACCAAGGCGCTGCCTTTAAGAAGCACGCCTGCTCTGTGGGGCTTGACATAGGGGCGGCAGCAGGTACTCCCAGCCTTTGCTGGTAGTGGCAGGGAGGGAGTGAAATGGAGAAGGGAGAGCAGCCAGGACCGAGGTGCCGCCTTGAGGAGGTGCACCTGCCCTGCCAGCAGAGGGAGGGAGGCATGGGCTGATGGGAGCCACATGGAGGAGCCTCAGAGCAGTTTCATATGGGGAAACTCATGAGACAATGAGTGCCGTGGGCATCTTGCCTGCAACGTAAGGCTACCAATACCCCAGCTCCCCAGGAAACCAGTCCACATAATTCAGACTACAGCCTAACACAACTGGAAGTAGCCAATAGAGCAAAAGGCTCAAGAAATCAAGCCAATCCAAAAGTGCAAGGCTTAGGGGCTTTAGCCCTTAAAGAACCTCTATGACATATCTCTACAAATATAAAGTAAGGGGCTGCACTGCGCTAGGAAATAAGAGAGGAAATAATTTGGTTCCATGGTATAGCCAGCCATAATATTACAGATAGGAAGAAATGAATCAGTAATGTTAAAGGAAATGGGAATTTTGCTCCAGTATATATACCATGTGTCTGCATTTGAGTACAATAGAGGTATGGAATGTACTGTTAGAACTAGAGAATGCTTGGCTGGTGTGATTAGGCCCTAAGAATATTTTTTAAATTATTTTTTAAAGAAATGGTTCTTATAGAAATGGGACCTGGCAGTCCTCCTGACTCAGCCTTCTCCAGTGAACATAATCCTGGTAGGGGCAACAGGAGAGGAATACAGGCAAGAAGAAAGAGGCAGAGGGAAGGCTGCTATATGTTTTCTACATTAATGTACCTTACCTGGGTGAAGGTTACCACACTTCTGACCCTCCTGTATAGCAGGCGGGGAAATGATGCTGGACTAGGAGTATCTGAAAGAAAAAGTATTTGGCAAGGGGTGGGTGAAATCCTTCTTCATCTTTGGTATTTACCAGAATCCATTGGCCCCTTCCACACACTGCTTTTCAGTGAAGTGAAGAAAAGGCTGCAACTCAGACACCATTTCTCACACTGCTGTACCTTTTCTTGGGAGAAAGACGTGCCTAACTTACCCAAACACATGAATAGTCTATCTTTATGTTGATACAATTAGAAGGCGACACCTGGAGACTTGGAGAAATAGCCTCCACAAAAGACTAGAACATGTGATCTTAAGGTAGCTCCTGCTAGATCAGACCATCTCTAGCTCAGCAGGCCAGCAATGGTCAGCCTGGCCCCTTCAGGAAGGCTCCAGACAATAGCTTTTCCCTATCCTCATTCCAAAGGCAGACTATCTCTAGTTGTGACGAGGTTGGCTAAGGCCCAGCTATCTTTCCAGTGATGGAGCTAGAAAGGTCGGCATAAATCATCAGGTACTTGCCAGAGAATCCTGCCATTGCCCTAGCTCTGGTATTGAGGAGGAGTCTGGGGTGTATGTGGGCCAAACCGGGGCACCCCTTCCTATCCCTCAGCTGATTCACCTTTTTGAAGCAGATGGAGGGTCAAAAATGAAGTCCTCAAGGCTGCTTTGTCCGCTGTCTGGGGCTTCCACGTCTATTGAGAGAATAATGAAATAGAAGTTCGGACACATGCCCTGAAGCCCACCTGCCTCTTTAGTCCAAAAGGTGGCCCCTTGCTATCTCTTGATAAAGTTGGTTCTCCCTTTAAAACAAGGGAGGCCTCTTCAGAGAAGAGACGTCCAGAAAATTCACTGAGAAGAGCCTTCCTGTACATTGTGTACATTATCGCTTGGAGTAAGTGTAAAGCTGATGGGGCCAAATGGGTGGAGAAGCCACAAGAACAAGGGAAAGGTGCTTTCATCTTTAATTCTAGGGCTCCATTTGCTGTCCACAGGTTCCCCTTCTTAAAAACTTGTGTTAGCCAGGTCACTTGGACTATGACTGACTCTTATTCTCCAACCCTCTGTTAAAAAAAATTAAAGTAAAAACCTGCTTTTGAGGACCCTTTGATTGACATTAATATTCTTTCCACATTTATAAAATGGGGTTTTCCCTTTCAGTAACAACAACAACAACAATAACAATAATAATAATAATAATAATAATGAAACCCTTATTGTAATCAGTTGGGCTTGTAGTGATATGTTTCCCTTTTTATTTTTATTTTCAAAGAAATCTGCTTATGTATATTGGGTGTGCATTCCAGTTCCTGCCTCCCCCCAAAAAACCCTCCTTGTGATTCTTTGGGTTGGCAGTGGTGCCCTCCCTTTTTCCCGGGAACTCCCTCCTTTTGTTCTTTCTTGGACCAGCACTTGGGGTTACACCTCTTTGCACGAGGTAGTTTCAGGATATTGGGGAACAGGACGGTGGCTGGGAAACTCAGAATGACTTTTGGACGGTCAAAAAAAGAATTAATTACAAAGCAAGACTAACTATAGCAAAAAACTGCAAAGTTAAATGTAACGTTCATTAAGCGAATGGCATAGAGAAGTATGGAATTAGTCAGTCATGATAAGTTGACGTGAGATTAAAATGAAAAAGGGATCATTAAAAATGAATGAATTTAGCAATATATGGGGAAATTTTTATAACATTCTTCTAGTGAAAGGGAAAGGTCAGGTGCCAGTACAAGAAACAGGGCAATTTTGGAAAGGACAAGGGGTTTTGTAATGAGAAAGAGGGGGGAAATTAATAATAATGATAATAATAGTGATAATAAAAATAAAAAGATTAATAAAACAGGTATCTCAAAAGGTCCCGGTAGGAGGGAGCACTAAATATTAATAAGAATAGTTGTGAATTAAGAAGTATGACTTCGTATTAATTATAATATTTTTCCTTTTTTTTTCTAGTTATCAACACTATCCTTTTTTGTGGAGTATGATGTTTGTCTTGTAGGTTTATTTTTTAAATTAAAAATAAATTGGGAAAAAGAATGAATTTTGGGCTTTCATCGTTGGCTGAATTAATAGATTAATTGATGACCCACCGTTGGGATGGTCATGTTATACAATGTGTATTTGGACATTGACAAGTAACTTTCCTTTTCACAAAATGCTTCTGATTCATCTTGAGACTTTGGTTTATGTCAATTTTTAAACGATGTACAAGATTCTATCCAATGCTAACCCATTCAGACACACTGCTTCCCCTTTTTGTGTCTTAACCCTTTGCTTTCAGAGTCTCCCCTCTCACTCTCTGCACAACTTCAGAGCTTTGTTGGGCTGTTCTGAAAATTCCTATTTTATTTTATTATATTTTAAACCCACTGCATTTCACTGAAAAGTAAGTCCGAAGACTGAATATGTATTTAGTTATTTAATTCATTTAAAATATTTTTACCCCACCTTTCTCCTGAAAAGAACCCCAAGGTGGCTTGCATCTTTAAAAGATAATATTTAAAGCTAACAACAGTAAGTAAACAAATATTAAAAAGAATCAAACAAATACCACCCTAAAGAAACCTAAACAAGAGCAACACCAAAACCACATTCAAAGCAGTAAGGCACAACCATTCATTTAAAAGCCCCACTCAGGCAGCCCTTCACTCAGAGAAAGCTTGCTGAGGTTAAGTAGTCAGGTTGTTGCTTTGATACATAGCAAAGGGTGTATGTTTTTTCGATTCTGGTGTCCCCTTTCCTAGATCAGAACAAGTGGCCTTAAAGCAGGATGGGCAAAATGCACCAGCAGGATATTGATGG
The DNA here is from genome assembly GCA_037013535.1 of Intellagama lesueurii. Taxonomy (NCBI): domain Eukaryota; kingdom Metazoa; phylum Chordata; class Lepidosauria; order Squamata; family Agamidae; genus Intellagama; species Intellagama lesueurii. Next base: position 161,633,086 of record JBAJHW010000003.1, on the reverse strand, counting down.
ACTTATAGGGGTAGGGTTTCAAAAAGTGGAATTTCCAGTTCTAAAAGACTCCAGTAGCAATGATTTTTATATTATGTAGGTTGGGGACCAGAGGCCCCGCCCCAACCTCTAAAAACCTAACAAATCAACACCAGAAGCAGCTGGACTTTCCCCTCTCCTCCTATATCAAGTATATTCTCTGCTGGCCGGGTGCTCGGAGCAAAAAAGATGCCCACCCTTGCCTTCCACTCTGCCCCACAACCCTTCCTGGTCACTCACTTTGAACGATCTGGACATTCTTCTCAGCTCCATGGTGTGCTGATGATGCTGGAGAGCTTGGTTGAATGAAGCAAAAGTCTTGCCCAACCAAGAGCCACCAGCAGGAGATCCCTGAAGTTGCTTCTATCAGTGACTGAGTCCAGAGCACAACTGACCAGTAGCCCTGGGCTGGTTCGGAACTGTGTTGCTATGGCAACTATGTAAACAGACCAGGCTCTGGAATCCAACAAAGCAACCACCAATTTTTTTAATGAAAACTAGTCTAAGCTTTCACAGGCTCTGTGGTGGTTATGTAGGCTGGGCTGCCAACTGTTTTCCTGGCCTGACTCCTGTGCGTAGAAGCAGCAGCCTGGCTAGTAGCAAACCTTCTTTTGATAAAACACCTGCAGAGTTGCCCTAGGAGCATGTCCACTTCTCACAAACACAAAACAGCAGTTCTTCTTTGCTTTCCTTCTCAGCATCCTTGGGCCACTTTGCTCTTTTCACTTTTTCCTACTAGCCTATCAGGAAAGTAAATTCCCAGGCTCTCCTAGAATGAAGGTTCCTGAGACAGCAGGGGTTGATCCTGGATATCTGGGATGGTCTGAGGGGGGCTCCCTTTCTTTTTCCCACCAGGAGTGCCAAGGACCAGAGATGCTGTCCTGGGTAGACAGCCTCCAGGACTTCCAGTCCCCTCTTCTGCATCCCAGATCTGGATCTATCCCACATCACATACCATGCATCAGAGGGATACCTATTATTGGACGGAGTGTGACTTATTTTTTATAAGAAGTCTCCTAATTTCTGTGGCCAACATTGAACAGCTTTGATCAGGCTTGACCCACCTGATGGAATAGTCGAAGAAAGATGCAACTGTCTTTTCAACCAGCCTTTGGACGTGGGATGGGAGGGAACTCCATCTTGTTTTTTTGTGACACTCTTTAGGTCAGCCTGAGATGTGCAAATGAAACACAATTGCCACAAAGTACGTGATGGTGTGCTTCATGGCAATACTCGGGATCAGTGCAAAGGGCAATCTGGTTTGGGCCAGATCTCACATAAAATCATAGGAATCCATGAGGATCCATGGCTCAGATCCAGGTTTCTCTCCCACCCCAAAGCCATGCCCTAAACCTATAATTTCTGTGTTGTAGTCTGTGGGTGCAGATGGGGGCCTATGACTGACTGGACAGTAGTTTGGGGATTATCTTACATCAAAATCATGCAGGTCCATGAGGATCCGTGTTTTTGTGCCACTACAGTGGCATGCTCTGAAGTACCCATGATCTCTATGTTGTAGCTTTTGGGTACAAATGAGGCTTACTATTTGGCACTGGTTTGGGAAGGCAGATCTCACATAAAAATCATTTGGATCCATGAAGATCTGTGCCTCGGATCCATGTTTTTGTGCCTATGGAAACTCATGTGCTGAGGCACCCATGATTTCTTTGTTATAGTCTGTGGGCAAAGATGGGGCCTATGATTAGACAGTGGTTTAGGAATGATGTTAAAGAAAACTCATGTGGGCCCATGAGGATCTGTGCCTCATAATGAAATGTTTGCGCCAATGCAAAGACATGCATTTATTTGGTGTAGTCTGTGGGAGCAAAAGAGATCTATGATCTGACAGTGGTTTAGGAAGGGTTGCATCTAAAAATCATATGAAATCAGGAGAATCTATGCCTTGGATCCATTTTTTTGTGCCATTGCAAAGCCATGTCCCAAAGGATCCATGATTTTTGTGCTGTAGTCAGTGGGTATATGTGAGATCTGTGATTTGATAATGGTTTGGTGAGGATCCCACATAGAAATCATATGAAATAATGAGGATCCATTCTTGATTTCATGGATCCATCTTTTACTTCCTTCCATTCTAATCCACATCACCAGAGGTGAAATCCAAAACCTACACTTCTGAGTCTGCAATCTTTGTTTTGAAACTTGTTTTTATCCAAGGAGTCAGACATGCGCATGGCCATTAGCAGAGCAAATCACCATTCTACAAGGCAATTCTAAAAATGAGGGCAGCCCCAACAAAAAAAAAAAAAAAATTCTAACTTTGAAACCGGACTTTGGATCTGCACCAAATTTGGCACAGACGTAGCAGACAACACACTTTCTCTGTGCCAAATTTGGGGAAGTTTGGGCAATGGGTTTTCAAGCTACCATTCTTAACAGTAAAACTGTTTTGCCCCACCTATGTAGAAACAAGCAACTTTAAATGTCCCCAGATTTAAAGCAGATCAAATAAATTGAAAAGACCAGTCTTGCTTATCTTGAAAGAGAATGGTTGACCCCCACCCACTTTTTTTAGTTGGAAGGAATCTAGACTGCAGGGACTGAAATATTGTCAAAACACAGCCCTGACAATTGTTTTGTAGTTAATCACTTTAAGAAGGAGTCAGCTTCTGGGATTTTCCCTTGCATGGTGTCACTTTGTGAATGGTGGTGAGCACCACCATAGACTGCTGCCATCGGTGTTGTCAACATTCAGGCTGTCCTTTGCTATTTAAAGCTTGGTATCCTTTTTTTCTGCTGGCAACACAGGCACTATAATGTGTAGCAATATCAGAACATTTCCTGACATTATAAATTGAACATATAGAAGAACAATATCCCACATGCATAAACTGGAGGTTTTTTTTTAAAGAACTGACTTTCCTGGGATTTTAAAATCAAAGTTTAAATATACATACACTACACACGAATTCCCTCATGTAGAATTACCCAGCGCTAAAAGGTCTGACAAAATGAGCACATGATTTGTAGTATGTTTGCCGGGAGGGGACAGAAACAAGAACAGCTGGGTTGCTGGAATAGGGACAAAAGATCCTTTTTTGGTGAAACAGAAGTGGCATATTCTATTTATCAGTAGATTGACCTTGTTACAAGGGAACTTAAATTTCTTCCACTCACGGGACATAAGAATTCATTGGAGTCAAGAAGAATCCCACAATGCAAGTACATCTTATGGTATTTTACATCCAAATTTGTACACAGATGGAGTGTTGCGGCTGACTTGTGCAGCAAGTTCCAGTGGATTTTGTAGCTATGGACACCAACCCAGCTTAAATGTGAAAAAGACACAGAATTAAATACTAACTTTATATGTTAACATATTAACATGTAGCAGATCATTCAAATGACCTGGTGAAGGTGTTCCTTCAATTTCTTTCCTTCTAGGATTGCACACCAACAGACAATTCAATTTGCATGTCTCCCTTTTTCTCGGAACCTCGGATTAAAATCAATTAACGTGTGGATCCTGGGAAATCTTTTTTTATGAATCTTTGGGGACGAAATTGATAGTTTTTTTTCTAATCTTTTTCTCCTTTTTTGGTTTCATCTATCCATACATATTCTCAATTTCTTAAAGGACGTTTCATAAGAAAGTGGGTGACCAGGATCAGGACATAGATGAAATGAAACTGCCCACCACTGTTGGTCTATCTAGCCACACACTCACTTCATTTGAAGGGGTTCCCTAAATGTCTCAGGAAGAAAAACTCAGAAACTGAACTTAGGGGAACTTTTCTTTTTAAAGCATGAGTTCAACCAGTAGCCCCTCCCCAGGTAGCTAATACACCGGTGCACATCCCCATAGCTAAAGCAAGGCCTATACTGCCTCCAGTGAACAAAATATGAACAAAATCATGCATGGATAATTCAGTTCTACAAGATACACCAACCCAGTTACTCTCAGATATTTTTTTCCTGTTAATGTTGCTTACTTTTAAATTCCACCTTTACATAGAATAGGATAATAACGAATAGTCTGTTCTTGGTTTATTAAGCTGCAGCGACACCTTCTGGCAGACCTACAAAAGCCATCAAATCATTTTTTTCCTTTTAAATTTAGAGGGCATGTGTTCAGGACAACAAACAAAACCTTCTTAAAGTGTCATTAAACACAATTACCAATGCAGACCTAAAGTTGAATTGCACAGCCAGTTTTCTTATAGTAAAAACTAAGAGAATTAGTGTAATTTAAAATTGATTCTTCTTCCAGCTTAGCTCCACTGAAACCAGATAGGTAATATTGGTAGAAAGTAGGAAAAACCACTGGGCTAGTCAGGTATAATCTAAACCAAATCCCTTATGAATACACAGTGGAAGTGAAGAACAGATTTAAGGAACTAGATTTGGTGGACAGAGTGCCTGAAGAACTATGGCTGGAGGCTCGTAACATTGTACAGGAGGCAGCAACAAAAACCATGCCAAAGAAAAGGAAATGCAAGAAAGCAAAGTGGCTGTCCAACGAGGCCTTACAAATAGCAGAGAAGAGAAGGGAAACAAAATGCAAGGGAGATAGGGAAAGTTACAGAAAATGGAATGCAGACTTCCAAAGAATAGCAAGGAGAGACAAGAGGGCCTTCTTAAATGAACAGTGCAAAGAAATAGAGGAAAATAATAGAAAGGGAAAAACCAGAGATCTGTTGAAGAAAATTGGAGATATTAAAGGAACATTTTGTGCAAAGATGGACATGATAAAGGACAAAAATGGTAGGGACCTAACAGAAGCAAAAGACATCAAGAAGAGGTGGCAAGAATACACAGAGGAATTATACCAGAAAGATCTGGATATCCCGGACAACCCAGATAGCGTGGTTGAGCCAGACATCCTGGAGAGTGAAGTCAAGTGGGCCTTAGAAAGCATGGCTAACAACAAGGCCAGTGGAGGTGATGGCATTCCAGTTGAACTATTTAAAATCTTAAAAGATGACGCTGCTAAGGTGCTACACTCAATATGCCAGCAAGTTTGGAAAACTCAGCAGTGGCCAGAGGATTGGAAAAGATCACTCTACATCCCAATCCCAAAGAAGGGCAGTGCCAAAGAATGCTCTAACTACCGTACAATTGCACTCATTTCACACGCTAGCAAGGTTATGCTCAAAATCCTACAAGGTAGGCTTCAGCAGTATGTGGACCGAGAACTCCCAGAAGTACAAGCTGGATTTCGAAGGGGCAGAGGAACTAGAGACCAAATTGCTAACATGCGCTGGATTATGGAGAAAGCCAGAGAGTTCTAGAAAAACATCTGCTTCATTGACTACACAAAAGCCTTTGACTGTGTGGACCACAGCAAACTATGGCAAGTCCTTAAAGAAATGGGAGTGTCTGACCACCTTATCTATCTCCTGAGAAATCTATATGTGGGACAGGAAGCAACAGTTAGAACTGGACATGGAACAACTGATTGCTTCAAAATTGGGAAAGGAGTACGGCAAGGCTGTATATTGTCTCCCTGCTTATTTAACTTATATGCAGAATACATCATGCGAAAGGCAGGACTGGAGGAATCCCAAGCCGGAATTAAGATTGCTGGAAGAAATATCAACAACCTCAGATATGCAGATGATATCACTCTGATGGCAGAAAGTGAGGAGGAATTAAAAAACCTCTTAATGAGGGTGAAAGAGGAGAGCGCAAAAAAATGGTCTGAAGCTCAACATCAAAAAAACTAAGATCATGGCCACTGGTCCCATCACCTGGCAAATAGAAGGGGAAGATATGGAGGCAGTGACAGATTTTACCTTCTTGGGTTCCATGGTCACTGCAGATGGTAACAGCAGCCACGAAATTAAAAGACGCCTGCTTCTTGGGAGGAAAGCGATGACAAACCTCAACAGCATCTTAAAAAGCAGAGACATCACCTTGCCAACAAAGGTCCGTATAGTCAAAGCTATGGTTTTTCCAGTAGTGATGTATGGAAGTGAGAGCTGGACTATAAAGAGGGCTGACCGCTGAAGAATTGATGCTTTTGAATTGTGGTGTTGGAGGAGACTCTTGAGAGTCCCCTGGACTGCAAGGAGAACAAACCTATCCATTCTAAAGGAAATCAACCCGGAGTGCTCACTGGAAGGACAGATCCTGAAGCTGAGGCTCCAATACTTTGGCCATCTCATGAGAAGAGAAGACTCCCTGGAAAAGACCCTGATGTTGGGAAAGTGTGAAGGCAAGAGGAGAAGGGGACGACAGAGGACGAGACGGTTGGACAGTGTCATTGAAGCTACCAACATGAATTTGACCAAACTCCGGGAGGCAGTGGAAGACAGGAGGGCCCGGCATGCTCTGGTCCATGGGGTCATGAAGAGTCGGACACGACTTAACGACTAAACACCAACAAGAACAAATATTGGTAGCTACTGAATTCTGGCCCACTTCTGTGGATGCTTATTGGAAACAAGCCTCATTGTATGTAATGGATCTTACTTCAGTATACAGATATGTGCTTTGCAGCCTTAATATTTCATTTCTTAATAATGATATTGTATTAAACCCTGGCATTTCTCTCAAAGATTTGACAGAAGAGAAATAAGAAATGAAGGCTTTGATATTTATAGTTTGCTAAAGTCCGTCAATTTTATTCCTTCTAGAAACATGAAAAGAAATTTATTTATGATACAGATAGTCAATATTTCTTTGTTATATGCTACAATATATTGAGCACATATAAAAACATGAGAATAATGACTCACTTGATGACAATTTGTATTTTTGTATGAATCCACTAGACGGCAATTTGTATATATGTTTAATACAGAGCCTTCAGTCTACAGGGCACTTTACAGAACTAAGAACAAAAACCACCTGCAATACATGAAAAGACAAGTGTCTGCCTCAGGCATGTTATGATATAAATCTAAGACAGATGTCTCCAGACATGGTATTTTGAAAACCCAGAAGTGCTTTTCCAGAGACAAAAGGCTAATTCACATTTAATTAACTACTGGGGAGAGTGTATGACCACTACTGACCTCATGAGAAGACCACATTTATATACAGGCATCCCTGGCGGTACCCAGTGTGGTATAGTGGACAGAGTGATGGACTAGGACTCTGGTTTGAATCTCCTTTTGGCCGTGGGAACTCACTGAGGAGGTGGCACTGGTAAAACTGCTCCTTAGATGTCACTTACCTTGAAAATCCTATTAGAGTTTCTATAAATCAAAAGCGACTTGACTGCACATAACAAATACACACACCCTTTATATAAAGTAGTAGTGGTTTATGCAAGAATAAGCAATACCTTTATAGGCCACTAATAAAAACCAAAAAATCATACAATATGCAAGCCTTCGTGGGCAAATCCCACTTCTTCAAAGCAAGTACCGAATGTCCAGGCGTTTGTGGCAAGATGGGGTTTGCCAGGAGGTTACTCTTAGATGTGAAGTTTCTGGCAAGATGAATTTCGCCAGGCATGTCCGTCTTATATGATTTTTTTATTTGTGGCCTGTAAAGGTATCACCTATTCTTGTATTTGTATTTTGTAATGGCCAAACGGCTCCCCCTTTTTATTTCAATGGGACTATGAGGATACCAAGGAAGACCCCCCCACACACACACACACACCAGCAAGAAGGCACATGGACTCTCAACATCAGTGGAACAGGACTGCAACCACTAGACAATATTATTTTTACTTTAATCTGACCTCAATTGGCTAGATGTAGTGGATTTAACAAATTATACTCTGATTCTCAGATGGAGGACATGGGTTTTTTGCATCACCCCTGCATGGTGGGTGGCCCTACATTCCTAAAATGTTCTTGAATGGACTCTGCCCCAGAGGGTCTATTGGCTGAGAAAACAGTTGGATTTTTCACGAGCGTTTCATAATTGCAGTCACTTTGGTTGTGACATGGCTTCCCTCCTCTCCCCAGTCACCCTGTGAGGTGTGTCAGGCAAAAAGAGTATGAATGGGCAAGGTCACTCAATAAATTTGAAAGCTGAGTGGAGAGTCTCCCAAGACTTAGTCCAACACTTTAGGTACTACGCCACACTGTTTGTTGTGGCATCCATATGAGTCTTTAAACATGTTAATGTTCCACGAGCATTTCATGAGAGAAGAATTTGGTTTCTTTTTGTATCTACAAATTTTAGCTATTTCCATCGTTAATGTATTTTCAGATTTTCACAAATTCTTTCAGTCATCTGGCCACAATACAGAAAACACTGCAACTAGTTCTCTAAGCTTTCCAGTTTTTCTCCCATGACTTCCAAGAACGGCCCCACAAAACACATGATAGCTAAAATCCTATTGCTTGGTGTAGTAAGTCATGCTAGAGTAGTCCTATTTGACGCAATGGAATGTACAGAGGAGTTGATTCACCAGATCTCTGATGATTCAGTGGGCCTATTCTAACATTACTTTCTACATTAAGCAACAGAATTTAAGCCAATAAGCTACTTAACTTCCAATACAGGAGAATTTTGCTAGCAATCCATAGTGTCCTTCAGGGATTTGCATCTCCAAAATAAGGAAGTGAAAGGGCCTGCTGAGCACTTATAACCTCTTAGTTTTATCTAGATGAGCTCTCCGGTCATTAATATGCAGGACCAAATTGTCCACTTAGTCTGGAATTTTCTAACATAGCCTAATTGTTGGAGAAAACTAAGTTAGGAAAAGCAAATCAATGGGCACCTGTTTCATTGTCCATGGTGGGGTGGCAGCTGAACCCTTTCCTACATTAACAATGCACAAAAGGGGTTGACTCCAGGAGGACAGTGCTCTGCTCCCATATCACCAAAGCTGGTCATGTATGTACTAGCTTAAATAAATGTAACTTTTTTTTAAAAAAAAATCTGCATGTGAGGTTTAATGATAAGAGTGTTGAACTGGGACCGAATCTCTGGATATGTTGGGGGGGGGGGGAGAGAGAGAGAATCTGTGGAGCAGTTCCTCTTGCACCTGTAGTTGCATCCCCCAAAACCCTGTGGGTCTGTGTATTTGTAGTTCCTTCCATCCTCTCTTTGAATGTGTGTGGGGAGACAGGTTTGCCATATCCTCTCTTCAGTTCTTTCTCTGTGTGTGTGTGTGTTTCTTCCCATCTGTGTGCCTATTTGTTTGCTTGTCTCTGTCTTTCCTCTTTCTGAGTCCGATTGTCACAAAGAAAGCATGTTGTGAACAGACATTCCCATATGGCAATCCTTTTGTGATGGTATCCAGAAACTCTCAAAATTCCAGATGCACCTGTGGAGCCAGGAAGGTTGAGGACCCCTGGTTCAATTCAGAGAGGCTTTTCAGTGTAATTAAGTTTGGGGTGTTTTATGTTTGTTTGTTTTGCAACAGAAGGAATATACAAATGCATGGAAAAAGACATGATCTGGACAAAAGTGAAGAATATACTTAGTTTTCCAAGGCATGTATTAGTACCTATCTCTGCATGTACATGACCATGTCATGTAACACTAGAAACAGTAGATACTGTCTTATGACGATACCTTCATCATTCATATCGGAATACAGCAAACTAGAGAAATAGGAAACTCTAATCTCATTTAGGAGCTTTTTAGCTTTAGGCGGCACTTCTATATACATTGTCTTGGAACAAAGCCATGATGGGACTTACTTCCAAGTAAAAATAGCACTTGTGTTGCTATTTTGAATTAAGGTCTAGACTTGATTTGTGTTTCTCATCTGTCATCTTCCATTTGTATACCAGATTCATTCTCAGTTACATTATAATGTTCCGACTGGTTTTCCTCTCTGTTATCCGATATCTCTTTGGGAATCCAATCCATATCTTCATTCAGAGTTATTTTGGTCAAAGCTTCCTGGAGAGTTACACTAGTGCTTACTTCATCAGGCATCTCACCCAACTCATTCTTGATGACGTTTAAGTCCCCTTGATTCAGTTTGTCTTCTAGTACTTCTTGCTTCGATAAAGCATCATAATCTTCTGGAATCTTCATGTCTTGCTCAATAGCTCTTGTCTATTAATGGAAATTGATTCATACACATGAGCACAGACCATGTCACCACGAAACCCACCTTTTTAAAAACAATTTTAAAAAATATGTTTACATATTTGAACGTTAAAGCTAGCAACGTATCATTATTAACGTATAAATGGTTCAAATGATTCATAAAATAAAAGAGATTGGATTAAATGTAGGCTTAATTCTTATTCCACATATCAAGAACCAACAGATTGTTTTAATGAATATGTTTCTCTCTTAGGAAAATACTGTTTTTTCATATCTCCAAAAGAATATTCTGCTTCCCCTGAAAACAGGAAAAAAAAGTCTTAACCAGTGAAAGCCTGTTATTCTCATGGAAAAGAAAAAAAATGCTCCTCATAGCATTTTCTCAACATCTGTTCTTACTGAATATTCACTTTTCACCACTCTTGGGAGGCTATCCTAATCTTGGACTCCTTGCTCTCCATAATTCTCCAGAGTCAGGGTTGAGTTTTTGATTATAGCTTCCAAATACCCCCAGCCAGCAGGGCCTATAGCTAGACCAATTGGGAGGTTCTTATAATCTTTAAAAGAATGATGTATTCTTTATGAATGTATGGTCTCTACACACAAACACCATTTAAAGATGACCTAACAACCACCTCACTGCAGTTTTGTGTCCAGTGCAGGTACTTTCTTTGACTTGTTCACTTAGCCAGCTTCAAGACTGGCTGGGAGCTTCAGCTTTACAGGATATAGCTTTATCTAAAAGACTAAATTCCAGTTCACCCAGTTCATCATATAATGTCTTACTGTTTGCAAGAAGAACAGAGGTTCACCAGATAAAGCATTTCATTGTATTGCTGCCTGTCCCATTTCAGACAAGTGGCAAAGGTATGTGTCTGAATATTTTGTCTGACTATGGAAAATACCCTAAGTAGTTGCACCAATCAGTTAACTAAAGCCAACCAAGGAGATCTACCTTCACTCAGGAAGGACTGCACTACATGGAGGATGAGAATCTTCTTCCAACCAGGAGGTAGTACTCTTGATTTGGCCCCAGTTGACTGTTTCATTGCCTAAGGAGCTGACTAAAGTTCATTGCCCAGTTTTCCGATTCAGAGATGGCCACGTCTTCGGATGCTTCTGCTTCCAGCCACCCAGAAGCTAAATACCCAAGTATGAAGCAATGGGAAAGACACTGAGTGCAGTCCTTTATCTGCGGGGATGGAAAAGGACAACAAAAGCTATATTCTCTGAAGTGAAACCTGACATCTGAAGCTGATTCTACAAGTTTGCAGCCTCCATTTTGGACTTCACTTTAAATTAAGAGATATGGCCTTTAAATCATTTTTCATGGATGGTGAGAGGGAGATTAAATTGTATGTGTGTCTCTGAGGGAGATGGAGAGAGGGAGAATGAGGTAGGGCAAAACTTTCTTTTCAGAGGTACTTTGTTTCTCAATCTGCAATCCATTCTATATTCCCTTACACCCAAGTAAGCCTTTTAGGGTAGTACTTTGTCTTCTGCTGCTCAGAGTGTGAGTTGAAAACAGAGCAGCGAGACAACACAGAAGTAATGACTAGAACATATGGCAGTACTCCCTATATTAATAGAAAATAGAAAGAGTTGGAGTATAGGGGAGTCAAGACCTTTTTCTACCTAAGGCAGAGCACCAAATGGTACATTTGTTCACCCAAATCAAGGTGCCCCACACTGCTTTGCAGGAGAGCTTATCCTGACTTGTGTGGCAAGGGGGCAGGGGGGAATCCTTCATACTCTTCCTGATGTAAGCCCCTTCTGTGATACTTCACTAATGTGTCTGACTGGAAACAGAGGATATGTTTCCTAAAGCAATATGGTAGCTTATAACTATCATTTTAACTCTCTTCTTAAAAGAGTCTCCAGTAAAATGTATTTTTAGGTCACGCTGAGAGGGCGCGACTGCCACAAGATCACCAAATGTGTTTCATGGCCAAGTATGAATATGGCGTCAGGTCTCCTAGTTGAACACTAATCACCACATCCACTGGCTCTCAATATCACTCTGAAAAATCTCCATAAAATAATAATTGTAATTAAATTGACAAAATAAATCATCCCAAGAGTGTCTTATCAGTCTAGTTCAAAATTCATTGGAAAATAAAATATAATTTTCAATTAAGCGAATGGTATACAGAGGTATGGAATATAGCTACCGTGTTTCCTCGAAAATAAGACAGGGTCTTATATTAATTTTTGCTCCAAAAAACGCATTAGGGCTTATTTTCAGGGGATGTTTTATTTTTTCATGTACAACAATCTACATTTATTCAAATACAGTCATGTCATCTTCTTCTGGTTGCTGCACAATGGTGGAGGGCGGGGTTTCACTTAACTCGGGCTTATTTTTGGGGTAGGGCTTATATTATGAGCATCCTGAAAAATCATCCTAGGGCTTATTTTCAGGTTAGGTCTTATTTTCAGGGAAACAGGGTATTAATGACAAATTAACATGTAGTATTAAAGTAAAGAAAGCAGTGCTTAAAAGGTATACTTTTGGGGAGATTTTATGGATTATGTATTAATAAAGGGGAAGGGAAGAGCACCATTGCAAGAAATGTTACAATTTTGGAAGGGGAATCCTTGAAATAAAGGAAAAGGTCAAGCTGTCTCCATTGGTCCCGGTAGGGGGGAGCACGTTGTTTGAATTTGTTTTGTGTATAATTATTGTGTTTTATTTGTTTGTTGTTCTTTTGATTTTACTATATGTTTTCATTTAATAAAATAAAGTTTTTAAAAAATAATTGTCCATGGATTATAGTGCAAGTACTGACTTATTCTTCTCACTCTATCTAGACTACAGTTCACCTCAGTTATTGCAATGGTAACCTGAACATTGCTTTAAAAAAAGTTTCCATTAAAGGTTAAAGATTCAGACCTTCAGCTGTTTTTCTGATTTCTGGGCAAGCAGAAGAGCTTCTGCTTTTAACTTTTCTGTCTGTTCCAGTTCTGCACGAGCTTCTTCATTTTCACATTCTAACTGCATCCTCTGCATCTTTCTCGACAAAAGCATAAAGCAAAGAAAACTTGAGGGGGCATGGGGAAAAATGAATGGGAAGTTAGTCACTTCGAGAAGGGCTTTCCTGAATGTTTGCATTTCAGAAAGAAAAGATGTCACCTTTTCTTCTTCATTTATTTTTTTCTTGTAGCTGTAAATCCAGTGTGCCAGGAAACTGATTGGATCCACTGGCTGGCGGTCTGCTATTTCAGCAAGTCCCTCAGCTAAGCATTTTCCAACACTTCTCTTGAGGTATTCAACATCCATTCCCATCTTGCACAGAACCCTGTGTGGATAAAATGGATTGGATTAGCTCTTACTGCATTATGATAATGTTCTGATCTGGCAACTAAAATTACCTCTGTTAAGATTATTCTTGAAAAAGAAGCTGTGCCCTATCTCCAAGCAGCAATAAGCTGTGTTGGCACAGAATAAGTGTCAAATTCCAAATTGAGACAATACCTTTATTTTACATGATCTAAACAGATGTGTGTCTGCTGTCAGTGCTATCTTCATGTCAGCGCTTTCAGCTGGAAAACTCTGGTGAGCATTCATTGTCTTTTCAAAGCGCATTTTGTTTTTATTTCACTACAAACACAGAATGGTGTATGTACGTACACCACCAAGCAAATTAAAGTACGGAGACTGCCTTGGTCGCCCTGTATGATGACCTTTGCTGAGAGAGAGACAGGGGGAGTGTGACCCTGTTGATACTCCTGGACCTCTCAGCGGCTTTCGACACCATCGACCATGGTGTCCTTCTGGATAGGCTGGCTGGGTTGGGAGTTGGGGGCACCGCTTTAAGGTGGTTCCGCTCCTTCCTAGCTGACCGTGTCCAGAGGGTGGTGCTGGGGGACAGGTGCTCTGTCCCATGGCGTTTATGTCATGGAGTTCCTCAGGGCTCGATACTGTCCCCCATGCTGTTTAACATCTACATGGAACCGCTGGGAGAGGTCATCAGGAGGTTTGGGCTGAGGAGTCAGCAATATGCTGACAACACTCAGCTCTACCTCTCGTTTTCCACCAATCCAGGTGAGGCGGTTTCTGTGCTGAACTCGTGTCTGGACCTGATAATGGACTGGATGAGGGTTAATAAATTGAAACTCAATCCAGACAAGACGGAAGTGCTGTTAGTGGGTGCTTCGCCAGACTGCCTGGAGGGCCATTTCCCTGCCCTGAATGGGGTTACACTCCCTCTAGGGGACAGGGTCCGCAGCCTGGGGGTGCTCCTGGACCCCAGTCTAACTCTGGAAGCCCAGGTGGACTCGGTGGCCAGGGGCGCATTCCTTCAGCTGCGGAAATTATACCAGCTACGGCCCTACCTGGACGAGCGGAGTCTCATGACAGTTACACACGCACTGGTAACATCTCATATAGATTACTGCAATGCGCTCTATGTGGGGCTGCCTTTGAAGACGGTCCGGCGACTGCAACTGGTCCAGAATCGAGCTGCGCAGCTGGTGAGTGGTGGGGCCGCTAGGGGACATATCAGGCCAATTCTGTTTAAATTACATTGGCTACCAGTTGCTGCCCGGGCCCAATTCAAAGTGCTTGTTTTGACCTATAAAGCCCTAAACGGCTTGGGCCCTGGATACCTGAAGGACCGCCTCCTTCCATATGAACCTACCCGGCAGTTAAGATCTAGCCAGGGGGCCCTTTTGAAAGAGCCGTCCCTCAAGGAGGTAAGAGGGATGGCTTGTAGACAAAGGGCCTTTTCGGCAGCTGCCCCCAGACTATGGAACGCCATCCCAGTTGAGATTCGTCTGGCGCCGACGCTGATGACATTTCGGCGCCAGGTCAAAACCTTCCTGTTCCAGAAGGCTTTTAATTGAAATAATATCAACTGTGGGTCCTGATGGCAATTTTTAGAGTATATATTTTAATTGTATTTTAATTGTTTTATCTTTTTAATTGTATTTTAATTGTTGTAAGCCGCCCAGAGACCTTTGGGTAGAGTGGGTGGCATATAAGTTAAATAAATAAATAATAAATGGTGCCCTTCTGCCAGCACACTACTCTGTGTGAAACAAGGCTGCTATCATGTGATTCCCACATGCTAAGAAGCAGTTAGGAAGGTAAAGGGCACCATACAGACAAAGTGGAGCAGCAGAGGGAGGATGAAAAGACTGGATCAGCTACTTCATATTTACACAACACATAGCACGTATCAGACTGGGTGTAAAATTATGTGCAAGCTCAGGGAAGAGGTTACAAAAAGTGGATTGAATAGAATATAATACAGAACGAACGGTGGCCTCCATGAAATCTTGCATGGAATTACAGAAAAGATGTTTACAAATATTCTACATTCAAAAGCTTGAAGCTTCAACAGGTGATGTTATGTTTTTAGGTTTCATCCGAGATAATCTCTAGGAATGCAGAGGGAAGGGAGAGGGAAGTAAAATTTGATTTCTTTATTTTTCAAAATATAAAATCCATTTCTAGACTCAGAAATGCTTTCAACTTAGGATAAAGCTCATTGTATTTATGGGTAGAAAACAGGTAGGTAATCTTTCAAATAGGCTTTAGATGATTTTAGATGCTGGACTGAGTAATATATACTAATATGGAGTGTTCTTGTTATGGCTAAAACAGATCTCTTTACTTATTTGAGTATCTTGGACAGCAATTCTTATAATAATTTCCCAAGAAAGAACATTTTAACAGTGTATCACAGATGAGGGTACTGAAACTACATATAAACTACACAAACACCAATTCTAAATATGATGAAACATAAAATAGATGAAGCCTTACCTGTCACCAGATCAAAATCAGCTTTGGAGTATAGGATACAAAAATGTTAAGCAAATAGAAAAGGCTTCAAAATTTTGTGAGCATTAATGAGTTCCTTAAAAAAAAGTTTCAAAAATTGACTAAAAAAACAGAGATACCTTTTTTAAAAAACAGATTATGCTAATAAATACATAAATCCCTGAATTTGTTCAGAAATGCATGTGGGACAATCATTCTATTTAAAAAAAGTTCATAAAATCACATTGATACTATTTCTTGAACATTTTATGTATTGTTTTCAGCAGCCCAGGCAAACTCCCCCTTTCCCTTCCCCTACAAACTACATTCATCGGGGTAGGTTGCAAAATTATTTTGATCTCCTTTTAAGCTTTGTTAATTTAAAAACTCTCACCCAGACTATTCAGCTAAGGGCTCGCGATCACGCAGGAACTCTGCCTCCCCGTTGCCTAGCAACTGGACGCATCGCTCCTGAACTTCCTACCCACCAACATTACGTCACAAAGCTTCGCTTTTACGAAGCGGGGAGCGGCCATCTGATTGGTTTAGCGGCCGAAATCTGTTACTCGGGAACAAGACCCATTGAAAATAATGTGACTTACTTCTCGGTGAACACGTATATAGGGATTGCGTGAGAACTTGTGCACTCTCTCTTTTCGCTTCTCTGGGCCACAGCGATACGAGGCAAAATTAATCTGTTATGCTTTCTTCGGCAGGCTAGGAAAGACTAATTGGACGCCACTTCTTCCTTTG
Organism: Intellagama lesueurii; assembly: GCA_037013535.1. Classification (NCBI taxonomy): domain Eukaryota; kingdom Metazoa; phylum Chordata; class Lepidosauria; order Squamata; family Agamidae; genus Intellagama; species Intellagama lesueurii. The sequence continues at coordinate 161,616,618 of JBAJHW010000003.1, read as the reverse complement.
AATTGGGACCTCCATATTATTTTAATATTTTACATATTACAGGAGAAAGAAGTGCAACATACAAAAAAAAACCTGTTTATACAAATGAATAGGATTTGGAAGTATTTGTTGCCTTGAGGACTGGCATTGGGAGGAGCCAATTTAGGTGCATTATCTGCTGGCCAAAATATGTTCTGTGTTGTTTTACAAAAAGTCTCAAACAGACTCTTGACACATTTTAAAACTGAGGTGTGTGTGATAATTTCCACTGGAACATCTTCACCAACTGTTTACTCTGAGAATAAAAGAAGCTGTATTTGCCCTGTAGGAATTACAAAATCCACAGCTGGATGCCTCAGAAACAGTATTAGGATCAATCACAGTGCTTCAAAATAGTGAGCAAGTCTTCAAATTATCTAAAACTTTTCACCAGGTTGGATGTTAAGGGGATGGAGGAGCAAGGAGAAAGTGGCTTGATTTAGAAACAAAAAGACTTCACTTTTTGGTCGAGTAAGCACTGATACCTTGCTATAGCAAAACTGTGACAATTTTTAAGTTGATTAATGTTTTCTGAACTTTTATTCAAAACATAGTGGGCAACCTCCAGAGGGCTGAGGACAACACATGGTCACCCCCAAACCTCAGAGGGCCTCACTCTCTCCTGCCCTCCATTTCTCCCAAGTTTTACAATTTTTTTTAGCCCATAAAGGCTTCCTCATGCTCTCTGTACTCATTAATTTTTTTTTAATTTGTGGGGAGGGGGAGAAAAATGGGATTTTGGAGTGCCCCAAACATGTCAGAATTGCCTCCTGAGCTGTCTGGGTCGGAGACACAATTTTAGAAGTTGTTGAATATTGCCTATCCCTGATTTAAAGGACAGTGATTTATAAGAACAAAACAGTTCATCAGTTTTTTCTTTTTATTTGTGTTATTGTCTAGTGTTTATATAAATTTTATAATTTTATATTTTTTTGCTGTACACCACCCAGAGTAGTGATTGCTAGTTGGGTGGTAAACAAACAAACAAACAACTAGAAAAATAGTTTTAATGTGAACTGCAAGAAACAATAGCCATGGTTTTATGCAGGTGGCATGGTGAACATAACTTTAATAAAATTTATAAATGTTTTAAATGTATGATGCCTATATACATAAAAATACCACAGATTCTTGTCTGGCATCATCATCTCTGTATTGAAAGGAATTGCCAGGCCAGTTCTTTCATTTGTGTTAGAATCTATGGCTTTTACAGTTCTCCATTAATCAAAAAATAGTTGGTCCCTGTTTATAGCTCACTGGTAGGGATTAAGGCTTATCTACATGGGATGGTTTGGAGCGGGCTCAATAAAACTTCCTCTGCTTTGTTGAGGGGCAAAGGAAGAAAAAAAATTACCACTGTATTACGGCAACTCTGATATGCTGCATATTAAAAAATTGTAAAAAATTGAAAATTTCCTCCTGGAAGTGGGAGGAGACAGGAGAGGGAAACAAGCCCACCCCCACCCCCCTTTGTGACTTGTCTTAAAGATCAGGTCAATAACTTGTCCTCTGCAGAATTCACCACTTGCTGGCAAACCAAACAGTGGTCTAAATGCACCCTTAGCTACTTTCCCAGGATTCTCAATGCAAAGTCCAGTGCAAGCGGAAAGCTTGCTGAGTACCTACCCCACAGAGTTTGGGTTGAATTTAAACAATCAGCATGTCATGTTTGTTGTAGAAGAAAGCATGAATATTGTGGCATAATTGGAAAATCCACCAATTCTTTTTTTTTTTAATTAGAATTTATCCAGGAAGTTCATACTGTCTGCAATACAACTCAATTTTACAAATTAACAGCCAACCATGAATATTTAGTATTAAGAAATGCAGCATGGGAGGGAAAAGACGTTTTTAAACTGTAATCGGGTTCATTAATGTGTTTAGGCAATTCCTCATCGTGTAAATGAAATGACATCAACGGAGTATCATTAAACATATTTTTATTAACTACATCAACTGGTTGTTGCTTTTTTGAATTCTTGTTAACTTCAAACTACAACTTTTCAAGTGAAACATCATATAACAAAGATAATGACTTATTTAACATTTCTTCTTCTAAGAGTGATATGTTCTCGAAAACTTTTCTTGGTCGTTGGGGTTCCTCAGATTGCCGCTCCAGACAGCACATATGGTCCTGCAACATGGGTGTCGGGACCATTCGCCTTCCCTCGGCTTCTTGTTCAATTGGAGAGGTCTCTGCTGATTTACAAACTTCATAGGACCGCGTTCCCGAGGGAATACTAATACCGTCCATTCTTCTGAAGCAAGCCCTTCTATTATTGGCTTTGTTCCTAACTTTTCATCACCTCTCTCTTTCGCCCCGACTGCTTCTCCTTTTATAATTCCCCTTTTTATATCTGTTTTCGGTATTTTAAATATCTTAGCATCATCAGATTTATTATTTTCCCAATTCTCCTCACACACTGTCACTTTCTCCGTTTCTCCTGACTGACCGGGTTTTTCCTCTGTCCTTCAAAAAACGTTTACCTCCTGTCGAACCTTTCCTCCTGACTCCTCCCCTTTTCCCCTCGCTCCTAACTCCTTTATCCCTTCTTTGATCTCGTGCACAGCTGCCTCCTGTTCCTTATCTATCCCTTCCCTGGGCATCTTCAAATGCCAATTGAAAACCTGGTTGTTTAAGCAAGCCTTCCCTCCATCCACTGTTTGAATTTTGGTTTCTTGTGTTCTTTCCATCTTGGATCATTGTGTGTGTGTTGTTGTTGTTTTTTAAGTAACATACTGTCATTTTAAATTGTAATTTTGTTATATGTTATGTTGTTACCCGCCCAGAGTAGTCTATATGACTAGATGGGCGGGCTAAAAATGCAATAAATAAATAAATAAATAAATTCCAACTCTTCTATCCCTTTTTCTACCTCTTGTCTCTTTATTTCTTTTTCCTCTGTCCCTTCCTCTGGATTATCCTTTCCGCATGTTTCTCCTTCCCTCTTAGACTGTTGAGGGGACGGCACACTCTCCATCTGTTTTGTCTCCTGTTCACATAAACTAGACAGAGAATACCAAATAAGTATGTTTTCACAGCTCACAGTGTCTGAGCTGATTATATGATTAAATATTAATGAACAAATCTACCATTGTTGCAACTTCATAAGTGTACATTTTGAGAATGATTCAGCTCAGGCCAAGCCAATACATTTTGCTCTTTAAAGCAAAGGACAGGATGGTATTCTCTTCCTTTGCATATACTCGTACAACAGGTGAGCAGACTGGTAATTGACTCATATTTGAGCACTGGTGAAATGGAGTTTGTCCTCCACTGCACCTTAGGGATGCAAGACAGGTTGTATAGCTCCTGTAGCCCTCTCTTTTAAAACCCTGCTGCAATTCTCCATGCAGGATCTGGCAACTGAGACAGCTACCTCACTCTGCCTAATGAGAGGCCCATTCTGGATCTAGCAAAGGGCAATCACTCTTTGCTACTTTTAGTTTGAAGAGTTAAGCATGTGAGTGACTCCTACTGAAATCCAGTGACTCCATCCCCCCTTTTTTCTTCTAACTGTAACTACAAATGGTAACTAAGTTAAAAAAAAACTTTTTTTCTACTTTAAATGTCAGGGCTGGAGCTTCCGGGCCACATTTCATCTGTTAGTACCAGGAATTAGCTAAGACCATCGATCACTCATGATGGATTTTTTGGAGCCAGAACCTGGATACAAGCAGACAGTAGTTTTCAAGGGATCATTGCAGAAGGAAGCTACTTCCATTTCAGCTGACACATCCATGCTGCCTGCCTTTAATCTGCTCACTTGTTTTGCACTTAAGCTACACACCTCTTAAAATGGATGGAACCCCAGGGAAGTCTAGCCCCTAGTCCCAGTCAGAATTGAGTTACTTCGAAGTCAGTTAAAAGGCTACAGATTGAAATTGGTAGAATTACAGCAAATCTAAGAAAATGGGACTTCCATACCAATGTAGTCCTTTGAGAGTGGGGAGGAGAACAGGAAACCTCACACCTATGTCAGTGTATTCTATGTCCCTCAACATGTACCATGGAGGAGGCTAGCTGCCCGAAATGCTCTTGATGTTGACTGTTATAGGGCCAATATTAACTGATATATTTATTAATTTTACTGTGGTGCTTTTGTCACACAAAAAAAGAGAAAGATCCTGCCATATTTTCCAGTGGGAGGTATTTTGTAACATCAGTTGTATGGAGGCGGGGAGAGAACTGGGGATCCTTGGGAAATAGCCATCTTCCCTTCCAGGCTGGGGACCTCATTTTGTGTCTCTCATCAATGGCACCTTGGTACAATCCCGTCACCTTGTGATAAAATCACTTGAGACCCTTTCATCAGTTGATAAAATCACTTGAAGAGCCTTTTGTCAGTTGACTATTTGAGGACCGACCATATGGTGTTTTGTGTTTTGTTTGAGTTTTACTGTCAAGTTGTAACAGCATCTCAGGCTGCTTTACAACAACACAGAAAAGAAAACTACTCTTTGATATTTTTTGAGCTGTGAGTGTAGTATCAATGTTACATTACTTGTTAAAATAAAGCTAGAGGGTTTTTAAACCTGCCTTCTTCCTCACAGATAGTTAAAATATTCTTTTCACAAATAGAGTAATGGACAGATACACATATCACTTGCATTCTGTGTCACACTCGCATAGAAAGGGCAGGTGTATATTTTTACTCTCTCTATAGAGATATCTGACAAAAAATTAATGCAATAGAACAGTTTCAACCTAGCAGAGAGAAAAGAGTAAGCTATAAAAATTCATCACATTTTTTTTTAAAAATGCATACAAAATAAAAGCAGTATCAGCTAACGGAGGGAGGGAGATACAAAATCTTCAGGGAGATAACTGCAACACAGATAGAACAGTGGTCCGTTGCTAGGATACCAAAGAAAAGCATCCAGACTTAACTGTTTGCTTCTCCAGGTACCCACAGAGCTTATTTGTATACATGAAGCTAGACTGAAGAAAACACCATTAGGAATACCCTTGAAACCTCTTCAGAGGGGTGTAAGTATGCTTTTAGACATGTACCCTTTTCATATTTTTACATACATCTGTTGGTCAAATGGCAGTTGAGCAGCTTCTAATTTGAAACTGTAGCAAGAGACTCCAAAGTGAGGGATAGTTCACAAACCAATTTCTGACATGCTAAAGTCACCATCGGACCAATTCATCCTGTGAAGTATTATTTCTGTGTTATTGTGCAGATCTTATTTATTTTAACAGGAACCATGTGAGAAGAATGGATAGTGTTAAATAAGTACATGTATGATTCCCCCCCCCCCCCCTGTAAAAGGCTTGTGGCTTTTAAATTTTAGAAAGAAATTATTTAAATTATACTTCTTCCTGCTCTGATATCAACCCTAATTTCTTCATTTATTTCAGTGTGTAGGCAATTTTTATGATCCACAAAATTGCTTGAAGCAGTTTCTGAGGTGTTAAAAATACGGAAGTATAATGGAAATCTGTGACTCAGAATTTTTTCCCCCCCAGATCCATAAGTGTTAATTTTAGTGCTTTGAGAAGAAGCTATGGAAGCTGCCTACCTCAAAAAATGCTTAGGCACGTGCTTATCAGAGGGTCTTGCTGAGGTGGCAGAACGTCGACCTGCAGATCCAATACAGTACTTGGCCTTCTGGATTTACAAATATAAGAAAAATATGGTTGAAGAACTACAGGTAAGACCTCTGCTTCTAAACTCCCTACTGTTAGGATCTTCAAAGATTACTTGGAGTGGATGATGTGACTCTTCAGATGTTCCTAGACTATAACTTGAAATTCTTGATTATTGGCTTGATAGGGCTGATAGAAGTTGTAGTCCAACAACATTTGAAAGGCTGTACTTTGTCCACCCCCTGCTATAAATGCCTAACTGGGAGTAAATCCCATTACATTCAGATGTTTACTTCTGATTGAAAGAATTGTACTGTATGACTCCAGTACTCTCAGCCAGTCTGTAAAAGGCAATTTCTGGAGCTTTTTGATAACTCAGGGAAATGATAAAATATGAAACAATTTCCATTTTCCTCTTTTTTTTAAAAAAATGCCCTGTTAGAGGAAGCTGGACAGGGAAGAATTGGAGCGAATGCGGGAAGAGGCCCAAAAAGAAATGGAAATGTTAGAAAGAATGAAAGAAGAAGAACTTTTGATTCAGCAGAAGCTTGAAGAAGAGAGGCAGGTAAGATAAGACACACAAAAGAAGTATATCTTTAGTGTCCTCTTTCTTCAATTTCCACACATTATCAAGCTGGGGGTTGGGATGCAAAGTTTCATGTTATATCACTTCAGACTACAGGAGGGTGTTCCCTCATATCAAACATTATTTTATTTAATAAAATAATGTATATACTGGTTTTGGGCCCTGAAAAGGGTCTTCAAAATGATTTTCAACATTAAAATAATAGTAATAATAATACCATGAACTGAGAAAATTCATGAAAACAGGCCAACAAAATTAATCTCCAGCAAGTATGAATTAAAACCAATTTAAAAAGACATATAAAAGTTTCTGAATTGCTTGTACAGAAATTGTTAATGATAACAAATATCTCCAAATTGTACTGTCATGCAAAATAATAATAATAATAATAAAAGATGGCAATATCTTTGTTAAATCAAGAATATATCAAAAACAGGGAAGCTTTTGAGGTTTTCAGGAAAGTCCTACAGATATGGTGCCCCAACCATGAAAGCTCTGTGCTTTCGGGAATAAACTAGCCTAGACTTTTCTCCCTGGCAAAGATAAAACCCAAGGTGCAAGTAGGAATGTAGGCAGATATCATTAGAAACAGCGAAAATGTTCACCACCATTATTTCAGTAGCCTAAAGGAAATTAATGCACCGAGCACATCGAATTACATCTTCCCCACTACTTTAAAGCATATATCATAAAACCTAAAAGGAACTGTTATATGGGGGAAGACATATGGTACAGGAAACTTTTTAAAAAGTGGAGTAAAGAAAACTGGACACTTTCTCCTGGGTTGGCAAAAGTGCTTGTTTGCTTACACAAGAGATTATGTGGCATGATCCAAGGCTATATTATTATTATTTATTATTATTATTTTCATTTATATGCCACCTTTCTCCTGATAAAGGGACCCAAGGCGGCTCATAATATTAAAAGGAATAGAATTAAAAACATAGTAAGTTAAATATTTTTTTAAAAAAATTAAATTATATACTAATTAGTTAATTATATGATGAAATGTGTTTTTATATAGATGTTATCTGAGTGCAGAACTAAAACATCCTAGCCAGTGTTTAGGGGACACCACCAACCACCAAAGCAAAAACATGCTTCCAGAAGTGAAAAAAACTGATTTTTGTCCCTGAAATCTCTGCAGTGGCTTGGGGGCTGAAGCAAAAATGCCCTTGTGGACCACAGGTAGCCTGTGGGTCACATTTTGCCCAGCCTTGATATAAAGCACAAGTCTGCTATGCACACATCTGGATGTTGATAATGTATTTTGGACACTGTCATAGAGTAGCCACCACAGGATAGGGAGGAGTCATAGAATATTGTTTGTGAGTATATGCTAGTGCAACTAAATACCTCTTTTTGCAGGCTATTTTCCAACAGTGAACTTTGGCTGATGCAATGGAAGCTTCCCACCTCCCCACCACAGTTCTCCATGTATCCCCAAAACTATAAAACCCCCAGGAGCTCTATTTTAGGTATTGTGAGGAATACAGAGGGGAGAAGAAGAAAGAAGGTTGTGTTGCCCTGGCATCCAGCTTCTGGCGCAGCGCATGTTGGATTTTACCCATAAAAAGGCAAACTGATGAGACTAGGACATAAACTTACCCATTTGAAATTAGTTTTCTTCTCCAAGAAAATACCTCTCATGCAGAAATGGGAATAAATCTCCCCAATGAAGCTGAATTGTTATTAAATTATTTCACCAAATTCCGCCCCCCATAAATAAGATGATCATTTGTAAATTATTTCCTCTCAGAAACCTCCTGCTCACATACTGTCAACATACACTAAGAAAACACACATATAAACCACAGACTTCACTCTATCAGTGCAGAGACAACCATGTCTCATGGCAGGCGACCTTCACAGGCACTGTGTTGCCTATCTCTCCTTGAAAGAGCCTAAATCTCTCTTTTTTAATATAATATTTTATTAGTTTTTCACTATATCTACATTCAATTCATGCTTGTTAAACATCGTGTTACATGGGTTTGCTTATAATTATCTATTTTCGCGTTTTGGTGATTTAATCAGTATACGATGTTCTCAAAATCCTCTAGTAAAATACCTAATAAAAGCAATTCTAGTTTCAAATCTATATAGTTTTAAGGCAATTTAATCGACCGACTTTGTATTTTATACCAATAATAACTAAATAAATTCCTTTGTTGTTGTTTAGTCGTTTAGTCGTATCCGACTCTTCATGACCCCATGGACCAGAGCACGCCAGGCCCTCCTGTCTTCCACTGCCTCCCGGAGCTGGGTCAAATTCATGTTGGTAGCTTCAATGACACTGTCCAACCATCTCATCCTCTGTCGTCCCCTTCTTCTCTTGCCTTCACACTTTCCCAACATCAGGGTCTTTTCCAGGGAGTCTTCTCTTCTCATGAGATGGCCAAAATATTGGAGCCTCAGCTTCAGGATCTGTCCTTCCAGTGAGCACTCAGGGTTGATTTCCTTTAGAATGGATAGGTTTGTTCTCCTTGCAGTCCAGGGGACTCTCAAGAGCCTCCTCCAGCACCACAATTCAAAAGCATCAATTCTTCGGCGGTCAGCTTTCTTTATGGTCCAGCTCTCACTTCCATACATCACTACAGGAAAAACCATAGCTTTGACTATGCGGACTTTTGTTGGCAAAGTGATGTCTCTGCTTTTTAAGATGCTGTCTAGGTTTGTCAACGCTTTCCTCCCAAGAAGCAGGAGTCTTTTAATTTCGTGGCTGCTGTCACCATCTGCAGTGATCATGGAGCCCAAGAAAGTAAAATCTGTCACTGCCTCCATATCTTTCCCTTCTATTTGCCAGGAGGTGATGGGACCAGTGGCCATGATCTTAGTTTTTTTGATGTTGAGCTTCAGACCAATTTTTTGCACTCTCCTCTTTCACCCTCATTAAGAGGTTCTTTAATTCCTCCTCACTTTCTGCCATCAGAGTGGTATCATCTGCATATCGGAGGTTGTTGATATTTCTTCCGGAAATCTTAATTCCGTCTTGGGATTCATCGAGTCCGGCCTTTCGCATGATTTATTCTGCATATAAGTTAAAGAAGCAGGGGGACAATATACAGCCTTGTCGTACTCCTTTCCCAATTTTGAACCAATCAGTTGTTCGATATCCAGTTCTAACTGTTGCTTCCTGTCCCACATATAGATTTCTCAGGAGACAGATAAGGTGGTCAGGCACTCCCATTTCTTTAAGAACTTGCCATAGTTTGCTGTGGTCCACACAGTCAAAGGCTTTTGCATAGTCAATGAAGCAGAAGTAGATTTTTTTCTGGAACTCTCTGGCTTTCTCCATAATCCAACGCATGTTAGCAATTTGGTCTCGAGTTCCTCTGCCCCTTCGAAATCCAGCTTGTACTTCTGGGAGTTCTCGGTCCACATACTGCTGAAGCCTACCTTGTAGGATTTTGAGCATAACCTTGCTAGCGTGTGAAATGAGTGTAATTGTACGGTAGTTGGAGCATTCTTTGGCACTGCCCTTCTTTGGGATTGGGATGTAGACTGATCTTTTCCAGTCCTCTGGCCACTGCTGAGTTTTCCAAACTTGCTGGCATATTGAATGTAGCACTTTAACAGCGTAATCTTTTAAGATTTTAAATAGTTCAACTGGAATGCCATCACCTCCACTGGCCTTGTTGTTAGCCATGCTTTCTAAGGCCCACTTGACTTCACTCTCCAGGATGTCTGGCTCAAGGTCAGCAACCACACTATCTGGGTTGTCCGGGATATCCAAATCTTTCTGGTATAATTCCTCTGTGTATTCTTGCCACCTCTTCTTGATGTCTTCTGCTTCTGTTAGGTCCCTCCCATTTTTGTTCTTTATCATGTCCATCTTTGCACAAAATGTTCCTTTAATATCTCTAATTTTCTTGAACAGATCTCTGGTTTTTCCCTTTCTATTATTTTTCTCTATTTCTTTGCATTGTTCATTTAAGAAGGCCCTCTTGTCTCTCCTTGCTATTCTTTGGAAGTCTGCATTCAATTTTCTGTAACTTTCCCTATCTCCCTTGCATTTGGTTTCCCTTCTCTTCTCTGCTATTTGTAAGGCCTCGTTGGACAGCCACTTTGCTTTCTTGCATTTCCTTTTCTTTGGGATGGTTTTTGTTGCTGCCTCCTGTACAATGTTACGAGCCTCCATCCATAGTTCTTCAGGCACTCTGTCCACCAAATCTAGTTCCTTAAATCTGTTCTTCACTTCCACTGTATATTCATAAGGGATTTGGTATAGATTATACCTGACTAGCCCAGTGGAATTTATTTAGAAATAAATTCCTAACGCATAGTAAATGTTATCTAAAGCATTTTATATAGATTTTCTTTATATAATTGTTTAGCCATTTCTATCTCCACATTTTCTGTCATGTCTATATCAATATTATATCTAATATATGTTAATTAAGTACTATTTGTTTTACCTCACCTTAAGAACCACCAAGTTATGCCTTTACCTTGATTAGTGATCCCTTATTTCAGTTTAATTCCCTTTTCTAATATATAAGATATGTCCCCTTACAATTCCAGAAGTTAGGTGTATACATGCTTTCAACGTTGAGGACCACCTTAATATTTTTTTCCTTTGCATCTTTCTAAGTAACTCCTTCTCTTGTTTGTCTTTTTCCAAGTCTTATTCCTATCTCTCTAAAAATTCTGCCATCCCTTTTATCATCTGAGATCATTTTATGCACTTGATCTATCTCCAGTAGATCTTCCAGGCTATTTTTAATTAAATCTGCTGGTTCTCTCCCCTTATCTTCCCTTAGCACACCTAAGACTCTCCTCGTCTCCAGGGTTAGAATTAAATTTTCTCCTCTGATTTCCTCCAGCTCCTCCTTTGGTTGGCATACATCATCCACCACCCTCACATTTCCTTGTTCATTATTCCCTGTCTCCTGTTGAATATAGTCCTTCCTTAACTGCTCATTGAATAATTTCGCCTCTTCGTTGTGGGATTTAACTATTTCTAAAATTGCTTGAAAAGTAGATTTTGTTTCATCGTCAAATAATTGTATTCCAAGTGAAAGATGTCCAGTTGCTTAAAGTAATCAGTCCAGTTACATCAATAATTGCTTCAATAAGTCCACTTTAATAGATTGATCATCTTTAGGGTTAAATTTGAATCCAGTCTCAGATGTCCAGTTCACTCGATGTTTGTATTCATGGCCTAATGTCTTTTGTAATCCAGTCCCGGAAGCGGTCCGTTCCAATATTAATTCTATCCCGGCCTGTGTTCCAGTCAGATTCAGAATCCAGGATACATCCAAATATTTTTATTGGTCCACATAGGTCCACATTAGCCAGATATATATTCCAAGATGAATTGTCTTTGTTCAGATCTCAGCAAGGTGCAGTTTAAAAATTCCACTTTAGCAGGATTAGACTTTCCAGGGTTAATTTGTCTATGCTTCAGTCAGTTCTCAGAAAAAAAGGGAAGTCAAAACAATTTCTGGGCTTAAGACGGCCATAGAGTGTTCAAGGTCATTGTCCTAGGCTTTTTGCCAACGCTGTAGATAGCCATAACATAGCCATAACTTAACAAGTTTAATTCCCAGAGTTGTTTAGCTAATAATGATTTTAAGAGAAAGATTTCTTAAATTTCTAACGCCAAAGTAATACCAAACTTCCTTCCTTGAAGTATAATTAAATGTCTAATTAGTGTCCAATTTATTTTCTTTGCGTCTCTTTGCATCTCCTTCCCTCTCTCCAGATTCACCGCTGCTCTATAAGTGGTAGGGATAAGAGACTCGTTTCTGTAATAGGGATTATCTCATCCAGGGATAGTCATAAAGCAGTATAGTTATAAAATATTACCTCACCCAGAGGTAACGACAATGTTAATTAGCTGATTTATCGCTTCTCTATTGCCGGCTGCCGACGACTTGCAAGCGAGCTATTCAGCTGCTTGCTTCTGCCCGCTGGTTGATTGGGGAGTTTCCCGGATCAAAATGGGGGTAACTGTCATCCCCCCCATGATCAACAGGTTTCTTCCCCAATTCACCACCTCTTCGGGGTGGTTTTAACCCTCTGGAGCGTCCCAAACAGGTGGGAATTCAGCCCAGGAGACGGAGCTCCATCCTCCTCCTGCTGTCTCGTTGCAGCATCAAACCAGAACAGAGCCTAAATCTCTTATTTATAGTAGCTAACTGAGGAGAAAACTTTGTTAAATAATGAGTAACGGGATCAATTTAGGAAATAACAATTAGTAAATGCTGCAAAGCAAAGAGACACAATAATAAATAAGCCCTATTTTCAGTGGCCCATGTATCAGCTCAAACTGAACAATGGATTTATATTACCTGCAATTTTAAAAAAGGAAGATGTGAATAGTAGGACCCCCTTATCCACAGATTCACTTATCCATAGTTTGAAAATATTAAAAGAAAAAATCCAGAAAAAAAAAACTGTTTTCACATGTATTACCAGAACTGGCCACTGGATGGAGCCAGAGACCATGCTCGGAATACTTGTTAGTGAAGAATACATAGCATGGTCTCTGGTGCTCTCTAGTGGCCAGTTCTGGTAATGTATGTAAAAATAATTCTGTGTTTTTTCTTCTTCTTCCTTTTACCATGCTATTATCCATGGTTTTCAGTATCCATGGGGGACTTGGAACCAATCCCCAGTTGATATGGGGTTCCTACTGTATTTCAACCAGAAATACAATTCTGTCAAAGTTAACTATCTGTAAAGGACCAAACTATGTGGTATATGCAAATAGTGATGAGAAAACTGTGACGGTCTCTTCTTCAAATAAAAATTCTTCTCAGCAGAGGAAGGGGAAGTAGAAGTATTTAACCTTTTCTCTATTGTATGCTTTTCCACTCTGACTCCGGAACATGTTTTAAAGGCCAGCATTTGCCTTTGCTTTAAAGGAGTGCTGTTTGTCTATCTCACACTCTCACTGAAATCTCTTATAGCAGGGACCACTGCTTCTGTGCTCTTCACAGTACCCAGCACATTGCTGGAACTAAATAAAGGTTGAGGACTAAACTCTCTTGAGTTAGTGCAGTCTAGCCTACATATAGCTGGCTAGATAGTTCAGTGGTTTAGGCATCTGGCTGCAGAATCAGAAGTTGGGAGTTCAGTCCCTCACTGCACCTCCTGTGCGTAGAGCCAGTCTGTGTGGCCTTGGACAAGCTGCACAGTTCCAGGGTGTCTCCAGAAGAAGAAAATGATAAACAACTTCTGAGTATTCTCTACCTGGAAAATCCTGAAAAGGGTTGCCATGAGTCAGAATTGACTTTGAAAGCATATGATGATTAGTCTACACATGTGGCAGAAGTGGTAGAACCTTCAGCTAGAGAAGTGGATCACCTCACTTCCTGTTGCCTGTGGAAAAACCCATTTCCCACAATACAAGGCCTAGCATATAAAGATAAAGAGTTTCCCCAATTTTTTTTTAACATCAGTTCTTGAGGTTTCAAAGCTATGCATCTTGCTAATTGGATTCTTGCATAAAATGGCTGCAGGCGCAGATGGAAAGAGAGCAGGAAGAACGGGAAAGGATAGAAAGAGAGAGAGCAGAAGAGTTCCTGTTAGAACAGAAACGACTAGCAGAGATGGAGGTAAGATAAGCACCTTCGTCAGGTTATTTTACTATATCAATACTAGGGTGGGAATATTGGGCAAACTTGGTTTTCCTCAGCTTCTGTTTTTTCCATTGATAAGTTCATTCAGTTCAGTTCCATACTTTTCTTTTGTTTTGTTTCACCCTGTCATTTTTCTAATGTAGTATGCACAAAAAGACTTGTATATATTGATATGGAATTCACAAATGTACACATTTCATGCCTATTTTTTAATATCTGTATTTCTGCAAGTAATACTAAAAAAGGGATTGTGTACGCATTTTTCAATTAAACTTCTGTGTGTGTGTGTGTGTGTCAAAATACATACCATTGCTGACACACTATATCACAGGTTTTGTAAAAGAAATACGGTTGTCAACATTTAACCATGTTCCAGTTTGTGTTCAGGTTTGGGAAATGTGAATTTGACATGTTTGCACAGAAATACAAACCCTCAACCATCCCTAGTCAAGACTAGTGAAATACAGTCATTTCTAAATCATATTAAGGAGGGCATCTATCAGACAGGTCCTATCACTGTGTTCACTTGCTATTTCTTTGACAGGTCTTCTTATTGTCATATTTGTAATCCATTTTCTGTGGAGTTCGTACACACAAGTTAATCCCATGTCTGGACTCAAAAGAACACAGTATGAAAGGCTAGGCTGAAATAGAGTGAGTCAAATGCTCAAAGTCAGAGAGCTTCATGGCCAAGCAGGGACTTGAAATCAGAAGACCTTCCAAAGTGCAAGAGAAAATCCACACAAACACATTAATAAATGGCTGGGTTTTTAGAGAAAATGACAAAATTGCTTCTTCATTACATTTTGACACTGTGTCTTGAAGTAGTTTCTCTTCAGCTTGCCAGTCAGATTCTTTGGCAGAAATGAAAGCTTAATTTTTAACTCAAGCTCTAAAAAGTTCAAATCATTTGCTGGTCACACGTCTGTCCCATTCATATATAAAACGGCGTGTGAGATTGAAAGTCCTTTTTTTTATAGTGTTTTTTAAAAAAACTATCATAACAGTGATACGGTTAACTGGACCTGAAGTTTCTCACCTCATGTAACTTACCTTGCTTTCTGTTACTGAAGGCATTTTTCACACAACCTGGCTTACTTCCTGTATTGGAGCCATTTTGTGTGTTTTTAAGTGTGTGCTGGTCGTGATGTAGTGTGCCAGAAGATGTTCAGTGACTTTTGCCTCCCTGCTTCTTAAATGTTGCAAGTTAATGCACATATTCACAGCTTTATATGTAAATAGGGCTAATAGATAAATAAGCCACCATTGTGGCTTTTGTTGTCCCTAGTTTGGTTCCAAGGTCTGTACATAAATCCACAGAATACTTCACTGAGAGGCATAGCAAACGCAGTGGACCCTGGCCCTTCTGTTTCAGGAGCAAATGCACACTCAGTCCAATGCCCGCAGCCTTACCCTATACCTTCAGAGATTACACTAAACAGTTTATAAAGCTGAGTTCTTCCTATTTTGATTTCCTACTCTGTACAGTGAGTACATGTGCAGTTGTCAGTAAAGCCAGGTTTGAGATGGTAATTGTTGCGCAGTGGAAAAACTTAAAGTTATATCTTGGGAATTTCTTCTAGTATGTTCCTGAAGAACATGCCTATACATTCAGTTTAAAAAAAAATTCACCTGACTACCAAGAATAATCAGTACTGTCTACAGAGCCTCTCTCACATTGGACAGGGTACAATAGAAAATTCATTG
The DNA here is from genome assembly GCA_037013535.1 of Intellagama lesueurii. NCBI lineage: Eukaryota > Metazoa > Chordata > Lepidosauria > Squamata > Agamidae > Intellagama > Intellagama lesueurii. The sequence continues at coordinate 161,601,122 of JBAJHW010000003.1, read as the reverse complement.
AATCTGTATAGGAAAAGTGAATGAGGCCCATATACAGATCCAATTCACCTTTATGGTGTTTCCAAAGGAGAATGCTTGCTTACAGGAGCTAGTGCCTATTCAGTTCAGAGGTCTACGATAGTTATGGAATGGATTATGCCCTGTCAATGAGTGTATGTCACAGAGGTTTTATTCAGCGGAACACACAGTAGATTTTACTAACTTGTCATGGTCCTCAATTTTGAATTCCAGGCAAAGTCAGCAGCAGAACAAGAGGCAGCATCAAAGACCCTAGCCGAGTTAACTGATAAATATGGTGCTCCTCATTTGAGTAGGGTGGATGAGATAGATGAAATGGAACAATCTGAGGTAAGCACAATTTTTAAAAAAATGCAAATCATATGCTGTTGCAAATCAGGTCCAGCATCCAAATTTCAACAGTAGCCAACCTGATGATTTAAGAAGCCCAGAAATAGGCCATGAAAACAAAGACTTTCTGTCATTATTGCTCCCCAGCCATCGCCTTTCAGTGGCATATGGCCTCTGAACTGGAGGTTACATGTAGCAAGCCACCCTTGATAGATCTGCATTCTCTGAAATTCTCTAATTGCTTCTAAAGTTATATCACCTAGCAACTACCACCGCATCTTGTGGCCATGAAATCCCTTAAATTCCTTAAGCTGTTTGTGAAGAACTCATGTGTTGTATGCCATGAAGCAGGTGCATTGGAGTCCACAGATATGCAGAAGTTGCACGTTCATATCTTGGCCAAAGAGATGTCCACCCTCACTTGCCCTGGAACACTGTCGCTGACATTTTACTAAAATGCAGCAGCTGGTTTATTTAAGAGGAGTACTTGATAAACTACTGCCCACGTTTATGGCAGGCCATTTAGAATGTAGGTCTAACTCCCATTGGAAATGCAAACTACTGATTTAGCACAGGAATTTCTAGAAAGCAAAGCAAAAAGCAGAGTGAAGTGTGCTGATTATATACTGCCACAGAGTGCTTAAAGCACTCTCTGAGTGGTTTACAATTTTAATTACATAGGCTACACTTTGCCCTCTCATGAACTGGGTAAACAATTTGCCAGTCTCAGAAAGACTGGAAGGTTGAGTCACCCTCAAGCCTGTTAGGATCGAACTCAGATTATGAACAGAGTCTTCAATACAGTTTTAACCACTGTGTCATGAGGCTCCTTATAATACAAACTAGATACAAAGAAAATCATACTACCGATCTCTTCCATTCTTCCAGGATAGTGGTTTTCACATAATTTACTCCCAAGTGTAAATTGTATTGACGTGTCTGCTAAGGAATATTTGTGTGTTGTAGATGATTTTAGAAATCTGATTCTGGAGCATACAGTCACCTTACAGAGATCCCATTTTCCAGAAAACTCTGGAAACTACATCACTCTGGGGAAAGTCAGGGCCAGCTTACAGAGAACTACCAGCACTGTTACCAAATTACAGTTCACAATATTTTTAGTGAAAATCTATGGCAGTAAAATTGATTTAAAACAAAGAGAGGTATACGGTGAAAATGTAACTAGAGTCAATATTATGAAAATAAGCCAGTCTACTAAATATTCTTGTCCAAAGGCACAAATCCCTTTGCCTCAAAGAAAAAAAGAAAATGTGAAAGGGTTCCTGCCCTTTTATTCTATAATGATAAAATGGCTTTAGTTCTTAGCAGATATATTTAAAAAGTAAGTTTTTTTTTAAAAAGAACAGTATTTCTGTAGTTGAACTTGAAATGTACTAGATGTTGAACTTAATTAAGTCCGGTGGGCGGGTGAGGAACTTCTGTGAAGCACTGACTGAATAGAAGCTTGTAGTCTTCATATAAGTCCCAGTAATCATGACAGTTAATTTAGCTTTTTCTTCCCTCTTTCTTTTTCCATCTTCTAGTATGCACTTACTGCTATAACTGAGTCTGAGGATGAAGAGGAGGAGCTGGCATTCTGATAAAGCATTTTTTCCCCATTTGCTGGTCCCAATTCTGAAGACTTCAAAGCTTACTCCAAACATGAATGCCCTCCATCAAGATGTTTGGGGCTAACAGATAAAGTGAGTTAATGCACTTAAGAGGTAGATTCTTTCCCACTTCTTTGAAAATAAAAGCAGGTAGTATAAGATAGTTCTTGCCTATTTATTTGCTATGTAAGAGACTGACAACGTAACCTAACTGCTGGATGCTCTTAAACAGAAAGCTGACTCCGGTGGCATATGGCAAGTAGAACTGGACCACACTGAGCTGGCCCTCTCTGTTGTCCTCTCAGCTGATATTGTGATTGGACTCAATGTTGCCAGATCTTTAATGTCAGAAATATTTGCTTCATGCATATTTGCCTGAGCCTGGTAGAAAGAGCCTGAGCCAGAATGGAATATTTGTATATATTTTCTCCAGTCTTGGAGTGCTATGCCTCTGAAAACCAGTTCTTGGGGCAAATGGAGGGCTCTTGTGCTCACACCCTGTTGATGGGTGTCCTATAAAAATCTGACAAACTCCATGGAAACAAAATGGTGGCAAAAGTAGGGCTTTGGTCTCATTCAGCAAGACTTTCGTTTTATTCTTAATTTAATGAGTCATGGTTCAGATTGGCAGAAACTAGTAGGGCGTTGGCAGATTTGGCGAGCCATCCATCGTCGACCGCAAATCATTCCTGGTATGTTAGCTTCTCTTCCCTTGTAATTATTGTAGCAGCATAAAGCTACGACTGAGGTTTTGTGGACTACACATTTAGCCCCCAAATACACTAGAAGCATTTTAGGGGTTTGAGGTTTTGTTTCTGCATCAGCTAATTGAAGTACAACTGGCCACAATGCCCTTTTTGTGATATTTTGAAATAAAATAAAGCATACTGAAATGGAGGGATAAAACATAGTATAATTGGGCACATTATGGTAGTAGGGAACAATCCATGAGAGAAATTTATTTTTAAATCCCTAAGGTGACAGGGTTAAATCCGAAGGAATGTGATTGGCATTGCTTTTTATATATGTATTTATATATTTATAGAGACAGGTTTGGTTTTTTGTCGTCCTTTTCCCCAAATAACTCTTGCAGGTTTATTTAGCTAAACCTGAGATCCCTTCTGCAGCCACTGTAAATGCTGGGTTGATAGTAATATGCCCCTCACAGCTGTTGCCATCCTACTAGAGCTGAAGGAGGTATAACAGAAACAGAGAGTAGGCCCAGAATAAGGTCAAACTAAATCAAGCAGTGTAACCAACTAGACCTTTTAGAAAACTTTGTTCTATGGCACAAGAAACATATATACAGTTTCCTGTGCTGTATATCAAAAGTAATACACAGGAAATCTTGCTGACGTACTGCATTTTTTTGCCCAGAAAATGGTTTCCAAACCAAAGATAATATTGCATTTGCTGCCTCTTTCTCTCCATTTTAAAGGAACTGATATTGTTAACTTCACTTATGCCAATGGGAATTACACGTCCCAACCATCTGCAGGTGATGGGTAATAGGAAGCAAGCGCTGGGGCTGGACCACCTAAGCCTGCCCTTTTCCAGGTAGACAAACTGTGGGTCAAGCCACTAGTCCAGTCCGATAGATTAGCCACCTTCACAACAGGGAGCAGGCAGAGGCAAGATTGCAGGTGGTCCATTTGTCAGAGGTTTGAGGAACCTTGATAGACAGCATGGGTAAGAGGTGAACTTCTACATTGTCTCCCACAAAAATTCTGCATTTAGCACACCCAGACTTTATAGTTCTTCAGCTAGTCCTTTCCCTGACATCCAGCTGTTTCTAAAGAGGAGTCAAGGAGCTTTAAGACACTTGAGCCTTTTGGGTATCTAATATCTTCAGTCTCTCACCTTCCACAGTCCTGCAGAACACCCAGTTCCCTTTCTGGACCAGCATCTTCCGACCTCATAGCTTTCCCTCTCCATTTCAAGATGACTTAGCAAGTAGGAACATGACACTGCATATTAGAAGTTCATGTAGACTGAGCAAATCTCTGCCATCACAGTTATGATCCTCTTTCACATTGCTGCACACTATAAGATTATTTCTGCAGAACAGCTAAAATGAAGTGTTGTTCCTACATTGTAAAAGATGGATAAAGTCAGTGTATGGTGGGCCCCACATCATTTCTGAGTATTGAGTGATACATCCAGCTGATGTATGAACAGGAGACAGAATTCTGATAACTTGCAGACCTCATCAGATGGCCTGCTAATGGGGCTATACATACCGGGATTTATATGGATATACGTATGTTGATTAAATGTTATATCCTACCCACAGAAGTGAGATGAACCTATGGATGAGTGGACATGCCCAAAGTGAGGAGAAATAAATGGAAATGATTCTACTGCCTCTTTGTGTGTCGACAGTGGCTACTTTGTTCAATGCATGGTCAGGGAAGCAGCTCTAGAAGCCTTTGGGCCTCCATATATTTGGGACTTCACACCCGGCATGGCTGATAATGAGGGGTTATGAGATTTGCAATCCAAAGCATTCATTGGGACAACCATTATCCACTAATAAGTACAATTTACTTGCCTAACCATAATGAAATGAATGGTTAGGGGGATGAATTACAGGCTCTGTGGTTTATTCATTCTTTCTTCTTACCCTATTACCTGGCAGAGCCTTCTCAGCTTAGACCAAAAAAATATGAATTAGTTGGCAACCCTATAGACACACAGCTACCTGTGACTGCTTGAGGATCTAAGATGTTTTACCCCTACAACGCAGGGATCACTACCCTTCCCTGCACACCTCTCTTCTTTTCAAATGGTAAGGAAAAGCTATGGTCAGTGTCCTGTGAAATTAAATGAAGCTTCTTTAAACATGAAGTAGACTTCGGTGTAAACATTAACACATTACATGGTTAATATCCTGTTCTGTCAGGGTTTGGGGACAACAAAGCAAGAGGTGAGCAAAGGTAAGCAGATTCAGTTAAAGGCAAATCAGGTTGAAGTCAGTCAGGTTAGGAGACTGTAAGCTAGAACATGACATGTTACAGTAAGTTACACTGAGCCAAGTAAGTCTGAGGTAAATCAAAGTATGAAAACTCAATCCTATGTAGGCCACAGGTGCAATCATAGCAAATTCAGTGAGGAGCAATCAGGACCCTGAATAGCTCCCACTGCCCCCTAAGCTATAGAAAGGTCTTGTCTCAGCAAAGGGATAAAGTCAGCTGAAACCCCAAAACATCTGACAGAACCCCTGTGGCATTGCCCTGTGACAAAGGTATCTTTAAAGAGGCTGAGGTAGATTCTTCAGTCTCATGCTCCCATTTGACTGTGGAGCAGGACAAGGAAGTTGTCTTTAAGGCCTGAGAAGAGGAAACTACATAACCAAGCTAAAAAGATATAGAGGGATGTGTCAAGAGTTCTGGTCTGTAATTCACTCACATTTGAATACTACTTAAGTCAATGCTGGTAGCTGCATAGAGCAGACATGACAGCCGATACACATTTCCATCAATTGCAGCTAATGCAGTGCTTTGGAGATGGTCTCTTGTCCTCACAAGAATTCTGAAATATATCAATATTACTCCCATTACTTAGATGGGAGACTGAGGCTTTTACCCAATGTGTTGTTGTGTGACACATCAATTACAGGGTCCAAAACACAGATTTACAAAATGAGCTCTCAGCACATGACAACTGACCATAATGGCAGAATGTAATAGCCATTAGGAGCTCATTACTTAACATGCAACAAACTGCATATAACAGCTTAATTTACACAGACTTTGTGGGTTGTACATGCAGCTAGATATAGAAACAAGCCTGACATTGCTATATCCTTCCCTATGGCTTGTAGAATCATTATTAGGATGAAATGGGCTTATATCAACAGCTGGACAAAGTGTGGCTGTTTAGATTACAGATGGGCAGGAAGCAAAAACAGAATCAGAAAATTCATCAAAAATCGCTAATTTGTTGCTAATTCGTCAATTTGTGTTTGTCAAACATGACGACCCTGACAAATATGAACTGATGAAGTTTTAGCCATTTTCAAGTTGTCGATTCGTCTCAACTTTTTTCAAAATATTTTTTTGAAAGCCACCCTAGACACCCACTGCCCCGGCCCTTCCCACTCCCCCAGTCACCTCCCTACCTTTTGCTGTTGCTGTCTCCTCCACCACTGCTGCCATCCTAAAAGCTGAGAAAGCTGAGAGGCAGCGCATGTGCAGAGGCAGCCAGCCTGCGGGAGCCAGCCAGGCTGCTGCCATCTATATCTATATCTATATCTATCTACATACACAGTATATTTTTAGCCGATGACTGTCTAAAAACAAACAAACCTGGAGCTGCCTCTTTTCTTTAAAAAAAAAATCATTTAAAAAATATATTTTCTGAGAAGCAGCCCAGGGCTGCCTCTGCACATATGTCTGCCTCTCAACTGAGGCACTCTAACCCTAACCCTGGTGGCTGCCTCTTAAAAGAAGAAAAGGCCTGGCTGTCTTAGCTGAGCCTCCCCCTCTCCCCACCTTTGGAGCAGCTGAGAGGTGGGCACATGTTTGCAGAGGCAGGCAGGCTGCCTTTCAAGATGGCAGCAGTCGTGGAGGTAAAAGGTGAGGAGGTGACGGGCACCGGGAAGAGAGGGGGCAGTGGGCGTTTAGGTGCCTGGAGGGCCCTTTTATAAGGCGGACAAACCAATAAACCTATTCGCAATTTTTCAGGGGGGAAAAACCAGAAATTTGTGCCTCATGGTTTGTGGACTTAGGCAAACCACGAACCAAGATAAACCACCATTTTGCTGGTTTGGGCCCATCTCTAGTTCAGATGTGTTGGATTGCAACTCCCACCAGTCCTAGTTGACCAGCCAATGGTGAGGAGTGTTGGGAGATTCAATGAAACAAAATCTGCACTTTGGTCATCTGTGGCTTACACCAATAGTCGAAAGGTCTATTGACCCAGCTGTTTAAGCGTTTTATAGTCCACCTACAGACACAACCACTCAAATCATCTAAATAAATGTAGTTAGAGACATGAAAGTGTATGGAAAAAAAACTAGTTAGTTTTATAGGTGTACATGACTATTTCCTCTACAACAGACTAACATAGCTAGGTACCTACTACATAGCCATTTAAGTGCACACACTTTATTTCAGATTAAAGATTTTGCAATATACAGAATCTTGTGCCCTCTGCTGACTATACATAATGTACACTGAGTATTTGAATTGTTCCCATGTGAGAAGCTGTTAATGTAGATTTGCTTAGTATCTATTTAAGCTACAAGTGGTAAACACCCGATCTTCCAAATATTGATCAACTACCTCTTCCCTTGTACCTCACCATTGGTCAAGCTTGCTGGGGCAAATGGGAATTAGAGTTAGTGCTGCAAAGTCTTGTCCAACTCATGGTGCCCCTAATCGGGTTTTCAAAGTATGTGGGATATTTAAGGAGTGGCTTTACCATTGCCACCCCCAGTGTGTTGCCATATTTCAGTGAGGATTCAAACCCAAGTCTCCTGAGTCCCAATCCGTTATTGTATCCATATACTCTGGTTTCTCTTCAGATCGTATAAATACTATGCTTTCTTCTTAAATAAAACACATCCCTTTGGTGCCTCAGGAGGCAATATATATCTATATTGCAAGAGCTTTGATTGACAGAAGATCTGCATGTGGAAAAAGTGGCAGACTGAAAACAAGAGGAGTCAAGCAATGAAAGCAGACATGCAATAAATCACAGGATTAAATAACATTCAGGTGCCAAGGAATTCCAGTGCCTTGTGGCTTTGTCTTGTAGGAGTTTCTGGGCGTGTAGCAAGAAGCTGTCCAACCATTCCTCTTCATTTTTACTCCACCTCCCAAACAGGCTTTCTTACCCAGGCTATTGGCTCCACAGCAACACACCTCTTGGGTTCATTCTTATCTCAAACAATGTTGGTTTTGCCATTGGAGTCTGTATTGGTGAGAAACAAAAATAAAGAAAAGGAATAGGATGGGCGGATTTATTTATTTAGCTGTTTAACTGGAAATTTGCAAATGAAACCACTGTTGGTAACTTGTCATAATAGTAGGACACTTTAGAAAATGTTCACTCATCATAACAATACGCAAGCTCAGCTAAAGTAAAAGAAGGTTGTTGACACCATCATAATAGCATTTAGAACAGGAGCAGACAACCTGTGCCTCTTCAGATGTTGATGGACTGCAAGGCCCATCAGCCCTAGTCAACACAGCAAATGGCAAGGGATGATGGAATGTGAGGTCCAAAAATACCTAAAGGGCCACAAGTGACTCACCTCTTACTTAGGATGCGATCAGACAATCATTTAAATTGCATTTCGGGAAGTCTGATGGTACAATCTGGTTCACTCTATTTACTAGAGACCAGATCATGTATTGCAGGTCACAAACCAGCCTGACCCTCTTCCATCCCCTGTCTAGACCTTTTTGGTCCAGCAGCAGGGCTGCTCTTTTTTCAGAGTGGGCTGGTGTGATCAGGGCCAAACGAAAGGGCTGCTTTAGAAGGTCCCTTTTAAGACTGGATTCCTGAAGCCACCCTTTCCGCCACAATCCAGTGTGATCTTTATGTCACTGTCTGTGCACACACTTAGAACATTCACAACCGATGTTAGCACCAACTTGTGCATGTAGATCTGTGAAATGTGTTTTGTTGTACTCTTTGTTTTAATTTTTGGCACCTCCCCTTCACAGACCAGAGGGGTTACAAAAGAAATAATCGCATTGGGAAAGAAGTAAACAGAAAGGATGGGAAGAAGGATTCCCTCCATGTCTCAAAGTCTTATATATGCCTATAGGAAACAGTGAAGTTGGAAATGGGTATGGTGGTGGCTGTCGGGGATTCCCTATATTCTGACTACTCAGTTTATGTTCTCAGCCACCTTCGCACAGATGGATTAATTCCACAGATACAACACAATACAGTGCAGCACAGTACAGAAACGGTGTGGTGTAGTCGTTAGAGTGTTGGAATGGGACTTCCAAATCTTTCCTTGGCTGTGAAACTCACTGGGTGACCTTGGGCAAGTCACATTTTTATCAACCTGACCTGCCTGATAGGGGAGTTGTGAGGATACAGAGGGCTGAGCAGAGCCATGCATGCTACTTTGAGCTCACCAGAGGAAAGGGGGCAATAGAAATTTAACAAGCAAAAATGACAATAAATATTGGAGGCCCCTTTTAAAAAGAGGGTTAAAATGATCCTTATCACCTTGTCTCTAACAGGATGCCAGTCTCCAGTCAGAAACATCACTGGCATGTCACCAAAGGGGGATTACCTCAAGAGGAATATCCAGGATTGGTCAGCTGATATACCAGACCTTTTTTTCTTTCCCAGTCAGGGCTAGCTATACCAAAAAAGTAGCAGATTTGGGACATTATGAAAAGGGCACCAAATGATAAGTAATTAATCTGCTGTTGTATTTGTGTTACTTGGAAGTAGTGAGGTGTTTGTGGGATTTTCACATGGCAAAATAAATAGGGTGGCTTTAGGCACTGTAGTGTACCCATAGTCAACAAAGACATCATTTGGTGCTCTGCCTTGGTCAAGAGACCATCTTGGACCAGACTTGCATCCGCTCTGTCATTATCTGTTGTTTATTAACATAGGTCATGTTGTTACAACGCCTGGCCATTGCCCCTGCCACTCTGTTTTTCCGTTCTCATTTGGAGCAGAACAGGACAAAGTACTGCTGTGAAGCCATCTCACAAAAGCTTTCCTCTGTCACTTTTGCTCATAGACATGCCATGAACTTTAAAAAAGCTATATCATTATAAAAATCTACTGTTTATTTTGTTCTGTTCCCTGCCTGAGACTTATCAATATAACTTAGCACTTTCCTTCAGCTCACTTAACTAGTGACATAATCCTTACATTGTAAAATGACATTCTGCTCATTTATTGCCCAACATTTCCTGGCAGGTATTTTGGGAAGCTTTCCCCTTACCAGAACATTCTGTGCGTTGACACAAGACTTTTCCTGTAATGCTGCTGCTCTGCTTTCTATTGTTTTTACTGTGTTTAATTGTAACTTTTTTATTGTTTCATGTTATTTTAAATATTACATGATTCTTGAATGTATAATAAACATAGGTGGACCATTGGGCAGATCATAGATTTTTATTAAAATGGCTACTATTCCAGGGTTCTTTTCTACTTAATGTATCTGCTAGAACAGCTTACCTCAATACAATGCACAGGAGATTTTCCTACACAAGGAAGTGTCCCCGGCCGAAGCTGTGGGTGAAAAATCTCCAGCTGGTGCTTCAACTGGGAATCCAATGATGTCAAGGATTAAGGATTTTGTACATGCTCCCTGATGCCACCTGACTCAAAGAAGGTTGTGGGGAGGGAGGGCAGGGGTACCACACTATGTTCACTATACATCTTCAAAGTTAATTTATATTTTAAATAGTACAGAGAGCAGTCTTTGAGGAGAAGGGCAGATACTTTTTGGCAGGGCAGCACAAATCTTTATCTCACCGCTGTGATGCTGGAAACTTGCTTCTCCAAAGCTATTGTTTCCCCTGTGCTATAATGGACATTACTAGATAATTCCCTGACTTCCTTCAATAAGAGACACCACTTCATAGAAAGTAATTGCTTATGAAAAATCAAATGAAACCAAGAACCTTGAACCAGTAGCAGCTCTAAATGGAGATTTCACCTGTCCAAGCTGCCTTTCAGGGATAGATAGTTCCTGTGACAAATCTTAATCTTAATTCTCCATAGAAATGCTGCATGGGCTTTACCTCAAGGGTCTATATAGCATTTAGTTTAGCTCTAAACATATTATTTCCTGAATATTTCAACAGAATTGAAAGAGATAGGAAATGTTCTTGTTTTTGATGTTTCCTGAATACAGTTCTCCAAATCTCACAACCAGCATGGCCACCTCAAAAACAAAACAAAACAAAAAAAATGAACATAAATTGTCCTAAAATCTTGATTTTTCCAAATTTGTCTTTTTAGCTGGAAATATTCCTGAAAGAAGCCGAGCAAAGCATGCTTAATTCTTACGGAAGACAGCTCAGTGTCTTGCAGAATAAAATTGATATTAGAGAACAGTAATTTTATTTACTTAAATGAGAAGAATGGCATCACTACCCACTATTTGGTGAAGTGCAGTTTTGTCCTGTTTTACAAATATTTAACAAACTGAAGAGTCAGGGTGAAAAGCCAAATCAAATATTTTGTTTGGAGCTTAGGATGTCAGCAGCAGAGGTCTCCAAAACAACCATGCCAAGAGACCTTGTGATTACAAAAGGGTTCCAGAAAAATACCTGTCTGGACACCTGTCACATTTCATTCTCCAGGCAAATTCTGGAAACCTGGTCACAGTGTGCAGGGTCAACATGCCACTGTGTTCAATCCAGAGAGAGACTATCAGTTCCAAAATGAACCACAACCAACCCTGGTTCGCATATAGATGCACACAACTGGATTACCATATATGTGGTGAACAGGCACATTGATTCAATTGAACAACTGCTGGATAGTTCAGGGGTTTAAGTATCTGGCTGTGGAGCCAGAGGTTGGAAGTTTGACACTCCACTGTGCCTCCTTGACTGGACGATCCATAGGATCCCTTCCAACTCTGCAGTTCTAAGATTAAATATATTGCATTTTGAGATAATATAGGAATGTGCCAAACTGGTAGGTTTGCATTTCCTGCCCTCTAGTAGGCTGCCAGGCATCTGTATTTATAAGAGATGGATTGCTGCCTATTTATGAGTGTATGCAATACATCTTATACCCTCAATCTGTGAGAGATCAAACTTATAAACATTTGGAGAAGGACAGTCTCCTTTAAACTACCAACCAGTATAGTTTGTGGGTGCAGCCAACTCTCAGACTAGGCAAGAGAATAGATTTTAGATACTAATTAAAACCACTTGATAAAGAACAAAGCAAAAGGGAGGCTCAGCGTTGTTGCATTTTTTTAAACAAAACAAAACTCATTTGCTAACTAAACTTAACAAATCCTTGGAATGATTCCCAGGAAATTGTTCTTTCAGCAGCAACCTTCAGAGGAAAAAACAACTGGGCATACTTTTAGGCTGGTATTAACTTCATAATCTGCATGAAACCAAAGGAAAACTCTCCTATATTTGAAAATTATAGGTAGCTACTTGAGAAGTAAACTGAAACAGAAAAAGAAATTACATTGACTGATCCATAGCTTTAGATGACCAGGATCCGGAGTGTCCAGGGAGTGTCTATACCAGTGATGGCGAACCTTTTTGATCCCGAGTGCCCAAACTGAAAAAAACAAAAAACAAACACCAGTGGGTGGCGGCGGAAGCAGAAGTGGCAGCAGACCCCACTCCAGATCCAGACCCCACTCCAGATCCACCTCCAGTTGTGTCCAACCCTGCCCCTGCCTATAGCTCGGTCAGCCCGCCAGCGCTAGCTGCTCCGGATCCTGGCCTGCCACCTGTTGGGGCGCTAGCACCGCAGATGCAGCCTCCTTCTCAGGTTTGGCTGCCGGGGGTAGCGATCCAGCGACTTATGGCTCGAGTGCCCACAGAGAGGGCTCTGCATGCTAGCTGTGGCACGCGTGCCATAGGTTTGCTATTGCTGGTCTATACAGTTATAGCAGATTAAGACAACTTTTAAGTGCTCTGTCTCCATCCTACTGAATCCTGGAATTTACAGTTTGATAAGGTGCTTGAGACTCTCCCTGAGAGATCACTAATGCGGAGAACTGTGGCTCCTGTATGATCTTCGGTAGGCTAGACAGTTCCAGATCAACGGAATAGTAAACCACTTTTGAGTACTGTATACCTTGGAAAGGGTTGCTATAAATTGGTATTGACATGGCAATGCATTATCACCATCACTGCAACCATCATTTGCCTCTGTATGTGAGATGTGGGAAATGCAAGACAGACAGAGCAGTTACACTCATTGGGCTGGGGTTCTTCCCATAGGCAACAGGCTGGCCACTTTGTTAACAGAATGTTGAACTAGGTAGGCCTTGGTGTTATCCAGCATGGCTCTTCTTTTGTTTTTATAAGACGGCTCAAGAAAAGACCATCTCCTCTCTTGATGGTCAAAACCTACCACCATTGTCAGCATGTACGATTAAAACTGAGATACCAAGCAAAGTGGGGAAAATAACTGCCTAAAAATGGATTTTCTTCTGGGCGAATATAAAATGAATTAGCACAATTTAATTGCCTGCAAATATTCTCCCACAAAGTAAAAAGCAGAGATGCACCAAACTGCACAATTGGCATAATCCACGCTCCTTGCGTGTGCAGTTTTGACAACTGATTTGAGTGCTATATCCATATATCTTGTTTTCTTTAATGATTTCCTTGCAAGTTTGGTTTGACAACATTCCACAGCAGCCTAAACTTCACCTGCAAAGATTTTGTTAGCTGGTCAAGACCCTTTTAGAGGAACTGTAACATTTTCCAGATATGTATCATAGGAAAAGAATGGCTAGAGTCAATTGACATCTAACCATGATGGTTCGAACTAATGCAAAGTATAGAAATGTTGGAATCTGCTTCAGTGATCAAAGAGAGAGGACAAACCTGAGGAACCTGAAAAAGTAGAAGTTATTATGTATACATTTAATTAAATTTTGCCTGGATTCATTTATAACTCTGAATGCTGACCTAAGGGCTGAGTTATACAGACTAATAACTGCACACAGGAGCTGCTTCCCACACCTAAAATGACAAAGTTTTTTTAAGATTGCAACACTGAGAATCCTCAATTTGAAGGACTCTGAAAGTTGTTGTCTAAACAGTAACATTCCTAAGCTGCCCATGTTACTCCAATAACGCAGAAGTGGAGGCACTACACAGGAGAAAAACAGGGTTATATGGAATAGCACTATTTGTTAACCACAGATGATCATCAGTCACATCACCAGGAATGGAAAGAGACATCGTTATCGAGATACATCTTGCAGTCATTTCCTGGTTAGACAACAGAAATGCTTCTGTAGATATGGTTTTGAAAAATATTGTGAAAGTCAAGAATTCTGTTGTTGTTTGCATACAATTTGTGTAACTCACCATTGCTAATTGTGGCTAATTGACGAGGTGCACATCTCCATTGCACAACTAGGCACACAACTGCCATGTGACCAAGACACACTCTAGTATCTTGTTGATTTCTGACAATTAGCCATGGTAAGCAGTAAAACAGTAATAGGATTCTTGCCTGTATTTGGTTTGGAACATGATAGTAGTAGGCATCCTTCAGTCTCGAGACTATAGTAACGTGCTCTGAATGTGTGCGTCTTGGAACAGCGTCTAGTGTGGCTGAGAAGGCCAATTCAAGAGTGACAATCCCTTCCACACGGAAGACAAATACATTCTGTCCCCTGTCCAGCTCCCTGATTTTGCTGGTTTCGGGACTGCCTCTTTGCCTCGGCCTGCTGGACAAGGGTTTCTTCAAAATGGGAGAGGCCATGAAGCACCGCCTGCCTCCAGGCTGAACGCTCAGATGTCAAGGTTTCCCATCTGTTGAGGTCCATTCCTAAAGCCTTCAGATCCCGCTTGCAGATATCCTTGTATTGCAGTTGTGGTCTCCCTCTGGGGCGCTTTCCCTGCACTAATTCTCCATACAGGAGATATTTTGGAACATGATAGCTGGCAGAATAAAATGGCATTCCTTCTCCAATCCATGTACAGAAAGATGTTTTGACTGGCAGCTGAATTTAACTCCCTGATTGGCAATAAGGCAGTAGCTTCTGTTGCAAATGAGGCAATGGGCAAGGTTAGGGTATGCAGGAACTGCAACGTAGGACACACAACTTTGTTCTGCAAGAAAGAACAGTGGTGGAGTCCAGGAAGAACTGAGGGGCGCCTATCAGCAGGATTTTCTTTCCTGATGAAACTATCTCATTTTGCCTAATGGTGGTGTAGCCCTGGAAATGGAATCACAAAACTCCGTCTAAAAGAATGTATTTACACTCATGTTGGGAATCGCTGTGCTTTCCACCAACAGCTGTTTTAGATGCTCAGACCTATTTGAAAAAGACTCTTCTTCTGCATACATCAGAGTGTGGAGATCTTAAGAAAAAAGTTATCCACAAGGGCTGGTGAGAAAAAAACAGAGCTACTCTTTTCTGTAACATACAGCAACTTGTAAAATCTGGGCAAGTTAATCATGACATTTATGGGTATTTCTGTGGAAATTAACTTCTATTAACAGCACTGTTCTTTTTGATGTAATGCCAGCAGTATTCAGTTGTTTTACATTTTAGGCCAAATTGAGGATCCAAACACTGGGAAGACAGATACATTTTATCTGATCTAAGGGTCTAGGCATGGATTAAAAGACAGTTACCATGAGGTTTAATTGGAGATTATTTTTAATGATTGTGCAGGATTATGTTGTTGTATACATGATGTGTCCAGATTTTAGTAAGACGTCGAGAGCAAGAACATGTGTGCCTGCACAAGAAACTCTAGGAATCTGTGTTTGGAACATAAAGAGATGTGAGCTACCATATATAAATAGGAAATGTTTAACTTCCAAAAAATATATATGTCTGGCTGATGACATCAGCCTGACACAGCCAGCATACCTACAAGTCTCTTAATTATTTCCCTTGCACAGATGAAAAAAGACAACGGGGTGTGGCATTGGGTAGGCAGCAAAAACATCCTCCAGGGATGTAATTGCTTCCCTCCAGCACTGAACAACCAGACATGACAGTGGATCATTCCTCATGTCCAGTCTCACAAAGCAACCTAATTGGTAATATGTGAAAGGCTAGTATAAATGCCTTTTACTCCTAAAGGCAGCTGTTTCTTTTTTATTATTATTATTTTAATTAATATATAACATATAAAGCAAAGTAAAACAAAATATAACAATGAACTTTTACTCAAAATAAAACTTAGCGTGCCCCTTCGCCAGGACCAATATAGATACTTCCAATATAGTTATTATTCAACGGCACCCTATTCCTTCCAAAATTGTAATGTTTCTTGTGTAGGTAATTGACCAAGGCAGCTCTGTTTCTAATGACTTGGTAACAGCATCATCTAGTTTGACTCCTAGAAAATGAGATAAAAAGCGCTTGTGAAAGGTACTCTACATATCTCTCAACTAGCATGAGGCCATGCTAGATGTAGGATTTGGGGGAGCTGCAGTCCAGAAAAAAGTATCTTTTCCAGCTCTGGAGATAAATATCTGATCTCCAGAGTGCACAGAGAGACTGGCATTATATCCATCAAACAGAAAGACAAGCCTAACTGAATAAAATATATTGTCTCATATTAGAAGACAGAAGGCACTCCATTATTCTGAATATATCTAGAAATCCCTGGAAAAGGTTGCCATCAGTTAAAATTAACTTGACTAACAACAACAACAACATGTACTTTGGGCTTTAGGCTAAGGAACAACACCAACAGATCAACCACTAAAAACCTGCAGAGATTCCATTAGATCTGACCCACTGCCCTCACTAAGCCTCTGAACATGGTGGTATCTGGTATTTCACCATTGAAAACAATCTTAATAAGTGAGATCTGCAAGAATATATTGCAATGTGGAATGATGGCCATCTAGACTCTCTTCCAGAATATTCTGTTATATGCTTCTTCATTCCCTTCTCCATGTAGAAGTCAATATTCCATAACTTTCATTTCCACTGTTCTTTTTTTTTTTTTTTTTTTTGTATACTTCTACAACTTTGGAGTTCCCTAAGCCTGGCGATAGCTATTTGTGATAATGTCCTTTGGAAGGATCCACATTCTCCAAATGTGTGTGTGTAGGATGATTCTTCTAAAATGAACACACTGCATAATTTGTATTTATTGTTACATTGAGTCTTTAAATCAAGCTTTTGTTTTCAATGTTTTAAAAAACTTGTTAACCCATTGAGCATATTTTTTGGGGTGAAAAGGCAAAGTATACTCTACATTATTATAATATTACTGTGTTTCTCTGAAAATAAGACAGGGTCTTATATTAATTTTTGTTCCAAAAAATGCATTAGGGCTTATTTTCAGGGGATGTTTTATTTTTTTTCATGTACAGCAATCTTGTTGTTGTTTAGTCGTTAAGTCGTGTCCGACTCTTCGTGACCCCATGGACCAGAGCACGCCAGGCCCTCCTGTCTCCCACTGCCTCCCGGAGTTGGGTCAAATTTATGTTGGTTGCTTCGATGACACTGTCCATCCATCTCGTCCTCTGTCGTCCCCTTCTCCTCTTGCCTTCACACTTTCCCAACATCAGGGTCTTTTCCAGGGAGATTTCTCTTCTCATGGGATGGCCAAAGTACTGGAGCCTCAGCTTCAGGATCTGTCCTTCCAGTGAGCACTCAGGGTTGATTTCCTGCAAAATGGATAGGTTTGTTCTCCTTGCAGTCCAGGGGACTCTCAAGAGTCTCCTCCAGCACCACAATTCAAAAGCATCAATTCTTCGGTGGTCAGCCTTCTTTATGGTCCAGCTCTCACTTCCATACATGGCTACTGGAAAAACCATAGCTTTGACTATGCGGACCTTTGTCGGCAAGGTGATGTCTCTGCTTTTTAAGATGCTGTCTAGGTTTGTCAACGCTTTCCTCCCAAGAAGCAGGAGTCTTTTAATTTCGTGGCTGCTGTCACCATCTGCAGTGATCATGGAGCCCAAGAAAGTAAAATCTGTCACTGCCTCCATATCTTCCCCTTCTATTTGCCAGGAGGTGATGGGACCAGTGGCCATGATCTTAGTTTTTTTTTTTTATGTTGAGCTTCAAACCATTTTTGGTGCGCTCCTCTTTCACCCTCATTAAGAGGTTCTTTAATTCCTCCTCACTTTCTGCCATCAGGGTGGTATCATCTGCATATCTGAGGTTGTTGATATTTCTTCCGGCAGTCTAAATTCCGGCTTGGGATTCCTCCAGTCCAGCCTTTCGCATGATGTATTCTGCATATAAGTTAAATAAGCAGGGAGACAATATACAGCCTTGTCGTACTCCTTTCCCAATTTTGAACCAATCAGTTGTTCCATATCCAGTTCTAACTGTTGCTTCCTGTCCCACATATAGATTTCTCAGGAGATAGATAAGGTGGTCAGGCACTCCCATTTCTTTAAGAACTTGCCATAGTTTGCTGTGGTCCACACAGTCAAAGGCTTTTGCATAGTCAATGAAGCAGAAGTAGATGTTTTTCTGGAACTCTCTGGCTTTCTCCATAATCCAGCGCATGTTAGCAATTTGGTCTCTAACAACAATCTACATTTATTCAAATATAGTCATGTCATCTTCTGGTTGCTGCACAATGGTGGAGGGCGGGCTTTCACTTAACTAGGGCTTATTTTTGGGGTAGGGCTTATATTACGAGCATCCTGAAAAATCATCCTAGGATTTATTTTCAGGTTAGGTCTTATTTTCGGGGAAACAGGGTAGAGTTACGTTATGTTTATTAATTATTTAACTGAAACAATTCTAAAGCCGAAAGGGAAAAAAGAGAGCTCTAACCCTCTAACAAGAGTAATCGCCATCACCAGCAGCACTATTGAAGCTTCTAGCTGTCTTTTTCCCAACAGAAAAGGAAATTGTAGAAGGGGTCGCGGTGTTACTCTGTGCAAACATCATAGGTGAAAACAAATGAAAAATAAAAAGACAAAAACGTAGTGGGCACCTGAAAGACTATTGTATTTTTTTCACTGTGCTCTCATGGACAAATCCACTTGATCAGACATTTTTGTCCACGAAAGCTCACCTTAAAAATTAAAAAAAAAAAGTCTTTCAGGAGGCCACCACTTTTTTTTTAAATTATTTTTTTACTTTTGATTTTGTTCCCATCTAGAAAGAAAAGAAATGTCAGCGAGAAGCTCTTTGGTTTCAGGCAGGGCAAAAAAAAACAAAAAAACAAAAAAACAAAAACAAAAAAAAAACACCCATCCCAACCCAGGGAAACCAGAGCGAAGCTACGTAACGCCGCCCAACCTCTCAGCAAATTGCATCAGCTCTCAGCAACCCACCTCCCAACCGCAGCCCGGAACCTTGGGGGAAGCCCTGCTGGGAATGCGCCCTGATCCTCCCCCCCCCCCCCGATCCGGCCGAGAAGAGGGCTCGTCCAGAGAGATGGAGGGGGGGGTGTCTTTCCTCAGTGCGGGAGCTCGAGGGCAGGCCTCCTCCGCGTGCTCATACGCACCCACCCCTCGCTCTCCTTGCGTCCTCCTCGCCTATCCTCTTCCTCCTCCCCCCCCCCCCGCTCGCTGCGAGGAAGTGGACTCTTCCAAGGCCCTCACATGACGATGGAGGCAGTTTCGCTTTCCCGGGGATTGCTCCGAGGTATATTAAGGGCCGGCCGCGGGTTGACAGCACCGACTTGACGCCGCCGCGTGGGTGCCTAGAAGGGGCGCGCGCGCACACACACGCATGCATACCTGCCGCGCGCGTTGACAGCGCGAGCCAGCCCCGCCAGCCAGCCCGCGCGGTGTAACCTGAAGCCCCCGGTTTAAAAAAGACGCCCAGCCTTTGTGCCTTAAAAGGAAGGACGGGCGGGAGGCCACCGACCTCAGCGGCTGCGGGAAGCTCTTCTCTTTCCCGAGATCTCTCTCTCTCTCTCTCTCTCTCTCTCTCTCCTTCTTTTCCCCCCCCCCCCTCCTTCTCCTCCTCAAAAGCAAAGCAAGCAAGGCTCGACCATGAATGGGACGCTGGGAGACCTGCACGACTACATCCTGAACGAGGACGAAGGGGCGTTTATGTTTACTTCCGAGTCGGTGGGAGAAGGGCACCCAGGTAAGGGGGATCGGGGCCCCCGCCGCTGCTCAGGCTCCGCGGGGCTGCCAGAAGATCGGGTGGGAGGGACAGCAGTTACGTGGGTTAGGGACGGCAAGGAGGAGCCGGAGGTCGTGACCACGGCGGGTGCTCGTAAGCAAGATCTCGGCTCCCCTTCCGTTCCTTTCTTGCCGCACGGCTTTGGACAACAATCGGTCCCTCTCGATCGCCGCTGCAGACGGGATTGAGACGACTCCCTCGCCTTCCATGTGCCTCCTTGCGACAAGCCTTAGGACTCTTATGAGAAGCCTAATCATGAGGATGACGATGGTAGAGGGAGCTGTACTGATGTACACTGCTTTTATTCCAAAGCACTCAAAGGGGGGTTACATTTATTCAAAGACTTGAGACAAAGAAAAAGGAGGGAGTTCTCAGTTTGTGACTTTTGCATGGGCCTGTCGGTGGGCTCATTGATAGGTTTGGCCCTAAAGGGCAGAGCCCAGCTAAACTCTGCTTGAAAGGCTCCTAAATGACATGTGGGCCAAACCTAGGCATGTTTACTAGGAATTGCCTCCTTGGATCTCACTGAAGCCTTCAGTCCAGTTACATGGGTGACGACTGCAGGTCTCTGGCATCTGTCAGTAGGATTTAAAAGTGCCAGCCATTGGCCTTGTAGTGGGAAATCCAGGACACAGCAAATTTTTAAAAATAAAATAAAACGGTGCCAAATAGACGTTCTCAGATCTTTTTTTAGCGCTTGGGAAGGTTGGCTGGGGCATTCTGGGAGTTGTAGCAACATTTCCAAGCTCTGGACCTACTGTTGGTACACAATGTCTGTGTACTTTGCCAGCCAAAGTGCTTCATTAGACAAATTCCTGTAGTTTCTAAGGAAAACTCATGTGTAATGAACATCTTCTAGGTGTTTTTAGATCAGCGTAGTGGGGCTCATAAGGAGCACTGGTGTTCTTCTGTAATGATGGTAGAAATTACTTTTTTGGACTATAACTTCCAGAGTAACCTGGTCTCTGTAATTTCCCAGTCTCTTGCTCATTTGTAGCCTTAGGTGGGAGCTGTGCTAATTTTTTCTTGGACTGCACGTTCTCTTAACCTTGTGGACTTCTTCCTTGCACTTACTGTATCAGGAAACTGTAAATCATTGCCCCAGCAGCTGCTCAGGACAGTAGTAGTTCAGATTGCCTGTCCCTCTCTCCCTCCCTCCTGCTTCCTCAACAACAAGAGATTGGCTTGTTTGGAGTAATTTCCTAATACCTGGAAAAAGCAAAGCAAATCATTGATTTAAAACCCCCCACAGAATTGTATAAGCTAACGGTGGATTTCTTTTCGCCAAATTCCAGCTGCTGACGTTGCAACTTGAGTTTATTTTATCTGCTACGTATGAGAACACCAGGTACCTGCTAAAAGCAGGTGCAAATAGACAGTGTTCCTTTGTACAAGGCCGACTGGCCAAGCAGGGGCGGGGAGAGTAATCAGAGTTGTTTGATACCCTCCGATGTGCCTTTTGACATCATAAGGCTCAAGGCGTGATTCAGGGCTTTCCATTGGATTATGTTGCAGTCAGCAGATGTTTATAAAAACAACAACAGAAAGACTATCTTAGGGGGCAGTCTGGGGCGTGGTGTTCTGGACCAATAGCATTTGGCAGTTCACATCTTCTGCCCCTTATGTTGACAGAGGGAGGTGCAACTTTGGAAGATTCTTCCCAGCCATCATTCATGGAAAGCTTCAACACCATTGCACCTGTTTGGTCAGCAATCTGATTGTGGGGACTCCCCCATCCCACCCAACCCCAAAAGAGTTGTTCTGGGATTTGGTTTGTATTCATATGATCTCACTCTGCCAAAATCCCACTCTACACACCCACATAACTAAACAGGGAGGGATCACTGGTAACTCTGAAACTGCCCAAACAATGGTTTTCAAATTTTTAAAAGCAAAGGTCCTTTTTGATAAGCCTAAAACCCTGTCTTCCCCACCAACAATTTTATTTTAAATTTGAATTATCTCAGCTAAGAACAAATCATGGTGTTAGTAAGTTATATGCATTCCTGCACATCACAGAATGATACAATAGGCTTTGTACTACAAGAGCAATGGATTATTTTCCCCACACTGCATTTTCTGAGTTTAAAAAAAAGTTGAAAATGTATTGGGTTTTTTTTTAATGGTGCATGTGTTCTTTGATATCTTGGTGTTCCACCTGGTGAAAGACAGCCCATTGGTTGAAAATTACCTTATGGCATCAAAGGATAAAGTTCAGTAAGAAAAAATGTAGCTAAAAGAGGCCCTTTAAAAGTCAAAAGGTGGCACCCAGCTTCTGCCATTTTGAAGCCATGGTGGGACTTTGGATTTAGTGGCTTGTTCTCTTCTTTTGGCTTCCCTGGACCTAGAGGAGTTACACTGTCTTGTTCTTAAGAAAGTGAGACAAGATTCCTCTATATAGTAGATATCACCGTGAAGTTTGCCTGTGTTCTAATTTTATGCTTCTTGCTCCCATACATTAACTGGGAATTTTGTACTTGCTCCTCTGCTACAAAAGAATGAAGTCTGTCTATGACACAAGAGATTTTTTCTGTCTTGGTAGAAAGGATCTGGACAAATAACCAGCTTATGTAAAGGTGTTTGGATCAGTATTTATTTGCTCACCAGTCTTGATGCCAAAATGCTGTCTGGCCTTGTCTCTTACCATGTTTTTATAGACCTTTGGACTCATATTTGAGTCTTTAAATGTTTAAGGATATAAATTTCAGACACTAACCTAATTAATTTTTTTAAATGGGCCTCTCTTCTTTTGTTCTCCTCTATTTCTGTATCTTAATCTAAGCCTGATTAATTTTCTAAGTATTTTTGATGTCAGATCAGTGATGGCCCATTCCCATAAGCAAGTCATTTAGTGATTCATATGAACATATGGATTATAAATTTTTAAATGGCCTTTCAAGACATAAAAGCCCTCAGAAGAGGGTGCAAAGGGTTCAAAGAGAGCCAAATAACATAAATTTCACAATATTTGGGTTTTTTTTTTTAAATGCAAATCAGTACTGGAGATATCGGTGAATAAAATGTAGTTTGGAATTAAAAGTCTTCAATTTTTCTGTAAAAAAGCAATAACAATGGAACCTTGCAAAATTATTGAAATTGGTATGTGTGAGGCCACTGCTAAGAAAGCTCTGCTGATGCAACATATCTAATGTAACTAGAGATGGGCATGAACCACAGTTTGGCAATTCATCCCAGTTTGGCGCAACATTTGCACAGGTGTTCCACAAGTGCTGTGCACTCCCCTCTCCCACCACCTCTGCGCTCACCCATTCCCCAGGCAAAACGCACTTCCCTCCCCACCTCCTCAGCATGTTTGCTCACTCACCAATTACAGTCTGTGCTTCCCTCTTCCACTTCCTCTGGTGGCCACCAAAGCAGCAGTTTGTACCCTTCTCTAGTTAAAATTTATAGGGTTGGAAAATGTGATTAATAGATTAAAAGAGATCAAAGATAAGATGGAGATATCACTTAAGTAGATTGGGGTAGATAAGGACAGAATAAGGAGGTTTATTTAGGATGGACTTATTTGAATAATATATAAGCAATAATATATAATAAGTGAAGTGTTATAAAAGAATAGGTGTTGTTAAATAAGGATAAAGCAGATATAATATTTTTACAAGAGACTCGTTGGACAAAAGAAGGTGTAAATGAACTGAAACTGAATTAATTGGTCTGGTGTTTATGAAAAAGCTAGCTATTAACATTAAATGTGATTATAGAGAAGCCACTGCTGGTTGGATAGCTCAATGGTTTACAGTCATGGCCGAAAATATTGGCACCCTTGCAATTCTGTCAGAAAATGCAACCCTTCTCTCAGAAAATTGTTGCAGTTGCAAATGTTTTGGTACTCACATGTTCATTTCTTTGCTTTGCGTTGGAACAACACAAAAAAACAGAGAAGAAAAGTCAAATCTGATACAATCCCACACAGAAACCCAAAAATGCGTTATAAAAAGTTATTGAGGGTTGGGAAACTTGGCTGTTTGTTATTTACTTACTTATTTTTTTCGAAAATGGTTAATGAGGAGTTGTAATATCAGCCTACAAAAGGTCTTTCTGTAGTAATGTAACACACATGCCTTCTGGTCACATAGTATCTGAGAACAACACACAGTGAGTATGAACAAACACATTGGCCAGAACAATTGGTCTCTCTATTTAGTCTCATTCCACTTTGCTCTGGCATGACCAAGTTGGTATGTTTTTAGAAGTCAGACACTTGCACAACTCCAATTTAAATACTACTGCTGCTACCAAAGCTACTCTTCCATTTGAATTTCAACATAAATGGCAATAGTTTTCCTTTTCATAATGTACACATAAAATCACAATTCCAGGAATGTCAACTTGGGAAGGCTTGCCTAGTTGCTATCTCTCCTACTTTGGGTCCTCTGATGTTTTGGATTATATCTCTCATCAGTTACAGACAGCTTCGCTGGTGTTAAGATTTTTGGGGAATTGTAGGCTAAATCTGGAGGACCAGAGATTCTCCACCTCAGTCTAGCTGGACAGAGACGAGAAGAAAAACATCTTTTGGATTGACAGTTTAATGGATGCAAAATATTTAAGTTTATTTTCACCTGTGTAACAAAAAGCAGCATTTGCTTTGGATTTCCAGAGAGGTGATACTTGTAGTCTGTAGACTGCTACAGCAACAGTAGTAAAAAAATCCTGTGGTTCTTAATCTTTCAGTGTTAAGAATGCTTGATCACTGCACAGCCACCACTTCTTCACTAGATCCTTGCCCAGCCTGGTTGCTGAAGGCGGCCAGGCCTATAACAGTACAGTGGGCTACTGCCATTATCAATGGGTCTCTCCTGGAGGGCAGGGTGCCCATTGCCCTCAAGGAGACGCTCATTAGACCGATTCGCAAAAAGCCCAATTTGGTGGTGGATGACATAAACAACTACAGATCCATCACGAATGTCCCTTTCATTAGCAAGCTGGTGGAAAGAGTGGTGGCCGATCAGCTTCAGGCACTTCTGGAGGAGACCAGTGCCCTGATCCATTCCAGTCCGGGTTCAGGCATGACATGGAGATGGCATTGGTCGCCCTACAAGATGACTTTTTGAAGGAGGCTGACAAGGGCAAAATGTCTTTGTGGGTCCTCCTCCTATCAGCGGCCTTTGATACTGTCGACCACAGTATCCTCCTGGGGAGGCTCTCGGGATTGGGGATTGGTGTTCAGGCCTTGGCCTGGCTCCGGTCCTTCCTGGAGGACCATCCTCAGAGAGTGTAGCTTGGGAAGATGTTGTTCGCTCTGTGAACTCTCAATTGTGGAGTCCCACAGTGTTCGATCCTCTCCCTAATGCTATTTAATATCTTAATGAGGCCACTGGGGGAGGTCATCAGGAGTTTTGGAGCTTCGTGGCATCAGCATGCGGATGACACCCAGCTCTATCTCTCTTTCCACCCTTCTGCAGTGGATGCTGTCCCGTCCCTTGAGCACTGCCTGGACACTGTGCTGGGGTGGATGAGAGATAGACTGAGGCTAAACCCGGACAAGACAGAAATCCTGCGGGTGGGCACTCCCAGTGTCAGCAGTCTGGGTGCTTCCCTTTCCTTGGGGGGGGGGGGGTCACACTTTCCGCCAAGGATGAGGTGCGCAGCTTGGGCATACTCTTGGACCCAGTGCTGTCAGTGGAATCTCAGGTAGTCTCTGTGGTCCGCACTGCCTATTTCCACCTAAGGCGGATTGCCCAACTGCATACCTACCTTGACATTGGGTCCTTCACCACACTGGTCCATGCACTGGTAGTCTCGAGATTAGACTACTGTAATGCTGTCTACGTGGGGCTGCCCTTGGTGCTGTCACGGAGACTTCAGCAGGTCCAGAACTCTGCTGCCAGATTATTGAGTGGGGTGAGAAGACATCAACATATCTCCCTGACCCTGGCCGCCCTGCACTGGCGACCTTCCGTTTCTGTTCCAGCTTCAAAGTGATGGTGTTAACATACAAGGCTCTAAATGGTTTGGAACCTCATTATCTGGCAGAACACCTCCTTCTGACTAGATCTGCCCGCCCTGTAAGATCTTTCCAGGCTGGGTGGTTGAGATTTCTGACCCCGAGAGAGGCTTGGAAAACAGCGACCAGAAACCGGGCCTCCTTGGCAGTCACCCCACAATTATGGAATGGTCTCCTGTCCAAAACCCGCCTGGCCCCTTCATTGGGAACCTTCAAGCGATAATTAAAAACATGGTTATTTAGACAGGCCTTCCCGGACTCTATAATATCCTGATACAATAGTGCTTTAACAACCAGATATTCAACCCTCCACCATGCTTTCATTATTTTATTTTAATATTTTTATTGGTATTATTTCTATTTTATTTAAACTGCATTGATTATTTTGTCTTATTCCGTTTTATTGTATTGTTTTGCTTTATATTGTATTGTTTTATTGTACTGTGTAAACCATCCAGAGTGGCCTGGGTTGCCAGTTGGGCAGTATAGAAATCAAATAAATAAATAAATAAGGTGTTTTTCCATCACAAATGACAGAAAGGTGTCATAGGCTCTGTCTGCTTTCTAAGGGTGTGGTAGGGAGTGTTGCTTTGATACCATCAACAGCTGATTTTGTCCAACATATTGGTTCATGCCTCCCAGACAATCAAGACTGAGCCCATTCACCTTTTCAACATTGGCATTAAGGGCAGTGGGTCAGAAATGCAGTAGGATTCTGCTGCCATCACCCACCATGTGTCCAAATGGTCTTTTTAAACATATTTGGCTTCTGCTGTGTGCTTGTGAGTGCACAGCAAGGTGTGCATATTATCAGTCTTGCATCTTTGCCATGAGGAATGTTTATTCATGTAACTGATCTCTTCAAGATGAGGTTCATATTTATGAGAAAGTTGCCCTCACATTTAAGTGAGGGTAGCTTTTACTTTTGCAAGCACTGTGTAGGCATTTCATTGACTCAGGATTCTGTGTGGTGCAGATATAGGTGATGGATGAGCAGCATTCCAGGCTGCTGGGCCAACTGGTAGGGATGTAACCCCATAAGAGGGTGAAGTGATTTGTTGCATTGTCACTAAGAGAAAAAAAAATAGAGGAAAATATTTTTGGGGGCACATGAAGCAAAATTGTGCAAAACAATGCTTCAGTGCAAATAACACTAACACAAATGGTGCACCTTGCCCAAAAAGACAATGGTTGCTGCTGTGCTACATGGACTTTTAAAGATTGGAAGCATCGAAGAGTGTGTTTGTCGAAACAAACACAATTAGCCTTTCTGTGCTCTCACCATGTGTGCACATGCTTTGCTTCTCAAAGTGAAAGGACACAGGTTTTGGACAGTTTGCAGAAATGATGGAGATCTTGGCAAAATAATATAGCATTCCTTGCTTGACTCTTCCCTAGTGTAGAGGAATCTTGCAGGGCTTGAAAATTCCTTATTGAGGTTCTCATCAAGTGAAGACAGCCTAATCCAAGAGAGTTAAAAAAGAAATTAGGCAGTGCTTTATACATACCCACTATTATGGTGGAGCCAGCCCTGTCTTCCATATCGTTTACCGTACTGTGAATGAAGAGTTCTGGAGGCCCCCTTTCCTAATAAAACTTACTCGAGACTTCTGTGCATTAACCAGGACCATAATAATCCCTGGTTTGTGCAATTCCATCTCAGCTGGAATGTTGTGGGAGCTGTAGTTCTTTTTTTTTTTAAACAACAACACCAACTTTTCCTATTTCTGAGTTATTCCTTCTCTTCCTCCATTTGGTGGAGCAACTTTAAGGGAATCAGCACCTGCTCTGCAAGACTCCCAGTTGGAGCCTGTCTCTGCACAAAACAGCTGAGCCAGAAGGTTAAGAAGAAATTCATTTCCACATAGATGTCATTGCTCTGCATATCAGAGAAGCACAGTGCAACTGAACTTACAGTAGCTGACAGTACTTAGGTTGGTGATTTAAGGGTAACTGCAGTTTGCAGCTGTACCTCATGCAGCAGCTGCTCATGGCATGATGCAGGTTACATTCACATTTTGGCCACGTACCACATGGATGTTCTTAGTAGCAGCTTCTCACGTCAGTATGTCTCTTCTGCACAGTGAGCTAACGGGCATGTGGTGATTTGCCAGTATTGATGCATGCATATCTGTTTTCTTCTAGGAACACATGCGTCTCAGTTCAAGAGGTGTGCTGTGTATGTGGTTACCAAGGCTCTGAAATCCAACCCACATTGTGCACTGCACTGAAATAGGGCTGTAGACTTCATTTTGCCTTCCCCACCTCACTGGGAAATGGATAGTCTGTAGCATTCAAGAAACCCTGCATTTTTCAGTCCTAGGAAACACCTACATAGCACTCATTTCCACATACAGTAGTACCTCGGTTTGCGAAACAGATCCGTTCTACGCGACATTACGTAGTACGGAAATTTTGCAAACCGAAACGCCAATTGCGCTACGAAAGGGGCAGCGCTATAGGTGCAATGCGCCCTGGGAAAACCCTTTCGTAGTATGAAAGAAAAGAAAAGAAAACAACGTAAACCAGGGCTTTTTTCTTATGGATTTCGGTTCGTAAACCGAAAATTGTGTAAACTGAGGCATTCGCAAACCGAGATACTACTGTACCTTCCCTTATGAATTGGAGCCATGAAGTGTGATAAGCATTTGTGCATTTCCAAACAGTAACAATAAACCTGTGGGAGCTGGCTGAAATAAATAGAGGCCCAAATCCTGTCACTTAGTGTGTAAATTGCACTGGAGTGGGTGCATTGAATCAGTGGGGATTTGGTGAGTTGATTCCTCCATAAGTTCTGTTGATTGAATGGGCTTACTCTAACTGCAATTTATTATGCTAAAGTAAGTCACCACTAGAGTAAGCCCATTTGAATCAATGGAACTTATGGAGACTTACCAAATCCTCATTGATTCAATGGGCCTACTCTAGTGTAATTTACCATACTAAGCAACAGGATCATGGCCAGACTATTCCTGCCCCAGGAGCAATGGTGGCTAAAATAAATAGAATCTCCCTACCCCAACTATTTGGAGAGTTGCATTTTATCATTAGCTGTTGACTTCAAGAAAAACTGGCATAAGCACAAACACAACTGCTATAATAGTACAAATAACTCTGAAGGCAGGGACAGGGAATCTTTCACCCTATAGATACTTCCGACTTCAGTTCACAGAAGCCTCTGCTGGTGTGGTCAGTGAGAAAGGGCTGTGGGTGCTCTAAGCATCCAGAAAACATTTCCTACACCTGTCTTAAGAGATACATAAAACCTATTTGGGATTTTCTTCAATGGGTCAGTTTTGAATTTGATGAGAGGTCAACATGATTTTTTCCTTGAAACTAACTGTAGTGTGATTTTTGGGCAGCAAAGAACTCCACATTCAGGGCCACTTCAGATATGATGATCTGTAGAGTGCCGTATAATAACAGCTCTCAACTAAATAATATACTTATATTTGCATAAACATAGGTTGGGATCAATCCCTTGAGACTTGTCTATTGGGATGAGGTATGTTCAAAAGCTATGTTAGAACCTTGTTTTGCTACAGAGATATTTATCTTTGAGCATTAAATGGACCTTGTACAGAATCTTTTTCTGTATGGTTCTGTTTTTCTTTTCCTTTGGCAAATGGCTGATCATGGGCAGGCTCCTTTTGCCTTTGGCCCTTTGGCTTTTTTATTTTTTTATTATTATTATTATTGGTCAGGGAATAAGTCGTGGTCATGGCACACTGACTGTCAGGTTCTAGGAGCTGTAGTTCAAAAGGTCTCCCAGAATTTTTAGGTTCTGGATTTGATATACCTTCAGATACCCATGTCGTGACAAACAGCCCATTATTTTATGACTTTTCTCTCTAAATACTGCCTTTTCTCTTTCAGACAAGATCTGTGATCAGATTAGTGATGCTGTCCTTGACGCCCATCTGAAACAAGATCCAGATGCTAAGGTTGCTTGCGGTAAGAAGCCAGTGCCTTCTTCCCATAATTAACCCTTGACTTCCATTTGACAGCAAAATACTTGTCATTCCAAGAGGCAGTGGTGATGGGCGGAAGTGAAAATCCTATATTTTGCAGGGACTGTTAGCAACAACTTCCTCCTGCCCAGCTTGGTTCCAGACTGCACCTCCCTTACCTTTCTCCTTGTAGCAGCCAATGGGAGCCACTGAAGCTCTGTGTTCCATTCTTTCACCATGCTTGACCATGACAAAGAATGAACCAAGAAAGTGGCCATTATGCATACACAAGTGAGTTTGCACAAAGAAATACTTGGGAAGGAAGAAGGAAAAAAAGAGAGGCAGGGCAAAAGGAAGGAAATGTTCCATTGGCTGTGCCATTTGCACTCCCATAATTTCTTTGCCAGTTCCCACTTGAGGAATTGTTGCTCTTGCTCAGCAGAAGATTGCCCCCTTGATGGGTTCCAGCTAAAACTTAACCTTTCTTTCACTCTAGAGCTGTCTTGGCGGGGTCTTGATTTTGGGAGACAAATATAGCTACTTTTACTGTAAATGTGACCTTGTAGCAGCCTTGTAGTATATTGTGCTCTATTTATTAATTTGTTACATCTTTCCTTTGAAAAATTCAAAATGGAGCACACAGCCTGTGTTTCTTTTTTATTCTCACAACTACCATGTGAAGTACTTTAGGCTCATAGTAGGAGGCTCAATATTAGCCAGTGATGTTGCCCTGTGTGGATTTGAACCCAGATCTCCCAAGTTCTTTCCAACACTCTAACCATGCCATTACACTGCCTCTAATGATCAGGCTGTATATTACAGGGAGCACATTTTTAGAAACTGAAGGCTGTTAGTATTCAAGACATTGGATTGCAATAGGCCTGTGTTCCTTAATAATCATACTTACAAATGAACTGTGTGTTTACCTACTGATGACCAATTACAAAACAGCTAATTTGCCAACTATGGGATATGTGAAAAGTTTGTGCTCTGAAATCATACATTTTTCAGCACTTAAGGAGTTCCTGCTTTTCACAGCATGCTGTCTGTCTCATATACTTTGATCCTAAGTGTTGGGTGCATTCAGGGGAAGACCTGGCTTCAAAACCCTGTCCAGCCATGAAACTCAATCCAAGTCAAGTCATTATTTCTCAGCTTAACCCAGGAGTGAGAAGCATGTGGTCCTCCAAACCATGTCATTCTTGACCATTGTGGTTGCAGGCTGACACTTGGAGGACTAACAGGCTTCCCCCAACTTATGTTTCAGGATTGTTGTAAGGATAAACAGGAAGTGATCATGTCCTCAGCTTTTGGGAAGAAGAAGAGGAGAAAACAATGATAAATTTAAGAATCACTTAAGACCAAGCTATACATTACTGGTCCAAAACACATGATTAGATATTGGAATGCATTAGTGTTCTAAAGACGTGATTCTAGTAGACCTTCATGTCTGAAAAATCAAACTTATAAAGCCATTATTTGTGTCTAAAAGACCAGTGAAAGAAACAAAGCAACCTAACATTGCAAACTGCGGGTTGTAGGAAAAGCTGATAAGGGGGAAATCGGGTACTTCTAGAATTAGCTTGACCTTTAGTTATTTGTATTCATGAAATTCAAGGGTAGTAAAAAAGTGCAACATATAGGAAAAGCATGGAGCAAAGAAGAATGACAAATTCCCAGGACTACAAAATATTTTTATTGTTGATGAATTCTCCAGCAACATAATAGGGTTTCTCATTTGCTTTGCTTTCCCTTCAGAGACAGTGTGTAAGACTGGGATGGTGCTACTCTGCGGCGAGATTACATCCAGAGCCGTGGTGGATTATCAGCAGATCGTCCGAGACACAATCAGGAACATAGGTTATGATGATTCAGCCAAAGGTTGGTGGGAAAAAGAAGGATACCTGTTGCAGAGAGGCAGGCTACTCTGACCATCTGAAAGCAGTAGAACAAGTCCATCTTGGTTTGCTGAGCTAGGAGGAAGAAAAGCCTGATGCAATTCTGCCTGTGGATTGCTGGAACATTTCCACCAGATGAACTCCCATCTGCTTTCATCAGGAAGACAAAACTTTATTGGGGTGGTTAAAGGTTATCTTGGGGTCGAAGTCATGGGCATCCTTTGCTGCTGAAGCATTTTGTAGCATCCTAGCTATTCAAGTTAGACTTGACTCCATCAGATTAGTTGTTTGCCAAGCTTGACCAGCTGGCTTTCAGACTTACATGCATACCAGAGGCAAAAATGAAGTTTCTTTCTTACACGTGAGTTGCCACTTATGAGTAGGTCTGCTGGCCAGTGGCAGCTTGTGATGTGGGATGGGGCAGGGTGCACAGAGCATCATGATATCTGGATCTTAGGAAGATACTATAGTATATCTCAATTTGAGGAAGATAACATAGAGAGAGTGAAGTAAATGTGTTTTTCCCAATTTTTTAATGCCAAACTTCTATTTAAAGCAAAGTGTGCTGCTTATATACTGCCCCATAGTGCTTAAAGCACTCTCTAGGCAGTTTACAATTTAGTGATGCAGGCTACACATTCCTTCCCCCACCCTCCGGTGAGCTGGGTACTAAATTTGAAAGGATGGAAGGCTGAGTGAACCTCAAGTTGGCTACCTAGGATTGAACCTGGCTCAGGAGCAGAGTTTTGACTGCAGTACTGCAATTTAACCATTGTGCGATGAGACTCCTCTGTAACATGAAATGTTGGCATTAACTTATCACATTTTCAGATGACATACTGTATAGCAGCAGATGCATAGAGACAAAATGATACTCTCCCCGAGTGATTCTGAATACAAGAGGCAGCACAGTGTGCAATGATGCTTAGATTGCACAACTATATACAGGAAGTAGATGTCCTTAAGCAGAAAATAAGTAAAATCTTGTTCCACAACTTATCCCGTGATGACATCATCAGCCACAACTACTTTTCAGAAATAAAAAAGCTTCAGTTCCCCCACTCCCTTATATGTTCCACGGCTCTTGTGGGCTCCCTTTCGTTGTGGGGAAGCTGTTGAGGAGAACAGGACAGGGGAAGAAATCTTTATTTTCTGGAAATTGATGCCAGTGGAACAATTTTACTGGTGGTGGCAATTTTCAGAAATTAAAAACTCTGTCTTCTGTATTTTGCAGTCCCCAATTCCTTCCCCATGATGGAAGGGATCCTATGGGAGCCTCAGGACCTTTGCTGGGGGGAAGAATTAAGATTTTTTTTGTATCTGGAAAGTAGCTCAGGGTGAGTTGCAAACACAGCCCCTGTTTGGTGTTTCCCTTCCACATTTGGTGAGAGCTAACAGTGTTCCTCACTCGAGAAGAGCCCTGTACTTTGGGCAGTTGTGGGTGATTCTGAACAAACTGAAATATCTGATACGGGGCCTTGGTCGGGCTGCCCGCCAACAGATCTGCTTTTGAGCAAGAGCCTCAGGTCAGCTGCTGAGGACAGAGCTCAGTTTCCCAAGCAGCTGGCTTAAACCCTCTCCCCACCAGCCCCAGCCATGAAAGCATGCAGCAGTTGCTTCTGTGTGGGCTGTGTTTCAAAGGTAGGAAGGAACTGACACAGTCAGATCAATTCATGAGTTGAAGAACCCTGTTCTTTCCCTCGTCTGGTATACTGGGCTGCTTTCTCATGAGTAGTGTTTCCACTGTTTCCTATCTCTCCTTAAAGAACAGGCAGCCATGAAGGCATCCTTGGTCAGGGCTGCTGACCGGAGAATGAAAATAATGCCTTGTAGGAGTCAGATGGAGTGTAATGCCTTTTATAGCAGAAATAGGCAAAGTCTGCTCATAATATCACTGGACAGGAAACCCCCCTCATCAGTTAAGCTGTTGTCAGAAATAGTGGGTCTTCAAGTCCAACAATATCTGGAGGGCTGCACTTTGCTGACCCCACTTTAGAGCAAGGTAAAGGGAAATAGACTGCAGTCTCTCGTGTTGAATGGTTATTAATAGAGTTCTGGTTTTCTTAAAAATAAAAACTTAAAGATTTAAGGTGCCACAGAACTTTTGTCTCTTGTTTTTTGTCTGATATGCTTGCACAGACTAACACAGCTACTTCTTCAAAAACGACGATTTTAAATCTAGGACATTTTAAGACTACAGTGGTGCCTCGACTTATGAACTTAATTGGTTCCGGAACTCCGGTCGTAACTCGAAATGGTCATAAGTCGGGACGTTCGTAAGTCGAGGCACCACTGTACTCTTTTTGTCTTGTCTTAAAAGTATCAGAATACTTTTTGTTGTAAGAAGCCACAAAACACAGAGCAACTCGAAAAGGGGAGGAGGATCCAGACTATAAAACTGAGAGGCCTAGATCACATTATTTAAAAGATCTTGATCAGTAGAAATGTCTTCCTCTGATACCCTAAACCTCACAAGGATGTCACCAGGTGGGTCTCTCTGGGAAGGCTCTAATGCCACAAGGGTGCCGCTGCCCAAAAAACCCTCTTTCTGATAGTTTACCTGCCTCACTTTGTTTGGCAGGAACAGACCTCTGAGGAAAAGGTACCTATGAAGGAATCAGTTTTTCAGATTTTCTTGTCCCAAACCATCTGTGGCATTAAAGTTTCAACCCAGCAGGTGGAGCTGGGCCTCGGAACAGATGGGCAAAGCACAGGTGTCATTACTGTCAAATTGCTCAGTCCGATGTAGCAGTTTAGCAGCCCTGTTTTGCATCAAATTCAGTTTTATGATTTTGTATTATTACATCAGAGAGAGTACTTTTTCCTCTGCAAGTGTTCCCACCCTCCTTAAAACTAGAGTCTGCCAGGGTCTTGTAAAAATGCTTCATTGAGGCTTGCTAAATCTGTTTTGATTTTTTTCTTCTTAAGATTAAAAATAAAGGTAAACACTTTGGAATTTTGCCCCACAGGCTTTGACTACAAAACGTGCAATGTCCTTGTGGCATTGGAACAGCAGTCACCTGACATTGCCCAGGGTGTCCATCTGCACCGGAGTGAAGAAGAAGTTGGTGCTGGGGACCAGGTAATAAGCTTGTTAATGATTCAAGAGAGTCCAATGCAGTCTGTCTCTGTTGTTGCAGATGTTTAATGTACAAAGGGCAGCAAGCAGTTAATCTTTTATTTCCTTGGAGATTTTTGGTAGATGGCGTTCAGAGATTTCTAGCTGCCAGGAACACTTCTAGAATGTTGGGTGGATAGAGTTGTGTTGCTTAGGGATGCTGCCTGTATGTGGGTTTGTTTTCAACCTGCTTAACCTGTGCATTTACAAAGCAAGTTTGTTATGACAAATGTGACTGTATGCCTCTAGTATTTTCTCCCTGCAAGGAAAATGGAAATGTGAAAGACAGCTGTGAAAGCACCTACCTCTTGTGCTGCGATTGCGCAGAAAAAAAAATGTGGGAAGTAGTGTGGGTTTGGGACTGGCTGGTTCACATTTTTTTTCATTGATGACATGATGCAAAGGGAAATGCAAATCAGCCTAGAGTTCACTCCAATTCATAGGTTTTCCCCCTCCACCTCTAGGGCTTCTTCTTTTTTTTTTTTTAAAGAACTGGATCCATTCACATAAGTTCAGATGTGTGATTGAACCAATGCAGAAAAGGGGAAATGAGCTGCATGCACACACAGGAGGATGAGACACACACACACACACAAACACACACATACCCTTTCTCACCTCTTGCCTCACGACAAAGAATAAGCTATGCATACACAGACTCACCTTTCCCCTCCACTCCTTTTACAGCTTCTTTCTGTGGGCAGAGAGGAGAAAGCTAACACACACTGAGAAACAATACAACCAAAGCCCAGCCAGCAAGATTTTTCTTTTCTTTTTCTCCCCACCCTCCTTATTTTCCAAACAAGTAAAGGCAAAGCCTCTTGGTTTGTTTTTTTACTGCTTACAGCAGATCTAAAAAGGCAGTTCGCTTGCTGGCCTATTGAAAACAAGTATCTTTCTCTCTCTCTCTCCCCTGGGGAGACCTAAATTCCTTGTTGCAAATTCACAGCAGATGAATGCAAGTGAAATTGTATTCCCTTCACAACCTCAGAGGATGCATAACAGTATATAGAGCTGTGGACAGCAAAAAAATTACAGACAAACTACAGAGAGATAGTGAAGGAAAGGAAACAAATCTGATATTTTAGTGTGCAGAAGGCTAATACTAAGGGTGTAACAAGGATTTTGCATCTCTTTGCTGCAATTGTCAATTTCTAACTTATACACTAGTCAGTTTCAAATCATATGTAGGGATGGCTAACCACTTCAAACTAAAGAAAGAACCTCATGAAGAAAATAAACTAGGAAATAAATTGATAAACATATCTGCCTCCTATTCTTGTCACTGAAAAACAGTAATTTCCTTCCCACTGCAGGGCTTGATGTTTGGCTATGCAACAGATGAGACGGAAGAATGCATGCCCCTGACCATCATGCTTGCTCACAAACTGAATGCCAAAATGGCCGATCTGAGACGCAATGGAATCCTCCCTTGGCTTAGACCAGACTCCAAAACACAGGTACTTTTTAAGGATTTTGCCAATTTTTCCTTCCTTCACCAAACTAGAGCCAAAAAAGTGAATCCATTGGGTGACTGGTCAAAGAAATGCTGTTTCAATACTGGATGTGTTTCATGAATTGAGTGCTCAGATAAGCTACAAATATTAAAATAATAATAACCTGCTTTTCACCCAGAGGTACTTTCCCCCTGCCCCACCAAGCTCTACCAACTTTCAACTAAGAATTTTTGGCTTGGGATTTTTTTGGCTTTTTATGTTCTCCTGCATTAAACGCAGGAGGACTCAAAACTATGTATATGATTTCCTTCCTTTCTTCCTTCCTTCCTTCCTTCCTTCCTTCCTTCCTTCCTTCCTTCCTTCCTTCCTTCCTTCCTTCCTTCCTTCCTTCCTTCCTTCCTTCCTTCCATTCATAATGTTTCTCCTTTCTTTCAGATCACAGTTCAGTATATTCAGAAAGATGGTGCTGTTATCCCTGTGCGCGTTCACACCATCGTCATCTCTGTGCAGCATGATGAAACCATCTCTTTGGATGCCATGCGCAAGGCCCTGAGGGAGCAAGTTATCAAGATTGTGGTTCCAGCCAGATATTTAGATGACAAAACAGTTTACCATCTTCAACCCAGTGGCCGATTTGTCATCGGAGGGCCCCAGGTGTGTGTTTACTGTTTTGATTCTTTGAGATTCCATGCAAATATACGGAGCTGTGCAGTTTCTCTCTAGAATGGCATCTTTCCTACAGCAGAAAGTGCACAGACTGTGCATAATTTGACAGTTTTTGATGCTGAATGATGTTTTTCTTGCACAGATTTCCTCTGCATTCTCCACAGGTTTCCCCAGAAAGTGTACTGAGCTGTACAGCATTTGGCAGCTTCCTGTGCATAAGAAACAGGCAAAAAGCATGTGGAAAAGAGTTGGGAAAAAGAGATTGGGGTCTTATCTTTGCAAGAAGCTGGGGAATATCACTGGTAGTGGGAAAGTTGCAGAAAATTGCCAAGAATAAGAAATTTTTGAGTACTTGTCATATCCATATTTTATGTTGGTTGTGGTAGCATTTTAGAACTTAATATTGTCATTGTAGTAAATGCTGATTATTTTAATCTACACAATGATGGTGGATTTTAGTACCGGACAATTTCTATTAGAGAAGCAATGTGTAATGTTTTTAAGAAACAAACTAACCAATAACTCTATCTTGTGTTTGATGTTAGTGGCACTTGTTTATAGGTAAGTTCGCATAAGATTCCCAAAACATTAACTTTCTTACAGCATAACTGACATTATACTTGACACATAGGTCCACGGTGAATTAAGATGTACAATCAGTTAAAGCAGACTTTCCCACCTCTGTGAGATATTTTGGAATATGAAACTCATGAGCCCCAGTGGTCAGGAATGATAGAGGGGGATACTAGCTTGGGGGAGATTAAGAGAGAGGGGAGACTTCACTGTAGATTTCTAGGGCATTTTTAAAGGAAGCTTTTTGCTAAATAGCTTCCACTTTGTGGGCTTCCCCAAATGACGTCTCACCTGGAAATATAGGCACAGCCTCTTTGCTTGTCATGTTGCAGGGTGATGCTGGAGTTACTGGCCGGAAGATCATTGTGGATACTTATGGTGGATGGGGAGCTCACGGAGGAGGAGCCTTTTCAGGCAAAGACTACACAAAGGTTGATCGGTCGGCAGCTTATGCAGCCCGCTGGGTTGCTAAGTCTTTGGTGAAGGCAGGGCTGTGCCGTCGTGTGCTGGTCCAAGTAAGTGCCATTTTGATCTCTCATCTCACTGCTAATTTTACAGTCATTAAGCAAAACTAGATTTTAGCTGTCTACCTGGCACTAAAATGGACAGATACACATTGCCTCCCCCCCCCCCCCCCATGTCTAGTGATATAAATCACATGGCATTAGCCTGTTACAAGTCTGCCTGCTCCAATTCATTGGCCACTGCATGGAGGGACCAGGGAAACCTGCAGCACAATAAGTTTTATCCAGTTGTTGTTGTTGTTGTTGTTGTTGTTGTTGTTGTTGTTATACCCAGCATTGGCAACAGGGCTCGAGGGGAGTCTCCAGCCCCACTCTCATCCATTACCATTTCTTCCATTCAAACAGTGATGATGCGTTCCTGCATATGTGTAGCTTTGCAAGCAACAAAGCAGATTTCCAGTATTCTTGCTAACATGTAGAGCCTACACATGAACAGGAACCTCTCCTCTTCAGACTTGTTATTGCTCAACGGAGAAAGACATGATGGAGGGGCAGGGCTGAACACACTCTTGATCCATACTGATTACCATGGATACAGCAATGCTTGAATAGCATTAAAGTGTCCATGGTATATGCAACTAGACCAGGGTGGCTTCCCAGGTGCTTTGATCTGTACTGCTCCCACAGAACCTTACTGTTGGCAGGTAAACTCATTTGGAGGGCCAAAGATTTGCTTTCCCTGGACTAGGCATAACTTGCAACAGAATGAAACCGTATGTGGGATTGTTTTTTTCAGTGGTAACCTTGCATCTGCAGTTAGTTCCACCTGGACATCTGTAGTTTTGTATGGGAAGAAGTGACATTGCAGGTGTCTTTGACATACTCATGCCTCATGGGTTAAAGATATAAGAAGCTGCTTTGTAAACACGTTAGACCAGTAGTTCTTCAAACCCAGTAATACAGAACTTTCACCTGTGACAATTATCTTTAGTATTTAGATAGCACTCCTGGTGTGTTCAAAGCATTTTTATATACAGTATCTCAGCAGTCCTGTAAGAAGGGCTAGTAGAACTCGTGCAACTAACTTTTATCTCTTTTGGCATCAGTATTGGACCTCTTGTGAGGGTATTCAGTCTGTCCCTAAGCAAATGGATGTCAAATAGATCACTAGCCACGCTCATAGCTCCCCTACCCCCCAAGAGGGTCACACCTTGGTTGTTTTCTGTGGACCATGCTCCCTGGTGAGAGAAATAATCAACATATCTGGAATGTGGAGACCTGTAAAGAGAGGTAGAATTGGGTTAGTATCTTTCATTTGGGTTAGCCTCTGCAAAGAGGGGCATGATCTGTAACTAGGATGAATGGTCTCCCCAACAGACAGTACGGAACAAATTGTCTGTACTAGCCTGCTAACCCTAGGAACTGTTGTGCTTCTTTCTTGGTCATGAAAGCTATCTTTTCTTTAGCCTCTGGTTCCAAGGGTACCTGCCAGTAGCTCTTAGCTAGGTCTAATGAAGTGAGGTAACTGACTTGTCCTAGTCGCTCCAGCAGTTCATCAACCCTAGGCATGGGGTATGTGTCAAATTTAGATACAGAACTGACATTTCTAAAATCAGTGCAAAATTGTTCCACTTCCATCAGGTTTGAGTACAAGCATGGGCTGGCTTCACCAGGGGCTATGAAAAGGCTTAGTCCCAGCTCTAACGTGCTATCGATCTCTTGTTCAATCATTGTGCAGTTGCTGTAGCCAAAGTCTGCCCGGTGCCCTTACTAAAACCCTGCGGTAAGCACTTAGATGGGTATGCCCAGGGTGGGTAGAAAAAATTGTGGTAGAAGGAAAGATGTTGAGGTCAACTCCAGCTGTGGGTTAGTGCCCACCTGCTGACACTCCTTCTTATTCAAAACTGAGGCAGTTCTGCATTTCATTGTATACAACAGCTGTGGAGGGCAAGGGGCTGCAACTGCCCTTATCTTCTACCATACTTTGATCCCTTTCAGCTACATCCACACCTTTTCAGCAAATTCAAAGTAACCATTTGTTTTCATTTTAAAGTAAAATGCAGTTCTCTCCCCTCTCAAGTTGGGAGATAGCTATGCAGTCTGTATGCAGATGGTGGGCAGTACCCTTCCCACCCGTAGTATTTGGCTTTTTGCAGCAATCACTTCACAGAAGCAACTGCTGTGCCGTGGTCGTCCTATGATTTAGACAGAGCATGTGCACACCAGGCCTACTGACAGTGTCTTTTTGTTCCTAGGTTGCCTATGCCATTGGTGTGGCTGAGCCACTCTCCATCTCACTCTTCACTTATGGTACCTCCACAAAGTCTGAACAAGAGCTGCTAAACATTGTGCACCAGAATTTCGACCTTCGGCCTGGAGCCATCGTCAAGTAAGGACTTTATAAGCTCTTCTTTCTGCATGATGGAAGCAAATGGCTGCAGTCTTTCTGTTGAAGGTGTATGCACCAAAAAGTATCCACTTCTGAATTTCTGGTTATAAGGCAACAACCCAGTTGATGCCTTTTCAAATTGTTATTATCAAGCATACATCTTCCTTTCTGCCAGTGGGCTCAAGGCACCATAGGTGGCTCTCCATCCCCTGACTTTTATCCCCACAGCAATTCTGTAAAGTACATCATACGAGTGTGTGTGTGTGTGTGTGTGAGAGAGAGAGAGAGAGAGCTATTGGTTCAAGCTCAGCCAATGAGTTTCATGCTTTTTTCATGATTCTCTTGCATCCCAAACCATTACTCTACTACACTAACCAGGCTGTCTGTTTTTTTCTACTCCAGTGCTTGTACAGCCTTAAATCTTCCTCCATGGTAGCTAGATTGCTACTGGAACTGGGATGTGTTGTGTTACCTATCTCCCTGCTTTTCACTTTCTCATCCAGGATGCTGCTGCTGTGGCTTTTTAAAAAGTGTATAGCTTGATATCTGGTGGTTAGACTACATGAGACACTCTGTAATGGCTCTGACCATCTTTTTTTATACAGGCTTTAACAATGAATTGGGCTGTTTTGAATTTTGTGTGCTGGACACTATTATTATCCTATGTGTGTTTGAAGGTATTTTCAAAGAGGTTTTAAACAATTTTGACTAACTTTTTAAATACCATTGTATGTTTAATTGTGTTTTAGTACCATAATTAAAAAAAAAACAATTCAACATACAACAGTATTTAAAAAGTTAGTCAAAATTGTTTAAAACCTCTTTGAAAATACCTTCAAATACACATAGGATAATTGTGTTTTAGTACCATAATTTAGGGACGTGGTGGCACTGCGGGTTAAACCGCAAAGCCTCTGGGCTGCAAGGTCAAAAGATCAGCAGTTCGAATCCACGCCGAGGGAGTGAGCTCCCGTCGCTTGTCCCAGCTCCTGCCAACCTAGGAGTTTGAAAGCATGTAAAAATGCAAGTAGATAAATAGGTACCACCACAGTGGGAAGGTAACAGCGTTCCGTGTCTAGTCGCGCTGGCCACGTGACCACGGAAACTGTCTATGGACAAAATGCTGGCTCTATGGCTTGGAAACGGGGATGAGCACCACCACCCTAGAGTCGGACACGACTGGACAATTGTCAAGGAGAACCTTTACCTTTACCTTTTTACCATAATTTATTGTGGTTTTAGCTGGGTTGTCTTTTAATAACTTGTGAGCCACCTTGGATCTCTTAATACGGCGGAAGGTAGCATAAAAATGAAAATACTAAATAAATAGCTCCTTGAAGAGTTAAAATATCTGTTCTCCTAGGACAAGCTTTTCTCACTTCCACATCACACATATTAGTTTACTTTCATTTGTGATCAGTCATGTAAATACTGGCTTCATTTGGAAGTCTGATTACTCAGACATGAAATCCCAAGGAAACCCATCACTGATGGGCAAACATGGCATTAATTTCTCATTATGAATTTGACTGTGTTGGGTAGTTTCACCCTGGGTGGCCTCCAGGTTTTTGCTCAGAACAGATAGGTTTAATTTACTGCTCATAGAACTCTGCTCATTGAGAAGAGAGGCTGAGTTTCAGGTAGTGACTTAAATTTGAGCTTTGTCGGAATGTTGGATCCGCAGGGGCTATACCAGATCTGCCAGCCAGGGAGCAGATCCTTTGGAACAGGAGGCCAGAATTCTCTTAAGAGAGCAGATCGGAAGGTCCACAAGATAAAAAAAATGCATCCAGCATTACAGAGAAAGATTGTTCCTTCTCCAATAAATTTTAGTCTCCCAGAATGACATTTGACTTCAGAATCCACACCAAACACGGCCTACAAGGTGATCATTTTACACCATTGTCACCTGAAGAGTGGTGAACAAACTCCAGCCAAGTTGCGGTGACTTCCTGTGTAGTCCATTTGTTTGACAGATAAAAACATGCCAGGCAAAATTTATCCCTAAAATATTGATCGTATTTTTTGTTGCGATGGTACTTTTATTGTCACAGCCAGTGTAATACATTTTGGGAGAAACTGCCCCATGTTTAGGTAGCTGTGCTGCTGAAAAGCAGAAGTGACATAAGCTGGTGGTTATTCGATTGGCTTCAGGGGGGGTGGAGGCTGGAGTGGGTGCGCTAAAATTCTCAGTGGGTTCAGAATATACAAGACTTGTGTCTTTAACCATTCTGCTCACCCTGCATAGAGTGCTAATTTTAAATGCAGTTGGTTTTCCAGGGGATCAGAGAGACCTCGCTCAATGTAAGTTGAGTGTTGTGTTTTCCACCTGTGTGAGTTTTGAAAGTGCCTCATACTTTCCTTCAAATACCATAAAACAACTTCTGAGGTACCTTTTGAAGTTCCCAGAGAATAAACTGGCACACATGCATCCGCATAACTACCTAGGTCTATATCCATGACTGTGTCAGCTGCTTTGTCTGACCCATATGTGGCCCCCCTACCTCACCAAACAGGCATCCTTGGCTTCCAAAGTAGTTTTGGCAGCTGCTGTCGGTTCTCTCTTTCCCCTTCTAGGCTGCCTCCATTCCATGTAGAAAATGCAAATGGCCACATCATGATTTTATACTGCATCTGCTAATGCCATTTTCCATTTCTTTCTTGGACGATTAGGGATCTGGATTTAAAGAAGCCCATCTATCAGAAGACCGCCTGTTATGGTCACTTTGGAAGAAGTGAATTCTCTTGGGAGGTACCCAAGAAACTGGCATTTTAATGATCACCAGGCTGACCTGCTAAGATTATATGGATTTCACGACAAAGGGTGCTTCCACTGACCATCCTCTTAAACTGAGAGAACGGAGAAAGGATATTTTCATGGAACTGCCATTGTTTGTATTCTCAGTGTCTCGCCCCTCACATATACGCATATACAGATGATCAGAATGCAGAGGAATACCATTTTTAAACTTTTTCTGTTGCTGCTATGTTGTGTTTTGTTTTCTCCACTTAGAAACACAACGTAGAACTTGGACCTGCCATCAAACCATGAAATGTTTGCCTTCATTGCTGCTCCTCTTTACTCGTACATCCAGATGGGAAGGGGGGGGGGGGAAACAACCCTCAGGTCCAAGAATCATACTCACTGTTGCTGGACAGTTAGCAATCCTGTGGACCAGTCTCTGTACTGGCATTGGTACGACACGAAGGTTGTAGCCTCTTGGCAAGGAGGAGGTTTACAAGCCTGTAACCAAGTCTCCTTGTATCCAAAGGGTTTTCCAGGCTCTCGAGATTTCTTTTTCAGCAGTCTAGTCTTTTTGCAGGGTGCAGGGAAGACTCTTTGCTTCATCTTTTTACATTAGCCTTGCCAAAATAATAATAATAATAATAATAATTTTTAGAATGGTGCATGCTTTGTGCCTTTCATGTATACTCTTATGTTTTGGTAAAGTTGCTACAGCCCATTCTAGGCAAGGCTGGTTTTTTTTTTTTTTTAATTTGTAAAAGGGAAAAAAAGTAGAAGAAAGAAAACTGCTGTTTGCAAGCTGCCCATCTCTGTTGCTGGTTGAGCTACTATGATTTCGGGGTGGGGTGGGGACAGTATCAT
This sequence comes from Intellagama lesueurii, assembly GCA_037013535.1. NCBI lineage: Eukaryota > Metazoa > Chordata > Lepidosauria > Squamata > Agamidae > Intellagama > Intellagama lesueurii. The sequence continues at coordinate 161,557,346 of JBAJHW010000003.1, read as the reverse complement.
GACATTCCAGTGGCTTAGGGCAAATGTCATTAATAGAATCACCAAGATAATGTGAGGGGAGTGAAAGTTGTGGGGAAAGAACCCACACAAAGCCTGGGTATGAGAAGGGCTGTGTGGTATTAGCAAGGTCTGGGCAAGGAGGCTGAGGGAACTGAGTAGGAAGCAGGCCTGCAGGCCAGATGGATGAAGGGATTGAGACAGGCTAGCTGAGGGGGGAAGAATGATTTTTTCTTTAAAAAAATGGGAAAGAGTTAGCCAAAAGGTTCAGAGGACAAAAACAGTTGAGAGGTATAGAGCTCTCTAAGAAACAGACCAGCCCTGATGGGAAGCTTGTCAAAATGGCCTGTTTCAGATGGCATCATGAGAGGAAAGGTTTGGTAAAGGCCAATTTTTTTTTTTTTTTTTTTAAATAGTGTTAGCCTAGGAGGGGAGATGAAGAGTTATCGGGCTGTCTTTTAGTGGAAAATCTCTTGGGCCGACATTAAAGGGAAGCTAGGATAAAACCTGCAGAAGGCCTAGACAGGAGACAGGCAAGGAGGGCTGGATATGAAGAAATTATGGGTAAGGAGCCCGAAAGTCAGGGAAGCAGTGACAGGATTGAATTTAGTATTGATGAATTTTAATACTGGTATGAACTGATCAGTCTGGGTTCAGGTCCGTGGCTTCACCTTTAGCGATACCATTGCAAAGGAGAGGCTTAGCACGCACAGTGTCCCTCGCTGCAGCTGCACTTTAGAAGAGACATGCTACAGTTGAAGAGTTCTCTTTCTGCCTGGGCTTCTACGTGGAGCAGAAGCCCTGTCTGGAATGGGATGTGGCACTTCTGTGCATCAGCACTTCAGAATCTTCACCCAGTATTTTACTTTACCATATAAAGCATCACATATATTGGATGGTGCTATGTAAATTATTACCAATAACATTGGGCTGGTGCATAACCAAGCCAAAATCCTAGCTCAGTAGCTGGAGCACAGTTTGCTAGCAGTGTAGTTTTTTCTGTGCTGGAAAAATGCAAACCCTACCAGTGCCTTTGTAGATACATCTCTTTTCATCAGCATTCAACGGCTTATTTCATATGTAAGCAAGCTTTCCCCTCCTTCCCCATGTGATTTACATGTCAAAAAAATGTATTAAAATGTACAGCCTGTTATTATTGTAGGTTTGAAAAAATCACTGGGGAAAAAAATCACTGAAATGTCATGATTGACATTTGGACTTTAGTTTTGGGATGCGAAACAAGTAAAGAGAGCTAATTTGGGCTGACTTTCAAAAGAAATGCAAGATTCTATAGTGTGTCTGTAGTGGAAATAAAGAGGCAATGACTGAACTGCCCACAAGATGGCGGTGTATCCCACACTAGTCAGTGTAAGACAACATCCTGTTAAGGGGCAGTGAGTAGTTGAAAATTCCTGTTCACTGTTGCCACTGTTTTTAGTGCCAGCAATGGTAAAACAAGCTTGCACACTGCAAGAGCTTCGTCCTGACAACAGTAGCTGAGGAGCAAGCCACATGTTTACTGGTGCTTTGAAAGAGAGGATTGGTGGAAGTAAATGGAGGTTTTAAAAAAGCAAAGCAAAACAAAACAGGCTTGCCCACTGAGATGAATGAATGACACGCCTCATTACTATATAATCTTTCTAAGTCTTTCAACTGACCAAAAATGCCATTCTTTCTCATTAACGAATATTTTTCTTTTTATAACTAGCACTAGGATTTTGCAAAAAATTATTGCTATAAAGACTTAAAAGGGCAGCTGCCTGTGAAAAGGGGAAAGGAAAAAGCCCTTATCCGGCATTTAGACTGCAGCTTAAATTTGGCACAGTGGGTATGTCTTCATCTTGGAGAAAAGTAGTTTTTACTATGGTGGGAACAAAGGACCTGCATCATGATTTTCAGAACCTCCTTAATAGTTTCTAGGCTTCATGGCAGGGAACCCATAGTTGCTTAATTCTTGTAAATTAAGCCAAAACAAACATGCAATCTAGATATGCTTTGAGACCGTAATGAAATTTACAGCCGTACTGATTCTAGGGTACTCCGTCTGACTTAGAATTCCCCAAATAATCCTAGGAATTGTAGTTACTGAGCTGTAACTCTTCACTGCAGACACCTAACTACAGTTTCTGGGTTTCCTAGCAACCTTCCTGTATCTTCCGGGTGTTAACATCCTCTGCTTGCTGGTGGAGCGTTGGAGTATAACTCCTGTTATCCCAAACGTTGAGAAGGGCTGCCTGAGAGAGGGAATCTAGGTTGCACTCTTAAAGCCACATTACTAAGGAGAAATGTAGTGGGAGTTATTTCCAAGTAAATATGTGTACAATTGTGCTCTGAGACAGCTTTATGGAGGCCTTGGACTGCCAGAAACACAATTAAATAGGTGCTAGCTTCATTCGAGCTTGCTCTCCCTAGAAACAAAAAAGACTAAACAGACTATTGTACTTTGGGCACATTGTAAGAAGACAAGACTTGCTGGAAAAGACAATAATGCTGGGAAGAGTAGAAGGCAGTAGGATAAAAGGAAGGCCAAATAAGAGACGGATTGATTCAACAAAGGATGCCTCAGCCTTGAGTTTACAAGATTGAGCAGGGCTTCCAATGACGGGACTTTCCAGGGTTTACTCGCTCATAGAGCTGCTGTAAGTCAGAAAGAACTTGAGCACGCAACACCACCAGATACTTGCATGGAAATAAGCAATACTGGATTCGGGGTCTGTTTCCTCCAAGGAGAAACATGCAGGATTGTGCTTTAGGTTTACAGTACAGACACTGTCCATGTTTCATTCTTTGTGGCTTGCACCCATACCAACACACTGGTAAAACTGTTTCCTATTTATTTTATTTTTAATGATTTGCCAGTCAAAGTACTATTTTCCATACCCATGAGGACATCCATATTGAAAAGATGAACAGAGGTAAAGTAAGTGGGGATTTCAGCAGGTCCAGCTTTCCTCATCCTCCACGACAAGCTGTACCCACCTAAGCTCCCTCCTCAGTGAACAGTTTCAGGAATCCTGCCCTGAGTATCCCATCTATACCATGCAAACTACACACACTGGATGCTAATTTCTTCTGCTAAAATGCTGAATTTGCACAACTGTACATATCCTTGATCTTTGCCGTAGTTTCCTTGCAAATGTATTGAATAAAATGATGTATCCGGGTCAGCCAAGAAGGAAGATGAAAATGACAAAAGACAAGTATTACCATTAAGGCTACTTTTAAATTTCCCAGGAGCATGTGGCCGGCCAGTACTGGAAACACAGTGCTTTGCCGGAGACAAGAAAGGCCGGCTCTACTGTTAGGCAGGCAGAGCCATGTGTCTCACTTGATACTGGGCATCATGTATTGTTAACTTCTAGAAATTAAGAGGAACCATAAAGGGATTTCTGACCAAGTGATTTGTCTGAAGTAGGGTAGGGTCCAACTTGACATGAAGGCAGGAAGGAATATGCTACTCTGCCACAAGTAGCAAATTATCTTGGTCAGGTCTTGGAAATGTAGAGAATGCAAAGAGTGAGGTGGAGATTTGAGTCCCAAACCACTGCTTTTCTACAAAATAAAAATAGTCACTTGGTCCGAGAAAAGATGTGTTTTGAATAACAAACATTGCCCTTTCTTCTTCCCAAGAATTTCCCTTTCCATAAATGTCTTTAACAGAATTCAAACCCCACCTGGATCCTCAGCAATAATTTCCCATCAGATCCAACAAATCTGTTTCATCAATTAATATGCATCTCCCATTAATTTCCTGTCTACATCCTTGTATCCTCCAATGCCGCTTTTCACAAATCCATCCTCAACCTACACTAAATGATCCCCCCTTTTCCAATCTCCCTACAGTTTTCCAGGGTTAGGGATCCAATTTTTTCCCATGCTTATTCTGTCTCTAATCTTCCTTAAACAGAGTAGTTCCCTATTGTTTTTGTTTGTTTGTTTGTTTGTTTTAAACGAGTTCAGGGGGGTATTCTTCACCCAGCTGCAGCAGCAAGTAGGAGAGCAGGGCCAAATATTTTCAAGAGGACAGAAACTGTCCAGCCTTCTATCAGTGCCATACCTGTCAAGCCGACCAGTCTTGCCTCTTGTCGAGATTGCTTATTTTATGGGGAAGAAACGCTGAAATGTTTAAAATGTTGACTTGACACCCTCACTCAAGACCATTGTGGTACTTGGGCGGGGTTCACCGCAAGGACACCTCTGGTGTGGCGTGCTGGAAGAGGGAGAGGTGATGGAAGCAATTTTATTGGCTATCAGGGCACCTGTGGGAAAGTGCTGATCATGCAACAGCTCTCCGTTTAAAAAGAATGGCACTTGCGTTCCTTCACCTGGAGATGGAGCCAGGAGACTGGAAGTGTAGCTTCCCCACTATCTGTAGGATAGTGGAAGAGCTCCTCTTGAACACAGCATGGCATGTGTACTTGACTATTGGCAAACATGTATTGTTGCTGTGACAAGAGTCTCCTGTGAGAGAAAGCAACGTCAGCACAGAAGCAGTAGGATGCAATCAGAGGGGCAGGAGGGGAAAATGTTTAACATTTAGATGGGATGTTGACTGTAATGTGCATTGGGCATACTCTACCCTACAAAGTGAAGAAATGACCAAATTTTCTCTAGTTTTTAACACAGTTGGAGGTACTTAATGATACTTGAGGGCTAGTGGCTTATGTATGCATTGCGTGCCATCAAGTCGATTCCGACTTATGGTGATCCTTTCCAGGGTTTTCGAGATAGAGAATATACCAAAGTGGTTTGTGGTTCCCTTCTTCTGGGGGCATCCTGGGATGGTGCAGCTTACCCAAGACCACACACACTGGTTCTACTTGCAGGAGGCACAGTGGGGAATCGAACTCTCAACCTCTGGCTCTGCAGCTGGATACCTAAACCACTGAGCTACCCAGCCAGCAGTAGCTTCTATAAGTTGCTGGAAATTGTGCCACACATCCTCTGCCTGTGTGGGGTGGGAGGAACTGAAGGAAAAAGATTTGCAGTTCCAAATCAGGTTCAAGTGTGAGAAAAATGCAGTTTTTGCCTATGCAGTTTTAAAAGTAAATTAAAATGTATGACAAATTGACCTTTCTTTCCTTTCTTCTTGATCAAATGATCATATTGTCAACTGGCGTGTGGTGCTGACAACAAGTTTGGACAAGCCCTTCTTTTCAAATAAATTCTGTAGTGATTGATCGGTGTTCTTGCTCGTTCCTTTTGCAAAGCCACAGAGCATGTCCAGAGTCAAACAGCATGTTTGTTGTGCTGCACACTCAGCAAACAAAACTATTGTGCACGGTGAGCTGCTTAGTCTTCTTTTATGCTTACATTAGAGATCAAAGGGTGATTAAGTTCTGTTTTGCCACTCTGCACCTGTCTCAAGGTGAGAAAGGAAGTCTTCAGCACAGCAAATAGAGTCACCATGTCTGTCCCACATTTATTTTGCATTCTGACATAAATAGGTCTCTTTGTGCCCCAAAGGAGGCTGTGTGAATACAGCTGTGTTGCGCAATGAGAAAAGTACTACTTATTGCTCCCACTACGCTTTTGAGATGTGTTCTTTCAGAACAGTCCTGGGAAGGAGGTCACTGTCCAGGTAGCACGTGGTTTAATCTCAAAAGCTGAAATCCAATAGAAAGTCACAACTAGAGCTGGCCCATTGAATCAATGAAACTTATAGAAGAATTGACTCACAAAATCCCCACTGATTCAACTGACTTCCTCTAGTTGCAGTTTACTGCTGCATTTCAGCCAAAGAGTTTGGACTTTGTTATTAACAGCAACAGTAGTTGTGTTCTTGGACACTCCCAAAGCACTTGAGTCCTACTTGCACCAGCAAAGCGCAGCACCAAAAGTAAAAGAGAAGACAGTGTTGCCAGGTATTTGCCTAACACCGGATGTTCAGGCCAGGCTTAAGAGACTGGGAAACCTTTTAGAAGTAGAGTAATGGCACCAGCCTCAGGGATCCATTTGACTTTGACGTTTATTGAGCCAAGCCATTGATCAAGCAATTAATTGCACTCTGCTTATCATTCATCAAGAATCCTGACCCCTCAATGCAAGAAGGGACAACCCCATTCAGTGTGAGAGACTTCATTTCCCAGGCTGGAATTCCTCGTTGATTTTAGGAGAGAATCATTCAGTGTCCCATTCCAAGTCCTCAAGTCTCTTAGAGAGCTCTCATATTTTTTTTGTCTTTTATATAGCACTGTTTTGAATGTGTAGCTGTTTACAGGTGAAAGTTACTTATTTAGATAATTGAACCGCTTTTGATAAGCAGCTTTCCACCGGCAGTCTGTAAGTTCTTATGCACGTTGGTTTCAGCATCTTTGTGCACTTGCGTTAATTCAGTTCACGAGGTGGGGAACCTCTGATGCTCCTTTGCTTCCTCCATAATTCCTTTTATTTAGTGTCATTTTAAGCATTGTGGTGTTGGTAGCAGATAGCCTCCCGCAAATAGTGGAGAGAATTAGGAAATAATATTCCTGCATTGAGCAGGGCGTTGGACTTGATGGCCTTCTAGGCCCCTTCCAACTTCATTTTTCTATGATTCTATGATTCATTGTGGCCTTCTATATTTAAAGAAGTAATAGGGAGAAAAAATTCAGAACATTCCTCAGGGGGGAAAAATGTTCTGAGAACCTTTGGCTCAATATTACTCAACTTGGCCCCGACCTGGACAAGATGTTGATGCATGTGCTGGTGATCTCTAAGATCAAGTACCGTGACACTGTCTGTGTGGGGCTTCCCTTGAGACTGACCTGGAAACTATAGTAGGTTTAGGATGCGGCCGCCAGGCTGGTGTTGAGTATGAATAAATCTGATCACATCTCCCCAGTCCTGGCTCACCTGCACTGGTTACCTGTGACATTCTGGGTAAGATTCAAGGTTTTGGTTTTAACTTAACCCCTCCACAGTTTCAGACCTCATTACCTGTCAAAGCACGTTTTCCCAAGAACATTGACCTGCACCACCAGATCCTCTCAGGGCATACTCCTACAGGTTGCCACACTGAGGGACGCCAGAAAGACTTCCACTAGAAACTGGGCCTTCTTGCGTTTGACACCATATCTCTGGAATGGGCTTCTGGTTGAGCTGCTCTTGGCCCCCTCCCTCTCAACCTTCAAGAGACTCCTGAAGATGATGCTCTCTACTGAAGCTCTTCAGGGCATCCTTTCATGATGACTGCCAAATTGTGTTTGCTGGTCCTTCTTTTGTCTGATGCATCTATTTTATGATTATTGATTTGATTTACTTCATTACATTTCCTTTATTATTGTTATATTATATTACCTGCATTGTTAACCTACAATTTTTATTTATTTATTTATTTATTTATTAGATTTATATACCGCCCATCTAGAACATGCCTACTCTGGGCGGTTTACATATAACATAAAAATAAACTAAGGTAAAATCCAAATTAATCACAAAGACCAATATGGGGAAAGGAAAAAAGAAGAAAAAGAAGAAAGAGAGAGAGAGAGAAAAAAAAAGGAAAATGAAGATAGGCTAGGTAATGGCTGTAGGGAAGGCCTACCTATATAGCCATGTCTTCAAGCTGGTCTTGAAGGCCCTCAGCGAAGGAGCCAGGCAGATCTCTACAGGTAAGTTGTTCCATAGGCGAGGGGCCACTGCCGAGAAGGCCTGATTTCTAGTTTTTTCCCACCGGGCCTCTCTTGGCATTAGGCCCCTCAGCTGCCCGGCCTGACTGGAGCGGGTGATATGGGTAGAACTGGGTGGAAGAAGGCGCTCTGCCAGGTATCGAGGGCCTAAACCGTTAAGGGCTTTGTATGCAATAGTTAGCAATTTGAAATCGATGCAGAAGCGGATAGGTAGCCAGTGTAAGGCAGCCAAGGTGGGGGAAATATGGTGAAATCTTTTCACCCCTGTTAATAGTCTGGCTGCCGTGTTCTGGACCATCTGGAGCTTCCGCATCAGTCTCAAAGGAAGCCCCATGTAGGGTCTCCATGGTAAGCGCCGGGTCAAGATGGACCCCCAGACAGTGAACTGAATTTTTTGTGGTGAGAGTCACCCCCCCAAAAGAGAGGGAGTTCCCCAAACCACTGACATCGGGGCCACCCACCCACAGGACCTCCGTCTTGTCCGGGTTCAACCTTAGTCCATTCAACTGCATCCATAGCAGAACGGCCTCCAGGCAGCGCCCAAGGGACGGAATGGCAGATGGAAAAAAGGAGATGTAGAGCTGGGTGTCATCAGCATATTGGTGACACGAAGCTCCACATCCCTGGATGACCCCCTCCCAACAGCCTCATATAGGTGTTACACAGCATTGGGGAGATGATCGAACCCTGCGGAACCCCACAATTGAGGGACCACGGGGCCGATACATTCTCCCCAAGCTGAACTCTCTGGGGACAGCCCTCCAAGAAGGACCAGAGCCAAGCAAGAGCAAGGCCACCAATCCCCAACTCATAATCTTCTTCTTTTTCTTCTTCTTCTGTCCCTAGTTCCTGACTTCTTAATTTATCTCCTGATTTTAAAAAGCCTCATGGGAGGAGTTGCCTGGATCTTAGTGAGGGAGGAAAGGCAGAAAATTCACAAACACCTCTTCCCAGTGACAGTCAAAATACAAAAATCAAGTAATGGCCAGAATCTTATTCCAAAACCTCAGTATGGTAGTATAAATTTCCGCAGTGAAGTGTTTCCTGTTAAGAAGTCAGTGCTACCTGACAACAAAAACAAGTCTTAACTGCCAGCAATTTGCCACTAGAAGCCATGTTCTGTTGGTGGGCATAAGTAAGAGGAAGCAGCAATTTGCTTCCTTTTGTGACACCAAAAATCCGTTGCCTGAGGCCACTGTCTCATTCTAATGATAGAATGGTCGTGGCTGAGGTGGAACCTTATAGCCACCATGAAGCTTATCTCTCCTGAGGCTATTGCTGGCCACCATATCTAGTATTTTTTAATGTTCCTTTTTGCCCTTACTCACTCTGTTTCCTTTGCTTCTTAATGATACCATCAATGTCAGCTATTTGAGCTGGAGGCCTCTAGTGAACAGAAAACAAAGTGATGGGTTTTGGTTAATAAGGTTTCAATTTCTGTTTCACATGACCAGATTTTTGTGCTTTTTAAAAGTACAGTTTTAAAAGTACAGTTCAGTTGCAATTTCTTTGCAAACCTGACCTAATAGCAATATGAAAATCAATACACTCTGTGCTACAAGATAGTTTACTGCCAGGGCAGAGCAGCAAATAACACCCGGTACTTATCCAAATAAATTCACACGGTGGTCAAAGCTGACCAAGTTATTGCATGACCTGAGGTAGAAACTCTCACAAATGCCTCCCTTCATCCTTCACAGTGCAAATATAATAATACCATTAAATAATAATTGTTATCTTTTCATGACACCTACTATGTGCTACAGTGGTGCCTCGACTTACGAACGCACCTACCTATGAACATTTCGACTTACGAACAGCTCCGCTCGCAAACTTTTGCTTAGACTTGCGAGCGGAGCTTCCACTTAGGAACGAAAAAAGGCAGGGAGAAAAGGCGGGAAATTCAAACCGCCGCCTCTGCCGCTGCGGGAGGCGAGCCGCTGGACCATGCCGGCTGGGCTCTGCCTCCCGGTGCTGGGTCCGTTCCTGCTGCCTCCGCCGCTGCCGGGAGGCGAGCCGCCGGACCATGCTGGGGACCGACCCAGCGCTGGGAGGCAGAGCCCGGCCGGCATGGTCCGGCAGCTCACCTCCCGCAGCGGCGGAGGCGGAGGCAGCGGGGGTAAGGTGCTGCTTTTTGCTTTTTAAAAACTATTCTGTTTTTATTAAATTTTTTAAAAAAATTTTGGTATTTTTTTGAAATGCTGGAACGGATTAATTGCATTCCCATGCATTTCAATGGGAAATGGTGCTTCGACTTACGAGCATTTCCACTTACGAACATCTTCTGGGACGGATTAAGTTCGTAAGTCGAGGCACCACTGTAGTTCAAGTGACTGCTGCACTTCACCTAATGATATAACACACCATACTGTAGTAGGCACAAAGTGCCTAGCGGTTGTGGGATAAAATCCAATTATTAATCCCAACTAGAGTAGACATATTGAATGAATTGGACTTAAGACAGCAATTATGCAAATTAAACTGATTCAGTGATTCAACTCTGTTCTGCTCTTATTCATTTTTAGAGACATATTGGTCAAAATCCTCTTTGGGAATGAGTCAATGAGCAAAGACAATGATGGCGGCAGAGAAAGACCTTGTTCAGTTCAGAATATAGCAACCCCCCCTTTTTTAAAATGTTGCTTATTAGTGCTATTTAGTAAATAAAACTTCTTGAAAAATTAAAACTAAAGCCCTTTCTTCAGTATTGTGAAGTGAACTCATATGGTCTATAAACCATGAAATTTCAATTAACTTATTTCCCAAATGCAATTTAAAATTCTGAAAACATCTGGCTTTATTTTTAACAAAGGGGGAAAATCACAACCATTTTATATCAGGCATGGTAAAGAACTGAGGTTCAGTGTTATAAAATTAATTCAAGGAGAAACTGGAAAATACTGAATAAATAATTAAGAAAGCAAAGACAGAGTATTATTTAAGTACCTTCATTTAGCTTACAAATATGGAGTTTATATTTCAATTTTTTTATCTGTACAACATCAATATTTGCTTCAGTTTTAGTATAAGGGTCACAAGCTGGTATTTAGTAACAAGTTTTATATCACACACATGTTCTGTCTGCCATGTTGCATGTGAGTGAAGTACATAAAGCAACAAGACGTTGAGACAGTTCAGTTGTATACAGGTCTACTCAGAAGTCAGTCCTACTGAATTCAGTTCGGTTTATTGCCAGGTAAGTGACATGGTACAGAATTGTGATCCAAAGTGAGTTAGAAGGAATCATGTTTGTTGTCTTTCCACTTGCTTGTCTTTGACTTGCTTCTCTTCATGCAATGATGTTCATCAAAGAGAAAAAAGAATGAAACAAACAGACAGATACCAGGCATCAAGTGTTTTATATCCAACCTCTTGAATTCTGCATCCATTGTTGCCCATGTTTCAGATGAGCCAAGAGCTTTGACATTGGCACTGGAATCTCTGCAGCGAGGTCGGCTACACAGCTCCATCCAAAGAGATCTCTGATATTGTCTTCATTCTCCAGATCAACACAGCAGTAGGAGGGAGAAACATGAGGAAGCTCATTAAGAGCACTGTAGCAAAAATTACCAGGACAATTGTCCACGGTGCCAGGACTGTTTCAACCATGGCTTTCTTTTTCCTTGGTCTTCTGGTCTTACAAGCAGAAGAACTCCCAGAGTTTTAAATTCATCACTGCCAGAGCTATCTGTGAACACAAAGAAATGAGATCACAGTTGGATTAAGACATAATGGCTGAAATGCTGTTGCTCAGCGTAGTAAGTCACAACCAGAGTAGGTCCACAAAATCAGTGGAACTTACAGAAGAGTTGCCTCACCAAATTCCCAGTGGTTCAATGGGCCTGCTCTAGTTGCAACTTACCACACTAGCCTACAAGATTCCAGTCACTGAAACTGACTATTTGGGGGTTAACAGCATCCATAGCATTAAACAAACAAACAAACAACCTCTCTGTAGTGTCCTACAGAAGCACAATAAAATAGCAATAATGGAGTATTATACTAGCAAAATATACTGGTACATATGTGAGAATGTGTAATAAAAGCCAACAATCTAACTAAAACATATTTCTTACAATAAGAAATGTCAGAGTCAGAGTCCAAAACATCTAGAGAGCCCGAAGTCCCCTTCCGCTTTGAGACTTCCACCTCCAGTAGAAACATGAGGTAACGTAAAGGGAAGGAGGATTAGAAAACATGGAGAGAGAAATCCTATTCAAGAGAACTATAGTAAGACAGTTACTGGTTTTTCCTATTGATCACAATGAGGGTTCAACATCTAGAAGTTGGGGTGCAAAAAGGATGAGATAAATAAAACACTGCCAAGAAGTTTTTGTTGAGAAAGACTGCTGTGAGCTGTCAGCAAAGCAATACTTTCGAGACTGACCTGAGAAACAATTTCAGGGGTTCTTCGTAGTGGCCCAAGAAGGGAAACCTGCATGGATTTTAAAATGGACCATCATATTTCACAAGTTAATAGTTTTCCTAAGGAATAAATTATGGATATTGTCCCATGTGTAGGGACTGTGGAGTTTTTCATTTGCCTCCTGCTAAGGACTCTTCTGTATAGAAATTTGGGAGTCACCATCTTGCATCTGAAATCCATGAACACAGATCTTGTTTGCCACTTTACAACTCTGGTTTAAGATCTACTTCTTGGAATGTGGTATTCTTGAGTGCTGGGAAAGGGGGGTGGAAGAGAGACACGCACACCTTTCATATGGTAAGGTTCACTGCTGTGCTGTTCCTATGGGCAGGTTGTGCAATGTTGTTCTTGAGGAAGGAAGGTTTTCTTATTGGTGATCAGTTTACATCCTGGGGCCTAAATGCAAAGGGGATCTTGGCAAGTTTGTCAGTACCCATTCACTTGCTGTGGAATGCTGCCAACCAAGCTGGTTTTCCCTTTCCTGCTTTGTATACATTTTCAGTCACCTGAGGTGCACAAGTTTTTAATCAGCTGAAATGTTTTTGCGGTGGTGCTGTATTACCACACCCACCTGTTTGTGCTCCAACAGGATACACTTAGGCTCACAAAAAATGTTAAGAGGACTGCATATTCCCAGTGATTCATCCATTCCGCCCATCAGGTTTGCCTTCAAGTGATCAATCACAAAAGGTGTGCCATGACAAAGAGCTTTCTTTTAGCATTTGGGAGAACACCCCTGCAAAACCTGTGATACACGTATTCTCTGCGTTGACACACAATCTTGATTTTAGGCCTTGATTTAAAGAGATATACAAGATCTGCAGATGCTACACGTAATTTATAGGCATTTATGTATGGAAAGTGCTTCTTTTCTATTCCAACCCTGGCATGCTTCCCTCCATTATAGTTTTAAAAACAAAGCCAGCTTTCAAATTTGGTTTTGAAATTGTTTTATTTGTTTTTAAGGAATGTTTTTTTTTCATATTTTACAGTGGTTATATATTGCTTTGTAGGGCCTCATGGGCTGAGAAGCAGAAAGTAAATAAAAATAAACATGGCAGCAGAACTGACCCATTGATCACGAAGCAAAGAAGATAAGCATAAATGTCAGGTGGGGCATAATCTGGATGAAACACACAAACACACCTGCCTTTTGTGAAGAGGGGAGATTCTATGTAACAACCCCTACCTTCTATGTGGAATAAGACCTTTGCTTATCTCCTGTAGTGAAAATGAGTTTTCTGATTTTAAAGGCACTGATGACCTGACTCTCTGTCATTTCATCTGATTTTTAAACTTCTATATTTAGACTTTTGAAAGGTCATGTGGATTCATTTTCCTGCGGACCAATGCCCTTAGGCTGGGAGGACAACAGAGTGTTTGTGTGTGTGAAAAATAATCTCAAAGGAATGTGACACAGAACTTTTTAAAAAATATATTTTTGGACTAGAACTGCCAGAATCTCCTAACCAGCATGGAAGGTGACTATGCTCCCCTTATGAAGTCTGGAAGCTTTAGTCCAAAAATACAATTTTCCTGAGTTTGGACTTAGGGGCTCCATTTTAGCAAATGAGCTTTGTAGAATCCCTCATTTTCATGAGCAAATCCAACAGATAACCTTAAACACCACCCGAAACAAATGAGCTCTAGTTATAGGAAGCCAGATTTCGGCTGAATATCAGGAAACACTTCCTAACTGTTAGAGCAGTAAGGCAATGGAACCAATTACTTCAGGAGATGGTAAGTGCTCCAACGCATTATAGCCTCCTTCCAATGACATTATTCTATGATTCTATGAAAAGCTCAGTTTAAGAGCCAATTATCCAAAATATGCAACACTATCTCTTCATAGAAGGCACAACCTGTAGATCTATTTTTGTTCTTTCTGACTACTGTAATTACAGAGCAGCCAGAAAGTTCAATTCCTTCTTAAAGTGCTGGCTGAGATTTATACATCTATCCAGGCTTCAAAGTTTTTCTACTGTGTATTTATATCACTCTTGAATAATTCCAGGAGAAGTCGTTCACATGACAACTGATGAGTGGTGAAAGGCAAACGTATGGACTCCCTACACCAACACAGCTCCCATTTTTCTGCTGAAAATTGTTGTGGCATAGAGAATTTGTTATTATTTTCCTCTGTCTTAAAGAAAAATGGCAGTCAGGAGGAGTGGTGGGCATGGATTAGATCATGCATGGTCTTGGGTAGTGGCAGTAGCTAACGTCTGCTGTTTCTGTTGCAAAGTTTTGAATCTCTGGTAAAATTCCTTTTTTGCTATACAGCAGAAGTACAGAGATTCACAGAGGATAGTAGGTATATGTTCCTCAGAGTTCTCCCCTTTCTCATTAACTGGCATTTCAAGTTTCAACTCACTCTGAGACATTTCTAGGAGAAAGAATTAAAAAAATATCTTTACTTACTGTTGCTTAAAAAAATTACACATTTTTATATACTGCTTTCTTTACTTCATACATAGCAACGAACCGAACAGAACGACAGCAACAGACAACTGCCACTAACTGGCTAAAGAGAGGGATAGAACACTCAGCAGAGAGGCAGGGTTCTTTTTGAATTCAAAGGCTGGAAGGAGTGATCGGTTAGTGTTGGATAGATAGACAGTTATCCCAGAAGAATCCCTCCCAAACACTCAAACTATAGAAAGCATGCAAGGATGTAAATAAAACTCTTAACAATTTCTCTGACTTGAATATGACCCTCCTATTCATTTCTGGGATGGGCAAAAAACAGATATTACACAGACCTCACTCGTCATACCTATTCTGACTCTAAGAATTTAAGTGTTCAAATGACTTTATGTTTATGTTCACTTAGGGTTAGTTCTACCATTAGTTAGATAAAGGGTTCAAACTTGACATTATAGAGAATGCATGCTCCCTGAGATTAACATATTTTCCTTTGACAATGGATTTCCACAAAGAAGCCTGCCTGAGTCTGCCTCTTTCTTCTGTTTATTTCCAGCAATCAATCACAAAAAAGAGCATGCAGGAATCCAAGATAAAGAGGTGAAGAAAAGCATGGGATATAACATACATATTTTTCATCATTTGAGGCAGCACTGCATCTAAATCTGCACTAAATGTATTGTCTGGTATGATCTCAAAACAAGTCACTTCTGGTGGCAGATTACAGGTTTCAGGAAAGGGTAGTACATTGTTAGTTATGTAATCTGTATTTGTTGCATTTTTACTGCCAGGCGGGGGAAGAGGTGCTTGTGGGATGATCTGTTGGGACTTCCAGTACAACATATCTTGATTTGAGCAAGTGTAAGGGACGCCCTTTTCTGCTCCAGCTCAGGCAGCAAAATGGCTCTGTTCGTATCAAGTGTTTTCCTCAGCCTGTGCTTAGGAGCAATTCCAGCCGGGTTAAAGGCTTTTGTTTGCCAGGACACAGCAAAAGATGGTGCTCCCACCATTCCACATGTGGAAGCCAACTGGACTGACAACTGAATTTTAGGACCATGTTGGCAACAGGATAATAATTCCCTCCTCCCCCAACACCTGAGGGATGCAGTCTGGCTTACAGGGTGCAGGACAGGCTGTGTGGCACAAACCTCCCTGTCCCTTAAGAGGGAGGAATAACTGCGAGAGGGGCTGTCATTGTAGTCATCCAGCACCCAATGTTTGAGGTGGTTGCCCCTTGCCAAACAAGGGGGCTGGCTCTTGGCGTAAGCCCTGCTGGAATCAAGGAGCCTTCCATCAGAGCAAACAGAAAGCAGCTACACAAGAGCCGACCTTTTCCTAGGTTGTTAAAATGTTTCACATGGAAGTGACAGCTGCAAATTCAAATTGACACTTAGCTTTGTGTGTGTGCGCGCGCATGTGTGTGTGTGACACAGAAGAATACACTATTCTTTTATCAGATCAGGCTGGCAGGCAGGTAAGGCTCGTTCTCTGGCAGGATTTGTTCACTGCTTTGTGATGTGCTGAGTTGACACTGTGATCCAGTCTTCTTCGTTTCAATAATAAGCTGTTTAGTTTGCCACAAAGATTTTTCTCTGAAGGGCCATTCCCTTTAGGAAAGAAACCTTCCCCCTCCCACAACTCTGCTGCAATTTCTCTACTTAATGTAATAAGATAAAATTGTAGAACCGATCTGGACCAAGAAAAATACAGACTGAATATCCAGGCTTACTACTGATTTAAAGAGAGTCAACAAAAGTTATGCATTGGGTTATGATTTGTTGCTTATTTGGTGGCTAGACTCTGGTGGCAATAGGGTGTAAAAGATTAATTTCGGCAAGTCTAGCCTGTCATGCATGACAGACTGGTGGGAATCCCCCTTTCTACACAAGTATTAAAGGTTATTGAGCCATGTCCTCTTTTGCCCCCAGGCACCCTCTGGTAAAACAGACTCCACACCCCAAGTGGCTCAAATAGATGTCTATATCCAGTAGCTTAATACTGCTGGTAATATACTACAGGGAGGTGGACCAAACTGAACAGAGTATAGTTGTTGGCCCATTTCTTTAATGGCTCTGTAGAACAGAGCAATTTAGCAAGTACACCTCTGCTCAAGCCTACATTGCAGACTGTGTAACAGCTCCAGATCCCCCTCCTTTCCAATTACGTTCCAGCAATCTTGTTCTCCTTTAAAAACCAGTAATCTGCACACCTATTTACAACAGGGCCAGTTCTACTATGGTGTACACTGAGGTGGCTACCACAGCTGGTAGATGGGGGCTGTCATAAAATGGCAACTGTGGCGTTCGCCCTTGTGGCCCCTGCTTGTCTTTCCATCACAAAGGCTCACGTCGCGTTTTCCTCTCACTGCCACCAGTGGATTACCTCAATCCACAATATAAATGACGTTTGTCAGAACACTTGTCTTGTGAACACAAACAGAACTTATTTATTGAAGTGAAGCAGATTGAGTCATAACAGAAGTTTCTCAAATAAACATTTTACACAAGCAAATCATCAACAGTTCTTTCAGTACATACTTTTCTCTTGCTATATCATTACCACCTTCTCTACCTATTTTCCTAACCAGCTTTATCTCTCTCAGTATCTGTTCCCTCTCTCTCTGACTAACCAGTCCCTATCTGACTCCTCCTTCTCCCGCCAAACCTCATGTAGCTGCTGACTCCACCTCTCCAGTCCTCTCATAGGCCCATGCAAATCAGCTCATGACTATGAATGGCATGAGTGATGTGGGGCGATCGTCACAGCAACAAATTGTTCATTATTCAGATTGTTGCTGTATTTTTATTGCCAGGAAGTGGGAGAGGTGACTTCTTTCTTATCTACCAAAGTAATTTAGCTGTCTTTGGGCACAGAGTATCTTGACTTGAGAGGGTGCCCTTTCCTGCTTTGTCCAAGGCAACAAAATACCTTGGGTTGTTCCTGATTTACATATTGATGCTATAAAGGAACAGCTTGTGTGGGTTCCGTTTCCTTACTTGGTAATTTAGCTATAAAAGGAAATCATGGACAGTTCACTTCTGTCTTTCAGCCACCACCATTCTTTCAAAGATGGCCAATCTCTTTGTACTTAGATAGGGTTGCCAGATGTCCGGCAAAAGGAGGACATGTCCTTCTTTTTAGCCTAATGTCCTCCGTCAGGCAGGCAAAGATAAAAACCTTTAAAATG
The DNA here is from genome assembly GCA_037013535.1 of Intellagama lesueurii. NCBI lineage: Eukaryota > Metazoa > Chordata > Lepidosauria > Squamata > Agamidae > Intellagama > Intellagama lesueurii. The sequence goes on along the minus strand of JBAJHW010000003.1, from coordinate 161,539,702 downwards.
TCAGGCTTTTGTATATTTTATGTTATAATTTTGGATGGGAGGGGGAGAGGTGGAAGGACCCCCTCCCCCTGTCTTTCCCCACCCGCCCACCCCCGTTACCTGTCGCCGGCGCTGGAGCGCAGCCCTCGCCCCCTCTCACCATGGCGGTGGCTGCTCGGTGATCCGCCATGCCCGCCTAGCCCACGTGGAGCCCAGAAAGGCAGCACGAGCGGAGCGCTGCCCGCCGAGCCAGGCAGGAGCAAGCAGTACCCGAGCGCATCAATGGGAAGGCGAGTGCCCGGACTGTGTGTGTTCAAAGTCCCTTTTGGGGACTCCAACTCCCACACTCCCCAGCCTTGAACTTATGACCCTCGGGGGAGGGGAGGCTGCCTCATTAGGTTTTGCCCGGCACCGCTTTCCCCCTGCCTGCGCCGGAGCCTTGTTTGGGCGTCCAGATTAGCAAGGTTGCCTCTCAGCCTGTGCAGAGTGCGAGCGGCCAGGGGATCCTGCAGCCGGGCCGGGGTGGGTTCGGGTACAATTGGCTGTTTAAATAATGTTTTTTGGTATTTTGAAAAAAAGCCTACATTGAATTTATTTTAATTTTTTTAACATGACTGTTTCTTGGTTGGTTCACTAAGAGACATTTATTGGCAGCTATTGTAATAAAATTGTATTGATTGCAGGTTTAATCCAGAACGATTCAAATGAAACATTCAATACGTCCTCCTCTGTCCTCTTTTTTGTCTTTCTATGTCCTCCTTTTGGTACCCATGTATCTGGCAACCCTATACTTAGAGGCCTCTCATCTTTTCTAAATAGCAATTTGGAGGCCGGGAGGTCATTTTGACACATAACCTAACCAGCTCATACCAAACTAAACATTGCACTGATGGGTCTGGATATATTTGCATGTGTCTGTCTGTGTTGTTAGGGACATGGAGCAAGGGCTGATTCCCTCCAACTTTTCCATGACTGTGACCCACACAGTCTGGTGGGAGATTCCATTACTCTTTCAAACAGAAAGATATCAGACCTGCAAATACAAACATACGTTTCATATAACACGTAGCTTGACCCTCAAAAATAATTGTGGTCCAGTATGCAAAATCTAAAGAGGCCTATGAACACTATGTTGGAATATAATGTTACTCTCCTTCACCAGTGACACTGGGACCAAAGGTTTTACTGTACTTTACTGCCAGGTGTTTGAAATGATTTGTTGCACAAATAGGACCTATAAGCTGCCAGCTTCCTATCCCTGCAGTAAAGTGCTATTTATTCCTTAAAACTGAAAGGCCACGCACACAACCTTGAGTTTCTGGGAGGAGAGGCAGGCAAAAAAGTACATCATAAAATAAAATAAAAACACGGCAAGCCTGCAAAGAAAGGCTACACCTGGCTATTACACATACAAAAATTGTGCTTTGTATCTTGAATCTAAGAGACTAAGAGTGATCCTGAAATAAAAGTATTGCCCGCTGCTGTTTTCCTTGGGTGAATGTATTTCTAGCTGTAGCAAAAATAAATAAATAAAACCCGAGACTTCGATGCTGTTAGACAAAGCAAAGACGTGAGAAACTGTGTTGATGTAACCAGCTGCACTGGTGATAAGATACTGTTGTGAATATACATATTTACATTTTCCTTCTTTCTTTTGAATAGATGAGGGGACGGCACTATACACCAGATAGTCTTCAAACACAGCTCTTATTATAACCTCCTGAAACAAAGAGCAGCAATCCCTGCCTGGTGCTTTAAAAACCAAATGTTTGTCCCCTGATTACTGTTTGAGCCATATAAGCTCAGACTGAGCACGTCCTGGCCTCTGAGTACAGGATACAAATCCTACCCACTCTTCCTAGTTTTCGTCCCAAACAGGAAGCTGTTCCTTCCTGTCCTCCTACTGTGCCTGTTGGCCCCAGGCCTTCTTGGCTTGGTTCTTAAAGAAGAACATGACACTTTGTTCCCCACTGACTAATTTTAAACATGTGCAAAGGTAAGGTAGTACCGTAGGGAGCAGGTTGGACCCCTGCCATGGTTTGACTCCTTATCACAGCTGGCCTTTCCACAGGGAAAAGGTGGTGATTGATGCAGCACTAAAAATGAGATTCGGGAGGACGAAGATCGCCAAACAGAAGAGCATTCATCATCCAAAAGGAAGGCATTTTTGCACATGTTGTTACTTAACTCCCTGCCACCCCCACTTAGGGAGTTCCAGAAGCTGACTTTCCCGGCATCTCACATTGGCACCTGCACACCATTTCTGCTTCCATCTTTGCAAAATTTGAAACATGCACAGCCATGCAAGCATAGGATGTGGGCATTTGTGAGCGTGGCTTGTGTGCCAGTCACTGAACATTGTCTAGTAATGTCACAGGGAATGTCACCAGTACTCCTGATTTTTCAAGCACACAACATGTGAGCCTATTCTTAAAAATAATAATTAAAAATGATAATACAATTATATCAAAGTTCAGGTAACTCCTCCAACAACCTGAACAGGGCTATTAATAATAAGGGATCTTGGAGGTCACTAATTCACAGAGTCACTCATGTCAGAAGCGACTTGGCAGCATGTAATAACAACTCCTACGAGGCTGTGTTTTTCCCCTTAAATCAGAAAATGTGGCTAACCAGGAAAACTGTAGATACATCTTTAGTAGAGATGAGCATGAACCAGAAAAACAATGAGTTGGGGTGGTTCGTGGTTCGTGATTACCTGCTACCCATGAACCATGAACCACCCCCGAACCCCAGAAAAATGAACTGGTTTGTGCACACCTACCAGAAGGGAAGCCAGTTGCTGTCTCTGAAAATGGTGGTAGCAAAGGAGGAAGAGGAGGAGATGGCAGGGAGGTGATGGGGCAGTGGGGTGAGGGCATCAGTTTTGCCAAAGCAAAATGAAGTGCCGAGTGGAAAACAATTTGGTGCTTTGTTTCATTTCAGAAAAACATCATTCATGAACTGAACCACAAACCAAACCACCAACCAGCTTGGGTTGTGGGTTTTGTTTGTTTGTTTGTAGTTTTGTTCATGCCCATCTATAATTTTTAGCAATTCTTATGCTCATATCCCCCTTCACAGATTGCTGCCTTGTCGTGGCGAAGGGGCTTGAGTAATTCAGAGAAGCTATGGGCTATGCCGTGCAGGGCCACCCAAGACGTACAGGTCATAGTGGAGAGTTCTGACTAAACGCGATCCACCTAGAGCAGGAACTGGCAAGCCACTCCAGTATCTTTGCCAAGAAAACTCCATGGACAGAAACAAAAGGCTAAAAGATATGACGCTGGAAGATGAGCCCCTCAGGTCGGAAGGTAGTCCAACATGCTACTAAGGAAGAGCGGAGGACAAGTACAAGTAGCTCCAGAGCTAATGAAGTGGTTGGGCCAAAGCCGAAAGGACGCTCAGCTGCGGACGTGCGTGGAAGTGAAAGGAAAGTCCGATGCTGCAAAGAAAAATACTGCATAGGAACCTGGAACGTAAGATCTATGAACCTTGGTAAGCTGGATGTGGTCAAACAGGAGATGGCAAGAATAAACATTGACATCCTGGGCGTCAGTGAACTAAAATGGACGGGAATGGGCGAATTCAATTCAGACGATTATCATATCTACTATTGTGGGCAAGAATCCCGTAGAAGAAATGGAGTAGCCCTCATAGTCAACAAAAGAGTGGGAAAAGCTGTACTGGGATATAATCTTAAAAATGATAGAATGATTTCAATACGAATCCAAGGCAGACCTTTCAACATCACAGTAATCCAGGTTTATGCACCAACCACCAATGCTGAAGAGGCTGAAATTGACCAATTCTATGAAGACTTACAACACCTTCTAGAACTGACACCAAAGAAAGATGTTCTTGTCATTATAGGGGATTGGAATGCTAAAGTAGGGAGTCAAGAGATAAAAGGAACAACAGGTAAGTTTGGCCTTGGAGTTCAAAACGAAGCAGGGCAAAGGCTAATAGAGTTTTGTCAAGAGAACAAGTTGGTCATCACAAACACTCTTTTCCAACAACACAAGAGGCGACTCTAAATATGGAAATCACCAGATGGGCAATACCGAAATCAAATTGATTATGTTCTCTGCAGCCAAAGATGGAGAAGCTCTATACAGTCAGCAAAAACAAGACCTGGAGCTGATTGTGGCTCTGATCATCAGCTTCTTATAGCAAAATTGAAGCTTAAACTGAAGAAAGTAGGAAAAACCACTGGGTTAGTCAGGTATAATCTAAACCAAATCCCTTATGAATACACAGTGGAAGTGAAGAACAGATTTAGGGAACTAGATTTGGTGGACAGAGTGCCTCAAGAACTATGGATGGAGGCTCGTAACATTGTACAGGAGGAAGCAACAAAAAGCATCCCAAAGAAATGGAAATGCAAGAAAGCAAAGTGGCTGTCCAACGAGGCCTTACAAGTAGCAGAGAAGAGAAGGGAAACAAAATGCAAGGGAGATAGGGAAAGTTACAGCAAATTGAATGCAGACTTCCAAAGAATAGCAAGGAGAGACAAGAGGGCCTTCTTAAATGAACAGTCTAAAGATATACAGTAGAAGAAAATAATAGAAAGGGAAAAACCAGAGATCTGTTGAAGAAAATTGGAGATATTAAAGGAACATTTTGTGCAAAGATGGATATGATAAAGGACAAAAATGGTAGGGACCTAACAGAAGCAGAAGACATCAAGAAGAGGTGGCAAGAATACACAGAGGAATTATACCAGAAAGATCTGGATGTCCCGGACAACCCAGATAGTGTGGTTGCTGACCTTGAGCCAGACATCCTGGAGAGTGAAGTCAAGTGGGCCTTAGAAAGCATGGCTAACAACAAGGCCAGTGGAGGTGGCATGCCAGTTGAACTATTTAAAATCTTAAAAGATGACGCTGTTAAGGTGCTACACTCAATATGCCAGCAAGTTTGGAAAACTCAGCAGTGGCCAGAGGATTGGAAAAGATCAGTCTACATCCCAATCCCAAAGAAGGGCAGTGCCAAAGAATGCTCCAACTACCGTACAATTGCACTCATTTCACACGCTAGCAAGGTTATGCTCAAAATCCTACAAGGTAGGCTTCAGCAGTATGTGGACCAAGGACTCCCAGAAGTACAAGCTGGATTTCAAAGGGGCAGAGGAACTAGAGACCAAATTGCTAACATGCGCTGGATTATGGAGAAAGCCAGAGAGTTCCAGAAAAACATCTACTTCTGCTTCATTGACTACGCAAAAGCCTTTGACTGTGTGGACCACAGCAAACTATGGCAAGTTCTTAAAGAAATGGGAGTGCCTGACCACCTTATCTATCTCCTGAGAAATCTATATGTGGGACAGGAAGCAACAGTTAGAACTGGATATGGAACAACTGATTGGTTCAAAATTGGGAAAGGAGTACGACAAGGCTGTATATTGTCCCCCTGCTTATTTAACTTGTATGCAAAATACATCATGCGAAAGGCTGGACTGGATGAATCCCAAGCTGGAATTAAGATTGCTGGAAGAAATATCAAGAACCTCAGATATGCAGATGATCCCACTCTGATGGCAGAAAGTGAGGAGGAATTAAAGAACCTCTTCATGAGGGTGAAAGAGGAGAGCGCAAAAAATGGTCTAAAGCTCAACATCAAAAAAACGAAGATCATGGCCACTGGCCCCATCACCTCGTGGCAAATAGATATGGCAAATAGATATGGAGACAGTGACAGATTTTACTTTCTTGGGCTCCATGATCACTGCAGATGGTGACAGCAGCCATGAAATTAAAAGACGCCTGCTTCCTGGGAGGAAAGTGATGACAAACGTAGACAGCATCTTAAAAAGCAGAGACATCACCTTTCCGACAAAGGTCCGCATAGTCAAAGCTATGGTTTTTCCAGTAGTGATGTATGAAAGTGAGAGCTGGACCATAAAGAAGGCTGACCACCGAAGAATTGATGCTTTTGAATTGTGGTGCTGGAGGAGACTCTTGAGAGTCCCCTGGACTGCAAAGAGAACAAACCTATCCATTTTGAAGGAAATCAACCCTGAGTGCTCACTGGAAGGACAGATCCTGAAGCTGAGGCTCCAATACTTTGGCTATCTCATGAGAAGAGAAGACTCCCTGGAAAAGACCCTGATGTTGGGAAAGTGTGAGGGCAAGAGGAGAAGGGGACGACAGAGGACGAGATGGTTGGACAGTGTCATCGAAGCTACCAACATGAATTTGACCCAACTCCGGGAGGCAGTGGAAGACAGGAGGGCCTGGCGTGCTCTGGTCCATGGGGTCACGAAGAGTCGGACACGACTTAACGACTAAACAACAACAAATGCTCATATCTGGGTGATCTCACTTTCTAAACTGCATCCTTATGGATCAAGTGTGGTTCAAGGCAATCCTTTATATATGTCTACTCAGAAGTAAGTTCAACTTTCTTGAATAGCTCTAATTCCCCAGCATTATGACCTTATTTATGATAGGAACGTTTGCAGTTCACTATCTCATGAAGTTACCGTAAGTTGAAAGCAATGTGGTTACACATATCACCTACACTTAACAAGGATGGTAAATAGTTGTAGTGCCTATCTAACCTAGAATACAAGGGCATGAACATATATTCTTAGTAGCAGGATTTAGCTCTACTATGGCATTTGAATCATCATTACATTTTATAGAACTAATAGACAACAATCACAAGTTCCTCTGAGCTTTCGCAAAATAAAAATCCATAACACATTAAGGAAGACGTTTTCACACACAGAGGAAGTAATGACACTTCTAAAAATTAAAGTTTTACTTCCTAAAAATTACATCTCATGATCAAAGATTGTTATGAGACACATCATCGGTGCATAGTGCAGAGTAGTTCTAGAAATATGATGAGTGGAATTGATTGTGATAGTGATGAATGAAAAGGAGGCTGAACTTTAAACTAGAAAGTGAGGCTTAAAACCATCATGGAAAACCATAACTCAGAATATTCTGAGGTGTAAAAAAGTCAGCCCTGTCAGTAAGTGTGTATCTCTCAAGGGCATAAAAAAGAAGAGACAATCTGGATGTTATTTAATTTTCTGTAACTTAAAAAAATTCAATTCATGAGGAAGTAAGGAAAACCTCTATGCATATTCAGGAGGTCTTATTTAACATTCTTCATACAGTACTGACCCAGATTCTATTCTAGGATCTGTAACCCACCTGGTAATTAAGTCCCCTGAGAGAGTCACAAGCTACTTCTATCAAGGAAGGACCAGGACAGGAGCAGGGGCTTAAGGCTTGCTTTAACAAAATATTTTTGATCTGGGATTTCTTGACAAATAATCTTAGAACTGTAGAGCTGGAAGGAACCCCATGGATCATTGAGTCTAGCCCCTGTCAAGGAGGCACAGAGGGGAATCTAAGTCCTCAACTATAGCTCTGCAGGGATATACCTAACAAAAGAGATACGCTTCAGGACTTAAGAAAATGGTTAAACAGAAAACACTGTAAACAACAAATTGAACTTTTCACATCTGTGCTATGATTTGTCTCTCAACAAATTATAAATAGCCTAAAGAGATACACAAATGTAATTTGGATTGTCTTTGGATAAACGTGCAGAATTAGACCAAATCAGGACTTTTTGTGTAATTCCAGAATGACTACAGGGCATAGCAACAGTGCAACGTATCTTTTGTACCCCATTTAACATTCGTAGAGTTAAAAAGATGGTCAATGATTTGAACTCAGAAAGGGGAAAAGGAAAGTCATGCAGAAGCTGAGCTGCTGGCACTTAAAAAGAAGGTGAGTGACAGCTGAAGGTGGTAGACTTTGTAATTTAATTAGCCTTAAAATGCAACATTAACATTTTAAAAATCAACAGGTAGCTAGGATTGCTTAGAAGGGGGCTGTGGTCTTCTTTGTGTTGAGATGGCAGTCCTTTTAGGGACATGGAACAGAGTTTTGTGAGTGTCCAGAAGAGGACCACTGAATTTTGACTTGTTGGGATCTACACAGGAATAGTAAATTATGCTGATGTTTTGGTGAGGAAAATCCCATTCATGAGAGAGTAGGAAAGAACTCTGTCCCTCTTCAGGATCTCTTCTTTAACATCATATGGCACTGACCTAGGTTCTCTTCCATGACCTGTAAGCTTCCTGTTCATTAAGCTCCTTGAAAGAGCTGTTCATTAAGCTCCTTGAAAGAGAATTCAGACTGAATGTAGGTCGATCATGAAGATAGAAGGCAGTCTGTGTAGGTGGCCAGTGGTCCAATCTATGTCTAATCATTTAATAGTTTATGCCGATAGGCTTACATCCAATGATTAGTTCTAACTAGAGTAAATCCATTGAATCAGTAGGAATATAATCATCTACGTACGTCCCTCGGGAACAATGGGTCTACTCTAGACCTTTGGTCTAGACGGGCAGGATAGAAATCCAATAAATAAAAATAAATAAATAAATACTCTAGTTGGGACTAACCATTGGATTCAGGCCATAGCTCTGAATGTGCAGACTATAAAATTGTATGCTTCTACTCCACAACTGGAGGCCTTTCTCATCTCTGCAGAGAAAAACTCCTGACAACAGCAGCTCGGGCACAGGGGAAGAGAGCATGCAGTGCTTTCCTTGAATACAGTTGAAGAACTATCTTTCCCCCATTAGCACTCCTACAGAAAGAGATGATGCCCGCATGATCTGAACACCCTACTTATAAGTACTATAAATACATGGATTAAAGGAGGTTGAAGAAATAGCCAGATGTATCAAATGATCTTGAATATCCAACATGAAATATTTGCCACCTGTTCCAAGGAAGATGCAGTTCCCAGCAAACTGTCACTCCTCCTTTTCTGGATTTAATTTTTATTTATTTATTTAATACCTTCATCTCTACAGGTTTTGATCACAGTGATTTTCAAGGCATGAAATTATGGCACTGTAACATGGGAAATGTAATCCAAGCATTATTCTCTTGTACACGGTTATGAATGTCTAGCCACTATCTGTAACAACAACAACTTGACGTGGTAACATCGCATCTGAACTATTCAAAACACTTTAGCCAGAGCACTTCACACACTATTCTCAGTCAAGTAGGCTTATCATTTATCTGCTTGTTGTAGATGATGAAGGGACTGAGAGAATAATTCACTTGCCCGAGGGCATCCCACTGAGTGACTGAAGATGAGAAATTCTAGCTAGGATCTTCTTCGAACACATCCACAATTTTGGCCAGTGTGTGGAATAGGCAATACTGTCTAAATTAATAATTCTGCTGTGCTCCATTAGGAAATCTCTATTAGGAGATATAAGGATCATTCTGTGGCATAGAAGAATCAATGCCTTTACCACATTCGAAGAGTAAGGTTGAAAAATGGCAGGCTAGACTGAGCAGGTTATCCATCATTTAGCCAATGTTTAAATTATGTTGTTCATGCACCACTAGGGTGATCAGATGCAAAGGAGAAACTTCCCATGCTTATAATATATGTGTTCTAATAGAAGGATTTTCATAAACAGCAATTTTGCACACATGCCTACCAACCTCTGTCTCTTACACCACTATTAAAGGCACAGAAGACTCTTTCTCAAGCATATCTGGTTAGGATGTGTTTGTTATAAACCTGGCATTTTGGATGAAGCAATTTTCCTCCCACCATCATGTCTGGCTCTGTTTCTTCCACTTGTATTAAAAACAGACAACATATTTATTTATTTAAAATATTTTCACCTCACCTTTCTCCTTAAAAAGGACCCAAGGTGGCTTACATCATGAGAAGGCAATGTTTAAAAGCTAAAAACAGTAAGTATACAAATATTAAAAAGAATCAAACAAACATACCACACTAAAAGTGGTAAACAACATCAACACCAAAAAGAAATTTAAAGCAACAAGGCATTACATTTGGTTAAAAACCCCACTCAGGTAGTCAGTCACTAAGGAAAAGCCTGTCAAAAGCAAAAGGTCCTCGCCGGCTGAATTTCACACACACAGTACAGTTAACAAGGCTGGTCTTTCTAGTCTTACCTCCTTTTAGAAAATCACTTGCTTCCAAATGCTGTTGATCTGAACTCAAATTACTCCTTGTTGGTTTCCATGCAGGGCTGTCGAGCTAAAGCGAAGGACACCCCCATGCCTGTTTTAAAAAAATCCCTGTTCCGACTACTTAAACAGCTGTCAAAAAGCAAACTAGAACAATACTTTCTAGGACACCAGGAATCAGGAAATAGTTGACATAACAGTAGGAACAGGTAACTATTTGAGCAGGATGCCTGCATCACCTCCCCCGTGGTTGTTCTTTTAAAGCGACACAATCCTTTTAAGGAAATTTCCATGTAGATTTAAATCTGGTTTTGCTTGGTTTGGCTTCCACAGCTTGTGTGTAACAACAATGACAGGTTGGACAATTGGTCTTGGCACCCTTCAGAGGTTTTACAAGAAAGACAAGCAAGTCATTTTTACAATCTCTGTTAAACGTCATTTGCCTTGGAAACAATTTGGATGTATTGAAAATAATAATTATTTCTATGATTAATGTCCTGTTACATTCTGCACTCCAATTACTATTCAGGATTTGTAGAAGGGCTAAATAAGGTCACTCAGGCATTCAGTGGACTTTAATTTCTTTTGTTTATTTAATCTATATCCCTTCTGTCTTCTTGAATGAGGGCTGTCAAATATAATGTATAGCTGAGCAGGAAATGTGGAAGACTCCAAAATAACTTGAAGTGCTAGAACTGGTGAAAAGAAGCTTAAATGGAAACACCAGCAAGGTCAGTTATCTTCAGAATGCTAAAGGGAGCTATGAGAATGAGACACCCCCCTTTTGGGCAATGGTCCACTTATGGCTCCATCTTAACCTTCATGTATTGCTGAGGTCATGCTACGGATGTCTCAGCTTTGTATAGAAGATTTGAACCTCGCACAGAAAGTTGTGACATAGCAGGAAGAGACAGAAATCGTCTTCTAGTTGTCCTCATTTTAGATACACAGTTGTTACGCTGAAAGGGCGATGGTCCTCCTAAATGGAAAGACTGTAGCCCTGGGAAGGGAAGGGAATACAGTGGTAGAACACATGCTTTGCTTGCCATCATTTTCAGTAGGGCTGGGAAAGACCCTTGTCTAAATCCCTGGATAGCAGCTGCCAGTCAGTGATGACAACATTGGGCTTAATGGACTAATGGAAGAGGCAGCATCCTATATTTTAGACCACAGACAAAGTAACTTGGCCTGCCCTTGTGCCTTGAGCCCTACCGTGATGTGCCATCCAAATGACTGCACAAAGCTTTTCATAAGCTCCCCAACTTGCTTGTATATGCAGTTTGCCAGGATTGGGGTGGTGGTTGGATGACAAGGGCCAGCATTTGTAAAAATTACTTTAAAAAATAATAACAAACACCAGAAACTTTGATGCTTACTGTCTTGGCAGAGTGTAAAATTTTGGCTACCCCCCCCCCCCCCCCCGGCACTACTCAGAGGATATTGCAGAGACCTACAGAATTAGTTTCAAATCTCCACAGAATAGACCACCGTGTTTTGGTTCACATCAACTGGCACTTATAGTCTCAATAACTCACTCTGAGATACTAGTAAGAGAAAGAATAAAAGGTTCCATTTGCTCACAGTTCTGAAGAGATGAAAAACAGCATACTGTACAAAAAAGATAACTTGTTACACAAACAGACCTTAACTGACTCATAGCTGCATATTGACTGCACAGCAACGGACAGCAGACTGAAAAAGGAGGGAAAAATACCCTTAAGCAGAGAGGCTCTTCAAAATCAGAAACAGAGAGGGAATAATTGGTTACTGCTGAATTAATTGACAGTCACCAGACCCAGAAAGGTCCCTCCTAGCTAAATTTCTTAAAGGCATCATACAAGGCTGGAATAATTGCAGCATACTGAGGGATTCTGAAAACTTTTCTAAGCAGTCATTAGGACCCAGAGGATGACCCCAGTCCATGTGGTGGCAGATCTATGACCAGTACAGAAGCATTTGGGGATGCATCTCTATAACAGTGGTTCTCCTACTGCTACTGGATAATTTGTCCACACTAGAATGTGGCAAAATGTTGCAAAAGTGGCCTCCATGTAGGTAGATACTGTACTTCCTTGGAGTAATTTTCCACTCACTTCAAGAGGATTTACTGTCTGTTAAATCTGCTTTAGAAGCATGGCCCCAGATGGAATTCTCAGGATTTGATTAGAAGAGAGGAAAACCTGATTTGCAGAAGAGCAGTGTTTCTCCGGTGGGATAGCTGCTGCTCTCCCCCTGCAGCAGCTGTCACCACCAAGATAGTGAGAAAGATGAGCAACCTAGAGGAATTGCTTCATTCTCCTTCTGGCCTGTGAGAACACAAAAAGAGAGGGCCAGCTCTACCATTAGATGACTCTCACAGATAGCAGAAATTCAGTGTCATGAAAGTGCATCAAAATTGTTAATAATTCTGTTCATTATTGTCATATTTCTGGGAAGGGGGAAAATGCCTATGCAGCATTTTATTGCCCAGTGCCAAAATAACTTAACAGACATGGGTTATTACTAGAGATGGGGATATTCGGATTCATAAGCGAATATGAATATCCCAGTCCCGGCTGCACCTAAGGCAGGTCTGTCTCCCGGAACCGACCCATCCACTCACTCATCCTGGCACCACCAGCATCCCACTCTTCCTGCCAATCGTGGAAGTAGCTCCTCCATCTGACTGCTCGGCTAGCCACTCCAGGCAGGGGATGGGAGTACGAGTCTCCCCGCATGGCTGCTGAGTTTACGAATATGAATGCCCCCATCTCTCGTTATTACGAGAGATGGGCATGAATTGCTGGTTCGGCCAATGGCCAAACAACCAATCCGTGGTTCGGTGCCCCGCCCCCTCCAGCAGGCAGCCACCCAGAGGCAGCACCCCAGATTCCTCGCCCTGCCTCCTCCGGGTTCTGCCTCTGAGTGGGCACCCCCTAGTATCAGTCATATTACACATCATTACATCCACACAGTATACAAAACAAATGTATAAGCAAACATACACAAAAAGACATATAAGCACAGCACTGCCCATGCCAGTAATCTAAATATTTATGCAAATACCAATATGCCAGTCTGTCTACAGAGGAAATTGAGCTATTCAATAATTCAGCAGGCCCCGTGAACAAAACAGCTGAAAGACCTACAACAAGTAAACAAATCTTACTCAGACAGAAGGGAAGGAATAGAGTGATTTATGTGTCATTAAATGGAAAGGGTATTGAATTATCCTTGGCAGAAATGCTATGCCCCAGAAGCAATCTACATACACAGGTTGTACAGGTGGAGAACACCTGCCAATTGGCCTATAGAGAAGCAGATGATATTAAGATAAACTCCTCCTATTCTATTTCCTTTCCCCATGCCTCACATGTGGGTGAGAGGTATTGACTCAAAAGCCTGTTTTTAGCTGCAGCAGCATTTTCACATTTAAAAAAAAAATGTTTAGAAGCAGGTCTGGTCAACTGAACAAAACAAAAAACAGCTTATCCTCCTCCCGTGCTTTAAATAAATGGAATGGCCAGCTCTAGCAATCAGCAGTGAAGCTTTTCACATCAAGCACCTACATGGCTTGGGTTCAGGCTACCTGGAGGACTGTATCTCCCCATATGAGCATTTTCAGCACTTAAGATCATCAGAGGCAGCCCTCCTCTCGGTCCCATTGCCAGCACAGGCACAGCTGATGGGGACACAAGGCAGGGCCTTCTCTGTGGCTGCTCCCAGGTCATGGAATGCTCTCCGTCAGGAGGTCAGGTTGGCCCCCTCCCTTTTATCCTTCCGCCAATGGCTGGAGACCCACCTTCTCGGGCAGGCTTTTAACAGGCCTGAGTCCCTGAATGCTGTCCATTTGTTAAGATACTTTTAAACATTTTACCTGTCTTTATTTATTCGATTGTATTTTACTCAGTTTTGTAGCTTGTTTTTAATGTATGTCCTCCTGTGTTTTTAATTCTATGTTTTAAATACTGTGTGCCACCTTGGGTCCCCTCACTGAGAGAAAGGCAAGCTATAAATAAGACAAATAAATAAATAATATTGTCTCCTGCCTGTAGCCTGTAGTGCTGCTAACCTCCTGGAAGGAGAAAGTGGTGCAATTCTACTGACTCTTTAATTCCAGGAACAGGATAGGTGCTTAAAATAAATCCTGTGTTTTTAACAGTTGAATGGTGGGAAGAAATTAGACGAACAAAGCTAATGGGGTGGGGGGGAATGTGACTAGAAAAAAGGAAACAAGCCTAACTCAAAAGTGTGGTTCTATGAAAGCTTACAAAGCAACAGGGTTTCCACCTTCAGCCTGTTAGAATAGGGTGGACCACTTGTGGGACTCCTGGCATTGCTGCACTACAATTCCCATAATCTCTTAGGAGCAGCTGTCTTGATGACAGGTGATGGGAACTGTGGTTTAACAGGATTCAAAGAACCACCTGATCACCTGCTGCTGTGTTGGAAGCTTGGGCCCATTAACAGTTGAATAAAAAACAGAAAGATCTGGTGTTTTTTATATTATTACTGCAAATCAAAACTGAGGATTAGCCTTGTGAACTTTTTCTAATGTATGTTTTAAAGTGGAGTGGTTTATCTCCAAAGATCTGGGGGCTGGACCCACACTGGATCTCAGAGGGCCACATCAACTCCTATAATCTTCACCACAAACTTTCCTAAAATTGCTTTTTAAATTGAAAACGGCCTCTTGCACTCTCTAGTGAGTACTTAAAAAAAAAAAAAAAAAAGGATTGGGGGCTCCCAGGGCTGCTGGAGGCCCTTTAAAACATGGCAAAATCTCCCTCATGCCTCAAAGTGTTTTCAGAAAAAAATCCCCTAGTTTTATATTTGGAGGGTATGGGGGTGCTGGAAACTCCTGGGGTGCTAGGGAGGACCATATTAGCATTCTTAGGGGCTACAAGTGGCATGTATGTGCATGTTGGCCTCCCAGTAAAAAGCCAGAACCCTTGTTGAGGAAAAAAAAGTCACCCTCCTGAGAGGAATAAGCACCTTTTCCAGGATGGAATTTGATATATGTTACCACTACATTTTGATGGCAAATGTTTCAAGCAGTAACATATTTTCTAGTCTGGTTAAGGCACATCCACAGTAAATAGGCCTGCCTGCCTGCCGGCCTTCCTTCCTTCCAACAGTAGCCTGCAAGACAGACATGGGACATGTAAACTTTTTCTCTAAATCCTACAAAATATTCCAAACTATTGTTAGGCAAAGTAACAGGTTTCTAAAAATGTGGCAACTATGATAGTTAGTACCTGTATACACACCAAAGTTACACATCACTTTGACTCAAAATATATGTTATTTTTTATTTTTCCGGCTTTTACCCCGCCCATCTAGATTCAATGAATCTACTCTGGGCAGCTTACATTCCGAATATAAAACAAAATTTAAAACAAACAATATCAGACAACATAGAGATAGGCAAAGTCCAAGATGATAAGAAACAGGGAATTAAGAAATGGAAGGGGGGAAGGCCTGCCTGAAGAACCAAGTCTTCAGCTTGTTCTTAAAAACTCCCAGCGAGGGAGCCAGGCGAATCTCAAGGGGCAAGATGTTCCAGAGGCGAGGAGCCACCATTGAGAAGCCACCGGTTTCTAGCTTTCTCCTTCCAGGCCTCTCTTGGGGCCAAGCCCCTCAGCCACCCAGCCTGGCTAGATCGAGTGACACAAGTAGAGCCAGGTGGGAGCAGGCACTCTGCCAGGTATCGAGGTCCTAAACCGTTCAGGACTTTATATGTAAGCATTAACACCTTGAAGTCAATGTGGAAACGAGTGGGGGAAATGTGATGGTATTTATAAAACCACAACTGTTTTTTTTTTGATAGGAAGAAGCTAGAGCACAGAGTCTTTTAAAAAACAAACAATATGCTTGCTTCCATTCCTCCGCTTGTGATATTCTTCACAGAGAATCTACAGCTGTCCCACATTCTATCAGGATGACCCTATCCAACACAGGATTCGTGAAAGCAGAAAACTGCAATGTTGGCCCTTTATTCCATCAAACACTTTTCAGAAAAAGTGAGGAAAGTTCTCCTGCCCGCAAGCTGTGTAAACTCTAGTCAGAGACCGCATGCTCCCGCGTAGCCCAACTCTCCCCGTTGTGACTGTGGGAAGCCAGCACCCTGTTCCAAGGGAGCTGCTGCACAGTTATCCTCCACAGTGCCGTCCGGTAGCAAAATCACAAGCAGCTGTCTGCAGCTTTACCTGCGGTATCTGGGATGGAAGCGAGGCGCTGGGGCCCTCTCCCCAGCCTGGATCTGCTGCTGGTCTCCCTCAGGCTGGGTGATCTCTTTTGCTTCTGTGCTCTCGGTGCCCTACGGAGGGAAGACCATGTTGCTCGAGAGCCTGAGAAAGAGCCACGAGGGGCCCTTTGGCTCAAGCCAGAAGACAGCCCTCTGACGATGTGACACATCCATGACAAAGAGTGTAAGGGAACAACTCAAGAGGAGGCTGAAGCCCATGTCACGTCTGGGCAGGATAGGCCTGTCAAACTCTTCCATGCAGCTCGTTCAAGGGCAAACTCTAAAAAGGGCAAGATGATCTGGCCTTTGAGTTCTAGGCCTTGGACATCAGCCTCAGAGACCTTACGCAGAGGAGGGGGACAGGAGACAAACTCCCCGGGGTGCATGAGATTACAGGCTGGGTGTCTGGCTTCTCTCCCTCTTCTGCTCACAGGTTCTTAAGGTGACCCACCGATTCACCCCCCAAGGACTCACTGTTTACAGGCCATCTTCCTCTACCACCACCAGCACCTTGTTGGAGTCAACTGACCAAGGTGATCTTAGTGCTACTAGTATGAAGCTCTGCCTGTTTCACATTTCTTCATGCAAGGTGGCAGGGATAAGCCACTCCTTGAGCATTTCACATATTCTGAAAGCCCTATAAGGACTACCATACTTTGGAAGTGACTTGATAACACATGAGAACAACAACAGCTATTCTCTTCACAGAGAAGGCCATGTCATATCTGCCTGTCATACAGCTGCTCAGAAGAAAAGAGTGGCAACCCTAATTCAGCACCACAAATATGACTGAATGCACAGGGGTTCTAACCTAGACATTCACAAATTCAATTCCCAAAGCCCCATGGATGTTAGTTTTATTTTCTCCCCCATTCAAATGATTTTCAATCTCCAGCTCTTTCCATCCTCAATACGAGGACCATTGCAAATTTATATCAAATCCATCCTGAATATGAAATTGCAAATTCACATCAAAAACAAACTGAAATGAAAATTTCACCCATTTCGACTGGTATGTCATTGGACGTTGCTGATTTTACTTCTCTCTCCCCTCCCCTCCTAATTCTTAATTTATCATTGTGTGCTAACTCCAGCTCCCTCAAAATTAGATTTCTGCTTCTGAACAAAGTAAAGATGGATGCAATTAAAGGATCTGTGCTTAGGAAACAAAAAGAAGGCAAAACGAAATGAATTACATTTTATTGATTTTCCTTTTCTGGCAGAAAATAATCACAGGCATGTCAAGTGAGATTGTAAAGAATGTTCAATTATTCTGATTCACAGATAGAATCCTAACTTACATGGACACTTACAAAAAATAATTATATTAAAGCCTGCAATGGAGTTTCGTTTAAAACTCACAGACAGTGAGGCGGTAGTTGTTGCATGGTTTGTCATTCCAGGTACCATCACTGTACATTTCCACACATTTCTCTGTTCCTTTGCCCTTTGGCTCACCTGGATACCAATTTGTATAATTCAGGGGGTTCCCATTTAAGAACCAGAATTCTCCTGGGACATGTCCCTCAGTAATGCCTAAATAAGGATAGGTATCAAATTGTTTCGCAAAGCTCATAATAGCATGGTTCTCCTCCCTGTTGGTTGGAGTTGCAATATTGCCATGAGCTGCTTTGCATATTTTTACTATGTTGTCGAACTCCGCTGTCTTCTCAGTACTGGCAAACAGTTTATTGCCAGCAATTGAAATCTTTCCACTCAAAGCCAAGGCTGCAAAACAAAACAGAAGGCATTGTTAGAATCACTGGAGACTTTCCTTATCACTTTTTGGGTTGAATTTAAATAAACCATGGGATTTACAGACATCTAGCCTGTGATATTTTGCTCCTCTGAGACTGAGCACTCCCTCTCTCCTAAGTCAAGATGAATTGCTGCTGCATGAGAGTGCAGTGCTGATTTTGTGCTGGCAGAGCAAATCAACATTCTACAAGGCAATTCTAAAAATGGGGGCATCACAAATAAAAAATGTCTTACGTTCAAACTGGACTTCAGATTAGCAGTAAATTAGCAACAATGTAACAGACAGTCTGCTCTTGTTCTGTTTCAGTTTGGGGGGACTTTGGGACAAGGGTTTTGAGTAATGATGTTTTAAAAGTAAATCTATTTTACACCCAGTTCAGAAATACGTGACCCTAAATGCCTACAGTTTTAAAATTGCTCATATGCATTGAAAAGACAAATCATACTTATCTTGAAAAAGAATGGTTGCACCTATCTGCTTTTTTAAAAAAAAGTTGAAGGAATACAGACAGTAGGGGCTGAAATATTGGTTCCCAAAAATGCCTTTCAAAAGGGAGAAATAGTGATTTCTTATCACAGTGAGCATGCATAGAACAAGCTTGCAAGCAAGAACTTTGCAAAGTAGATACATTGTTGCAGCTTGGGGGCAGGAAAGGGAGATATTTGGAGAGCTTAGGGAAATTAAAGGTCACAGAACAGGTCTTTTCTTTAAAGAATTTTTAAAAAATGCTTACTTTAAAGAAAATGTCCCCTTCAGAAAATGGGACATTTTGCCATGGATCTTCATGAAATTAGCTGACTAATTTGTAAGGCATATTCAAAGCATTTCTGCATTACAAAAGCACAGAGCAGTTATGTTTGACCTAGTCCTGAATGCTTTCAGTAAACATTATCTCAGGATTTTCTGATTCCAGGCTCCTGACACAGGTCTTCAAAGGAGAAATCAGCACCAGGTCTGCGGCAACTTGAATTTTAGAATTTGTCAATCAGAACCCAATTTAATTTTAACTTCTTCCTGGTCAAACAGGTATTCATGCTTGCAAAGGGATTCTGTGTCTCATTCTAAAAATATTTAAAAGGAAAATTTAAAAATAATAGAGAAGAAATACTCAGAAGTTCACTTGTTTCAGCTGTCAACTTATTGTATTTTCCTTTGTAGTTGGGGATGGACTTACTTGATGTTAACAAAGCTTTGGTACCTATATCTTGTCATAGTCCCAACCATGCCACCCATCCTCACTATACATTTGTATGGTAATTTTAAAAAAAATCTCCAAAAATGTTATGTGCCATCAAGTCACTTCTGATGGGTGATGACTTTATGAGTTAATGAACTCCAAAATGCCCTATCATTAATGGCTCTGCTCGGATTTTACAAACCAACAATATTTCATTTATTTATTTTATTTATTGTTTCAACTTATATACCACCCCATAGTGCTAGAGCATTCTCTAGGCAGTTTACAACATAATTGTGCAAATAACATTTTGCATGAACTGGGTACTAATTTTGCCAACCTCAGAAGGATGGGAGGCCAAGTGAACCTTGAGCTGGCTCCCTGAACCTGTTGGGATCGAACTCAGTTCATGAACAGAGCTTGACTGTAGTACTGCAGTTTAACCACTGTGCCACAGGGTTCATGTTAGGTTGTTTTCTTTTCCTACTGCCCACCCCATTTCCCAGCAATATTTTCCGGTCAGTTCTATATTTCCTTTATATGTGCATGGTAGGATAGCCTTAGCTTGTTCATTTTTTCTCTAGAGAGAGTTCAGGGATTGAACAACCAATTATCTGTTTTCTTGTTTGTCTGTGGCATATGTAAAGCTCTCCTCCAACACCAAATTTCAAGTTGGTTGATTTCCCCCCTCCCTTCCTTTTGCTGTCTTTCTTTTACATAGTATGAATAATTTTCACACTTGTTGAAAAACTGGATGAGTCATTCTGGAGATATAGTCCAACAAAGTAAATTCCAAGCTCTGTTTTGCTATGCCTGTCTCTAGGACCAACATGTATTTCATAACTAGGTAGAAAAGGGAAGTGCGATTTGTGAAGTACAGTTTTAAAGTTCTTGCATGAAATGCTCTAACTGCACAAGTCCTCATTCCACATATATTTAGAGGTACATACAGTATCTGTCCCTCCTTGGTTGTTGTTCACTTTTGCCTAAATTCTACTGAAGTGGGAAAGTTATGCATTGTACCACGCGATGGTGGCTTGTGGACTGTGGTGAAGGAATGCCTAACACTCACATTTGAGGGGGACATCCACATGACAGGCTTAAGCCTCTTTGAGTTTTTGCTTTTCTAATGCATACAGAATGTGATGAGAAATTGTAGAATCTAGGCACAGGTTTACAATGTCAGCATAGGTGGCTCATGATCAGAGCATAGGAACCCCCCCCCCCCAATTTTAGTATGCTACATTTAAAACTAAATTAAACCATGGAAATTTTGAAAAATTAATTGAATTAAGCTTTAAATTATAACTTAAAATATATTGGAGACATCCTAGCTGTGATATGTAATACCCTTTCCACTATTTTTAAAAAACAAGATAAAGTTAGGCAGTGATTAGAATAATCAGAATAAGAACAAGAGGTCACCTCCTCTTGAATGTATAAGCAATCAGAGGGGGGGGGGGGACTCTTAAAAAAAAGAACAAAGAAACAAACTACCTCTTTCAAGTCTGGCAATTCTGTGTTTGAGATCCTTGAGATAATTTTGTAATGTAGGATCCCGAGAGGCAGGTGGCCCTGTGAACAACAAGAACAACATTATTAATTAGTATAATTATAATTGTTAATTGGGTGTTATGATATAGAATTCATTAGATGAGATAGCACTGGGCCTTAATAACCATCCTGAATATAAACCTATGATAGAAAAATGGGGAATGATGAATAAAGTATAAAGTAAATATAAATAATTCTGAATGTGTGAGGTTGTTCATTATTTTGCCATCTGAAAGAGCTTTTGCTATATTAAATGGATTAGCAGCATAGTAGTCATAGTGATGATGAAACAATATTGGTGGAAAATATACATATTTCTAACACATCTGAAGAAGAACAGCAGTTGTGTCCAATTATGCACTTATGCCAGAGTGAGCGCCCCCTGGAAATACTATGGCTTATTCCTGAGTAAATGTGCACAGAATTCCAGTGAAAGTGCGAGAAAGTGCTATACTGCAAATGAAAACCAGGAGTTTTGAGATGTTCTTCCCATAATTTTTACTAGATGTTCTTAAAATCAGTGACGACAAAAAAATCTTCCTGGAAGGACAGCTGGTCCTCCAATAATTTGTTGTGTATTACAATGCAGAGGATTGTGGATAACAGCCAGCCAGTGGCTCAAAAGAGGAAGACTGGTAGAGATCAAGGTGGTGAACTGACATTGTAAAATTAAAGGATGTTCTATTACTGTGGTGTCTGGACTCTGGAGTGTTGACTTGATTTGGGTAGCAAAGTTCATTCTGTTCAAGTACTACAAACAGATGAAGCCTTGGAAGTTTTTCTGTTGTTGTTTTTTAAACAGTAAATGCTTCCCTCTAGTGGTCCAGAAGTTGAGACTGAGGATACATCATTTAGAATGATCTTCCTAATTCATGAACATTTTGGCAAGGGCAGTAACCCCTGTCCCGCAGATATTCTGTAGTTCTAGCATGATCCATGACTTACGTATTTCATAGCATGCGTGTGACTTAGGGCCTTTTGAGTCCCACAGTTATGTGTGCTTCTCTCTTGAGCCAGAGATTTTCACTGAACATGCCACCAACCCAGAGCTAGAACATTCAGTTTAGCTGTCATTTTCAATTATTATTACTGTTGCTATTACTGGATAATCTTTCTGGGATTGTGCACTGGTAAGCGTCTGTTCCGGTTTCAGGGGGCTGTGCAGTTGAACGATGCTGAACACTATGTTGCAAAAGTCTAATCTTGACCACATCATTAACTACAGCAGCAGAAACATGATACAGACTAACAAGCTGCTCCTAAAAGTGCAAGCAGTAATTTGTAGGAAATAATAAAGGCACCAAACTGAACAAAAATCGAGTCTGCAAGTGTCACATTGCACTCTTCTTCACAGATACTTATACAAACAAAATAGCTATTCCAACCTAAGAAAACCACACTGCAACCTCATTCAGTTGCTTATATAAGAAGAGGGAGGACACTGGTCCTTCTCTGATCCCTCTGCCCTTGGAGGGAGTAAGTAGAAGTTGGCAGTAAAGGAGTCTCTCCTTTCCCAACATACTGCCCTTTATGCATAAGAGGATGCTGGAAGTGATAATGAAAGGGCAGAGCTATCACAATCCCCCCTCATTTTGCATGTAAAATATTTTTCCATGACAGAATGGGGCTTGCCTGCATAGAACAAACTACTCATGCATTCGATCAGCATATGAGGGGTGCCATGCTGATGAACCTGGTGATGTTCATTGCAGCATACACAACCCACTTGTATGTTTATGGCACAAATGATGAAGAGGAAGGGAGATTCGTGCATGCAGTCTTTAGACCAGGGGTCTCAAAGTCAATTTACCTGGGGGCCGCTGGAGGCAGAGTCTGGGTGAGGCTGGGCCGCATCAGATTTTCCGCCAAGCGGAGCAAGAGCCCGAGGAAGCCGCCCAGGAGTTTCCTTAGCCCGGCTGGGGCTCCGAGGAGGAGGAGGAGGAGGAGGGGTGCGCGAGCCCTCGTCGCCAGCCACGACCCCCTCCGGCTCCTTCTTCACTACCACCACCAGCAGCAGCAGGAGGAGGACGAAGAAGCGGAGAAGGGAGGGAGCGCCGGCGACCGCCTAGCCAGGGGGAGGAGGGCATGACATAATTTTTTTAAAAAAAACCCTCACAGAATTTGCCTTGCCAAAGGAAAAAAACCCCCACCGGTACCTGCAAAATTAAACAGAACGGGGTGGGGCCCCCCACAGGTGCACGCACGCACGCACACAAACACACACACACACACGGAGGTCCGGCAACCTTCCTCTGAGGGCCCCCCTCAAAAAAAGGCGCACTCAGCAGCAGCTGCTACCCCCACCACGACAGAGGAGCAAACTTTATGAGGCGAGCCCAGGCAGCCTCCAGAGCCGAGGTGGCTGAAGCAGGACGAAGAGGAGGAGGAGGAGGAGGAAGCACCGCCGGGTGCTGAGGCGGCCGCTGGCCGGGCTGGTGCTGGGGGTGCCGAGAGAGAAAGAGAGCCAGAGAGTCGCTTCCCTGGAAGAGGCGGCGGCGGCGGCAGCTGCTGTTGGCGGCTTGGAGGCGCTCTTCTTCGAGGACGGGCCGGGAGCGAGCTCCGCTCTCAGGCATCGCTTGGCGGCGGCTCAGGCGCTCGGGGGAAAGGGCCGGCGGCGCGCCTCGCTCGCCGGCTCTCCCCCAAGACAGCGCCTCTTGCACCCTCCATCCGGAACTGCAGCCTGCCAGCCGGCAGACAGGCGGGCTGGCTGGCAGGCTGCAGTTCTGGATGGAGGGTGCAAGAGGCGCTGTCTTGCGAGAGAGCCGGCGAGCGAGGTGAGGCTTTTTTTGACTCTTGACAGCAGAGGACGCGTGGGTGCTTCAGGGGGGGCAGGCAAGGCGGGGGCCACAAACTATCATCCGGTGGGCCGCAAATGGCCCGCGGGCCGTATGTTTGAGACCCCTGCTTTAGACAGTCTGGAACTGGCAGTAGCTCCACCAACTTTGAGTTGTTGTTGCTTTTATCTTGTTTGTTTGGCCATTTTCAGTTGTGAAGAAAGGAAATAAAAATATTATTGAAGGCTGTGTGAAAGGAAGATACTATATATGTGCATAGGAAATCTCTCTTTGATAATACTCTGGGCACTGGACAGTGGCTATTTTAAGAAAATATGAGATATTAGAGGGCTGGATTCACCACAATAGCAAATTCTACACATGGAAATACTCCCTCCTCCATCACTTGACCACTTCAGGCACTAATACCGACTCAATAAATTAGTGTCATTAATTTGACAGCAACCCTAAGTCCACTAATGATTAGTGACAACCTTACTTCACCCTTCTGAATAATAGTAGGTTCCAGAAAGATAAAATAGAGTGGCCAATCTTCCATTTAAGATCTTTTAGTAATGCCACCCATTTCTCAGCCTCCTCCACCACCCTTGGTAACTTCTTATCAATTTAGTCCATGAAATCCCTTCTAGTGGGTGCCATGTGCCATTCTAGCTAGTGTAGTGAAGTCCATACTAGCTGGTGCCAGGTTTATAAGGGAGCCTAGCCACCCATCACTGGAGTGGATTATGGAACAACAATGCACAGGGAAATTTTAAAAATGGTCACTCCCTGGTTAGGAAAGCCCAGATTAGTCCTAATCTGCTGTTTCCATCTATGCATTGACTGGATACAAACTAAGGAAGTAGGACTACACCTGTTTGCTCCATCTCAACATCAGACATTCTACTGCCTATAACCCAACATTTGCCTATGTGTTTGTGAGACATCTGAAAAGGGGAAACTTCCCGTAAGTGGGAAATCTGTACACTGGGCTTGTCAGTTCATGCACATGGAGAGCGTGGAATCATTACTTTTCTGCACTGCAATTCCTCTTGGCAGGGGAATTCTGGGAGTTGTACTTCAAAAAAGTAATGTTTCCAAGCCCTGTGCCTAGGAGTCTCCCATTTTCAGACGTTGCTCCAAATGTGCAAATGGTGGGAGCTGGGGCTGGCAGAATACATGATGCTGAGGGTCAGCAAGCACACTTGAACAATGCTATTCCATTACCTGGTGGCCCAGGATTTCCCTTGTCACCTGGTTTACCCTTTGGCCCTTCGGGACCAAGGAACCCATTTCTTCCAGGAGGACCTTGGAGACCTAATGAAGAGAAAACATGTTCATGGTCACCTGGCACATTCTTTAAATCTCCCACATAATAGTAGAACAAGCAAAAATGCCCATCCAGACATAAGAAATCCAAAGTTGGTTTAGCCCTCCAGATCTCGCCAGATGGCCATGTCCATCATGTCCTGTTATTAGCTAGGCTGTCTTTGGTGGAAAGTTGCCCATCCCTGTTTCAAGCTCAGCTATATCCTTCACTGGTAATGGAAAAAGTTGATGTCAATGCCGTTTCCCCCAGGCAAAAGACATTCATGGAGTAGATTTTTCAGAGAAACATAGAATCATAGAATAGTGGAGTCAGAAAGGGTCTATAAGTCCATTGAGTCCAACCCTCTGCTCAGTGCAGGAATCCAAATTAAAGTATATCTGACAGATATCTGTCTAGCTTCCTCTTGATTGCCGGAGCGCTTACCACCTCCTGAGGCAATTGGTTCCATTGTCATATTGCTCTAACAGGACATTTTTTCCTGATATTCAGCTGAAATCTGGCATCTTGTAACCTGAGCCCATTATTACATGCTCTGTACTTTCGAATGACTGAGAACAGATCCTGACCATCTCCTGTATATCAAATAGAGATGGGGGTATTCGTATTCAAATACCCCCGCACAGGTGGACATAATGAGGGACTGTCCACTCACCTTCTGCCACTGCTGCGGGCTCTGCGCTCCCTTCCTATCACTCCCAAGTGCCTGGTCGGCGAGCCACTCTTCGACCTGGCAGCGAGGCTTATCATCCCGCCTCCTGCCAGAGGTGGCTAGTCAACCATGAGCTCCGGAGTGATAGGAAGGGAGTGCAGAGCCTGCGGCAGCAGCAAAAGGTGAATGGACAGTCTGGTCCCAGGGGGCTGGACCCTTGTTATGTCCACCTGTGCAGGGGTATTCGTATTTGTATACGAATACCCCCATGTCTAATAACAAACTTTCAAGTGTCTGAAGAATGCTATCACATCTCCCCTCAATCTTCTTTTCTCAAGGCTAAGCATGCCACCTACATTTTTTATTTTCTGAGTGTTAAGCGAAGACTGGCCATTGCTGCTGACCTATGAGTGGGAGAATGAGCCCACTTCACTTTGGTAAAAGACATGGAGGAGGAGCACCAGTTGTCACACCATCTGGGCCCTTGCAATGGTGACACAGGTGTCAAGCCGAACTCTGACCCACCATAACCACCCTGACATAGAAGCAGCTCAGACAGAGGAAGTGGTACAATCAACAGTGGTAGCAGATTCTCCAGGAGCAGGATGAGTTGCTTGAGCTAGGGGACCTTTGTTGGCTGAGTGCTATCATCCTTCTCTAAAGGGTGTGGGCTGGCTGGGATCACTGCTACAAACTCCAGCCTGAGACTGGAGACTCTGGGGGCCCAGTGAATGGAACTGGGGCACATTTGAGGATGGTGAGCAACAGGGAGCTTTTTCCCCTCAGACTTACCCACACATGGCTGCAAAGCATGGCTTGCCACTAGCAAGAGAGCAACTGTTGCAACAACAGGAACCAGCTGGGAGGACAACATCCTGTTCAATCAACCTGAAAAAGGAAAATGTTTTCACTAAGGGTGCACAAAGACCTTCCAATGTACTCTTTATTGAAACAAAGGGCACAATGATATGAGATAACCCTAACCCCTTATGAAACATTCCGATTCACTCTGTCCCCAGAATCCATGACACTATCTTTGTGTTTCTAAATCTCCAGTTAAACAATAATAATCACCCCAGGAACTGGGGCAGGGGATGCAAAAAGCTATGCCCTGGGTGAAATTATGGAGCACCCTAATCACCCTTCCACAATTGTGTACACCCACAAAATCTTAATAGTGCAAAAATACTTTGGTAAAGTTTTTTAAACCAAGCTGAATAAGAGCGCAAAGAAGAAGAATATTCCAGAAGACAAAAAAATTATTGCAACAGCAGCGTTAAGTTTTTCTCTTTGTCCTACAGTTCTGTGAAATGGCTGCCAGGGTGACTCCAAGGGGATGTGTATATCTAATGCACAATGACCTCAATCTGAGCCCTCCCTGGCAACTCAGCGCTTGGAGTGTCCGGGGGAGACCTTCGGCTTTATTGCAAGGGATTCATTTTTCTCTTGCCTTGTTCTTTGGTGGCAGCACTACAATTTACTGTATCACTTTCTATTTTCCCTTTCCTCTAATCAACTAGCTGACCATCTTATTAACCCGGCCAAAATGGGGTACAAAGGTGCTGTTGTGGTTCCTCTGCCCTATGGGTGAATTGCAGTTAATTGTTCTCACTCAAGAATCACACATTACCCCTGATTTAGTTGTTGCACATTTGTCTGAAGATGAGACACTTCCCTAATTTTCAAGTGTGTTTCCATCAGAATGATTGCATAACATCCTTTCACATCTTTTTTTTAAAAGAATACTTGAGTAATAATATATATGCAAAAGAACAGTGAACAATTATTGTAAAAGCACGTGAATAACAAGCAAATAGAATAAAACATTAAAAGCAACTGGTTAGATAGTTCAGTGGTTTAGGTATGTAGCTGTGGAGCCAGAGGTTGGGAATTTGATTCCCCGCTGTGTCTCCTGTGAGTAGAGCCAGCCTGTGTGGTCTTGGGCAAGCGACATAGTCCCAGGGCAACCCCAGAAGAAGGGAACGGTAAACCACTTCTGAGTATTCTCTACCTTGAAAATCCTGAAAAGGGTCACCATAAGTGAGAATTGACTTGATGGCACAATATTATTATTCAAAAATGCCAGACATGGTCAATCAAAATTATAAAACCATTGATTGGTATTATGTAACAGGTACAAGTTTTAACCAGTAGTAGTAGTAGTAGTAAAAACAGCAAGGATATAAACACACATTGAGGGGGAAGCTGTATTTTTGAATCATCAGCATAACTAAAACAGCTTTAAGGCTGTTGCTACAAGCTGGAAGTTCCATGTGCCCATAAATGAATCTCCACAATCACACCATCATTTTTTGGGATAATGTAGCACATTCTGGGTGGCAATGTGAAAAAGACATCTCTGCCATTCATCTATACATGGAGAGGAAAATAAATAAGAACTAGGAGTACACTGACTATATGGTATGTGACAATTTGTAAGATGCTTTGGTGTCAGGCATTTGTTTAGGGCTCTAAAGGTCAAAAACAACACCTTAAACTGAGCCCAGTAACAGACTGGTGACCTGTGTAGCTGATGGAGAGTCAGCAGAGAATGCAACCATATCTACTGTCTGCATTCTGGACAGAACATAATGATAAAACAGTAGGTAAAACCCATAAACATTTCACTGAGGGTGCAGGAAAGGCACACCCCTGATTGCACCAGAAAAAAATTGCTTTACAGGAAGCAATCTCCCCCTTAAAGTTACCCTTCAGTCCATTGGGTAATCACTCCAGCTCAGCCCCAATAACTAGTAGCCTTACAGCTGGTTCAAAAAGGTCCAGCTTGGGCACAGATCAGGGTTGGCTTAGAGCTCAATTTCCCATATGTTGTGTGATTGTCAGGAAATAGATCTTAGCAGACCATTCCACAAGCAGCCCAAAATGTGATCCATTTCCCCACATGATCACATCCTAAGATCACTGGGCTTACTCCAAAGTGTACAAATTTAGGAAGTTTAAAACCACATTTAAGCGGGCAATATTATACATGTCTTCTGAAAAGTAAGTCTTATTGCCTTCAGTGAGGCTTACCTCCAGGAAACCTGGCACAAAACGATAGCCTTTAAAGAGAGGTGGTTGACTTACCGTCTTGTTCCAGTGCAGAATACTGGAGAGGCAAGATGAGGGTCAATTTATAGCATATGTTATTTGATATACATTCATGTTATATAGTTGCTAGCTTTACTTGAGTGCTGTACCCCCACCCTTTATTTACAGAGTTGCTCCATTACAAAAAAAAAAAAGATTATTCAAGAAAGAATTATCAACAGATAGTATTAATTCCCTGCCTCTTAGAAATATGATATGGCACAATAAGGAAAAAACCCTCATGGGCAAGGCAATAGACCCGAGACAAACATATTTCTGCTGAGAATTATTTGCGAGTATAAGGTTTCCATATGACTTGATCTAATTCATAAATAATATGTGATTTTCAACAACACAGGGGAAACACCCCTCCAAACACCAAGACAGTTAAGATAATCTGCAAACTGTTCTCTATACATCTTTACATAAAACACAGATCCTTTGTGTATATTATTTATTGTATGTACCCAGGCACCTAGAACAAAATGATGATTAGTAATCTGACACGCTTGACCTTGAACAAGCAATGCAGGAGGACATACTGCTCCCCAACGCTTAAGAAAGAATTCAGATAAAACCTTAGGCAACTTTCTTGGTCAAATACTCTATCTTTTGTTTTGACATCAACATCTTGGAGATAATCTCTCTTAAAGGCTGTTGTAATGAAATGTTCTGGCCAACAGTGGTACTAGTTGATAAATCATCTTCCACCAATGTGGTTTGCCCTGCAATTATCAAGGATAGAGCCCCTTTCAGATATGACAACCTGAATGGACAGTTCTAATTCTGGCCCATACCAGTTCTGCACATGTTAATTTATAAGCAACTTTTGTCCTGTTTTCACATTAAACTGTAATTTAAAAAATAACTACAAGAGAAGTGTTTACACTTATTATTTGACTAGGTATTTTGAATATGTATTCCCAAAGGCTTTCATGGCCGGGATCCGATGGTTGTTGTAGGTTCTTTGGGCTGTTCTTTATTTAATAAGCATAAAGGTTACAAGGCAATCTAATAAACTTGAAGTTCCATGTGTTAAAAGAATCAAATGTCCATGCTAGAATAAGTTCTATGATAAAAAGCTCCCTGGAAGCCCACACTCCTGTCCTGAGTTACACTCTGCTTCTCCTTAACTCTTTGTTAACTGTTAATGCTCTCCCTCAACCAACTGTTCTTCTATTACTTGGCAAGATGCGATTGGTTTAGCAAGAGATTCTCTGATCAATCAACTCCTGGCAGATTTGTCACACCATCAAAAGCCCAGATGTGGAGATTGTCCTCTGTATCATCAGCAGACTGGCATCTGTTCTGCTTCTTAAGATCTTTGTATTTGTCTTAGAAAAGGTTAACATGTATCCTGTAGTTTTAAGGGGCAATCCAAATGCAACGGTTAAGCCAGCTGTACTGGGTTCAACATGAGCAGAAAAGCCTCTTATGCTGGCAGAAGAGCCCCCTCTGCTGTCTGACCTCAGATCTGCCAGTACAACTTGATCAGTTACAAATCAGTACAAATTGCTGTGCTGGCTGAGATCAGCTGGCAGAAAAGCCCAAAAATTAAAAAGAAAGGGTGTGGAGAGACAAGAGGAGAGGTGAGCTCAGTTATGTCAGATCTGAACCCCTCTCAGTTGAGATTCACAGCCTCTGTGCCAGCATAATGCTGTGCCAAGATCAGGATAATCCTAAATAATTTCCAACATCCCTAGTCTGGGAGAGTGTTGGATTTAGTACAGCCTCAGTGAATTTAGTGTTAGCTCTGCCAGCCTGCAGCCATCTTGGCTAACTGTTGGGATTATCTTGGGGTCTTCCTTCCTTCCTTTTTTTCTCTAAAGTATGCATATTTTGCTTCTAATATTGTTATAGGTTGCCTTGAACACTGTTTCAACAGTGGGCATCTTGATATCTCAATGCAGGAACAGGTGATACTTTTATTGGACCGCTTAAACAAAATAGCAACACAAAAAACAAATGGAAAACTTTTGATGGTAATTTATCTTCCTCAGGCTGTGCACCAAGTTCTTGTGGGTAGCTCCAAAATTACATGTTTTTATTAAAGTCCCAAAGTCTCACGGTCGCTGTTGGGAGCCAGGTGTAGCTTCTTAGATGGAGATAGCTATAGCCTGCAGACTGCAAGAGACCTGTTGGAGTATGGTTTGGCTTCAATCCCTTCTTCAGCCATTGGCTTGGAATGTATCACCCATCTCTCTAAACGAAAGGTGGCCAAGCATTCTGACCTCCCCTCATTTCCCATTTCTGCCTTCTTTTGAAACACAAAGAGTCTCTATGGAACAACTCACAAGAATTTGGTGCACAGCCTGAGGAAGATGAATTATCAAAAGCTTGCTGTTTGTTTTTTGTTTTGCTATATTTTTTTAAATGGTCCAATAAAGGCATCATCACCTGCCCCTGCATTTGTATTGTTTTGGGGACCACACAGCCTTTTCCTGATTTTTACTGGATATCTTAACTGTTTAAAAATGATCAGAGGCATAAATCAAGGTGTTGATTCTGATCTGGAACACAGAGTGTAGCTTCTTTAAGTTCACCAATACCATTAGGCAGCAAATAAAAAAGCAGGTCTTAGGTGCATCAAAGCTGATACAGATTGTGGGGGGAATTGAATTGTTTTTTGTGGGAACATTTAAAGTGCTTTTTAACTTCTCTTTCACTGTTTGTGTAATGTAGAAATGTTGTTAATGGCAGGCATTAATGTGTAAAATTATTCAGTTCTACAGTCTTGCTGTCTCCTTACTTTTACCTTCAGTTTGACAAGCTTTTCACAAGACAGCAGAGCAGAACATGATTAACAATCTAATCCGATACATGTTGTCCCAGAAATATACTTCACTGAAATCAATGGGACTTAGTTAAACTTATACAAGGCTGTAGTTTTAGTTTCTCAGCTTTTATCTAGCTGCAAAAACAGTTGTAGTTTTCTCCATTGAAGCATTGGCACACAGTCGCTCATAAACAAACCCTCCAAGCACATAGCTTTTTGTACTAAAGCACCTTGTATAACAAAGCTCTGTATTACACAGCGTGGAATTAAGCCTTTTATAAACAAAGCTTTATAATGGAATTTCACTCATGAAATGCAACAATATCTGGACCATTTCCCAAACACTCTTGAAATGTGGTGAACATCCTGATTCTCAAATGTTCCGCTAGAAATGATTTCTCCCAGCAAATACTTGATCACTGTTTAAATATTGCATGAATAATCAGTAATTAGGTTTAAGGGGGCTTAGTCATGGTGCACAATGTTCACACCATGCTTTTTTGTGCCATAGCAATGCTGTATTGTGTGACAAGTACTAGTTGTTACTGTTAACAAGTGCTGAAGTCTGTTTGATAAGAAGGCTGCCAGTTAGAAAAATTCACATTCTCAGAATTAGAGATGAGTGAAAATTCCTTACTAGTGTTGTTTTTTCTGAATGTCGTAATACACCTTTTTATTGCATTTTGGTGCTTGTTGCAAAAAAGTGTCCCTCATAATAGTTCAAGATTTTGAGCCCCCAAAATGTAGGTCTGCTGCTGTCTTCCCAAAAGCCAGACTATTGACTAAGTCAATTGACTAAGCTTTTGGCTAATATAAATTGGCTAATTAGTATGTTAGGGGAAAAGCTACGGCCTGGTCTTTTCCTTGAGATAATGCTCCCTTCTCAGCTCCAGTACACCCCAGTCATGCTGGAGTCTAGATGTTCTGCTTTCTTGTCCACTCTAACAAGGGTATCAGGCAAGAAATGAAAGAAAAATAAAAAACAAATAAGACAAAAACATTATGGCACCTTAAAGACTAACTGCTATATTTTAATGTGAGTTTTTATGAACAAGTCCACTGCCTGATATGCTAGCACAGACTAACATGGCTACCTCTTCTAAAACTCTAACAAGAGTGTTGCTCCTGCATGATTGGCCAAGAAGTGGGGTGCTGTAATACTCTGTTTCCTGAACCGGAACTATTGTGACTGAAATAGGGAATTCCTGGTGATAGTTCCAAGGCTGCCCTATCTGGCTGCTTGATGCTTTATGCTTTCTTGATGCTCAGGTGGCTGTACTTGGTTAGCAGCATGAGGAACACCTGAAGAGCACAAAGGGATAACAGGGATCCTACATAAACCAAATCTAAATGTATTTGCCAGATACTAGCTGGATTTTTAAAAAAATAAATAAATTGGTAAAGGCATCAACAGAGCCATAGCTTTCTAAATCTGGAATCCGAACATGAATCCTGTTGATCCATAGAAGTACAATACACCCAGACTCCCAAACACACAGGTGGGCAATACTTTCATCAGGATCAACAGTAGGCATCTGGCTGTGGAGCCAGAGGTCGGGAGTTTGATTCCTCACGGTACCTCCTTGGCAGGGGGTGGACTCGATGATCCATAGAGTCCCTTCCAGCTCTGCAGTTCTATGATTATTAAATGTGCAAAATGTTCAGGATTCTGGCTGCTTTGGAAAATAGCACATCCAGACAGGCTCTTAAAGGAAAGTAGGAAGTTTCTTCACCAGACTGCACAGGGGAATTCGTGGTTAGATAATAATAATATTTCCATTCCACCTGAAGTGATTCTTTTTTCTAACCTTCAAACTAAAATTTAACCTGCAACTTTGCTATACTTTCTTGAACTTTGTAACTGGTTTGTTAGTAGTTAGCTTAATTCTTCTTGGATCCCTGCCCATTCTAAGGTGTGTGCGTGCGCACACCTGTATAATTATTAATGTTGTTAAATGTTTTGTTTGTAT
This sequence comes from Intellagama lesueurii, assembly GCA_037013535.1. NCBI lineage: Eukaryota > Metazoa > Chordata > Lepidosauria > Squamata > Agamidae > Intellagama > Intellagama lesueurii. Next base: position 161,506,423 of record JBAJHW010000003.1, on the reverse strand, counting down.
GTTTGTATTTGTATTGCTTTTACTGATATGTGCTGAGGTGTAGAGCATACTACTAATACTAATACTAAGATTGTGGTTGCTATGCAGCTCTGATAAAGCTTTCAAAAGACTCTTACATGTTTTTTAATGGCTAATGCAGATGCAATGTCACCGTTAGCCTTGTTCTTGCAGAGAATGGTCATCTTTGTTCTTGCACAGTAGCCTTTGGCAGAGGTCATGTGACACCTCCATAAGTATCTTACCTATCAAGCCACACTTTCCAGCCCGGGAAAGTTCTCTGTGGCTTAAAACCTCTTCCTTTGTCTTCCTGTCCCCCCCCCCTCTCTCTTTTTAATTATCCAGCCTGAGATAGAGTTCTACACAATGTGTATTTGGCCATTTATAGTTGATCCTAATAAATGTTGTGCCGACTTCTGAATTTGGGAATTTGGATTTTGGAATACTGTCAAATACCCATTCCACTGAAAGCCAAAATCCAAATAGAAATCAGAAAAGGTCCCCTGTAATTTTACCCTCGCTTTTGAAATATGTGAATGTGATTTGAACATCATGGTGTTTAGTACTAATTCTTAATGGATTTAGTAGTACATCAGTGTAGCTCATTTTAAACCAGCATGTAGCACTCATAATCTGTTTTTTTATTTAAATTCTTTACAAATCTTGAAATTCTGATCTTCTTCATTTGATATTTCAAATCTTTGTCAGAAACCCATCGATTGCATTAAAAGAAACACCCAACAGACTTTATAATGCTTACATTACTACCTTTTGCAAGCTTGACTACTGTGGTTCTCATTAGGAGCTCTGACAACTGCAGTCAAGTGAGGGCTTTTCTGAAATGTAGGTTGAGTGCCTTCATAGAACTACAGCCCCCAGAAACCACAGAAGCCATTCTGGTTTAGGGTCTGTCAAATAGTTAGGGGGATATGTTTAAAATTCACAAACAATGAGACGGTACTGGTTACATTTTTTGTCATTCCAGCCTCCGTCGGTGTACATCTCAACACAGTTTTCGTATCCCTTGCCATTTGGCTCATTTCGACGCCAATTTGTATAATTCAGAGCTGTTCCATCTAGATACTCAAATTCTCCTGGAACAGAACTCTCCTTAATGCCAAGGTATGCATACTGGTTTATCCTTTTCACAATACTCAAAACAGCATCGTTCTCCTCTTCGTTCATAGGCTGTGCAACAGAACCTCCAAAATCCTGACATGTTTGGAGTGTGGTTTCAAAATTGACGACCATTTCGTTGGTAGCAAATATTTTGTTCCCCACTTTATTAATCATTCCTTTTAAAGCAAGGACTGCAAAAGAGAAGACAAATCACAGTTACCATTTCTATACTATTATAATTAAAATTCATATATGCAAATATAGACATTTGATTTTGCAGTCATCAACTGATGAACATACTTGTATAAACTTGGCATGGGCAAATCATTGTGAAAACAAACAAATCATCACCAGATCCATATGGTTTCCATTTAAGAGTTCTTAAAGAATTTGGATATGAAGTTGCTAGTTTGCTAAACAAAAATATGTAAGTTATCCATAAGATTGGTCTGTATACCGAACAACTGGAAACAGACCAGTGCAATGCCAATTTTTAAAAAAGGCATCCATGATAGTTAACTTAAAATCTAAGTAAATATGTAGTAAAAAGTGAAAGATTTATATGATCTGAAGAGAAACCAGGCTATTTACAGAAAAAATGAGTAAACAAGACTGGAATGCCCTTCAAGAGGATGTTAGGTGGAAATGCTCCCCAATTCACCTGGGAATTAAATATTCTACGCAATTTGATCTGCCTCTTTATCTTAATATATTGACATTTCCAAACCTATGGCATTCATTTATGGTCACTTGCTGCAATACGCTTCCAACAGCTGAGATGAGGGGGCAACTTCTTAAGGTACCCCTGGACCAACATTACTGTGCCTGTCCCCTGTTAGAACTTGAGACGCTATTCCATACCCTCTTTTACTGTCTGAAATATGCAATAGCAAGAGAGCAATTCTTAAAAAAATGGTTATTTTGGATACCTGAAAACTAAAATTATTCTTGAGCAGTCTGCAGAAATTGTGCTGTAGATGTGGCAAATTTTTATTTTAATGTATTTTTAAACTTTAAAACGTGACCTGGTGTATGGCCTATGGGCTGCTAAACCTAAATGAACATGAAACTTGAACTTGAGTAAATGGGTAGAATGCCTCATTAAAGATAAAATTACCGAGGTCGGTAAAATGAGTACCCAGCTCACTGGGGTGGGTGGGTGGTGGCAATGTGTAGCCTGCATTATTAACTTGTAAACCAGCCGGAGAGTTCTTGAAACGCTATGGGGTGGTATATAAGCAACACATTTTTTTTTGCTTTGCTTTACTTTTGAATTCCTATCCTTCTATGCACATAGAAGGATAGGAATCCTTGAGAAAGAATCAGTGCGTTTTTTGTAAATCTTGTCTCACTGACCTTTCAGAGTTTTTTTGAAAATAGACAACAAGCACATGGACAGGATTATAGAACACATTGGCTGGTATCCCACTGGAGATTTACAGTTCCATAAGGGAAATCAGTAAATTTAGACAGCAAATTGCAACTCATTAATGAGGTACTGGTTGCATTCTTGGGCATGTACTTGATGACATGATTGGGTGCATTTTCAGGAATGAGCAACAGACTGCTGAGGTGTCTTATGTAATTTTCCCAATGCAGGCATAAGTCATTGATAGGATTATGACCAGTGGTTACTTCTGCTTCTAAAATTCCCTTACCAAAGTCTAGAGATGGAAAGGCCTGGAAAAAAACAAACAGAAAAATTGGGAAAAAAAGCTTTTTCCCCAAAGTTGTTTTTTGTGTTTTTTTTTCTGGAAAAAAATGGGGGGGAAAATAGTGTGGAATATGGTCTTCTACAATGATAAAAAAAAAATGTCTGTGACATTCAAATTATATAACACGGAGACCTTAATTAAACAGTTTTGAGCCTACGTATTTATGTTCTCTGAGAGAACTTTACCTTGGCAAAGACTCATGAACAAACCTAGTAATCAAGAGAGAAGAGGGAATCCATCCTGTGTGTTGGGAATTTGTTTAAGAAAAGAAAGCAGAGAGCAGGAATAAAAGGAAGGTTTTGAAAATGGAGGGATGGAAACTTGCAGAATACCCCTGGAATTTGTATTAGGGCCCATGACTTAGCCTGTTCATAAATGATTAAGGTAGGAAAGGAGGTGGCCAAGCTTGCAGCTGATTTCAGTGGTGAAAACAGGAATTAAGTGTTTTTAAAGAATCTGAGGGAAAGCATATTAAAAAGACACATTTCATTCAATGTGAGCAACCAGTAAAACCAAAACCAAGCCACGACTTCACATATATGCCAATGGAATCTGAGTTGAACATGCGGGTATGATTAATCATCATGATTAATCAATTGTAACCCAGGAGCAGTGGGGGGGGGGAGAGGGGGGATAAAGTGGAAGCTTGTCCCAGAATTTCAGCCTCTGCTCCAGTCACAAGCCACATGTGTTGACCTAGTGTTCCATGTTGAGGATCAATAGGAAAGGAATTTTTAAAAACTGGGAGATACAGGACAGAAAAAACAAAATGCTACGTTTTTGAGAGCTGAAATGCTCATGCTGTACTTGTAGGATTACTCTAGGCAGCTGGTTGCCAGCAACTATGAGAAACAAATGTTGGTCAGATCCAGGCTGTTTTTTCTTATTCCTCTCACTTTCCCATTTGGTAAACAGGTTTTTATGTTGATTTGTCCTTGTGTTTCTTTAAGCCTGTTTGACCAGAGGCAGCATAGAGATCAAAACAAAGGAGCAAAGAGCTATGTGGACGCATTAGGAAGGGAAGCCTTTCTCAGACTACCTTCAACTATCTTAAACCCTATTATTTGTTTCCAGCCAGAATCAGTCAAGAGGAAAGCATAGGATTTTACATGTTACTCGGTTCAGACATATTCATGAAGATTAAAAGTAAAGAGTTTACCCCTTTCAAGTTTCGCAATTCTTTGCTGCAAACTTCCCAGGATTTCCTGCACTTCAGGATCAAGAAAAGCTGGACGACCTGCACATATTAATAAGAAAACAGATGAGCTGAGCTGTACCCCCCATGCCATAGCAAATTCAATCTCTTTTAAGGAAAAAAAGTAAGTATCATTTTCATGTATCATGGAAAATGCTTTAATCATCAAAAGGCGGGAAAAGCCATGTGGTCCTTATATACAATCCAGAGGCAAGGAGAAGGTGATACAAATATTAGAACACTAAAAAAAATCAGAAACAAATGCTAGCTTTCATCCTATACTAGCCTTCATCAGGCTATGCACCACTTAAGTGTAGATGGTGCATTAAAAATCCAAGAATTTAAAAAATCATGGATAGATGTTTATGCCATTTCCAAAATGTGGGCAGCAAAGTAGAACCAGGAGTGCTGGTTTTAAATTCCACCTCTGGCAAAGTTGATTGAATTGTCCCAAACTTGCCAGACACTCAGCATTCTCCCTCCTCAAGTTACACATCTGTTCATCTTGAATTTATTAATAAAAGGAAAAATCACTTTTGGATTCCCCAGGGCTATTTTTTTAGGACATATCCCAGATGCTATTCCCAAAGCATTTTTTTTAAAAAAAAAAACACATATTTTTTCTTGTAGTTTCAAGCTGGAAGAAAAAATTTATAAAATTGTTCATAATTTCCTTCTTTTACCTGATATTGATATGAGTGTATGAAGGATGAGTTCCATCAACTGGGCCAGTTTGCTGCCTGAAGCACAAAAGCAAATGCTCCCCTGACCCCCCCCCCCCCAAGTCAAGGTGTGTAACAGCCGAAATCAGCTGGAGTAAGTGTTCTGGCACATAAAGCAGAAAACTTAACAGGCACCTTTCCATTCAAATGAAGTAAAATAGGATAATAACAAATAAAATGTCAAAGTATTTGCTGCCCATTTGCCTCCACCACATGTAGCTGACATCAACATGGCCATCACTGCTCCACTTCATACCCTCTTTTAAAAGCCAGCACCTTTAGAAGCAGCCAGGCAGAATGACAAGGTAGAAAGGCATTCTTGCTCCCTGTCCTTCCCTTCTTCTCATGGCATCCAGGATGTGCCGCCCCTGCTGTAGCAATTTGTTTTTGTTGCTGCTGCTGTGGTACTGCTGCCACCACTATCAGGAGAACCTTTGCTGTTCTGCTTTGCACCTTCTGGTTGCTTCTAAAAGCCAACATTACTGCCAGCTGGCTTTTAGAAACAGCCAGATGGACCAGAGCACTGAAGGCCCTCATGGTTGTTGTCCCATCACCTCCTCACTGCCTTCTGGTGGCACATGTGTCACATTGCTACTGCCATGGGTAGGGCCCTTGCCAAAACAGCCTGGAAAAAGTAGAGCAGGGAGGGCTCAGCTGCCATTGCCACAGCATCCATGATACCAGCAGTGGAAGCAAAATACACCACGAAAGAACAAAAGAATTAGCAACAGGAGCAACCTTCTCTCTCTCTACTCCACCTAGTCATTTTGAAAAGTCAAACAACAACAGTGCTGGCTTTTATGAAACAGCCAGGATGGGGTGGGTGGGCAGAGCAGCAAAGGCTCCCCTGCCAGTGGCTTTTCTTTCTCATTGTCAGCTTCCTGCTAGGAGCAGGTGTATCACTGCAGCCCTTGGTAGTCCAAGGAAAAGAACTGGCGTAGCATTCTTTTTATCATTATTATCATTATTATTTTGAAAATTTACTAAAGAAAATACACCAGAAACACAATTTACAATACACAACGTTAAATCAGCTGGGCACCGAAAACTACAGTGACACAGAAATGGTGGTTGCTACCCCCCCCCCCCCCCGGTGTAGAAATCTGTGACACAAAGAGCTGGCAGCAAAACAAATTCTACTAGGCCAAGGTTCTATCATGAATGTTCTCACTGTTTCCTACAATGAAGAGTACTTGGTCCAAGACTCGCAAAGGGACACAAAATGCAGAAACTGGATTGGGAAATGAGAGCTGAGGTAATGTGTGGGATTTGGAAAGTCTTTGGATTTCTATTTGCTTATTGCAAGATTTCCTTTCACTATGTAAATCCTTATTACCCCTCACTCCACTTGCAACTGAAAAATCACAGAACACTAGCCATAATGGTTAGGAGGTGGTGGATTTGTGGCAACCTCCATGCAGTGTGGTGGGACAGTGTTTTGCTTCCTACTTCAGGCAACAGGAGAGTATGCCCCAGCCCTGACAATACCTCTCATCTGTTACTTAAGGCAGCCACCTCACTTCTTCTGTCCAGTGGTTTAAGATGTGCAATGTGTATATCCTCTATGAAGTCGAACACCTTCTTAAAGGAATCTGAAAGTGAGGGGATGTTGTCACATATTTTACTGGATCTGAAGCAAGAACTTTCTCTAATTTATGTGCCAGAAATGAAATGTGAAGAAGACTATTCATACAGCAGGACATCCCATGTTTCTCCTCCATGCTCCAGCCCCCACAGCCTCTGGGTTTTTCTGAAAACTGGAAGAACCGTGAGAATGCACAGACAGAAAAACGAAACATCCATGTTTTTGTCTCCCTAATGAAACAAGGGTGAAATATAATGGAATTTCACCCCTTCTGTGTGCATATTTTCCTCATGTGGTAATGTATATATAATGCAAAGAAGCTGCTATTCTGGTTGTCTTTAAATTATGTGGGGCTACCCATTTCCTTCTTACCTTCTGGTCCAGGAGCCCCCCTTTCCCCATTTTCTCCTTGTTCACCTCTAGGCCCTTCCGGACCAGGAAGTCCATCTCTTCCAGGAGCACCTGGCAGACCATTAGGGGGGCCCATAGGACCTGAAACAAAAGGAGGAAGAATTACAAGATACTCTTCTGTCTTCATCATAATACTCAGCATGAAACACATGGAGTAAACAACCACTTCAATGATGCAGGTAGCATCTAAGGTGCCTGGAATCTTTACAGGTCTGAGCAATTCAAATCCTGTACATAGGTCTCCTTGGAATGATGAGATAGAAATGAAACATTGGGTGCAGTCCTGAAGTGATAGGAATCTAGAAATCACCTGATCCTGAAAATATGATTACATAACAGCCAACTCATTTAGCTAGCATGTGGACACAGGTCAGTATGCTGTTGCGTACCTCTTCAGCTGCTCGGCCCATATTTTAAAAAGTACCTTCTGTTCCTGCCTGTCAAAGTCAGTTTACTCATTTTTTTAAATAACAAAAAGGGCTCTTGAATCCATTTTTCCACTACAAAAATGGATGCTAAGAACAGACTATTAACCTCCTTAAGAAAGAAAAAAAGCTCTGGTTAAGCAGTGTATAAATGATTAGTTATGTAATTTTCTTCTCTGTCTCCTGTTCTCTCTTCCTGTAATTATTAAAACCACTTTTTTTCCTGGGGTCAGAAAATGTTCTCTGTTCACAAGGTGGTGATGAAACAATGTTCACCTGAAGCCAGCTTTAACAAACAAAGTAATGTTGTGCTTCAACTCATTCAACCGTATTGTACTATCAAGGAACATAGTCATTATCAGCAATTGTATGTACTAATGGTGTCCAGAGTGAGAATGATGTCCAGCACTTGGAACTGTTTAACCAGGCAATCTTGGATCACAAAGGCATGGGTAGCACCATGTAGAAACCATCTCCTTGCTCCCACAGTTATATACAAGTCTGTGCTAAAGTGGGGTGTGAGTGTGGGCAGAAGTGTCCTTAAACAAACCAACAACTTGAGCCAAATTTAGCCAAATGACAGCCCTAAAGCTTTCTTTAAATTTAGCCAGTTGGCGAAGGGAAAAAAAAACAAGGTGAAGGAACTGAACCCCAGTGAGTTTCCATAGCTGAGTGAAGATTTGAAGCTAGGCCTCCTGAGTCCTAGTCCATCACTCTATCCACGACACCACAATGGGTATTCAAACCCCTTATGTGTGTGTGTGTTCTTTGCTGTCAAGTCAGAACCAACTTACAGTGACCCTAACAGGGGTTTCAAGGTAAGTATGATATTTAAGGAGTGTATTTACCAGTTCCACTCCCCTAGTGAGTTTCCATGGCCAAGTGGGGATTCGAACTCTGTTTTCCAGAGTCCTCGTCCATCACTCTGTTCACTACACCACACTGGAAACCCCTTAGAACTCTCTGTAATTCAGACATTGGTAAATATTGGCCCTCATTCAGGTATCTTTATGTATATATGCATATACGTGGATTAAATATACGGAATAAACATGTATTCTACTTTTCTGCCAAAAATAATATTCAGATTAGCTGACAATAACATACGAATAAAAATACAATACAATTAAAATAAAATATAAAATAGGTAATGGTGCAAATCAAAGCATCACTAAAAAGAAACATGGACTCCTTTCGTTAAATCACAGCTAGATGTCAACAACCTGTCGGAGGAAAATCTTTACATACTGGTGGAAAGACGACCACTAGGGAGCCAGCCTAGACTCACTCAGAAGGCACTCGGAGCCCCAAAGCCTAGGAAAACAAGATACTGTATATGAAATGTATACCTGGTGGTCCTGGATCACCTTTCATGCCATCACGTCCATCTCTCCCAGGTAACCCATTAGTCCCTGGGGTTCCCGGGAGTCCTGGAATTCCTCCACATTTCTCCTGTCCAAGGCAGGGCTGGGGAAAAAAGGCTACTGCTACTGCCACATATAGTAACTGGGGCAACAGCTTCATTTCTGACCAGCTGTAAAAGGAAAATGCACAGCGTCAGTTTTGCAATAAAACTAGTCATGCTACCCACTAAAATATAATGAAAATGGCTGGTTCCTAATGCTTAAGGAATTCAAATTCAAAGTCTAAGGAATTCAAATTCATCTATTCAAAGTTGTTCTCAAGATGTTCATCTGGAACCGATACAGCAACCAAAAGGGAAAAGACATAATCATCTCTCGATCTAAGCGGTACAAAATGGAATATTGGCAATATACAATGTTGCAAAGAAATATCTAACTACGAGATATCACCAGAGCAACATTTTCAGCTGATAAGGCTTGATAGCCAAGTGCTAATTGAAGTCATGCTGTAATTTCTGAATTCAGCTTACCCTTCTGCTCCTCTATGACAGGAATGAAGGGGTTCAAATAATCTAATTTATAGAGTGTTAAAGATAGGCAGTTTCATAATTGAATGGAAATTCGATATCTTCTGAACATAGATGAATGTTTGATAAGGGTGTGTTTGAATGAATCTTTGTTTTACTCCTGAATGTCATTTACTCAGCAAATACTTCAAATTGTGTGAAGGACCCTTTGATGATGCAATTTTTTGTAATGGTGGAGGGCGGGGGAACATTTCTAACAGTAAAAGGGTTCCTGCACAAAATGTGGAAGGGAGTTTGTGTGCATAAAGAAGATGATGATGGATGCAGAACTCTGAGCCTTTATTATCAGCATGTCATCCTTGAGTGTATCTAAGTGCTAATTGAAGTCATGCTGTAATTTCTGAATTCAGCTTACCCTTCTGTTCCTCTATGACAGGAATGAAGGGGTTCAAATAATCTAATTTATAGAGTGTTAAAGATAGGCAGTTTCATAATTGAGTGGGAATTTGATATGATCTCCTGAATGGAGATGGAAGTTTGATAAGGGTGGGTTTGAATGAATCTTTTATGGCCACTAACAGCCAGGGATCCATGCTAAGGAATCGTGGGATTTACAGTTGACTCAAACTGCCACAGTTCAATGCTGAATTCTAAGTCACTCAGCAAACTACAAAGCCTACGATTCCATAGGAAGATGCAATGGCATTTAATGTGGTACCCAATGGATACAGGTGTAGAATGTAGCTACACTCTGTCCTTGGGCTCTGGATGAATTTCCTGCCACATTTTGTGTCCAGTCTTCTAGACTGTACAAGGGACTCCTCTGAGGGCCCATGTGGCCTTCACCCATCCCACTGAATCCCTTGAGAAAACTTTTCTCATGGTGACTTTAGCCTAAGTCTGTCTCCCAATGGAATCTGCATAGTTTAGATAAACTGTCAATGAGGTAACAATAGTATTTCCTAGTTTTGAGTTGATAGGATGAACTGAACTATTTTAGGCTACAGATTGGATGGATACCATTTCATACCCCCTAAGACCTAGGAGCAAGCCTTTGTGCCATCATCATGGAGGTGAGTGGTTGTCAGGATCCATTGTAAATTGGTGTTCTGTGTTGCAGACAAACAGACTCACTGTAGAGCACCCCTGACGGTGCCGGTCCGTGGTCATGGCAGGACCAGGCTGTGGAGACAGATCTCCCGCCCTCCCCCCGCACACACTCCCCCACCCACCCCAGCTGCATGCATGGGTGCCCCTCCCACCCACGAGCACACCCCTCCCCTCCGCGCATGCGCACGAGCACGTGCCTCCACAAGCACGCCCCGCCCCTCTGCGCATGTGTGTGAGCACCCCATCCCTCCGTGAGTGCGCCCCGCCCCTTTGCACATGCGCGTGAGGACACCCTGCCCACCTGCGAGCACGGGGGGGCCTGTGCACAGACCCTACCTCCCCACCGGTCCGCGACTCAGAAAAGGTTGGGGATCACTGCTGTAGAGACTCCAGCCTGAGACCTGGAGAATAGACCCCAATGTACGAACCTCAGGGTAAAGCCTGAGATATGGCAGTGGCAACCCTTCATTGCCGTAGCAGTTCTGCAGAGATATTTGTGTATATGGAAGGATTTGGGTATGTTACGTAGCCAGCTATGATGCGAAAAGACACAATCCCTTCTCCTACTACCTCATGTATATTCTTCCTCATTACTGCCTTATTGTGCAGGATGTATAGAGAAGACTTAGTGGCTGAAGATTCTTCTCAACAAATCTGACCATGTCAACACGGAACTAGCCCATGGGAAAGCAAGTCTTATAAGGCTCCATAATACTACATGAAGTGGGCTAATGTTGAACCCCAAAACAAGGGGGGTAACATGATTAGAGAGACCATTACACTGAACATGCTCAATTGATCTTACCTGATTTTGAAGATAAGCAGGGCCAGACCTAGTTAGTGTTTGGATGGGAGCCCACCAAGAAAACTCCAGGTAAAGCTAGGAATGGATAGGAAGGAATCTTGCTGGAAATACGGGGCAGTTGTTGCCTGCCAGAGTTGGCAAGAATGGGCTAGATGGACAAATAGTCTGATTCAACCTCATGTTCATGAATGTGGGTATTTGGAGGAATCAGTTTTGAACGAGGTACTCCTTTACATGGACATATTTTCTAAAGGCAGTTCATTTAACCTGTTGCTAAGAAGGACAATTAAGAATTGAAAACATCTTGCACTGTGGGCAGATATAAAGTTCAAGTATCTCAGGGAAACAGTACCCTCAGCTCTGTTATGAATGCAAGGTACATAGTGTTCACCTGTACAAAGGGTTGTGTCTTGTTCCTTCCTGGTGATTCAGACACAAAGAGAACCTCTGACTGACCTTTAGCTGCTGAAGCTTGCATTCTCTTGTCACAGAAATGGAAGCCACCTTTCCAGAAATCCACTGGAACCTCTTTGGATTCTGGGAAGGATCTTAATTTTTTATGTTTTTTAATAAGCCCACTGCAATCAAAATGAGCAAGGCTAATGTAGTCGGATGTGTTTCATGTAACATAATTTTAATTCAATACAGATGGTGGTAAGGTTTTTACAGATTGGTTGAGACAGAAATTGAATGATACGTTCAGCACTCTTGGAAACAGCAAGAAAGAGGTCTTTGAGGACAGACACAAACTCACTCAAAGACATATAACAGAAAGTTATATTTTCTTTGGGTGAGACTAGATGGCCAGTTTGTCCTGACCACTCCGAGGTGCAGTCCATCACTTGGGGAATCAGGTGGTTTGGGGGCAGGAAACCACATCACACCTCCAAGCTACTTATTGGGCTTTCCTCCCTTTAAAGGTAAAGGAAAACAAACAAGCAAACAAGAGGAGAAACAGATTAAGCCATTTGCTTTGGCTTGACCCTGGCAATTACACATGCTGGAAATGAACCAAAATGGAATGATTCTATCTGCACCACAAAAAGAGTAGCTGCTGACAAAGACCCTAAAAGGTGTGGGTAGGCCTGATCAGGGCTTGGCTAGTTCACAATGGCTCATACATGAACCAGCCCATCCCCAAAACAGAACAAACCATGGGACAAATCCTTGTCTGATTGCACCCTTTGTGCAAGAGAAACCCAGAGTGCAAAGAAACAGTCCAAGACTTGACATAATGATCTGGAGAAAGAAAGAAAGAAACCTCTTTCAATAAATTAGATGTATATCTTTATATCTGTTGTGTAAAAATATTGCCCATTCATGTAAATAAATGACGTTTTTCAGAGCATAGATAAGAGAGACTCTCAAGCAAAAGTTGCTGTTGGTAAACAGATGATGTTTTAGTGAACATACTGTATTAGTATATGCATGTTTCAGATTTTTTAAAAAGTTTGTATGCTCATTTTAACATAGAAATCTCTACAGCAGTAATATGTTGCAACTAGAGTAGATCCATTGAATTAGTAGAACTTGCATAGGTATTGACTGACCAAATTCCCACTGATTCAATTGGCCTGCCCTACTTGTGACTTGCTACTGGATTTCAGTCACTGTTTTTGGCTTATGGAGCACTTCAAAGTTATCGTATATAGAGGTATAGCAAGGTTCCATGCTTTGTCATATTCTCATAGAACTGTTGAGCTGGATGGGATTCCCAAGAGTCCAGGGCTAACCCTTTAATGAAGCATTCCTGACATATAGCCATTCGAATCTGTTTAAAAACCTTGAACAAACAACATTCCATCCCCTTCTAAGGCAGTCCATCTCATTGTCATACTCTCTTCTTAATGAGGGTGAGGGTGAAGGTGGGAGGTAGGGGTGGGTTCTTTCTAGCACTTAGTTATAATCTTCTTTCATGTAATTTGAAGTCCCATAATCTTTACCTGGCATGGCCAGTGTTCAAGGCTTCTGTTAGCTGTAGTTCAAGAATATCTGGGGACCCAGGTTTGGGAATAACTGGTACAAAGTACCCAGAAATCAACTTTCTATCTCTGTAGAGAGAAATACAATGAAACTCCCTACACAAAGGCCTCCTTAAATCTACAAGGAATCATTTGGGCAAGACAGTTTGCTTGCTGTTTAGTGGTGATAAAAAAAAGACCCAAATTTAGCAGAGAACTTTTCCCACATGTTGCCTTGCAGTGTGTACAATTAGTACAGTATGCAGAAACTCATATACTATCGGAAGTTTAAGCATTTGGAAGACAGCATGGAAAAGGTCCTTTTTTGAATTACAACATCCAAATTCTCCAGCCAGCACAGTCAGTGATCCATTTTCAACCTCTGGACCATATTGCACCACCTCCTTCATCTCTGATGGCAGCTTGTTCACTTCTGAGCACAATTTAAAGTGTTGGTATTAACCTTCAAAACCCTAAGCATTTTGGGACCAAGGTACTTAAAGGGCCATCCACACCCACATGAACCTGCCTGAGCATTAAGATCAGCTTTCTAGGCCCTATTCATATATATGTCCTTTAGCCCGACTGACTGCATTTCTAAAATCATGGATTAAATATGGTTTCAAGAGAAAGCACCAATATAGATATCAGTTAGTGGATTTTAAAAAATGTGAAGGCTTCTGATGGTTTTGCATTTCCTGTGTGTAGCTGACAACATAGAGAAAAATGGTTTTTAAAAATTTCCATAATCACATAAGAAATAGTAGCTCTTCAAGCTTGACCTCAGTTGGCTCTAGAACTGTGTTTTATCCAAGACACATACGCAGCAGCTTTTTATATTAAAAAAACACCCTTCCTTTTCCAAACTAGTTAATCAGAATGCATGCAAAAATTCTTTTAGGACTGTATATGCAGGCTTCAGTTGGTGCTAATACAGCAAATGTATAATTAGTACAAAATGAAATGGCCACCAGAGATTCCCCATGAAGACTAATGGCTGGGAAAAGAAAGCAATATCCACCATTTGTGTTATTTAAGATCCATGTGGAAAAAAAAAATGAAGAAGAAAAGCACTACGTGGTCAGACAGCAAAGTGCTCAGTACACGCGTGAGTCATGCTGATAGCATTTTCTGAGAAATAACACGTGATTAAGTGAATCAGGTGCTCTCTATTATTCTTTCCCTAAGAGTCTTTTGGCACCTTTTGAAAAGAACAGCCTATGAGCAATCAAAAATTAGCAGTTTCACCAGTTTTCAGTATATTTCTCTTCACAGAGTAACTGTGTCAGCAAAATGTTATTGCAAGACCCTCCGTGTTCAATATTTGACCTCCTTTTATAGTACATAATAAAACGTTCATGCTGTTGCTTTTGTCCTATATTTTGGACTTTTCTTCTGAAATTCACAAGGATGGATAAAACTATACAGTCTGTTCCTGTGTGACTAACAAACCAACAATGCTTTCTTTTATGTCAAAGAATTGCCTTCCTTCTTATAAATCATTGTGAAAAGGCCAGGCGCAACAAGTTTCAGTTGTAAAGAAGGTGCTCTCTTGGTAGCTTTGTCGAAAGACAATACGAGTCTGACAAGAGTGGGTAATGTGTGTGCTGTCAGCAGGTCAAACGACATTCAAGTAAGTGTCCTGTATATCCTGAGCACAGTTCTTCAGAGGGGAATAATGCTCTGTAACGGAGTGGGCAACACTCAAGGGGCTGGGCAGAACTATTGCCATCCCAAGGCAAGAATATAAAACTGTACTTCCATAGTATTGATTTTGGTAAAATAAGTAGATATGTAAATTACAAGATGATGATGATGATACATATTACATCAAAATTTAATTGATACCTAGGTTTTTGGTTAAACCTTGTATTTGTATATAATACCAGTCAAAGACTGTGTCTTGTATTTTTGAATAATAATATGATAGCTGAGATCCTGTTGCTAAGCTCCATGGGTATAACAAGAATGATGTCATCAGCAACTACAGATTGCCACTGATTGAAGGCAGATGGCCATGGACCAAAGCTCATTTCAGGGCACAGATGGCTTGTACACAAGGCAATTATATTGAGTGCACCCCCAAATCACCAAAGGAAGCCTTTAATTGGCAGCTATTTGCCACTGCTGCTGATATCATGCCTGTTGTGCACATGGGATACCAGCCATTGTTTATTTCAGTTGTGAGAATATTATCACAAGCCACCTTGCACTGGTGACTTGTATGGTCTGAGCCATGTCAATTTCAAACGATCTCTGATGCCCCAAGATACCCATTATTCTTAAAAAACACAAGGACAGGAGCAAAGCAGGCAGCTTGAAACCATGAGTATACATGATACCACATGAAGTTTGACATTCTTAACACTTGATTCTCACATTTCACATATAGATCATTTTATGATACATATGTGATCATTTTTAGTCATATATTTGGGTATACTATTATACTTATTTTCCTTTTTTCACAGCTTTTTTCCTGCTCACAAATCCTTAAGGCTTAAACATGACACTCAACAGTGGTTTAAACAAACACACAGACAACATATACTTTTGGCAGCAGACATTTAGCTGCAAGACAGCTTTTTGTATGATAGCTGTTGATAAGTCTTTAATCTCCATGGTTTCAGATACAACAAAACAACACAACCTCTTCTTGGAAACCAGAGTATTCATTGCTAAGGATGTAAAGAACC
The DNA here is from genome assembly GCA_037013535.1 of Intellagama lesueurii. Classification (NCBI taxonomy): domain Eukaryota; kingdom Metazoa; phylum Chordata; class Lepidosauria; order Squamata; family Agamidae; genus Intellagama; species Intellagama lesueurii. The sequence continues at coordinate 161,490,791 of JBAJHW010000003.1, read as the reverse complement.
ATCAAAGGTAGATCAGAGAAAGACACTGCTGGGTAAAAACAAAATCTGCAATTAAGGTATACCTTTATTATGCCTAAATAAAATGCAGCAAAACTGTGTGAGCCATTGAGCTGACCAGCACTCTTCATCAGGATGCGAAGTGCAGAGAATTTGACAATCTCAAAAGAAACAGAAAATTGCAAAAATGGGAGCCAGTATCCTATTGAGTTTCAGCATAGTGGAAGGTCCGTGTAACATTGCACAATTGCATCACTTGTGCAAAGATTGTGGTAATCGCTATGAAGAAATTTTATCTTGTGTTTGTGCAAAAACAGTGCTTGGTTCAAAAAGCATGACCCCACATTACAAAGGTGGCAGGACTTTCTGCTCAGCAGGAGCACAATAGGACACTGGTCATGGCCAGAGAGTTGTATTGGAAAACAGAAGCTTGTCCCACAAATGTGTAAACTTCCTTACTTATTGTCAGGAGGTTTGTGTTTCATCAGTGGTTTTGTGAGTGGCCCATGTTAATACCATAATTGTCATTAGGGATGGGTGTCTTATGTTTTAATGTAACAGAGCCTCTAAAACATGAATGATTCCTATCAGTGAAAGAGGGCACACCAAAGTTTCATGTTCTGTCATGTTTCCTTCTTTTGTTTTAATCTTTCTTTCACCCTTTGCCTGAATTCAGCAAGGATTTTTTTTCCTCTTCCATTCACTTTGCCAGGTCTGCTGTCATCAGCCAATCAGTATGTCCAGGAGTGGGTGGGTGTGAGAATTTTGAATTTGTAAAAGGGCCTGGATAGGTTGGAAACTGCTGAGGAGTGCTTTTAATCTTTGCTTCACAATACTTTCTTGTAGAGGGGATTACTGTGTCTAGTGAGCTCCAAACTGGTGCTCTCCATTTTGGATTTTGCTGATTTGACTGCCTCTGTCCACAGGAGTTCAAAGAAGGAGACATCCGCTGATTGGGGGTGTGGGGAGAGAGAAATCTCTCCATCTTCTAATAGTTTGGGTTATGGGGGGGGGGGGAGTTTTGATTTTATTTTTTGCCTTTATTTGCTTCCTTGCTTTGTTTTTTTTTTGGGGGGGAGTAGCTGTGTGTTTTTATTTTGCCTAATCCCCCCAGTATGTTTGTGTGTTGGGGATGTGCCCTTTTTTCTGTTTTATTGATTTTGAAAAATTATTTCGTTAATTTACTGTGCGTTTATTCTATTAAATATGTATATTTTGGTTTTTGTGGAGGGGCTGTTCTGTGTTGTTGTTGTTCGGTTTGCTGTTTGCCAGGCAGGCTGTCTGCTTCCTTGCTTTTTCTCTATTGTGAGGTCCAAACCCAGAAGGTTTCTATCGTGTTGGATAGGTGGCACTGAACTCATACTGTTGTTTTCTGTTTCTGATTTTCCATTGCTTTATTGCTTTTTGAATTGGTTGGTGGGTGAGTGACATATATTTTTTTTGTATAGACCTGGTGATTTTTGTTTCTCATATACTGTTGCTTGCTTTTGAAGTAGGTCGGTTTTCTGTTGCCTTGCCTCCCCGATTTTTTGGAGCAGTTTTTAAAGGTTCTGTGGGGCTTTTGAGTGCTAGAAATTTTATTTCATGAATGGGAAACCCCAAACCAAAGAAACCAGGAGAAGCTCTCTCTTTCATTAAAAATAAAAGGACCAGTGCATGAAAAATCTGAAAATTAAAGTAACCCTTGAAAAAGCTCAAAATGAAACAAATACAAGTGTTTTGTTTTTTCTTTGCATCCAAAAAAGGAACATTTTCCAATCTTTGACAAAGATTTTTAGCACAGTACTTTAAAACAGACATATGAACACATATGATTGTGTGACTTTCAGCTGGTCTGAAACACCCCTGCATAAATGGAAACATGCACAGGGATCCCCCAAATTCATCCAAGCAAGTCTTAAATGTCTAGGAAAGCTCTACATGCCATCTCACATGGTCTTATGGCCAGCTGAGAGGAGTATTGCTGGGTTGAGCTGTAAGAGCCTCCTGCTGTGTCAGGTTAATGGGGCCAGGAAGGACCTTCTCCATGGAACCAGAATAGAGGCCTTGACTGTTGGAATTTTTCAGAGTCCTTTAAAGTGCTGGTAGAGATGTTCCACCCAAGAATTCTCTTAAGTTCACTTCAGACTTTGCATAGGTTGAAATTGCCTTCCTATATCTATGGAGTATAGAAACACAACCAGTGTGGAATAAATTCAAAAATATTATATTGCAGTTGAATATATAGGACAATCATAGATATACAGGGTTGGTTTTTTTTTTGTGCATCTCCATGTAAATGTTCAACCAAAATACTCAGCCAGACTTTTAAAAGCCCTGTTTTGTACTTCAAAAACACCAATTACTGAATATAAAGACATATTTTCTCATAAGAACCATACAGAGAGGTTGCCTAGAAAGGCAAGAAAAATACAATGTGTCTCAGAAAATGTACTATTTGCATTCATTGAATTCATGTTATTTTCCAGTACCAGAAATTACATTTCTTCCTATTTATGGCTCTTGTTGTCCTGAGCAATGTGAAAAGAATTTCATTATCAGAAACTAGGTGCAATGTGAGATACAATAAACCAGTAAAAACATTAAATGTAGAAACAGATCATGATCTTATTGTGCAGGGCAGAAAATGGAATGCTGATTTTTAGATGGAACCTCTGAAGAACTCTGGGAAGTCTTGGAAGTTGAATTTCTTATATGGTTGACTAATGACATGTTGCTGCCTGAGGTAAAGAACAAGGGGGCAACTTTGCAATACATTTTCTGTCTTTGGTAATTCACTGCAGTGTTAGCGCATATGAAGCCTTTTACAAATGTTTTTAGGAAGTTGTTTGTGCATAACATGTTCTGCTTGTATATTTGTAGATGCAAAAGTACTGTAGAGAAACCATACAGTTTTTATTTCTCTCAAGTAATAAAAAATTAATCCCTGTAAGCAGAAAAACACACCTCACCTCTTCATGAAGTAAGAAAGGGTGCTCAACAGTTTAGGCCCCTTTATTATAGGATTTCAAAAGAGACTTAGAAACTTATTATAACTGAGAAAAGTGCAGCTTTGATGTGTATCAAAGCAAAACAGCATTCTATAAGGCAATTTTAAAAACTGAGACAGCCTGAACAAAATGTATAAGTTTTAAACAGGGCTTCAGACCAGCACTACATTTGGCACAGTTGTAGCAGTCAACTCTTGCTGTGTGCCAAATCTAGAAACGTTTGGACAAAGAGTTTTCAAGTTATGATGATTAAAAGTAAAACTGTTTCCCTTGTTCAGCTACCCCTGATTTAAAATAACTCGCATAAATTGAAAAGTCCAATCTTGCTTCTCTTGAAAGCGAATTCTTGGCATCACCTGCTTTTCTTTATTTGGAGAGAATCTAGGCTGTAGGGGATGTAATACTGGTCCTCAAAAAAGGACTTCCAAGTGTGAGAAACAGTAATACAGTATAGACTTTTTTTAACAATGAGCATGCATGGTAAAGCTTGTCAGGAACAGTTTTAGGAATTGATATATTGTTGCTAAGATCTGCAGGTCAACTAAAGTTCACAGCCATTATGAAATGGAGTCCAAAAATGGGTTTACCTTACGTAGAGTAATGAAGTGTCAGCGTTCCAGAAAGGGGGACATTTTGTCATATATCTTCTGGGAATTTTGTGAAGCATATTCAAAGTATTTTCTCATATGTTAAAAAGTCCAAAAGAGTATCAGGATTTTTCAAACAAAACAGTATCTTAATATGAGTTTTCAAAGGGAAAATCAGCTCCACTCCTGGGCAATCTGAACGTTTGACCCTGTCAGTAAGGACCAAGTTATCTGACTCTCAGGAGGAGAACTTTTGAAACCCCTTCATGGCCAAACAGGCTTCTTGGCATTCGTGCTTGCAAGGAGATTCTGTGTATGGTTGTAAAAATACTTCACCTTATAGGGAGTTGCCTGAGGTGTTTAACCCAGGACAAGCTGTAAGCAAAGCATTTGCAAAGGCACAAAGGCGCAGCTCTTCTCTAAAGACTGAAACTTGGTTGTGAATCTTTCTGCATGGTTATCAGCTTACTGAAAACTTGATGCAAGCACACTTTAAAATGGTCTTTCATTACATGCACATTAACAGCATGAGAGAAACTCAAATGCTATTCAAACCATGTGTGTGAAAACCATGTTAATCAATTCTGGGCCAAACCTGGCATAGGGATGTTGTCTTTTTCAGGAAGTTCTGCACAGCTCTTGCAAACCAACAGCTGTGGATTCTTTTATTGAGTCAATCCATCTCATGTTAGGTCTTCTTACTGCTCCCCCATTTTTCTCAGTAATATTGTCTTTTCTAGTCAGTTCTGTATTCTCATTATATGTGCAAGGCAGGACAGCGTCAGTTTATTCATTTTTGCCCTAGTGAGAGTTCAGGCTTGACTTGATTGAGCACCCACTTATTTGCCTTTCCAGCTGTCTATGGTATCTGGAAGGCCCTCCTCCAATACTGCATTTCAAACGAGTTGATTCTCCCCTATCTTTCTTCACTATTTTTGTTTCACCTAATATGGATGATTTTGACCTTGATTTCCAGTGACAAGCTTTGCTAACTCCCAGCCTCTCCTTTTTTTTAATTTCAGAAGATGGGAGAATATATTTTGGAAAACATGCAAACAACATGTTTGTAGAGCAAAGGTTTGGAAATTAGAAGATAGCTTTCTGGGCTACATTCTACGGAGCAGGCATGGCAACATTAGTTTACCACAACATTAGTTTGTGCTCAGAGGCACGAAGTAATCAAAATGTCTAGGAGAAATATATCTTTCAGATTAACTGTGTGCACTCAAGTACATGACTCTGCAGCTGAAAGGTACTGGATTGTTTATCCCCAAAGACTTTACATGAATTTGGAATGCTTCTGCCTCATGCAACCTGGTGCATAGCACTCCCAGCCATATGTATTGGGAAAGAATACATATGGCTGGGAGTTGACATTCTTTTATGCTCAACAATGGTGCACAGTGTAGCCAGAATTTGAGAAGACTAAAGGAAAGGTATAGATACATTGCAAAACCTCATTTTAAATCACATTCAGGCTCTTTGCAAAATGATGCTTCTTGGGAATATACTTGAACCTTTTGGAAAGATGGGAAATTGTTCAAATTAGGGTATCTGGTAGGCTATGTTTTTTGCATTGAAAAATGTATGCTAAATTCAGTTCTGTATTTGCTGATTTGTTGTTCTATATCAAGATGAATGGAGCAGCAAATATTGTCAATTATTCTCTCAGCCTCTTCCTTAATACTACAACTTATGAACCATCATTTTGTGTTTGAAACATTGGCATCCAGACTCAAAATTGAGAGCAGCAGCAAAGATCATGCTCAGCTGACAACATGCTTCAGCAAAGAAAAAGAAGGTTCCTAATGCAGATGAGAAGAAAGACCACCATCCTCTGAATCTGCAAAATCCAAGATCTGAAATGTGAAATCAAAGCCACCTCTGTCCATACACATTTGCAATCAGTTCAAGGGCCTGAGTTTAATAACCCTCTGTCAATTGCACCCCTACAAAGCAGTTGTTTCATCACAGCACTTGATGATCTTCCATATTTTCCAAGTGATACATAGCTATAGAACTTCTTGAAGAACAACCCTGACAATTGTTTTTGTTTGGGTGAGAAGTGGTTAAATGATTGGGGGGGGGGAAGGAGCCAGGTCCTGGGATTTTCCCCTGCTTGGTGAATGATAGTGAGTGCAAGAAGGTATCCTATAGACTATCTAGACTGTTGACATTGATGTCAGTCAACATACATGCTGACTTTTGTTATGTAATCTCTGGGATCCTTTTTCCTTCTGCCAACATGGGCACAATATTGTACAGCAATATTGGGCAATTTCCTGGCATTTTGAATTGTAGATAGAGAAGCACAATATCCCATTGTGGCGTTCGCCCTTGTGGCCCCTGCTTGTCCTTCTGTCACAAAGGCTCACGTCGTGTTTTCCTGTCACTGCCACCAGTGGATTGCCTCAATCCACAATATAAATGACATTTGTCAGGACACTTGTCTTGTGAACAGAAACGGAACTTATTTATTGAAGTGAAGCAGATTGAATAATAACAGAAGTCCTTCAGATACACATTATACACAAGCAAATCATTAACAGTTCTCTCAGTACATACTTCTTTTCTCTTGCTATATCATTACCACTTTCTCTACCTATTTTCTTAACCAGCTTTATCTCTCTCAGTATTTGTTCCCCCTCTCTCTGACTAACCAGCCCTTATCTCTGACTCCTCCTTCTCCCACCAAACCTCAAGTAGCTGCTGACTCCGCCTCTCCAGTCCTCTCATAGGCTCATGGAAATCAGCTCATGACTATGAATGGCATGAGTGACGTGGGGCGATCGTCACACCCATATTCACAAACTGGAAGTTTTTTTAAGAATTGGATTTATTCTGGGCTCCCCAAATGGGTTCAGTACTTTGGAGAGCTCCCCCTCTCTGACACACACACACACACACACACACACACACACACACACACACACACACACACACACACGAGATGCAGTAACAATGTGCTACTGCCTGTATGTTGGAATGAAAGACAAGTTCAAAGACTTTTCAACATAACCTCATAGACCAACCAGAAATCTGAGCAACTCTTGCATATGCTTAAATCTCCACTTGCATGTGTAAATCCTTGATCTGAACAACACAGAGCTGATATTTTATAAACTGAGGCTGGAGACTGACAATCAGCTGCTCTACTCTCTGCCTCCCAGCTAACGGCAGCACGTCCACAGTGTGTGATTGCTCACCTCTATCATATTGGAAATCATGTTTTGTCACTTTCTATTGCAAGATGTTGAAAAGATTTATTGACCAAAATAATTATGGGGCAAAAACTATGCATGCAAACAACTGAAATAATTCCTTTGACTTTCCACTCTCTTAAAAATAATCCAGCTCCAGTACAGATGGACAAATCTCTCCATTTCACTTTTTCCCATATTCAGATTTTAGAGATGCTGGTAAACTAAGGTCCCAGACTTACCTGGGTGTGGCTTGTTGCTGCCAAGAAGGATTCCCCGGGTTTGGGATGTCTGGGCAGGCATAATGGCAGTTTGGCAAGACAGGCTGGGGGTGACTGCCAGGGATCCCCCTCTCAGCTCCTGATTGGCCAGCAGGTAGTTGGGTTCCCTGGCCAGCCTTGTATTGGTGGAGTCTGCTGGACAGGTTGACCAGGAAAGGGGAGTTTCCACTCAATTCCACCTGTCCAGCTTAAAACAGGAGGGCACAGCCACTCCATGTCCAGTCTGCTGCTCGCTGTCCCTTTTCCTCCTTCCCTCTTTTATGGTGGCAGAATATTGTGCTGTTTTAGCTTATTTTATTGGTTGCAAGAGTGAACGGTTGAGTGTATCACTACAATGCTCTTTTGCTGTATATTGATTTTGTCCCATCTTTGTTGGTAGTTCGGGGCATCCAGGTAGAATCCAGACAGTTTAAGGGTGAAGCCAGGAGCCTAATCCCCAAAATGGTAAATGAACCACCCCAAATGGGGAGATTGGGGCAGAGTCATAGTCTGGCCTAGCTTGGAGGCCTACTGGCCCAACCCCTGCCCTCACATGTCCGACAGTCATGAAGTGGTGTATGCTTGGGTGGTCCCTAGAAAATGGCTACTTCTGGTGGAACATTCAGTGGCTGCTGAAGCAAACAGAGGTAAGCATCAGGGGGCATTTGGGCTTCCTGACACACTGGATCCAATCCCCTAATGCTGGCCGGGGACTGCTGCTGTAACCAATAAAATTGTGACCTTTCCCCCCTCCAAAAGAATGGTGTGTATTGGATTCCTTTTGTGTAGTCTAGATAGCCCCGGGGACCCCACTCGGCAATAGGCCAGCAAACTCAGTTAATAATAATAATAAACAAACCAGAAAAAAGTTCTCACCCATCCTTAGTAGGGCTGAGCAAATCTGTTATTTTCACTCTCTTCCACATGTGAATTTTGTGGGTTTCGATAAATTCCAAGAGAGAACAAACTGAAACAGAATTCTTACCTACCCCTAGTATCCATACTGGACTGAAGAGCTGAATCCATTTGCTTATGTTACCAGCCGCTGGCAGATTGTGTCTACAAAATTAGGGTTCTTTGTACACCAATTAAATCTCACAAATAATCAGTCCTTTATGGTCACAAGGAATATCATTCCATCGCGAATTCTCAAGTAGTACAACACAGTCCTCATTATTGTGATTGTTAGGCTCTCCTTCCGCCCAGTTTGTGTAACCTACAGTTTCTCCATTTGAATATACAAATTTGCCCTCTGTCTGTCTATCGTTGATATCAAGGAAAGCATGCTCTGATTTCCTCTTCATAACCTCCGTCAGAGCTGTGTTCTCAGCTACATTCCTTGAGCTGGCAAGGACTCCCCCCGCTCTGGCACACAGAGTTTTTCCATTTGCGAATGTGTCATGTTTGCCAGTTGAAACAAAGGTTTTCTGCCCAACACTGATGGCTCCCTGCAACATCAGAACTAGAAACAGAGAGAAAGGCATACCTCTGTGAGAATCTGTAGGAACAGCTTGAAGTAAATATCATAATCTGTCTACACAAACCATGTACATGACCCAAAGTTAAGCACTTTTCATGAATGACCACCAATTCGCAGAACTTGAAAAAGTTACTTTTTTTGGACTACAGATTTTGGAACCCTCCAGTCAGTGACCATGAAAGAAATCGTGATCACCATTACAGAAATGCATATCAAATTTGTCAAAATGGAAGTGTCACTGGTCCGATGGTCCCCTACTAAGAAGTGATCCAGCAGATATACAGTATAAAAACAAAAAAGAAAAAGCTCTAGATACTGGTCATGGTTTGGAAAATCTCGGCACAAAAACGTCCTGAGGAATGCTCCTTTTACTTGTACATCCTGTAGCGAAAGAGCTGTTTTTTTGCCTTTATGCTGTGTATTCTGTGGTGTGTGCATGAATCATGTGGCTGTCTGGGAACAGGGGCAATTTCCCTGACTTGTACCATTTCTTTAGGGACTGGGACCATTCCTCCAGAGTTGGTGGATTTTTGATCTGTGTGAGGAAGAGCCCATTCAAGGTTTTGCATTAGTCTAATACAGAGCTTGGAAGCAACCAGTTACAAATCACATAGTTACTTCTAACTAGTTACCTTTTATGTAACAAGGAACTAAGATACCTTTCTACAGCAATGTAATGGGTACTCAGGAACATTACTTTTTTTGGCAAAAGCAATGTGTTCTCATTACTTCCCCAGATTACTTTTAAAGATATTTCTAAGGCATTTGGACAGGATTTTTTCAAGGTTCAATGCAATCTCTGATTAGACCTAAGCAAAGGAGAAGCATTGCTTTGATTTTTATTTTTTTTTTGGTATTAAAAAAAAAAGCATTCTCAAAGTGTAAATGGCTCTACAGGGAACCAGACAATATTCCCTAGCATTTTTCTGGTGTGCTGGTCGCTACAGTGCAACACATTAATGATATGCAATGCACATACCTTTTTGAGGTCCAGATAATAATAATGCCAGCTTTCCTCTTAGAAAGTAATGAGTAACACAGCAAGTTTCTTTTAAAAAGTAATGCTTCAAGCTTGAGTCTAACATGCAACTCTGGAAGTGGCTTTCATGCTGCTAGTTGTCTAAGGGGTGTAGAACTGGAATGAATCAAAGAACAGTAGTTGGAAAATTTCCTTTTAAAAACTACAGCTTTCAGTGATGATACTGGCTAGAGACTTCTGGGAGCTGTGTGGTCCACAATGATGTTCCAAGCTTTGGCTAAGAACCTAATGTTGGAGAAACTTTCTCAGGACTAACCTTGTTAGCAACCTCTTTCCCCCATACTCTCCCTGTGTTCTGTCGGTCTCTTGGTCTCTCTCTCTCTCTCATACACACAGAATTGAAAAAGCACTTCAAAATAATGTTAAAAGCAAAGCAGTGGAATATTCTGTTTGATCTTACTCTTTTTGTTTTTGCTGAGATCAGCCTGAAGAGTTTGGATAGTCTTTTCCAAAGCCGTAACTTTTCTTTCAATGGTGTCAACAGCTAAGAGGAAGAAAACAGTGACAAAAGGAATACAAACATTTTAAACAGAGATTTATCATCCAGACTGATTTCAGTCCCTAGCACCAAGATGCTATAAATTAGTCTGTTACATTAATATTGATCTTTAGATGACTGTTACAGCCTTTTCTTCTCATGATAGAATTCAAGGCTATTTCTGTCGGCCCTCTGTAGTTCATCTGCTATCTCAGCACAACATCATCCAGCTTTGCTGAACTTCAGAAGAATTTCTGCATCTTGTGGCTTTTGTGGAACCCCTAATTCCATGTACAAATACATGAAGTCTGAAACCCCTCAGCTGAAAAGAGATGGAAAATGTAGCTAAAGAAGGAGGAAGGAGGGACCTTTTATTCATGGGGTGGAGGTGGAGGAAGTAGCAGCTTGCTTCAATAAATGAGGGAAAGAATAGAATAAAGTTAAACCCAATTGCCTCCTGATGTTGTGGGTGCCCCATCACTGGAGGTTTTCAAGAAAAGATTGGACAGCCATCTGTCCGGGATGGTATGAGGTCTCCTGCCTTGGGCAGGGGGTTGGACTAGAAGACCTCCAAGGTTCCTTCCAACCCTATGATGATTCTATGATTCTATGAATTATAGGAGCAGTTGAGGAGTGAATTAAGCTGCTTAGGCTGGTTTGCAGCATTCCATTTCTTGGAGGGGTTTCCTTTAGGCTTCTGCCATGTGAACTTACAGTAGCGGAGATGCCAACAGGGGGCAAATGATCTGTGGTGTACTTTCAGATTCTGTGGCTAAATATGTTCCAAGTTTTAGCTAAGAACCTAATACGTATGCAACAAGCCCAATGGTGAGATGGGGAGGCATGATGGGGATGGGCAGATTCCTTCTTGCAGCCTATCATAGGCGAGATGACATTGGTGGAACAGCCATACTTTTAAGGTTATTTGGTTCCCAGTCAAATCTCCAAGTAGGTGTTTGGGGTGCAGATTCAGCATCTCCCTCCTCTGTCTAGGAAAGGAAGAGTGGGAGTGAAGGGTTCTCAACTGGCACCCACAACTGCCAGCTAAAAGTCACTGGATTCCATCCTCCTTTTTCTTCTCCATTTGGGAAACAGGAGAAAGGAGGAAGTACTCTCAACCAAACGTCTGGACTCAGTTAGTGCCTGCAAATACCAGGAAGGCTACACAAGACTGGGCTTGGTGAGGGAGAGTCCATAGAATGGATTTTGACCCTCTACAGCAGAGGTAGGCATTGTGGCTGAAGGCTGTGGACAGCTCCCCAATACCCAGTGTGATGTAGTGGATAGAGTGACACACTAGGGCTCAGGAGACCTGAATTTGAATCCCTACTCAGCTGTGGAAACTCACTGGGGGCGTGGAACTAATAAAACCTTTCCTTGAATATCTCTTTTACCTTGAAAGCCCTATTATAGTCCGCCTGACATTACACACACAGAACACAAAAGGCCACACAGAACCCACCAGGGAACTCCCATTTTTTTACCCAAACAGTCCTGCTTCTCTTCCTGTAGGCTTTCTGGAGTGGTGGTTTTCACTTTAGGGGCCTTGCTATCCCACCCCACCACCCCACAAACCTTTGCAGTCCCAAAACATAAACTAGATGGATATGGTTTCCTGCATTTTTTGTTTTTTAATGGCCATTTCCTGCCTTATGCAAGTCTTAGGCTAAATTCTTCTCTGATGAGAAGAATTTAGTACACAAGCCAATTGACATTGCTCAGCCTTTCTCTACAAGGCGGATAAGTCCTGTGGGCTGGTTTAAAACATCATGTAATCCCATGATTAAATGTAATTGAAATCCTGTAATTACATGATTTGTTGATGACATTAAAACAGGATGTATTAGTTGACCACATAGCTTTTTAAGTGGAATTTTAGAAGAAGAAAGATTTGGATTTGCCAACCAAGTTTCAACAGCCACAATGGAGGGGCAGGATCTGATGCTCAAAGCTTTTCTATACAACATGGTTAAAGCTAAGATTTTTGATTAGATTTTTTTTAAAAGTCCAAAAAATAAATAGAGTAAAGGAGTAGGAGGAGAGGTGGGTGTTCAATCCATTCTTTGCCTGCTGGTAGACTGTAGTACATGATTGTAGGTGTTATATAGTTAAACCCAAATGCAGAGCTTAGAAAAGTAACATTTTCCAACTGCTACTCCCTCTGGCCATTTGACCAAACTCCGGGAGGCAGTGGAAGACAGGAGGGCCTGGCGTGCTCTGGTCAATGGGGTCACAAAGAGTCGGACACGACTTAACGACTAAACAACAACAAACTCCCTCTGGCCATATTGGCTGTGGAACTCTGGGAGCTGTAGTTGCCCAGAGTCCTTTGAGACTAATATAGGCTGAACTGAGCCCCAACGAATTGGGTTCTTACCTGTGGTGTCTCCCTTTTGCCCTTTTTGGCCTGTAGGTCCTTGGATTCCATGTTGTCCTGGAGGCCCAGCTTTCCCAGGGGGACCCTGTTGGCCCCTCACTGCGACTCCTGGTGTTTGACCAAAAGAAAAACTTATTGACTGTATTCCTCCCCACAAACAAGCAATCCTTCCTATGAAAAGCTCATCTTATAGACTGAAGCACCATGTGTTCCACATCCTGTATTCAACACATGGGTAGACATGTGCTTTTGTTGATATCACTGCAAACCACACCACTGTTAATTCCCTTCCTGTTATATAGTTATGCCAAGAACCACAATCATGCTACCTGGGTCCCCTTTCTCTCCTTTGGTACCATCTTTCCCATCTCTTCCAGGTAAACCATTGAGTCCTGGGGTGCCGCAGGCCACCACTGTGCAAGTGTTGGGGTCGAATCTGCTTGTTTCAGACACTGCTGCTAATGACAGCGATGTTCCCAGCAGAAGGGCTGCATAAAGTCGCAGAAGATGCATTGCTGATTCCTGAGACAGAGGACAAGTTAAGAAGAGATTGCTTGGAGATATGCTTTACAAGATTGCTTATCATCACTTTGCTGTTGTTCATGACATAAAAGGCTCTTCTGAAGTGCAAAAAAGGGATAATGAGAAAGTATCAGCAGGAAGAGTGTTTTAGCCTTATCCCCATCTGTCACTGTTTCCACCCTGAGAGGAAAACTCTAGAGATGAAAGATTCTTCTACATGTAGTTCCTCCATGTGACTGTGAATCCTGACAAATCAGGGTTCTTTCTTACATGGAGGCATTCCATGTGTGGTGGACATTCACCTTTTCAAACTGTCCTTCGTGACAGACATGGGGTGGGGCTAGAAGTCTCTCTCTCTCTCTACTCATAGTTTCAGATCAATTTTTGAATGCCTGCATAGAGCTAAAACAAAAACTAATGGGAAACAACTGTGTTTTGGTCACTAAACTACAGACAGATCTACATTAAATGTTGGGAGGTCCATTTTGAGTGGTTATGACTTCACCCAAATGGGCTCTGGTTTTGAGGTTACTACAAATTCTGTTAAAGATCTTTAGTGTCTTTACAGATCTACAGATCTGAGAATCCTTTGGCTCAGAGACATGACAATGAAACAATTAGCAAATTAATTTAAACATATGCATCACTTCCAGAAAAAGGGGCAACATTTGGAGAAACAGACTTCTTCAGATAAGTCACTTGTTAGAGAAGGAACCATGAATGTAAATCAAACGTGCATCCAAATGCATATCTGAATGCAGATCCCATGTAGCTAGCAGCATTACTTATGGTTAAGCATTTGAGCATTTCTGAATAAATCAGATTTATCTCTGTATAGAGAGAGGTGGATTTACAGACATGTGCTACATATATGATAAGGCAATGGCCTACATCCAGTTGCTAATTCCAACTAGAGTAGACTGATTGAATCAATTGCTAAATGATTAATGAGCATGTATGCAAATCCCATTAACTCAGCATCTTTATTCTACATGGGACCAGCAACTGATTTCCATCATTGTGTTTCGATCAGTTTGTTCACTTTTGTAGGTCATTTTACAGATTTAAAAAAAACACCACATTAGAGATGGGCGCAAATTAAGTTGTACGAAATACTCTGCACAGTACCATAGGTGGCACATATTCCCACCCCCCAGCCAACTGGCCCACTCACAATCCGTCACATACTGGATTATGAGTGGGCTAGCTGGCTGGGGGAGAGAAACACGCAGCACCTGTGGTACCACACAGAGGACTTCATACAAAATGCACAACTTAATTTGTGCCCATCCCCCACACGTGCAGGACAAAAATGAGTTGTAGGGAGTAGGTTCTGGAAGGCTTCTGTGTAACCTGATGATGAAAAGACAAAAAAAAAAAAATGCAAGACAAAAAGTATACTGTAACACATAAGTACTTTTTAGAAGCAGGGATATCTCAATGCTTTTAATTGTTGGCTCAGAATATTTAGTGCATTAAGCCATGAAACAAATGGAATCATTTATTATATAGCTCACCTACAAGTGATGTTGTGACTGTACTATGTTGACGGATTCTGAACATCTGCTGCTCCAGCGATGCAGTCCTCCCACTATTTCAGAGATATGTGTGACATGTTCAGGCATTGCCCTCATGTGGAAGCGCTATCCATGAGGATGAAACCAGAAATATGTATCTAGCTCTGCCCCTTCATTCATTGTGCACACCCCTCTGCATAGGGGGAGGAGATGAGGGAACAACTGTCTGGAGAACAGCCTCCTTTGTCCATGAAAGCTCTCCTTGCGATATTTGAACCCTGGAAAAATGTGTGTCAAACATACAAGGGAGAAAAGACTCTTGTCTAGAGATAGCTACCTTTCAGAAAGAGTGGGCAAAGAAGGTGCTAAAGAAGACAGGGGCTAGCACACACATTCCCACTCCCTTCTGCATGCAGAGCTTACTAACCTCCTCCTTGTGTATAGTGCATGTCCCCAAGGAGAACAACCAAATTGGGCTTATATTTCTTTGAAACGTGTTATACAGGCAAACCTGTGTACTTAGTTGAGACTAGGGAGGTGTTTACTATGACCTGTCATGCCTACGTGTAGATATCTCCAGCTGCATTGCTATGCAGATAGGAATGTGTGGGTGCATTTCCATAAGCAACTTGCAGACTGCATAACAATGGAATTCTGGATGGTGCACTCCCTCCCACACACAATTAGAGTAGATTCATTGAATTAATGGGGCTTACATTACTGTTGGCTTATTATTTAATTGACCTAGTAATTGATTAAATTGTTCAGCCTTAGATTTAATTGCTTGTGTAATCTGAAACCCCACAGAAGCATTCAGTTATCCTTCATTCCATTGTTCTAAGTACATGAAGACAGGCAGTTGGATAAAGAACCCTATTAAAATGAGGGTGATTAAAAAGCAAAAGAATAGTTTTCATCCACCATTAATGTAAAACAGAATTACTTACCAGTCCCAATCCCTTTCCTTTATCAACTGCAGGGATTCAATTGGTTTGAAGAAAGATGGAGACTGACCAAGAAAGGAGTATATTTCTGTTCTGTTTAGAGATTAACAGGAAAAATTGCACGAAAACACACACTGAGGTGAGTCTGTTTATCTTATCTCTGTTCTTGCACAAGGTTGGAGATTTCAGCACTGACTTTTTACTGCATCGTTTACTGGCAGTGCGTGTACTCTTTTAGAACAACTTCTTTCCCAACGAATTTACTGGAAAATATGGACAAACAGACCACCACTTTTCCAGAATGGCTTCTTTGAGTACATAGATCTGTTGGCCTACGATAAATTATAGCCACACATAAATGTTCTGATTACTGTTGCTTAACTTTCTGATGTGTTTACTTAGAATTACCTTTCTTTTAATCTCTCAAGGTCATTTAGGTATGTGAAACCGAAAGGTACTCTGGGGGAAACCATCTGTGTGCACGGTTGTTCAAACAATACCATTTCCAAAAAGAGCAAGGTTTAGATCCACATCTGATCTGTCAGTGCCGTTAAACAGCATTCTTTAATGTCTTGAGAGGCCACAAATTCCTTTCCAGAAGGTGAACAATAGTTTAAGAGTGTTTAAAGTGGTTTAAGGGAGATGAGAAGTTCCAGTAGCTGCAGCTGCGAGTACTTGGCTTGAGGCTATTTTGGAAAGAGAGGTGATGGGTGACTGGCAGTGTTTCTGTAGCGGCTTATTTATTTACAAATGTACCCTGTATAGCAGAGATGAAAGCAACTCTGTAGATGGACAGACTCATTAACCCTATATCCCTGGTTCTTTCAGCTTAGAGCTACCACCTCAGTTCTCTTCTTACCTCTCTGTCTCAAACCATATTTTATTTTTCACTGTCCCAAAGAACCTGTTTCTTTTCCTAAATGGCTCCTACTTTTCTAACAAAAAGTCAGTTTGACACTTTTCTTCAGCTGGAGATGTATGTGCTCCGAAGGATTTTCTTCCACAGTCCAAATCATCGACTGAAACAGTGGAAGCTGGTATGACTCGAATTTCATGAGGACAGTAAATCCACTCCAGGTTTTAGTTTGGCATTTAGGAGTATCCAAGGTGCTGAAACTTATCCCTAAACTAGGTTCTGAAGCTTGTATAGCTCTTTAGACTAAACACTAAAGCAGATTCACCACACACATGACATGGAATCACCTGCCTCTTTTACTGTAATGCAGCTTTCCTCAGACTGGTGCCTTTCACATTTGTGTTGGACTAAACTTTTCAGTATCCCAGCCAGCATGGACAAAGGTGGAGGGACACCAGGTTGGAGAAGTATACGTAGTGATTCCACCCATTTTGAGTCTGTGTGAATACATTTATGTTTGACTACCTATATCAGGTTTGTATATAAACAGTGCCTGGGTTGTGGATGGTCATGTGTGGAGTGCTGATGAGGTTGGCAGTTGAGTAGTTGAATGTTGATTGGTTGGCATGATTGGAATAATGTGGTCTGGGAGTCAGGTGACAGTTGAGGAGGACAGTTTACAGGAGAGAAATCCATAACCAGATTAGCAGGAGGGAGCTGATAAGGTCCACCCCCTCCATCTTTCCTGTATTATTTTAAATCATTAAGATTAAGGACGTTGAAGCTACATATGTGAAAAAGATATAGAATTTAATGCTGAGATTGCTTTGTTATCAATATATGAGAATGTGGAATATGACAAAATGACTAAAGAATTGATAACCAATTTATTAACAGCAGCTAGATTGATTATAGCTAGGCAATGGAAATCAAAAGTCGAATTGCAAATTGAAGAATGGTATAAAGAAATATGGAATATAGCAATAAATGATAAATTAACTTGTAACTTAAAGGTTAAGAAAGGAGAGTTGAAAAAAAATAACTTTTATGAAATATGGGGTAGATTTTTGGAATATGTGTTAATAGGAGGAAAAGGGAAAGCTCCAAATCAAGAATCAATGCAGTTTTGGAGAAGAGGACAATAGAAGAAGAGGAAGAAGAAGAACAATAAGGAAGAGGAAGATTATGGCAAGAGGTCCCGCATATGGTGGTGAGGAAAAAAAGTTAAATTGTATTTTAGTTCGTATGTTATATGTTTTTGTTTATGTTATAGTTATATAATAATAATAAATTTTTTTTTTAAAAAAGATTAAGGACGTTGACATTTACACTGAAAGTTTTATTTCTTGTGATTGACCCTTTGTGTCTATACATACATTTCCATTGAATATGGAATTCCATTCAAAATGGGAAATAGTTGGCAAAAACTTTATAGGTATTATCAAAATCTTTGAATATTGTATTCTCAAAGGCTTTAACGACCGGGATCTGATGGTTGTTGCAGGTTTTTCGGGCTGTTTGGCCGTGTTCTGGAGGTTTTTCTTCCTAATGTTTTGCCAGTCTCTGTGGCTGGCATCTTCAGAGGACAGGAGTTAGAACTCTGTCTGTGTTCTAACGTTTCTAAGGCCAATTAGGTGTACTTTTAGAGCCATTTTGACATGTTTTTTAAAATGTGTATATATCATTCTCTTACCAGTCCTACGTGACAACGGAAGTATTGTTCTAGTTCATCTTTTGTACTTTTGTATTTTCAAGGTTCAGTATTAGCACTGGTAGCTAGAGGGGACTGGCAAGTATTTTCCTTTATTTTTCTGGCAAGCTAGTCAATGGCTGTGGAATAGTGATAATAGTAACCAGACTACCTCAGCATGGTGAGTAATGCAAAATAATATTTTGAGCTCTGTTCCTGGGTCTTCACCATGCAGTTTCTGTAATGCTGACTTTTTTAGACTGATGCCTCTTTCCAGAGAGACTGTGAAACACCATGATGGGTGACAGAAGACACATCCCCAAATAGTTTAGACTTACAGCTCCAACAAACGTCACCCAACTTGGCCAAAGGCCAGATTTTGAGGATGTCAGAGATCAAAACATCTGTAGAGTCAAATGTTCCCCACTCCTGAGATGCACTAATGTCCAGGATGAAGTCTATGTTAGAACTTTAGATAAAATAAAATGATATGGTTCCTTCTGGTTATTGTTACCAGCATTCTAAGGTGCTCTAGAAGTCTACACAGCAGTAGCCATAGCACCCACTTTGGATCTTGTTTTCTCTCAGTCCAAGAGCACATCTGTGAGCACTAGAAAAGCCCTTTCGTGTACAGTAGAGCCTGACTGAAGAGCCCATTCAAGGGAAGTATATGCCAGCAAACTCTCCTTATTCCTCAGATAGGACAAGAAGTACAAGCTTAGCGCTACAGCATGTTATTTCCTTTGAATGGGAAATCATGGGATATTTGGTTATGTCTGTGTTGTTTAGAAACCTATGGATGAACTCTTGATTTCCCATCTCCACTCTTTCCTAGACGGTACTAGGACTCACTGGCTATGTTGTTTTAAAGAGCATAATGGACACAAGTGCATGTAGTTACCTTTTCTCTCTCCCATCCCCTCCCATTGCTACAGTCTTTTTTTTGTATGCCAGGATTGGGCCCATTGGGCTAAGGGAGAGAGCAAAGGAGGGTAACTCACCGGATTTCTGTTGTGCAAACACTGACAGCTGTGTTGCAAAGCCTCACAAAAAACTACCATTTCCAATCCTTGCCTGACCAAGGACAGGACAAAAGCTGCCTCCTCGTCTCAAGTTTTGCCCTTGAAATCTGAGGCAACGCGATGCTGCTGACCTAGCAACCTACTCAGGAAAGCCTGTGTGACATATTCAGCATTGTCTTCCAGTAAGAGGGAACAGCTGGGGAGGGGGTTCCCAGGAAGAACAGCTGGGAGGTTGTCACTGGTACCCTTCCCGCACCTGTTGCCTATGGCAATTGCCTCACTCTACCAAAGGGTAGGGCCAGGCCTGTTTGGGTTTACAAATTGACACAATCTCTCTAGCTTTATTTAATGCTATTCTGACTTTAGTGAGTTAGTGCAATGCAGAAGGAAAAGTGTCTGCTTCTAGTTATCTCAGAATGTATTTGTTTTCTCAAAAAAGTATTTTACTGGTGTTTGAATACAGGCAAATTAATTGTAAAAATATAACAGGTAGGTAGATGTTTGATCAGCTAAGAAATATTTAATCAGTTAAAAGTCATGGTTAAAATGGATACTGTGACCTCTAAATTAATATTCACACACTATGAGCCTTTCTCCATTACAGGGGAAGTCATTCCACAATCCATTTTCAACCATCTCTACACAGTCCTCTCCACCTGCATCATTTGGTTCATTTTTTGACCAGTTTGTAAATCCAATTGTTTCTCCACCTGGATATCTAAACGTGCCTTCTGTTTGTATATCATTGATTCCAAGGATTATATTCACATTATGGGACTTCATTATTTCTAGCAGAGCACGATTCTCAGCAGCGTTCCTGGGAGAAGCGAGCACACCACCAGCTTGTACACATTTGGCTTCTGCAGTCTCATATGCGCCCCTCAGGCCATTTGTGTGGAATACTTTTTCACCAACTCTTATGCCATTAGGAAGACGTAGGACTAAAGTTAAAACAAAACAAAAAACAGAAATACCATGAATTTATTTTACTTTCATCACATACTGGCTCCCATGCAATTAACTATAGGGCTTTGTGAAACCTGTACAGAATTGTGTCAATTATTTTTATTATCGTGTTGAAGAATCACAAATGTCCCCCTACCAAGACCTACCCGCCTTGCTGACATTACACATGGCCCATTTGATTTGGACTAGATCCGTTGGCACTTTTATTAACTGTACTTTTAACGTTGTCTAGGGTCCAAGCAGGGTGTGTGCGTGTGCATGCATGTGTTTTTTTTTTTTGGTAGAAATATGGAATTCAATAACCAGGACTCTTTTGATTCAGTTTACATTCATCCTCAAATTTGCATGTATTTCCCTTAAGGTGATGGCTAGCTGGGCCTTCCTGAAAGAGGCAAAATGAATTTTAAACTAGCTGTTAAGGAGAACATGCATTCCCTGCAAGCAACCTGTTTTCCCTCCAACAAAAAAATTTCCTTAAAGATGCAGAGATCTCTTCAGCAATAAAGCTTGCCAAAAGCATCTGCATTTACTTTCCAATGGCCAGTCGAAAAGCAGAACACACTACATTCAAGATGGGTTTGTGAGGTAAATCGTGTGCTTTGACTAATGGACCTCGTTCACCACTTGAGATGGCACTTCTAAAATGTGGTAAGGATATCATTCAGGACTTGTCCGGATAGGTATATACAGGAGATCGTTCTTGGTGAGACTTGCTGTGAACCCAATTATGCTGTCCACACCCATTTCTACTTAGATTGATCCATCCTGCCCTTTTAAAAGCTGTCCAGCTCCTTTCTGGCAGTGCTTCTGGGGTTTTTTTGGTACAATTCACTGTGGTGCTAATTATCCAGGTTGTATAGCCCATATGGATGGTTAGTTCGCATCAAATGGAGTAGTGTTCAGTATTATCAGAGGTGACAACCCTGTGATGTAATAGGTGGGTTTGACATTAAAAGGGAGGATGGAGAAATCCTCTATTTTGTCTTCCTTAAAAAAAATTATCTAACTGATGCAGTAAAATTCTGATACCATGCTAGGCTGATGCATTGCTGTTTTGATATCCCACTTATTTTATTTACCAAAAAAAAAAAAAAAAAAAGAAGAATAAGAAAGAAAGAAAAAAAAGGAAAATCACCATGGTCCACATAATGATGGCCATGGGAAAATGTGGGAAAGGGGGCTCGTATTGGTGTGCTGCTGGACCCAGCCCTCACAACGAAATATCAGATCTTGGCCATGACCAAGTCCACCTTTTACCAGCTGAGATGAATTGCACACCTCCACCTCTATCTCCACAGAAAATCCCTCACAATGCAGGTCCATGTACTTGTAATCTCAAAAATAGCCTACACAGGGTTGCCACTGAAATTTTATTTTCCCTGACTTTCCCTGACCAACATTTCTCAACTTCCCTTACCACCATTCAAATATAATCACAAGTTTAAAAAATGAATAGTTCATGTTGCATTAATGCAAGTCGTAACGAAATGTCCCACTCTACAACTACACAAGTCTCAACTGCAAAAATATTTGTCAACGTAAGAGATTTAATATCAGCTTCTTTCAACATTAACTGCAGCAACATCTGTTTTGCAATTGCATCAAAAATTACACTGAGATACAAACTTCAAGTAAACTCTGAATGCTAACAAATGACATAACATTTTTGTTATTGTTTTAAAGGTACACTAAAAATTATATAAATGTTCTATCTAAAATGGTTTCTCTGAAGCCACATTATGAAACGTATCGTTTTAGATAAAAATTCCATTCTGGGAATTCCACTTGACAGACCCAAACCTACAGAAACCAGAATATAACTCTCAATTCCGAGAGTTCTACCAGACAGATACCAAAATGTGGCTCACCTGAAGAAAAGTCCTGGCTGGCAGGCTTCATGGACTAGGGTTGGCCTAACTCTGCCCTAGCTTTCTGAGAAGGAAAACTTCCCAGCAAGCCTTGGGGCGGGTTCCTTTTCTAACAGGAAGCTAGGCAGAGTTAGGCCTCCCCAAGCCATGAAGCTCACCAGTCAGGCCTTTTCTCCTTTTCTCTTTTGATTTCTGTCTAGTAGAACTTCTAGAATGGAGAATTATGGATTTTATAGTCCAAAAAACCCAAGTCACAATAGAAGCAGACCAGAAATTAGCAAGTAGAAGTGCAGAGCAATTGTGAGCATATAGTCAGTAGATTTTGCATCCATAGTGATTCCCAACGTTGGTTCCACAGAGGTTCTTGGACTAAAACTCCAAGAAGCCTTCACCAAGAAGCTGTGGTGGCTAGAATTTCAGGGTGTTGTAGTCAAAGAACATCTGGGGAACCAAGGTTAGGAACCACTGATCTAAACAATACAACCAGAAAGGATTTTGAGGAGAAACCCTCAAAGTTCCAAAGATTTATTTTGAAGCTTGGCATTAATGCTTGATGACAGCGCAGGCATGTCAATAATTAAATTCAGTCACCCATCTCAAAAGTAAGTTTTTAGCCAGACTTTTAAACTCTCAGACTTTGCTAAATCAAAGTATATGGTAAATATATTTGTGCTATCTTCTGAGTTACTTTCACTGCTTTTCCAAGCAGCTTCTTAGTATAAGCTGTAATTGTGTACCTACTTGAATGCAATGAACTTAGTATATACAGAACTGTGCTTCTAAGCTTCCAGATTCAGATGACTGCAAAATTTAATTTCATTTTTATTATGATATAGAATTATCTGGCAAGCACTTTCAGAATACTAATATCCTTGCAAAATTGCTGTCATTTTAGTGACTATCAGAGTTACAGCCTGTACTGTTCAGCATTACCTTTCCACATATCTTTCAACAGAAGGAAAGTCTACATTGTAGTAGCAGTAGTAGGTTTCACCAACCGGTTCCTGGCAAAATGGGTTGAAACTAAGCAACAGGCAAATGATACAATTTTCTCCATTTCACTACATGCAGGACATGCAGCAGTTTACCTTTCACATTTTTGGTGACCTCCTCTCTCAAAGCTTGCAGCTGAGTGTGCAAATCCTGCATCTGAGTTTTAAGTACCCTGAGCTCTGAATGAGAAAGTGTTTTTGTTAGTCTTACAATATTTGCCAAGGCCACACAATATCTTGCGTTAGAAGCATGCTCACAGGCGTGTGTTGAAAAAGCAGATCCTTGTGTCTCGACTAATCTTTATATATATGAAGAAGGACAATCCTGTTGTCAGTGGCCTAGTATTGCTGAGCCACTACAGAGGTACAGACATCGTGGTAAGATATGCCACCAGTGCCACCTTGGGTCTCATTACACACAAACACCCTCCCCAATTCCAAGAAGCACCAGGGGACTAGGTCTAAATACTATTTTGATTTCTTACTCTGTCCCTGATTTCCCTGGATCATTGTGGGAAATTTAAATGGTGGCTCAATCCACACATACTCTGCACTGAGATGGGGACACCAGAGAGCACATTGCTCTGTGCCCTCTTTATGCAGATATGACTCGAGAGATTTTATCTCACCATCCCCTTACTTTGGGTCTGTTTAAAATTATCTGCACATTGCCCCCCGCCTCCCCAACGTCTGTTTATCCTGGAAGGAAATCTGGTATCTAGTGTAAACTATAAACTCCTTCCCCCTCCACCATGCTACTTCCACCTCTACCCCTTCTCCCTCCCTTGCCTCAGACCTTGTCCTGCTTTCTATGACTGCTGGTGAAGAAGGTCCTCACCTCAGCCCTTCAGACTGCCAACGTTAGGCCCATGTTGCAAGATTTGTTTGGCAGAGGGAATCGTTCCCTCCTTTACATGCTAGCCTTCTACCTTGATTTAAAGGGTGGATGTATATTAACAAACCTGCAACACTTACCTGAATTATCACATCTTCCAGGTGATCCTGTCTGTCCTGTGGGACCCTGATCTCCTTTCTGGCCAGGAGGCCCGACTTTCCCTGGGGGACCCTGAATTCCTCTTAATCCTGCCCATCCATTAATAGGATGGGTAAAAGCAAGAGACAAACATGGTGATGGATCAAGATTTCCTGACATCATGAAAGTTTGTGAATATGATATTCAGCATAGGCACAGACATACCACATGGTACATTATGGTGGCAAAATCTATGATCCTTATTGTGAAGGACAGGAGGCTAGTGTGCCGTCTCCGAGAGAAAATGTACCAGAAGAGGCATGCGAATGTATAGAAGGCGTGCTTGTAGAGATAGAGGGGAGTGAAGGAAGGAGGGAAAGAGCATTGGAGGTGTGTCTGGCCGAAGATAAAGGGGAGGAGCAGGACTTGATAGTGTGGGAGGAGATTATAAAGGAGGAGGAAGAAGCGCGGGAATTCAGTGTGGTAACGGACGGGCCAGTCAAGTGTACAAGGGATTGTGCCGTCCAAACTGAGGATGAAGGAGGCACTACTGACAAGGTTGGAGAACTAACGCGGGAGTTCCCCAACCTAAAGACTGGAGGTGGGTTACTTCCTGACCCGAATATTCCTAAACTAGGAAATCAAAAGATCAAACCCCTAGAATGGACTGTGGTGGTCTATCCTCGCAATCAAGATGGGGGGAGGAAGGTGATACGTCCTACGCCCTCTTTCAGCAAGCCACCCCTGGAAGGGGATTGGGCAAGACATCCTTGCTGCGGGACGGTTTGTGCAGTAAGGAGTGCACCTTTGTGGGCGATGACCGATCGGGAGCGTTTTGGCCCGGCCCCGATGTGAGGAGTGACATATTTACTCCTGAGTTGGAAGTTAAATGTTATAAGACTTTGCCGTAACTAAGTTGTTTTGATCCACTTGACATGGTTGAAGTTGAAGTTGAAAAGAATAAAAAGGAATCTGTTCAGTTTTTAAAACCGCCTCCGTCTCTTATTCCCGCCAAAATGAGGGAACCGCCATCAGCTTTTGAAGAACCCGATCACACTTATTATTTCCTTTTTTTAATACTGTCTGGGGCATTTCAACCTTTACAGTAACCTTTCTGGAGATGAAACAGGAAGTTGATGAGAATGTGTTTTTCCTCCAGGTAATAAATTGTCTCTCCTACAACAAACTTCCTTAGAAATACATTTGTCAGCAATTGGACTTGCAAATTAAGCCTGTATCTGCCCTCCACTGGCCAATCACCAAACAGAGCTTACTGATTGCAAGATAGACACTGAGGGAAATTATGTGATATGACAAACAGGCATCTTTAACTGCTTGAGGAACACCTCTTCTAACAATGTGTTAAACACACTCCATTTTGACCCTGAGATATGGACACAGATAGGTCAAGTGGGGCACATTTTTCCCATAAATCAGATGTTTCTATCATGAAGAGACAGTTCAGGTGATACAGTAGCTGGCAAATGAAGACTGACAAATGATGGTGTGTAGGTGTATTTCTCTCTCTCTTGCTGCCCCCCCCCCCCCCCCCGTATGCATAAATGTGTATAGAACAGGAAAGCAAATCTCAGATCTCTCCATCATCTTGTTGGTACAGTGACCAGTCTGGAATCTGTGATGATCAATGGATGCAAAAAATAAAATATTACCCCCATCATGTCATATGTTCCCAGAACATGATATATTGAGATAAATTGCCTCTGGGCTTCTGTGGCCCATTTGGTTCCTGTGAAAAAATAGTCACAAGAGTCCTATCTTCTTCCTTCCATTTACCTCTTGATGCACTTTGTTATAAGGGTACAATGCAGTGGCTGCAGATTATCCACCCTGTTCAAAACCCATTGGCCAGAATCCTATTGCTTACATCCACTGGTATAATTAAAATAGCATGAATTGCTGTGGTAAATTGCTGCTAGTTAAGAAGATGGGTCTTATATTTCTTGTTGCACAACAATGGTGTGATTTGGTGCGCAATGAGAAATATTAGCCTCAACTTCTTCACTAGCAGCAATGTGACACAGCAGTTAATGCCATTTGACTTACACCAGTAGACATACGTAATAGGATTATAGCCTTTGTGTTCTTGTATTCTTGCCCCAAAGCCTTTGGATTGCTGAACATTGTCTTGCTACTTTCTGCCTTGCTTTCACTTACGTTTGGAGTGCCTTCAGCACTGGCATACAATTACGTCTCTCTTTCCTCCTCTCTTCAGATCTCTCCACAAATTCCAACATTTCCAGAAAGTTTTTGACAATACCTCTTAGTCCTCATCCATACCAAAAATAAATGTGTCAATTAGAAGCTGAGGACATATTCTTTCCCTATACATCATCATGTCCATTTTCCTTGCTTTGGATCAGATATTGATTCAATTCCTTGAAGTGCCACTAAGTACCAAATAATGATACCTGGTGGGAAGAATATTTCGACTAATAATTGTGTGCCATCCAGTTTATTCTGATTTATGGTGACCCTTCTCAGGATCTTCTGAATATTAAAGTACTCAGAGGTTGTTTACCAGTCCTTTCTTCTGATGGTACTCTGGGATCATGTAGTTTGCCCAAAGCTATAAAGGCCACCTTGTCTCCTATAAGACAGAGCAAGGAATTGGACTCCTGACCCAGGGGCTCCACCTCAGAGAGCTATCCAGCCAGTTGGGGAGAATACTGAACTTCCTGAAATCTACAGACAGTATGAAAAAGTGTGGGTAATCCTAGTAATGGACAAAACAATATTGTATCTTAATACAATTGCAGACCATTTTTGAAACAGTGGCTTTTTATATAATTTGTTTCCTTTTTAGTATTTATCCTGATTGACTTTACATTATTATAGTATTAAAATCAAAATCTTCAAGTTCTGATTTGGAAGACCTGCTCTTGACTTCAGTTATGTAATCATCAAATTTATACATTTGTTATATGGCATCCAGTCTTGCCCATCACCCCATGATATGCTCAGACTATAACCAAATTATAGTTAAGAAATGTTTGTTTGATTGTTGTGGATTTGTTTTTATTTTATTTTTTTAAAAAAGAGGAAAACCATCAGGAACTGAACTGAACTGATCAGTTCCTAACAAACATTTAAAAAATTTCTTACACTGGTAAGTGAATTGAAGCATACCAAAGGTGAAAAAGGCTTGAGCTCAGAGCTTCTTAAATAAACTGGCATCACTATTCTATTCAAATTTACTCAGTCACCCTGATTTCAGGCAGGTTTACTCCTGTGTAAATTACTCCGGCTGATATCTTAAATATAAAGGCCATGGATTTTACAGGATTTACTTCTGAGTTAATACGCTTTAGAATCATGCACTATGATTGTCCTTCTATGCACGGGGAAATAGTGAAGGGGAGATTCAAAGCACTTAATGGGATTTACTTCCTAGAAAAAAGTAGGTAATGTTTATCTACATTATGTGCTATTATGTGAATAAAGACAAATGCGGTCTGGCTTTTCTAACAGCCCAGTTTCAACTGTGTCTCCTTTGCAAAAAGAAATATGAGTTCACAGTTTTGCAAAAAGGAGAGGAAAATTTATACATTGCACCTTTCCTAATCACAATAAGCACCATCCTATTATTTTGGAATGACTATACCTTGTTCTCCCTTTTCCCCCTTAGGCCCTGGGAATCCATCTCTGCCTGGTAATCCATTAACTCCAGGGGATCCATCTCGGACAACACATGTATTCATTTTATCTTCACATCTGCATTGGTCAGGGTCGGTTGCCCGCACAAGCACCAACAAACTCAGCACAACGATGGCGAAAGCTTGCAGATCCATTGTTCAGTGGTCTTTCTTGCCTAGAAAAGAACAAGGATACTAATAGACCCAACTTTCCAAAGTTTTCAAACCATGTCCTGTGGCAGCCTAAGATGTTCCTAAGACACTCATAAGGATGTTCAGTAAATATAATAATGTAGTTAATGGCCAGATTTATGTATTGATCCTATTATTTATATAACATCACTTTTAGCTGCAGCAATGTAAAGTGATGTTTTGAATTGTTCAGTTCAGGTAAGGTGCCTAACAATCCGCCTCCTTGAAGACCCCATGTCTTGAGGACAAGGTTTCCCAGGTTGGGTAGGAGACTGGGTTTTGGATTCTTTTCCACTAACAATTAATACGTTGTGGTGGGCCTTCCTTAAACTGAGTAATATTTGTTGTCTTTCTTTTTTGGAGAGTACTTTGCATTTCCCATAAAAGAAGAAAGTCCAGACAAGAATAATCATTTTCTTTGAAATATATTCTTCATGTTCCTATATATATACAGAATAACAAGAGTAATACGTAGGCTATACTAATAACTATGAGAATAGTCAGAGCACTGCTATAGAGATACATGGGTCATACAGTAACTTCCATCCAGTAATAAAAGATATGCTCACAAGATTATATTTCAAAGATAAGTCTCTAGGGCAGGGTCTTCAAACATCGAGCATCTAACTCTAAGCTTTAGGAGCTTGCTTTATATATTGTTATGAATAGGCACATAAGCCAATAACCTTCTAGCCCTAGAGAGTTGTATTCTAGAACTCCATTATATTTTCAACTTTCTGATAGCAACATTCTACTAGTACAAGAACGTGGTTTTTATTATTCAGCTCTCTGTCAGCTCCCTTTAAATGCTAACAGGTTGCAGTTACATATGAGTCATTCAGTTATCAAAGCGTTCAAGTAGCTGAGCTAGCGAGGCTTTCACATCCTGTAGTCTTTACATGTAGAATCAATGGATGCATTCCTTGCCCTGCACAAAGTCATACAAGTGGTGCACTATAAGGAATCCAAGTGTGGACTCCTTAACTAGCTGCAAGTCCCAGCTGCCATTTACACTGTTGCATTCAGTGATGATACATAAGTAGTAAGATTCTTGCCATTAAGTCTATGGTCACATGGGGAAATCTTCTTGGTCCAATTGTAGGGCTTCTACTGTTGGGGCCAGCCAGGAGTGATTCCCCAGCAGACAGAAGGGTTGCTTTAAGGAAGATTGCTTCTGTTTCAGTGACCCTTTCTAGTGTGATCAAGCACACGCCTTAGCAGCCATATGATCACAACCTAAGTAGCTGCCACTTCATGACATCCAATCGCTGCTACCCACACTCTCCTTAATGGTAGCTCTCATTAACAGCCTCACTACATATGTCACTGCCTTTAATGAATAGCTGTATCCCACATAAATCCCAATAAAGACAACAGAACTTCCTTCTGAGGACTTCTATATAAGAATGCATTATTACATTTATTTGGGGTGAAATATGTAGACTTAGACTACCCATGCTTCTCATCACTCAGTTCTGAAATGTAAGAACATTCACTCCAACATAGTGTTCAACATATTGGCCAGTATCTTGTTCCATAGCTCCACCTATGCAACAGGAACGATGTTGCTGACAGCAACAGATCACCACCAATTAAAGAGATTTTTATTTCATTTTTCAATTCTAGGATGCATGGGATTTGCACACAATAAGACACAGCGGCATAAATCCCAAAACTGAAAACTGAAATACTAATTAGTGACAATCTACCACTGATGATCACATCATTCCCATTGCACAGGCAGAGCTGCGTGACAGGATCATGGGTGACAATAATAATGGAATTCAAAGGTATTAAATAAAATACAATTAAGCTCAACATTACCTCCTTAATTTTACTTGAAATCCCTTCCTCTAGTCCAAAAATGCAACCAAATAAAGAAGTGAGTTCATTTGAGAGATGTTAATTTTTCAGAAATCATTTTGGTTTGATTTTCAGAAGTTATACCCTAGGATTTTATTCATGTTCTCTTCTGCCCTACAATATGTCACCTTTCCCCCCTGCTTTGGTCTTTCTTGCATAACCCCATTCTCTTTTTCCCCCTACCTACTTCCACCTTCAAATACTAGACCTAAGAAAACCTCTCACCATTACAGAATAGTCTTAGGCCAGAAGGAAACATCAGAGATAGTCCATGACCAGAAGAGGGAGATGCTTAATGAATGTGAGCATCGAAGTGTCAAAGTGTGAACTTGTCCCACCTCCAGGATTAAGCAAACTAGCTTGTGATTGGTCTTCAGAGTTTAAGCATGGGAATCCTTTGAAGTTTCATTTCTAACTTCTGTTAAATATTTAACGGCTGGTTGCATTTCCTCAACTCTTCAGTTTCTCAGTTGATTATAGGTAATCTTTACATAGAATCATAGAATATTGGAGTAGGAAGGGGCCTATAAGGCCACCAGGTCCAACACCTTGCTCAGTGCAGGAATCCAAATCAAAGTATATTTGACAGGTGTTTGTATAATTTTCTCTTGAATGCCTCCAGTGCTGGAGCACTCACCACCTCCCGAGGTACTTGGTTCCATTGCTGTAGTGCTGTAAGAGTCAGGAAGTTTTTCCTGATATTCAGCCTAAATCTGGCTTCCTGTAGTCTATTATTACATGTTCTGCCCTCTGGAATGGTCAGGGATGTATCCTGCCCCTCCTCTATATGATAATCTTTCAAGTATTTGAAAAGTCTATCTTCACTCTTCCGCCCCCCCCCCCCCCAAGGCTAAACATACCCAGTTCTTTTAGCCTTTCCTTGTAGGGCTTGATTTCCAGTCCTCTACTAATCCTTGTTGCCTTCCGCTGAACTTGTTCCTCTTTGTCTGAATCTTTCTTACACAGTACTCAAGATGAGTTTAGGAGATTGTTTCTTTCTAACTTGCTATATGCAAATTAGAAGGAAATAATGAGTGAAAGAAAAACAGGGGCTCTAGACAATCCCTGGAAAATAACAAATGGCAGGCAGTCACATTATTATATCTGTTAAGTTATAATTATTAACTCTTTCTTCTGTTAATAAATAGAATAAGAAACATCAAAGTACTCCCCGCCCCACTTCCCGTAACTTATCTAAAACAAACATATTGGTTCTATATTTTGTAAATGTTTTGGAAAACTCATGGCCCTAGATTATTACTTACCGGCACCCACTTTTGTTTGATTAGATGTGGCTGGCTGTTTGCTACTTAGTCCTTGCTATTTACTTTCCTGACATGTGATATGGCCTTCAGCGTCACTTCCTTTCTATACCTAATTCCAAGTGGGACGTCACATTGTGGTGCAATAGAATACTAGAGGAAAACAGAATCCTCACTGTCTTGTTTCAGGAAAAGCTTTGTTTGCTGTACTATTAGGCCCTAAGTATTAGGCAGTGAATCAATGGAGGATCTTACCAGATTATGTACACTCCTTTTTGGCCTGTGAACATTATAGAATCATAGAATCATAGAAAAGTAAAGTTGGAAGGGGCCTATAAGGACATCAAGTCCAACCCCCTGCTCAATGCAGGAATACAATCAAAGCATATCTGCCAGGTGATTATCCAAGTTTTTCTTGAATGCCTCCAGTGCTGGAGCACTCACCAACTCCCGATGTATCTGGTTCCACTGTTGTACTGCTCTAACAGTTAGGAAATTTTTCCTGATATTCAACCGAAATTTGGCTTCCTTTAACTTGAGCCCATTGTTGCGTGTCCTGCACTCTGGGATGATCGAGAACAGATCTTGCCCCTCCTCTGTATGACAGCATTTCAGATATTTGAAAAGTGCTATCATATCACCCCTCAGCCTTCTTTTCTGAAGGCTAAACATGCCCAATTCTTTCAGCCTTTCCTCATAAGGCTTGGTTTCCAGCCCCCTGATCATCCTTGTCGCCCTCCTCTGAACTTGTTCCAAATTGTTAGCATCCTTCTTGAAGTGTGGTGTCCAGAAATGGACCCAATACTCAAGGTGAGGCCTAACCAGTGCTGAATAGAGAGGGAATAGCACCTCGCGGGATTTAGAAACTATACTTCTATTAATGCAGTTTATAATCGCATTAGCCTTTTTTGTAGCCACATTGCACTGTTGGCTCCTATTTAGCTTGTGATCTACGACAATTCCAAGATCCTTCTCGCTTGTAGTTTTGCTGAGCCAGGTATCCCCCATCTTGTAACTGTGCAATTGGTTTCTTTTTCCGAGGTGCAGTACTTTGCACTTATCCCTGTTGAATTTCATTCTGTTGCTTTCGGCCCAGTGCTCCATCCTATCAAGGTCATTTTGAATTTTGTTTCTGTCTTTGGGGCACTAGAACAAAGGCCATCCAGTTCAATGCTTCGTGCACACGTACAGTTTGCCAGGTGTTCCCCGAAGGCTCCTGGGAAGAACCTGGTGGAAAGTATCATACTACTTGTTTCCATTCTGAGGCATGTAGAGGCGTACCACCTCCGAGTACAGAGAAATCTCATTCTGCACTATCATGGCTGACAGACATGGCTAGGCTATTCCCAAGAGTTTAAGTATCTGACCATTTAAAACAGCCATCTGTTCTAGTAGCCCTCGTCACATGTAGCGTGACTTGCCCAAGCAAAGTGTACCCTACAAAGGAAGCACTTGCTTTCTACTGGCCAGATACAAAAGTGAGGAACTATTATCATCCCAAGGGCTGAATTCAAATTCTGTGAATTTGTTGAAGCCCACATATCAGTGACAAATAGCTTTAACAACCCCCCCCCCCCCACACACACCTATACAAAAGCAAGGAGATCACCACAGGAGCATGTCACAGCAAAGAACGTGTAGCTTCTTGGGAACTGTAGAAGGTGAGATTTGGACACGGGGCCTGAGGCTTCCAATAGCTGGCATAAAGCCTACTGCAAATCCATTTCAAGAGAGAGTTCGGTACTTGTAAGAGGCAGAGAAATCTTTCTCTTTATTCCACCCAACTCATTGTTTATATGATACCTTCCAAGGCTGTCTCAATATATTTTGCTGATATTTTATCCTGGAGGAAAGCAGGTGGCAGGACACAGCTATCCCAAGTTGTATTGGCAAGTT
The DNA here is from genome assembly GCA_037013535.1 of Intellagama lesueurii. Taxonomy (NCBI): domain Eukaryota; kingdom Metazoa; phylum Chordata; class Lepidosauria; order Squamata; family Agamidae; genus Intellagama; species Intellagama lesueurii. The sequence continues at coordinate 161,458,167 of JBAJHW010000003.1, read as the reverse complement.
TAGAGAATAAGATGCTGATCTTCTACTGCTAGAGTGACTGGTCTGATTCCCTGCGTGTCTTACAAAGTCTGGCCTAGAGTAGCTTTTGTTAGACCCTGTTGTAGAGATACGGGCTGAAATGAATAAGAATTTAATGTGGCTGGTGAATGAAAAAGCAATTCTCATATAATACACAGGGCGTCAGCACTGTTGCAGAGGTGCTTTGATAATACCATTGTCTTCCCAAGCCCTTACTTGCACACAATGCATGTGTTTGGAATTACCACACACTCCACATTTACATAGTGCCATATAACTTAAATCTAATTTGCTGTAACACTAGATCATATTATATGTCTGCTAAGTTCAGCACTGTCAGCTTGGCTTGGTTGCTGCTCTCCTTATCTTCAGAAGAGATCTCCTCTTCCCTGCTCAATTACCTGAGGGTTATTTATTTAAAAGATTTTTAATGTATTTTTCAAAACATGCTCCTCTCAGAAGGCAGTTTACAAAAATCCAAAACTCAGAAAATAAGAATAACAGCTATAACTGTTGGAGTTTATTTACAACCTTGCATGCTGTCTTCAGTTTGAGTGACTGGGAGGGATTTTCTGAGCTGGGGTGATTGTTTATCTACCCAGCACAAACTAAACATTCCTTCCAGTTTTTGAAATTCAAAGAGTCCCACCTCTCTGCTGAGTGTTCTATCCCTCTCTCTCATTGGTTGGTGGCAGTTGTTTGTTGCTGTTGATCTGTTACGTTCGTTGCTAGAGTGTGTGTGCAGTAAAGAAAGCAGTATATTCAAGTAGGTGATTTCAAATAACTGTAAGTAAAGAAGTAGTCTTACAAGTGTCTCAGAGTGAGTCATTGAAACTTTAAGTGTTAGTTGATGAGAAGGAGGTGGACTCTGAGCAATGTTCCCTCTAATTGTCATCTCCACTGCATGGGAACCTCACCCGTCTGCATGCGGGAGGGGGGCAGGGATTCATCCGAAACCGGGAAGTAAACAGGCATTGATCCTGGCTGCTGCTGTGCGGCACTGATGGAGTTCTGTGCACCAGGGAATTTGAAGCTATTCTCCTTTGTGGTTCCCTGTACTTAGACTGTGTAGCAAAAAGCGAATTTTACTAGAGGTTTTAAACTCTGAAACAATAACTTACTTTACCACTTTATAACTGAGGCCAATGGAATATTTAAAATAAGAATTAGATTGACTTTGTTATTCATTTATTTGGAAATATTTATTCATTATTCATATTTATTTGTCAAAAGTATTTTTGTCAGCCCATGAATGCCTCCAAAGCAATTTACAATCAAAGAAATATAGAAACATTCCTTAAAAGCCAGATAAGAAACAGCTAATTGTGAAAGTCAACATTATTTCATAGCAGGTCAACAACACTTAAAGCCAATGTTAGAACATTTAAATCCACTTTTAGAAGCCAAACAGCACATGAATCAAAAATATTTTGTAGCCTCCAGAAGCTCATAAAGAGTGGGTCCAGCCTGACTTCCTTTGGGAAGGAGTTCCACAACCAAGGTGCAGCTACCAAAGAAGTCCTGCCTCAGGTACTCACCAATGTACCTTGCCAAGGTTGTGAGACATGAGACAGGGCCTACATTGAAAGATCTGAAATTCCATGGAGGCACATACAGAAAGAGGCAGTTTTCCAGATACAGATACCCTGGCCCACAGCATTTAGGTCTTTGAAGATAACAACCAGCACCTTGAATTGTGTTCAGAAGCAAACTGGAAGCCAGTGCAATTCTTTCATGATATGCAGCATATGGTCTCTAGCACACACACCAGGCACTAGTCTAGGTGCCGTGTATTGTATTAGCTGTAGCTTCTGAACACTTTTCAGGGCAGATCCATGCAGAGCTAGAGTCTAGATAACCAGGAAATAATTCAGGCATAAATCACTGAGACTAAACCCATCTTTCTGGGGAAAAGGTGCAGCCGGCACACCAGCCGAAGCTGGGCAGAGCCATTCCTGACTGGAGCCGTCATATGGTCTTCCACGAGCACAGCTGGGCAATGGAAGCTGGTGACTGATTTTATGGGGCCACTGAACCTGCTTGAGGTTTTTGTCCAGATTTTACAGGAGCTATTCAAGGTGCTTGATCCTGTCCTCCAAATAGATTCAGTGCCTTGATTTGCTCCTTTAAAGTTCAAACTAAAACTAGGAGTGGATTTACCTCCATGAAATCCCAGTCACCAGCAGCCACAGCTTTTGGATCCAGGAGTAACCCCATACTGCAAGCGTTAGCAAGATTAAGGCATTTCTTCTGACCAGTAGGATTTGTCTTATCTAGAGTAAGCCTCAATTTGTTAATTTTCATCCAATCCATCACAAAGTCCAGATAGGGACTCAGAGTATGGGTCCCCCCCCCCAGCAACAACAACAGCTGCTCTTTCAGAGAAATGCACTAAAAATCATGACTGTTCATTAGATTTATATGAAAAAAATCAAAGCAAAAGTGACATATGCTATTGAGAAAGCAATTAATTTATAGCTGAGCATTTCACACTTCTACATGCACAGAGAATTTGTTATATAGGGTGAGATATGGGAAACCAACATGTTGACAATCATTTGATTGACTCCGTGTTCAAAGTGAAATTTGATATGATTAAAATACACTGTACTTTCCCCCTGTGCACTGCCTGTTTTTGCAGAAATGAAACAAGAGTTTAGAATTCACAAATGATTAACCACTCAAGTGTGCAAACTCTATCATGCCATTTGCCATCTGGATGCATTTCAACACAGTCTTCCTTGCCTTGACTATTTGGTTCTCCTTGCGCCCAGTTTGAGTACTCTATGACGTTGCCATTCAGATCCTCAAACTTGCCTTCTGTTGCCATGTCGTTGATTCCAAGAACAGCTTTTGCATTATGCCATGTCACTATTTGTTGGATGGCACTGTTCTCGGCAGCATCCCTTGGCACAGCAAGCGTGCTGCCCATGTGCGAGCAGCTGGCACGTCCAGCATTGTAGTCACCCCTGGTGCCATCTGTTTTGAATATCTTTTCCCCGACAATCACACCATGAGGGGTAAGGAGAACTGGGAGGAGACAGAATTGCAGGGCATTCAGATCTTAGGCTTTCTTTTGGCCTTCCAATCTCATGCACATTGATGGGAAGGGAGGCACTGCAAATCTCAGTGAAAGCAGAAAGATTATAGATACTCAGTAATGCAGCTATGCTCTTGTGCAGCAGAGGAAATCAACATCCTACAAGGCAATTCTAAAAATGGGGTCAGCTTTGGATCTGCACCAAATATGGCACAGATGTAGCCAACAGTGTACTCCTTATGTGTGCCAAATTTGGGGAGGTTTTTTTTTGGGGGGGGGGGGTGTCTGCTTTTTTAAAAGTAAAAAGTAAAACTGTTTTAGCCCCCAGACTGGGAAAAATAAATGGTTTACTTAACATTTAGGTGACCCTAAATGTTGCCAGATTTATAATAGCTCATATAAATCGAAAAGACCAATCTTGGTTATCCTAAAAGAAAATGGTTGGCTCCATCATTCACACATGTGAAAAAGCAGTCCTGACAATTACTTTGTGTTTGGATGAGAAGTGGTTAATTGATGAAAAAAGAAGTCAGCTTCTGGGATTTTCCCTTGCTTGGTTTCCCTTTGGGAATGATAGTGAGCCCAAGAGCGTATCCTATAAGCCATCTTGACAGCTGCCATGAGTGTTGACAACATCCAGGCTGCCCTTTGCTATGTAAAGTCTGGTATCCTTGTTTCTGCTGGCAGTGCAGGCACAATATTGTGCAGCAATATTGGGCCATTTTGAATCTGAATGCAGAAGCACAATATCCCAAATTCATAAACCAGAAGTTTTTTTAAGGATTCAATTCTCCACTAGGGCTGAAAGAGTTACAGCTGGACTCAAACACAGTTACATTTCAAGCACGCAGACATAAGTCAATCAGTAATTTTACGAGCACTCGTTTTGATCTCTGTTTTGGACTTTCTTACAGTTATGGCAATGTTAGCAGGACAGATCGAGCTGTCACCTCTACTCCTGCCATGTATTCAAATGAAAAGGGTGTTTTGTGTGCAAAGCAGTCTGTAATAACTTACACACATGTGTAAGTGTTGGTGTGTGGATAATCAGAATCATAGCTGGTTCGTGAGTGGAACAGACCTCCTTATTTTCAGGTGGGGTGCTGTTCCCTTAGTTCACAAGCTGCTTCACAGGAAAGTCTCTGGCACCTTCCCAAAGAGACCAACTTTTTAGTCCTTCAGCTAACTGGACAGATTAGACTCTGTGGGCCACAGCTGCTCTTTAGCCATCAGTACCAGCTTCACTCTGAATATTCTCAGCTGACCCCACAAGCCAATTGAAACACATTTTGTCCTATAAATCCTGAACATTTATGCCCCTCCCAAATTAAGCAACTCGACACTCTGGATGAGCACTCAGTCACCTTTGCTTTCCCTCTTTGATTTAGAACCTGATCATGGACTGTCTTAGACCACATCATTTCTCTCTGACTCATCAAAACTGTGTTCTCTTGCTCCAGAACACAATTACTGGCCCATCTTTTATCTCAGTGTGCCTTTGCAGGAACAACATTTCCCCAGCTGAGATTAGAGTTTAATCTGAGCTGGGTATGACAGTGTGAAAGGGCCTATAACATTATAGTCAGAAGGTGTATACTGAGAAGCATCATCTCAAGCATAACATTTCAGTGGAGGGGATTCACACATTACTTTACCAGTCATCAAGTACAGGAAAATTATGTGCATGCATGTGAAAATCCATCCCTAGGTCTGATTCCATTCCTTGTAACACTTGGTAAATTGAGGATTGCTCCAAATTGCATTTTGTCCTATAGCGAAGAAGCCATCTGACTGACCATCATTGCATCCAAATGGCCGTTTATGAAACATTTATTTAATGGAAGCTTGGCAGTGGCCCAGTAACAACCCAATAATGTCTGGGATGGGCATTCTATGGAGAACAATTGGGTAAGTATAGATGGGTGTTACAGTATAACCATCAGCAGATTGGGATAAATAAATGATTTACTTAAGCAGCCCAGCTAGATAGAAGACTGTCTGTCTACTGCTATGTCAGTACGAGTCATTGTTCTGGGTATGCCTCCTTTGATTAAGACAGGAATGTAAATCTTCACTTATTACATTCTCTCAGTTTTCAGAGAAGTAGTTGTGCTAGTCCATCTCAGACTACTAGCTCAAAGAAAGTGAGGGAGGCAAAATATTGCAGCAGTTGAAGACAAAAAGATTTGTTTCAAAATGGGCTTTTGTGGATTACAATCCACTTCTTCAGACACAAGGAATGCCAATACAGGTCCCCTTTATTTATTCCCATGGTGTTGAGAATCATGGTCACTTGAGGACATGGATAATGGACAAAATCTTTTCTTCTTCTTTGTTGGTGTCGGAAAGGCTGCCATACAATTAATACATTTATCAGATAGTTCAAGTCTTCCATGGTACATATTTAAGGACATAGAGTACACTGACATAGGTGGAGAAGTTGCTTACTCTTCACTACACTCACAAAGGATTGTGTTGCTGCAAACCGCACTCCCATTTTCTTAGTTTCACATGGGTTCTGCCAACTCCACTCCATGGGATGCAGATAATATACAAAGAGACAGATGGTTTTTTAACACAGGAAGGGACTATTATGGGGTTAAGTAGATCTGCTAATTAACAGCATGATAATCCAATTCTCACATTAACAAACCATTGTCACTTTATCTAACTCTCTACCCCCCCTAAGGAGACAAATATAGGGAATATTTGTTGGTACTCCTTGTGAAGAAGTAGACTTGAACTATGAAAGCTCACTCTGAAATGAATCTGTTCATCTTTAAATTGCTGCAATATTTTTCACTTTCTCTTTCCTCCTGCTTTATTTTTGCATAAATTATTGAAAAGGAGAATGAAAAATCTAAAAAGTTTTCTTCCCTCAGGTGAGATTTTGAAAGTTTCAGGGTGCTTCTTCGTTTTTAAGCATTTTTGCACTTTTTTTCAGAAAAAAATGCAAAGGTGTTAGTTGTGTAAACAGTTTGTATTTTACACTATGCACAACTTTTGTTTACACAAAATCTTATATTTTAAAAACAGTTCTACTCATGTTGCTGCTGAGGAAAAAAAAGGCTATTCTATTTGTCCTTGTTTAGGAATGAAAAATCTCACTGCAATTGATAATTTCTTCAGTGGAATGTCTTCTGTTGAGACACCTTTATTTTTTTTTGTAAAGGATGAGACAATTTGTGGAAGTATGCATAAATATTTACAATACTGTGCTATGGTTCAATCACTCAGTGTCACTGGTCCTAGTTTTATCTGACTGGAGGTAACAGTTTTCTGTTGCTGTCCTATTCTTGTCTGGGATTAACAACAAAGTTCTTCTCTTCTTTTCTGTTGTGGCCATGAAGCTTTCCACAACAGGAGACATGTTCACTTCGTAAAGGTTTGGCTAGATGGACAAACTGTGGATGTGGAATGTGTTGGATGGGGCTAAATAGAGTTACTTAAGGTTGGATCAGGTTGCATGGAGATCTGTGGTGTGATTCTTACATCCACATGTAAGAATCATGTGGTTTCAGGTCAGGAAACCACACCACACTGCAAGGGACCCTGTTTAGTATGATCAAGATCGTCTTTCCCTTTAAAATGAAAGATTTCTCAAGATCGTTAAGTGGCTGGCTGGCTCTTTAGAGATGCTTCTTAATTATCATAATGATTTTGCCTCTTAACAATATTGCTTCTTAATGATTTTAAGAAAGGGAAAACATCCACTCAAGTCTCCTTTGGAGAGGAAGAGAGTTAAAACTTTCCATTTCTTTTTAATATTTGCTAACTGGCATGGCATATTAAAAAACCCTTGAAAGCATTGCTGATTTGTTAGTAGCAATTAAAAAGAAATGCAAAATGTTCTCTCCCCTGCCCTTCAAAGGAGAGCTGAACAGAAGTTTTCCATTTTTCAAAATTGTTAAGAGGTAAGATTGTTAAGAGGGTTAAGAGACTTCTCCAAAGAGAGAACTAGTCAGCTGCTTTGGTTTGATCCCTTCAACCACATGCACTGGAATGCAACCAAAACAGAGCGATCCTACCCTCATTTAATATACAGTAGCCCTTTTAGGGAGCCAGAAAGGTGTGGATAAGAACACTTTAGCTGATTTGCACTGGCAATTACATTGTCTGGTTGCCAGCAAAAGGAGTGAACCACCCCGTCCCCAGAGCAGACCACACAGCAGGATAAATGCCCATGTAGTCAGATACTAAATGACAGCTGGTAGGCTCATCTGGGAGTATATAATTCTTACCGCATTGGGTATGTGAGTCTCATGTGCTTCAAATTTCAGTACAGTACAGAAAAAATGGCACCAGAAATGAGTTAATGGAATAATTTCTTGAGTAAGATTCTGGCCAGTTCGGAAGAAACCTATGTTTTATTTTATGGGAGTGATTATTCTTGGAAGTCCTACATTTTTGCACTGTAGCTTCCAGAGCCTCCTGCCAGCATAGCCACAGGATTGAGGGTTCCAGAAGCTATAATCTAAAAAAGCAACCCTTCCAAGATCTTATTGCAGTGGTGCCTCGACTTACGAACTTAATTGGTTCCGGAACTCCGGTCGTAACTTCAAATGGTCGTAAGTCAAAGCACCATTTCCCATAGGAATGCATTGAAATGCAATTAATCTGTTCTGGCCAAAGGAAAAAAATCACCAAAAAAAACACTGCAAGACCCATTGGAAACGCGATTAATCCGTTCTGGCCGAAGGGGGGGGGGGGGGAGAAAAGCAAACAAACCGTGCAAGACCCTTCAGAAATGCAAAAAAAGCAAAGCAGAAAGCAAACAAACTGTGCAAGACCCATCGGAAATGCAAAAAAAAAGCAAAGCAGAAAGCAAACAAACTGTGCAAGACCCATCGGAAATGCAAAAAAAGCAAAGCAGAAAGCAAACAAACCATGCAAGACCCATCGGAAATGCAAAAAAAGCAAAGCAGAAAGCAAACAAACTGTGCAAGACCCTTCAGAAATGCAAAAAAAGCAAAGCAAAAAGCAAACAAACCCCGCAAGACCCATCGGAAATGGGGAAAAAAACACCCCAAAAAGCAAACAAACCCCGCAAGACCCATAGTGAATGGGGAAACCCCCCCAAAGCAAACAAACCCCGCAAGACCCATCGGAAATTGGAAAAACAAACAAACCCAAAAAGCAAACAAACCCCGCAAGACCCATCGGAAATGGGGAAAAAAACCCAAAAAGCAAACAAACCCTGCAAGACCCATCGGAAATGGGGAAAAACAACAACCAAAAAGCAAACAAACCCCGCAGGACCCATCACAGCATAGAAACATAATCCCACCACCCAGCCCAAAACCATGCTGCAAAACCCACCCAGAACAGTTTTTAAAAAGTAGAAAGCAGCACCTTACCTTACCAGGCAGTCCGAAGCCGCCTCCGATCGCACACTCTTTAACTGCTGGGGCGAAAGAGCTACAAAGAAGCAGCCTCTTTGCCACCAATGGTTAGCAATTTGAATTCCCCGCCTTTTCCCCTGCCTTTTTCTGGTTGTAACTCGAAGCTCCGGCCGCAAGTCGAAACAAAATTTTGCGGCCGGAGCTGGTCGTAACTCGAAATGGTTGTATGTTGGGACGTTCGTAAGTCGAGGCACTACTGTATTCTGCTCCAAATAATAAGCAACGTTTACATGTTTTCTGGTAACATTAAAACCAGTTTCTTCAAAATCCATGCCCTTTCTTGTCTATATGATGAGAATTGCAAATGTTTCATATTTTTCAAGTTCAGAATTTTCACATTTATATTTCATCTGTTTAGTCTCAATGTTCTTTTTATTATGTCACAAAGTCTATGTTGATGAGAAGTAAAGATGAAACTAAGCTGAAGTGTAACAATTTCCTCCACAAAACCACATTTTATGTTGCTTACCTTGTTGAGTTTTGATGACGGAAGCTTTTAAAATGTCCAATTGTGTTTGCAAGTCCCTTATTTGTGTTTCAAGACGTTCAAACTCTGAATGAGAAAACAGTTGCGTTATACATCCCTAATGACATTAACTTCCATAAGCATTAAAACAAAAACATCTGTACACACATAAATCTCTACAGAATCTGTAGAGATCCCATGAGGTGCTAGTCCCCCTCTATTCAGCACTGGTTAGGCCTCACCTTGAGTATTGTGTCCATTTCTGGACACCACACTTCAAGAAGGATGCTAACAAATTGGAACAAGTTCAGAGGAGGGCGACAAGGATGATCAGGGGTCTGGAAACCAAGCCTTATGAGGAAAGGCTGAAAGAATTGGGCATGTTTAGCCTTGAGAAAAGAAGGCTGAGGGGTGATATGATAGCACTTTTCAAATATTTGAAAGGCTATCATACAGAGGAGGGGCAAGATCTGTTCTCAATCATCTCAGAGTGCAGGACACGCAACAATGGGCTCAAGTTAAAGGAAGCCAGATTTCGGTTGAATATCAGGAAAAACTTCCTAACTGTTAGAGCAGTACAACAATGGAACCAGATACATCGGGAGTTGGTGAGTGCTCCAACACTGGAGGCATTCAAGAAAAACTTGGATAATCACCTGGCAGATATGCTTTGATTGTATTCCTGCGTTGAGCAGGGAGTTGGACTTGATGGCCTTGTAGGCCCCTTCCAACTTCACTTTTCTATGATTCTATAATTCCAGGATTCTGTAGCTAAGGGAACACACCAATTTTGCTCCTGTTCCAACAACTTCTACCTACAAGGACTGGGCTTGCGTTGCACTTGTAAAATTGCACTTGGGAACTAATTACCAAGCCTTATACAACCCCCCTTAATAAGAATTATATGCTGCCAAGCTGATTCTAAGTTATGGAAATCCACTCCAAGGTTTTCAAGATATAAAGTACTCAGAAGTGGTTTTCCAGACCCTTCTTCTTGTGGCACTCTGGGACTGTACAACTTAACCAAGGCTATACAGTCTGGCTCTTCTCCAGGGGTTCACAGTTGGGAATTGAACCTCTGAGTTTCAGCTCTGCAGCCAGGTGACCAACCCACAGAGCTCTCCAGGTGGCTGAAAACTACATCAGTAGCAGGATTCCAGGCAATCTGTACCAGTTAGCCAGAATCCAAACAACTGAGTATACCTTTGGATTTTCAATTCCCCAAGTCATATTTAGTGCCCATTGATGAAAATCTCACTCTTGAGAAAGGGCTACCAGCAACCTGTGGTTTGAGTAGGGTGATACCAACCAGCACCAACCACTTCAGTATCAGCCTCTCCACCCACCCACACCAGAGGTCTCTCCTGGGAAGTGTCTCTTAGGTTCTGCAGTGGGCTCTTTCCCATCAAGTCTGGCAGATTAAGAGACACTGAAACTGTAACGGGAAGTGGAAATTGGTAGAACTCTTGTGGGTAGGGGGTCTTTGAACAGCAGCCATTCATAATTTTCTTTTAATGTATTGTTTTTAGTTAGAGACTTGTTTTCAAAATGTTATATTTAATGTGGTTATATAGAGCAAAATACTGCTTTCTTCCCATCTATTTTCTCACTGCTGAACTTTGCTAATTTTAAACATCTTTACCAGTGCTTTGATTTGACAATTCTAGTGATTCTTTGCTTTAACCATATAAATATATAAGAAAAAATGCAATGGATAGTAAGTGGCAGCTGGAATTGGGCATGACTTGGGTTCAACTTCCTTTATATCCATGAAGCTCATCAGGGAACATTGTTTTACAGATCACCAACTCACATCCTAGCCTACCTCAAGGAGCTGTTCCAAACATAAGTGAGCAAAATATTACAGAGCACTTGGTATACTGAAAAAAACAACACCCAGAATAAATATGCATATAGTTATCATTTAGATCTTGAAGGTTTGCAGAGCACGAAAAACATGGCAGGTGCTTTTCTTCACCTGTGCTACTTGAATTTTTGTGCAATGCCTAGGAGTGTTAACAGTAATAACATACATACCTGAATTATTAATGTCCTCCTTCACTCCCTGTAGTTCTTGAACTGCTGGTAATCCTATAATGGTAGTGCATATTAGTGAACAGACATGGCAAAGAAGCAAAGTGTCTTCATACTCCAGCTGCCACTTGAGGTGTCTTACTCAATATAATACTTCAAACTCTTTCATGAAATGACTGTTCTCGTCATCATTGACTTTTTCTGGGAATTGTAGCCAAGAGATCTTTGGCACCTTGTCCAACGAGTTTGTCTGCACTTTCAACTCTACTAGGTGAGACCGGATGCCATGCTTTCCTTTGTCTATAGTCTGTTACCACTTCTTTTAAAAAGAAATCTAATGTCTTGCCTATGTAAGAAGCCAGGGTCATACACTTCTTGGAAAGGTGGCTTTCTTTATTTTATTTTATTTTATTTTACTTATAGGCCGCCTTTCCCCCGATAAGGAGACCTAAGGTGGTTCACAATATTAAAAAGAATAGAACTAAAAACATACTAAGTTAAATATTTAAAAAAACCCAATTAAGCTGTGTGCTAATTAAAATACAATTAAACCATTAAAAGCAAGAAAACACTAAAAACTATCTTTACCCTAAGAAGGCATTCAGAGATTCAATCATGATTGTTAAAAGCCTGCGTGAAAAGATGGGTCTTCAGCTGTTGGCAGAAAGATAGGAGGGAAGGGGCCAGCAAGCAGGTGGGTGAAGTCAGTCTAAGTGAGAGAGTTAAATCAAAGATACTTTCTAATAAAAATAATTCATTAAAGTACCAATCAAAGAGAAGTACATAAAAAGTTGCTATTAAATTAAAATGTGACCTCCAGTGTGTAGGCAATGCTCCTATCAACTTCCACACCTCCTTCCATGCCAGACCCAGGAAGTCATGCCCTCTACTCCTTGCCCACATTTTACCATTCCATGAATTCACCCTCCTCAGCCAGCATCAGGCATTAGAAAAATAAAAGAATATAGAAAATGATGGAGAGAAACAATAGTCCCTAGCACTACTTTGACCTTGCCAACCAAATCTCACAAAAGAGAGTCGGTCATTCATCCGACATTCACACATACATACAAACTCAGTCTTAAGTGTAATCAAGACACAGCATAGCTATCTTTTTAAAAAAAGGTGTGTGTGTGTGTGTGTGTGTGGGGATTCAAGAACTCATCCAGTCTATGAATCAATGCAGCACCCTCCCTTTGTCATTCCCAGATGCAGAATGCCTGCTTTACTGGGTCGGAGTATTCCCCAGGGGCACAGTAATTAGATTGGCCAGGAGATATTTCCACTTTCTTGGAGGTTTCAGTTTTCAATCACTTTCTGCTTTGGAGCTTCCTCCTTTTGCTATAGCAAGTGGCATCAAAGTCCCCCTCCCCCCCACAACAAAGTTTGAGACTTCTAATCCACCAAACGTTTGAGCAAACTTTAGTGATTTGTAGGGGCAAACCATGGCAACTGGAAGCTTCTTGAACCACCCTGCATCTGAACAGGAATGCAGAAGTATCCCTGATCAGCCCCATTTGGACCCTTTTTTCTGAAGTTGATGCACATCCCCTATATCAAACCATTCAATCCTGTGTGCTCCATATTTGTGAAACCCTTTGTTCAGATCAGGGGTGGGCATCCCGTGGCTCCAGGTTTGACATTTTAGGGCAACCACTTCCATCAGACCTAACTAGCAGGGCCAATGGTGAGAGATTAGGAAAACTGCAGTCTAACAACAGCTGGTTGGCCACAAGTTGCCCATTCTAGCCCTAAATGGTCCCAATGTTCTCATAGATTATCGATCCATAAGGAAGTTACATTCTGTTGGCTCTAAAACCTGCTGCCAAAATAGAGTGGCCCAAGCTATTTCAGGCACTGGCCATCTCTGTTATAGTGCATAGAGCACCCTCTCCTGAAAATTTTGATACCTTGATCTCTTTCTTCTGTCTCAGGAGGTGCACATATAACGAGGGTACACGCATTTGGAAACCATCCTCGTAGGACACGTCTTGTAGCCAAAGTGGTGGTTCTCTGCATAGATACATCCAGGAACAATTGTGAAAGTACTAGAAGTATGAGCATTATTTGAGTCTGGAGAAAAGATAAGAGCACAAACAAACTTCAGCTAGGCAGGTTGTCAGACTATGGAGATTTCTCCTGCACATATGTTGCTTGTCAAAAAATCCCACTTATATCCCATCTTTTTTGGCAAATCCTGACTTTATGAACAGAAATAGTGGGATTATGACATAGACCCAGAACAGACATGAATATTAGGATATCAGGATAGTGGTTTAAGTCATCTAGAAAGAGAAGTGGCAGCAAGCATGCCTAGATCACATTTGTCAGTTTCACTTTTCTTCATGTCAGAATTTTTCAAATCTCAAATTCTTTCTGTTGATCTTTATAAGACATTTATAAGGAAATTTCAAAGTACAGGAAAGAAATAAACTTAAACCAAAAAAAGTTGTCACTCATGCCTGGCATGTATTGTTGCTTTAATCAGTGGTGATGGCAATATTTTGTGTTTTAAATTGTTCTTCAGTGGTTTGCACTAAGCTATAGTTTCGAATACAGCCTGCATAAGAGTGAACACAAGGAGAAGAGATGAACATGCTATCCAGCAAGAAACTAAGATTATGTAGCATAAGAAATGCATTTAATTCTTTTCCCTGTGAGGTCTTAGAGTGCATAGGTACACTTCCTGCAACATGAGTGAATGGGGGATATTGATTCCCATAGCAAAATGTACATATTCTATACCTCTTGCAAACAATCAATTGATCAGGGAAATGCCACCACTATCCCAGGGCTGACTTGCAATCCTATGAAGTTTTACAGGAATGTAATACCCACTGAATACAGTTAGACCTACTAAATATGCATGACAGTATACACAGGATTATGCAGTAGGAGAGTGATGAAAGAGCACATAAAAACAAGAAATCCCCACTCATGTTTCCATAGTACACAGAATTGCCTTCCGTCTTCTTTTCACATCGATCTTGATGACAGGCATTCTGATTACTCAAAAAAGCTACTCTTGATTTGAAAGAATTTTGGTTCCATAGAAATCACAATCATTCCACATATCATATTCATTCATTCATCCATTTTATTCCTCTTTATTTCTTTCTCCAAATAAAGAAATATATAGATTATTTATACCTGTTAAGATTATTCCCAAATGTCCAAATGTCTGTTCAATTGCTTCGTGGTTTCCACTGTTTCACAAGTCTTTTTTAAAAAAATCATTCAGGTCTCCATATATAGACTGGATTATGTGACAGGATTTTATAGCTCTTTACTGACAATAAATATTGTGGGTCATGATCATGAAGCTATCTTCCTATGAGCAAATCTGTTGCTTTCCAGTAAGGTTGCCCAACGAGGTTCTGGTGTCCGGGTTCCTGCCTTATTCATAGTTGATAAAATAACAATGTGTGTTCAAAACACAAAGAAACTATTGTCCAGTAGTGGAAAAATTGCTCTATAAGCAAAGAGCAATCAACCTTTTCATTTCCTAGTGAAAGCAAACAGTTCATTACCTATTATTAACTCTTTGTAGAAACAGTTTCTCTGTACTTTTTGGATTGAGTAGGAACTCACAGAGGATTGACATGCAGCATTTCCTACTGCATAGAGCAAGTCTGCAATGATATTGTGATGTTCTAGTACAGCGATGGCGAACCTATGGCACACGTGCCACAGTGGGCACACAGTGCCCTCTCTGTGGGCACATGAGCCATAAGTCGCCATTGAGAAATACTTACCCATCCTCCAGTCCCAGATTTTGGCACTCTCCTCTGCTGGTGCAGTGGTCCAGTGGAGGGGTGCAATGACAGCCATTACCAGTCTAGCTCGACGGGGGATTGGAGGACCAGGAAGAATTTCTCTGTTAATACTGCCCCTCGAAAAAAACCAAGCATTTAAACTGCAGGGGCAGGGTTTTTTTTCTAAACCAAAACCTAAGCATTCAGGTTTAATTGCAGTGATGGCACTTTGAAATAAATAAGTTGGTTTCGTGTTGCAGTTTGGGCACTCGGGCTCGAAAAGATTCGCCATCACTGTTCTAGTATAATGTGCAGTTTGGCTGTACATGTCCTGGATTTGATGGAAGATTTCAGGAAAGTTCAACAGAAGGTTCAATGTGTACATCTGTAAAAGTCTGTTTTCAGTTTTGAATTCTAGCAGAGCTGAGCACTTCATAGTTCTATTCTATGTTTGTTTACTTGGACGAAACTCCTACTGAGTTTAATGGGCCTTGTTCCTTTGTATGGTTGGGATCACAGCCTTACAGTGCAGTTTCACACACATCCCCTCAGAAGTCAATCACTTTATCTTACTTCAGGGAAGACTGTGTGGTGTAGTGGAGAAAGTGTCCGACTAATGCTCAGGAAACCTAGATTCAAACCCCTCCTCGGCCATGGAAACTCACTGGGAGTGGCTCTACTGGAGCATCTCACATGCCTCAAAAAACGTATTAGGGTTGCCATAGGCTGGATGTAACTTGATGGCAAATAACAACAATATGCAACTAAGTATTTCAGAAACCGGTTCATATGTTATGTTACTGATGGTGTAACCTTGAAATAAAAATGTATGCACTATGTATTGTCAAATCACATGTCCATGACTTTAGCGATACAGAGGATTAGTTGAATATAAGATATGTAGTCCTCCAAGGGAGATGGGGGTGGTGGCTTTCTACAACATCAGAGTCTGGGGTAGGAATATTAGGCAGTGAATCCAGTTTGGTTTCGACATCGGATTTGTCCGTATCGGTATCAAAACAGATTAGAGGTTGCTCCAGGAATGGAGAAAGGATCCTCAGGGCCGATACCAATGCATGATCTAAAGATTTCTCAGAAGATAGAGGGTGACATTTATCTCTCTCTTTGTCCGATCTCTGCAGAGTTGATCGACAAGTAAGGCCTGACAGGAGTCAGTTTGGTGAGCCTCACCTAAACAGAGGAGGCACTGAGAATGCCCATCAAATAAAGTGATTTTGTTCAGGCAAGACTCGCACTGATTGAAAGGGCCTGTAGAGGCCATAAAAGAGCTGAGGGTCTAGGCGGGAAAAAGAGCAGGAAAAGAGAGTTGTCTCTCTCTGCCTCTTTCTCTCTTCTCCAACCCCCCCCCCTTTTTTACTCACAAAATGAAGGAAAAATGAAGGGAAAAATGGAGGAAAGTTCTGAGGGATTTTAACTATCTTTATTTCTTTCAGAAACAATCAGAGCTCTGTAACCGAGATACTGCTGCAGTGGTGACAAAAAGGGAACTGAGGCACGCTGTGCTCTAGGCGGGGCCAAGCCCGATGGGAGGGAGGTCCTAATAGACAAGTGTAAAAGCTCTAGAAGTTTCTAAGGTTCTCTGCACAGGTGATTGTAATATGGTTTTCAAGGTATATGCATCTTTTTTCTACACTAACCCTTAACTCTTGGCACTTTTGCAAACTGGAAGATGTTAACGTTTTTATCATAGAAAGTCAACAATTGTTGTACCTTCCCTTTCTGACCTCCTCTAAAATATTTGAACATTCACTGTAAAGTAAGACTGTAATCCTTTCTCTTGATTATATTTACTCAAAGTGTTAGCAATTATTGCCTGTGTAATTTCCCTTTGCTTCCTTTAAAAGTTGTCCGCGCTCACAGTAGAACACGGAAATCCACATGAGGAAACAGTTGCTGACTGCTGTTAATTGTTCCCAAGCATTCAATATTACTGTTTATTAGGACCATTTATATCCCTATTGTACATACAAGAGCCCTGTGAGGTAAGTTAGACTGGGAGGCAGTGACTGGCCCAGGTTACCCACTGCATTTCCTAGCACAATGGATGCTATAACCTGCATCTCCCAATTTCTGCTCCAACAGTCTTAACTATTACACTGTCTTGGTTCTTAAGACACAGTCTTTTCCAACTCCGATTGAAAACAAACATGCCTCTTGTCTTTGGCAGTGCACATACAGATTGATCTTGGAACTATATTTAACTTTACACCAACATATTAAATGCACTCACTTAAAATTAAAATTACTTCATATATTATGTTACTGATGGTGGAACCTTGGGACAAAAAATGTGTGTGCTATGTGCTGTTAAGTCACGCCTCACTGTTAAAGGTTTTCAAGGTGCATGAGGTATTTAAGAAGTGGTTTTACCATGGCCAACCTCCTGTGAATGCTCACAGCCAAACATGGTTTTGAACCCAGGTCCTAGAGGTCCTATATTCACTGGCTCCTATGTTCCAGAAAAAAAAAATATTTTCTTTGTGGTCTTTCTGAACCCACACCACTGGCCTCTCCTGTACCTGTGCAGAATGTTTGGGAAACCTCTACAGCTGAGTCTACTGGGCATGCCACTTGATTGGAATTGCATCAGACTTGGTATGGAGGTCAACCACATGGTTTCTGATCACATACAGTGTAGGTAAAAGCACATGGAGGTTTTGGGGAGGGGGGCAAGGGAAAGGCATTTCAGGCACCAAGGTTGTATCTAATAGGATTTCTGACCCACTTACTTCCAAATAGCTCCAGAGACTAGGGATGTACAAGAATGCAAAATCAGATGTCCCAGTTTCAGAATTTAGGAACTGCGTAAGGTACAAGTTTTCTGTTAAAGTTCACTACCTTGGAAACTTAGACATCTACTTAAGAATTCACAAAATTAACATTATGGTCTAAATTCAGTCGTTAGTGCCAGCTAACGACTGGTTAGGGAGCAGCCCGGGTAGGTGGGGCTTGTCAGCCTTGGAAGGCAGCCCATCTAGGAGAAGGAAAACTCCGATTTCAAACCTCCACTGCCTTGTGGCTATATCCACTGATGGAAAAGGCTTCAGGAGTTAACCTAGAGGCAAAATCCGGAGCCGGAGTCCCGGAGGCAGTTTGTGCCATTCTGGCAACTCCTGCGACGTCGCTGGAACCAGTTGTATTGGCTCTTGCCTTTCCATTGGACTATTTCAGTGACGTGGAGAGGGGGGATTTGCTGCTTGGGTAACAGCCTATCCTCCATATTATTTTACCCAGGCTTCGTGCTCTGGAGAGGACACTCCAGCTTTGCATACAGCGTCGGAATAACACGGGAAGTAGCAGTTACCGGTTATAAGTCTTTGCTCGATTGGTGTAGAGCATGACTCCAGGGGCTACTTCCGATGGTGGGAGAGGTCATTGCACCTCACTAGGTAGCTACCGCCCGCCTTAAGCTGGGCAGTCCCCAGCCAGTAAGGTGCTGCCTCGCCATGGTCTGTTAACCTCACGGGGTGCGTGGGGTTTAGGGTGAAAGCCGACAAGCAGATCGATAACCCTGCACCATGCAATAATCATAAGAAAACTTCTGCCCTAAAGTTGGGCACCTGGAATGTTCGGACAATGACCCCTGGCTTTTCTGACGACCTGCAGGAAATAGACAACGTGCGCAAGACAGCTGTCATCAAAATGGAACTGAGTAGACTGCAGATGGACACTGTTGCCCTGCAAGAGACGAGATTGCCAGACTCGGGATCTGTCAAAGAAAAAAAATTCTCATTCTTCTGGCAGGGAAAACCATTGAATGAGACCAGGGAATATGGTGTTGGCTTTGCGGTCAGAAATACTCTGCTGAGATCCATTGTTCCACCTACTGTGGGGAGTGAAAGAATCCTTTCTCTGCAGCTCCACTCATCAGCGGGACCAGTCACCCTCATTAGTGCATATGCACCAACACTGTCATCTACAACAGAAGTCAAAGACAAATTCTACAATGATCTGGCAGCTACTATCAGAAACCCCCCCGAGAGAGAGCCGCTGTTTATTCTCGGAGACTTTAACGCTAGAGTTGGTGCTGATCGCAATTCTTGGCCCACTTGTCTAGGCTGTTTTGGCATTGGGAAGATGAACAAAAATGGCCAACACTTGCTGGAGTTTTGCTGTTACTATGGTCTTTGTGTCAGCAACACCTTCTTTAATACGAAGCTTCAACACAGAGTTTCCTGGAGGCATCCAAGATTGAAGCATTGGCATCAGCTTGATTTGATCCTCACTAGATGCTCTAGCCTTCCTAGTATTACGATCACACGCAGTTATCAGAGTGCTGATTGTGATAATGATCACTCCCTGGTGTGTAGTAGAATAAAACTGCGAACAAAGAGCTTGTATCACACGAAAAAGGAAGGAAGACCACGTATTGACATCAGCAAGACTCGCAATCAAAGAAAAGTGGAGGAATTTGCCCAAGCGCTTGAGGAAACCCTTCCAGGCCTAGCTGATGCAAATGCACCTGAACGATGGGAACATTTCAAGAACGCTATTTATAACACCGCCTTGTCCACATTTGGCAAGAAGACCAAAAAGACAGCAGACTGGTCTGAAGCCCATTCGGAGGAGTTGATGCCAGCCACCGAGGACAAGAGGAGAGCTCTAGCAGCATACAAAGACTGTCCTAGTGAGTACAACTTGCAGGCTCTTCGACTTGCTCGTAGCAAAGTCCAACAGGCTGCCAGGAGATGTTCTAATGATTATTGGCTTCAGCTCTGCTCTCAGATACAGATAGCAGCGGACACAGGTAACATCAAGCGAATGTATGATGGTATCAAGAAGGCTTTAGGTCCAATACAAAAGAAATCTGCTCCTTTGAAGTCTGCTACAGGCGTGATCATCCAGGACCGGGCACAGCAGATGGAACGCTGGGTGCAGCACGACTCTGAACTATATTCCAGAGAGAATGTAGTAACCGAAGAGGCATTAAATAACATTGAGTGCCTGCCTGTCTTGGAAGAATTAGACAGCGAACCAACTTTAGCAGAAATAAAAGTGGCCTTGGATTCCCTCGCCTCCCACAAGGCACCTGGAAAGGATAACATCCCTGCTGAAGTGCTGAAGTGCTGTAAAGAGACCATCAGCACCGAGCTGTATGAAATCTTTTGTCTTTGCTGGAGGGAAGGTGGAGTACCACAGGACATGAAGGATGCAAACAACATCACATTGTATAAGAACAAAGGAGACAGGGGTGACTGCAATAACTGCCATGGCATCTCTCTTCTCAGCGTTGTAGGGAAGCTGCTTGCCCATGTTGTGCTGAAGAGACTCCAGGTGCTTGCAGACAGTCTATCCAGAATCACAGTGTGGGTTTCAAGCTAATAGATCCACCACTGACATGTTATTTTCCCTCAGACAGTTGCAGGAGAAATGTAGGGAACAACAACAGCCACTCTTTGTGGCCTTCATAGAT
Source organism: Intellagama lesueurii (assembly GCA_037013535.1). Taxonomy (NCBI): domain Eukaryota; kingdom Metazoa; phylum Chordata; class Lepidosauria; order Squamata; family Agamidae; genus Intellagama; species Intellagama lesueurii. The sequence goes on along the minus strand of JBAJHW010000003.1, from coordinate 161,438,018 downwards.
CTTACAAAGGCCTTTGATTTGGTTAGCAGGGACAGCCTTTTTAAAATACTTCCCAAGATTAGATGTCCACCTCGACTCCTTAACATCATCAGGTCCTTTCATGAGGAAATGAAGGGCACTGTAGTTTTTGATGGCTCAACATCAGATCCCTTTGACATCCGAAGCGGAGTGAAACAGGGCTGTGTTCTCGCACCGACCCTGTTTGGGATCTTTTTTGCTGTCATGCTGAAGCACGCCTTTGGAACTGCAACAAAAGGTGTCTATCTCCAGACTAGATCAGATGGAAAGCTCTTTAATCTCTCTAGATTGAGAGCGAAGACCAAAGTCCAGCTGAAATGCATGCGGGACTTCCTCTTCGCCGATGATGCAGCTGTTGTTGCCCATTCTGCTGAAGACCTCCAACAACTCATGAATCGTTTTAGCAAGGCCTACCAAGACTTTGGATTAACAATCAGCCTGAAGAAAACGCAAGGCCAGGGCGTGGACTCACTTCCCTCTATTACCATTTCCACAGAAGAATTGGAGGTTGTTCATGACTTTTTGTACCTTGGCTCAACGATCTCTGACACTCTCTCCCTAGATGTCGAGCTGGATAAACACATTGGCAAAGCAGCTACCATGTTCTCTAGACTCACAAAAAGAGTATGGCTTAATAAGAAGCTGATGGCATATACCAAGATCCAGGTCTATAGAGCCTGTATCCTGAGTACACTCCTGTACTGAAGTGAGTCCTGGACCCTTTGTGCACGGCAGGAGAGGAAGCTGAACACGTTCCATATGAGTTGTCTCCGACACATTTTTGGTATCACCTGGCAGGACAAAGTTCCAAATAGAGTAGTCCTAGAAAGGGCTGGAATATTTAGCATGTATACATTACTGAAACAGCGACGTCTACATTGGCTTGGGCATGTCATGAGAATGGCTGATGGTTGGATTCCAAAAGATCTCCTGTATGGAGAATTAGTTCAGGGAAATCGCCCCAGAGGGAGACCACAGCTGCGATACAAGGATATCTGCAAGCGGGATCTGAAGGCCTTAGGAATGGACCTCAACAGATGGGAAACCTTGACATCTGAGCGTTCAACCTGGAGGCAGGCAGTGCATCATGGCCTCTCGGATTTTGAAGAGACACTTGTCCAGCAGGTTGAGGCAAAGAGGCAGTCCCAAAACCAGCAAAATCAGGGAGCTGGACAGGGGACAGATTGTATTTGTCTTCAGTGTGGAAGGAATTGTCGCTCTTGAATTGGCCTTCTCAGGCACACTAGATGCTGTTCCAAGTCCTCTGTTCAGAGCACGTTACCATAGTCTCTTGAGACTGAAGGATGCCTAATCTAAATCTAAGTGCCAGCTACAGTAGACCTACTGAATGAATGGTGAGCCAATATTTCTGAATCCCATTGATTCAGTGGCACTATTCTAGATGAGATTACCAACTGAATTCAGCCACAGCTTCTTCCTGGATTGTGTTTGCACTCATATATTTGGAATATACTTATAAAAAGAAAATTGAAGGACTAAATGCAGCAAACTAAAACAGGATTAAACATTGACATGTGGTGAGTACATTTCCGGGTGTGCCATAAGCTAAGTAAATATTATACAATGAAATGATTAAAGGTGGATATGTGGTTTGTTCTGTCAGGAAGAATTTATTACAATGGACCAAAATCATCAAATGCATACATGGCAGAACTGCAAAATGCTGAATAGAAAACTATCCTAATAGGGAATTGGTTATAGTTTGAGTAAAGGCTGTAAATGTTATGTTCTGGCTGAAATGGAACTTCATATAGAAAACCAAATTGCTGTGGTTCAGCAATCAAGATGTTGAACCAAGTTCTAGGTTTCTGCTGGCATTTTTTAAAAATTAAAACCTTAACAATGATTTGTTGGGGCATTGTTTGTTCTTCTCTACTATTGGTTTTCACAGAAGAAGTGCCCTTGAACCTGGAATTTGCAGTCCTCACTACTGGAAATAGCCACTGACAAGAAAACTGGTAGATTAGGGATGACTGAAGACAAGCCCCATAAGATCAGCCAGTTTTCTCCCTGTTATAGATTAACATAGAACCATAGACTCATAGAATCATAAAGTTGGAAGGGGCCTATAAGGCCATCAAGTCCAACCCCCTGCTCAATGCAGGAATATAAATCAAATTTTCTCATTCATGTTCTCCTGAATTAATAGTTTAACTCATCTCTTTAGAGGTCTGCTTGATTGATGAACTATGTAAATGTTAGTGACTAGAGATGGGCACAACTCACTTTCTGCTGTGTTGTTACAAGTCATCAGTGCGGTACCACAGGTGCTGTGTGTTCCTTTCCTCCACCCCCATCCCCACCTGGCTCCCCCACTCACCAGCCGGTGCATGTGGTTCATCTCCTGCTCTTCACACGACCATCCAGTTGCAGCAGGAGCATGGACTTCCCTTCTCCGTCTCCTCCAGTAACTGCCCACTCAGATGATGAGGCGGGGCAGAGATTCCTGCAGCACTGCTCCTTCTGCAACTGAATATTCATGTGAAGAGCAGGAGATGAGCAGTGCAGGCTGGCTGGTGAGTGGGGAAATTGGCTGGGATGGGGTGGGGGAAGGCAATGACTTACGATGCTGCTTCACAAAGCAAGTCATGCCCATCTCTAGTGACATCCTATTTTATCCTAATGGCCAATCCTAAAAATGTTTTCAAAGAAATAAGACCCACTGAGTTTGATGAGACAAATCATGATCTATGCACAAGATTTCAGAGAAGGGATTATTACATTCTTTACTCTGGAAAAAAATGTAATCAAGAAGTGAGAATGAGCCAGAGCCCAGGGACCAAGAGGAGGGTCTCCTCTGCTGATCTTAATCACCAAGAAGGCGCATATAGGGAGATACGGTCCTTCAGGTAGCCTGGATCCGAGCTGTATAGGGCTTTATAGGTAATGACCAGCACTTGGAATTGCGCCCGGAAATGGACTGGTAGGCAGTGCAGTTCTTTTAACAGGTGCGTTATATGCTCCCTGTAGCTAGCCCCAGTCAGTAGTCTGGCTGCAGAATTTTGCACCAGCTGAAGTTTCCAAAGCATCTTCAAAGGCAGCCCCACATAGAGCACGTTACAGTAATCCAAATGGGATGTAACTAAGGCATGTGTCACTGTAGCCAGATCCGACATCTCAAGGAACGGGCGCAGCTGGCGCACCAGCTTTAAATGTGCAAATGCACTCCTGGCCACTGTGGAGACCTGGGTATCCAAGTTTAGGGATGAATCCAGGAGTACACCCAAGCTGTGGACCTGAGTTTTCAGGGGAAGTGTAACCCCATCCAGCACCGGTAGTATCCCTATTCCCTTATCTGCCTTCCGAATAACCAGGAGCATCTCTGTCTTGTCTGGATTAAGTTTCAGTTTGTTTGTCCTCATCCAGCCCATTACTGATGCCAAGCACTGGTTTAGAGTCAAGACAGCTTCCCTGGAATTAGGTGGAAAGGAGAGATAGAATTGGGTGTCATCCACATACTGGTGACACCAAACTTCAAAACTCTGAACAACCTCTTCCAGCAGTTTCATGTAGATGTTAAAAAGCATGGGTGACAAAGCAGAACCCTAAGGAACGCCACAGGCCAGTGGCCAGGGCGTTGAGCAGGAGTCACCCAGCACCACCTTCTGAGTTCTCCCCTCCAGAAAGGACTGGAGCCACTGTAAAACAGTGCCTCCGAGTCCCATCCCAGAGAGACAGCCCAGAAGGATACCATGGTCAATGGTATCGAAAGCTGCTGAGAGGTCCAGCAGAACCAACAGGGACACACTCTGCCTGTCCATTTCCCGGCGTAGGTCATCCACCAAGGCGACCAAAGCTGTCTCTGTCCCATAGCCAGGCCTGAAACCAGATTGAAATGGATCTAGATAATCTGCTTCCTCCAGGAATCCCTGGAGCTGAGAAACGACCACACGCTCCAGTACCTTGCCCAGGAATGGGATGTTTGAGACTGGCCGGTAATTATCCAATACATTGGGATCCAGGGAGGGCTTCTTCAGTAGCAGTCTTATTACTGCCTCTTTTAAGCAAGCAGGGATCCTACCCTGCTGCAAGGAGGCATTTACCACTCCCCATATCCAATCGGCCATTCCTCCTCTGGCTGCTTTTATGAGCCAGGAAGGGCAAGGGTCCAGCACACATGTGGTGGCATTCACCTCTTCAAGAATCATGTCCACATCATCAGGCTGCACCAACTGAAAAGTATCCATTAAAACAGGACAAGCCGGGGCCAAAGTTACATCCACTGGGTCTGTATCAATTACAGCATCCAAGTCAGAGCAGATCCGAGTGACTGTATCTGCAAAGTGTCGTGCAAGTTCCTCACAGCGTGTTGTGGAGTGCTCAATATTTTGTTCGTTTGGTGGGGCATGTACTAAGCCCCTGACCACTCGAAACAACTCTGCTGGACGACTTTGTGCAGATGCAATGGCAGCAGCAAAGAACCTTTTCTTTGCTGCAGCCACTGCCACGGAATAGGCCTTCAAATGGGCTCTAGCCTGTGTTCGGTCGGATTCACTCTGAGTTTTCCGCCATCGTCACTTTAGTCTCTGTCCCACTCGTTTAATCTCTGCCAGCTCCCTGGTGAACCGGGGTCTTGCCTGGCTCTACTTCGTGGGAGAGGACACTTCGGAGTGATTGTGTCCACCGCCCTGGCCATTTCCCCATTCCAGAGATCATCCAGAGCTTCGACAGGATCACCTGCCAAGGCAACAGAAAACTCCCCAGGAGCCGTCAGAAAACGACTTGGATCCATCAGTCTCCTGGGGCAGACCATCTTAATAGGTCCTCCACCCCCGCAGAGATTAAGAGTTCCAGTAAGTCTAAACCTCACCAGGTAGTGATCTGTCCATGACAACAGAACTACAAAGAGCTCCTCCACACCCAGATCACCATAATCCTGCCCAGCATGAAAAACAAGGTCCAGAGTGTGCCCTGCTATATGTGTGGGGCCAGAAACCACTTGGGACAGACCCATGGTTGTCATGGAGGACATGAAGTCCTGAGATGCTCCTAATAAGTTGGTCTCAACGTGGACATTGAAGTCCCCCAGTACTATCAGCCTAGAGGACTCCAACTTCACCTCCGATACCAACTCAGTCAGCTCAGGAAGGGAGACTGTTGAGCAGCGGGGTGGACAGTACACCAACAGAATCCCTATTCTGTCCCGAGCGCCCACCTTTAAGTATACACACTCAAACCCAGAAAACTGTGGAACAAGGCACCTGGTGAGGGGGATGGAATCACTATAGACTACTGCCACTCCACCTCCCCCCCCCCCAGGTCTTGTTTGTTGCTGCTGCACAGAGAACCCAGGTGGGCAAAGCTGGGAGAGACTAAGTCCCCCAGCTTCATCCATTTGAAGCTTAGCTTTCAAGTGGAGCCTGTAGAATTCAACTGATTATCTTGGGCTGGAGAACATCATAGATTCTTTTTCCATAAGGAAAAGAAACTTTATGTGACATTGGAGAAGGAGGCTCGACCACGGAAGTTCAGCTGTTATTTTCTTGCCTCTCATTTTGAGGGTGGCCACACGTAAGAGTGGGCTCCTACACCTGCAAGAGACATGTAGGAATAAGAAGTCCACAGGCTACAGCCCCTCCTCCTTCACAACTATTAGAAGTGCAGGATACCTTTTCCATACAGCCACTTTTCTCATCAGTGTCAATGGCATCTGCAAGAGTGTTATATAGTTTTATTTTTTGCTGTTAAATCTCTTCAAAAGCTTCTTTAGAATTTAAAAAATGCTCCCCACCCCCCAAGTCATAGCAAGACTAGTTTCTAGGAATGATTGTGTGATATATAAAAAAGCAGTGCTAACAAAGAAGGTCAGGAAGATCTCCAGACTGTGAACAGGCAATTAAGTGTTACTAAATCGTGGGAGTATAAACTGATTCAATAGCTATCAAAGGCGACTTCATATCATTAACTTCATATCATGAACTAGGTGTTGCTTTATTGTTGTACCAAAAACAGGTCTTTAATATTTACAAGAACAGGCATTACAGTGGTGCCTCGACTTATGAACGTCCTGACTCATGACCATTTCGAGTTGCGACCAGCTCCGGCTGCAAAATTTTGCTTCGACTTGCGGCCTGAGCTTCGAGTTGCGACAGGAAAAAGGCAGGGAAAAAAGTCAGGGGAATTCAAATTTGCGAACTGTTGGAAGGCGAAGAGGCTGCTTCTTTGTAGCTCTTTCGCCCCAACGGTTAGAGTGAGTGCGTCAGAGGAGGCTTCGGCTGCCTGGAGCTGCTTTCTGCTCCTGAGTAAGTACATTTACTTTGTTTTGCAGGGTGGGTTTGGGTTTGGGGGGGGGGGGTTATGTTTCTGTGCTGTGATGTTTTTTGTGTTTTGGTGTGGTTTTTTCCCCAGCCCCATTGCGTTCGGGCTGGCTGTGCGTGTGTGTGGGTGTTTTTGTGTTTTTTCCCTCCGTCCCATAGCGTTCTGCTGGGGCTGGCTGTGTGTGTGTGTGTGTGGTTTTGTGTCCCCCCCCCCGCCCCATAGCGTTCCACTGGGGCTGGCTGTGTGTGTGTGGGGTTTGTGTTTTTTTCCCCCAGCCCCATGGCGTTCCACTGGGGCTGGCTGCGGGGGAGGTTGAGTGTTTTTTCCCAGCGTTCTGCTGGGGCTGGCTGTGTTTTTTGTTTTGTTTTGGTGTGTTTGTTTTTCGGCCCCAGCCGAAAATGGGGCTTGCAGTGTTTTATTTTTATTTAATTTTTTATTTGTTTTTTTTTTCCAGCCGGAACGGATTAATGGGGTTTCAATGTATTCCTATGGGAAATGGTGCTTCGATTTACGACCATTTCAAGATACGCCCATCTTCTGGAACGGATTATGGTCATAAGTCGAGGCACCACTGTATGTGTTTATAGCATTGGTGGTTTAATACATTCTTCAAAATGCAGCATATTGATAACACCATGATTTCAGTAGTAATATTGCAGACAAACACACACAAACATGTGTGTGTGTGTTTGTGAATATACTTACTGATATTGCAAACACCTCTTGAAGTGAACCATGTGGAATTAAATTCTGTGACTTTGGTCCAGCACATGATCAGATCTTTGCACTCTGTTCAGTCACCAGACACTGAAAAATGCTATTCCTCAGATCTCAGTGTAGAAGGGATCCTTCTCACAAAACTACATTGTGTATTCAAAGTTGATCTTTGAGCTTAAGAAAGTTCATAGATCAACTACCTAAGAAAGACAATTGGACAAAAATTAAGTCAAATTAAAATTCACAAACTATTAGCTGAGGCTTATTACAAATATTATCATTCCATTTGCCATCTGAATAAATCTCTATGCAGTCTTCATGAACCCCATTAGGTTCACCTTTTGCCCAGTTTGAGTATTCCATTTGGTCACCATTTAGGTGCTTAAAAACTCCTTCAGTTTCTTGGTCATTCATGCCAAAAAACACACGTTTTCCATAGTTTCCAGCAAGTTGCAGTACAGCATTGTTCTCCTCTTCATTTCTTGGGGAAGCCATCTGGCCACCAAACTGGTAACACATTTCTTTTGAAGTCTCAAAATCACCTTCAGCTCCATTGGATACATATATTTTTGCTCCAGCTCTTGTAATGTTTGGGAAAATATAACGTAGGATGCCTGGCAAACAATACAAGATGAGTTAATTATTTGAAACTTAGTTTTGTCATAAAAACCCAAGATGAGGACCTGGATCTGATCCAGGCATTAATTTATAAGCTCATAGGATTACTTTAGTCACAGGAGCACCATGTGATATCAAAGAAGTTTACTAGAGAAGGGCACTTACTGTGGTTTGGATGATTGGAGTGGTTCTCTGGATTGGGCCCACAGGTGTTGTGCAGGCACCCTGGATTCTGCATCCCGCTGGCACCTACTCAGAGGAGGAGGAAGGGGAGGGAAGCCCATGGCACTGCTTCAGATGGGGAGCCCACAAGAGGAGGCATGGTGTGGAATCCAGGGTGCCTGCACAAGACCTGTAAGCCTGACCCAGTAAACTGCACTAAACCACTGAACCATGGTAAGTGCCCATCTTTAAAGGTTATTAATGGAAGCAATGGAGGCTGAGGGATCTAACATAAACTCAGCTGCAAATCTGCTCTGGGTTTTGGTCAGAACTTCCCAGGAGCTGTCCAAAATGCTGAACCTATTTGATTGGGAAAGGATTCACCTTTGATGTTAAGTTTGGACTGATCTCAGAGCACGTTCACTGTTGCACTGGAGCTATAACTTTCCACTGAATGGAAGTTGGTTCACTTGTTCTCAAAGATGTGCATCTCTATCTTACCTTGCTGGGTTTTCTTTGCAGTTACTTGCAATGAGTTAACTTCTGCTTGTAAAGCACTAATATGTGTCTTAAGGAGCTCAAGTTCTGAAAGGCAAAAACACAATGTTTGTCTTGTTCTGCTTGCGTTTAAATATTAACAACAACAAAAAGCCACAGGTATGAGGAAGCATCTTTTTTAGTTCTTGACAGATCTCAGCTATGACGTTTCTCATTCTTTCTCCTGCAGCAGTCAACAAAGAGAAACAAATCAAATATTTGGCCAGAGACCATTTCATCAGATGCATGAAGCAGATTGAGTAAACAGTGGATGAACTGATATATCTGTATATCTGTCATTTAATCTATTCTATTTTATTTGACATAACCATATAGTATGTGTCACAAAGTGTTTCCAAGCTTAACTATGTGGTGTCAGATTTTGGAACTCTAGGTCAGAAACTCCTGAATGCACACATCATTGTGGTGACGGGGCTTAAATGTGTCAGGGAAGCTGAGAGCAATATTGTCAGGAAGATAAGTTCATTTAAGAGACTAGACTTCTAGCAGGGTCACTCAAGGCAGAATGGTCAAAGCTAAGGTATCAGACTAGCATGCATCCACACTTTTGAGGAATTAATTGTCAAATCAGTAAAAGAGAAATGATAGTTTTAATAGTGATGAGAGCAGAAAAGTTCTTGAAGAGCAGCTACTAAGCAACAACAATAAGCAAAGTGACTCTGTTGTAAGACATTTCACGAACAATGACAGTGACACTCAAGCAAATTCTTGTTAGTACTGCACAGCAGGAGGCAAGTAATCCATTTCAGAATGATTTATATCTTGAAAACCAAATGATGAGATAAATAAGAAACAATACTGGAAAATGATATTCCCATGTTAGAGGGTACTCAATCAACTACTGGAGAAAAGCTAACGATAAGTAGAAGTAAACTGTCCTGAATGAAGTAACTGGACTAAATTTGAAAGGATATTCAGCTGCTGATGTGAAAAGAAAGTCCAGAGCTGCATGACACATGAGATTGGAAACTGAAATGTTAGAAGCATGAATCAAGGTCAGCCAGGGCTGTATTAACCCACTGATGGGCCCTTAGGCTTTCAGGTGTTTGGACCCCCTCTGACAATTCAGTCTTTCACCCCCACTACAGCTAACAACTCTAGGGTGCCTCAGGAAAAAAAAAAGGTCCCTAGTCAGCCTTATGAATAATATGGCCTTGAGGCTTGAAACTGTAAAGCAAAAATTAGAACATATAAACATCACAATACTGGGTATGAGTGAGCTAAAGTGCACTGGTATAAGATGTGTTCAATTATTACAAAGTAATTTGTAAATTCTGTTCATGGAGTTTTTTCCAGTGAAAGCTACACCTCACTTGTCTTGAAATGAAGGTGGTATTTTGTTTTGGTTTCAAACACAGTTCTACACTAAACTAAGATCATGGACACTGGTCCCATCACCTCCTGGCAAATAGAAGGGGAAGATATGGAGGCAGTGACAGAGTTTACCTTCTTGGGCTCCATGATCACTGCAGATGGTGACAGCAGCCATGAAATTAAAAGACGCCTGCTTCTTGGGAGGAAAGCGATGACAAACCTAGACAGCATCTTAAAAAGCAGAGACATCACCTTGCCGACAAAGGTCCGCATAGTCAAAGCTATGGTTTTTCCAGTAGTGATGTATGGAAGTGAGAGCTGGACCATAAAGAAGGCTGACCGCCGAAGAATCGATGCTTTTGAATTGTGGTGCTGGAGGAGACTCTTGAGAGTCCCCTGGACTGCAAAGAGAACAAACCTATCCGTTTTGAAGGAAATCAACCCTGAGTGCTCACTGGAAGGACAGATCCTGAAGCTGAGGCTCCAATACTTTGGCCATCTCATGAGAAGAGAAGACTCCCTGGAAAAGACCCTGATGTTGGAAAATTGTAAAGGCAAGAGGAGAAGGGGACGACAGAGGACGAGATGGTTGGACAGTGTCATTGAAGCTACCAACGTGAATTTGACCAAACTCCGGGAGGCAGTGGGAGACAGGAGGGCCTGCTCTGGTCCATGGGGTCACGAAGAGTCTGACACGACTTAACGACTAAACAGCAACAACAACAAAATTTGTAAATTATCAATGCAGAAGAAATGAGGTGAATCTAACAGTGAGGTCTGATATGACTTAAGTAATTATGGGCTATAATGCAAAACCTGACAGATCAATTGTCAGGGACAACTAAATCACCAATAGAGCTTTTCAGGCTACAGAAGTTGAATCCTGAAAAGAATATGCCAACAAATATGAAAAACAAAATGATGGCACATAGACTGGAAATGTTCTATATTAGAGATGGGCACAATCAGAAAAATGGTGATTCATTTTGATTTGTGATTTGTCAAGGTCACTAAATCATGAATTATTAATTTATGATTTTTTTTCTGACAAATTGATGAATTGATTTGTAATGTTTTACACTTGAATAGACAGCTAGATACCACTACCACCCTAGGCCTAAGAATGTTATCTCTCCATATGGAAACACTGAAGATTTCCTTATATTCTATTTAGCTATTGCATGAAAACCAGACAGAATTCAACAAAATTTCACTCTCTGTGCCTGCCTCTCTCTGTTCCACCCTCCCTACTGTATTCACCACCATACTTTACCTTTGCCCCCACTGTCACCTTTTTCACCGTTTCTCCCTTGATCTCCTTTAGATCCAGGAGGTCCAGCTTTTCCTGGGAGACCCTGTGTCCCTCGTAGTCCTGCCAAACAGTTTGATGAAAGCACAAGGCAAAACAGGTGAGAAAATATAACCAATGACCCTTTTTGTATTTATGTGAACAAATAAACCACAATTCTGGAGGATAGTGTGCACTCTGGAGACTACTGAGCAAATAAATAACCACTCTGAATACACAATAGGGATCATTGTTGTCCCCCAATTGTCACATTTCTTATCTCTTCAGGGGACGTGATTGACAGTTTTCCCCCCTCTCTTAGCCCATCTACCATTCTGAGTGCAGGTGTTTGGGTTTAAACTTGGGACCTTTTCAGAACTCAGAAAAGTTACTTTTTTGAATCACAACTTCCTAAACATCCTTCCAAGTTCTTTGCATGCCAGACATAACGATTCACCACTGAGCAATTTGTGTGCCCAAAGGGACTTCCTGCAGTTTTCAACTGGTCCACTGTCAAGTCTTCGTTTTGTACCTGGCTCCCCCTTTTCACCCTGACGACCTTCCTTCCCATCTCTTCCTGGTAATCCAGGACTCCCAGGAGTGCCTGGCAATCCATTATTCCCAGCAACAACAGTGCAGGTGTTGACTTTTTCTTCACATCTGCATGGCTCAGCGTCCAGTGTTTTCACCAATGACACTCCCAGCATGAGGATGAAGAAAGAACGAAACTGCATATCTCCAGGGTGAGATCTGAGGGTAAAACAAATGTCAACATCCATTATGTTAGGTGGTAAGCCAGTGTCTGGACTTTATCCTGTCATACTGAGAGTTATAAGATTGATTTGTCCTTTCCTCCTATAAGGCTGCTTGAGATAAAACAGGTTCTAGGCTGATGCACTCAATGTACGTATATATACATATTTTCAAGAGGAACATATGAATCAGGGGCAGAAACTGCTGCTTCTGGTTGAATTCATTTTCCTATGTGCTTTTTAAAAAGAGTTATACACAGATTCAATTATCTGATGCAGCAAGCACACACTTAAGTGATGCTCCCTTAAGAGGTGAAAAATGTCTATTTGCCTCAGGATGAGCTTTCCTCACTCTGTGTGTAGCACACTGTGTTGTTCTTCAGAAGGTAAACACAGGCTTTGTTTGGAAGTGTCAGTTGCTCAGGCAAGAGCCTTTGAAGGATCTGAGTCTTTGGAGGGAAAATGTTGCAAGAGCAGGAAATAGGCATTTCTCTTAACAGGTGATTTGATCCATAGTTTGGTTGAACACATGGAAGTCAGGAGTGTGGACGCTCACCACACAAACATGCCTTCACTCTCTGTGCACAGAAATGGATGAGGACTCACATTTTCTATTAGCAAAAGATAGGATTTTTTTCCTTTCTCTTAATAAATGTTTAGATTTTACAGAGAGAGAGAGAGAGAGAGAGACAGACAGACAGAGGGAGAGACGGAGAGAGAAAGAGAAAGAGGCCATTGCATTTATAAATAGCAAACCAAGTCAACATTGGCTAAACAGATTAATAATCAATTATATTCTAAAAAACAGTTTTGAAATGGCTTTCCAATAGCAAGGTTGCTATAGCACTGCAGGCCTAGGACATGCATTTTAATATTGATAACAATATTTATGAACACTAATGCATTCGCTAAATTGTTTAATATGGAAAAAATGTTATCCACCTGGTCAGTTAATTTTATTTGAAAAGAACAAGAAGAGCAAGAAGTGGCACGCCAGAAGGAAGAATAATGCAGTGTCATTCTACATATTTTCCTTTAAATCCTATAGGCATCTGTAATGGTAAGACAAGAAGCATGACTATACTTGTTAACACCAAACAACTGGAAGGAAAACTCCATAACTTTACAGCAGCACATCTTCAGATAAATGTCACTGAAAGATCATTGGACTACTTTGAGGGATTTAACATATGCCATATTCACTATTTATAGCAAGGTGGGGGAACATATGGCCCTCTAGATATTGATGAATTATAACTCCCATCAATCCTCACAATTGACCAGGATGGCAAAGGTTGATGGGGATCAGAGCCCAACAACATTTTGAAAGTCACATGTTTCCCCTTCCTGATCTAGGGAATTTAAAGGACAGAATCTACCCTGTTTAGGGATGTCCTTGATGGCCAATCTCCTGAGAAAAGAATGTGCAATCACACCCTAGAAAAGGCTGTTTGCATTTGAATAAAACGTGAATTGACTACACACCTCAGAATTATAGGGAAGAATGAAAAAAAGTGTGTGACTGAATTTATTTACAGGAAATACCCTTAGCTACCTAGGATATTTTGTGGAGTCAACTCCAATAATCCTGCAATGGAATTGTCGACCTAAACAGCCTCCTTCTTTTTAATTTTAACTAAGTTGACAAGAAGGCATAAGAAATGTGGGGCTTACATTGTGAGTGGGTAGTGAAGGCTTGTTACACAGCTCCATGAACATCAGTGTGCCTGATCTACACATTTAGTTTGGATTCCAGGTTGATCAAGCCTGGCTGATTTATTTCAGGATCTGGTGGGATCTGAAGTATACCCCTAGTAAAAATACAGGAATGTGGTGAGCAGTTGTAGGATTGAGAGAGAAAGCAAGGACCTTAAATCAAGCCTCTAACTGGGCAACTATGCTCATCCACTGCTAATATCCTTTAGGGGAGGATGGCTCATGTTTCAAATGAATCCTTAATGGTAAGCAATGTGCAAACACTTGATTTGGAATGTTTTTGTTACCCACAGCAAAAGGAATGGCTCCTGGAGATGATGTAAGTCACAATCAAGGAGGTGGAGTTGAATTTGATTCCTTGATTGACAGAACAGTTTGGCAGGTAGTGACTGTCTCTGTTGCCTAATGTTTAATTTGATATTTACATATATATTTGGAATAGGCTGGATAATCTGGTAAATACAAGGGGAATGAAAGTGTTCAGGCACACAAAGAAGTCCCTTCATTTGACAGAAGGAAGTGGTTGGCAGAAGGACACTGAGCAATTTGGGTGGGGCATGTTCTGGGAAATCAAATACTCTGCTGGCACCTGTCAAAGTCACCCACTTATCTGACTCAATTGCCTTGTCATTACACAAAAGGACATAGGGAATCCCTAGCTGAATCTTTTCAAGGTCAATGAAATCCAGGTATGGGAAACTTCAGGCCTTGGGTCAGAATTCAACCCTCCTGGGATTTCGCTCCAGACTTTGGGATTTCCAACTCAACCCCCCCCCCCCCACTTTCCTTATGATACCATGCTTGGTGGTCAATCTCCCAACACTTGTATGGTTCCCCCCCCCCCCATATTGTAATGTCTAAAACTGGTCACCGCTGGTTCTCCTACTGGGATTGGTAGCAGCGGTGGTGATTTGGTGGCATTAGTACGATGTAGCTGTTCACTCAGACCTTCCCCAGCCTTACCTCTGGCTAATTTTGTCTCTTTTAATTACTGATGTCATGTTATTTTTGGGTTAACTGTCCCTGTTTTGCCACCATCTTCTGTATTAGTTAGATTTTATATATAATTATTTTAGGGTCAGTTTTTCTTTGTTCGATGATTTAATTGATGGCTATTATTTAATTTTATTTTATGTTCACGTCATTTCACTGCAAGCCGCCCAGAGTAGTAGCTTGTCCAGTAGATGGGCTGGGTAAAAAACAAACAAACAAATAAATACACATACAAAAACTACGAATTTGCCTCTTCTACTGCTGCTTGCCCTGAGATTTGTCTCCCTGTTTGGAGACCCAGAGAAGCACAGCATTTTCTTAAGGCTTTAAGAGATGCCCTGAGACTTTGCAACCTGACCTGTGGAGCCATTCTTGTCTTCATCTGTCCACCCCCCCCCACACACACACACTTATCCATTTATGGTGACCTTATTGTATCACCTCTGATCTTAGAGAGTAGCATGGTGTTGGGAGTTTGCTTTCCTAGATAGAGATCACTGGACTGGTCCAATTACGTCAGAGTTAATTCTTCCTTGTTTATTCTATTCAGGGGTTGTTAAGAGGTTAGCAGAAAAGAAACCAAGATATTGAAATAGTTTCTCATCCTAATGTTCACTTGCTGCACAGCATTCTTTTAATTTTTAAACTTTATTATTTTCTGTTAGTTCAGACTTGCAATTTATTTATTGCTAGTTTGTGCTATGCCCAATTATACTGTGTAGGTTATACTGGATGTTGGTACAGTGTCTTAGTGTCAGCTTTGAAAATTTGACTGTAGCTTATCTCAGTGGTTTAGGTATCTGGTTGTGGAGCCAGAGGTTGGGAGTTCAATTCCCCACTGTACATTCCAGAAGAGCCAGCCTGTGTGGCCTTGAACAAGCTGCACAGTCCCAGGGTGGCCCTAGTAGAAGGAAATGTTAAACCACTTCTGAGTATTCTCTACATGGAAAACCCTGAAAAAGGGTCACCATAAGTCAGATTTGACTTGGCAGTACATTCTTATTCTTAGTAGTAGTAGTAGTAGTAGTAGTAGTACAGTGCTTACATGCATAACTTTAGACTCCATGCAATAAGCCTAGTTAAACTTGATTTTACAGTACAGAAAAACCAGATAAAATCCCAAAAACACCAGAATTAATTAATGCCTTAAATACATAAGAAAACAAGTTACAAGTAACTCTCCACACCATTAGTTTCATGCAGAAGCAAAATAGGTTGTTATTAGGCAATTCTTACTTGTCATTTAGCCCTTCCCTAATATATACATATATTTCCAAATTGCTGATGTGTATTGGATTGCTATCTAATTTAAATGCCTATTATCAGGGAAGTTGCCAAGTCTTTGGGTCCGAGTCCCAAGTGCGAGTCCAAGTCTTTGGTACCAAGTCCCAAGCCCAAATCCAAGTGCCTATTAAAAATAAGCCTTTTTTGCCAGAAAAAAGGGAGGGATGGAGGGTTCCAAGTCATTGAAAAAAACAAACAAACCTGAGTCAAGTCTGAGTTGAGTCACTGGTATGACTTAAGTCTGACTTAACAGTTCCATGACTCGAGTTCCCATCCCTGCTTATTATACTGTGTAGTTGTGTGAATGCTGGACTGTGACTTGGGAGACCCAGGTTCAAGTCTCCAGTAAGCTAGCTAAATCATAAGGCTAGTCTTTTTATCTTCACCAGACCTGTCTCTCATGGATGTTGTAGCAATACACTGTGAAGGAGGAGGAGAGTTATGTAGAGTACATTGAGTTCATTTGAGAAAAGACAGGTAACAAACATAAGCAAGAAATGCTGCTAATGATGGGCAGAATCCTACTGCCATTTGTGTAACATTTACATAACTAGCCAAGAGTAATTACAGCTAATTGATGAGGTGGTAGGACATGCCTTTGTTACAAGACTGGTCATGTGCCTGCTTGTGCAACTGAAATGTGTCTTGTTAGCTCATCAATTAGCTACAGCAAGTTATGCAAACTTTCCACTAACACCATAGGATTTTGGCAGCTATATAAACTCTTCCTGGCTGTGTTGCCAGAGTGCTGTCACATGTATGTGGGAACTGATACTGATGGATCCCATTTAGAAGCACTTATCACCAATATTCCATATGCACAGTCAATCAAAATCTTTATAGCATCTAAATGTAAACTTGATCTCTGGGTTGCCATTTTGGCAGGTATGTTCCATGCGTGTTTTGTTGCGGCAGGACTTAAATCCTTGTTTTGCATGAATGTATTGTTCTTCCAATGCCCCTCATTTAACTCTGTCAAAAATCTTTAAGAATTTGGCACAGCAGCAACAGAGGAAGGATTGACTGGGTACAACTGTGCTGTCTCTTCTAACTTAAGCACACTATAAATATACACAAAAGTCACTATGTATGCAGCACTGAAAGAAAAGTTACCAGCTTACCTTCTTCACGTTCTCTCTCTCTCTCTCTCTGTATAACTCACCTGGATCAGATTCACTCACTTTTGCTTAACTGTGAAAGACAGCTTTACTCCCTGCCAGTTTGAATTCCAGTGGGGGGCAACCCCCAACACTAAGTCCCTTCATTAGATATGAAGCAATGAGGCAGATGAAGCAAGAACTGAAGAACCCAAACTTGCTATTTGCTAAAGCAAACCAACATTTTTATTTCAATGGATTGCAAAATAGTCTTACATCACAAGATTACACAGAGCACTTTAGCGGCATCCCTTGTCAGAAAAAAAGAAAGAAAGAAAGAAAGAAAGAAAGAAAGAAAGAAAGAAAGAAAGAAAGAAAGAAAGAAAGAAAGAATGAATTCAGGCAGGAAGATATGAAAGGAATTCTGTGAGTTTGAAAGATATGTGAGGGTGCTGAGGGAGAAATAGAGAGCCAAAGGATGAGATAAGAAGTCAGCCCCTTCAAATATTTATCTTTGTATCTATATATATTTCAGAATGTGTATCTCAAGCTATGAAAATCAGATACTGTTTTATTTTGCTTTTGTTTTTTTTGCTGACATTCATCGAATAATTGAGTTTGAAGGAGCCTATAAGGCCATTGAGTCCAATCCCTTGCTTAAGTTAGGTTGGACATAATCAGATATATATAAAAAATCTGCACACACGCTGCTATTAATGGTTGGGATACAAACTTAAGAGTGCTTCCAGAGAAAAAGAGATCACAGTGATACCAATCAAAACATGTTTTGAACCTTGTCTATTTCTCCCAGCTGATTTTGTGTAGTAAAGGTAAGGACAAAAATGGTAGAAAAAGTGCTGGGAAAATATGGGAAGGCTACTGTGAGAGGGGGGCACTGCAGCACACAACCCTAGTGGACCGTCTGCTCCAAACCCATTCCCAGAGATGCAAGGTGTGACTGAGGCATCGGCCATCACTGGGATTGAGAAGAGCATGGGCCAGGTTGCACAACCCCAGGAGAGGGAAGGACAGGTGAAGGAAGGCTCTCTAGAGGAAGGTGGGAAAGGAGTACAACACCAGGAGGGGGAAGGGCAGGGGAAAGAAGGACCCATGGAAGAGAGCAGGAAAGTGGGAGGGACCTTTGACTTGGGAACTATAAAAGGGGACCTAGAGAAGGTAGACGGGAGGTGATGGAGCAGATGAAATATTCTCTGACCTGGGCAAAGAAGGGACATGGAGCAATGCTTGGGAGGAGGTGTCAGAGGCATACAACACAGAGGAGACTCTGAAGCTAGAGGACAGCTGGGAGTGCATATACTGAGAGGATCCCCAGACCGGGTGCTAGTTGAGTCCCACATGCCCTGAGAACAGGGTAAGATGTGCTAGAACTCCAGTATGCCCCACCACCCAAGTTACGGCTGAGGCCCCAACCATCATCAGGAATAATCTCATCAATGTGGATCGGGGGGGGGGGGGGCTACCCCCAATCAGCTGCAATGCTGGTGAAGAAAGTGACAAAAGGAGTGCCAAAGGCTTCTCTAGCAGCAGCAAGCAGGGCTCATAAGCACATACCCAGCTCGCCAGACAGGTATGAAGCAACAAGGCTTGCCCTTATTGTACCTGTACTGACCCTCAGTCCTTTCATGTAGTAGATAGACCCACTGAAATCAATGGGACTTAAATGAGTTGTGCCACAACCATTTCCTCAGGTTTACTTTAGATATGGATAAAGTCTGCATGTAACTTTGTGTCATGAGCAGAGCTGTAAAAGAACACTAGTACTGACAGACCTAGAGCAGACCCACTGAAGCAGTTTCTGAATGGGCAGCCATCTCTTATGGAAGCTCTATTAATCCAGTGGATCTACTCTAGTTGAGACTAGCAATTTGATTTAGGCCAAGGTTCACTGAATGCAAGATGGTAAACAGTTTACAATCATACAAGGTGAACTAATGCTGCTGATCAAATCCTTATGATGTAGAACCGGGGATGGTATTTAGTTGTGCTGTACAACCCCTCCCCCCCTTTATAATAGGGGCCCACACTGAATGGAGCATTGATACGCCAGCAAGATTAACTTTGCACATTGACTCACACCTACACAAGATGCAGACAAAAGGATCTTCTTCCTTCTAAATTTATTATTAATTTCAGCAACACTTTTCAGCTGACATTTCTTCCTGTGCACTTCAGAAACACTACTGTGTCAAAGACTCTGCTGCTACTCATAAGAGAGGAAGATGAAATAATAATAATAAAAGCAGGAAGATATTCAGAGTGAAACTAGGTGAGATATTCAGTTCCAGTTTAAAAGTGAAGCTCCCTTGAATTGTTGAAGATATCCACCTGTCATTACACAAATGTTTTCCATCTCTGTATCCTGAATTCCAGAGTGCTTGTTTTGTGATTGGTCATCAGAAGTTAAGCATAGACTTCATTTCCTAGAAATATTTCTAAATGTGACTGATTTTGAGATCTTACAAATACTATAACTATGCAAAGGATGATCAGAGCCACCAGGAGAGAGATTAGAATTCACATACAATTAACCGCCTTTCTGTGCAGGACCTATCATTCCACTTGCCATCCAGGTAAATTTCAATGCAGTCCTCTTTCCCACCAGCATTATTTGGTTCTTCATTTGCCCAGTTTGTGTATCTTACATCACTCCCATTTATATATGTAAATATGCCTTCGGATTGCATGTCATTCATGCCCAAATATGCCGCCTTGTTATGCCTTGCAACTATTTGCTGGACAGCTGCATTCTCAGCAGAGCTCCTTGGGGAAGCAAGTTGCCCACCAGCCTGGAAGCAGGTGGCTTTGGAAGCCTCGTAGTTGCCTTGGGAGCCGTCCGTCTTGAGGAGCTTTCCACCAACGCTTCTGCCGCTTGGGAATAAGTGAGCTGAAGGAACACCACAGCAGTAATGACTCTATTAAGTTTTGACTCCATCAAATGACCCATCACATGGAATTCACAATTGATTGACACCATTATTGTAACTTCTTTTTTTAAAAACCAAAGCAGCCTGGAAGGAGGTGTGTCTGAATGAAGGTTTAGAAATTTCATTTGTTTCCTAGAATATAGAAAAGTTACCTCTTGGACTAAAACTCCCAGGATACTTCCTGGCTTAGAGAATCCAAGGGTTGTAGTTCAAAAAGTCAGTGTCACAAATTCTGATCTTTATACCCCCAAATGAGTTACAAAGCAACCAAAGGAAAGTGGCTTTGAATGGGGAAAAGAGAGAATAGGAAACTGTCTAGAGAGCCTCATGGTGCAGTGGTTAAACTGTTGTACTGCAGTGAAGACTTTGCTCATGACATGAGTTCAATCCTGGGCTCAGGTAGCTGGCTCAAGATTAAGTCAACCTTCTATCCTTCTGAGATCGGTAACTAGAGTGTACTCAGCTCACTGAGGAGGAGGGGGGGGCAATGTGTAGCCTCCCTAATTAAATTGTAAAACCACTCAGAGAGTGCTTTAAGAGCTCTGGTGAAGTATATAAGCAGAACGCTTATTTTGGTAGCTGAGATAACCAGGCCATTTAGCTTACCACTGTTCACTCAGGCCACCAGGAGCCCCACAATCTCATATGGGGTCAGTACCTCTGCTTCTTCCCTAATCCCTTTAAGTGGAGACACTGGAGATTGAACCGGTGGCTTTCTACAAGCAAAATATGTGGTCTACCTTTGATCTATGGCCCCTCCCCTTTACCCATGAAAAAATAACTAAACATATCCTTCTCTCGTTCCAACTCTCAGTCTGCTGTTTCTGAGCAAAGAATAATTAGACTCAGTGAAAGGTCTATGCTTTGGGCTAAAGACTTAGGTACTCAGTGAATGGCACAGTCCACTTCATTATTATTGACTTAATGATGAGTTGGTTAATTAACAACCCAAGCCCTGTTGCACAGCTTTTCTGGCACAAAGGGAGGGAGGTAACTAGTAGTAGCAGATTGCCACCCACTAGTTCAAGAGTTCCTGCTTCAGTTTCATGTGCCTGACTTTCACATCTCACATACCTTGAAAACCCTATTAGGCTTGCCATAGGTCAGAAACAAACTGATGGCCCATAAGAAGAGGAATGGAAACCGCAACTATTGAAACAGCTGCACAGTTTGCCATGAGTTTGCAGAAGGTTTGCTGCATTTAAGAAGTTAAAGGGAAATGCCAAATGTGTCATATGTTGTACTCTTAATGAATCTCATATTGCTTCTCCAACTCTCAAACCTTTTCTCTTCCTCACCAAGTCTGTAGTCAATTATTTGCCTGAATTTTGTGTAACTTTGCAATATTATGCAGTGGAGAATTTTAAGACTTAAAATCGTGTGGGGGTGGGGTGGATGGATACAGTGGGCCTTCCAAAGACAGCTTAGGAAGCAGAACACCTAGTTGTTGTGTGTTTTGACTGTTTTAGAAGCTTCAGGCTTCTCTTGCTTGTCCCACATTAATTAATTGCATACCATCAAGTTGAGTCAGACTTGTACAGAGTACTCAGAAGTTGTTTGCCAGTGTCTTCCTCTGGAGGCACTCTGGGACTGTTTATATTTCTCAAGGCTACAAAGCTGTGCCATCAGGAGGCACAATGGGGAATCAAACCCCCCAATCTTTGCTTCTGCAGCCAGGTACCCGACTCACTGAGCTATTTAGACAGAAACAAGCTATTTCTGTCTTCAGTGAAACTCTAGAGACATTCCTTTATCACAAACCCAAAGACAACAAAATAAAGCTATTTGCTGTATTAAAAAGTACTGTTTTCTCCAGTCCATGTAAAACTAACATACATTCATGCAGTAGCAAGGACCCTCATGCAAGGCTTTTGACTTTAAAATAAGGGAAAGGAACACAAATTCAGAACATGCCAGCAGTTAAGAACAAATTTTGATTGGGCACATAGCTAGGGTTGCCATGTCAGCAGCTTCCTAGTCCTTTAGATTTCTGGGCCAAAACATGAAAAAGAGGGTGGGACTTTGCGATGTCACAGATTTGGACTTTTTGGATGTCACAGGGGTGGGCAGGTAAAGATTGAAAGGGGACAAAACTCCTTCAAAACTCCTTCTGGGTCAGGTGTGTTCGGGAAGAGCCATGAAAGATATCTGGATAACAGGGCCCAGAATCAGGTGAAGCACATCTAACCAGGTCACATGGCCACTCAGAACCAGGGACAGTTTTTCCAGTAGCTCTCAAGGTTCAGAACCAATTATAAAATTGGTAAATTCACCAGAGCTTCTTCTGTGACATGCTGGCTTTCTATGTGCAGGGAGGATTTTTTTAAAAAAAAATTGGATTCTGCCCTATGCCTATAGTATAAAGTAGCATAACCATGATAAAAGCTTTGTCATAAATAAGTCTTCTGGGTAAATTAACCCTCAGACCTTTATATTCAAGAGACAAAACTGATATAATTTGGTATAAACTATACACAATACATGATGATAGCTAACTCATACAATTTTTCTCACCATTTTGGTTTCTGAAGATGCTGCTTCTCAACTCCTCCAGTAGCTCTTTCAAAAGGGCCACCTCAGATTGAAGGTGCTGGAGTTCTAAATTGTGAAATATCAAGTCAACTATTAAGAAACCTGCCTTAAAACATTTTTTAAAAACCCTGAAAAAGCACACCATCTAGAGGAAACCTAACATGTTGCCAGTCTGACCTCAGAAACACTAGTCCCCATTTCAGAATTATTGCAAAATGCTTTAACATTCCTTGTAATGTGCAGAGAAGTCAAAACTACAGACTAAAAATTGGGCTGATGATCCTCATTTTCAAACAAAAACTTATTGTTCAGATTTAGCTATGGGCTTGATGGGCATAGCTCTTTTAAAAAAGCTGTGTTCCTGCCTATTGGTTGTTCTGGAGAGAGAACTTGAGCCCAGATTCATTTGGTCCATTCTTGTTTCTCCACTAAATTGTTGATTGGCAAGTTTCCAGCTTTCTTTAAAGGGTTATCCATGTATAGTCTCACTTGGTCTATGCCCAATCAGTTGGGTTAGAGACCAGGGATGGGAAATGCATGGATTTCTTGGTATTTTCAGATTGACGGTTCCCACTGTCCTTCGCTACTGGCTGTGTTGACTAGTTGCAGTCCACCATCCAAAGAACCAAATGTTCTACAATATTTGAATTTCAGATGGCTCTTACTTAATTATTACAGGATCTCTCTCTCTCTCTCTCTCTCTCTCTCTGTGTGTGTGTGTGTGTGTGTGTGTGTGAGAGAGAGAGAGAGAGAGAGAGAGAGCACACTGAAATGTTGCCTTCTATCTTGCAGATGTTTCCCAGAAATCTGGACATAACCTTTGCATCATTGATACCTAGCATGGTTTACCATCTTGTCTGCTAGTGAAGGTTTGGTTGAAGAGGTTCAGTACCTTTTTCCCCATGGTCTCCCTTTGGTCCTCTTTCGCCTGGAGGTCCCCAGTCCCCTTTAGGGCCAGGAGGCCCAGCTTTTCCTGGAGGTCCCTGTATTCCTTGAGATCATAACAAATCACAGGGCCAATAAGAAACATGTAACAAATAATAAGAAATACAAATTGACATGCATGGGCTAGGCAAAATAATTTTAAATACATTTACCTCATATCTATCAGATGTCTGTGATTTAAAAGAGCTAATTTAATCTATCTATCTATCTATCTATCTATCTATCTATCTATCTATCTATCTATCTATCTATCTATCTATCTATCTATCTATCTATCTATCTAGCTAGCTAGCTAGCTAGCTAGCTAGCTAGCTAGCTAGCTAGCTAGCTAGCTAGCTAGCTAGCTAGCTAGCTAGCTAGCTAGCAAGCAGTTGAACATCTGCATAGAGTGGGATAGCTAGCGAGCTAGCTAGCTAGCTGTCTCACTCTATGCAGATGTTCAACTGCTTGCATCTAGAGCCAGAAGTGTAGGGGCAGGGCTTACATGCCTCAAACACACTTCTCATTGCCTGGCAGCCTTCCAGACTTCCATAGGCTCTGGTTAAAATCTGAATTGGCTTCAGCGCCCCTTTGTCTAACAAGATTGGGAGAGACATTCAAATCCACACCAGCAGAGGTGGAATCTGAAATATACACCTCTGATTTGAGCCTCCACTCCCCCCATTTTGAAACTTTTTTTTTTGCAGTCTGATAAAGGGATCACCACCTCGTGCCTTTAGATTGCACAGAAGAACCATGTGACTTTTTAAAAAAGTTGTCCCTATTTGCATTCAGTTCCACACTGTTACAGACATATGATCAAGGCTCCAGGATTTCAACATTCTTTTAATGGACTTAGTTCCAGTTTTCCCAGGGTGGATTTTGGGATCCAATTTAAAATGCTGATTTTAATATTGAAAGCACTGAACAGCTTCAAACCAGGATAACTGTCTGTATGAACCCCCTCCAATCCTGCTCCCCACCTAATCATGTTACCTGAGTTACTAACATGGAAGGTGAGATCTTTTCAGTATGGCACCCTACTTATGGATCAGACATCTCAGCAAGGTTTATTTATCATTGTAACAATGTTTTCACCGTCAGCCTCTATCGTATTTCAGCTTGGGTACACAGTTTGAAAATCTGTGCTTTTAATTGTGTTTTGCTTTTTCAGTTACTTTCATTGTTTTATATTGCACTCTGATGCTTCATTGGTTTTGTAAGCTGCTCATACTATTTATTATGTAGCAGCTATATCAATATGGGTCGTAAGTAATAAATAAAATGGATAGAGAGATGTTTACTCCAGTTGCATCTCACGTATAATTAGGCCAATTAATTCAAAGTTGTTCTAAATGGAGAACAATAACTGATTTCATGCTGTGCCTCAAAGCATCATTAGCATCATCTTATCGTAAGAATCAGCCATTGGTCCTTGGGACAAATACTTCTGGCTGTTCAGTTACGAACGCAGAGGGATTGAAAAGATGGATATTGACAGGATGGCTGGATTCCAGTGGTGGTGTGGAAAGTATGGCTGAGTTCCCATGATACCTTTTCACTCCTTGCTCAGAATGACCTTCCAGTAAACCTGGCTCCCAGACAAGAACCTGCCCACATAATAATCACTTGACCAAGTTTTAACAAGCACTTTCTCTCTAAACATACCTTGATCGCCCTTCTGCCCAGGAGGGCCTGGTAAACCACTGTCGCCAGGAATTCCAGCAATGAAAGGACATGTGTTTGCTTTATCTTCACACCTGCAGCTATCAGGGCTTATGCTTTGTGTCCAGCTCACTCCCAAGACAAGACAGCCCAAAGCCCAAAGAGAATTCATTCCGAGAAAAGTGGTTTTGGAAGACTTTTCATGTATCCTGAAAAACATTGGATTGATCAATGGATAGAAACAGATAGTAATCATTCACTCAATGAGCAATTCTAAAGTTAGCCCAATGAAACACATGCACAAAATAATGATGAACATATAAGGGGTGGGTAAGGATTTTGTTTGATTCATTTTAACCCCACAAATAACTTACATTTCCTCATAATTTTGAAATGAAGAACTTGAGATGAAAGGTAGGTTCTTCAGTGTGTGAGAGACTGAATTTGTAGACCCAGGCAAATCATGTTGACTTTTGAAGTGTGGCTTGAATCCCTGTATAATACAGCCACCTTTGTGTTGCTGAATTAGGGTAACCAGTGTGATATAAAGTAACTATACAATTTGGGGTAAATGCAAGCTAAATGGAGAATGGGCATAAAGACTGATGAGCATGTTCCAATGAAGGCTTTAAGAGTGAGCGCAGCCTGACAGCTTGAACAAGAGATTTCACACTTCTCCATTTTGATATGGCTACCAGGATGAGACTTCTGGGTTAAAATGAATGGGGGGAAAAACATGGAAGAGGCTCTTTTGTTTTCAGATTCTTTTGTTAATTTCTCAAAGAGAGCCTCTGAAATCTGAATACTTCATTTTAATGAAAGTTTCAAATTCTTTCGTGTTTCCCTTTCATTTGCTCTTTCCTTCACCTTTTGTATGTCAAATCGCTCAGGAAAGGTTCAGTCAAGCAGCTCCACAAGGGCTGCTGTTAGCAGCCAATCAGAATATCCAGGAGGAGGGGAGCTGGAAGGAGCTGGATTGGTTGGAACCCAGTGAAGAATGTTCTTTGCTTCATCCCTTCCTTCTGGGTGGGATCAGTCTGCTCCTAAGATCCATGGTGCCATCTATCTTGATTGTGCTCTCCATCTGAGCTTGCAGATTCTTTTTGCCTTTTTTTTTGCCTTCTCCCTTTCTTGAGATTATGTTTGCTGCTACTGCCAGGCAGCCTGCCTATGATGCCAACGTGCCTCCTTGGGATTATTATTTGGATTATTTCTAACCTCCCAATTTTTTTGATGATTTCCCCCTTCTCCTCTCTCTCCTTCCCTGCATTATTTTGCTGCCTGCCACTGTGTACTAATGGTGGACTCAAGGGAGAGAAGAGAAGATATGAATGGTAGTAGGGAGAAAAATCTGCCCAATACCCATATTCTAGTCAGAGCTGGCGACATTATTGCCTTTGTTTGCTTCCTTGCTTTTCTTGTTTCTTGGGAGGGGGAACTGTGTGTCTGTATGTCATATTGTCTCTTTACCCACATGTGTGAATATCAGGATTTCTTTCCCTGTTAGACTGATTGTTAAGAATTATGTTATTTTGGCTAGTTTACTATCGACTGCCTACTTTCCCTTGCTTTTTTGAAGTAGTTTTAAAGAGTTTATTAGAAATTTTAAATTGATTCTATTATTTGCCTTTCCCCTGCTTTTTGTAGTATTTTAGGGGTTCTTTTGGGCTAGTGTGAGAATATTAATATGAATGGGGGGAAACTAAGTGAAATAACTTGAATGAGCTGACAGTTTTTTGTGTTCAGTGAAAGCACAGGTACCCTGAAATAACCAAAAATGAATGAGGCATCCCCACAAAAGAGCCCAGAATGATTCAAAACTGAAAGTTTTTTTTCCTGCACATCCCTATGGATACTTAACCTCAAGATGGTGGACATTATGAACAGCCCACAGATGTTTCAGGTTTTCCTGCTTGATAAGCATATCCTCTATGAAGTATTCACAGCCCAGGCCTTATGCATATTTCCATGAAGAGAACTATCCTTGCAGGGCTTAGAAAATGGCAGAGGTAGTTGGGACTCCTACACTGGCATCAATAATCCACCATGTGGGAAGAGGTAGGGAATATAAGAAGAAACAAACAGCTATAGGATGGAAGATTAAGCCTCCCTCACACTCAATGGTCCCAAATGGGATTGGGTCCATGTGCATTTTCTTTAGAGTAACAAATAAATTGAGGCTCACCTGTAACTGTGTGTGTCAAAGATTATGCCTGTATCCATAACTCAATGCAATTTTTGTTTAAAACAAAGAGGTAAAAATAATAATAAAAAATAAAGGCTCTAACAAAAGTGGATTCTGATATAGGATGATTACATAACTGAAGTCAGAATATCAAGCCTAGGGTTGTGTAATTTCTCTTCAGATCAGGCATAAGAAAATCTGGACCTTTTTAATGAAGAATTAATTCCCCCCCCCCCCCACCGAAAAACAAGGAAGCTGCAGACTGAAAAACTGAAATTTCTTTTTAAAATTATTCAGGACCATCACACAATGAAATAAAGCTTAGTTGTACAGGTTTTAATGGAGGGAAAAATAATTAATTCATTCCATATACAAAGGAACTTCTCATAGGAGAGGTGGCTTCCCTCCTGTGTGACAAACATCAAGGTTCAAAAATGGTGCTTGGCTGTCACCATTGTTACAAGTTGTTATTTTCCACATTATTTTGAAATAGATTAATCTGTGTCAACTGACCCATTAATTTGGCAATTCAATACCTACCTTTATTTATTTATTTACTTATTTAATTTCTATCCCACCTTCTGCCCTGTAGAGGGACACAGGGCTGTTCTCTTGTGTGGGAGTAAAGCCTATTGAGATTAATAGGATTTACTCCTGAATAAACATGTGTCCAGAATTGTACTATGAACAGTCACACTTACATATATTATGATATACATGTCTATGTCTCCCTAGTTAATATACAACAGGCTTTCATTTTCAGGGGAGAATTTGGCCACAACAGAAATATTACATAAGAAGTTCTTTTAAAATTAAGAACATTTTCTCTCCTACTTGCCTGTATTACACCACAATCCCATGAACATTTCATAGATTCAGAATTTCACTTACCTTCAAGCCCAGATTTAGCTTCCCTATTGGAAAGAGTCAAATTTGCCTGACTCTCTACTTTCACTGCTTCTGAGTGTGAACAAGCTCTTTTTTTGGGTTCCACCCACTTTGTTTACTGATGAGAACTCTAGGGGCAAAGCTCAATCCCATCTACTCCAGTGTTCTACCCTGCCCAGAGAGTAGGCTAAACTTTTTTTTATCATACCTCATTGTGTGAGGCACAACATAGTGAAATATGTTTACAAGAAGTGATTGATGCAATTTTAATAAGCCAATCAAATTGTCAAGAAAGAATGGAGGCATTCTGCCCCCCTGCCCCCGAAATAAGTGCACAAATTCCACTTTAGACCAACTCACAGTAAAACTCAATTTTGCAGTAGAATTTTATAGAACAATAAAAATAAAATCTGCAGCCCTTTCATTTGTCCCCAGAAAGATCAGGACCACACACCAGAAAGACAACTGTTAACGACTCTTATGGGTGGAGAAGGACTTCAGAAGTGGGATTTTCATTAATCCCCCCATCCTTTGTCCTTATAATGAGCCTATTCAGACCAGGGGGAAGTGAAACCAAGTGGAGGATATATCAGGGATCTCCTACCAACTCTCCTCAGACTGAAGAAACTACTTGGATGAGTAGTGAAATGTTTCAGCCTAATAAGAAAGAAGTCCAGTTGTCATGACTCAACTTTTAGATTATTTTTAAGATGGGTGAGTGAACATAATGACATGGATGTGTTGAAGCCATTCATTGTTAGAATGATGCTCTGAGCCCTAGAGCATAATCCTAACATTGTGGTTTGATCTGCGGCCTTCTTGGGCTTCCACCTGAAGTGGCTGCTTTCTCCCTGCTTTGCACCTCTTTGTAGGTAAAGGTAAAGGTTCCCCTTGACATTGGGCGCAGTGCTCATCCCCGTTTCCAAGCTGTAGAGCCAGTGTTTGTCCGAAGACAGTTTCCGTGGTCACGTGGCCAGCGCGACTAGACACGGAACGCACCTCTTTGTACTACTGCTTTATAGTGGTTGCTGCCTCTTCTGCCACCAAGCAATTCCCCCTCAATGTTCTTGTTGCTCACTGTTCCCATTGTGACCACAGCTGCAACAGGAACTAGCACAGTGTCAAAATGTCACTTTCCTGACATCAGTGACACAGAGCTACTGTGGGGAGACCCGCTCTCCAACACTGATGTTTACTGTCTCTCCTTTGCTTTAAACGTTGGGCAGCCTGATCTAAAAATCTGGTACAAGAGTCCTCAACTCTGTAGGGATAATGGTAGCCCAGAATCCAGAGCCTTTCTATTTCCTTCAGAACAGAGCTCCATGGGCATAGGAAAAATAAAGTTTTAGCTGCTGCCCCTCAGATAAAAACACACAGCTTATTTGCCATCTTTTAGCCAACAAATATGCCATAGAAATGTGACATATGATGTGAACTATTATTGTTTTCTCTTTTGATGGAAGAGGATTGCTTGTAACCAAGGTTTTGCAGATCTTCTGCTGCAACCGTAAGCATGTTACTGCCTGGCAATGGTCCATATCATGTTGCCACCAGCCGCAGAATTGCTCATTCGTGTACATGTTGTGAGGCAATCCCAGCATGTCTGCCTTGTTCTATTTCCAAACCCAGACTAATAGACTGCTATTGCAAACTCTGCTTCTCCCCAGCATGGAGACTTCTACTTATGTGTGAACAGGAGAACTGCTCAGCACAACTCGCCATCCCATGTATGTCTCTGCTTGCTCTTTTCTGAAATACAGGCCCTCATAAAAATGTAGACGTGGCAGTTTTGTTGACAAGTGCAAAGGTTTTGCCTTGAGGTTTTCCATGAGACTGAAATTGTTACCAAAAAACCAAAAACAAACAAAAAAACCTGAAATGACTCCAGAACAAGACCTGCTGCCTTTCATTATATAGCCAAATTTAAATCTTACTCATAAGGACTTTACTGTTTTCCTTTGCCAAGTGGTTCACCTGATAATTGCTCTAGATTGGATTTACAGGCATTAGTCAATTAGTCTCACTGAAAGATCTTTAAACCAACAGTAGAAAATTCTCACCCTTTCTTTTTCTGTTGTCCATAGGGCAAATGTGCACTGGAGAGAGGGAGAGAGAGAGACGAAGGAAGGAGGCCAAGAAATGACCCAAATGCCTCATGGTTATGAATAAGGATGTTTACTGGCTTCAGAAAACTGTCCAACAAGGTGAAGCAGGGAGATTCATTCCTTACCACAGCAGATACTGTACAGGGTTTCCCAAGAAGTCTCCAGTTGTGCTCATATCAGTTTGTACACCTCTACAAATCCCCACGTTTGCCTGAAATTTCAGATGTTGACA
The DNA here is from genome assembly GCA_037013535.1 of Intellagama lesueurii. Classification (NCBI taxonomy): domain Eukaryota; kingdom Metazoa; phylum Chordata; class Lepidosauria; order Squamata; family Agamidae; genus Intellagama; species Intellagama lesueurii. Next base: position 161,407,746 of record JBAJHW010000003.1, on the reverse strand, counting down.
TTGGAGCAAAACCACTTGACACCAGGTGTCATAACAAAAGAAGAAAGTACCAAGGTGAAAGACTGGCACCTGAGCAATGACTAAGGGAATGGACTTGATGGCCTTATAGGCCCCTTCCAACTTCATTATTCTATGATTCTGTTCTATTATTCTGTGAAATCAAATGACAAGGAAAAACAAAATCTCTTCTGGAAACTCCAAATGATGAGCTCTGAGGAGAGGTCAGATTTATTTATTCCATTTACTCTATTTATTCTCCATTCATTTAACTGAGCAGCCATTTCACTTCCAGGTATGGCAAGGGGAGAGTAGCATGTTGCTTATCAGACTAGCCACATTGTAGGATTTAATTAGATAGCTCAAAGTTGCACTAGGGACCAACTTTATCCCCTACTGTGCTGTTTTCTAGTTTGTTTTATTTCTAAAGCCTTCTGCTGGTCTTTATTTGTAGAATCATCTCCCCCTGCTGTGTGTGTCTGTGTATGTTCCAGAATCTGTGGGTACCAAATGTGCAGCACTCTTATTTTTGGCTAGGCACACTTGGCAAGCCAGGGGATGGCCTGGAGACACTTGGGGACACTTTCCCCAGCCACAATAAGCTTTATTTCATTCTTCTCAATACTTTTACTGGTTGGTGCACTGCAAGAGTGCCACAGAAGAAACTTGTGCCTGAACTTACCTGCCTATTGTGTCTCTCTTCGGTACAGGACAGCCTCTCCTGTGTTACTGATATCAAGGTGGGAGGTCCTTTTTTCTCTTGCTGTGGGTACCTGTGTAGCTTCCAGAGGGTTGAGTGCCAGATATGCAGCAACCAGGGCTAGGCAGTGAATGGGAATACTTCAGGAAGACAGGCTACTGAATAGAGATACTAACGGGACATCGTCTGCACCCGCAACATGTTCTTGCTGACCTTGCTTGCCTCGGGGTGAGGGAGAAGGAAGAATGAGGGAAGGAAACAAGCTGATAGGAGTTTTGTTTATAGGTCGAAGGTCCTCCACATCCCCAAATTTGATGGATACAAATTAGACCAGATGGTATTTGAATATCCCTAGTTCAGGAACTGTCAATTAAACATGCAAGGGACATGTGATTATTTCCTACTACAATGTGACCTGAAATAATGACACATGTGTAGAGATGGGCACAAACCATAAAAATGACAAATTAGGCTGGTTTGAGGCTAACCCAGCTGAGAGGCAGGTGCATGTGCAGAAGCAAGAGGCCTGGCTCTAGGAAGGGAGGTCCAGCCTGCTGCCTCAGAGGATGATGGTGGTGGTGGAGGAGGTGGCAGTGGCAGGTTCAGTTGGGGAGGTGACAGGGGCAGTGGGAAGGAGGTGGGTGGGCATCTGCTTTTGCCAAAAAAATGAAGCACCGAGGGGAAAGACGTTCGACACTTTATTTCATTTGGGCAAAACAGGATCCCTGAACGAGTTTGTGAAACAAACCACAAACCAGCAGCAGTTGTCAGTTTTGTCTGAGGGTTCAGTTCATGCCCGCCTCTACACATGTGTTTTAATTAAGCTATTCCCAGGGAAGGAGGCCTGGGACTTGATTCTACCTTTACATTAGCATCCTTTTAAAAACATACATTGTAATTTTTTAAAAAATTAAGTAACAAAACATAATAGCTTCTTACATAAAATCCAGCCTGCCCATTGCGTTGTCTTCTCTGCACACATACCAGAGGCTTCCTCACTTAATAAAGGGCAGCCTTTAGCATTTAGATTTTTTTTTAAAAAAAATGATGTCTGAAAGAGTAGACTTGTCCAAGAAAACTCAAATTAAAATACAGGTATAGCAATTAGTCTCTAAGGTGTCACAATGTTCGGGTTTTTGTTTTTTGTTTTTTATTTTTTTAAATTGAGTATCTCAATTCTAAATACATAACAATAGACCAGTGATGGCGAACCTTTTTGAGCCCGAGTGCCCAAACGGCAACACAAAACCAAATTATTTCTTTCAAAGTGCCAACATTGCAATTAAATCTGAATACTGAGGTTTTAGTTTAGAAAAAACAACTCATACAGTTGTCTGAACTAATCATCACCTTTTATCTTCAAAGAAAAACATAATAACAGAACTTTCAATGATACAAACAATTTTTTATTGAAAAATAACCATTAACTCAAGTAAATGGAAAAAAATATTAAAGTAATACATTGTACACATAGCCTGAAGCCAGGTAATTTATATGAACTTTAAAAATAATTATGTGCATGTATTTTTTGATAAGGGATACTCGACTTGGCATGCTTTTGCACAATTAATGTGATTTTTGATGTTGTACGCATGCTGATAATTTGTCAAACCTTGGCTCATATGCTGTTACTTTGAGAGCAACACATGCAGCACCCGGACAACCCAGATAGTGTGGTTGCTGACCTGGAGCCAGACATCCTGGAGAGTGAAGTCAAATGGGCCTTAGAAAGCATGGCTAACAACAAGGCCAGTGGAGGTGATGGCATTTCAGTTGAACTATTTAAAAGCTTAAAAGATGATGCTGTTAAGGTGCTACACTCAATATGCCAGCAAGTTTGGAAAACTCAGCAGTGTCCAGAGGATTGGAAAAGATCAGTCTACATCCCAATCCCAATGAAGGGCAGTGCCAAAGAATGCTCCAACTACCGTACAATTGCACTCATTTCACACGCTAGCAAGGTTATGCTCAAAATCCTACAAAGTAGGCTTCAGCAGTATGTGGACCGAGAACTCCCAAAAGTACAAGCTGGATTTCGAAGGGGCAGAGGAACTAGAGACCAAATTGCTAACATGTGCTGGATTATGGAGAAAGCCAGAGAGTTCCAGAAAAACATCTACTTCTGCTTCATTGACTACGCAAAAGCCTTTGACTGTGTGGACCACAACAAACTATGGCAAGTTCTTAAAGAAATGGGAGTGCCTGACCACCTTATCTATCTCCTGAGAAATCTATATGTGGGACAGGAAGCAACAGTTAGAACTGGATATGGAACAACTGATTGGTTCAAAATTGGGAAAGGAGTACGACAAGGCTGTATATTGTCTCCCCGCTTATTTAACTTATATGCAGAATACATCATGTGAAAGGCAGGACTGGATGAATTCCAAGCTGGAATTAAGATTGCCAGAAGAAATATCAACAACCTCAGATATGCAGATGATACCACTCTGATGGCAGAAAGTGAGGAGGAATTAAAGAACCTCTTAACGAGGAGAGCACAAAAAATGGTCTGAAGCTCAACATCAAAAAAACTAAGATCATGGCCACTGGTCCCATCACCTCCTGACAAATAGAAGGGGAAGATATGGAGGCAGTGACAGATTTTACCTTCTTGGGCTCCATGATCACTGCAGATGGTGAAAGCAGCCATGAAATTAAAAGACGCCTGCTTCTTGGGAGGAAAGCGATGACAAACCTAGACAGCATCTTAAAAAGCAGAGACATCACCTTGCTGACAAAGGTCCACATAGTCAAAGCTATGGTTTTTCCAGTAGCGATGTATGGAAGTGAGAGCTGGACCATAACGAAGACTGACCGCTGAAGAATTGATGCTTTTGAATTGTGGTGCTGGAGGAGACTCTTGAGAGTCTCCTGGACTGCAAGGAGAACAAACCTATCCATTTTGAAGGAAATCAACCCTGAATGCTCACTGGAAGGACAGATCCTGAAGCTGAGGCTCCAATACTTTGGCCATCTCATGAGAAGAGAAGACTCCCTGGAAAAGACCCTGATGTTGGGAAAGTGTGAGGGCAAGAGGAGAAGGGGACAACAGAGGACGATATGGTTGGACAGTTGTGGCACGCGTGCCATAGGTTCGCCATCACTGCAATAGACATTCTTTCATCTGATGGATAAAAAGGGGACATTTCTTCATCTCTGCTGACTGAAGGATAGTGGTTCTGGCACTTTACCACTGAATGACTAAGCAAAGCCCTGCCTCTGCTTGCCAATCACTTTTTTTTCTGACCTAAAAAGGTCCACATTTTCATAAGGGAGTTGCCTCATTCCTTCGACAATTATGATTGATCTCTCCTGCCCCGTTTTTACAGCTTTACACAATCTTTTACCAGATGTGGCAACCAGACTTTTACATGGTGTTACAAGTGAAGAAGCACTAAAGAATCAGAGAAAGGACTGTGATGTTGACCATAAAGTCAATTCCTTGGAGTTTGGCTGATGTGGGTGATTCAGACAAACCTTTCTTATGTCTAATTCTGCCCCATGTACTTTCAGTTAGGGAAAATAATATTGGTGGCTGCATGCACACATTTTTGTGCAATCTATTAAGAAGGGAATAAATAGCTCAATGAAGAAAAACATTGTGTAAGCTTTGAAGGAAAGGAAGGATTTTTATGGAACATGCACTGGGATGCACTTCCCAATATAAGTCAAAGTATGTATCCCTTTGAAAACATTGGAACAGAAAGTGCAGTATCCACACATGGATGTTAATTTTTTTTGAATTTATGAATTTTTTTGAATTTATGAATGTGGGATATTGTGGTTCTGTACCCACAATTCAAAAAGCCAGGAAATGGCCCAACACTGATGCACAGATATCTTGCCCATGCTGCCAGCAGGAAAGAGGATGCCAAGCTTGCCACAGCAAAGGGGAGCCGAAATGTTTAACACCAATGGCAGCAGTCAATATGGTCTACATGATACCCTTTTTTTTGCTCACTACTGTTCACACTTGTTGAAAAACAGCCATGACAATTGCTTTGTGTTTGGGTGAGAAGTGAAAAATGAGTCAGATTCTCGGATTGTCCCTTGCATGGTGTCACTTTGTGAATGGTCGTGGAGCTGGGGGACTCCTGTTCAACACCTTGATCATTAGCCTGTGGAGTGTCTCAGGGTTCCATGATTCCTCATACTATTTCACATAAAAAACCCTGAAAGAGGCTGTCCAGAATTTTGTATTCTGGTACCCCTAGTGTGCTGATGACCCCCAACTCCATCTGCTTTTTAAGATCTTTCAGGAGGCCTTCTCTCGGCCTCTCAGGTCCCAGTGTGTAGTCACCTCCCACCCCTCCACGAACCAGAGATTTCAGAGCTTTTCAGGCTTGAAAAGCATTAATTACAAAGTATGAATAAAAGCCATGAATGCCTCAATTCTTCTGAATGAAAAAAGCGGTTAAAACAGATGTTTGTTCTGGTATGCAAACTTTGTCTTATCAATGTATTTAATCTGTTTTCAATCAGCCGGAGCTCCAAGTTACTTGGTTCAGCATGGGGGTAAAATAATTTTACTTTTTAAAAATTCATAACTTGAAAACGCTTTGCTCAACGTCCCCAGATTTGGCTCAGCACAGGAACAGACATTCTGCTACATTCATACCACATTTGGTGCTGATTCGAGATCCAGTTTCATGGTTATAATTTTTTTGTTTAGGACATCCCTATTTTTTTATTTGGCTTATGGAATGCTGTATGGTGCTTTCTGTATTTCTTCATCTCTGCTGACTGAAGGAGAGTGGTTCTGGCACTTTACCACTGAATGACTAAGCAAAGCCCTGCCTCCGCTTGCCAATCACTTTTTTTTCTAACCTAAAAAGGTCCACATTTTCATAAGGGAGTTGCGTCATCCCTTCGACAATTTTGACACCACAATTGTTGACAGCAACGGAGCAATCAAAGTGCTGCCACACTGAGGTGTGATTCCCAGTGCACATCTGATTTACAGTGATGGTTTCTATGTCCATGAGACAGAACCGTGGGAAACAGGTTCCACACATCCCTAATCAGCAGTATGCACTGGTGAAAGTACTTTCTGGCACACCTCCACATAACATATATTAATCTGATAACAGATGGTTCATATGAAGAAAATACTTCTGTTTACTAAAAGAAAAACTTTTAATCAACAGTTTTGCAAATAATATAAATATAAACATATTCTTTGCACATCAGAAAGTACACACCCATATGAAAAGTTGTGCACTTACACACACACACACACACACACACTTTTAAGACTTCAGATTCAAGACAACTTCTATTTGCTTCTGAAAGTGTGCCTTAAGCAGAAAATTGATGTTGATGGTTTATTTATAGTCTTAACAATACACATAAGTATTTCACACTGTAACAGGAGGAAAAGGACAGGCCTTGGCTGAAGCAGCTCTTGATCTAAAATCTTAGAAGGGGAGATAACAAAGGAAAGGAAGAGAGTGGGAAGAAAGAGAGAAAGAAAGGTAACAGGGGAAAAAAAATCTGCAAATGCAATTAAAAATGTGTGTGTGTGTGTGTTCCAGACTGGTAACAAAGGTTTAAGAGAAACCCACATTGTTCCAAATGAGGAAAATAAGGAACAGCTTTTGATCCTTTCGATGACTTGGGCCCTTTCTTCTAAACGAGATTAGAAGTCAACAGTTGCCAAAGGGCTCATAGAAAAGCATGCCTTAGTTTGCCTTGCATGACTAAACATCTTCAGTCAGACCAATGGTTCCCAGTGTTCGGTTCCCCATGTTCCTGGACTGAAACTCCCAGAAGCCTTCACCACTAGTGATGCTGGCCAGGATTCCTGGAGCTGTAGTCTAAGAACATCTGGGGAACCACAGCTGGGAACCATTGACTAGAGATTGGCTGGTGCTGCATTCTTCCCACATTGTCATAGTACTTTTTCTTTTTCTCCTCTCCTCCATCGGCTTCTACTATCACTATCAATACCACAATTATTCATCTCCTCCTCGTTTAGCCAAGGAGAGGGACATGAAACTGCCTTCCCTTGTGTCCTGGGTCAGCTACTCTGATCAGCAGTAGACTCTCTAGTGTGATAAAAAGTTGGAAACCTGGAAGCACATGGATCTCTTGGGAAATCTGTTGTTTGCTGTTAGGGCTCTGCTTGTATAATCATATTTTTATAGAACTTGGACACTTTACTTTTTGACTATAACTACCAGAACCTCCCAGCCAATGTGGTAAAAAAATGTAGCCTTTCCAAATTCTGGAAGGCAAATATTACAAATTAGTCTCTAGTGCTCTCACATAGAAAGGAAATAAACCAAAGTAAGTGGGAAGATGGTGGTGCCTCATGAAGATGCTCTCTGTGTGAACTGATCTTTGCAGTTGCTTTGATGCAGACATGTAGTAGGGGCAACATCAGTCACTGGGATTTGGGGAGGATGTATGGAACAGTAATCAGTGTCTACAGATAAAAAGCAATGCTGCATGCACACGTATGACCTTCAAAATAGCTGGATTGAAGGTGGTGTAGTGGGTGGCCTAAAATTCACAAACTATGGGCCTCTTTTCTCCACAAGACTTGTCGTTCCACTTGCCATTCGTATAGACTTCAACACAGTTCTCTGAGCCCTTATCACTATTGGGTTCTCCTGGAGCCCAGTTAGAATAAACAATGGCTTCACCATTCTGGTACTTAAATCTTCCCTCTGTCTGGATATCAGTAATCCCAAGGAACACCGACTTCTTATAGAGGGCTGCTATCTGTTGGATTGCAGCATTTTCAGCAGCATTTCTGGGAGAAGCGAGTTGGCCACCAGCCTGGAGACACCTCTGCTTCAAATCATCAAAATTGCCTTCATAGCCACTGGTTACGAACACCTTGTTGCCAACAATTCGGCCACCTGGGAATGTTGCCACTGGAACAAATGAAAAAGGGATAAAACAAATGAAAAAGGATGATAGATATCGGCTTGATTTGTGCAATGATAATATCAGGTTGTGCTTATTGCATTCTGTGGTCCATTGTGTCTTTGTTCATTAACTGTCACCATTAATGCAGCCATTTAAAATTAAGTGGGGTTCTGCCAGGCCATAGCATGTTCAGCGTAGGATAAATTCTTAATTTATATAAATTCTTAATTTATCCTACACCATTGTGAAAATGGTGCTACAGATGGTTCTCTAACACTAGCACCAGGGACATAAATCTTCACATATTTTGTTTTCACAGTGAAGAACAATTTAAACACTTTGTGTGTGTGTGTGTGTGTGTGTGTGTAGAGCAAGATTCAGAGAGTTTTGATTGTTGTTTGCATTCCAGATCTTTCTCTCTCTCTCTTTCTCTCTTTTGCAGAATATTCATGGAACTGGTTTTCTGCAATAACGTGTTTTGTGCAAGAACCTTGTGATTCGTGCGAAGATTCTCAGTGATCCAGGTGTGGTCCAGTTGCCATGACTCAACTTCCAGATAACCTTGTGATTTGTGTAAAACTTTGTATTTAGTGCAAAAAGATTTTAATTTTAATTTGCACAAAATACTAGTTTTTTTAAAACATAAAATATAAGATTTTGTGTAAAAAAAAGAGAAACCTTTTATTTCAGTAATGCTACCTATAAAGAAAGGCTTGATTTTGTGTAGAAGTGAAAAATCCTATGACTGTTTTTTCAACAAGACTTTTGATGCATCAGGACATTCCTTTTCATTGAGGATGAGAAATCGATGAGTTCTCATTGCATCCTCAGTACATGAGACAACATCTGTATATATCAGAAGTCAGGTTACAAAGAGGATGCCTTGGTGGCAACATGTGGAATGCATCCCCACCCATTCCTAGGCCTTCATCATTTCTGTTAAAGATCAAACTGACCTAGGAAGATTTATAACCATTTTAAACCATTTTATCATTATGCTCAATGCTTTACCTTTTTGATACTTGGTAAAACTGTCTTGTAGAGCTTTTAGCTGTCCCTCAAGGGCACTGACTTTATTCTTCATAAGGTTGATCTCTGAAAAATAATCAAATGGTTGATAATTTGTTTCCTATTGCCCAATGATAGGGCTGGTCTTACATGTTCATGAATGTGTTTCCTATCTCTCAGAATAAATATTTGGTAGCTTGGAAGCACATGCATAGTCTCTATTCCAGATATTCAAATGGTGGCCCAAACTGAGAATAGCCATTTTATCAAGAAATCTGTAAGTGTACCTATGCGTACATGAACTGCCAGATTATTATAATAACATTTGATCTAGAAGGAAAGTTTGCCCAGATCTGGCAGCAAATTTGAATGACTCATGGAGAGTTTTCTGGAGAATCTGAGATTCAAGCATCCCTCCTTGTTAGAAAGAATCCCCAGTGGAATCTGCAATAAGTTAAGAAAGGCCAATACAGGTACTAAACTTTCTCCCCAGTGTTGTCAATGGGTTCTTCAAACAAAAATGCAAATAAGCAAGTGGTATCCCACTTAGTCTTACCTGAGAGGCCACTATCACCCTTTGTCCCCTTTTCACCTACAGAACCTTTGTCTCCTTTTGGTCCAGGAGAGCCTGTCTTCCCCCCTGGCCCTTGCACTCCTGCCACTCCCTGCGATCCTGTAAGGAGATAGAACAAGTAGCCAGTTAGGTAGCTCGTTAGTGAGGCTATATGCTGCTTTCCCCCACCAGTCCGTGCCTCAAACGGGTCACAGTAAACACTGTGAGCTGATAAAATTACACCACATGTAAAAAGCAAAAGGGAAAAAGCTAGTCAGTTAGTTAATTACAACTGACCTGTTAACTCATAGGTGGCTTCCCTTATCCCATGTATGTTATTATTATTCAGAATATTATGCAGGAGAAATATGAATAATCATTCAAATTTTCTATACTGAACAGTAGAGACACAGATAACAGGTATATGGGAAAGAAGCATAGGCTGTCCAAGCCTGGCATTAGCACTTGGCACTGTTGGGACACAGTTCTTTGGTTGTGATGTTTGAACTGGGGTCTCAGTACTAACAGGGCTGATAATCAGTGGTCTCGGTCAGTTGGCTCCAGCCCACACTTGTGCTGCTGACCAGAGGATTCTGAGATTTGTACTCTCAAAGAGAATTCTATAAAAACTCTACAATTCTCCCCCACAACCTGAAGCTGGCCCTTGGATCCCATTGTTTTGACTCATCACCTGTGTTCCCAAATTACTAGTTTCTTGGCACCTCATGAGAGAAAAGACAAATAATTCCTGCGTTTTGCACATGGGGATAAGCAAGTTCACAGTGTCTATCTGATAATGGTGACCTTTATCCAGGAGTGGGGGGAATTGGAAGGCTATTAAGATTGGCCCATACAGGCCAGAAACAGATGTTAGAGATACCTCATAGAGAGTGACACAGAGTTAAGCAAAGGGTCACACTAGAATATTGTTTTATCATGGTTTTTGCAAGGGTCCTCCCTCCAGTGCTGAAAAATGACTGCTATAACTTGTCAGTTTAGTCCCCTTGCACCTATCATTTGGTATGCTTTGTTTTGTATCTCACAATCCAGCAAGTTTTGTTCTGTGATTGGTTTTTGGAAGGGCTTAATTCGCAAGTCTGGTTGCTGAAGCACATATCGCTAAAGAAATCGTATTGTGGGAGGGGAAATCAATTAATCATAGGGAATATGCATCCCTTTAATGTCTAGTGTGACTCTCAGCACTGTTTATGAGTACAGTAGTACAAGCAAAATGTTATCTGTCTTCTTTTTTCAAGTATTCAGAAAAATATTTCCATAATTTCTATTTACTAAAAGATCAAACTAATCAGGAAGTTTGCCAGCTAAAGTTTTCCCCATTACCCACAGACTCAATGTATGGCTACAACACTCTCACTCTCTCATCTGTAACATGGCCATGATAGTATTAGTCACCAAACATACTACCTTGTTGTAATACTGAACACTTGAGATAATTACAGGGAACAATGTTTTCAGAACAGGATCATATTCATGTAAATACCAAAAGGAAGGGTGGGTAATAAGATTGCTAGTTTGGTGAAGGGGTCTGCTGAACTCCAAAGCTCACCTGTGTTTAACATTTTACTCATCCAATAAAGGTATAATCCATCCTTGTTTTTTTAATTTGTACATGAACCACAGAGCTTTTTTTCCCTTTCAAATTTATAACTATGTCATAGTGTTATTGAATTAACTTTGCTAATATAGTCCTGCCTCCCACTACCATTTTTGTCAACAGGTATGTTATCCCTTTCTTCTTCAGAAGAAGAAGCTGAAAGTAATAGATATTGGTTCTGTGTGCTGGCATTGGCCTTCCCTCTTATTTACTGCACTTTGGTCTATATACACAAAAAGTGGTAACCATATTTCACCCCATAGCATAGCTACTCTTTCCCTGGCCAACCTTCCCCAATGACACCTCCCTCACCCCCTTTTTGGACTAGCTCCCAGTGGTTCTACAATGCTTAACTAACTGCTGGAAACACCATAAAGCCATCCTGCTGGATTAGACTGAAGTCCATTTAAACCTAGCATCCTGTTTCTAATGTAGAATCATCAGATTTCTTTGAGAAGCTCAGACAAACATGCCTGCCCCCCACATCTTGTATTTATAATGCAACTTCCTCTGTATAGGCAGATGTCACTTAGCTATTAAGGTTAGCAACCATTGGGCAGAACATTGTAAGTGCTCGTGTAAGGCTTGTGTAACTTGCCATGGCTAATAATGACTAATTGATGAGGTATGAGGCATACCTCAGTTGTATACCTGGTCACACGCCTGATCTTACAATCAAAAGGCACTCCGGCACCTCATCAATTAGCTGCTATTAGCTGCAGCAAGTTGGGCAAACCTTATATGAACATGAGTAGGATACCAGCCATTGAGGGATTAGTTTTCTATGAATTTATCTGGTCTGATCTGTTGATCTGCACAGTTTTTAATGCCATCTAAGCTAAAAGCCACCACAAGATATAAAAGTTGCAATGGCTACAAGTTAATGCTGCACCCTGTGAAGAAATGCTTCGTTTTGGCTGTTTTTAACCTGTTCTGAAACAGCATTAAAAGTGCTTGCTCATCATCACTCTTTATATGTCCACACTGCTTACCTTTGGGTCCGACATCTCCTTTTGCTCCTTTTTCACCGACTGACCCTTGATTGCCTTTGGGGCCAGGGGCACCAATGTTGCCCTGAGGACCTTGTGTGCCAGTGGGACCTGCTGGACCTGTATGGATATCAAGCATTTGGAGGGGGGCAAATGAGAGATACTTCCAATAGCGACTAATATAAAACTAGGCAAATCATTCCAGATCAAATCTAGTTTAACTTGTAGTTCAAGGTGGGAAGATTTAGATAGAACAGGTGCATTGTTTCTGCCTTTCCCACCTTATGCTAGATGTCCACCCAACTGTCTACTCTTGCCAGGGTGGCCGTTGGAAGGTGCTAAGTTACAGATGACTGGTTGCATAATAGATCTATCTCATCCTGAGAAAGGAGATGATAACACTAATTTCTTTTTAGAGTGGCTATGCCACTCTGCAGCAGCAAACAGTGGCACTTTAAAGATGACAAAGAAATTATATTATGAGCATGGATTAGAGTGGGTTTAATAATAAAAAATGAGTACTGTCATGTCAATTCTGACTTATGGCTACCCTTTTCAGGGTTTTCTGGGTAGTGAATACCCAGAAGTAGTTTACCATGTCCTTCTTCTGGTGGTGCCCTGGATCGGTGCAGCTTGCTCAAGGCTATACAGGCGGGCTCTTCTCTTGAGAGGCATAGTGGGGAATCAAACTCCTAACCCCTAACTCACTGAGCTATCCACCGGGTTTAGTTCCTCAAATATTGTGTAACCACAACTCCCAGAATCCTTCACTACTGCTCATACTGACTAGGTTTGATAGGCAATCTGGAGGGCAACACTGTGATAGCCAAAGTTTATTATTTGGATTCCTGAACATGCAAAAAAGGGTATCAGAAATTAGCTGTCAAAATTCACACCTTTCTGCCCCCTTAGGGTAGGATAGTTAGAATTAGGGAGAGTTGCAAGTAGACCTTTAGAAGAAGATCAAACAAAAGATTCTGGGAGGAAAGTTTCCTTTTGTCTTTTTTTTTAAAGTGGTGCAGCACATATTTGCTGCCCAAATACACACTTCAATTTTTTTGTATTCATTTCCCTGGTCATTCACAGAGCTGAGGAAGTGATTATTTTGCCAATATCCAGAAATGGCTATCTAGCAAAGTGACAGCAGGCTGCTCCAGTGCAAACAGGGTCACTTGAGGTCCATATGCCATTTGGATGCAAGGATTGCAACAAATGGCATACCTACCAATCCTGTTTTGACCAATTCAGCCTACTCCTTTCAGATCACGTAGAAAGCCCTCAATGACCATTTATATTTTCTTCTCATTAGTTATTTATGTAAATGGTTCCCAACCTGAGGTGACCCAGGTGTTCCTGGACTGCAACTCCCAGAAACCCCAGCCAGCACGTCTAGTGGTAAAGGCTTCTGGGAATTGCAGTCCAAGAACACATGGGTTACCTAAGGTTGGGAACCACCAATTTAGGTTATTAACATATTTTCTACCTTGGTCTAGTATATATAATGATCTCTCAGAACTGCAAACAATTTAAAAAGTACTTAAAAAACAGTTTCAACCGTTTCAACCACATCAAGAAAATTAAACTGGAACTCTCAGTCTGGGGACCCAAAACTAAGCCATGATCACTAACCCTCAACTACTCAGCTGTGTTTAAATTTGGCACTAAAAGCAGACCAACATTGGTACCAAACAGGATTCTAAGCAGAAGATCATTGTGCACCTGGGATACTGTGGCTGAAAAGATCCTCTTCTTGTTGAAAAGAAGGACCACCATCCTTAGGACATCCAGATTGCCATTTGGACAATCTCCAGTTGCTGCTTAGGAGACACAGAAACCCAAAGCCACATGGGATGTGCAGAACTACTTGTGTGTTTCTTTGTTTCCACCCAACATATTTCACTGAATCTTGCAGAAGAAATTCAGCCATGCAGCTACGAAACAGGCTTACCTGTTTCCCCGTTTTTGCCCTTTTCACCTTGTGGGCCTCTGTCACCTTTCACTCCAGAAGGGCCTGTGCTTCCTGGAGGCCCTTGCAAACCTCGGATTCCACGTGGTCCTATTCAAATGGTATAGGCTATGTGAGTAAGCAGAGAAAGAGGAAGAGGAACCACATAGGATAGCCCTCTCATAGCACATCACAGTGTTTCAGGCAATCATACTAGAACTGGGAGCTCTTGAAACTGAACGCTCCAGTCCTGACTGATGCCGGTCAGAGGGCTCTCTGGGTTGTGATGTAACACTGCTCATTCAGGCATCTCATTGGCTGTTTCTGACTGGAAAGAATTCCCAGCACTGTTGTCTGGGAAACTGTATTCTTGGGTGTTCCTGCCCAACTCCTTATTTTGTGGCTTATAGAGCCAGTGCTACCATTAGACAGAGTGAGACAAGTGCTTCAGGCAGCAGGTTCAAGGTGTCATGAAAGGTCAGCGAAATGGTTGGTTACTTACTTTGTTATGATTATGATTCAATTTTCACTGTCACAGACAAGGAGAAAGACTTGTGGGATTTTCTACCTCATGTGTCTTTGACTTGGTTGCCTTTGACTATGATGGACCTTCAATTATTTGGGGAAGGGGTGAATATGTACATCTGATCATGATCACATTTGCTGCTCTTCCTAAAGTAATAAAAAGTTTTATGTTGGCCCTGAAGGCTTGTATACAGAAGCTTGTAATGATCAAGTTTAATGATTAATGGAGCTTGGACTGTAGGAAGCTTCTGGAGTGTGCAGCGGGGTGCATCCAAAATTTGGGAAGTAAGGCATCTACCTGGTCCATAAACCATAATAGAACAAATTCATTCTGCTACAGTGGCTGTCGGCTGCAGCATCAGTACTAACAGCTGCTACGTCTGTCTCCCTGCACTGTCTTCTGTGTTTACTTTCTGATTAAGCCCTGCTGATGGCCTTCCCTCCCTATCGGCAGTTCTACCACCCTCATGCCCTCAAAAGTGTCCTAGGTTATTAATGAATGTTTTCATTGGCTTCCCTCAAAGCCTGGAACTTTCTACCAGAACATGTACACTCATCTTTTCCCCTTCAGCCCTCCTTCCCCATGAAAACTTAGGCCAAATTCTATAATCCCATGGCAGAAAGAAAGGAGATATATAACTACATTTATGAATATTCGTCTCCTGTTACTATGGCATTTCCTTTCCACTCCCCCACCTCTTAAGTCCCCTGCCCCTGCTTTCCTTTTCTCTCCCATCATTGTAAGTACAAATTCCTTTGAATAGATACCTGGCTTTGCTTTGTAAATTGCCCTATACATGGAATGCCCTGCAATGCCCGAAACTTCTCATTGTCCTCACCAGAAATCCATGTGTATCTGATCAGACATTGAAAACACTGCTTTTCTGAATTACAACTCCCAGAGTTCACTAGCTAGCATCGTCTTTAGCCATGCTGGCTAAATGATTCCTGGAGCTGTAGCTGAAAATAAGCAATCTCTCCAATCTCTGCATATAACTACACTTACTGTTTCCTCTTTTTTTTTCTTGACAACCTCTGTCTTCTCTCTATGGTTTCTAGCACTAAAACTGTATCCAGCTGAGCCACCTTGGCCATTTGGGCCCAAGTTCCTAGATGTATAACTTGGAGGGACCATCACCATTCCTTAGTGATCTCCCCAACAACAACAGACACATCAAATGATGTTGCATATGTTTGCATCAAAGTTGTTACAGTCAATTTATTCATATAAAGACTTCATTAAGGAGGTTTAGGCCATGCTGTAGTAAGAGGTCAGGCATCAGAATGACTATTACAAAGTTCTTATTTTTATTCTGGAAATGTTAGAAGACATTAAGCAGGTGTTGGGGTGGTGTGGGGCACCTTGAAGAACTCTGTACCCTCCTACCAGGAAATACATGCTGGACAAACGTGCCAAGTGCTTCTTGGGCAGGATGCCCTCTGACAAGGCTTAGAGACAAAAATCGGTAAAACATATAGTTTTTGTTGGATACAATGCTGTGTAATTTAATCCAGAGATGGGGAAGTTTACTTTTGAGGATTACAATTCCCATGCTCATGTTGGCTGGAGAATTAAGAGAGTTTTAGTCTCAAAGGGTAATTAAACTTGCCCATCTCTGCATCTATCCTTTATGTTGTAAAACTGTGAATAATTTATTTGACTGAAGACTTTTCTTACCCATTTCTCCAACATCTCCTTTTGGGCCATTTCCCCCTTGGGCTCCCTTTTCGCCTGCTGGTCCAACTGGGCCCATTTTTCCTGGAGGGCCAAGGATGCCTCTTGGTCCTTGTAACCCTTGTGTTTGAGAAAAATATTTACAAGATAGAGTATTAAGAAGGTGAACATCACAGGTCTTTGTGAACGGCACATTGGTAATAAATTACAGGTACACTCATAATGTAGAACTACAAATCAACTTTAAATTACTAACAGGCTACAGGGAATGTCACCATTTTAACCTCTTCATGTTAGACATAAAACAATTCTATCGTTACGCCATCTTTATTATTAAATTAGCACAGTGTTATACTAAGTGGCTGGCAATTTTGTCATGACTGCTTGCACCCTCAACACTCACAATCAGTGAGGGCCAATTGTGGGAAAGTCTGGTTTGGTTTTCACCTATTCACTGTTAAAGCCTGCACCTTTCTCTCTTGTCTCATGCTGCAACCTACAGCACATGTCCATTAATATCTTTGCTACTTCCCTCTACCCCGCGTTGCACCCATATTTGCTGGGAATGACTGCTGAGGACAGAATATGATACTTTGTGATTGAGGGGAAATTGACCCAGTTACATCTGGGATTCCTTGGAGTATATTATTTAAATTTCATGAGGCAGGTGGGTTATTCTGGTCCTTTATACTGAGATATTACCCCTTCTCGTGAAGATATTAAGATGAAGGTAAAGCTGTGAAACTCAAGCTCTGACACATAATATGCCTAATTTCTACTAATCAGATAGGCTGATCAAATCTTGTAACCTAGTGGAAGGACAAAGTAGAGCAAGGCTGGGTGGCTTGCCACCTTGAGCTTAACATAGGGTAGCTGTTTGTCCTATTTTACAGAGTGCAGTGTTCTATTGGAAGGACTGCTGGATGGTGTTGTTATGTGTCTCAGGTTGCGTCCACCTTATGGAAGTCACAATCCTATGATTTATTTATTTTCAAAAGGTACTACGATTAACAGCCCTGTGCTGTTTTTGCAAACTAAAGTCTATGGCTTGCTTTATTAAATCAATTCATCTCAAGCTAGGTCTTCACCTACTGGCTTTAACTTTTCTTGGCCTTTTCTATTCTAGTTTATCTTGTCTTCTCATGGTATGTCCAAAGTACGATAGCCTCATTGTGGTTATTTTTTGCTCCCAATGAGAGTTTAGGCGTGATTTGACCAAGAACTTATTTATTTGTCTTTCTGGTGGTCCATGTTATCCATAAAGCTCTCCTCCAACACTACTTGAAGAAATATTTTTTACCCATCAGCTTTGTTCATTATCACATCTGTACATAGTAATAGAGAATAAAATAGTATGGATGATCCTGGTTTTGGTTTCCAACAACACATCCTTATAATTAAGGATTCCCCTATAGTTTTATCATTGTTTTTCCAAGTGTTGCCTGCAGTCACTATTTGGATTTATGATTAAACCAATGTATTGAAAATCCTTTACAATTTCAATTTTGTTACTGTTAACATTAAAGTTACGTAATTCTTCTGTTGTCATTATTTTTGTCTTTCTAATGTTGATTTATAATTCTGCTTGTGAACATTCTTCTTTATCCTTCATCTGTAATCATTTCAAGTCATTGCTCTTTCCTTCCAGAAATATGGTGTTGTCTGCATATCTAAAATTACTGGTGTTTCCTGCTATTGAGTATTGATATTTTTTCTTTCCTCTTCCACCAGAATTGAATCCAGATTTTGTCAGAGTATTGATAATACTACAGAATATTGTCTCTTTAAGAAAAGTTATGACATGATGGACATGTGCAGTGGAACTCTGCTGAGTCACTGTACATCTGATGCAATCCAGGTAGCAAGATTGCATCAGCAAGATGGATATAAAAGTAACCAAGTTGGTACCATGCTTCTGTGGGTGGAGTTTGAAGTTCTGTGTGTGATGCTGTCGGTTTGCTGTCTGGAGTGCTGTAAATAGCTGCTGTA
The DNA here is from genome assembly GCA_037013535.1 of Intellagama lesueurii. Classification (NCBI taxonomy): domain Eukaryota; kingdom Metazoa; phylum Chordata; class Lepidosauria; order Squamata; family Agamidae; genus Intellagama; species Intellagama lesueurii. Next base: position 161,389,871 of record JBAJHW010000003.1, on the reverse strand, counting down.
AATATTTTCCTGAAACTACAAGCTAAAAGCCTTCACTGAGAAAGACAACGGTTAGTCTGTGAGTTATATTGTTGAAATCTCTCAGAGCAAAAGTTCCACTGTGTCTTATCTTTTACTGCTGTCCGGAGAAGAGAAAGCCTAAATTTTCTTTCCAGGACTCTGCTAACTACTTAAAAGTGATTTATTTTCACCCACATCCTGACAATTTTCATATATGTTTTGCATATTGATTGAACAGGTAAAGAGATAAAATACCTGTTATCTGACGCCCTCGCCATCTAGAAACCATTCTGTTTCTCCATATTCTTTCATAACACTAGCCTCTTGTTGGCATTATAAGTTACATACCACTATAAAACATTGTGGCATACCTGTTTCTTTTAGAACAATCCATAACTCTTCATGAACCATGAAACCAAAGGATTCACTGTAACTCATAAAGCACAAATGCATTTTTCTCCCAGAATTCTTTTGTGTACTTCTGTAGCCAACATCCTCTATTTGAAGGTGTCTTCTATTAAAAGGTCTATTTTTAGTCCAAGGGTATTATGAAGCTAAAGATTCATGATCAAGTAAAATGGGAGCCTTGAGGTTACCTTTTAACAGTCAGCATCTGAACTGCAGATTGAATCTGCATTGGTCACCTAGTCAAAATCTAGGTTTTGTTACACTAGCAGAAATGATGATATACTCACTGACATCTAGTTCTCAACTGTGTGCAATCCAGTGTAAACTAGTTGCGCTGCTGTTTGCAGAAACTGTTGCACAACTGGGAGCATGCCTTAAGGCCATAAGAACAAAGGTGCTGCCATTTGCACAACTGGAAAAAAACACTGGGCCACTGGCCAATAAAAACTGTAAAGTCAGATCCACTGGCATCATATTGACATCCTGGGGCTTTAGTGCTCCCAGCTTTGCACTGTAATATTCCTTTTAACAGATGAATTAGAAGAAGAGCAGGAAAACATTAGCATTTTTCATATCAGTTATTTAAAAATATTGGCTAGTTTCCTAATATAGACTTATTCAGAATGTGCAGTCCTTTGCTTTTTTTCTGTTTCCAGAATGATGATAGTAATTATGTGTCAGAGTTGCTTCCAGCTTATAATGACATTAATGTAGAGGGTGTGGCTTTTCCGTGAGCAGCTGTGGTGCAAATAGAATGAGAACATAGGATACTGAATCAGATTAATTTTAGAATTTTAGAACTTAAGAGCAGGAAGACACCCTGTGGATCATCGAGTCCAGTCTGTGTCAAGGAGGTACAGTGGGGAATTGAACTTCCAACCTGTGGCTCTGTAGCCAGATGCCTAAGCCACTGAGCTCTCCAGCAGTTATTCAGTATTGTCTGATCCAACTGTCCATGGCAATCCAGTCCCAAAGAGAGGTATTTCCAGGTGCATGGGCTGCTAGTTGCTAGTTTTCTTCATTATGGTTGTTTCTTAAACCGGAACTGAACCGGACAAAATGGAGGACAGCTTAAAAGACTGTACTCTGGTAGCCCTTCAAATAAAGGACTGTCCCCTTAAAAGTATGATGCATAAAACGCACACATAAAACACACACATGATAATGTGTGTCTAATATGAGAATGTGAATGGGGATATGTACATGAATGAACACTCTGTTCAAAGTGATATGACACAGATACATAGCCCACCATTAGAAGCTGAAATTCATTGCTCTTCCAGAGATGGAATCAGGGTAGGCCTGATGACTCCCACTTGCCTATCAGCACTTGAGAAATTCCCTCTTCTAACAATGGATTATCAGTCACATATAATGTTGCCCATCAACTGCCTCCTTGCTTAGATGCAAATTCCTAGGCAGGTCTGAGTAACAGACCATTGGGAGACCTGGTGACATACACAGATTGTGGCAGCTACCTCCCTCAAGTCTTAATTCCCGTTCATTAAAGACCCAGCCACAGCTAACCAGAACCATCTTCAAAATGTATCAGTGATAAAACTCCTTTCATCGTTAAGACTCTGATCTCCAGCATAACTGATGAACACATCACCATGTAATTCACGATATAATTGAGGATCCTTGTGGGAGAAAGTTTTTAGCATGCCTTTCATGCACAGTTTTTTTGCAATTATTTAGCCTTTAAAATATGAATGGAAAATGGAATCCCGAGAGTTTAATGATTAGGAACCCATCTTTTCCATACCTTGCTCTCCCTTGTCCCCTTTTGGTCCTGGGAGTCCATCTCTTCCATCTCTTCCTGGTATCCCTTTCTCAGCCGGTCCACATACAACCAGCGAACAGGCATTCCGATCCCAGTTATGTACAACGTGCTGTGGCACTGGGTCTGTTGTTGGTAATGCTTGTGAAACTAAAGCATAAAATAGTAGAAGCACCAGCATTGTTTAACTGGATTGACCTGGGGAAAGAATTTAAAAGGGAGGGATAGGAAAGAGTTAACCCAACACATTCCTAGCTCAAGTCTACCTACCTACACTGTCCAGAAGTGAAATGAAGGCTATTCCTATTAGTTCTAGTTTATTTATTTTATTTTATTTAACTTATATGCCGCCCACACTACCCAAAGGTCTCTGGGCGGCTTTATAGTTCACATAGATATAGTTCACATATCTATGGAGAAACCATTTTAATCACACTCTTTTCCATTGTCCATTTAAGTAGTTTATTTCTATTTCATCCCCCCCCCCCCAATATTTGCCACAAGTAAACCATTGTAATACCTAGTGCTTTATATTTTATTGGTGCATTTCAAAGCAGGGGTCAAAATATCAGTCTGTTTTAGTTTTCTTCAGTTCTTTATTGCTCTAGTCTTAAATTTGGTCCACCAAAAACATTTTTTTAAAAAAATAACCAATGGCAAGAAAATGGGTGGATCTGTTTGTATACATTTCTCTCTATGCATACATTTTTCTATTCAGTTTCGCCTTGCAGACACCCCCTTGCAAGCAAATTTCCCAATATTCTTTGGTCATTATTTTCACTAAAGTAGAAAACGTCCTTGTGAATGAATGCTTCAAAAGATTCCTGACCTTCAGTTTACATATGGCTCAAAAGTGAAAAATTAGGAAGCTTGTATTGCAAAGGAAACTTTCTTCCTTATCTCCATCATTGGATACTATTTAGGGTGGAGGCTGGTTCATTGCTAGCTCCTTTGAATCCTAGCTTTGGGAGAAAGGCAGGATATAAATGAAATAAGTAACTAAATTTCACCTCTTTTCTAGATGGTCAGTAGTCTATATATTATGAAATAAACGGAATCTTCTCAGTGAGAGCGTAGGTATCTGCCTCTATTGAGTCAGACCATCAGACCATCTAGTCCGTTATTAACTACATTAACAGGCAGTGGTTGTATCAGGTCTCAGCAAGGTGATCTTTATTAGTTCTGTGTAAAAATGCCAGGAACTAAACTAAGAAAGTGTTGCAGGCTCCCCTGCTGAGTTATGCGAGCTATTCAAATGTTATCTAGCTGTGTATACCAATTGTATGTAGAGGGAAGCACTGTGACCTCGCTCATCTCTATTTCCCTCACCTTCCTGAATGTGGAGGGTGACAAGTCTGAAAAGGAAGAGCTCTCCTTGTGAGTCAGGACCTGGATTTTCTAGGGTCCTGACTCATGTGGAGAGCCTTCCCATGGATAGTGGAGCTCTCCCCTTTCGGACTCATTGCCATCCACATGTAGGAGGGTAATAAAGGCGATGGCAGTGAGGTTAGAGCTAAACTGTCCCTCTCTAAACATGATGACTATAGACAAATAGATAACATGTGAATAATCCTATTGCCCTTCTCCTATTATATCTCTGTGTTAGGTGGAGTTGATCAAAAACTGCATAGGAAGAATATGAAGGGTTTAGTGTCATCCAGTGAAAAAGTCAAAGTTCCCTGCTCTCTAGTGGGGATTGTCACAGGCAGTAAAGCTGGTATCCCTCTTCTACAGCAGACTGTATTTCCTAAAATGCATTCATTTTTTTCACATGATCTGTCAAGGCACACAATCTCCTCTTCTTTTGCAGCAGGATAGCCTAGCTATGCCTCCTGAAGGCCAATTCACCAACTGCATTTAAATCAGGGTGTTAAAAAAAGAGATCAACGGGCAGACAAATTAGACTCCTGTTGGACACAAAATCAACTAGTCATTAAAGCTGGAGGTAATTACTAGAAAAGCACAGAGAGATGAGAACATCAGATATAGAAAGTACTTAATAATCAAAAGATAGCTTATCAATGAAGCCTGAATTAAGTAGGAAGATCTAGTTCTGGGTGAAATTAATCAAATTCATTGAGCACAATGCCTGTTTCTAAAAAGCACTGGTAGCAGTCTGCAGTATCACAATAATGTATTTCCATCACATATCATTTATCAGTTTCCTGAGAGACCCATTGTTAAAAGACAAATTAAAAATCCACTCACTACCTTTTCAAATTCTGGTGCTCTGGGAAGACCTGAGTAAGGATGGTCTGCTAGGAATGTGGTCCTCTTTTATAAGCTATGAGTTAAGTAACACAGGCTCCGGTTTCTCAATCATATGACTTCATAGAAAGAGAACAACCCTTCAGAGCTGAGAGGTCCTATCAATCGTGTAAGCAGACAGGAAGTGTGAAGTTTAAAGAGAGGAATTTCCTACTGCTTGCGAAATGTAGGGAGGACAGCACTGTTGGCTGTTGTTGTTGTTTTTTAAACCCAGAGTACAAGGGGCATGTGGGTCAAATACGCACTACATTTTTGCTCTGCTAGAAAACTTAGCCTGTTCAGAACAATCTACCCAAGTCTTCAGTTGTCTTTATTTATTTATTTCATTTATATACTGTTCCATTAGTGCACAGCAGTATTCTGGGCAGTTAACAGTATTATAAAATCCAGCAGAAGCTAGCAAAACAATAACGAAATAACACAATCATAAAATTATAAAATCATGGAGTAAACAAACAAACCTAAATAAATAGAGTTAAAACCACTTTAGATTGGAGAAACTGTATAAGCAGCCCAATGTAGGAGGAAGTCAATAGGGTTTCCATATTCCCGTTATCCAAATCCTGGCACCCCAATTAGCATCTTATGCACATTAGACAGTCTCATTTCACATACAATACATATTTTCCTACTATGCAAATTAAGAACATTGATTTTTGCATTGTTTTTCTTTCAATATGTTTCAGCCTTGGCATCATTTTTATAGTAAGCACTGGTTAGTGAGGGCTAGGATAGTGCGATGGTTAGAATGCGGGTCTTAGGAGAACCAAGTTCAAACTCCAGCTTAGATACAAAGATGTTTGCTGTCCTTGGACCATTTAATACTTCATAGTCAGCCCTACTTTACTAACTGTTTTTGAGAATAAAATGGTGAGAAGGAAACCATGGAAAGCATCCGTGTATATTCCTGGTGCATATAAATAGAGAAATAATGGCATTTGACCACATACAGGATCTTCTGGTGATATTTTCTGGAGGTGGTTTTTGCCACCAGTTTTTATTAATGACCACAAAGAAAAACAAAAGCCTTATGAGAGCATCACAGAAATCTCCCATGATTGACACAGTGTCATCTTCTTTGCAGGGGGAAAAATGCGTGGGGAAGTGATGGCAAACTGCAAAAACTAAGGTGTCATTTCTTCCAGAAATACAGACTGAAAATGGTGTGATAACTAGCAAATATTCTAGCCTAACTTTCTTTGCTATATTTCAGTTCATGCGCACACACGTGCACGCACGCACGCACACACACACACACACACTCAAATGTAACACCTCTCTCTAAACCCCCACCCACGTTAGCTGCTATTTCCATTTCACTGCCATGGGGTATATTGGAGTAGGGAATGAGATTCACAGTAGATCTTGAAATTTCACTTTTTGAACTACACCATGCAGAATCATCACTGAGCATGTTCGCTGGGGGATTCTGGCAGTTTCAGTCCAGAACAGCAACTGCTCCCTAAAAAGTACAGATGTATGAATTTCCTATGTAAATTTACTGAGGTGTAAGAACTAGTTAATTCAGTAGGATGTATCAAGGCCAGCTGATGAGCTAAAAGGGCACATCTCAACCCTAGGTAAAATCCTCCAACCAGGTCATATAACAACCTTAGAACTCTTTGCTCAGTGTCTATCTCAATGTTGCTAAAGGTCCCAGTAGGATCACAAAAAGGAGGGGCAAGTTGTAACAGATAGTTGTAGGAAATTATTGTTTATCGTGTGATACCTCAGTAATAATTTATACTCTGAACTAACTGAATGTGAACTGACTCCACTGTGAACTATTATATTCTGTGCAGCCTTCACTGTTATGAAAATATAGAGCTGATTCAAAGACTCATACTGAACTACAACATCACATAAGGACACACTATAAGCCAACCAGAGCTCAGAAAAGTAACTTCAAAAAAGTAGAACTCCCAGAATCTCTGGGGTATGCTGGCTGGGAGAGTCTGTAATTTGTAGTCAAAATCAGTGGTTTGTAATTTGTAACTCTGGGCCCAACTACTTGAGAACCCTGTTTTCCACAGAAGGTACACCACACATCCATGGGAAATCCACAAGCAGAACTCAAAGGTAACAACCTCTTCCCTCTGTGAATGGACCATCACTCCCTGAATGCTAAGTGTACCTGACAGACATGATGTTTTTCATAGGGGCAAGACATATGTTCACCTAATATCTGTGCATTACTTGCTAATTGTTGTTGCTTAGTCGTTAAGTCGTGTCCGACTCTTCGTGACCCCATGGACCAGAGCACACCAGGCCCTCCTGTCTTCCACTGCCTCCCAGAGTTTGGTCAAATTACTTGCTAAGCCACCTTATAAAAAACACATCAACTTATTTAGCACAGAACTGACTACAAACAATTAGAGTGCCTTTCCAGTCTCAGAATAAGTCCCCACCTCCTGCAACTTTTACTCTGCTGGTCCTTTTTTAATTATTTATTTATTGTATTTACATTCTGCCTTTCTTACAAAACTGGTACTCAAGGCAGCTCTAAACAAGATTAAAAATAGACACAAATAAAATACAAAAGTTATAATATTAGGACCCGAATTATATTAAGCATTACTGAATTAAAAGCCATTAAAAGCCATTAACGAACACAGCATGCCCTTCTCAAAGGTCCTTTCTCAGCAGCCAGACAGTTGCTCAAAGTGTACCTGAAGAAATAAGTCCTTGTTGCTCGGCCAAAAGAAGGACAAGAGCAAGGGGGCCAGTCTAGCTTTCTTTGGAAGAGAGTTCCAGCAGCCCCAAATAAGGTCTTGGCTCATATTGCTACTAACCATGTCTGTGACAGTCATAGGATCGAGAGAAGGGCTTCTTCCTAAAGATCTCACTTTTGGGGCAGATGTGAGTGGGAGAATAATGTATGGTCCCTCTAATGACTTGGATCTAAGCTCTGTTATCAGAGATCCTCTAATTGGAAATGGTAGGTATTGAAACTGATGCTTCCTGCATGTGTAGCATGTGTGCATCCTTAAACTATGAACGCTCTCCACCATGATGCACATAAAAATATGATCCTCCATCTGTTATGTTTCATTTGTGATTGCTAGGAATGGGGGAGAATTTTGTTTCTTCTTTGTTTTAATAAAGATTTATCAAAATCTGAAAATTTCTGTATATTCAGGATGGGAAGAACTAAAGAATGGCATTCAGTTGTGGGAGAAAGTGAAACTGTTAAATATCCCTATCTCTGGTGATGATTCATTTACACATTCAAAATCTCAGCTGATGCAAAAAGCGATCATGATGTATTCATGAATCACCAAACATGTTTTGATTCATTTGCAGTGTACTTTTCCTCCCCTTGATCAAGAGTCAGGCAACAGAAGCCAACGTGCTGCTTCATATGTGCTGCAATCCTGTATCAACTTATCTGGGAGTACAGCTTGATAGGGGGAAAATGGAATTTCTCAATATATACAAAAAGGATTGCACTGTCATTCTTTACAAAGAAGGTGCAAGGACTCAGGCTAAAACATTTGGAATGTTTGAGAATGGCTGTCGGAATCCAGCCATACCATAGCAAATACCATGAAACATTCCCTCATGACTTCAGAACCTGCTTTTAACACAGAAGAGTTTTGCAACGTTCTAGCTCTTAGAGCCCCTCCTTGTAAAAATAATGATGTAGCAGAATAAACAGCTCTATTTAAAAGAAGTGTCATACAATACCATATACTCTCTTCAGTGCTGTAGGAATGCAAAATATTTTCCAGTCACTTCTGGGTAATACTATCAATGCCCCTGACACACTCTCCCATGCACACTTTTTTCATGCAAAATTTCTGTCAAACCACAGTATCTCTTCAAGCAACCAAGAGCTGGTTTATTCCCATAAACTCTGTGCTCTCCTCCTCCTCTGAGTTTAAATTCAGGGAACAGTTGGTCACCAGATTTCAGATCAGCTGTTAAACCGTGGCAGTTGCAATATATGAGCTGTATGCTTTTGTACTGTTTACAAAATATTGCTGTTGTAATATATCAGATAGGTACTTAGCACGGTTTGCAAAATGTGCAGAATATACCACTGATACTTCTGCACTAAACATTTTGAGTTTTCTAGTACTTTTGAGTTCTCATGCTTTGAGACTGAATAAAAATACTAGATAATGTGCCTGGCACATGTACCCATTACTGCTTGTGCTGCCATATGATCTAGACTCATGGCTAGTCCTTGCTTATTTCTATAAATACATTAATATCATCTTTCAGCACCATGTGGGGATCCTAAAGAAGCTTTAAAAACATAACAGAGCACCACAAATAGGATATTTTAACAAAGCTGGGTCCACACACACACCCCGGCATCAAAAGGGGATAACTGAACTCCTTGGTGTTCCAGAGTGTAGGTTCCTGTGACTGGCCTTCACCCAGGCTAATCATATTTTAAATGCCCTTACTTTTAATAGGCTTGCCTTCAACCCAAAACATATGAGCCCAAGTGGTTTTTAAATTGAAATTGAAAAAAATGATCTTTATTATAACATAACTACTGGTGAAAATAAACAAGAGTTCAACTTAAGGTTACACTGTGTTATATGCTGGCTCTCAAATATCCTCCCTCCCTCTCCCAGATACAAATTCTCTCAAGTTCAAGCCCACTCTTAAAATATGACCTCCCTCCTCAAGATACAATTTAACTCTCTCTTGCTCTCTTCAGTTCTTCTTTTTCTACCTCCTGTAAGCTCTTCTTGATTGGCTCTCCTTCTGCATCCTTCCAGCCAATCACCTTATTGCTGTTGTTGCTAGGTAAAACTGGTGAGGGTTCCATCACAGTGCCAAAACAAATAAGGGCCTGCCTTAGATAGTGGTATAATATAGAGCAAGACCCTTCAGAATATCTTTATCAATGGGCAAAATTATGTGTGAGCAAAAAATGCTGCACCTATTCCATACCTGGATGCTAAGTAATAGTCTGGCTCACTGACTAAACAGACCATTGTCCCACAAAGATAGGACAAGATACAGACACAGCAGTTTTTTCAGGCAAAACAAATAGCCTGTTGGAGTTGTAAAAAAAAAAAGGGTAACATGACAGAGAGACAATTGAACATTTTCTGAAAAAGGCCAACATATTATTTCCAAGGCAATACTAGCTATCACCTAGATGAAGCCCGATTGTGAATCAAAAGTATTCACTTGGATACCTATGGTAAGTAAGCACTTTCTCCGGGCAGTTATGCACTGAAGCTTTTGCAAAATGGGGAGCATCCAGTTCTCCTTTGGTGTAGCTGATGCATAGATGATGAACATACAGATATGTGGGTTGGCAAACCATCTTTTGTGGGATACGGAATGTTGTGTGAGAGCCAATGTAGCAGAGTGTAGGAGACCTGGGTTCAAAGCCTAACTCATCCACAGAAACTCATTGGAGGTAGTAATGGTGAACCAATCCTTAAACATCTCACATAGCTTAAAAAATCTTAGTAGGTTTGCCGTGAGTTGAAAGTAATTTGATGGTGCATAACAACAAATGTTGTGTATTTACTGGCAGGGCTGGATGCTTCAGTGTTTTGCCAGAGAGAAACTCAAGTAGGGACGTCAATGCAGCCAATCTCTACAAGGACAAATGGTACTCTATAATTAAGGGCATTATGTATTCACCTAAGTGCTAAGCAAACAATTAATCCAGGAAACGGCTTTCCTAGCTCTATCATATTTGTTAACAAAGCATTCTTTATCCTCCTTATGTCTCATAATTCTGATTGATGATGATCCATTGGAATGGCATTATGATCTATAAGCCTTTGGTGGTGGGTGAGGGTACCTTTCTGAATACATTTAAAGGCAACAGCCCAAAACCTGAAGCACTCACAGGTAAAGTGATACTATTGATAAATAAATCCACATGGGGAAAGCTGTGGAGGAATTGTCATATAGGTATAAACATTCCACTCTCCCAAATTCAATTGCAGAATTAGGCAAATATTATAGATATGGTATGATGAGGAATGACAAATGCTGTGTACGTCTGAGCCAGGGAGTCAGGTGACAGATGTAAAGAAATAGCAAGATGATGGTTGTATAATGATAAGACTTTGTGCTTTCACTGTTTATTTGAGTCTTTCTCCAACACGCTGAGGACAGTTTAATGCATTTCTTAATTTCGAAACAACTGACACAAGAAAGGATTATCCTTATTATTTTTCTAGAAATTTGAACTATCCTCTGCTTCTCTGGATATCAATAGATTATGCTGATGGCCATATGAGGACCAATGTCAGCAGCTGGCACCCTTTAGTACCTTCCCTGTATGGCCCAGTGGCACTGATCAATAAGTGTGAGCCACCACATTGGGTATGTGAGGTGTGGGAAGTTGAGGTATAATCTTAGAACTGCAGAGCTGGAAGGGACCCTTCCAGGGATCATTGAGTCCAGCCCCTGTCAAGGAAGCCCAATGGGGAACTGAACTCCCAACCTCTTCCTAATCCACTGAGCTATCCAGCAGTTCAGTTGGATGGCACCCACAGCATTCTGGGAAATTTAAATAGCAGCAGGAGGCACTGTGTCATTTTTGAAACTTGCTCTGATGAGTGCTGCAGGGGATACAGTAAGATTTTTTAAAAAGAAAGAAAATGAGTTATCAGCTGCCTGCCCTTACCACAAAAGTAAGCCTTGGCTCGGGGGCAGTGTGGAGAAAATCCATAGCCTGTACATATTGCCAACTGCATTATAGACTAGTATCCTATTCAGGAAATGCAGAGCGGAAGGGTAACCATGTAAGTGTTCCTTCTGCTCTGGCAGGCGTCTCTTTGTGGTCCTGGTCTTGCTCTGGTGGTGGGATCAGTTGAGTAATCGGCGATCTACTGGAATAGCAGTACTGCTTACACAGTTCCCCTTCGGTTCCAAATAGGATTTGACCATAGTATTTGTAAACTGTATTTATTTAATAGCATTTATTAACTACATATTCATTTACAGTGAATCAATTATTTATTGATTTAATGCTCATTTATTTATTGTATTTTTATATCACTTCCCCATAATAAAAGCTTGACACATTTCTTTGCACACATTTCCTAGAAACATGGAATTCCACAAATGAAAAGTGGTTCCTGTGCACTTTTGGATTGTGAAGATGAGTTTTCTTGAGCTTCTTGCCACCTTGCCTGCCCACTTATTAATCTGCTACATCTTCTTAGATGATGCAGGTTCTTGGTATGACCTTAATTTGTACCATCTTTCATCCTAACATAGACCATAGACATCCTCAGCTTAGGAACATTTCTCACATAATGAAGAAACAACTATGTTCATATTATGTAAGAGTTTCAAACCAGGGATTTGTGACATGTACCTCCAGGTACTTTAGATATTATGTCCAGTGGTAGTTTAGCAGTAAGGAGGACTCTTCACTGTCTGCACACTTAGGCACCATTGCTAAAGATGGCTCAGTAGTGGTACCATAGGTTTTGCCTCAGAAGAGTCAGAAGATAGGAAAGACCAATGAAATTCCATCTAATCATAACTCTGGAAAGCAAAATCTCTGGGCCTGCTTTTCAGTGGCTCACTTCACACATTCAGAAGAAGTGACAGACTGTGTAAACATGGGATGTACATGCCTATGTGAAGCAATTTCTTGGTATCTTGATTCTCTTAGTTCATTCTTTCTTTCATCTGCTTATATTTACTGTGGGGAGAAAAGTGCTACCTTAAGCCACTTTGGCTATCACCAAATCTGGGAGGTTTCTGTTTCAAAGCTCAGCTAAGCCACAAACCTAGTTGTTACTTCTGGACAAGAAACTATCCTCTCAGCTCCATCTGCAGTAACATTAGAAACTGTGAGGAGGACACTCATGAGTGTGCCCTTGGCAGTCTGTCTAGCTCTGGCCTCAGCCCTAAAGTGGAGAGCAGATCTTTGACAGATCCAGACCAAGAGGTGGAGGGAAGGAAGACCTAAGATATCCACTCAGACCAAGGAGCCATTGATAGTTGTCAGGAAGGAGAACCTTCTGGTCTGGAAAGAGCCCCCTGAAGGAGAAAGGAGAGCGCTTGAGGCTGGAGGAAATAAAAGTCATACTGGAGGAGCTTGAGGGGGATTTGGAGGACAAGACACAGGAGAGCGAGGAAGACAAATATAAAGGTGAGGAAGAGGGGCCTGGAGGGATGTCTCTGAAAAGATATACGAAGCCTATACAGTGGTGCCTTGACTTACGAACGCCCCGACGTATGAACATTTTGACTTACGAACGGCTCCGTTCACAAAATTTTGCTTTGACTTGCGAACGGAGCTTTGACTTACGAACAAAAAAAACCGCGGGGAAAGCAGGAAATGGACTTTGTACTGCCTGGTACTGCCTGGTACTGTAATTTTAAAATGTAAAAATTGGTTTAAAAGGTGCTTGGTTTGGTTTAAAGCTGCTTGGTTTTAAAGGTGTTCTGTTTAAAAGGTGCTCGTTCCCTCCCTCCCTCCTTTCCTGCCCTTTTTTTAAAACTAAGTCATCTTAGGTTAAAAAAAAAAAATTCTACCCCTAGTGGTAGAGGACGGATTAACTGGTTTTGCATTAGTTCCTATGGGAACTAATGCTTTGACTTACAAACGGCACCTTGACATAAGAACAAAAAACAGCCGGAACGGATTAATCAGTTTTCAGTGCATTCCTATGGGCAATGCTGATTTGACTTATGAACGTTTTGACTTACGAACATCTTCTGGGATGGATTAAGTTTGTAAGTCAAGGCACCACTGTAATATTGAAGAGGAAGAGGGTGAGGACCCCAGACCTGAGGAAAAGTGGGATTATGTACTAAAAGAGGACCCTTAGAGAGGGGTCTTGGTTCAAGTGCCCAAAGGGGAGGGTATGAAACACAAGAACCCAAGACGAGTGCCTTGCCTATTAGGGAGAATGACTAGAGAGGCTGGGACAGAGATGTCCAGGTGGGACAGGACTAGGGCAGCCAATCTTGACATAGCAAAGATGCTGGAGGAGGAAACAGCACAGGAAATGCCAGCATCACGTGTAAGAACTGCAGCAGTCACAGGTCTCGGCTCCCGCCCAGCCAGAGCCAGTGATACACCACAAGCCCTGCCTTCATTGTAGGCATACCAGCCCTCACTCCTCCCAGCCCCCAGCTTTGGGGCCTCAGGATGACCACCCCAAAGCAAATTTAAGTTGCCCAAACCCCAGTGCAGTGAACTGGGTATGCAGAGAAAGACTGGACACAAACAGGGTTAGTGAATTCAACTAGCCCTCAGACTAGTTACAGTAACAGACTGTTAGCACTTGACCAAATTGCTTTTGACACCTTTGTCTAAGTTCCAATAAACCCCTTTTGTAAGAAGCTACAGGTCTCATCTCAATGGATTAGGGAACAGAGGAGGGAAGGCCCATCGGTCCTGGCAGGGCCTGTGGGGTTCATAGGGATATGATACTGGTCTGTCTTTGACAGCAATTGGAAAGACCGGTAGTTAAAGATGTAAACCCACAGCATCCCTTTCCAGCTCCAGCTTGGTCACTGTCCTGAGCAATTTCAAGACAACCTTCTCTTGCTGTGCTACACATCATCTTTGCTATCCTTGCACTCTGCCTTTTCCTTTATTTGCTCCGGAGCTAGAACTCATTCTAACACAACACAAAGAAAGTGAACCAAAAATGTCTCCTGTGAACTTTTGACCATGCTCTGCTCATTGTACACAATAGAATTTCCCTTGAAGAAGACGTTCAAAGGAGGAGAAATGTGGGGAGAAACTTTCATGGATAAGGATTGTGATTCTTCTCCTACCTTGTTTCTGAGATGGCTGCGTGTTCTGCTTTTCACTGTGGAATCACCCCTGTGGCAGCTGGCAGCCATCCTACCCCCCAGGTTCTCACGATTCAATTAAAGCTCAGAGGAAGATGCCATAATGTATCACCTTCAAAGGACTCTTTCAGATCAGGAAATATAGGCAGCCGTGGAAACTTTAGAGGATAATGAGATGTATAATAGAAAGGAAAAACAAATGCAGCACTCTGCAGTGTTACAGTGAGCTCAAAAATATAACCAAAAGAAATTCTAACGGACCCTGATAATGAGGCAGAAAAACTAAAGTCTCTTTTTTTGCAGAAATAAAACTTTTGGGAAATTGGGAGCACAAACTCTGAGACAGCAGTAGATTTACCTTCTTCCTGGAGCTGGTTACAGCAGTCACACTAACTACAGGGCTTCCAGGGATGAAGTTGTATGTAAGTATCTACAAGAGATATCCTACAATGACCCCTCAAAAATGTAGCATTTAGAAAACCTGAGGGAAGTGCTGAATAGAGATGGGCATGAACCGGAAAAATGGTGGTTCATGATGGTTTGTGGTTATGGCTACCCATGGACCATGAACTATCATGGACCCCCCAAAAACCCAACTGGCTTGTGGTTTGGTTTTTGGGTTCATGCTGGGGGGGGGAACTGCCCAACCCCCAGCCCCCATTGCCTCCCTGCCTTGTCTTGAAGATGCTGCTGCCACCTCTGGCAATGGGCAATGGGGGCAGTGCAGGGGGAGGGGTGCCTCCCATTTTGCGGAAGGAAAACAAAACACAGAGGGGGGGGGAAAGTTTGGCACTTAGTTTCATTTCGAAATGAGATCCCAGAACCAAACCACGAACCAAACTATGAACCAGCCCAGTTCATGTTTTTTTCTGGTTTGTGATTCAGTTCGTGGCCATCTCTAGTGCTAAACCTTAAAGAATGATAGCAAGTGCAGTGCCAAAATTTCCCAGAAGACTTCTCCTGAGAAACATTCTGGTATATACTTTTCTTAGTTCCCTAGAAAAACAATACATAGAAGGTCAAATTGCAGAATCATTTCCAATATTTCCCTGCAAAGTTCTGGTGGCTGCCTCCCTAAAGATCAGAAGGACTGGGGAGCATATTTGTGTCTAACATTGTGTTCTCTTGGTGTATATGTGTCGCTTCTCAAAGATTATGGACATGCCACACAAAGAAAGTTTGTTCAAATTAAGTGCTTTCCCCTCAACTGGCTCTTGCCTGGAGGTGAGAAGTCCTGCTGGGATTTAAAGTTGCTTGTCAAGTTTAGAAAACATACTTCAATGGAAATAAAGAACTCAATATTCTTTATTAATCATGTAAATTCTTGCTTATCTCATCCGCACAGAAAAGAATGTGGAATTAAAGCATTATCTGCCTCACTAGTGAGGAAGGCAAGGGATTTTCTGATACTCTCAATACAATTCTTGCATTGGCAAGAATGACATTTTGTAGAAAAGATGCCAAATTTTGCACAAAATTGCCTGGTTTTGTGCAAAATTGTGCAGTTCATTCATTTGTCCAAATTATGTGTATTTCCCAAAATGAGACTATTTGCTGCTTCATTCAAGAATCTGAAACACTAGATGGGTTATTTGCATCTTCCTCATAAATCAGCCAGTCCTTCTGAGCTTGCTGTGTGTTTAGGCACTGTTTGCGTCTCAAAATGAAAGCCCACTAGAGACACTTTACTCTAATTGTAGACACTGAGGGGAGGAAAGAACTCTTTGTCTCACACTGGGCTGGAAGTGAGAATTCTTGCTTGGCTTTAAAACTCCTCATGGAGGCTTCTCATGGTGCCAAGAGAGCTTAAACTGACAGGAATGTGGAATTTAGTCCATATTCTTTCCACTGTACAGTATTCTTTCTGTCTTTACTTAATGCTAACAAAGGAGTACAATCTGAAATGGCATATGGTTTGACTGTAATGCATGTGCGCTGCATATGTGAGAATAAATGTGGTTTGCTATAAAGTGCTGAAAATATTGTGAAAATACAAATAATTTGGCACAAAAAAGAAAAATACCACAGCTGGTATGAGATTGAAGGTTTGGAATACTTTGAGACGCATATTATGGAAATAAAATCTGACACCAAGGAGAAGCACAGCTAATTCTACAGAAATAGAATGCAGTAATACTTTATCTGAGGAGGGGACATCTTTCTAGTTTCCTTTCTCTTGAATTGTATTTTTTTTAATGTGAAGTTCTTTTCATCCTGAATATGCAATGTGCAAATACTGTTTAATTCTTTTTAGAAGAAAAGAAAATAAGTTCTCCCTCACCTGAACCGGTCAGTTCAATACATACAGGTATTCCCAGCATGGAGGATGATGTTGTTACTGCCTGCCATATAGGTGTGAAATGAATTGCTGGACAGCTCAGTGGTTTAGGTATCTGGCTGCAGAGCCAGATGTTGGGAGTTCAACTTTCTACTCTGCCTCCTTGACAGGGGGCGGGCTTGATTATCCATGAGGTCCCTTCCAGCTCTGCAGTACTAAGATGATGATGATGATTAATTTAAATATTTCATACATGAGCCTATCTTGAGGGAAAGGAAGCAGCAGCCCTAACTCAGCACTAATGTGGTTGAAAACACAAGAATTCAGAGACAGATTGGCATGAGTTAAACATTGAAAGGCTTTGGCTTCTGCAGATGAATCTGTTAGTTTGGCTTTTCCTAGGTCCACTATTTATTCTACAAATATCTTTTTATATGAAACATGAAGAAATGTACAGATTTTGTCACATTCTTATCAAAAGCCAAGCTGAAGCAAAATTTCCACTCATCCTTATCATCCTTATCATTTTAATAGTTGATGTTACTCAGACATGTGCTTGGTTAACACATTTCCAGTTGAAAGGAGTGATGTCTCTGTCGCTTCCGAAGGTCTGGTGAGATGGCAGTAGCAGGAACAAGTTAACTGAGGAAAGAGAGGTTTTTTGTCTGTTTGTTTTGTTCCACTGTTCCAATACCTTCCTCTACCAGGAGTCCATAGCTACTAAGGTCATTCATCCCATGAAGCCTAGGAGACACAGAAACCAGGGGAGACCTGTCTAAAGTTGAGATGGGTTAGTATGTTTTCATGGCCCCTCTTTGTCTCTGTAAACCACTTTGAGAACTGCTTGCTGAAAAGCAGTCTATTAATTTTGTGTTGGATTATCATTTATGCTTATTTGCGTAAATATGGTGCATGATTATAGGTCTCAATGCTAAAGAGACTGAAGCTTTCGGGCACAACACAAGTACAAACGAGGGAGAACAGAGGACCCTACTCACTAGCCTTTTCCTCACCATCCTCTGCCAACCTTACCTCTCCACCACCCACATCTGGGAGCAGCCTACGTTTGTGGAGTAATGCCCTCCCCCTTCATATCTCCTTCCAGTCTGCAAGTAGCAGTGAGAGAAACTAACAAGGGATGTGGTCATTGGGATGAGGCCAGCACCACTCCATTCTTTTCTTCATGAAATGAACTGTAACGACCTAGTAGTGCCCATTGTCCAAACATACAGGCTGAGTTCTGGTTGATATTCAAGCTCAGTTCAAAGGTTTGCCTGATACAGCCAAGTGACACAGAAGAGGAGAGGAGATATAAGGATGCATATGGCCTGCCTCCAGCACCCCTCAGTGTTTGACAGCTGCTCTGAAGACTACTAAAGTTCAGTTTTGAAGTGAGGATGGCGAAAGTGATCCTGCTGGATAGAGGATCATGGGGGCTGCACTACAAAATAATTTCTCTATGCTCTGTTGATGAGGTGAAACTCTCAACTGCTATATCTGTGGTTTCTGAACTCCCCCCCCTTCATGTCATCCTTTTGATTTGCAAGAAGCCTCCTCACTTCTTTTTTACTGCCATCCTGTTTTAACAAACAAACAAACAAAAAATCAGCAAGTAGTAGCAAGATTAAACCTTTGGTCTAGATGGACGGGGTAGAAATCCAATAAAATAAATAAATAAATAAATAAAATAAAGTAATGTAAAGAACTTATTTTGAAATAAAACCTAAAACAGGACAAACACTTCATAACATTATTTTAAATTAGCTGTAAGAATGAATAGTTTATCTTGAGAAATTCTAAACTCTAGAAATAAAATATATATCACAGGGATTTGTTTACATTTCTCTCTCTCTCTTTCTCCTGTTAAGAAAGTCTCATCGTCATATGCTCTCCTTGAATTTCTTCACATAACCCTTGGGAGAGGGGCTTTCATCCAGTTTGGGAATGAATATTC
Source organism: Intellagama lesueurii (assembly GCA_037013535.1). NCBI lineage: Eukaryota > Metazoa > Chordata > Lepidosauria > Squamata > Agamidae > Intellagama > Intellagama lesueurii. Next base: position 161,371,427 of record JBAJHW010000003.1, on the reverse strand, counting down.
CAAAGTGCATACAGCTGAATGGGCTGCTAAAAACTCTTTAGTGTGTAGCACACAAATATTCCGTACAGAACCCAGATACATGAGGACATTGAGAGGAGGCCTAACATGCACATCCATTCCCCCTTTTTACTTTTAGGTATAGGCCACATACCTACATAGCTCTTTTCTTCTGTATTTATTCCATAACAAATACTAGGGCACATTCTCCTTGATTCCTTTTGTCCTACCTCCTTTTCAAACCATTACACCAAGGAAATTATATCGCCTTAAACAGGTTTTACTTTGTCCCAAAGCATCTTAAGTTCCCCTTGCCAGCTCTTTGTTAAACATTGCAATCTGACAGTAAATCCAAGTGCTTTGTAAACCTTTATTTTTGTCATAAATAAATCAAGACTTGCTCAGTACTTGCATGAGCTGACAAGCAAGCAAAGAGCCTCCTGGCAGTCACAGGCAACAGAATGATATCTTTAATAATGTATATGGTACGGTATAAGAAAACAAACGCACACATTCCCCAGAGACAGTTTTTTACAGTAATGTGTCACTATCTCTTATTAAAAGATCTCAATTGGAAATAGTGTGTGCTTCCTGATATGCTGTGCTCTGATTTAGAAAATGGTGGCAGGCAATTTTTTGTAAACCATTTTTATTCTTCTGTAGGAGACAACACCTCAGATAAGAGTAATAAAACAGTAAATGGCACAGTGGATAAGTGTGAACAGAGTATTGCTTCTCTCTTTCAAACATCTCACAAAGCTGATAGGAGAAGAATGTCTGCTTTTGTTGGAAGTCTTCCTGCAGCCTAAGAGAATGTAACTGGGGCTACAACAGTTATTCTCCAAATGCTATTCAAATGCAGCACATCAGAACTCGAGGTGGTGGAGGGCAGCGGGACAGGCGGAAGGCTATATTTTCCAAAAATAAAAAATCTTCATCAATGGAAATAGGACTTATTGGACTCTGAAGTTATTTTGACTTCCCTGTCTTCATTAATGTAAGAAGTGCAAACAACATCTTCAGGGTCTTCTCGCGATTAGCAATAGCTTTGGTTAAATTATTTTTCATTTACTTCCCTATCCTTAAAAAGGCTCTTGAACTGAGTTTTTAATTTTTAGGGGGTTGCCAGTCATAATAAGATAGAAGTAAATGTTACAGGGAAAACAGAACCTACCCAAAGTTATCCTAGGTTCCCCTCATTAATTCCTAAGGCAGGAAGCACTTGCAGAGGAAAACAGATGGGTAGGTGTGCTCAAGTGTCAACACCTGGCAAGGACTGTTGCCAACACCTGATGGGTGTGGCTGGGCTTGGCAGCCACTCCTGGCAGGGCTTGTGACTGATACTTGACCTATTCTGCCCTCTCTCTTAACTCTCCCCCTTGGTCTGCACCCTCAGGCAATGCTGGACACTAGTTTTAGCCATCTAGGATGGACCACAGTGGTATCAACCCTCTCTTGGCCTCAGCTTATCACAGTCCTCAGAATGCTGTGAGAGGATGTTTATGCATAGAACAGCTATTAGAGAAGGGAGAGCAATAGTTGCTTCTTCTGGAGCACTGGGAGAGGGGCAGGGAAGTAGAGAAACAGAGAATGGAGAGTTGAGTGGTATGGTATAAAGGCAAGGGGGCCAATTGGGAGACTCCAGGGAAAGGTTAAAGGAGATACCATAGTAACTGTTTGAATCTGTTTGGTTAGGGGAGCCCTTGGTTTCCAGCTGTACCCCCATAAGAGCATAGAAACTCCCTTATTTCTTTTAGGAGCTCCAGGGTAGTTTCTGGAGAAGAAAAATAAATTGTGGCATAGGAGACTCCAACCAACAAAACAATGTCAAAACAATGTGTGGTCGGCTTCCAGTTGGGCGGTGGCGACTGCAGATGGTTTGTTACTGAGCTCCGGGGAGTATAAGGTTTATTTGCACGATATAAGTTTTTAGCCTCCTTTTTTACTGCCTGGGAAGATTATTGCTGTCAACAAGACAGTTCTTATCAAAAGAATGTTTTTTTCCCCCTTTGCTCTTCCTGACTGCTGAGAGATGAAGGTCATAAGGAATGCCTGCGATAACAAGGCATTGAGCCAATTAAGATGGACAGACAGTTTTAAACTCCAGAATTCTAGGGACCTGAAGCTTATAAGTTTATAGGATCTACCCATTTTGGATTAAATTGCTTAGGACTGAATGTGCCATTTGATGCACATCACCTGTTGGTTTTCTCCCTCTTTGAAGTACATGACTCTTCGACAGTGATTTGCAGAAAGAGGGCAGGGTGTCTCTCCAGATTGCTGAACCTTGCGTGGCTGTAGTGCACTGAGATTGTTTTTGCAAGACTCAGCCTAACGAAAGAGCAGAACATTTTGTGTCTGGAAAGGAGGGAACAACTGCTGATTTGTGGACACTGGAGAAGCTGGTGAAGAGGAGTTATCTCTGGAATATTCTACAAGCAGGGCTGGGGCCATTTAAGAAAACTGAGAAGGAATACTGGAACAAGAGACTGAGATTGGGTGGCAGTTTACTGGAAGATCTAAAACTCTCCCCAGAGCTGATGAGAGACTGTCTGATCAGGCATTTAAATATCTTATCCTTACTTTTACCTCCTATTGCTTTTGGTTGTTTTCTGTTAGCATAAGGTTTGGTACTTATAAATCCTCATTAATTTGGATTAAGGGTCTATTGGGTCTATTGACAATTAACCTGCCTTCAATTTGGATTGAATTCATTTCTGAATAATGTATTCACTAGACAGGGATATAAGAAACTGGGAATTTCTCCCATACATAGTAATACATCGGGACAAAGAAATAGGAGGCAAGAGAAAATTACTAACTTTTTCCCCCTTAGAGAGGGAGGCATTACTGATAACAAGGACAATAATGATGATAACAATGATGATACAGTGGAGTCTCGACTTTCGCACGGCTCCACTTACGGAATTTTCGACATTCGTACTTCTCCGGCCGCAAAGTTTCCAATCGACTTGCGGCCGGAGAATCGACCTACGGACTGGAAGGGGGAGGCGGGGAAAGCACCAAATTCAAATTTGGCGCTTTCCCCGCCTCCCCCTTCCAGTCCGTAGGCCGCCGATCTGCCTCCAGATGCCTTCCAGGGATTCTCCGCCGCCATGGGAGGCATCTCGGAGGCCCCCCCGCCGCCGATCGTGCTTTGGAGGCACGATCGACGGGGGCGGGGGGACCTCCGAGAGGCCTCCCATGGCGGCGGGGAAGGTACCCGGAGGTCCCCCACCGCTGCCGCCGCTGCTGGGAGCCGAGCCGCGCCGGGCGATCCCGGCCATGCTCGGACTCCTGGACTTTCCCCACCACCGCTGCCGCCGCTGGGAGCTGAGCCGCACCGCACTGCGGCTCAGCTCCCAGCGGCGGCGGCAGGGGAAGTCCAGGAGTCCGAGCATGGCCGGGATTGCCCGGCGCGGCTCGGATCCCAGCAGCGGCGGCGGCGGCAGGGGACCTCCGAGAGGCCTTCCCCGCCGCCATGGGAGGCCTCTCGGAGGTCCCCCGCCCCCGCCGACGCAGGCTTTCCCAGGGTGGACCGGGCCTACCAGGGGAGGGCTTCCCCCGGTAGGCCCGGTCTACTGCCCGGGAAAGCCTGGTAGACCGGGCCTACCGGGGGAAGCCCTCCCCTGGTAGGCCCGGTCTACCAGGCTTTCCCGGGCAGTAGACCGGGCCTACCGGGGGAAGCCCTCCCCTGGTAGGCCCGGTCTACTAGGCTTTCCCGGGCAGTAGACCGGGCCTACCGGGGGAAGCCCTCCCCTGGTAGGCCCGGTCCACCCTGGGAAAGCCTGCGTCGGCGGGGGCGGGGGACCTCCAAGAGGCCTCCAGCAGCGGCGCCGAAGCCCTCAGAAGCCTCGGGCAGCGGTGATGGCGGCGGCGGGGGACCCCCTGGAAGGCTTCAGAAAGGTAAGTTTTAATTTTTTTTACTGTACTGTAATTTATTTTAATTTTTGTGTGTGTGTGTGTGTGGGGGGGTTTCTTGGGCCAGAACAGATTAATGGGTTTTCAATGCATTCCTATGGGAAATGCATTTTCGACCTACGGACTTTTCGACCTACGGAAACCGTTCCAATACGGATTAATTCCGTAGGTCGAGGGTCCGCTGTAATTTATTTTAATTTTTTGTGTGTGTGGGGGGGGGTGTTTCTTGGGCCAGAACGGATTAATGGGTTTTCAATGCATTCCTATGGGAAATGCATTTTCGACCTACGGACTTTTCGACCTACGGAAACCGTTCCAATACGGATTAACTCCGTAGGTCGAGGGTCCACTGTATATCTAGATCTTCCCACACTCCCAATTTAGATTGGTCAATTGATTACAAAGGTGGGACATATGGAATAGGGCAAGGAGACTCAGAAACTGATTTGGCAATGGAGCTGGCTGTTGCAGAGAATAATTTGGCCTGGGACAAGATATTAGCGAGCGGAGGTAGAACGGATTTGGATGACTTCATGATAATCCAGATACAGGAATTAGAACAAGGGTATATGGCAAGGACTAGAAACCTATATAGAAGAGTGTTTAACAACTTCCCCCAACTCTTATATAGTCATTGGGGGTGACTTCAATGCCAGGATGGGAGCTAATGACACTGCTCTCTATACAGCTTATCATCTGTGTCTCCCTGAAAGCTCTCCTCCTGATACACCAAATGTGTGTTGTGCAAAAGATAATATTGGCAATTATGTAGGGCTCCAGCTAGTTCAGATGAGTCATTGACTAAACTTGCATATATTAAATGGAAAAACCCCAGGAGATATCCCAGGTGAGTTCACATATTGGTCAGGAGATAGGATGAGCACCATTGATTATTTGGCAATCAGCAACAATTTATTGAGCTCTATTCATAAACTGGAGATAGATTGCAAGCCGGATAGTGATAATCTTCTTTTAAATTTGTACTTGAAGGCTCCAGTGCAATGCACTTGTATAAAGGACATTTTGCAATTAAATCCTGAGACAACAACTTCTACCACTAGAATTAAATGGTCGGAAAAGATTGAGGCCTTTTTTTCAGAACTGTTGAACACTTACCACTACTCTATGATCCGTACTAATATTTTAACAATTGGCCCAAATAGTGAATCATTGAGTATTATGAACAATTAATAGAGAAACTAGTTGAATCATTCAAAGCAAAAGATATAAAGAACGAACAGATTAGAAAATTTAGATCAAAGGAATGGTTTGATCAAGAATGCTGGAATGCTAAGAAAATGCTTATTGCCAACTTCAAGCTACATAAAGATAACCCACGGGGAATGGGAGTGGAGAATCTACCACGACTTAAAAAACAATATTAAAAACTTTTGTTGTTTAGTCGTTAAGTCGTGTCCAACTCTTCGTGACCCCATGGACCAGAGCACGCCAGGCCCTCCTGTCTTCCACTGCCTCCCGGAGTTTGGTCAAATTCATGTTGGTAGCTTCGATGACACTGTCCAACCATCTCGTCCTCTGTCGTCCCCTTCTCCTCTTGCCTTCACACTTTCCCAACATCAGGGTCTTTTCCAGGGAGTCTTCTCTTCTCATGAGATGGCCAAAGTATTGGAGCCTCAGCTTCAGGAGCTGTCCTTCCAGTGAGCACTCACGGTTGATTTCCTTCAAAATGGATAGGTTTGTTCTCTTTGCAGTCCAGGGGACTCTCAAGAGTCTCCTCCAGCACCACAATTCAAAAGCATCAATTCTTCGGTGGTCAGCCTTCTTTATGGTCCAGCTCTCACTTCCATACATCGCTACTGGAAAAACCATAGCTTTGACTATGCGGACCTTTGTTGGCAAGGTGATGTCTCTGCTTTTTAAGATGATGTCTAGGTTTGTCATCGCTTTCCTCCCAAGAAGCAGGCGTCTTTTAATTTCATGGCTGCTGTCACCATCTGCAGTGATCATGGAGCCCAAGAAAGTAAACTCTGTCACTGCCTCCATATCTTCCCCTTCTATTTGCCATATAAAAAACTAATCAAGGATAAAAAGAACAATGCTCAATGCACAGCATGGGAACAACTTATTAATGCTGTTAGGAGGAAAGATACGAATACCTTCTGGAGTCTCACATCATCAGTAACAAACAATCACTCACTCAGCACAGGCTGATTGCCATATTTCAGCTAAAAGGTGGGAAACCCACTTTCGTGAACTATATGCAAGTAAGGAGATACCTACCTTCCAACTGGAATATATTAAAAGAAACTTGCCAGAATGGCCCCCGGTATCAATAGCTGAAGTTATTGACCTGGCCACCCAACTTAAACCAGGGAAAGCCCCAGGATGTGACAGTATTTCATCTGAGTTAATAAAGAGAAATATAAATTGGTGGGCTTCAATTTTGGGAAATCTTTTTACATATATAGACCAAAATGCCCATATGAATGGAGTACAGCCATTATCATTCCAATTTATAAGAAGGGCAAGAGGGACAACCCAGCAAACTATCGTCCAGTGAGTTTACTATCCACAATCAGCAAGCTCTACGTGATACATCTTTACTGGAAATTACAAAGCTGGATAGAATCTGAAAACATTTTGGCAGAAGAACAAGCAGGGTTCAGATCAGGAAAATCAACTCTGGATCAAGTGATGATCTTACAACACCTGGTTGGAAAATACATTTAAAAACCCAAGGGAGCCCTATTTGCAGCCTTTATCGACCTTAAATCTGCCTTTGACTCCATCTCTAGAGATAAATTGTGGGGTAAATTAGGATCCTCTACAATAGATCATCATTTATTACTGCTCATTTATAAACTCCATGAAAGTACAAATCTGAAAATAAGATGTAATCGGGAGGGTCATTTATCCAGCAAAGTACCCACATATAATGGAGTCAAACAGGGATGCATATTGGCCCCATTATTATTTAATTTCTATATTAACTCAATGGTGACGGCCCTTAGCCAGTTAGATTTCCATCCCCCTAAGCTAGTGGGCAGACACCTCTCGGTGCTGCTGTATGCTGATGATGCGGTGATATTATCGCAGACACCAAGTGGCCTGAAGAGGGCACTGCGTGCCTTAGCACATTACAGCCAAGAAGAAAATCTTCAAATAAACTATGAAAAAACTAAGATCGTGGTGTTTGCTAAAAGACCAAAACTTCATAAATGGACTATAAATGGCTACAAGATTGAACAAACAAAGGTCTTTAGATACCTTGGAGTTGTCTTCCAAGCAAATAGCGCTCGCAGAGCACATGCAGAATATGTGGCCCAAGCAGCACAGAGATCTGCATCGGCAACACTGAAATTTTTTTTTATAAAAAAGGGGGGCAATATAGTCCAGCAGCTTTAAAGTGTTTGAGGCTAAATCAATTAACCAATTACTCTATGGTGCGCAACTAGGACCCTACTCTGTCTTTACACCATTGGAAAGGGTCCAGACAAGATTTCTAAGAGCGATTCTGCAGGTCCCATGTGGGGTTCCTAATGCAGTTTTATGGCTGGAGGTAGGATTCCTGAAAGTTGAAAGAAAGATTTGGCTAACCATCTTTAGCTTCTGGCTGAAACTAATTTTCTTCCCAAGAGGTTTAATCTCTCTAATACTACAGGAGAATTATCAGTCAAATTGGAAGGAAGTTTTATTAGCCAAGCTTAGATCTTATGGATTTTCAGAGGGCAATATGATATATTTGGGATATGATGCTGCAAACCAAGCGCTTAAACAACGCATCATGGAGGTGGAGAGGCAACATGATTTGGGAGCAATATCAAATAATATTTCTTTGGATAAAGTGCTACTGCCTTTTAAACCAGCTAACTACCTTTACACACTGTTAATAGACAAATATCGTAGAGCTTTTACCCTTGCCCGGCTAAATGCATTACCATTGGCAGTACAAGAAGGGAAGTATGTTCTCCTGTCCTGTCATTATTTTGATATTCGGAAGAATTTTATTGAACCTCATCTAAAACTACTCCCTGGGTGTTCTGAGGCTTTTTACACACTTTTATTGCTGTCTGGTACAATATGGCGAAATTCCTTGCAGCTGCTATTAAAATCTGTGAAAGGAAGGTTTTAAAAATTACTTGATTTTAGTTATTAGTGGGAACCTGAAACGGAGACTAAGGTAGTATAATGTATTAGTCTGTTAGGATGTTTTTAACTTAGTATATATATTTTCTTTTTTATATATGTGTTTCATTGTTTTTGTACATTTATTTGTACTTTTGGATATTGGTCTATGACTGTATTAAATTTGATCTGATCTGCAAGGTCCCACCAATCTTTTCATTTCCCACAATACCCCCAATTTAGGATCATTTAGAGGCATTGTGAGAAATTGAATGATGCTGGATATAAATGCCCACTGTTGCCAGAGCAGCCTGATAAACCTACCACGGCTCGCTGACAGAGCAGTGGCCAAACCTGAATATACTCTGTCCAGTTCTTCCTCAAAGTCTCAGCCCTGGCTGGAACTCCTCATCCACTTGCTCTTCTAAGATTAAACTCCATGACTCAAAGGCATTGATCAGAAAGTGAGGAGAAAGCTAACCAGGGAGGCATTTGCAGGAGAGTGGTGGCAGAATCAGGGAAAGCACCCTTCCTCTTTCTGATTCTCCCATTTATTAATGGCCATTGGTAAATGAACATTTAAGAAGCCCTCTGCAGTTTGGGAGCTGGAAAAAGAAAAAAGAAGTGTGTACGTGTGTGAAATGCTTCCAGATTCTTTAGTTCTTGTTCACCATTTGAACTCTCAGATATGTTCAATGTTGTTGCTTCTCCAGAGCCACGCCTTAGTTAGCAGGCCTTCCTTCTTTCATCGTATGATCCTAACCAGACAAGCCCACAGAATGATTAAGTTCAGAAAGTGAAGCCTTATATCCAGAACTTGGAAATGTCACTTTTAAAGACTTTTTTTAGACTACAGCTCCTAGAATCCCCAACCAGTATGATGGCCATGTTGGCTTGATATTTTGAGAGATATAGTCCAAAAGTAATGTTTTCAACCTCTGGATATAGCCAAACAGATTTGGCTGTATGCAGAATTCACAAGGCAAATGACTCTTAGTTAGCTGACAGGTGAACCCCTGAACATTTAAGCAGGGTTTCATTAATTGACAGCAAGAAGCTGTTGCAAGTTAAATCATTTACCTTCTGCAGGCATGAAAGTAGAACAGGATTTTGGCCACTGTGTGAAAGATGGACAAGGAAAAAAGTTGATGGAAAAGAAAAAAAAATCTCATTGAAAATGTGGTGTTAGAGAGGTTTTATCAATGCCATGGGCTGACAGAAAGAAAAATAAGTGGTCTAGAGCAAATAAAGGCTGAACTTTCACTGGAAGCTAAAATGCCTAAACTGAGGTGATCATACAGTGCTTTGGTTGCATCATGAGAAAACTAGGCTTCTTGGAAAGGGCAACAGAGCTTGGAAAAGTGGAAGGCAGCAGGAAAAGAGGAAGGCCTAGCATGAGATGGATTGATTTAATAAAGGAAGCCACACTCTATAGTTTGCAAGACCTAAGCAGGGCAGTTAAGGAAAAGGCCATTTGGAGGTTATAAGTACAAAAAATCACCATAAGTTAGAAGTGATTTGATGACCCATAATAAGAGGTGTCAGGGTTCTGTGGTTTGTTTGTTTTTTGCTACCTTAGATTTTGAAAGGATATAATAGCATACTGGAAAATGGTAAAGGCGATATTACAAGAAATATTGAGATATGAAATTCCACTCAAACCAGAACTATTCTTACTTAATATTATACTAGATGTTATAGATAAGGTAAATAGTTACTTAGTAATTATGATACTAACGGCAGCCAGAATTCTCTATGTCAAATATTGGAAAAACTTTGAGATTCCAACAAAGGAAGAACTGATGGAAAAAATAATGAGCATAACAGAAATAGATAAACCCTCAGACATATTAAAACAAAAACGTATTAAACGTATTAAAACAAAACACAAAACAGGAACAAAAAGAGGAATGGGAGTTATTTTATGTGTGGCTCCAGGCAAATACATAAAATATAGAATATGTAAAATGACTCATAAAAGAGATAAAGAAAGTTGAGATCTATGTACGGGTAATGATATATACAGTGGTGCCTTGAATCAAACAAACCAATTCCAGCAGGGACTAAAAAACACACTGCAAGACTCATCAGAAATGCGATTAATCCGTTCCAGCCGAACCCCCCCCACACACTAAAAACACACTAAAAAACACACTGCAAGACCCATCACAGCACAGAAACATAACCCCACCACCCAGCCCAAAACCACGCTGCAAAACCCACCCAGAACAGGCAGTTTTTAAAAAGCAAAAAGCAGTACTTTACCAGGCAGTCCGAAGCCTCTCTCAGAATGCACACTCTCTAACCGCTGGGGCGAAAGAGCTACAAAGAAGCAGCCTCTTTGCCGACCAACGGTTAGCAGTTCAAATTTCCCCGCCTTTTTCCCCCGCCTTTTTTCCGGTCGTAACTCAAAGCTCCGGTCGCAAGTTGAAGCAAAATTTTGCGGCCGGAGCTGGTCGTAATTCAAATTGGTCGCAAGTCAGGACGTTCGTAAGTCGAGGCACCACTGGTATACCGATGATAAATAGATCGATAAAGAAAAAAAGAGAGAGAATGTAATAATAGCAAACATAGTGTCTGGTTAACTCTGTACCTCAATTATTTTATTTTTATTTTCATTTTTTAGTTTGTGGTTTTTGTTTTATGTTTTCTCCCTTTCCTTCTTTTTTATATGTACTATCTATACTGTTCTAAACTAAATAAAGTGTGTAATACTACTACTACTACTACTACTACTACTACTACTACTACTACTACTACTACTACTACTACTAATAATAATAATAATAATAATAATAATAATAATAATAATAATAATAAAAAGGATATAAAAGTTAAGCATAAATACACACATGATTATGTTGCTTTGTAACATGATAGAGATTACCCTTATTGCATCTTGCTTTGTAAACTATTATTAGCTGGTCCAGCCTGAATCCTGTTTGGGTTAAGGAAGCCTGCATTGAAAGGAAAGAGAATAAGGGTGCGGCTACACTTAAAGCATAGATTACATAGGAGTGGGTTAACAAGGGGCAGTTCTGAATGGGAGGGCTTGGTTAAAGCAATCTTCCCATTCACACAGGAATTGCTCTTGATGTATAGGCAGTTCTGATCTAGTCATTTACATGGTGATGTAGATTGCACCAATTAGATCTGACATCAGTGCCCTCATCCTCCTGTGGCCTTCTCCCTACCTCCTGCCCCTCCCTCATTTCTATTTTACAATAGCTATCAATAGGTCAGGAAGAGGCTGCTTGTGAGTGAGTGGCATGAGTTAATGGTGTGGCACATACATACATAGAGCACACATAGAGCAAGAGTACCATGTCTCTGCCCCCGATTCTCTCCTTTTAAAAAAAGAAATTATAAGTGGCACAGTGCTGCATTGTTTCCTTGCTGAAGCATTCCTGGTGTGACCCTTTGACTCCTTTCATTGTTGAAATGCATTTCTGTATTAAAAGACTACTACATTATCTTCAATTATTGATAACTCCTACGCTGCAATACATTATCAGGTTACAAGGTGCCATCTGGTACCATTTATGTGGCTTCTGCTCCCCTGAAGAGATGAGAGACCTAAAGGTGTGTGACACCTCCGCCAATGAAGGAGCAGGCATGAGTGTGTGCCTGTTGTGCTTTGTGGTCCCTGATTGGAGAGTTTCCTCCATTCCCTTCCATCTCTTACATGAATTCTGATGGGTGTGTGATCATCCTGTTGTGTTGTTTGGTACAGCAGGATTCCTCAGCTAGTTGCTGCGAGGATAAAGTGTAAGGGTCTACCTGTCACAGACATAGACACTCTTCTGGCAATGGGCTACTACATACAGGCACTGTGCAGCAGCAACTCTTTTCCAAATGGGGCCAAATTCCCCCCTCAATAGGTTTTAATTCACTGTCCCTTGCTGGAGACACTGCTGCCCATGACCCAAGGGTAATACAGTGCTGTTTCAGATAACAATTGCAGACTGTGTGCAAAGGGTTATTAACAGAAGCACTGTATCTTCTGACTGTGTTCCAGCAGAGAAACATGAAAGTCTTGGTAAATGATGTTACTTATTTCTTCACCTCAAGCACACTATAGAAGAAACTGAAAAATACCTGTGCATTGCAGTTCATTGCAGTGCAATTGTAGCAGCCTGTAACAGTGTGCGTAAGTTATTATATGGAAGGCTAAGGTCTCTCAGAACCCTCATATATTGTGCTGGGTTTTCATGTGCTTATGCTCCCTGTACATAGTTTCATATTGGCTAAGGAGAGCTGTTGAACTGCATCGGACCATCGAACAACCTGAAACTATGTGCTTGGTTTGTTTGTTTTTTGCTTGGTCAGCTACAAAGTGAAGATTCCATGACCATCTAATAGCATGGCACACCTGTCTCCTTACCATTCAGCGTGATGACATAAAACCATTCAAGATAGCTGAACCACTATGTTGTGAGGGGTGGAGAACATCACTCTTCCATGTTCTTGAGAAAATGGCTGCTCTCTTGGCCGCACCCACCTCTGGTCTGCAGGTCCCCCAAGGACTTCCTCCAAGGGCAGTCTCCACCTTGGTGCATTGATTTGCAGATTTATTGAGAGGATGAGGGAGTAGTGCACCACCCAGAGCTGAGTTCTGGGCGGACTTCTTCAGAACTTCCTCTGCCCCAAATTCCCCCAACCCCTTGTCTTCATGGAAATATAAGGCTGCCTTTCCTTACTTCTATACTGCCTCAGGGAGTATAAGACCTGATGAGGAAAAGTTGGGAGTAACAGTGATTTATTTATTTATAGTTGTATCCTATCCCTTCCCCAGAGCTTGGGGTGGATCAGAATAACTTAAGAGGACAAAAATGTAAAGGAAATTTCCAAATGACCTAAAATATAGATATTTTTCCAATCAATTCCCAGAGATTAATATGCCACTTCACTACCTCCCCTTATGGGACTTTAACCACGGATGTAATCAAACAACCCAAACAGAATGATTCACACATGGTAATTGCTGCCATATTTTCATTGTGCTACCAAACACACATTCACACAATGCATGAAACAAACCACAGAAATTGAAATGACTGATTTCTTTATTTGTGACATCTGTATCCCCTCCTTTCAACAAGAAACACACATGGTATTATTCAATGTCATCTTCACAACAGCCCTGCAAGGTAAGTGGCCTGAGAGCCATCAACTAAATAAGGGCTTACATCAATAAAATACATTCTCTTCAATTACAATGCATTGGGTTTGGCCCTAAAGAAAATTAGGGGATAAAGGCAAATTCACAAACAATCAAGTGTGCCTGTTCACAAGATGCAGCATGCCACTTGCCATCAATATCAATTTCTGCACAGTTCTTTGTCCCATCAGCATTGTTCGGCTCTCCAGCTCCCCAGTTTGTGTAACCCTCTCCCTTATGCCCAACAAGAAAAGCTGGTTTGTTACGCCGCTTTACAACTTCCTGCAGGAATTTATTCTCTCCTTCTTTCTTCGGAGAAGGAATACGACCTCCAGCTTGGGTGCAGGTGGCACTTGCCTTTTCAAAGTTCCCTTCTTGTTCATTGGTGGTGTATAACCTTTCACTGCCAGTTGAAAAAGACCGAGCTGGGAACACAACATACAAATGTTCAGTTGTTTTAAAATGTCCTGCTGTTAGAACGTTCTTAAGAAAGTTTGTTTGCTCTCATCATCATCATCATCATCATCACCACCATCATCATCATCAATGTGCTCTCAAGTCAATTCTGACTTATGGCAACCCTTTTCAAGGTTTCCGAGGCAGAGGGTACTCAGAAGTGGTTTACCATTCCCTTCTTCTGGGGACATCCTCGGACTGTGCAGGCTGGCTTTTCTCCTGGAGGCGGGGGGGGGGGGGAATCGAACTCCCAACCTCTGGCTCCACAGCCAGACACCTAATTCATTCAGATATCCAGCCAGCATTTCCTCATCTAATGTTCAGTATATGGGGCTGCTTATTGAACAATCAAAGTTAGAGACAGTTCTTTGCCTCAAGGAACGTGTAATTTGAGTTTGAATGGGTGAAGAAGATGATAGAGAGATGAGAGTTAACAATAAACAAAGGACTAATGCGAACACATGCAGGTGAAGCAACATAAGCTGACTCTCCTGAGCCAAGTGCTTTCCAAGCCTATTGCATAACAACCCCTGTCACATGCCCTGGAGCGTGATGGAGCATATCTGGAAGGCAGCAGGTTGGGAAAGGCCTGATAAGGTTTTGCTTCAGCCAATGGTGAAGACTAAGTAGGCTCAGTCAAGGGATTCATGAAAGAGGTAGCTTTTGAACTGAGAGTTACCTCTCACTCCCTGTGGTAACCAAATTTACAGTTTAACTAGCTGTCATCTGTCCCGAATCTCTTAACAGGTACAAAGTGCTCCCCAAAAGTATGCTTTGAAAACTACTGAAATTATTGTTTCTGACCTGATTTTTAAAAAAATTATAAATAAAATGAAGGGAAGAAATTAAAAACTAGACACAGAAAATGAAACAATAAGTACAGTTCAGCATTGGGGGCTATATCTAACTGTTAGTGCTTTGTAGAAAAGAGCCACTGAATCAACCACTCAGTAGAGATGAGGACGACTCACCATTTTGACGAGTCATCCTGCTTCGTGAGTCAAAAGTTGAAGCATGAAGTTGCTCACGAAACACGAAGTTGCCTCCATGAACCGACGAATAATGAATTTATTCATCGATTTGTGGGGGTTACTTTAAAAAAAAAAACAAAAAACACCCCCAGCCCCCACTGCTGCGCCACCACCGCTCCCCCTTAAGGCAGGCTAAGAGAATCCAGGCTGCCATTTGCAAAGATGGCAGCTGCAGCTTCCCTACCCTAAACGAAGCCGCAGCCGCCATCTTTACAAAGGGCAGCCAGTGTCTCTTTCTACAGCTGCAGAGGCCTGATGGAGACCTTGGCAGCGGCGGCGATGATTACAATAAAAGGGTGTCGGTGGGAGTGGGGGCCGGGCGGGCTAAGGTAGGGAGAGGAAGGAGGTGGGGGTAGGTTGTGGGGGTGCGTGGCTGTCTTGTCAGCCCATCGATTAGCTGATCGGCGGGCTGGTAGGCAGAATGGAAAAGCCATAGGATGGCGCTTTTTTTCATATGGGGACAAATAAAAACAGGAAAATATTCATCGATCCGTATTTGTCGGGACTTAAAATATGACGAATATATGACGAATCAGCTATATTCGTCGAAAAAACAGATCCGTTTTTATATTCGTCCCCATCTCTACTGCTGAGTATGATTCTCAGCACATACATAAATCCCATTGATTCAGTGGAATTACCAATCATACTTAGGCCTGGGTCAGTAGTAGTCACACAAGCTAAATCATGAAACACTATAAGAGACTGTGAAGATAAGATTATATACATGATGAGGGCATTGATCCTACCTCTGTGGACAGTCATAAAATCATTTGTAACACCATCCACCTTCTCTTCCACTCTACGCAGATGTTCTTTCAACTGCTTCAGCTCTGAAAGGGAAAACACTATTATTTTCTCAAAAGGCATGATAAAGAAAATGCTCACTAAGATTTCCACAGTTCTCCAATAATTAGAAATAATCATGTGCCATCAAGTCAATTCTGACTTATGGTGACCCTTTTCAGGGTTTTCAAGGCAGAGAATACAGAAGTGGTTTACCATTCCCTTCTTCTAGGGACACCCTGGGATTGTGCAGCTTGGCCAAGGCTACATAGGCTGGCTCTGTTCACAGGAGGCACAGTGGGGAATTGAACTTCCAACCTCTGGCTCCACATCCAGAAACCTAAACAACTAAGCTATCCAGTCAGCTTCAAATAATTAAAGCAGTCATCTAAGCTTGGAAATGTTACTTTTGAGGGCCACAAGTCTGACAATCTCCAGCCAGCAGCAAAAATACATCCAAACTCTGGCAAGAGATATAATTTGAGCCAGTCCAAGAAATTTTCCTGCTCAGTGTGGAGCACCATACAGTGTCACCCCCTCAGGTCAAGGCGCATAGTACTCAAAGCCAGGCAGGTAACTTTGGCACATGAAGAAGAAGATCCTAGAAGAACAGTTCCCCCATCCTGAGAATAAAGATACAATAAATATAAAGCAAATTTGGCACCTCCAAATCTGCTGCCTGAGATACTTGTCCCATCCTGTCTAATGGTAGAGCCAGCACTCAATAGAATATTTCATGAACTTGCTGTCTTTTTTCCTCTTAAAGGAATGCTATGCATTTGAGGAATGCATAGCTTAATTTGTCTGCCCTCATGAAATCCTTTCTGTAGAACCATTTCACAAGTCCATTTGGCCAACTCTCATCACTCCAGATGAAAGTGAGATCTTACCCACAGCAGCTGAGTTACTAAGCCTGCTTCTGGACTGCTCTATTTCAGACAGCAGTTGCAGGCGTGCAAATCACATATTTGAATTATGGGTAACATTTCTTCCTTAGGAAAATAGGTGCCTAGGTTGCATCTCTGAGACATTCTGCTTCTATGTCCTGTGAGCTTTATAGTCTTTGTTTTGGTATGTTTGAGCCTTACACCGCATGGGCAGAAGTGGTACCGTCCAGAAATTTGGTCTCTGTTCTTTTAATTTTTTATATTTTTTACAGTTTTTAAGAGTTAGGTCTCAGGGAAATGTTTTTACCATCTCTGATGCCTGTAGTCCCTTTTGATTTGAGATGTTAGGAAGTGCACCCATGTGTTGTAGCCTGGAGCCCTCCCCATGTTCATTTAACAACATACCTTCACAGCAATTCTCAGTTGGGGAGCTGGCCAAGGATGTGCCAAAAAGAAGAATACTGAGAAACAGCAATGGATGCATCTTTTCAAAGTGTGTGACCTATACAAATCAAACAGAATTATTGAATTACACTGATCTATTATCACTCATTTACAAGTGATGCTACCATAGCATCTCTGCAAAAATCCTCCCTGGTTGTTGCAATGTTCTCCTGATCTAAAAGAACAACCTTCAGGATAGCTATCACCTGCTAGACACCATTACACTCTCCCACCTCACCTCTGTTTCGGACATTTGAAGACTTAAAAACACATCTGTTGATTCCATAAATCTGATACAAAATCAAAATCTCTGCATCGTAGCCTCAGTCTCCTATGGCCTGGTGGACATCCCAGCTAGAGTTGATAGGAGTTGCAATCTAAAATATCTGTGGGCTCCAGATCAAGGATGCTGCTGTATGACTCTAGGACAATGGTTCCCAGCCTTGGGTCCCCAGTTGTTCTTGGATTAAAACTCCTAGAAGCCTTCACCACTAGTTGTGCTGGTCAGGATTTCTGGGAGTTGTAGTTCAAGAACTTCTGGGGACTCTAGGTTGAGAAGCACTGCTCTAGGATTACCAAGGTAGAGATGGAAAGAATACTCAGTGGCTGAAACCCTGTTGCTCAGCCTAGAAAGCTGCACTAGAGCTGGCCCACTGAATCATTGGGGATTTGGTCAGTCAGTTCCTCCGTAAATTCCATTGATTCAAATAGGCCTACTCTAGTTGCATCTGACTTTAGTGTAGCAAATCACAACTTGAGTAAGCCTATTTGAATCATGGAATTTATGGAGGAGTTGCCTTGTGAAATTTCCATGAATGTATTGGGCCTACTCTACTACAACGTATTACACCAAGCAACAGGATTTCCACCACTAAATTCCTCATTCACTCAAATTTAGGATATCATGACAAGACAAAATACCTCAACAAGTAAGCTTTAAAATTCCATGAGTTTTCCTGCCTGCATTGGACAACAAGTCAAAAGAGCTCTTTCTTCCCTCCCCTGGTTACAGTAAGATCAGAAATCTCCACTTACCCTAAAAGTTTCTGGTGTTCTAGACGAGGTTCACGGAGACTAACTGTCCCAGCATTTACTTGTCACTTTATATAGAGGGAGTGGATTGAGCAACAGAATCAACTCATCACTCAAAAACATGTCTCTCTCTCTTTGCTGTAAATTACAGCTGTTTGTTTAAGAACAGTCTGGCCTTTCAGAAAACACAGGCATGATATATTTAGAAATACTGAATTCTCCAACAGCAACAAACCCCAAAATATGAGGAAATAAAACCAGAGAAACGGTTTTTACCTGAGGATTTCTCAATGCAATGCATGAAGTTTCAATTATTGTGCCAAGGCACTCCTTCATGGATATGCTGAATAAATCCAACATTTCACAATCTTGGTAGACAGTTAACGTCAGCAGGTCAGACAGAAAGGAGTGCTCTGAGAATACCGATACTGCTGATGGGCCTATGGGTTTCAGTGCAACTTTCACATTTCAACACGGTATTTTAACATCTCAGTATGGTAGGAACCCTGTATCTGCGGGGGGATTGGTTCCACAGAGTGCTGTAGATGCCTGAAACTGTAGATACAAGGGAACCCTATATACAACACAGAAGGCAGCAGGACAGAATCCACAAAGGAGCGGGAGAAATGCCACATGGGGGTGCACTTGTATTTTAAACATAAGGTGGCGGCAAACTGCTGAGAAGTGAAACCACAGATATTGATCCTATGGATAAAGGGATCCTACTGTATTTGAGATTGAAAATAGGCTAGATGAGGGTGAATCAGTTTAAGCTTCATGTGAGCAAGATGGAGATGCTGATGGCCTAATAACTAGCTGACACACTTCAGGGGCAATAACTTCAAGGCATGAGAAAAGGGGTGACATTCATTGTCTGGCTGTGAACTACAGGAGTTCCTGCTGCTGAAATCTTGTGACCACTCTGTTGGCTCTGTGGTGCAGGCAGGTGGCCGAGCCTCCTTTTGTACCATAGAGCCCTGCAAGACCTCAGGACAGAGTGTCTCTTTCCCTTCCATTGCTGAGACATACAGACAGGAAGGGAAGATCCTGCCATATTTTCAACAACATGGATACTGTCAGCAGCTGCTGGGGGTGCAGTGGGGATGATAAAAATAGGGTGCAAGGATCCTCTTTTACTTACAGGCTGTGTACTGTTCATTCCTGGCCTTGAGGCTTCCCTATCCTGAGGAATTTTGACACCCCTAGAAAAGGAAAAACAGGCTTGCACCCTAGAGGAGCCAGGGTGATTTCTGTGGCTTTCACCCACTTTGGCTGACAATATGGCAACTAAGTTGTTCCTACCATTGGGCCCCTATCATAGATGCATGCTTACTTTTTTTTATTTGGGCAGTGGCAATGAAGTCTTCATTGAGCCACTTTCAGAAACAGTTTGGAGGCTGCACCAGGAATGCACTTGTCCATCTGGATAGAGGACAGGAAATCTATACACCAGGATTAAAACTTAAAATAGCATTATTGATTTTCATTGAACTTTGAGATGCAAGTCAAGATGTTGTTCATAGTGAAGGAACTGAACGGCATGGGTTCAGGATACCTCAAGAAGAACGATTTCCACTCATGCGAGATTCCCTCTTTGAATGCTTAGATCTAGATCTTGTTTTGAAACCTTGTTTTGAAAGCTCCAGCTGTCTGAGGTGTGACTAGTAACTAAAAGAATCAGCAGCAGTTACTACAACGTGCTTTCCCATCTTCAGCAACCTTCTCTCATTCAGTAGTCTTGCTTTGTTAATTTGAGCACTATTTAAAGTTGTTGTTTTCCTTACTGCTGATCTTTTTCCCCCTTAACTCACTGTTAGGATTTAACACATCTCTAAGTTCAGCACTTTATTCATTTTACACTTCACCTTTCTTTTTGCACTGAGACCAAAAGCAGCACCCAACACGATTAAAAAACAATTAGTGAAATGCAATGCCTTTTTAACATTAAAATACTATTAAACAAGTAATCATATTGAAACAACAAATGAATTAAAAACAATTTAAAAACACCTACTACTACTACTACTACTACTACTACTACTACTACTACTACTACTACTAATAATAATAATAATAATAATAATAATAATAATAATAATAATAATAATAAAGAAAAGGCCCTATTTAAAGCTCCATTCTCATCAGACAGTCAGTGGCCAGAAGACTGTCTGAAGATGAATATTTTTGCCTTCTGGTGAGAAGGACAACAGGGAAGCTTTCACTTCCCTTGGAAGGGAGTTTGACAATCTGGAGCAGACATAGAAAAAGTCAGTTTTCATGTGCTCACTCCATATGCCTGGGAGGTTGGTAGGATCAAAAGCAGGTTCTCCCCTCAATTTATTAAAACCCAGAGAGATTCAGATGTGGCTGGCATGGTCAATTTTCAGGACCAAAGCTTAAAACTGGAGGCATGTCCTTTTGATACAATGAGATTTTTAAAAAAATGATATCACAGAGGTATCTGTGACATCATAAGGATTCATTACACATTAAGACCACTGACACGTAGACATATTACATTGTAACCAACATTCCCTCTCAGCTGTGCAGCCATGTGGCCACACAGTGCTGCATCGGGGCCGCATAGCCGAGCCAGTGTTGCCGCCCGTTTGCTTCTGGTCGTTGCCTATTTGCTTCCAGTTGTGTCCAGAACCTCACACACATGGAGTGGGGTCCCCACTCAATGCTCCAGGAAATCAGAGTGATCGTTGGTTGTAACTTGTGGAATTTTTCACTTTTAAAGCCATCAAGGAGGAAAATGACTCTCACAGCTTCCCATTGTTAGAGTGTGTGATGAGAGGCTGTTCTTCCAGAGCCTCTAACCAGTCCCCTTTATCTTCTTCCTTCTCCTTTATTCCCTTCTCCTCCTTTCTCCTCCCAGTCAGCCACACCTGTGCCCTCCTCCCAGGGACGTTGCTCCGCCATGTCTCCTGGACCACCCATGTGCTGCCAGTTGGCATCTTTGCCTTTGGGCTGCCCTGAAACTAGGATCTCTTGGTAGTCTACCAAAGGGCTTGTGTACAAGGAAGACAGTCTGCCAGGGGTAGTGGTGGCATCCTCCTTACAGAGAGGAAGCGGGGGGGGGGAATCATTCTTTCCTCCTTGCAGTGAAATTTCTCTGCCTGAGTTTTTTCCCCACCAAGAAATCATGTGGGAAATCTGGTGGGATAACATGGAAATGTTGTGGTCATTTCACCCCCCAGAGACAGGTCAAGCTGCTCATGATTATACAATTCTTGCACGCAATGGCCTCTTTCCTGTGAAGGATTCACCTGGAAAGTGCAGAGGAAACACCAAACTGCACAATATACTAAAATTCCTGCACAAAATGGCTTCTCTCCTGGTCAGCATTCACTAGAAAGATAATTAAGCTGCACGCCATTTGGCAGCTTCCTGTACTGAACAATGGGAAGGGAAGATCATTTTTACACGTACACACACAAAAGATCAAGTCTCATTTTGTCTGAAAACTAGGAAATCTTGCTAATGCAGGGGGATAGCTCTGTGAAGAATCTCAGAATGGCTAAATTCAAGAAACAGTCAAGAAATGAAGAAGTTCATAAATATTATCTGGTCCCTCTTGTAATTCATGGTAATTTGATAATTATTAACTCTAACCTGGTGTATGTATTATTACAGGATTTTGGAGAGGAAACATTTCATTTTGGGAAAAGCATTACATAATCTTGCTTACATAAGCCAATTTATTTTTCTTAAAGACCAAACAGTCTGAAACAGGAAACTATTCAGTAAAGATTAATTTTTCTTTTCTTTTCTGGGAACCTCTGTGAAAACTTTGTTCTAAAATCCCTAGTTATACGGGGCATTCCTGAAATCAGTGCCTACAGAATTTCATACCTTGCTTAATACTGATCTGAACTTTTTCCATCTCAGCCTTTGGACATAAATATTTGCATTAGCACTAGAGAGATTTTGAGATAAAGTACTGGCAACACCTCGTGTGCTTTTTTTGAGACAAGGCACACTTCCAGGGATCCCTTCATTTCACCTGTGTTGCTTCATGGTGAAATTCAGAATGAGAAGGTAGCATTCGGGGCTTTAAGAAAAATTGTGATATAGGGCCTGTCTACACTGGCATATATATATGATATATGAATCACTGATGGCATGGTTTGGATCCAGGAAAAAAACAAACCCTCATCTACAAATGTTGCTGCTTAGAATGATCCATCCTTCCTTAAGAGCTGCCGCTCACCTTTCTGGCCCAGCATTTTTATTTATTTATTTTATTTTATTATTATTATTATTTGCATTCTCATTGTTTAGCCTGGAGATAGCTGATGAATACTTACAAGAAAGAAACAGAAGGATTAAATTATAGCAAACTGAAACAGGATTAAACATCAACATCTAATAAATACAGCTCTGAGTGTACCTTAAGATAAGAACATACATTGGACAATAAAAGGAGATTGCTCCATCAGGAAGAATGGTGCCCAATGATGACATCATCACCATTTATGTGGCATATTTATGCCCACTGGATTTCATCCAGAGAGTGCTGGCAGAGCAAAGTGTAATTCTCAAGTTGACATTTGGAGAACAGAGCTGGGGAGAGGAGGATGGCTGGAAGAGCTCCTTTGGGACCATAGAGAACCCCACTACTGTTGTTAGTAAACTGTCAATTAACTTACTTTCATAATGTTCAGTAATGTTTCTGGATTGGGAAACTGGCATTCAGCAAAATTATAGAAAACCGTGGAATAAATAATTTAGATAGATAAGATTTTTATAACTGGCTGACAGCCTTTTTGGCCAGGAGCCCCTGATCTTACATGGCACTCGGTCTTTCAAAAGTCCTTTGTAGATAACCAGTTTAAGCCTCTGCAAGAGCCTTTTCTAATTCCCAGCAGTCCATTAAGCTGAGAGAGAGAAAGAATGAGTGGCACAGAGAGAGAGATTTAGTGGCATTAGGATCTCATGACTGGGTCTTGAGGTATATTTTACCTTGTTTTTCAAATTCCTCACTATAATTTGTCTCTTCCTTTTCCTGTCTTCCTCTTCTCTCTTGCCCAACTGCCTGGGCAATAAAGAGAAGCATAAAGCTGTTATTCAGTTCTCCAAACACCAACAAGAACAACAACAAAACCTCTGGTTGATGAAAGTGGGATATTGCTTTTCTGTGTCCATGATTCAGAAAGCCAGGAAATGGCCCAATATTGCTGCACAACGCTTCCGCCCCATACAACCCTGTCAGCTGCCCGGACGATAAAGTGAAGCAACTTCTTTACTTTGCAAAAAGCCCTGACAATTGTTTTGTGTCAAGGTGGGAAGTTATTAACTGATGAAAAAAGGAATCAGCTTCTGGGATTTTCTCTTCAATTTCTCTTTGTGAATAGCAGTGAGCACAAGAAGGTACTCTACACACCATCGCGACAGCTGCCATTGGTGTTGTCAACATTCAGGCTGCCCTTTGTTATGTAAAGTTTGGCATTCTTTTTCCTTCTGGCA
This sequence comes from Intellagama lesueurii, assembly GCA_037013535.1. Lineage (NCBI taxonomy): Eukaryota > Metazoa > Chordata > Lepidosauria > Squamata > Agamidae > Intellagama > Intellagama lesueurii. Next base: position 161,348,154 of record JBAJHW010000003.1, on the reverse strand, counting down.
AAACGGTCACAATATTGTGCAGCAATATCAGGCCATTTCCTGGCATTTTTGAGTTGTGGATACAGTTACATTTTTTTGTCTGCCCTCATTTTTTTAGAATTGCCTTGAAGAATGTTGAGTTGCTCTGCTGCACAATACTATGGATGCACCCTTGTGCAGCTATGTAATATAACTTATTGACTGGAATATGTTTAGAAATGGCACATAACATAATGCTGTAATACTGCCAAATTAAAATTAAGAGTTCACTAACATATGCCCTCCTCTCTGTCTCTAAATCTGTTTGGTTCACCAGGAGCCTATCTGAAATACACCACTGCTTTACCACCACTTTTCCATCTGCAAGACACTTATTCCAAGAAATACTGACCTCTTAGACTTGTATACAATCTTGTACACTACGGTTACATTCCCTGCACTGCAGGAGGATACCTTGGAAAAGCAAGCTTGTCATTTAGCAGACTGGGAGTGCATGATTTTTGCTATTAAAAAAGTACCTTCTGATCTACAGCAGCTGAGTGACTTTTCACAGCTGTTTGTTGAATGCTGAGCTGAAAGTATAACAGAGCAATATCTTTGGTTTTAGATCTTTTTGCAGAGAAGAGTCTGCTCCATTCCCTTCCATCTCTTACATGAATTCTGATGGGTGTGTGATCATCCTGTTGTGTTGTTTGGTACAGCAGGATTCCTCAGCTAGTTGCTGCGAGGATAAAGTGTAAGGGTCTACCTGTCACAGACATAGACACTCTTCTGGCAATGGGCTACTACATACAGGCACTGTGCAGCAGCAACTCTTTTCCAAATGGGGCCAAATTCCCCCCTCAATAGGTTTTAATTCACTGTCCCTTGCTGGAGACACTGCTGCCCATGACCCAAGGGTAATACAGTGCTGTTTCAGATAACAATTGCAGACTGTGTGCAAAGGGTTATTAACAGAAGCACTGTATCTTCTGACTGTGTTCCAGCAGAGAAACATGAAAGTCTTGGTAAATGATGTTACTTATTTCTTCACCTCAAGCACACTATAGAAGAAACTGAAAAATACCTGTGCATTGCAGTTCATTGCAGTGCAATTGTAGCAGCCTGTAACAGTGTGCGTAAGTTATTATATGGAAGGCTAAGGTCTCTCAGAACCCTCATATATTGTGCTGGGTTTTCATGTGCTTATGCTCCCTGTACATAGTTTCATATTGGCTAAGGAGAGCTGTTGAACTGCATCGGACCATCGAACAACCTGAAACTATGTGCTTGGTTTGTTTGTTTTTTGCTTGGTCAGCTACAAAGTGAAGATTCCATGACCATCTAATAGCATGGCACACCTGTCTCCTTACCATTCAGCGTGATGACATAAAACCATTCAAGATAGCTGAACCACTATGTTGTGAGGGGTGGAGAACATCACTCTTCCATGTTCTTGAGAAAATGGCTGCTCTCTTGGCCGCACCCACCTCTGGTCTGCAGGTCCCCCAAGGACTTCCTCCAAGGGCAGTCTCCACCTTGGTGCATTGATTTGCAGATTTATTGAGAGGATGAGGGAGTAGTGCACCACCCAGAGCTGAGTTCTGGGCGGACTTCTTCAGAACTTCCTCTGCCCCAAATTCCCCCAACCCCTTGTCTTCATGGAAATATAAGGCTGCCTTTCCTTACTTCTATACTGCCTCAGGGAGTATAAGACCTGATGAGGAAAAGTTGGGAGTAACAGTGATTTATTTATTTATAGTTGTATCCTATCCCTTCCCCAGAGCTTGGGGTGGATCAGAATAACTTAAGAGGACAAAAATGTAAAGGAAATTTCCAAATGACCTAAAATATAGATATTTTTCCAATCAATTCCCAGAGATTAATATGCCACTTCACTACCTCCCCTTATGGGACTTTAACCACGGATGTAATCAAACAACCCAAACAGAATGATTCACACATGGTAATTGCTGCCATATTTTCATTGTGCTATCATACACACATTCACACACATTAAGTTAGTCCTCGGAAGGATATCTAGTTATTTTCAAAGCACAAAAACCCAGGGCATTTCAAGAAGAAGCGTGTTTTCTATTATGTGATTGGCTACTAAAATGCATGAAACAAACCACAGAAATTGAAATGACTGATTTGTTTATTTGTGACACCTGTATCCCCTCCTTTCAACGAGAAACACACATGGTATTATTCAATGTCATCTTCACAACAGCCCTGCAAGGTAAGTGGCCTGAGAGCCATCTACTAAATAAGCGTTTGCATCAATAAAATACATTCTCTTCAATTACAATGCATTGGGTTTGGCCCTAAACAAAATTAGGGGATAAAGGCAAATTCACAAATAATCAAGTGTGCCTGTTCACAAGATGCAGCATGCCACTTGCCATCAATATCAATTTCTGCACAGTTCTTTGTCCCATCAGCATTGTTCGGCTCTCCAGCTCCCCAGTTTGTGTAACCCTCTCCCTTATGCCCAACAAGAAAAGCTGGTTTGTTATGCCGCTTTACAACGTCCTGCAGGAATTTATTCTCGCCCTCTTTCTTCGGAGAAGGAATACGACCTCCAGCTTGGATGCAGGTGGCACTTGCCTTTTCAAAGTTCCCTTCTTGTTCATTGGTGGTGTATAACCTTTCACTGCCAGTTGAAAAAGACCGAGCTGGGAACACAACATACAAATGTTTAGTTGTTTTAAAATGTCCTGCTGTTAGAACGTTCTTAAGAAAGTTTGTTTGCTCTCATCATCATCATCATCATCACCATCATCAATGTGCTCTCAAGTCAATTCTGACTTATGGCAACCCTTTTCAAGGTTTCCTAGGCAGAGTACTCAGAAGTGGTTTACCATTCCCTTCTTCTGGGGACATCCTCGGACTGTGCAGGGTGGCTTTTCTCCTGGAGGCGGGGGGGGGGGGGAATCGAACTCCCAACCTCTGGCTCCACAGCCAGACACCTAATTCATTCAGATATCCAGCCAGCATTTCCTCATCTAATGTTCAGTATATGGGGCTGCTTATTGAACAATCAAAGTTTCAGACAATTCTTTGCCTCAAGGAACGTGTAATTTGAGTTTGAATGGGTAAAGAAGATGATAGAGAGATGAGAGTTAACAATAAACAAAGGACTAATGCGAACACATGCAGGTGAAGCAACATAAGCTAACTCTCCTGAGCCAAGTGCTTTCCAAACCTATTGCATAACAATCCCTGTCATTTGCCCTGGAGTGTGAGGGAGCATATCTGGAAGGCAGCAGGCTGGGAAAGGCCAGATAAGGTTTTGCTTCAACCAATGGTGAAGACTAAGTAGGCTCAGTCAAGGGATTCATGAAAGAGGTAGCTTTTGAACTGAGAGTAGAAGGAAGAGAACTGGCACCATGTCTCAGTTCTGATAGTGTTCAAGGCATGAGGGTAGCAAGAAAAAGTAGAGGAACTGCAGGAGCGCCAAACTACACACAACCTTATACATACTTCTTTAAAAGTATTCATAAATTGACTTATTTTAATCTGGAGGAGAAGCAGCTATGGGATTACAGGCTGGGATGTGCAGTGGATCATGACTGTAGCCCATGGTCCGTTTCTTGCTCAAAGGATCATCGCTCTGGCTATATTTGACCTCATCCCTATGCTGTTTTTTAAGTCTACAAGCATCTGAAGAAGTGAGCTGCTGTCCACAAAAACGTTTGGCCAAATAAATATTGAATAATGTGTCACAAGATTCATTGTTGGTAGTCACAGATAGCTCTGTCCTCCATGAATATGTTCAATCCATTTTTAAGGCTGTTTAAGATGGCTGCTGCCACCACTCACTCCCCGTGGTAACCAAATTCACAGTTTAACTAGCTGTCATCTGTCCTGAATCTCTTAACAAGTACAAAGTGCTCCCCAAAAGTATGCTTTGAAAACTACTGAAATTATTAATTGTTTCTGACCTGATTTTTAAAAAAATTATAAATAAAATGAAGGGAAGAAATTAAAAACCAGACAAAGAACATGAAACAATAAGTACAGTTCAACACTGGGGCCTATATCTAACTGTTAGTGCTTTCTAGAAAAGAGCCACTGAATCAACTGCTGAGTAGAGATGAGGATGACTCACCATTTTGACGAGTCATCCTGCTTCGTGAGGCAAAAGTTGAAACATTAAGTTGCTCACGAAACACGAAGTTGCCCCCATGAACCGACGAATAATGAATTTATTCATTGATTCGTGGGGGTTATTTTTTTAAAAAAAACACCCCCTAGCCCCCACCCCCCGCTGCCATAGCCACCCCCCGCTGCCACCCCCCACTGCTGCGCCGCCGCTCCCCCGTAAGGCAGGCTAAGAGAATCCAGGCTGCCGTTTGCAAAGATGGCAGCTGCAGCTTCCCTACCCTAAATGAAGCCGCAGCCGCCATCTTTACAAAGGGCAGCCAGTGTCCCTTTCTACAGCTGCAGAGGCCTGATGGAGACCTTGGCAACAGTGGCGACGATTACAATATATGTCACTGCAAGTGACTGTGAAGATAAGATTATATACATGATGAGGGCATTGATCCTACCTCTGTGGACAGTCATAAAATCATTTGTAACACCATCCACCTTCTCTTCCACTCTACGCAGATGTTCTTTCAACTGCTTCAGCTCTGAAAGGGAAAATATTATTATTTTCTCAAAAGGCATGATAAAGAAAATGCTCACTAAGATTTCCACAGTTCTCCAATAATTAGAAATAATCATGTGCCATCAAGTCAATTCTGACTTATGGTGACCCTTTTCAGGGTTTTCCAGGCAGAGAATACAGAAGTGGTTTACCATTCCCTTCTTCTGGGGACACCCTGGGATTGTGCAGCTTGGCCAAGGCTACATAGGCTGGCTCTGTTCACAGGAGGCACAGTGGGGAATTGAACTTCCAACCTCTGGCTCCACGTCCAGGAACCTAAACAACTAAGCTATCCAGTCAGCTTCAAATAATTAAAGCAGTCATCTAAGCTTGGAAATGTTACTTTTGAGGGCCACAAGTCTCAGAATCCCCCAGCCAGCAGCAAAAATACATCCAAACTCTGGCAAGAGATATAATTTGAGCCAGTCCAAGAAATTTTCCTGCTCAGTGTGGAGCACCATACAGTGTCACCCCCTCAGGTCAAGGCGCATAGTACTCAAAGCCAGCCAGGTAACTTTGGCACATGAAGAAGAAGATCCTAGAAGAACAGTTCCCCCATCCTGAGAATAAAGATACAATAAATATAAAGCAAATTTGTTGCTTTTCCATGGCACCTCCAAATCTGCTGCCTGAGATACTTGTCCCATCCTGTCTAATGGTAGAGCCAGCACTCAATAGAATATTTCATGAACTTGCTGTCTTTTTTCCTCGTAAAGGAATGCTATGCATTTGAGGAATGCATAGCTTAATTTGTCTGCCCTCATGAAATCCTTTCTGTAGAACCATTTCACAGGTCCATTTGGCCAACTCTCATCACTCCAGATGAAGGTGAGCTCTTACCCACAGCAGCTGAGTTACTAAGCCTGCTTCTGGACTGCTCTATTTCAGACAGCAGTTGCAGGCGTGCGAATCACATGTTTGAATTAAGGGTAACATTTCTTCCTTAGGAAAATATGTGTCTAGGTTGCATCTCTGAGACACTCTGCTTCTATGTCCTGTGAGCTTTATAGTCTTTGTTTTGGTATGTTTGAGCCTTACACCGCATGGGCAGAAGTGGTACCGTCCAGAAATTTGGTCTCTGTTCTTTTAATTTTTTATATTTTTTACAGTTTTTAAGAGTTAGGTCTCAGGGAAATGTTTTTACCATCTCTGATGCCTGTAGTCCCTTTTGATTTGAGATGTTAGGAAGTGCACCCATGTGTTGTAGCCTGGAGCCCTCCCCATGTTCATTTAACAACATACCTTCACAGCAATTCTCAGTTGGGGAGCTGGCCAAGGATGTGCCAAAAAGAAGAATACTGAGAAACAGCAATGGATGCATCTTTTCAAAGTGTGTGACCTATACAAATCAAACAGAATTATTGAATTACACTGATCTATTATCACTCATTTACAAGTGATGCTACCATAGCATCTCTGCAAAAATCCTCCCTGGTTGTTGCAATGTTCTCCTGATCTAAAAGAACAACCTTCGGGATAGCTATCACCTGCTAGACACCATTACACTCTCCCACCTCACCTCTGTTTCGGACATTTGAAGACTTAAAAACACATCTGTTGATTCCATAAATCTGATACAAAATCAAAATCTCTGCATCGTAGCCTCAGTCTCCTATGGCCTGGTGGACATCCCAGCTAGAGTTGATAGGAGTTGCAATCTAAAATATCTGTGGGCTCCAGATCAAGGATGCTGCTGTATGACTCTAGGACAATGGTTCCCAGCCTTGGGTCCCCAGTTGTTCTTGGATTAAAACTCCCAGAAGCCTTCACCACTAGTTGTGCTGGTCAGGATTTCTGGGAGTTGTAGTTCAAGAACTTCTGGGGACTGTAGCTTAAGAAGCACTGCTCTCGGATTACCAAGGTAGAGATGGAAAGAATACTCAGTGGCTGAAACCCTGTTGCTCAGCCTAGAAAGCTGCACTAGAGCTGGCCCACTGAATCATTGGGGATTTGGTCAGTCAGTTCCTCCGTAAGTTCCATTGATTCAAATAGGCCTACTCTAGTTGCATCTGACTTTAGTGTAGCAAATCACAACTTGAGTAAGCCTATTTGAATCATGGAATTTATGGAGGAGTTGCCTTGTGAAATTTCCATGAATGTAATGGGCCTACTCTATTACAACTTATTACACCAAGCAACAGGATTTCCACCACTAAATTCCTCATTCACTCAGATTTGGGATATCATGACAAGACAAGATATCTCAACAAGTAAGCTTTAAAATTCCATGAGATTCCCTGCCTGCATTGGACAACAAGTCAAAAGAGCTCTTTCTTCCCTCCCCTGGTTACAGTAAGATCAGAAATCTCCACTTACCCTAAAAGTTTCTGGTGTTCTAGACGAGGTTCACGGAGACTAACTGTCCCAGCATTTATTTGTCACTTTATATAGAGGGAGTGGATTGAGCAACAGAATCAACTCATCACTCAAAAACATGTCTCTCTCTCTTTGCTGTAAATTACAGCTGTTTGTTTAAGAACAGTCTGGCCTTTCAGAAAACACAGGCATGATATATTTAGAAATACTGAATTCTCCAACACCAACAAAACCCAAAACATAAGGAAATAAAACCAGAGAAACGGTTTCAATAAATCCAACATTTCACAATCTTGGTAGACAGTTAACGTCAGCAGGTCAGACAGAAAGGAGTGCTCTGAGAATACCGATACTGCTGATGGGCCTATGGGTTTGAGTGCAACTTTCACATTTCAACACGGTATTTTAACATCTCAGTATGGTAGGAACCCTGTATCTGCGGGGGGATTGGTTCCACAGAGTGCTGTAGATGCCTGAAACTGTAGATACAAGGGAACCCTATATACAACACAGAAGGCAACAGGACAGAATCCACAAAGGAGCAGGAGAAATGCCACATGGGGGTGCACTTGTATTTTAAACATAAGGTGGCGGCAAACTGCTGAGAAGTGAAACCACAGATATTGATCCTATGGATAAAGGGATCCTACTGTATTTGAGATTGGTAATAGGCTAGATGAGGGTGAATCAGTATAAGCTTCATGTGAGCAAGATGGAGATGCTGATGGCCTAATAACTAGCTGACACACTTCAGGGGCAATAACTTCAAGGCATGAGAAAAGGGGTGACATTCATTGTCTGGCTGTGAACTACAGGAGTTCCTGCTGCTGAAATCTTGTGACCACTCTGTTGGCTCTGTGGTGCAGGCAGGTGGCCGAGCCTCCTTTTGTACCATAGAGCCCTGCAAGACCTCAGGACAGAGTGTCTCTTTCCCTTCCATTGCTGAGACATACAGACAGGAAGGGAAGATCCTGCCATATTTTCAACAGCATGGATGCTGTCAGCAGCTGCTGGGGGTGCAGTGGGGATGATAAAAATGGGGTGCAAGGATCCTCTTTTACTTACAGGCTGTGTACTGTTCATTCCTGGCCTTGAGGCTTCCCTATCCTGAGGAATTTTGACACCCCTAGAAAAGGAAAAACAGGCTTGCACCCTAGAGGAGCCAGGGTGATTTCTGTGGCTTTCACCCACTTTGGCTGACAATATGGCAACTAAGTTGTTCCTACCATTGGGCCCCTATCATAGATGCATGCTTACTTTTTTTTATTTGGGCAGTGGCAATGAAGTCTTCATTGAGCCACTTTCAGAAACAGTTTGGAGGCTGCACCAGGAATGCACTTGTCCATCTGGATAGAGGACAGGAAATCTATACACCAGGAATAAAACTTAAAATAGCATTATTGATTTTCATTGAACTTTGAGATGCAAGTCAAGATGTTGTTCATAGTGAAGGAACTGAACGGCATGGGTTCAGGATACCTCAAGAAGAATGATTTTCACTCATGTGAGATTCCCTCTTTGAATGCTTAGATCTAGATCTTGTTTTGAAACCTTGTTTTGAAAGCTCCAGCTGTCTGAGGTGTGACTAGTGACTTCAGATGGCTTACTTCCACCCCCCAAGCAGTCAAAAATAGGAGACTTCTATTCCACCCTGGTTTCAACCCGTAACCGTTTTGAGGTTTTGGCTGATAACGATAATGATGACACTGATGGTCCTAATGAACTGCCTTCATTAATGCAAGAGGCAGCTGGCTTCAATAGACTAATTAACAACTGTGCTAGTGCTGATCAACCCAAAGACAAAGCACATCTCACAAACCCCTCAGAGATCAACACCAAAGACTCTTAACTGCTCGTCAGCTCTCCTCTGCTCCTTAGTAGCAAGAACCTTAGAGCTTATTTGGAACAACTTAGCCTCTATGCATACCAAGTTGGATCATCTTATACATCTGTACAAGAAACATGGGACTGATGCAGACTGGGAAAAATCTTGCATGCCAGCGTCTTCCCTTCAGATTCACTCTTCCCTGAAAGCAGTTGCCTGCTGTACCCTCAACTCAAGGCCTGATCCTGCTTGGCACCTGATATTACAACCACGCAGGGCTTGCCTAACAATCTGCAGTCTCAAGGGCCAGATCCCACCCTGGAACTCCAAATCTTTAGTGTCAAGACACCTAAAGTCCCTTTTAGCAATCAAGCTGGTTGATTTGGAGTCAGTAGAGCTGCTAAATAACGCTAACCAAGCACCAAAGGTTATGTTAACCTTCAGCAGCCCTAAAATACCACAACTTCTTCTTAGCAGGAAATCTTTCCTTTGCTCTAAAGGTGTCTTTCCTACAAGAGTTTTCTTGAACACCTCAGTTGTTCCACTTTTCCCACTATTGCCCTCAGCCACTCCTATTGGACAAAAGGAATCCATCTCTCCGACTGGACAAAAGGAAACCTTTTCTAAAAGCGTCACCAAGCCCGCGGCTTCCAGTAAAGGTATTAACAACTTGTCAGACAGGGCTGTGCCAATTGACCTAATTAATTGGACGGACCCCGTTGAGTCCCCTCACCCTCTGGTTGAGCTCCCTGCGGGCCAGACTGCCTCGGAGGGTGACCTTCTGGCTATTCACAAAAATTCACCACCACCGAACAGCAACCATCTGTAACCGGACCTGAGGAACTGAGATCCTGTCTGTCTCATCTAGACAAGAATAGGAAACACTGGACCCCCCTTCTCCAGCAAGATTCCACGATTACGCCCACATGTCCCATGTTTACTCAAAGTCTAGCCGATCCCTCCAAGCTCCTGATCGAGGTAGAAGCTGAGATCCACTCCTTATTGGATCCGGGGACGGCCACCTCCACGCAGCCCAGTGCAGTTAACCCTACGTACCCTTCTTCCAAAGTACCCACTGATTCTAGTCTCAGCAATGGTTGTATTAACTTTGATCCAAACAGCTCACTTGAACAGCTGACTGAAACCAATTGAAGATCAACAAAGCCCCAGCCCCTCTTGGTGAAACTGTTATCCTGGAACATAGCTGGCTGGGCAGCCAAGAAAAGGGACTTTGACTTTTGCTCCTACCTCCAACAGTTCAAGATCATTTTCCTTCAGGAAACCTGGGCAGACTCTCTGATTCATCTAGAGGGCTTTTTAGCATATTCCTTGCTCGAATTCAAAAATAACCCACGCGGCCGGTTCCAAGCTGGCCTGTCTCTATTAGTTTCCCAGCAATCTAAATTTAAAGTGCTGGAACTACCTCCTTGTAATCCTTTTGCCCACGCTTTTCGTTTTAGTAACAGTTTTGTGTTTATTGTTGTTAATGTTTACCTTCCCCCTTCCCACGACAAAGCCTCGTTATGTCCTCTCTGGGAGCGGTTGTCCACATATCTTGAGCATCTTGAACACCTTTTTCCCATGACAGATATCATTTTACTCGGAGACTTTAACGCCAGAATTGGCAAAGATGACCAGGATCTTTTGTATGCCCTGGACCTAGATCCTAATGTTTCCCTCCCTTGGTTTTTTAGGTCAGGCAGGATTTCTAAAGATAGACATATTAACCAGGCCGGCATCCAACTTACCAAGTTCTGTATTCAATTTGATAAACTAGTGCTAAACGGTTCCTCCGTCAGGGACTCCCCAGGAGAAGTCACCTTTGCATCAACCCGAGGCTGCAGTGTTTTAGATTACATTTTAATTCCCCCGTCTTTTAAAGACAATTTAAAGCATTTTTATATCGACCATCGTCCTGAGAGTGACCATTTTCCCTTGGTTTTTATATTTGACAATCCACCACTCCCTGACGATAATGCAGCTTGTGCAATAGCAGATATGTCCACGGGGTTTTTGCCCAGACTTAATTGGTCACGTAATCTTGCTGTAAAAGCCCAGTTAATAATCTCTGACCAACCACTTGAGAATCTACGTTTTATCCTTATGTCTCTCACAAACCCCGAGGATGTTATCCCCGCTTATGATAACCTCATTTCCAACTTTATCTCCCTGCTTAATCCTTCTTCCTCCGCGGTCGCTAAAAACAAATCTAAATATAATCCTTGGCACAACAGAGAATGTCTTCATCTGAAGTCCACCCTTCGCTCCATTTTCCATCGTTATAGGTGCCATAACTTGCCCGGCCTACCCAAAGATTATTTTATCGTTAAACATCAACTATCAGATATGGTTAAGGCTAAGAAATTTCAGCTCGCTAGGACCCAATGGGAGCGCTTGATCGAAGCTTCCAGGTCCAATGATAGCGGGAAATTTTGGGCACTAATCTCCGGGGACTTGCAGGGGAAACTACATCAATCAATAGCAATCTCCCCCCAGATCTGGCACTCATACTTCATAAATCTTTTTGGTAGCGATGGGGCAAACTTCTCCACTCCCCCTGTAACTGATATCGGCGAACACCCTGAGTGGCCACCAGTATCCCCTGAGGATATTATCACACTGATTTCGCAACTTAAATCCAAAAAGGCTCCTGGCCCTGATGCAGTTATTCCAGAACTATTGAAGTTCCACCCAGAATGGTGGGCTCCCCCTTTGGCTGCCCTGTTTACTATGATAAACAGAACTGGAATAATGCCCAAGACTTGGACCAATGCTATCATAGTACCCATCCATAAAAAGGGCAACCCTTCACTCCCCGAGAACTATCGGCCGATCAGCCTTCTATCAATCGTTGGTAAGCTCTATGCTAAACTTCTTTTAGCAAAATTAGAAGGCTGGCTAACAACACGTAACATACTTGGCCCAGAACAAATAGGGTTTCGTCACGGCAAGTCCACTCTTGACCATTGTGCAGTATTATCGCACCTAGTTTCTAAATATAGTGGGAAACATCGAAATAAACTCTTCGCTGCCTTTTTGGATCTCAAGGCGGCATTTGATTCAATCCCGAGAGAGTTGCTTTGGGCCAAGCTGGCCAGGCTGAATATAGATCCCAGATTGCTCTCCCTGATTAAAAACCTATACACACGCACTAGCTGCCAAGTCAGGTACAATCTTCAGGGGAATTTAACTCCGGAAATTCCAATTTGCAAGGGTGTGAAACAGGGCTGTATCAGTTATGATCTACCTCAATATTAATGAGCTAACTTTGAATCACGGGAAAACAAAGATTTTAGTTTTTTCTAAGTTGTGGAAACTATTTTCATGGTCAATACAGGGAAATGCTATTGAGCAGGTTAAATCAGTCAAATACTTGGGGATCAATTTTTCCTACAATGGGAGCTGGGTAACCCACCGCAAGTGTGCTCTATCAGTGGCAAGAACTAGTGCCCTGGCTATCACCCGTTTCTTTTATCTGAAAGGGAACCGATACGTCCCTATGGCCCTAAGAGCTTTCAACGCGAAATCCCGCTCCCAACTCTTATATAGTGTTCCTATATGGATCGAAGCCTTCAATCATACCACCGAAGGCTTACAATCTTTTTTCCTGAGGAAAATACTCGGATTACCCAACTGTGTCCCCTATGCTGCAATATGCATGGAAACTGGATTGCTATTGCTGGAAACTCGTGCCTGGCTCTCGACCTTCAAGTTCTGGCTCCGCCTTCTATTTAACTCTAACCAGAACTCTCTTACCTTTTCGATGCTGATGGATCATCATGCATCTAAATGGTTGACCGTGATTCAGAAGAAAATTATCTCCCTAGGAATTTCCCTGGACGCATTCTACTTGTCCTCTGCTTCGGCTTTATTTCAATCAATCAAACGTAGATTGCTAGATATTCAACTCCAATATCTGTCAGAGGCAGCTCGGAAAACTTGTTCCCCTAGTTACCTGGGTCTATCCCTGAATGCAGGGCTTTTAGCTCCCTATTTCTCCCTTTTAACTGATCCTTACCAAAGAAGAGCATTCATGTTGGCAAGATTTAATGTACTACCTTCGGCTATTTTATTTGGCAGATACCGTAGAGTCCCACATAATCTCAGACGATGCCCCTGCAGTCAAGATGCCATTGAAACAGTTTCTCATGTTCTTTTGGATTGCCCCTTTTATAATAGCCTCCGAGCAAGATTTTTAGATCCATTGCTCTCTGGCCATCAAGGTTGCTCTGATAATGCCAAGGTCTGTTTTTTAGTCCAGGGGACATCTAATCATGTTACTACCTATGTTGCTTGTTTTTTACAAACTGCGATTCAAATCAGAGAGGCTATCTTCCGAGTATAGCCCACGCTTGCACCTCCTTTCCTAATTTTATATTGGTCATGGTTTTATTACCCCCTACAGTTTTTCCACCGGTCTAAAGCATTCTGTACTTTTAATGCCAATAAAGGTTTGTATGTATAAATACTGTAGTGGTGACAAAACGGCAAGGGTGGTGGTGGTGACTAGTGACTAAAAGAATCAGCAGCAGTTACTACAATGTGCTTTCCCATCTTCAGCAACCTTCGCTCATTCAGTAGTCTTGCTTTGTTAATTTGAGCACTATTTAAAGTTGTTGTTTTTCTTACTGCTGATCTTTTTCCCCCTTAACTCACTGTTAGGATTTAACACATCTCTAAGTTCAGCACTTTATTCATTTTACACTTCACCTTTCTTTTTGCACTGAGACCAAAAGCAGCACCCAACACGATTAAAAAACAATTAGTGAAATGCAATGCCTTTTTAACATTAAAATACAATTAAACAAGTAATCATATTGAAACAACAAATGAATTAAAACAATTTAAAAACACCTAATAATAATAATAATAATAATAATAATAATAATAATAATAATAATAATAATAATAATAATAATAATAATAATAATAATAATAATAAAGAAAAGGCCCTATTTAAAGCTCCATTCTCATCAGACAGTCAGTGGCCAGAAGACTATCTGAAGATGAATATTTTTGCCTTCTGGTGAGAAGGACAACAGGGAAGCTTTCACTTCCCTTGGAAGGGAGTTTGACAACCTGGAGCAAACATAGAAAAAGTCAGTTTTCATGTGCTCACTCCATATGCCTGGGAGGTTGGTAGGATCAAAAGCAGGTTCTCCCCTCAATTTATTAAAACCCAGAGAGATTCAGATGTGGCTGGCATGGTCAATTTTCAGGACCAAACCTTAAAACTGGAGGCATGTCCTTTTGATACAATGAGATTTTTTTTAAAATGATATCACAGAGGTATCTGTGACATCATAAGGATTCATTACGCATTAAGACCACTGACACGTAGACATATTACATTGTAACCAACATTCCCTCTCAGCTGTGCAGCCATGTGGCCACACAGTGCTGCATCGGGGCCGCATAGCCGAGCCAGTGTTGCCGCCCGTTTGCTTCTGGTCGTTGCCTATTTGCTTCCAGTTGTGTCCAGAACCTCACACACATGGAGTGGGGTCCCCACTCAATGCTCCAGGAAATCAGAGTGATCGTTGGTTGTAACTTGTGGAATTTTTCACTTTTAAAGCCATTAAGGAGGAAAATGACTCTCACAGCTTCCCATTGTTAGAGTGTGTGATGAGAGGCTGTTCTTCCAGAGCCTCTAACCAGTCCCCTTTATCTTCTTCCTTCTCCTTTATTCCCTTCTCCTCCTTTCTCCTCCCAGTCAGCCACACCTGTGCCCTCCTCCCAGGGACGTTGCTCCGCCCTCTCTCCTGGACCACCCATGTGCTGCCAGTTGGCATCTTTGCCTTTGGGCTGCCCTGAAACTAGGATCTCTTGGTAGTCTACCAAAGGGCTTGTGTACAAGGAAGACAGTCTGCCAGGGGTAGTGGTGGCATCCTCCTTACAGAGAGGAAGCGGGGGGGGGGGGGAATCATTCTTTCCTCCTTGCAGTGAAATTTCTCTGCCTGAGTTTTTTCCCCACCAAGAAATCATGTGGGAAATCTGGTGGGATAACATGGAAATGTTGTGGTCATTTCACCCCCCAGAGACATGTCAAGCTGCTCATGATTATACAATTCTTGCATGCAATGGCCTCTTTCCTGTGAAGGATTCACCTGGAAAGTGCAGAGGAAACACCAAGCTGCACAATATACTAAAATTCCTACTTTTGGCTCTCCTAGACATAGGTCAGAGGTTGTTGAGAAAAATTCAAGGCTATGCAAAAACTCTAATATATGTGTCAGTGGCAGAGCAAGGGGCTGCTCTCTGAAGTCATACCCATTAAAAAGGACAGGTGGTAGGGAGGCTTATTAGTTCCTCTCCTGTTTAATTATTGTCTTAATTATGTTCTATTTTAACAGGTGTGGGTTTTTCCTCCTTCTCATCTAAAATACAGGGGCATTTCCATCTTCTTGAATACTGGTAAAGCCATTCTTGTTTCATGCACACAGTATGGGATGCATAGACTCCTGAGACCTCTAGATTCCTACTGTGCCAAGGAAGTTCTACGAGTTAATTATTCCAAAATGAAAATAATAGTGTTTGGAAAGAGCAGACAGAAGTATCTATGGCAACTGGCTGATTAACAACTGGAGCAAGTTGACTCCTATAAATAGCTAGGTGATATTTAGACAATCTGGAGCATGGTGCAGTATTTGAAAGCTGCTGTATTAACAGGTAATGTTAATAACTAATGGAATTTTTTTCAGTGTGACTGGATTGGGTGGCAGGCTAGTGGTGTTCTTTCTTGAATTTTATAGGACTAAACTCTCAGGCCAAATACTATACATATTCAGATTCTGGAATTAGAACAACATCCATCCCTTACGAGACCCTTGTGCTTAACTGTTGTTTTAATATATAGTACAAAAGTTTTATGGTCTCTCCTGGAAGTTGCATCCATATTGGCCAATATGGGTTAAAAATAATAATAATAATATTTATTTATATTGCACTCTATACCAGAGTGCTTTCCAATAGTCAAAAACAGTTAAAATACAACCATAACATAATTACAATAATAAAAACATAAAGTAAGCAATTATCATTCAATAAGACAATCAAAATAACTATAAGAACAATATAATGATTAAAATACAATAATACAGAAAGGCTTTTAACTAAATATAGAGTAAATACCCTGCAGTTGATGGAGGTCAAGAGGCATCAAAACAATCTTAGGTGAGTATACATTGCCCTGCTGGTTTTTGGAAGAGAGATGGAGAGTTTGTGTTCTTCTAGAATGACTTTTATATGTACACTCAAAAATTCATTATCTTGATCTTCTGTTTGCTGGCACTGGAGATAATATTTTCTCAAATAAAACAGTATTTATGATGCAGAGAAAAGGCTATTATGTGATATTTAATTTAAAATGTTAAGCTGGTCTTAAAGAGGAAGGAAGTTCGTATTTTTCCTCAGTGTCAATAGAAAGCATCCAGAATCATGCTGTAGCATTTTACTATGTTTTGCACAGTTGGTTTTATCCCATTTTTACTACCTTTTTATTATCTTGTTTTGGTGTCTACAAAAAGCCTAGCTGGATATTGCACAATAAACAGAAACTGAAACCAAACCCAGAGTGCTTTCAGCAAACTGTTTCTATTTCCCCAGTGGTTGTGGCTTTCCATCATTAAATGCCATGGCCCAATGGTACAAGGAGCATGAGAAAACAGATGCACATTCAGCCGTGCAGAATGTCTAGCTCACCAGATGAAGCTAGAATGCACAATCGTCAGTCACAATGAGCACAACCAATGATGGATGTGGCAAATGTTGGGCATCACATGTTTCTTACCCCTCTTCCTCATTACTATTATTATCATTTTCATCATTATTCAGAAACACCAGGCACAGTCAATCAAAACTACAAAAACATTGACTGGTATTATAGAACAAATACAAGTTTTAACCAAAAACCTAAGTACCTATTAAATACCAATGTAGTACTTTGCTGGTCCTAATATTGCAGTTTTTTGTAGCTCTGATGGTGTTATTTCTGAGATCTGCAACTACTTATAATACTATGTGAAATTTCTTTATATTGTTCCCAAAGCCCCGATGATGACGGGGACCACTGAAGTGTGTTTCATCCACAAGTGAGATGTTTTGATTGCCAGATCTCTGTATTTTGTTAGTTTTTCCAATTATTTGCCCGCCCAGACCGGAATAATGAGACAGACATAGTATAAGGGATAACTAGGGCCACAGCTTCATTAACTTATTTAACTTGAACTTCCCCTTTCACAAGGGGGGCTACCGTAGTGCAAAACAGGTCTGTAATCAGGGTCAACCTTGTCCTCCCGGTCCAGACCTTGCCCTAGTGAGTTCGTATTCTAGAAGTGCACTGTCCTACTATACAGCACACTCCTGGTCCTCAAATAGCCGGAGTACCCCCAGGTGGTCCTCCTGGCCCTAAGTACCCATCGTCCCCTAGGTTCCCCTACTTACCCTGCCCTCATCTAAAGCTTGGCTAATTCCCTTCTGAGAGGAGAGGTGCCTTACACACCCTGGGTGCCCCATTTTGAACTCACCTGCACCTGTTCCTTTTTGCACTACCTGCCACGGTATAGGAGCTATGAAGTATGCCCCTTTATTTTATTTATTTATTTATTTATTGAATTTATACCCCGCACCATCTGGCAACCAGGCCACTTGTTCCCCACCAAGCTGACAATGTCAGCTCGAAGGCCCCCTTGCAAATCCCTTAGGAAAATGTCTAGTCCCACATTCGATAAGTGTACTCCATCCTCTCTGTATAGACAAGGCTGATTAACTCTAAGATCAGAGTGGGCTATAACTGACCCTAAACCCTCTCGAATGGCTCTTCCAATCTCTCTATTGACTCCTTTCAGTGCCCTATCAATCCACCAAGGGTCACGACCAGTGTTCCACACCAACCATGGAATAATGGCCAACCACACAATGCGTGTTGCTGGGCAGCATGCTGCAAAAGCTTTCAGGTCAGCAATAACCTGAAAAATCAAAGACTTGCCCAATCTTCGTGCCAAGTCATTTCCTCCCAAATGAATCACCAAAATGTCAGGGGTCACATCCAGAGTACCCTGGGACCCAGTTCGAGGAACCCATCCCAGGGCATGCCTCTCCGTCCCCTCCATTCCAATATAGCCACTGCTCTGATTCCCAAGTTCCGACCCCAACTGGTCCAACTGGCATATTTGGCTGCCAAAAACACATAACTGTGTCCACATAACATAACTCAAACCTGGGCCAATGGCAATTCAGGACCTGAAATGACAGAACAATACAAACATGGTTGTACCTAAAACTGTGGTAGCGGGTGCACATAAGAATGGTGTCTATGGAATGACCACCTCCCTACTCTTTTAATGTCCTCAACTCTGTACCCCATGGCTGCCACTGCAGATGCAGCACCAATACAAAAGGAATGGGTCCCAAATCGCCACCCTTGTATCTTGGCCTTGGGAAAGACTTGAGAAGTCACTCTCCAGAACTGATATTTCGTCAGTGGAGACCCATCCTTGTGCTGCAAAAAATCCCCCTTCCTCATCTCCCCTGAGGCATAGGTATTCACGGGACAGATCTCTTGTGTTGAACACTGTCCTAGCACAATAATCTGCCCCTTCCCCTTCCCCCACTGATCCGTTTTTCATCTTCATAAGTGAATGGCAATTTGCTCATCCAACACCATCACGTCCTTCCTCTGCAAAGAAGATAGGGATGCATCCGTTTTTTGCCGCTGCCACAAACTCACTTCCCCCCAAATGCTATCAGTGTTGCCACCCAAAAAAGGCAGGCCTCAAAGTGATCTATACAAACCTTATCCCACATGTTCCCTAATTTATCCAGGATGGCCAGTGATATGGGCATACAGGTGTCCCCTATGGCGCCCCGTTCCTTGCCCCACATTGCAATCATCTTCCGAATACAGAAGTCAGCAGTGTGGTCCCTGCACCCCTGCGCTTTGGCATAAAAAGCCAAAGCAGACATTCTCCCTTGTATTGACCTAGGTGCCAGTCCCTTCCTGTGTAGATAAACAGCAAATTGCATAAACTGTTCTGCTGGGGCCAGCCACACATGCCCCAGACCTTCTTCCTCACAAAAGAACTCATTATATGCCACTGAATAGCTGCATCAAGTGCTGAGGGCAACGGCCAAACTCATGGCCCTATTGGCCTCAACCCTCCAATTTTCCATACGTCATCTGGTAGGACCTCTGATTGAACCTGTGCCCCCTGTGCCAACACCCTGAACTGGTCCATCTGTTGACAGACATCAGCTAAAGAATTGTCAACCTCCAGAACATGTTGAGCCTGGAAAACTATATTGAACTGCAGGCAATGCAGTGTAAACACCCTGATTAAACCCATTACTCTCTGAGACCTAGATGTTAACAAGTTAATTACATGCACTACCGCCTGGTTATTGCACCAGAAGATAACAACTGAGTTGGCCCACACTTCTGCCCATTACTACAAGGCCCCAAACTTCAAAAAAAGTCAGGTCCCTTGTGATGCCAGTTGCCTGCCATTCAATTGGCTAGGTTCCTGCACACCATCTTCCCCTAAAATAGATGCTGTAACCCAGCAAACCTGCTGCATCAGTTTGCACTTGAAATCCAGCCCCTAATCATAACTCCTCCCTCCAAAAAGAAATCCCATTAAAACCTTTGAGGAATTGGAACCATACTCAAAATTCTTCCTTCATCCCAGAGGACAACCTCCTCCGGTGATGGGGCTTAGTGAGGCTCTTCATGGCATCACACAGCTGACGCAGGAAGGCTCTACCCAGGGCAACTACCTTGCAAGCGAAATTAAGGTATCCAACCACCTCTTGTAATCCTTTCAACGTAACCTTGGCCTGTGTAAGCATCTTCTGAAGCCTTAGCTTCAGTTCCCCCAGCTTTGCTTCTTGTAATTGACTGGATTGTTGAATGGTGTCCAGCTCAATCCCCAGAAAGGTCAAAACCTGGCAGGGCCCCTGAAGTTTTTTCTTCAGCCAAGGGGATTCCCAGTTCCCTAGCTAACTCCTGAAATGCCACCATGAGGCGCCGACATTGTGAAGTCCCATATACTCCACAAAACAAGAAATCATCTAAATATTGGAGTGCCCATACTAGCTTTACCTGGCACTTAAGCACCCATTCCAAAAAAGGAACTAAATTGCTCAAAGGCTGAGCAGGACACTGAACATCCCACTGAACACCTATCTATGTAGAAGCTGCCTTCAAACACAAATCCTAAAATATCACAATTATCAGGATGAACTGGGAGGAGCTGGAAGGCAGACTTAATGTCGCACTTCACTAACTCCGCCGCCTCCTGCAACTCCCTAATATGCATACAGATGCACCAAACGATGTGTATCCTGCAGGATCCTGTCATTAACTGAGTCCCCTGCCAGAAAAGACAGATGGTGAATCAATTCACCAGGAGTCTTCTTCAGTACCATGCCCAGCAGGGAAACCCTCAAAGTCACCACTGGTGGCACTGCAAATGAGCCTAACATTCTACCTTCTGCCACTTCCTTATGTATTTTTCCCTGAACTATGTCCTCCCATCCTCTAACTGACCTCAGATTATCAGACCAAGTGGCTACCTTATCCCTCATGGCTGATATGCAAAAACTAAACTTAAACCCTTTGCTCAAAAATGGTGCCACTGCCCTATCTGGGTAATGTCTCAACCACTGCTCTAATACTGGCATCTTAATTGGACTGGGTGCCTTTCTGATTATTGGAAGGGCTGGGGGGCAGCTTGCAAATGCCTCTCAGTTCCCTTCCCCCTGCCCCTCCTTATCGGCCTCTTGGACATGCTGCTGATGCATGTGGCGCACTGGCGATGGAACACTGGTGTCTAAATTTACAAGGCCTTCGACTGCAGGATCCGCGGGTGTGAAATTCCCAGCAGACCAGGCAGAGTTGAACCACTTGGCCTGTTAAAGTGCAGGAAGTATTGGCCTGTAATGCCCTTTGAACCAAATGACCGCTATCAAACCTATCCCCTAAAATGGGACGAGAAAGTGTCATTAGCCTAAGCCACAGCACGTCATGGGGAATGTCCCAACGCATGTTGGGGCACAGTGCCATGCCCATACAGAACCCTTCATCATAAAGGAGCCACGCATGCCCAGCAACTCCTGACCCTACACTAGCTTCAGGGGCGCCCGCTTCTGTCAAGGCTATGGAAGTAGTGACCCCAGTAAATGTGTAGACTCTAACCTGTGTTGCCTGCAGAGGCAAGGTCAGTGTGACTGGCACCATCTGGCGTCCGGTACCCCATAGCCAAGCACCCACAGGCTGTGTTTTGCCTGGTGTAACGGTACCCTCACCTGACTGTGTCCCTCCTGCAATTCCCGAAGGAATACTGGTGGAGCTGGACTCCTTTCATGCTGGGAAGTCTAGGCTGGGTCCTTCCATTGCACTCTGCTACATTGCCCATGCTTCCACAGCGTTGCTCGACAGTCTTGCTTCACTGTCCGTCTGCGTCTGGGTACCGGCAGATGCCATCTGAGGTCCACTTGGTTGCCTTGTTGTGACTGGTGACTCTGGCTGCTGAGGCAAGGGAGTAGCCTTTGCTGAAGATGTTCCTGAAGGACTGGGTCACTCTCCTTCTAAAACAGCAATATGAGAGAGCATAATGTCCCCCATCCTTTTGAGCTCAGCCAACTTAAGAACTTTGGACTCCCTACAGGACCTTCGTACGGGAGACGAACCACCTGCCTCCCTCATTTGAGCCCTCTCCCTTTCCAACACACTGAGCTTCTCCCACATGGTCCTACAGTCAGGCCACTCCTCGTCCTCCGACGAAGATATAGCCGGGGGTGATGGGGGGGAGCCCTATGCTTTGCAGGCTGCTTGCCTTTCATCTCCCCCCTCTGACCTTTCTTGGGCCCAAAACTGCTGGCCTTAGTTGTCCACCAGGTGTGCTATAACCCACCACTTACTTGTGCTCCCATCTTTTGTTTGTTTGTTTGTTTATTATTCTCTCTCTCTCTCTCTCTCTCTCTCTCTCTAATTGTATCCTCTCAGGCTCCTGCTCTCTTTTCTTCCCCTCTTTCCCTTTTTAAAAATTGTCCTTCTGTATGAACCCTATGCTCTCTGCCCCGTTTCAATTCAGGCCTCCAGCTCTCATCAACCCTTGGGGGGAGGAATCCCACTGGCATCCCAGGCCCCTCCAATCTGGACACCCCCCCCCCGGGAGTCCACTAATTCTCTATCTGTGGGGTCTGGGCCATGGCCCCGTTCCCTCAGCTATGGCAGTCTTCCCCCCCCCCCAGGTAATTGGGCCTTCCAAATGTCCCCTGCTGTCGGTTTTTCTTTTTCTTCTTTTTTTCTTTTCTTTTTTAAATTAACACTTTACTTTAGATCCTGCACAGGCTCTCAAAAACCCTCTCCCTCAGGCCCCTCTGACCACAGGGCTGAGCCAATACACAGCTCAGCTCCCTCGTCGCTTTTCAGTGCAGCACGAGCCACGCGGCCAAAAGCAAAACCACTTGCCGCTTGCTCAGCACCTCCTCGTCCAGATGAAGCCAGCAAGAGAGGACAAAGCAGGCCTGGGCAGCCTTCTTAAAGGCTCCTTCGGGCCAGCCTGCTTGTCCAATATGATGCAGGACGTCTGCGTCTCTCTCCTCCAGCTGGGCATGCAAAGAAGCCCCACCCTAGCAGCTGCATGCCTCACGGAGAGACCCTTATTTTCAACTCTGGAATCCTCTGCAATTACAGTGTCAATGATCCAGACATTTCTTCGTTCCATTACTACGTCTGGTGTGTTATGTTCAAGGTGTCTATCAGTTGGGATCTGGAAATCCCACAAGAACTTGACTTTGTCATTTTCTGACACCTTCTCTACCTGATGTTCCCATGGGTTTTTGGAGGCCGGCAAGTTATATTTTTTGCATATTATTCTTATTCTGCTGCTTTTTGTTTTAAAAAACAAATAAAAGTATCACAACTATTCAGGTGCACAACACATAATGTACTTACGAAAGTTTTAACCTATCCTAAAATATTGTCCAAACTGAGGGCACTTGATCACATCATGATCAAGAACTTCATTTGCATAGGAAGCCGGGGTTGCATGAACTATTTGAAACAAGAGCAGGGGGCGTCCAAAAGTGGATATCTGTATCTGTCCTATAACTTCACAGCAAGGACCAATACAGATATAGATAAATTACTTAGCTTCTTTGCAATCTCTGGATTATCCTTCAGGAATCATTTCACACCTTTTTTGGTTGATTTGCTTCACTGTATCGGCATCCTATTGCACAAGTATTTTTCCTAATCTATGATAGCTATTTCTTTCCCTAGACTTCTACTTCAACTGAAATTCCACGTGCCTGTGTTGGATCTCTGTAGCAAGTTTCCACTGCCATGTATTTGATAGTGTTGTTGCTATGGTTCCAAATGGTCTGGCAACAGTTTGCATCTTTGACTTGTTCCTAAGCACCATGCAAAGGTTCAGCTTCTCTTCCAGTGCATACAAGGCTCAGATAACTGAATACTGGTAGCAATGCCAATTCGTTGCCTGTCTTGTCCTTGCAGACAAGAAGGAACTGCAATATTCTTTGACTTGTAAGGATAGTGAGGAATTCCCTGGGGCTGTTGATAAAGTTCTTGAATTGGCAAGAATGATGTTATTCTGCAGAATTGCCCACGTTTGCACAAAACTGTCTGTTTTGCATAAAATTACCTGTTTTTACTCAGTCCTGTGCAATTATTCATGAGCTGCACATATTAACAAAATGATTGCTGCTTTATTTAAGAATTTGAAGCACTAAACTAAACCCTAACTGTTAACCAGTCCCTTCTCCCTCATTGGTCTTCTCTGTGTCTGGGTGAGTGCATGCGCGCCCACCCACCCCACACCCACATTTTGCTTTTTAAAAGCAAGGACACTAAAGACATTTTATAATGCTAGAGGCCTTGAGGGGGACAAAAGCTGTTTGTCTTGCTTATGCTGAGCAGACGGAATCTCGCATGGCTTTTAATTACCTTGTTAAGGTATCTTGTCCTGTTGAGACAACCATAATCAATGAGAATGACAATTTTGGCAAGCATTCTTTCAATCCCTAGCCACCAGAGGAGGGAATTATTTAAGAGTCAGGAGGATGTGAATCTCATTCCTGTGCCCTCTGGAGGACTATCCCGAGACCCCAGTGGTAGGGCAGCCTGAGGACATGGACAGGATAGCTGGATAGCTGGTGGAGCTGGGTGGCAGGAAGAGGTAAAAAGAGAGGGGGGTTGTTGGCATCAGTGTCAGAAGCATGGTTGGAGGTATGGGAAGAGCAGCTCTTGATCTTCTGTGCCATGCAGGAGAACTGGCTCATGCTTCTCCAGAACAGGAGACAGGAGAGTGGGTTAGGTTTGCTCCAGGGAGGATCATGATAGGGGAGCACCCATCTGTCCCCCACCTGGGACATCACAATGGCGACCAGACTGCCCAGTGGAACCTCACCTGAGGAAGGTGATGCCAACCCAGAAGAGGCATTGGAGGCATTGCCAGCAGGCTCAGGACTGAGAGGAGCAGATCCACTGGGAAGATGTGCTTTGGCCAGGCATTACCAACCCTCATTGAGGGGTGTCTGGTTGCTGGAGTTTGTGCTGAAAAGGTAAAGGTAAAGGTTCCCCTTGACAATTTTTGTCCAGTCGTGTTCGACTCTAGGGGGCGGTGCTCATCCCCGTTTCCAAGCCATAGAGCCAGCATTTGTCCGAAGACAACCTTCCGTGGTCACATGGCCAGTGCGACTTAGACACGGAACGCTGTTACCTTCCCACCGAGGTGGTCCCTATTTATCTACTCGCATTTGCATGCTTTCGAACCACTAGGTTTGCGGGAACCTGTGCTGAAAACTCAGTCCCATCTTTGGATGTTGGGCAGAGGGGAGGAAGTGCACAGAACTCAGCCCTTGCAGGGACAAGACAAGTAGAGGGAACGAGTAGGTGCAGGACCAGGCCTCTCAGACTGCTGATGTATCCAGTTCCTCTGCTCTAGTAAGGCTGGTGGGACTCTGTCTCATTCCGTGAAGTTCATGGAGCCTGTATCTTAAAAGACAATCACTGCCTCCTTTCCTCTTGGCAGTGGCACTGGATGTACATTGTTACAACACTAGCTTTTCTCAGTTCCCATTATTTGCAAATTAACTAGCTTCATTTTGTGATTGGCATTCAGGCCATAACCATTTTCTCTGTTTGCAAGTTTGATTTCTCATAAACAAAATATAGTCTCAGTCTCATTTCTCGAATGTTAACATGAGTTCAGTTCTGATGTCAATGTCTAATGTAGAGTTTGGTCCTCAGTGTTTAATGGCCCCAAGACACAGTCATTAATTCTAGCAATAAATTTTATCTTTATTATGATCCAAATGTTAATTTACTCATGAACAGGGAAGTTGTCAAAGACTCCAATTACATTGCTTGTACATTCTCCTTTCCCCCACTGATTGCTTACATTTCAAGATCCAAAATTACTCTTAGATTTTGGTCAGTGGGGTGTCCTCCATGCTTATTTACTATGGATAGCTAGATCATCAGTAGTGATTCTGTGAAAGATTTTATTTCATCTTTCTAAATTATCTGATATTATGCCTTCCTTTACATTCTGAGTAATAGCATTCGATAATATATCCTTCCTTGCTATTTTTATAGAATTTTTTTCCAGGGATAACTGTATCCCACTGACTCTTGCTGTTCCATCATTTTCAACATATAGACACTTGTACATTGAGTCCCCCTCTAAAGATTCTTTTTGTGTGCAACTATTCCTGTGACTTTTTGTTCTTAGGATAGAGGTGTCATGTCTCACAATGTACTCACTACCATCCTTTACTGTATCCCTACTGAGATGATCTGGAACTTGTACACCATTGTCCTGAAGAGAGGAGTTGACCTTACACGGATGCTCATCAGTTCCATTCAGCCATCTCTAAAAGGTCAGTATTAGCCTCCAGCAGTCTATGACCACTATGACTCAAATATTTGCAGCCTTCTCTTTGGTAGAGGGTTGGGATAATCTGAACATTCTGCAGGATCTAGCAAATCTTAACCCTTCTTCCTAATTCCATGGCCTCACCCACCTATTCATTCCTGGCAGCTATACCTTACTAGTGGGCCATGTATATAGAGAAGGCAGCGTTTAATTGGAGGCACTGGATTTCAAGATTTTATGCTAGTAACCTACGTTTGGACCTAGTGGCTATAGGACCTAATGTCAGGGGTGCATGAGAGTATAGTAGAATCTATGAGCCTGTCTTATACTGTGTGTGATGTACACAACCTTTGCTACCAGAAGCCTACTGCAAGATGAGGTGCCTACCTCCGTTGACCATGGACCACTGGTGAGCGTTGCACTAGCCTCCAGAAAAGTCAGCTTGTGATTAACATAACTACCTAAATCAAACTGCTACAGACCTTTTTATTTATTATTAAATTTATTTATTTTATCATAAGGCATGCTCCTAGTGTGAAAGGATGCCACTTAATTGACCAAGGAATGGTCACAACAATCACAATATCTGGTATCAAATATTCCATCTGTGTAAGAGTTGGGGGGGTGTATCTCTTCATTGTATCCCTGAGCAGCTGCTCCTCTTTCTGCTTTTCCAGATCAGCCCATTTAGTCTTAAGGGAACAAACCTATTCTAACAAAAATCAAGAGAGATTGGTGTATTTGACCCTGGGTATTAATGATGGGACAGTTCTCAGTTTGGTTTGGATTTGAATTTGAATTTTATTGCGCTTTGTTTTGCCTCATTATGTTGGATGTACATAAATAAGCAAGTATGAAAATGCAAGTGAGTGTTGCTGCTGTTGTTTCCTTTACTCTTTCTCCAAAGCTGGTAAAAATAAAAAGACTACTCTCCATGTTTGTATACTGATTTCTAAAATTTGAGGTTTGTGGAGGGGTGGTTACGAATGGTTAATGTTTCTTCAGTGCTCCTGTGCTGGTAAAAGTACTAATAGTGAGGGTAGCCTGTATCAATTTTGCAATGTGCAGAACAAAACCCTTGTTCTGTGCTTATCGGAAGTCAGTAGAAGTTGTGAAACATGGGGATTGCACATCTATGTGTGGTGTTGGTGTGTTGCTGGGTTGACAGGTACTTGCAGAGTTTGCTAAAGAAATGTCAACAAATGAACAAAGGTCAGAGAAGTAGGGCCAGGTCTTTCACTGTGTGATGTTGCAGGTAGAACAGTATTTGTCCCAAAGGAACCTAATAATAATTATTATTTTAGAACTACAGAGCTGGAAGGGACCCTATGGATCATCACGTCCAGCCACTGTCAAGGAGGTACAGTGGGGAATTGAACTCCCAACCTCTGTTTTCACAGCCAGATGCCTAAATCACTGAGCTATCCAGCAGTTACACTCTAACTGAGATTGTTAAAACCTATATAACTAATGCATTCTGGAATGGTTTTCTGCCCACCTATATTTGTATGTGTGTTTTACATTTGCTGCTGAAGCATAGTAACGATACCAGGAATATATGAAATTGGGGCATTTAGGAATGCAAAAATTGTGGAAAATGGACTTCAAACGTGATAGATTAAAAGCAATGCCAAGTGAGACTTCGGTTTCAGTTTACTTTAGATAATAACTTACCAAAAATTACAGGTTCCTTCATATGCAGGATGGGAGGGACTTCATTTAAAAAAAAAAAAATGAATGTGTGAGAAACTGAACCTGATACTTTTGACCATTTCGTTCTGGGTGCTTAACTTCTTAAAAGTCTGGCTTTGAATCCTTCTACACTCAGTCATGGAAGTGCTGCACCAGCAGTACCACCTCCTTTTCTCTCTTGTGTGGTTCTTCCCCTCTGACACCTTTCTGATCCTGCTCAGGCTGAGAAAAACTATAGCTTTTGAAGTTAGGTAGGTGTGTAGGTGGTGGAGAAATTTGTTTCAGTTGGCTTCTGAAGAATTTTCCCAAGGTCACAAACGACATGTTTGGCACACAAAGAACTTGAAGTTGAAAAACAACAACAACAACAACATGTGAATTCGGGGGGGGGGGGGAGAAACTGGCAGATTTCCCCATCCTTAAGATGTTTTGAGTGTGAATATTCATGCATGTAACAAACACGCACATCCATGTGTACACATCCCATATACGTACACTGATCAGGGAGCCCAAACTGGTTGTGGCTCCCTGTCAAGCGTTCATCTGGCAGATGATCTCTGTTTGCTATTGTGCAGTGTATCCAATGGTTCTGAGACTAGAATGTATTTGAAGATTCCTTGTATTGGGTGTGTTTTGACACTAACAGACAAGGCAACTGACAGATGCATTGAGTGCTGCCTTGCCAGGCTAACTCTGCAAGATCAGAAAAATGCCTTTGGACTGTCAGTTACA
The DNA here is from genome assembly GCA_037013535.1 of Intellagama lesueurii. Lineage (NCBI taxonomy): Eukaryota > Metazoa > Chordata > Lepidosauria > Squamata > Agamidae > Intellagama > Intellagama lesueurii. The sequence continues at coordinate 161,320,073 of JBAJHW010000003.1, read as the reverse complement.
CAAAGCTTTAACTCCACAAAGAAGGAAATGATCCCTCTAAGCAGAGAACAATATTGCTCCGGAGAGATTTGAAAGCCATTCAAAATGTTTAAAATTAATGCTCTTTTCGAAATGAAAAAGCAACTGGGAAGCCCCAGTTTTCTGGCAGTCAAACCACTAATCTGAAGTCAGCATGAAAAGTATAAGACAAATAAGTCAAGCAAAGAGACTGAAATAAAAATATTCACCTGGGAGAGAATTAGGACCAGTACGCATGCCAGAGCAAGAGTGGTATATGGAGCAAAAACTGTTGTGCTTGGATGTGGGACAGCCAGGTTCAAATCCCCACTCAACCATGAAACTCACTGGGAGACCTTGGGCCTCTCTCTCTCTCTCTGCTAGACCTTCTTTGCACAATTGTGATCAACTCACTGGGTAACCTATTAGCTTTACAAAAGACCTGCACTCAGTGGAGATGAAAACAAATGGGCCTTCATTTATTGATGTGGATCAACAGAGCTGTCTGCCTTTCTGGACTCTCCTCAGGGGAGGCATGGCTATGGAGTCCACCATGTAGAATGCCTGCTCTTCGAAATTTACTTTGACATTTCTGTTTGTGCCACCAAGAGTTGGGGATCAGCATGGGCATTTATAATGGGCATTTAGAAACTAAGTTAGATTTTGGAGAAGATGCTTGGAGTCATACAAAGGTGACAAAAAATATCAAGTTATAGTGGAAGAGGTTGTGACTGGTAATTTATTGGGACCAGTCCTCAGGCCCCCATTACACCCCCTTCTACAGATAACAGAGCTAAATGCAGGCTTTGGGACACTACTGTCATCCCAATCTGGAAGCCCATAGGAGTAGGATTCAGGGAATATCCCTCCTGCCACAGAGTCTGTCCTGGAGGGTAGGAGTGGTGAGAATTTTATCTAGTTAGGTTTTCCCCCTCTAGAACTTTCTTAAATCTATTCTAAAATTTCTTCACAAGTCCAACAAAGAAAACCTGAGATGTTAAAAATCCAAATGTGGGAGAAAGTGAAATGGACAGGTTTGTCCATCCGTACCCTGTGATTTCAAAGCTATCTTGGGTGCTTCACAAATGAATTACCTCTGCTGACTAAGTACACAATATGCTTTCTTTGGCACGCAGATGACATTTTAAGTATTTAAGCATTGTTAATATTTACTATTCGTTCTTGTTCATTGCCAAAGTAAATCAAGAGTTCAGTCTGAACAAATATTATGCATATGTAACTGAAGCAACAGATTTGCAAAAATCAATAAAATTTAAATAAAGCATAAAAATTAAAGCACTTTTCATTACCATAGTGGCAAGCGGCAACCCATTAAAATGTTTCCGATCATGCATACTTACATTGATTTTTAAGAACAAAGAAGTACCTCATGAACAACACTATGCTAATTTCCTCAGAAGTAACTCCTTCAAGGAAAGCTTGGACTGTTTTTCGACTACTGCTCCCAGAATTCACCAGCCAGCAAGGTCAATTAGTAAATACATATGATTATTCTTTGAGTAAGTAAATATCAATACACAGAAACAGGCCGCATATTACTAAATAGCAATATATTCTGCCTTCCAAACTATGGAGCAATCCTACTTGTGTTATAAAAAATACAATAGTTCCTGCTAAGGACCCAAAAAGTGCAGGTAGGCATGGATGAGGGTCAGGTTGGTTCATGATTTCCTGTATACCACGTGGTCACCAGAACATGGAGTCAACCAGCCTGTTCTCAAAGCAGAACAAAACACAAGATAAAGCGCCAACTGATTGCATCCTGAGTTTGATTTTCATCATGTTTGATCACTGTTATTGAAGCAGAGTGGCACTGGTAAGTGTTCCCCCCAAGAATTCAGTGCTCTGTCACTTGGGTGGCACACCAATGCAGTGATGTGTCAGCTTCCAATAAATGAAATAAAATAACCTTTTCTCTGCTTGCTGTACAGTGTGAGAGAGGAGAGAATGCAGAGGGTGATCTCTCCCTACACTCTTTTTCTTTATAGTCCAGTGCTGTTGCACTTTGGTGGAAAACCAATAAAATAATATGCTACTTACCAATAAATAAACATAAAATAAAATCCAGCTTTCCCTTGCTCCCCACAGAGGGGAAACAGGAGAGAAGGGGGAAGGAGAGAGAGAGAGAGAAAACGAACCAGAGAAACATCTATTTTTTTTCTTCATGAATCCATGCTGTTTCACCACAGTGGCCACCCAATGTAGTGACATGGCACTTACCAATAAATAAAGAAATAATGTATTTCTGTGGAGGGGGAAGCAGGAGAGGATGTGTGGCCATGAAGGCTGAGAGAAACAGGCTAAATAGGGTTACTTTGAGGTGCAGTGTGGTTTCGTATCCTGAAACCACCTGATCCTTGTGAACGGATGCAAATACGTTCTAAATCTCAAACCACACTCTCAAGCAACCCTATTTAGTCTGATCCAGCCTGGGATAACTTCATTGCCTAGTTGCACTCTAAGACTGAGGCCTGAATTCCCAAGAATAAGTAATCTCTTTCCCCTCCCCCAAATATTATCTTCTTCCTAAAGCTTCTTTACTGTCCATATTCCAGAGGCAATACTTAATCCTACACTAACACAGTGCATAATTCACAGTTTCTACTTTGGTTTCTATAGTGATTGTGGATATTCATTCAAGGCTGCTCATACTTACGAAAAGATGGTGGGTTTCACTGAAAGACTGCATCTATTCATTCCAGACACATTGACTTATGGGTGAGAGGTTTTGATCATGCCTACATCTACTTGAGAGTGAGCTGTGCTGTACATTGCAAAAACTTTACTTCCAAGTAAATAAACAGCAAGGTATTCTTGTTGATGGTTGTTGCAGGTTTTTCAGGCCGTTTGGCCGTGTTCTGAACACGGCCAAACAGTCCGAAAAACCTACAACAACCATTGGATCCCGGCCGTGAAAGCCTTCGAGAATACATATTCTTGTTGAACTGGAATGATTCTGAAGGAGACTATATAATTCAACTAAAAATATATTCAGGTTTAATCTGTTGTGTTTGCAGACAGCCTCTTTTCAATGTAATGGTGTCTTTAGCAGGATAATGAAGTTGCCATCTCTAATGATTGAAAGTCACCCCTAACAACATGACTGAAAACAAATTCCAGAAATTGGTATTAACCATGGATCTGAAGCAGATTCAGACAAATCCTAAAATCCAAACTGAAATGGCTGGATTTGGACCAACTTATATAAGGTCCAAATTGAAGCAGAACAGCCATATTCAGATCTGGGGCAAAGCAAAGAAAATGTACAGGTGGCTGACAAAATATATTGAGTCAGATCGGGCACAAATTGCTTCAGGGAATTTTTTTCAAGCATTAAAGGTGTTTAGTGCTTAAATTCCTAAAATCTAGCTGTCTGAAATTTGACATGTCTCCAAATTTCTGTTGGAGTTACTGCAACCTCACATGCTGCCTTTAGTAGGTTTGGCTGAGAAGGATCTTTCTGGACTGGAGTGACTGTCAATCTATCCAACAGTAACCAATCATGCCTTCCCTGCCTCTGAATTCAAGGAAAGTAGCATCTTTTTGCTGAGAGCTTTCCCCTCTTTTAAGTATGTTGGAAGCAATTACGAGGTAGTCTGTTGAGGCCTGTTGCTGAAGGCAGTTAGTCACCTTTGTTAGCTTGCTCTAATCTGTTCACTACAAATAATGAAACCTTTAATCTTTCTACTATGAATGTCTTAGAGTGTAAATGCCAGTTCATCAGAAAGGGGTGGTTTACTCTGGGGAATGTAAAGCTATTCTGATCTATAAATCTTTGCACTTCTGCTATGCAGCTAGAGGAATTTATACAAAAATTCAAAACTCTACAACAATTTCATATTCACTTGTACACAAGCAAAAAATATGCAGTTATTTTGGTGTTCTAATGCAAGCAAGTAGCAGTCTTATAAATAAACATTCGTTCAAATCAAATCAAAGGGGTACAAATTACTCTTGACCAAATGAATGTATATTCGAAAGTCCTAAGTGGGTTCAGGGGATACATATGCGGCCCTACTAATAACTGCTCTTATCTATGGATCTGATAGTCAAATTTATTATTATGTACTTTACAGAAAAGGATAATTCAGAGGTTATTGAGAAGCTTGAACATCATCCTTTTTAAAAAGTAATTTATTCCTTTTTTAATCACTGGGAAATTTAAAAAAAACAACAACAACCGTAATTAATTGAGTTACTATTTGTAGTGCCCTGAAAAATAATTTGCTGTGTCACCTATTAGTCAATTGTGGGCTGTTACAGTTCTTTCCTGGGAGGAAAGGTTGAGAGTGGAAGGTTGCAGAAAATGGTGCAATGCAGTGTTGCCAACTGCCACCCGGACATCCTTAGTATTGTGCCACTCCAGCAAGGGTGTCTGGCAGATGGGCATGCTTCCTGCGGCAAGGTTCTCCATTCTCTTTTACTGTTGCAATTAAGGATATGTGTGTGCACCACCTGTAACTAGTCATTGCCAATGAAAACTGCTGATCAGGATTAGTGTATGTCCCAGTATGCCATTTTCACATGGTCTTTTCAACCTAAAACAGTTTCCAAAAACCTCCAGATATATCATTATCACCATGTAGAGCGATTGAAGCATTTTACACTGATAAAGCAACAATGTTCTAGACTAGGATTGGGCGTTTGCACTGATGAATGCAGTGCATAAAAGACCTGGCCTTTACCTCCCTTGTTCTTTCTTTTCTTCTTTTGCCTACCGTTTCCATACATTTAGAGTGTAAGGTCTCCTCCAGGGATGGATCTCTTTTAGCTTATGTTATTTTGTAGTAACATTGCTCTGTCCTTCCATAAATGTGCAAAAACAGTCCAAAGCAGGGTTATGTCTGCAATTCTGGGCAGCTATGGGGCAGAGGAAAGAGCTGCTGATTGCCCACAAGGCAGAGCAAAATTGCCCATGGACCTTTCATCTTCTATCTGGCGTTTCTGGGGTTGAGAGGCTTTTCATCCAAGATGCCCAGCCATTTGAACTGAGGAAAACGGAGGTCAAATATTCGCCACTGCTGAAACCAAAGGAGGAGGTGAGTGACACCTAAACTCCAGTAAAGAAGCTCAAGATCTCCCCTGGACACTCCAATCTTTGGACAGAAGGCTTTTACTATGATCACTGTGCATTGTATATCTCCTTGCAGCCACTCTGCCATCGATTTCACATAGATATGGGGCAAAGTGAAAGACTTGTGTCATTGTTGCTAGCTAGCATTCACATTCTTAGAACTGTCCTTTCTTATCCAGCTTAGTTAGTTTACTCAACAGTTCACTGCTAAGACTGAATGCATGAGTGAGTGGATGAATGCCTATGTTCCTCTTATGAGGGCTTGATTGGGAAAGTAAAAATCATTTCATCAGGGTCTCTTTTTCCTTCCTGCAACCTCTGTTGTTTTTCTCCTTTATGGTGTTGCAAATCCCACTGCCTGTTGGCCTTTCATGAGTTGCTAGGAGCATGCCTGTGGGCAGAAATAAAATTCTTCTCTCTACTACATTCCCAGAATTGAAGGCATGTTTTTTTTAATTTATTTTTTATTTTTAACAACTAGGGATAAGGCAAGGAGTACAAAAGGTAGAGGGGAATATGGGGGGGAAAAAGGGGGGGAAGGAGAACACAAAATGTACTGTCATCCAATCTGTTCATGTTGCGATATCAAGTCGCCTTTCTACAATTTGATTGCCCTCCAGGTTTCAACTTACAGTTACATCTTAGTTTAATTCTATGTTATTCAAGCACTATCTGGTGACTCAAGCCATTTATATAATAAATCCCATCGTTCAGTTGCCTTTTGTATTGGACAGTCTTTCAACACTTCTGATAGAATATCCATTTCTGCCACTTCCCATATCTTCTCAATGAGTTCCTCTTGTTTCGGTATCTCCGATTTCTTCCAATTCTTAGCATAAAGAATTCTGGCTGCAGTGACTATATATATAACTAGGTAGTTCTTTGTCTTATCTATATTATCTGGTATAATGCTCAGTAAAAACAATTCTGGGGTTAGTGGAACATTACGAAGCAGTATTTTTGTAACAGAGTATGTACTGCTATCCAATACTGTTTCGCTACTCTACAAGTCCACCACATATGGTAAAAGCTTCCCTCTTGTGCTTCACACTTCCAACAAACATTTGACACCTCTGTATAAATCTTTGACAATTTTTTCAGAGTCATATGCCACCTGTAAAACATCTTATATATGTTCTCCTTGAAATTTACCGATTTTGTGAGCTTTATGTTATTTTTCCATATTTGCAACCATTGATCAATATCAATATTATGTCCTATATTTTGTGCCCACATAATCATACATTAGGGATGTGGTGGTGCTGTGGGTTAAACCGCAGAAGCCTCTGTGCTGCAGGGTCAGAAGACCCACCGTTGTAAGATCGAATCCACGCCACAGAGTGAGCTCCCGTTGCTTGTCCCAGCTCCTGCCAACCTAGCAGTTCGAAAGCATGTAAATGCGAGTAGATAAATAGGTACCACCACGGTGGGAAGGTAACGGTGTTCCATGTCTAGTCGCGCTGGCCACGTGACCACGGAAACTGTCTATGGACAAACGCTGGCTCTATGGCTTGGAAACGGGGATGAGCACCGCCCCCTAGAGTCGGACACGACTGGACTAAATGTCAAGGGGAACCTTTACCTTTACCTAATCATACATTCTTTTACCATCTCATCTTGCATTTTAGTTTCAAGCAAATAATCATACATTTTCTTAATTACTTTATCATTTGAGCCCAGCAGAAGTTTATTGAATATCGTTTGTTCTGTGTAAAAGCCCTCTATTTTATCTTTTCTATACCTAGATTCCACTTGTGCTCTGGACCACCAGTCTAGATATATGTTTTGTGTTTCTAACTCTTCTTTGGACCGTAACTCACAATCATTTTTTAATAGATCTTGATATCTTAAAAGTTTCGCTTCTGTTATGAGGTTAGGTTGAAGGTATGTTGTAGCCCACTTCATCTCTAGGTCTTAGCCATTAGTGTTTTCTGCATTCGCAGAAATGTTTTTTTCCATAGATAACTGAAATGCACAAACACCATTACAGATCAGGTCAGAGAGTCACCAGAAAGAATGGAGTGGGCCAGGGGAGGGCAGGGGAGCTGATGCACATCCTTAGATTGTGTACATCACCATGTAGTTTTGTGATCTTTCTCTCTCAACATCTGCATTATTATTTGTCTCCAAAACTTTTACAAATTCTCAAACCTGCTTACTTTAGAATTGTCTGAAGTCATAAAGCTTTGTGATGTCATTCAACATGTATTCACAGCATGGTCCTGATCAAAGTGGGATCACCCATATGACCACCCCAAGAAGAAGGAAGCAGAAGCAATAGTCAGAGGTATGATAATAACACAACAAATGATCTGCTGCTGAAACTAAGCCAGTGAGCCTCAAAGCTACTTGCTTGGAGATTGGCTAGAAAAATGGATAAACTTCTCTGGGCTTTTTCCAGGTTAAACAGATGTAAGTAAAAAATAAGCAAATGAATTGTCACCTGAAGGAAACTTAGCATAGCCAGGCATTGCTGTGTCAGTTGCAAAGCATAAAAGATACAGAATAAACAATGTAAACTTCCAGGTAACTTAGTGGATCACTCACATATACCTTTCATTCCTCTGGAAAATTACAAAAGCCAGGGTGATCCATCTGTGAAAGAGTTTGATGTGTTGAAGAAGAGTTCTTTTGGGGATGTACTGGCATACAATTCTACACCAGCGGACACAGGACCATAAAAAGAAAATGTCTGAACCAACGCACCCTCTCATTCTCAGCCCCATTGTGCATGCAGGGGACCAGGGTTTCATCCGAAACTGGAACTACGTAGACATCAACACTAGCTGCCAGTGCACAGCCCTGATAGAGTTCTGTGTGCACGCACACACAGCTTAAAGGGAACGTTGTTCTGAACTATTCAAGAACAGAAAATACTTTCTCCTGTAAACTCCTTGGGGTAGGGACTTATCCTTTTCTTTTTTCTTTTTTCTAATCTATTTTATTATTATTCATACATACAAAACAACTATGTAAAACATAGCAAAAACAACAATAACAGCACAAACAAAACATCCATACTACATATATAGATCTGAGATTTCGCCATCGTCTAGGTCATCTAATATCATCAACGGGTTCTTCTAAGTACTGGTTCGCCACAATCTTTTCTTCCCCTAATTTCCTGTCTCTTTCTGGGCCCAATTATACATCAGCTTCCAGCTTTCCGTTACAAAATGTCTCAGTTGATCCCTTAATGCCTCTGAAAGGATGTCTAGTTCTGCAATGTCCAATAGTTTCTTTAGTAGCTCCTCCATCATTGGTATTTCTTCATTCTTCCATTTTTGGGCCCAGAGTAACCTAACTGCTGTATGTGTATATATATATATATTTATATATATTTATCAACAATCTCTGGCATTATATTCAATAGAAACATTTCAGGTTTAAAGTTTAGTTTTTGCTGGACAATTCCTTGTGACATTTCCCAAACCTGTGACCAGAATTTTTTTTGCCTTTTCACATGACCACCATACATAATATGTTCCTGGGTTTTCCCTGCATTTCCAGCAAGCATTACTGATTCCTTCTGACATTTTTGCCAATCTTACCGGAGTGAGATGCCATCTATAAAACATTTTAAGGATATTTTCTCTAAGATTAATTGGTTTAATCAACTTATAATTATCTTTCCACATTCTTGTCCAGTCATCTATATCAATGTTATAACCAGAGTTTTGTACCCATTTGATCATCACCTCCTTCACACTCTCATCTTCCAGGTCATATTCTAATACAGTGGTCCCCAACCTTTTTGGAACCGTGGACCGGTTGGGGGGGCGGGCCCCCTGCACTCGCAGGTGGGCGTGGCATGTTTGTGGGTGGGCGTGGCACATTTGCGGATGGGCGGGGGCGTGCTCACGTGCATGCGCTGATGGGCGGGGCATGCTCTCACACATGCGTGGGTGGGTGGGGCACGCTTGCAGGTGAGTGGGGCGCGCATGCGTGCATGCGTGCGAGCATGCCACACCCACCATGTGTGCATGCGGGGGGCAGGAGATCTGTCTCCGCGGCCCGGTCGTGTGAAGCCCATGGACTGGCACTGGGCTGCGGACTGGGGGTTGGGGACCCCTGCTCTAATAGAGATGTATACTTTTTTTGATTATTTTCTCTTTTGTGTAAATCCATAGTTCATCCACCTGAACTTTCCCCTCAAAAAAGCCCATATTTTTATCCTTTTTATATCTTGATTCTAATTTCAACATTGACCACCAATCTGTTGGTAGACCCAATCCCTCTAAATCTTATTTGTTTTTCAAAGTTTGATCTTTAGTTAATAAGTCTTTATACATGAGTGAAGCACTGTTAATGTAAAGGCTTCTATTGGTTCTACCCATATTGGAATTTTCTTATAGGTTTGCACTTGAAATTTTTGCCAGATTAAATATAAAGCTTTCCTCACAATATGTTCTGAGAAATGTGTCTGTTCTTTAACTTTCCCATACCATACATATGCATGCCAACCCATTTTTAGGTCATGACCTTCCAATTTCAACAGTCTTTGATTTTCTATTGTTATCCATTTTTTATCCAAACCATAGCACAGGCCTTGTAATATAACAGCCAATTCGGAAGTCCTAGTCCTCCTCTTATCCTTTTCCATGTAGTAGAATACTGTGTACAATGATGGGCCCTGCATAACTGCACAGGTTAGGGTTCTGTTGGGTTTTACCATACATGTAAGGGCAATCCTGCACCTGGTTTTGTTGTTTGAAGCTGGCCGTCACATGACTAGTCACATGATCAATTGTGCAACCAGGCATGACTAGAGGTGGGCAGCAACTGCCGATTTGGCAGTTCGTGCCAATTTAGCCATTGGTCCAACAGGTGTTCCGTGATTCTGAGCCCCGCCTCCTCTGGCTGGCACCCACTCAGAGGCATTGCCCGGAGGAGGTGGGACAGAGAAGCTGGGAAACTTCCTCTGAGTGGGCACCCACTGGAGGAGGTGGCACTCAGAATTGCAGAACATCTGTTGGGCTCATGGCCGAACCGGCTGTTCATGCCCATCTCTAGTCATGACCAAGTGTGTGATGGACAGCCTGCAACATAGTGCATACTGCTTGTTCAATTGCCCTTCCCACTCAGCAATTCAAACAGAAAACTGGCCATATCTTCATCACAAAGAAATAGAATGCTCCCCCTGTTTAGCAGCAGGGACTACTTCTATGTTGACTTGGGGTACGGGTGCTACATGTGCTTGTCTGAACACATAAAGTGTTTGTATATGCATCTTAGCATACAGCATTAGGAGGGTCTCTCTCTCTCTCTCTCTGTGCAGTTAATAAGCCCATTCTAACATGACATGTTCTCCACAAAGATCACTGTTTTCTCACTGCCACTGGTGGTAGAAAGCAGCTATCTTAGAAGCCTGGGAAGAGAGCTCTCCTACCCCATAGTCCAGATAACTGGCTGTGCTCAGAGTGAAAGTAAATGGTGCCCTTCTGGTTCCAAGGGCTGCTACAGCTTGCATAACACTGATATAGAGAACTGGAGTCTTAGGACACTGCATAGGGGATGTCTGCCTAAACAGTGTGGAATTTTAAACTGACCAAAAGACAGTTCCAACAAGTTGTGTTTTTTAAATGGGCAGCTTGCTAGCTTTGAAGGAAATGGCCTACAGCAAAATCATTAGCCAGAGAAGACCACTGGGATCCAACATGATCACAAAGAAAGTCATCATGAAAAACAGATCAATGCTTTTGAAACAAATTGCATAACCATCCACCTATGCCTTCTATAAAAACAGTAAACACAATGAGTAGAAGACACGTGCAACAGAAAATAATCATCAATTAAAATATGATGAGGTGGTTCTTTTGGGAGGGTAGCTGAACAGTTCAATTACTATTAGGACTTGATTTTTTAACAGGAATATGGTATATATCTGCATCTAAATAACTGAGGGCTTTCTCCTCATGGGCTTGTATGCCACTGTTGATGAAAATGGGTACACTGCACACTAATTATTAGGGATGTACACATCTATAATGCCTAGGTCTACTGATGTTCTCCTTTTCCCACCTTCAGATCTGTTCTGTGTCCAGTTCTGCCAGGTGTTCAAGGACTGAAGCAAGATCTGCTGCCTTCTCTTATTTCTCTTCAAATGATGCAAGTTAAATACTGCACTTGCCTTGGGTATGCATTCTCCCCACCTGCCACAACTGAAGTCTTTTGTGCTCTTTTGAAATGTGTGCATATTGCTATGTGCACTTTTCAAATATGCAACTCTTTCCTCTAGATACATTTGCAGCTGTCCATCAACGTGGTCCAGACTAGAGATAGGGGTATTTGTATTCGTATACGAATACCCCCTCACAGGTGGAGATAATCCATGAGCTGGAAAGTCCACTCACCAATGCACTAATGCCATGGGGTCCGCGCTGCCATACTATTGCTCCAGAGATCGCGATTGCCAAGCCACTCTTCAACCTGGCAGAGAGGCTTGTCGTCCTTCCTCCTGTCAGGAGTGGCTTGGCAATCACGATCTCCAGAGTGATAGGACGGCAGCGCGGACCCTGCGGCATTAGCACATCTGTGAGTGGACCGTACGGCCCCATGGGGCCGGACTCTCATTATCTCCACCTGTGCAGGGGTATTCGTATACAAATACGAATACCCCCATCTCTTGTCCAGACCACATCTGCTCTGCAGACACTCTAAGAAGTGCAGAGTGAAATAAGCCTATCAGACCACAGGCTGAAACTGGATTCCTCCTAAATCCATATGAATAATTTGGAATGGCTGCAATCCTTGCTTTTGGGATATAAAGAAGGAACATTGGGAATTCTGTGCTGAGCAATGGGTTTCTCAGTAGGAATAAAAAGTCAGAACACTTGCATTTAAACAACAGGAAATTAATAGAACCACTAGGGGGCACTTTAAACCAAACCTTTTATGGGATTTCAATTGCTGAGCGCTTCACTATTACCCTTTCCTGGCACCTGGATGAATCCAACTGCAACTTCTGTCGACAAACTGCACTTTTTGTTATCCCCACAGTGTTTTCTTTAAAAAGCTGGCTTTGCTATCCAACCCCATCTCTTTCAGCTAAATACTTTAATCAAAAGCGATTATTTAGGAGTGCTGGGAAATGGGCACCTTACTTATTTGTTTTATTTTGTTTTGCTTGCAGAGGAATGAGAAGGGGATGGGAATGTGGAAGAAAATATTTTCAAGAGACTCCCCCACCCCACCCCCATAAAAGCTACCTTTATGCAACAGAATTTTCATAACACTCATATTCAAGGGAAATAGTACTTATGCATGACAGTATAAGAAGGAAAAAAGGATCCCCATCTGTGGCTGAATTACATATTACATTAATAATGCGATTAACAATCACACCATGGTTTTAAAAACATTAAACACCAGCCCAGGAAATTCAATTGTGGTGCCTACAGGCTTCCCCTAATGCTTATTTCTGTATAGCAGAGGAGGGATTTAAAAAAATATACAAAAGATCAGACCTTGGAAGAAAACATATAAATTAGAAATGGTTACTGTACGGCTTTCCAGATGTAACCTCATGGCATGTCCTCACCATCAGCTATGCTGACCAGAGCTGAGGGGAGCAGTACTCCCACAACATCTGTCACATCACATCTTCCTCACCCCAGTTTTAACCCCTCCTTGTCTAAGTGTATCACTGCCAATCACAACCCCCATCTCTTCCAGTGGGTTTTAGTTGATAATTACATACACACTTGGGCACATACAGTATGCCTACCATAACTGAATACTCACACAGAAGCTGGGTAGTTGACCAACTGTCTGAAGCTATATGCAATAATTTAAGCAATGTCACTTCAGCTGGCACTCTCATAGTGCCGTCTGTCAGAAGGACAACACCCACAGGGCACAGATTCAGGTCCAAACCCGGTGGAACCAATTTCTTGACTAATCCAGTTGACACTTTCTGTGTTTCGAAACATGGCAATGCCAAGGGAAGAGGGCCAAGACAATAGCCGAAATAAAACCATTCATGGTCTTATAAGGTAAATTTTTGGCAGGGTCCCAAATGACTTGATTTCCCAGTGACCCTTTGGCACCCCTTGTGTTGAGTATTCATGTTGCCAACACTGATGTCATCAGTTACTCAAATGTGATTGTCTATGTAGCTTTGTGATGTTATCTTGTTCCCTGCATGACCCCTAACTGAATGGGATCATGTGAATAACCCAGGAAACAGTAGCTAGGGTGGGGTGGAGGAATGCTTCATTTTCATTATATTTTAGTCAAGGGAAACAAGGATACCAAAGAAGACTGGCAAAATTAATATCTGTGACGTTTCTCCAAGGAATTTGCTAAAAAAAATTCAAAATATCTGATTTCTACCTAAATTAAAATTAAACTAGAAAATATTCTTCACATCTCTGATTACCCCATGGAGCAGCAAAATGCCATCTTCCCACCCTCCCATTTCAAAGAGTGTGGTGCCCAGAGCCAGCTGAGGTATTTGTTGTTGTTATGTGCCATAAATTCACCCTTGACTTACGGCAGCCCAGTCTCAAAAAATGTCCTGTCCTCCATCACCCTGCTCAGTTCTTGTAGACTCAAGCCTATGGCTTCCTTTAGGAAGTCAATCTATTTCCAGAGAATCCTATCTTCTTATGATGTGCCCAAAGTAGGACAACCTCAGTCCCAACTTTTTTTGCCTCTAGAAATAGTTCAGGCTTGATTTGATCTAGGACCCACTTGTTCATCTTTCTAGCAGCCCAGGGTACCTGCAAAGCTCTCCTTCAGCACCACATTTAAATGAATCATTTTTTCCTTCTGTCAGCTGAGGTATTTAGACAAGCCCACAAGTGTCTTTTTTTCTGGCTGGAAAAAATTTATAACAAATTACTGGCAATTTTGTGTTTGTATTTTTGCCAGCTTCAAATATACAATAATAACAAATTATTAGCAGTTTTGCTACCCTTACATGATAGGCAAAATACACTGCCTAAGGAGGCTGGCTCACCTTGCCTACTAGTAAGACTGATCTTGGTAGGGATCCAGGGAAAACCTGTATAATTTTTTAAAAAACATCCATTTCAATATACTGTGACTTTTTTCCTGGAGGCACAAATATTCCTTACTCTTTGATGTCTTTTTGGTGTAAGAAAAGAGTGCCTGAAACTATGCAACATTGATTCTTCCTATCTATCACCAATCATGAATATTATTGAATAGAGACAGAGGGTCTAAAAACTTCATACAGGTTGTCTTTTGCATAAAAGCTGGTGTTTGAAGCTGGCAGAGCTTCTGAAATTACTATTTTTGCAATTATCTGAATTTCTGAACTTCCACTGAGAGAGCCCTTGCTTTTGATGCTGCCATTTCTGCAACTCCCTGACTGTTGCCAGTAACATGTCTTGCAGTTCACGGTGCCATCAGGCTGTTGCTAATGTGGCAAAATCACCACATTGTGAGATTGTTATGAACAAATGTATTCTGGAAGCATTGGGTGGGAGTGATCACTTCTGGGGTCAACTGCACTGTCCAATGTCATCAGATGATGGTAACAGGCCCTTTATGGAAGAGTGATGCCACCAGGACAGATCTTGAGGTGGACACCCAGGAACCCATTCAGCAAAGGAGGAAGAGGAGAGCAGCCAAACATAGCAAGGCTAACTTAACAAATGTTGGAGGAAATGGAAGAATACACATGGGTCTCAGATGTTCATGGATTACAACTCACAGAAGACCTTGTTATTGAGTGTGTAGCTGGGGTTCTGGGAATTGTTGTCCATTAACATCTTGGACCCCAGGTTGGACATCATGGATCTAAACCAGTGCTTCCCAACCTTGGACCCTCAGATGTTCTTGGACATCTACTCTCTGAAATCCTAGGCAGCATAGCTAGTGGTGAAGGCTTCTGGGAAGTTTTAGTCCAAGAACATATGGGGACCCAAGGCTGGGAACTACTGCTTTAAACTGCATGTGTCCAATTTGTCACTAAAGAAGGAAGAATGGCAAGTCATAGAACATATAGTGAGTGTTCTTCAAATATCAGTATTTCAGAATAGGTTAATAACCCAGTTGTTAAAAAGGTAAAACAGGGATGGAAAAGAACTGAGCCACTGAGAATCATTTTAAGCAGACACTCAACAGCAGAACTGTTGCCTAAGATGAATTATTTCCATAAGGCACCAATTCACATCGCTTCAAAGTATGTATTTCTGGAAAGCAGAAGATATATAACATTTATTACAGGTGTAGAACAATGAAGAAGGATATGTTGATAGAAGCAAGGATGTCTTCTAAATTGATGCCTTCATCAGCTGGAATATTCTTTCAGCCATTCATGAGACAGACCACATGCAGTTACCCAGCACAAAGCGAGAGCAAAAGAATTAAGCTGATCGTTTCAAAACAGTTACCTTTGCACACTCAGATAAACAAATTCAGATGGTGAAAGAACTTCTGTTTGGTTGCAGTGTAGCAGCTCTTCCTTGTCTTGATTAGAGATAGGGATTCTAGGCACAGAAAAAGGCCGATCTGGCTAAGACACAAGAACAAACACCATTAGATTAAACCAAAGGTCCACCTTATGCACATTTGGTTCCCATTAATGTCTTACAGGATGCCTCCAGGAAGTTCTCAACAAAAGCAGAAACAGTCTCCCTTCCCCATCTGTTTGTTTATCCTCAGCATCTGGTATTAAATGGTGTACTGCCTCTGAACTTGAAGGTTCTTGTTAGCCTTTTATTGCTAATAGCCATTGGAAGATTGTGTCTTTGCTCCCTTTTATTGTATGCTAGGGCCCTCACCATCCCTTGTGGCAATGCATTCCTCATGTGTGTTATCCATAAGCCAAGATCCTGTTTCTTGGCATACTAATTTGCACTAGAGTAGGCCCATTAATCGATGGGAAATATAGTAAGTCAGCTCCTCCAATGCAACTCCTCTGTGAGTTCAGTTGATTCAAATGAGCCTACTCTACCTGTGCATAGTAAGTCACAGTTAGACTAGGCCTATTTGAATCAATGGAACTTATGGAGTTGACTCACTAAATCCCCATTGATTTAATGGCCCTACTCTAGAGCAATTTATTATGATAAACAATAGGATTTCGGCCAATGTGTGGGCTAATACAGCATTGCGAAGATTCAGAGTGGTTTAAAATGAGGCTTTTTACTGTGTCCCCCCTTTGCTAAATTTTATGGGGCTTTACATGACATCATCTTCCACTTGCTTCCTGTTTCTTCTGCCTTTTTTCTTATCATAGAAAACCTGTTAAGAAGAAAAAGACAGAAGAGTTTGCATAGTGCCTTCTAACTGCTAAGGGAAATAGCTCTCTCTGGAAATGCCCTTAGTCCTGGATAGGAATGGGTAGATCTGTCCATTTCATTTCCTTCCACATTTAAATTCCTCAAAATTCTGGTCAATTGCAATGCAAAACAAATCAAACTGAAATTCATACCCAGCCCTGATCCTCTAGTTTGGCCTGGATTATTCTTTAATGGCAAATCAATGGCAGACTAATGATTACACCACACCAAATGTCTGGATCACTCATTTTTTCGGTTACTTTCTAGTACGTAAATGCCATTTTCTAGGTAATTATATTTCAATTCAGTGCAGCCCTAATAGTTTTTTATACATCCCAAAATTTCACCTCCTTAAAATAATTAAAATCTTTATTACTTTACTTGCCAAGTGGGGTGGGAGAGGAGATGGAGCGGAGTGTGGAAACATTCATCTCTCAGCTCAGCAAATTCTGGACTGTTGTCTAGAGTCATCTCAAGACAAATGAAATGTACGGCATCACAAGGGCCCGAGCAGGCTGCAGTCCTGTACATCCTTACCTGGAGCTGGATCCCATTAATCTCACGTGGCCTTATTTCTGAGAAGATATATGTAAAGGACTCCCATTAATAAATAAAAAAGACTTCAGTTTTCATTAACCATAAAAGATACTAAGTTATTGCCTTTCTGTTGAAGATATACCCAGGTTGCCTGACAGTGTAAAAACAACAACAAACAGCAACACAATGTTCTCTTCATGCAGCTTTCAGCTTTTAAAAATAAATGTTGCATTTGCTTATCACCACCACTCACCCACACCCTGCTTCACTCTTGACAGAACAGTTTTATGCTGATGAACAAAAAGAGACATTTTAAACATAAAAAACAGTAAAATGAAATGAAACAGTGAAACAACAACAACCCCAAAGTTCTCTGGCCCTGACTCCCCAATTTGAGACAGGTATAAGAAATTAAGCTGATTTAGCATGTGTTTGTCAGAGCTTATTTTCAACCCCACACTATGGACAAACAAATGGGAACAATGGCTTAAGCCCTTCAGTGCTTCCTCCTCCTCGAGCCTCTTTTTCCTTTCCATGTGATAGAAGAAAGTCATACAAGCCTGCATAGGAAAAGGTGGCAAGTTTTGGCAAGATCGATCCTACTACTAGCCCAGGGTGGGCAGCTCCCAAAGAACAGGGAACTGCTGCCACCATAGGCTGAAGTCCATAATGGCTGTAACTGTTGCTTTGCACCATGCTGCTATTTTCTCTCCCTCCTTAAATATCTCTGTGATTCTCTTGGAAACCATGGTGTGCATTGTGTGTATTTGGACACACAATTCCATTGACAGTAGCCTCCTGGGAGGGCAGTTCTGTTGAGAAAGAAGGCATGGGCACTCCTTTCACACTATATTTTCTGAGGAACTGCACAGATTTTCCTGATGGTACCTCCATGACCTCAGGTGAGATTGGATGAGAAAATGGCCACTGAGTGAATGTTGCCAAATTTTGCACTACATGGAGTGTGGTGGTTGCTCCAGGCAAGAGTTTCTAGATGATGAAAACAGTGGCACAGTGGTGGAGGAAAGAGCAGTGTGTCCCTGCCCTCCATCCTCTAACTAGAGATAGGCACGTACCATCAGTTTGGCAGTTTGCGCTGGTTCAGCAGATGGCCAAACAGGTGTTCTGTGGTTTGGCATCCCGCCTCCTCGAATGGGCGCCCACTCAGAAGCAGCACCCCAGATTTCCTGCCCCGCCTCCTTCAGGCACTGCTTCTGAGTGGGCACCTGCCAGAGGGGGTGAGGCGCTGAACCGTGGTACACCTGTTCAGATGCCCACCCAACAGGTGGTTCGTGCACATCTCTACCCCTAACCTAGCCTCATGACTGATGTAACAGATAACACTGTTCTTTTGTTGTTGTTGTTGTTTTTAAAAAGGAAATATTGTTTTATTTTAGGAATTTAGTTATTGATGGTTGTTGTGGGTTTTTCAGGCTCTTTGGCCGTGTTCTGAAGGTTGTTCTTCCTAACGTTTCGCCAGTCTCTGTGGCCGGCATCTTCAGAGGACAGGAGTCAGAACTCTGTCTGTGCTCTAGCTATTCTTTTGGTTAGCAGAGCACAAGGCAGAAAAACAGAAAACAGATTAGCCCAGTCTCACCAACTCTCCCTGAGACACACAGATCTAGCCCTTTTTTTGTAGTGAAACGATGACTCTAGATGCATCTTTAGAAGAAAAAAGTGAAGTTTATGGACATTCATCAACTGTAGTTGGAAAGAAAAGGGTAAATATTGAGTTTCTAGCATGGAAAAAACTTCCATCCTTGCTTCTTACAAGGTGGTCAGGGAAGAAGAGGCAAGCAGCAAAGGAGAACAAACACACAGGAAGAAGGGCCTGGCTCAGTGCAAAAATCAGGAAAAAAACCCGTAGCCATCAGATTAATGGCAAAATAGTATAAACTATAGAGCATGCCCTCTCTCACTGATGTTAAGGTCATGCAAGGTGAAGTTTTCCCCAGCAATTCAGTTGCCACTGCTGAAATAAGACATAATGGTTCTATGAGTTCTATGAACAGAGAGGGGTTGGAGTTGGGGAACTCATTTTGTTTTTTTCTCTAAGTAGCCAAATATCTTGACCATCCCTGAGAGATGGGAAGGATGATGAGACAACAGCAGTAAGAGGGAGATAGAGCTAGTGGAGAGGGTCAACACTGATGGGTTGAAGAGCTTCAGGTAGCATTCGGAACCTTATTCGGGTATTGTCTTTCAGTTTAAGCCAACACATGAGGAGAGGAAGTGTAACTCTGCTGTCAGTGTCCACATGTGGAGAGCAACAGCCTGAAGAGAAGGGCTCCCTTTGCATGTGGAGGCTCTCCATGCAATCTGGAACCCAACTTCTTCAGGGTTTTGGACTGCATAGAGAACTTCCATGCACAGAAGAAGTTGTTCTCTTTAGACTGTCACTCTGCATGTGAAGAACAGAAGTCAGCATGCTCCCCTCATGGTTTACTTTCTGAAACTGAAAAATGGATAGTGCCTGAATCAGGAGGTCTTCTTTGGTACCTGAATCAGGGTGGCTTCAAATAGTACAGCTCAGGGTTTGAAGGTGGTCTCAAAGCTCTGAGAGTACATACTTATCTTTCTTTCTATGTCTTAGATTTCCCCCAGTTTATGGAGTGTGTCACCGTACAAATTAGGAGGTGGAAGACCATACAACTATAAAATGTACAATGGGCCTCTTAAGGCAACTAAAATGAAAGTGTTGTGGATTTGAATATCTAATCCATCATGTGCAGATTAAGGACACCAGAACTTTACCTTCCCACGCAACTTTTATGTTTAACTTTCTGTTGTTTTTGCTCTCTTTCGGTCATTGCTAGGCAACAGTGTAGTTGGCAGTAAGAGATACGATGCAGCTTTCTTCCACAATCAAGGCTTAACAGTATTTAATAGAGTAGGTCACCCACAAGAGGCTTGAGACAAAATGCTAGACCATAGAGATAGGACCTTCCAGGGAGATTCTTATCTGTAGCTACTGTCCTCTCATCTCGAAGGCTGGCTGGTCATGCCTGGTCTTCAAAGTATACAGAGAAGGAAGAAGATGGTGGGAGAAGAATGCAGTTGAATATTTCTTGCATGTCAAGCACTGGCTGATTAAAGCTTGAAACAGCCTTGCAGAAGCCACAATTACAATTTTACATTTAGTTGTAATGCATTAATGGTAACTCTCAATGCTCTTCAGCCATTTGTTCAGTCTTTTCACAGGTATGTTCAAGCTGCTCTCGGAGTGGATGTTGAATTCTCTGTCTGTGTTTGTGTGTGTTTACAGTATGCACCAGCATGTCAGTAATTCATAAACCATTAGCATTTATGTTTTGTAATTTCAATATTTTGAGGTCTCCCTCCCTCCCTGTCTCTTTGAACCAAGAAACCAAAAAATTACACCAACGTGTGTATGCCTTGAGCATAGCATCAATGGCATAGTTCTGTCAATGTGGTGTTGTGGTTAGAACTAGTAGACTAGGACTCAGGAGTACCTGGGTTTGAATCCTTGCTCAGCCCTTGAACTTCACTAAGTGTGTGTGTGTATGGAAAGAAAATCACTCCTTAAATATCCCACATATCCTGAAAACCCTGTTAGGGACACCATAAATTGAGACTTGACAGCACACAACATAACATAAAAAGTGTAGTACACATAGGGGTTATCACTGAAAGAACTGCCATGTTAGATCAGACCAAAGTTTCATCTAGCCTCACACCCTTGCCGTGATTTAAATAAGATGCACTGTTGAGAGATCTTCACATGTATTACTTGCTGGATCAGGAATTACAGAAGTAAATCAGCCATGATTTCACCTGCATATGTAAATATGCTTTTTGCTGAGGCACCTTATATGGTGATATGCCTTCCCATTCGGGTGCAAATGGAATTGGATTGTGGCCTTTGTTTCTAATGGTGCCCTGGTTTTCAAAGTATGCCCATCCAAAGGCATCTACCAGCAGGTCATGAAGGTGATGACAATATCCTTCCTATCTACTGTGTGTCTTTCTATTTGAATTATATTCTGACCTGCTCCCTGTGTTTTAATCCCTAGTAAAATTTTAAAAGTTGTGACTGCTGTCTTTCCAAAAATGATGCCTTTTGATTCTATCAGGAAGCATCAAAACATAGACAGCTTTTTAGATGGGATTTCTTCCCAATAAATTATTACTTCAAGGATAACCATGGGGTAATGACATACTACCTAAAATTCATGAGTAGTGAAGTGCTTTAAAATATAGATGAAGGTGTATTAGAATGAAGTCAACTGAAGGAGCACCAGCTGTTACCTGCAGTCTTAGCTAGGGGCTAGTCCCAATACAGGGAAGATAAAAAAGCATTAGAAATAGATGGTTTGTTTCAAAACTTGTTTCATCAGAGACTGCAGGGAGAGAAAAGCTTTTGTGTACATTCAAGGTAGCTATGCCTTTACTGTGTGGCTTCACTTCCATCTTATGTCTGTCATACATTGTCATTTGTCTTCAGCTGTGTTTCAGCCACTAGAGAAACTGCATGCAAATGACCCAGGAATGTAAATTCCCAAGCTTGACTCTGGAGACAACTTCCCAGAACATAATAGAGAAATTCCTTATGTGACTGAAGAACAAGAAGGCGTGCAATATTCCAGTTCTCCCTAATTTGCATATTATAAAAAGAATGTGGTAAATGTGTCTTTACTAGGCATGGGATTTTTAGATATTTTTTTTACTACAAAGCCCATAATTCTTCATTTTGGGAGTTCCATCTGACATACGTCTAAATGTGGCTCACCTGGAAGAAAAGCCTAAGCTGAAAGGCTGTGTGGCCTACCTAAGCCAAGCTCTGCCTACCTTCCTGTTCAGAAAGGAAGCTTCCCACTAGCACTGGGGCAGTTTCCTTTCTGAACAGGAAGCTTGGGTAGAACTCAGCCTAGCCCGGCCACAAAGCTTTCATGCTTAAGGCTTTTTCCCAGGTGAGTCACATTTCAGTGTCTGGTGTCTGTCTGTCAGGACAGAACTTCCAGAATTGAAAATTACGGAACTTGAGGTCCAAAAATTCTGAGTGCCATATTGCTATCTGCTAGTGAAGAGGAGCGTCACAGAAAATTTCTGGGTATAAACCAAAGATTGGAATCCTCCAAAGGTCTGAGGACCACACCCAGCCTCCCCCCCCCCCCCCAGTCCTTGAATGACAACATCCACTCCTGTATCTTGACCAACACAAAAATGTTTTTCTTTCTAAATTGAGGAAGTGGGTAGTGTAAAAGCTCTCATACACCCTTTAGAGAATTTTTTTTTAAAAAAATTGCCTCCAATGTCCCCTAAACAGCACAAGAGGACTCACTGAGCAAACATATTTTTAATAATTTTTAAGGTGCCAGACATTTGGGGTATGTGGAGGGGGTTGGGGCCCCAAGAGTTTTGGGGGGCTGCATTTGTGCACATGACCCACAGACTACATCAACTATCGAACATTAAAAAGGGGAACTCTGCAAAGTTTTTTTTCACATTACAATTGCTGTCATAGGAAAAACAACAACTCATATTCATACAATTCCACTGCACCAAAGGACCCTAAATGTCAAATCCCCTACCAAAGCAGGAAATACAGCAAGGTGACTAATATCAGAGCTAGAAAAAAAGGCCCTATTTTTGCATCACAATTCTCATAATTCCTCCAGCAACATTCATTACTAGAACTTCACTAAAGCTGCACAGTTCTGCAGTTAAGAAACTTCTTAAAACATCTTTACTCTGGCAGGTTTACCAGAATCAGCCAACATAAGACCCCGTGAGAGTATCAGCTTTTTATATTTATTGCCACCTGCTTGGTCTATTTTAAAACTGATTTTAATTTTTAATTGTTCATATTCTTGTTATTTAATTTAAGTTATTTTAAGTTGGAACACTTTGGTATACTGTACTATGTTTACGTTTTATCGTGTTGTGAACTGCCCAGAGTGATTCCTGGTCAGATGGGTGGTATAATAAACAAACAAACAAACAAACAAATATGTTATTGCAGAGCAAAGCAAAGCAACTTTCTACAAGGCAATTCTAAAATGGGGGTAGTCCAAACAAACAAACAAACAACTTTGAAACTGCACTTTGGACCAGCAGCAAATTTGGCAAAGATGTAGCAGACAGTCTTGCTTTTGCTCCATGGCAGGTTTGGGGAAAGGATTTTTGAGTTATGATTTTTAAAATAATAACTGTTCTACCACCACCACCCTGTACAGAAATAAGTGACCCTAAATGTCCTCAGATTTGAAAGACCAATACAGTGGTGCCTCGACTTACGACCATAATCCGTTCTAGAAGATGGATGTAACTCAAAATGGTCGTAAGTCGAAGCACCATTTCCCATAGAAATGCAATTAATCCATTCCAGCCGAAGAAAAAAATCACACACACAAAAAAATCACTGCAAGACTCATTGGAAACGCGATTAATCCCTTCCGGCCGAAGGGGGGGGGGGGAAGAAAAGCAATCAAGTGTGCAAGACACATCGGAAATGCACAGAAAATGGAGCAGATCGGAAATGCAAAGAGAACAAAGGGACCAGGTCAGAAATGCAAAGAGAACAAAGGAAAAAGCAAGGGAAGCATGCAAGACCATCGGAAATGGGGGAAAAAAACCCCAAAAAGCAACCAAACCCCCCAAGACCCATCGGAAATGGGGGGGAAAGCCAAAAAGCCAACAAACCCCCCAAGACCCATCGGAAATGGGGGGGGGGGAAGCCAAAAATCAAACAAACCCCCCAAGACCCATTGGAAATGGGGGGAAAAAACCCAAAAAGCAACCAAAGCCCCCAAGACCCATCAGAAATGGGCGGAAAAACCAAAAAACAAACAAACCCCCCAAGACCCATCGGAAATGGGAAAAAACACTCCAAAAAGCAAACAACCCCCCCAAGACCCATCGGAAATGGGGGGGGGGAAACCAACAAACAAACAAACCCCCCAAGACCCATCACAGCACAGAAACATAACCCCCCCCCCGCTCAAAACCACGCTGCAAAAACACCCAGAACAGTTTTTAAAATCAGAAAACAGCACCTTACGTTACCAGGCAGCCTTCTCCAATCGCACACTCTCTAACTGCTGGGGCGAAAGAGCTACAAAGAAGCAGCCTCGTCGCCACCTACAGTTAGAAATTTGAATTTCCTGCCTTTTTCCCCTGCCTTTTTCTGTTCGTAAGTGGAAGCTCTGGTCACAAGTAGAAGCAAAATTTTGCGGCCAGAGCTGCTCGTAACTCGAAATGGTTGTAAGTAGGGACGTTCATAAGTCGAGGCACCACTGTATCTCTTATCTTGAAAGAGAATGGTTGGTCTCATCTACTTTTTTTATTTGGGAAGAATCCAGGCTGCAGGGCTGAAATACTGGTTCTCAATAAAGGCTTTTCAAAAGGGAAAAAGAATCACTTTGTTATAAGACTGAGCATGCAAGGAACAGGCTAACCAGCAAGAAGATCCCTTATAGATACATAGCTGCAGCTTTGTGAGCCAGGAAGGGAGATGTTTGGAGGGCAATGAAAGGTTTCAAAGACAGGTTTTCTTTGAAGAGTAAAAAAAGAGAGAGAGAGTAATAGAGTGACAATCTTCCCGAAAAGGAGACATTTTGCCATGTATCTCCAGGGAATTAGATAGTTCAGTGACAATCTTTGCTGCCTTCTTTTTTATTATTATTATTTCAAAAGGCGAGGGAAGAGCTTTTGGAAAACATTTACACATTTGTAGAGATTTTGGTCCAATACAGCTTTTCTTCCTCAGGTTTTCTGTAGCCTGAATGTTGACAACATCAATGGCAGCAGTCAAGAGGGTCTACAGAATATCATCTTGTGCTCACTATCATTTAAACTTGCAGAAAAACAGCCCTGACAGTTGTTTTATGTTCGGGTGATGAGTGGTTAACTGATGAAAAAAGGAACCAACTTCTGAGATTTTCCCTTGCTTGGTGTCACTTTGTGAATGGCAGTGAGCACAACTTCCCACATTCATGAGCCAAAGGTATTTTGAAGAATTGAATTGTTTCCTGTGCATTGTTTGGAGTCAGCTCTGCATGCAGATTTCTGCTGTTTGCACACCGGCTAGGGACCACGTTTTCCCACAGTTTAGCATTCACCTAGTGTCTTTAGTTTTTTACAATTTCTGTGAAATATTCTTAATCACATTGGCTAACCTGATGGAAAGTCTTGTTTCTTGCCAAACAATAGGATCAAACAGCTACTGTGCGTTTTGATTATATATTGCCAGTTTTTGAAGGACCAGAGATTTACTCTGTTGTAAAAATGAAAATTTAAAATCCAAGCCATCTAATGGGCTAAATGAAAACCAAATGACATGTCTAAAATCTGGAATGAAATCCAGCCAGCCAAATAATATGGGGACTCTAGGCGTGAGAGAAAAGGGGAGAAAACATTCTGGGCAAAGGGTGCCCTGAGGACATTTACAGGAAACTAGCTTGAAGCCAGGAGACAATCTTCACAGTTAATGTCCGGGCAATTATGACTGGCTTCTGTATTTATTCATTTATTGGATTGATATGCTTTTCTCCAAGATCATTTGGTAACGTCTTAAAAAACAATTAAACACACACCAATAAAAGAAAGAACACTATTCTCTCAGTTTGAAAGCCCTTCAACAGCAACACAGTGTAATTACCAAAGGCCTGCTAGAATGTATGGAGGTTATGTGAGGTAAAAGGAGACAACCAGTGTGCTGTAGTAGGCAGAATGTTAGACTAGGTCTTAAACTGATGGACATGGATTCAAATCCACACTTGGCCACATTTTAACATAATGACGTGTAAGTTTGTTTTATTTGTATAACGCATCTTATTTATTTTAAATAGCATTAAATAACATTGAGTGCCTGCCTGTCTTGGAAGAGTTGGACAGCGAACCAACTTTAGCAGAAATAAAAGCGGCCTTGGATTCCCTCGCCTCTGGCAAGGCACCTGGGAAGGATAACATCCCTGCTGAAGTGCTGAAGTGCTGTAAAGAGATCATCACCACTGAGCTGTATGAAATCTTTTGTCTTTGCTGGAGGGAAGGTGGAGTACCACATGACATGAAGGATGCAAACATTGTCACATTGTACAAGAACAAAGGCGACAGGGGCGACTGCAATAACTACCGTGGCATCTCTCTTCTCAGCGTTGTAGGGAAGCTGCTTGCCCGTGTTGTGCTGAAGAGGCCCCAAGTGCTTGCAGACAGAGTCTATCCAGAATCACAGTGTGGGTTTCAAGCTAATAGATCCACCATTGACATGGTATTTTCCCTCAGACAGTTGCAGGAGAAATGTAGGGAACAATGACAGCCACTCTTTTTGGCCATCATAGATCTTAAAGATTGGATGTCCACCTCGACTCCTTAACATCATCAGGTCCTTTCATGAGGAAATGAAGGGCACTGTAGTCTTTGATGGCTCAACATCAGATCCCTTTGACATCCGAAGTGGAGTGAAACAGGGCTGTGTTCTCGCACCGACCCTGTTTAGGATCTTTTTTGCTGTCATGCTGAAGCATGCCTTTGGAACTGCAACAGAAGGTGTCTATCTCCGGACTAGATCAGATGGAAAGCTCTTTAATCTCTCTAGATATAAAAAGACCAAAGTCCAGCTGAAATGCATGCGGGACTTCCTCTTTGCCGATGATGCAGCTGTTGTTGCCTGTTCTGCTGAAGACGTCCAACAACTCATGAATCGTTTTAGCAAGGCCTACCAAGATTTTGGATTAACAATCAGCCTGAAGAAAACACAAGTCATGGGCCAGGGCGTGGACTCACCTCCCTCTATTACCATCTCTACACAAAAATTGGAGGTTGTTCATGATTTCGTGTACCTTGGCTCAACGATCTCTGACACTTTCTCTCTAGGTGTCGAGCTGGATAAACGCATTGGCAAAGCAGCTACCATGTTCTCTGGAGTCACAAAGAGAGTATGGCTTAATAAGAAGCTGACGGCATATACCAAGATCCAGGTCTATAGAGCCTGTGTCCTGAGCACACTCCTGTACTGCAGTGAGTCCTGGACCCTTTGTGCACGGCAGGAGAGGAAGTTGAACATGTTCAATATGCGTTGTCTCCAACACATTTTTGGTATCACCTGGCAAGATAAAGTTCCAAATAGAGTAGTCCTAGAACGAGCTGGAATTTTTAGCATGTATACATTACTGAAACAGTGACTTCTACGTTGGCTTGGGCGTGTTGTGAGAATGGCTGATGGTTGGATTCCAAAATATCTCCTGTATGGAGAATTAGTGCAGGGAAATCGCCCCAGAGGGAGACCACAGCTGCGATACAAGGATATCTGCAAGTGGGATCTGAAGGCCTTAGGAATGGACCTCAACAGATGGGAAACCTTGACATCTGAGCGTTCAGCCTGGAAGCAGGTGGTACAGCATGGCCTCTCCCAATTTGAAGAGATACTTTTTCAGCAGGCCGAGGCAAAGAGGCAGTCCCAAAACCAGCAAAATCAGGGAGCTGGACAGGGGACAGATTGTATTTGTCTTCAGCGTGGAAGGGATTGTCACTCTCGAATTGGCCTTCTCAGCCACACTAGATGCTGTTCCAAGACCTCTATTCAGAGCACGTTGCCATAGTGTCTTGAGACTGAAGGATACCTACATAATGCATCACTGTCCAATTTTATTTAGCTTTGTCTTTAGGTACTCTGGCTAATCACCATAATCATCATCATCTTAGAACTGCAGAGCTGGAAGGGACTCTGTGGATCATTGATTCGAGTGCCTGTTAAGAAGACCCAGTGAGGAATAGAGATGGGCATCTTGAGATGCAGCTGGCTCCCACAGGCCAGGGGCCTCTGCGTATGTTCCCACCTCTCAGCTGAGAGGTGGAGACATGTGCAGAGGCCGTCTGGTGGACTGACAGGCTGGCTGCCTTAAAAAAAGTATATTTTTTATTATTTAGGCAGTCAGTTGGAGGGCCTCTGTGCATGTCCCTGCCTCTCAGCTGGAAGACGTGCACATGTACAGATATAGAGATAGCAGGCCTGGCTCCTGGAAGGGAATATGGGTTGTTGTCTCTCTAGATCAGCAGTGGCGAACCTATGGCACACGTGCCACAGCTGGCATGCAGAGCCCTCTCTGTGGGCATGCGAGCCATAAGTTGCGGGATCGCTACCCCCGGCAGCCAAACCTGAGGAGGCAGCTGCAGCCGCAGTGCTAGCGCCCCAACAGGCAGCAGGCCAGGATCCAGAGCAGCTGGCACTGGCGGTGGCGGGCCGACCAAGCTAGAGACAGTGGTGGGGTTGGGCACAACTGGAGGCTGATCCGGAGTGGGGTCTGGAGGCACCTCCATGCCTGGGATTTCCCCTTCCACCGCCACTTCCGCTGCTGCCATTTCCACTTCTGCCACTCCCTGCCGCCCGCTGGGTTGTGTTTTTTTTCCAGTTTGGACACTCGGGATCAAAAAGGTTTGCCATCACTGCTCTAGATGGTGGCAGTGGTGGCAGGAGAAGGTAAGGAAGCAATGGGAGCAAGTGGGAAGGGGGTGAGGGGGACGGGCTGGGCGGGGAGGAGGAACGAACCAGGAAGTTTGTTAAATCAGGAAAAAGTTTGTCGGTTTGGGAAAGTTTGGGTTCTCCAGTTAGGAACTGACCCGAATTGATGAACGAGCAATTTTTGATGAACTTTCTGCTTCATTTTTGTATTCGTGCCCATCTCTAGTGAGGAATCAAACTCCCAGTCTCTGGCTCCTCAGCCAGATAACCTAAATCACTGAGCTATCCAGTAGTTCTGGCTAGGCTTGACTAGGTTGTATATTGTACCGCATATACATAATGCCACACAGTAATGCCCCCTTGGCTGAGGTGAGGGCTAGGCCAAATGGCCCTGCTGCCCCTGCTTCCACTTCAGAGTCTGGTAATGCTGTTTTGGTATGGCAAGTATCGTTGGTCTACTTATCTTTAAAAGTTAAAGGGCACTTAAAGGGGTACTTTGGGAGGAATTTTTCAAATCTTCTGCCATTCTTTCTTAAACAATCCATAGTGTTTGAAGTGTGAATGACCACCACACGTACACCCCTGGGAGGTGGGAGGGAATGAAGAGAAAAGAGGTACTTGATCAATGGCAAAATGGAGTCACACAGATTCTTCTAATTGATGCTTTAATGACAGCCTTCCCCAATCTGGTGCTTTTCACATGTGTTAGACCACAAACCCCATCACCCCCAGTGCTGGCAATCAGATGTTGAGATCTATAGTTCTCTGGAACCAGGGGTGGCCCAAGCTTGACCTCCTGCTGCAGCAGGAAGCTAAATGCCACCTCTGTCATGCTGAGCTGCTGTCCCTTCCTTGCCCCCACGCCACACACTTCTCTGCAAAGCCCATAGGAGTAGTAAGGCAATCTAGAAGAGGCTGGAGAGGAGGAGGAAGAGGAAGAAACGGGAATAATCAGCACCAGAGGACAGCTTTTCTTTTTCTTGAATGGCTCTGGTACAGAAGAAGAGGTGGAGACAGCAATACGCAGAGGCCAACTCTGAGTGATTATGACCCAATTCTTGTTGTTTTCTTTTCATGTTTTTCCTTCTAGGAGACCCAGGACGACGGTCCCCTTTCTCTCTGCGGACCACAGTTCTTTTTATGCTACCGACTCTGTTTTTGTAGCCCCCACTGCTCATTGGAGTGTGGCATTCAAAACAATGCAGCCTCTGGTGCTGCCAAATCTGTTTGCACAGCCATTGCTTCCTCCTCTGTCAGCATTGCCATCTTCTTTATCATTGTATGTGCAAGAAGACAAGTGTGCAAGGATGTGGGTGGGTGCGAAAGAGACAGTGTGGACAGGTGAAAAACAGACAGTTCTGGAGAGCTACCTGTAATGGCAGCTTGGCAGCGGAGTGCAGGTTCTGCCAGGCTAGCAGTGGGAGACAGACACATTTGCTGCCGCCACTCCCAGTGCCCAACTGCTTCATGTGTGCCTAATGGTAGGGTCAGCCCTGTCTGGAATTTGCCAGATTAGGAGAAACAACTTAAGCTCTCCACTTTTGAGGGAGCCAATAACAACATGCACCACTTGGGGGCAATGGTATTAACCAAAGTATTATTTACTACTTTTTCTTCCAGCTTGCTGGTTTCTATTCCAATAATTAAAACCAAAGATTACCATAACAAGGTTTTAATAATAAGCAGCACAACACAACACAATAGAAATAATACAATGGCAACTAAAAATGTAACATAGACAGAATTTGGAGCTCAATAACAATGAACGAAACATGCTCAGGCTTTCTACTAACATCCCAGTCTCTGCTTGCTCGTACGGTTATTTACTTCGGAAAAAGATTGTGAAAAGAAAATGGTGTTATGTGGGAAAGGATATGCATGACAGATGCTTTCCTGAGCTTCTTGCAGGTGTGCTTCAGCCCATTTGGTTGAGATATAGACAATTGCTCGTAATGAGAAGAGCATAACCAGGAAAGTAGAGAGATCCTAGCATAATTTAGCATAATGTAATAGGAAAGTACTAGGAATAAATGTAAACATGTATAAAATACACAACAAAATAGAAATTGGGCGGGGGGAGATAAAATCTAGAACTTCACCAGATATTTCTTAGCTTTGACAACTGGGTTTTTATTTATTCTGTCTTGTCTCCCCGGCTTCTGATTTGTTTCTGATCTCTTTCTCTCCTTCCTCTTTTTCCGACTCCATTTTCTGGCTAAGCAGCCAGGAAAACAAACCAAGGACAAGCCATGGTAGCAGGCTCTGATCCCAGAAGAAGTCCTGGTTTAAATAGGCCAGAGTCCATAAGACAACAGGAAACCATGGACTCAGACTGTGGGTTAAACCGCAGAAGCCTCTGTGCTGCAAGGTCAGAAGACCAGCCATCGTAAGATCGAATCCACGCCATGGAGTGAGCTCCCATCGCTTGTCCCAGCTCCTGCCAACCTAGCAGTTCGAAAGCATGCAAATGCAAGGAGATAAATAGGTACCACCATGGTGGGAAGGTAATGGAGTTCCGTGTCTAGTCGCATTGGCCACGTGACCATGGAAACTGTCTACGGACAAACGCTGGCTCTACAGCTTGGAGACGGGGATGAGCACCGCGCCCTAGGGTCGGACACAACTGGAATAAATGTCAAGGGGAACCTTTACCTTTACCTAAAAAAACATGACTTGTTAGCACAGGTGGGGCAACATTACAACAAGCCAGTTTTGAACAAGATGTTGTGAAATGCAAATTAACAACCTAGGAAGAATTATCAATATGATTGATTAAGCATGATCTTTGTGTTTATTACTTGCTAAGACAATAATGCTTGTACATGTAGTCAGATACAGGAAGATTCATTTGGAATATGGACAGTTTAATGAGATAAAGAGCATTTAAAGTTTAAAGGGTGTTACAACTAAAAAAAAGCATTGAAATTATGTTTTTTCTCCAACAACAATCTTAACATGAGAAGATGTTTAGAACAGCATGACATTTCAAGTCGACAGAGCAGCCATTCAGTGCTGTAGTGTCTATTATGGGGGAGGGGGATTAAAAGCCCAGCAGTCTTTTATGAAGCCATGAAAAAAGCCTTTGAATTATAAATAACAAACAGCTAGCTGATGATGATATGATGTTTCCCAGGAAACAGAGGTCCTATGAATAAATATGGACAGGTATTAAAAATAACGCCATTTAAATGCTCTCCTCCCTCCCAGTTCAGCAATAATTTCTTGCTGAGGATATTTGCTCTTGCTTTGGTGTGTGTCCATGACAGCAGCCTGTATCTAATATGGGAATCAGACAAGCTCAGAATTTATATGTGTATATTTTTCCCCTCAAGGGGAGTCAAGGTGCATGCTTTGCATTTCTGATATTTTGAAGGACTCTCTAATTTTCAAGTAGTGCACCCCCATAAGAGTTTACCAGCAAACATTTCCATATTGAACTTGGAAGCCTTATCATCTGTTAACACGTAGTGAAACTGTCATATTTAGGTAGAGGCTGGTCTGTAAGCTGGAAGAATGTTCATGCTTTTACATTTTAAATGGTTCTTTCAATTATTTGTTGTGTTGGCTTACTGAAACAAACAAACAAAAAATCAAACCTGGGGAACTTTAGATCTGAAAGGAAGAATCCATTAAATCCATCTGTAAGAGTTGTTCCTGGGCTTTGCAGCCTCAGATTGCAGGGAAAACTGCATGTCTGAATGTTCCTCTAGGAATAAAAGTAGGATTCTGCCAAATAGCCTCCTGTAAGGTCAAAAGTGTGAGTTTTCATTGCTACTTCAGCACCATTTCCCTGACAGCTGCTTCTTTCTTTTTCCTAGATAGGTCCCAGACATAAACCCAGCCAATCATAAACTACATGGGAAGTAACTTGCAAGTTCAAAGTTTCTAATTTGTCTATGTGAGTATATCACAGAGGATGATGCCTCCTAGGATGGACCCATGGGTAACGCCACCTACCCAAGGGTCGCACAGGGAATGGAATTATGTCACAAAAATGTAAAGACAATGAGATTTGTTTGAGGAAGAGATAACTAAGGCAACTGGTAAACTGAAAGGTAATGAAGTCAGGGTACATGTGTTAGTGGAACTTTTCACAAGAAGTGCCAAAAGCATTTAATTTTTTTAAAAAATCAACTATTGAATATCTTTATAAAGAGAGGGGAGGCAGAGAAATTGTGGGGATGACTTCCCCAAAGGAGGCAGGATTTCTGCACCAGAAGGGTTGATCCCCAAGAGTAGTAGCATTGTCCTTTTTTCTCCCATAAGAACTTTGGGGTTTTGCACAATAATGGAAAGTAGCAACAACAGTGAATGTGTTAGCAGCCTAACCACTGTTTTGCCTCTTCACCATGTCCTTCATTGTGTGTCGTTTTGCAGCCAACAAAAGAAAACCAGGGTGGGGGAGAGGTTTTAGAGAAAACTCTGTAAAATGGATTTTTTTTTCAAATGGCGTGAAAGCATCACAATATTGCTAGCAAAAATTTTGGCTAAATGATGGTTGTCATTCTTCAGGATTCAGCACCTTCCCCAGGGCCTCCCAAATAGAAAATTTTGGAAGGATCATTGTACATGTGTTTTCTCTCTATCGCAGAAGCTTTATACTGCTCGCCTTATGGCAGGTGTAAACGAGGAGAGTATTTTGTCCATTTCCAGGAAAAGGGCTGAACTAGCCATAATTTGTCTTCAGATTTCCCCACAGTTTTATTTCCTCATGAGAAAGGCTTCCATTTCTGATAATGTTTTTGAGTTCATTATAACATGGAAAAGTAGCCCAGGTTGCTATATTTAATTCCTTTTTTTCTATTACATCTGTCTTCCTCCCTTCCTGCAAGCTTCCTTGGGTTTTCCCAGGTTATGCACTGCTGCCGCCAGAGTTTCCTGTAATAAGAAGATTCACTAGTTGTGATGCTGATGCCCAGATCCACCCACCTTTCAGCCATTGACCCAGTTCCCTCACCTCACTCCTAGTCTTTTTGGATGCCAATTGTTTGCAAGTGCAACATTTTAAAAAACAACAAAACACTTTGTACAGAGACCATGGTCCTGGATGCTAGATAGGAATGGGTGGAGGTGTCTGCCAAGGCTTCTAGACAGTCTGCACAAAAGGAATCAAACTTTTCTCCTCTTCTAGCATTGCATGCCTTGAGATAGGTTTTCCTGCCTGGAGAAGCACAGCAGTACCTTGAGACCAGCTGGTGCCCTGAAAGCTGGCAACCCTACGAGTATAGAACCCAACCATGTCTGGGAGAAGACTAGGGTAGGCTGTACCTCTCTGACTTGCTACTTTTATTCTGTGCAAGGAAAATTCATCCTGCTACTGTTAGGAAGCATTCAAGCATGTCATTCTACGCACCTGCAACATGAAGTGGTGCCATGCAGGTTTTATAAACTGGGTCCCCACTTGAAGACAGGCACATTAATTGTAAAATTAAGTGTACTGGGATGGACAAAAGTGGCTGTCCAAATGTTGCTGTACTGTAGCTCCACCCCTCAATACTAGCCAGCACAGCCAGGGGTGAGGGATGATGGGAATTGTAATTTAACAACTCGAGGGCCACAAGTTGCGCACCTCTGAACTTCAGGCTCAGGTCTGCCTCTCTTCATGTTCTTCTGAGTCCTTTTCCATCACTGCCCATTACACCGCATGGGCTCTCACGCACATATTATATTGTACATTACACTGGCTCATTGGGAGGTATGCCCAGGCTTTCTTCGCAAGTACGATTGCTCAGTCAGGAAGGTCTGCCAGAATCATTTTGCTGGAACACAAACAGATTCCAGCTTCTATATCTGTAACATGTGGTTTGGACTTGTGTTGGCTAGTGTTGATGAAGAGTTGCAATCCAACAACATGTGGAAAGCCACACATTCCTCAGCTCTGGTTTAAAACCAACAGTACATTCATATAAGACGTTGTTTAATTTTTTTTCTAGTCACAGTGAGACATTTTGCTCTGGACCTAATTCTGCTGTGGATTCTTTTTATAGTTCTCACTTGTGATTTAAAATTTTGTTGAATGTTACTGCTGCCTTGAGGGCCTATTACATGGAAGAGATATATAGTGGGATATATATATATATTTAAAAACTTATAGTAACTTTAAAAAAGAGTGCCAGTGTGGTGTAAGAACAAAGTGTTAAACTGTGACTCAGGAGACCGGAGTTCAAATCCCCACTCAGCTCACTGGATAGTGGTAATGATAAACCACTCCTTAAATATTTCATATACCTTGTAGACCCTATTGGGGTCACCGTATGTCAGAAGTAACTTGCCGGCACAATATTAATAAAGAAAATGAATGCATCCACTGCTATAAAACTGCTGAATGTTTGGTGCCTCAGACTTTACTGCCTAATTCTGCAACCCCTGTTCCTCCTTACTTGGGAATAAATCCCATTGAACTTAATGAGGCTTATTTCCGGATAGGCATGGATACGATTCCATTGAAAATTAATGGTGTTGCCTTCTGGTAAGATAAATGCTGGATCTGGATTAAATGGCACAGGCACTGTAAGGCGTTTGCAACATTTCTAATTAGAACTGTGATTTCCCCTTGAGAAACATTCTCACTCCATACTTTATTTTTTTAACAAGAAGACACATAAAATGCACAGTGAAGATGGAATGTGATTAATAAAGAATGGCTATCTGGGATGGAAGACGTTTTCACCGTTCACTGCAGAAACAGGGCTAACACTGACACAGCAAACTCTTGCTTTTCTCTAGGCCTCTTCCATGCTTCCTCTGTCTTTCCAGAGATATTTATGAAGCATCACTGCTGAAGCCTTGGGAATGTCGTCACCATTTATGTAATTATGGAACTTCCATTTCCATTGGGCTGAAAATCTGTGTGATCCAACAGAGGATCCCCCGTGACAGATATGTAGTTAAATGCTTCATTGGCGCAGTACATGCATCTCGGCAATCATCTGTCACTCTAACCATTTCAGTGACATCCAGGGAATGCTTCTCAGCAACCAGGGAGAAGAGGGAAAAGCAATCCCACAAGCTGTTACAACTCCTGAAGGCTTATCCGCACAATCAGGTATCAGTCCTCGGCATGGATGGGAAAGGGGGCGGGGAACGTTTGAAATTCTCTCTAAAAAGTATCCATTTTGCTGCTCTCAACATTCATGGCAAAATAAAGTGCATTTTGCTTTCAAAATCTTCATGTTTGGAGGCCTGTGATGCATTTTGAAGAAACAAAATATACACAGAACTGTGCATCCGTTTAAAAACTAAGAACACTTAAAATGTTGTCATTTGGAAAATATGCACAAACATAATGTGTTCAACGAAGAAAGTGCAGATCAAACTGTGGCCGTGAAAAATGCATACAAATGTTTAAATGTGGGGGGAAAGGCCAATATTTCTGTATGGGAATGGGAATTTTTTTTTTTAAAAAAGAGCAAAGTTTCAGAATCCAGTAGGAACCAAGAAGGGGGCCAGAATGCAGGTGGGTTTTGGAGAAACTCCTGAAAGTCGAGGCTGAAAGATTTGAACGTCCCCATCAGTGGGAGAGATTTCCCGAACACTGAGGTCAGATGTCATCAGTATGCTGATGATTTTCAACTTTGCAATACTTGAACTATGCAACCAGAGGTAGCTGTCATGGTTCTGACCAAGTGTCTGGAAGCTGTGGCCAGGTGGATGAGGGTAACAAATTGAAATGGAAATCAGCCCAAGCAAAAGCAATATTGGCTGGAGGCTCTGGGCCATGCGCCCTCTCTGTTATCAAGAATATCTACATATTTTTCTGCTTGAATTCGTAGATGGCTTAGCTGCCCTTCCAGATCCTCTGTTATTGGAAAAGCATGCAAAAGGACTAGCTAAAATGTTCTTCTTCTTTTTTTCCCTTTCTTTTTTTCAGCAGCATCCAAGACCCCGGCTGCCTCTCTTTGTGCAAAGGGAAGATCTTGCAGCAGGAGAAGGCATCTTGTTAGTACTGTTGGATGAAAACTAAGCTAGATGAAACACCCACATGTGCCTACCTTCACTAGATGTCTGTTCTGGTTAAAGGGGAGAGGGAGAAATTGCAAGGCATTTGTTGAGGAGATCCACATCCTCTGATTTTCAGGTGGATCTGGAGGGAAGAGGGCCAATTTTTAGAAACAGTATTAAAAATGCCCCAAGGAAATAGTATTACATGATGACGTAGTCTTGTAATCCAGGTGTGAGGGGGTGCAGGAGCACGCCCCTAGTGAGCTGTCTGGCCCCAGCACAGATAGCAGGCAGCTGGGAGGAGGATGAGTTTCCTTAGGATCAGGCCAGCTGGAGGGAGTCCCTGTAGCTGCAGGAGAGACAGCATCCTGAGGAGAGACAGCTGGAGGCGGCAGGGTCAAGGGGAATAAGAGCAGAACCGGGAAGGCAAAGGGGTTGCTGCCTATCTTGGAAGCAGAGGCTGTGGGAGAGAATGTCAGAAGAGGTCTACTCTCACCAGGTTTCTTGGCTTGTGGCAGGATCCAGGCAGCAGAGACTCCAGCCATGAGCTTGGACAAGGCTATTTTACTCTGGACACTGAGGCAGCTCTGGAGAGGCAAGGGAGGGAAGGGAGACAGAATCATTTTGCTGGAGGAGGAGCAAAAGGGAAGGGAGCTACCAAGACTGAGCTCTTGGGCTCATTTATACAAGCCTTCTCTCAAAGGGGTGTGTCCTGGAGCTAAGCTTTCTCCTCTTTCTTGCCTTCCAAACCCTGGACTTTGGGGAAATTCCAGTGAAACCATCTGGGCCCCCAAGCTGGGAAGTAGGTTAGACTGCAGTTCGATACTATGGGACTGTGGAGGGGAAAGGCAACTGCTGCCGTTACTCTAGCAGGAAAAAAAATGATGTGAGTCAAGAAGCTGAGCCATCTTTTTTGTTCTCTGTTCAGTGCCCTATTTATGATAAATGACTGAAACCCCATTGGCGTAAATTTACACTGCAGAAGCCAGATGACAACATCATCTGGTGACGGATATCTCAATTTAATTAAAAACCTCCTGTCCTCCACTCTTCAGGTTCTGAGGATCCCTAGGGATCCCTTTTGCTCTTTGGAAGTCTTTGGGAGCCTCAGGATGGGAAGGGGGTGGGAAGCTTTTAATGTTGGAATATTGCTTCAAGTTTCATAGGAGGGCAATCCACAGCAGGTTCTGGTGAGAGCAGCTGGGCCCTTGACCTCTAGAGCTTATCAACCCTTGATAAAACCACTGAGCAAGTTGTTTAAGGATTTGGAATACAGAGCTAGACATATACTTGCTGGTTGCATGGACCATTAATAAATGAGCCTTTGCCAGAACAAAGTTACTGGCTCTGATCCTGCTAAAATTAAATGGTGACCAAGTTCTACAGAAACCGGTGGAATATGTGACCTGCAATTAGCCCATCTCATAGTGCTTAGTAATTACTACTTGTCCTTTGACTGGGGATTTGCGGTGTGATAATAAAGGTCAAAGAAATATGAGACAAAGATCAGTGAACATAAGCAAAAGAAACTAAGAGAAATCCCTTTATACACTGGTAGTGAACCACAGATACGTACAAAAGCTTCTGAGTGTATACAATAATTCTTACAGCAACTTAGGAAACAGGGCGACAATGGCAATCTCTTATTTATTTTATGCATCTATTTGTCTTATTTATAGGCCATCTTTCTCCCAATAAGGGGCTCACAATATTTTAAAAGGTAGAATTTAAAACACAATAAACTATACATTGGTAAAGGTAAAGGTTCCCCTTGACATTTAGTCCAGTCATGTCCGACTCTAGGGCGCGGTGCTCATCCCCGTTTCCAAGCCGTAGAGCCAGTGTTTGTCCGAAGACAGTTTCCGTGGTCACGTGGCCAGCGCGACTAGACACGGAACGCCGTTACCTTCCCACCGAGGTGGTACCTATTTATCTACTCGCATTTGCATGCTTTCGAACTGCTAGGTTGGCGGGAGCCGGGACAAGCGACGGGAGCTCACTCCGTCGTGTGGATTCGATCTTACAACTGCTGGTCTTCCGACCCTGCAGCACAGAGGCTTCTGCAGTTTAACCCGCAGCGCCACCACTTCTGTGGTTTAACCCACAGCACCACCAGCGCCCACCACGTAACTATACATTAAGAAGCAATTAAACTATAAAACTGATTTAAAAACATTGAATATTTAAAAACTTTAAAAAAATAAAACTTAACTGAAAAATAGATTTAGGGACTTAGTCACGATTCTTAAAACTCTGCCTGAAAAGGTGGGTCTTCAGCTATTGGCAGAAGGATAAAAGGGAGGGCGCCAACCTGACCTCCTGAGGGAGAGTATTCCACAACCTGGGAGCATCCACAGAGAAGGCCCTGCCTCGTGTCCCCATCAGCTGTGCCTGTGCTGGCAATGGGACCAAGAGGAGGGCTGCCTCTGATGATCTTAAGCGCCAAGATAGGCTCATACTCTCTTGCTGTTCACCAAATAGTAATCTACAAAGAGACACAGTAGTATGGTCCATGAGCAAAATTTGAAAAACAGGAGTAGTTTACTTGACTATCACAACATCAGAAAAAAAGTGAGTATTTACATTCACCAGAATTTCTCAACAAAGTGTTACAGACTCCAGGTGGGGCAGAGAAATAGGAAGATCCCAACATTATCCTGGCCAGATGTTAAAGCCATAGGTTTTGAAATTAAACTAAATTCTCAATAATAATAATAATAATAATAATAATAATAATAATAATAATAATAATAATAATAATAATAATAATAATAATAATAATAATAATAATTTATCAGCAATTTACCAGGAATCTAGAGAGAAATTTTATATGCTCTAAAAGGTAGTGTCTCCTTCAAATGTTATTGAATTGTGGAATCATCTCACCAATTTGAAAATGAAATCATCCTAACATGCTTTTCAAAATCTGACTGTAATCCCTTTTCCTCCTTTTCATCTGCAGAACATGTATAAGAATTGTATATGGAGTTGGGATATGTTATACCTTTTTGCTTTCATTACCACTGATAACATGGCTAGCCTGAGCCAAGGGCAAGGTCATAATTTTGTGTTTGCCACCTCACAGAATATCACTGACAAAATTAATGAACATAACTGTGCACTCTGTATAAGATCAATTATGTTAATAAGCTTAATTTTCTGATAGCTGTGGGCATGTCTGAAAGAGCGCTAGCCACTGTCAACTCCCACTGGTGTTTCATACCAAGATAATAAGACTCAGTCATGAAAGATTGATCAGACATTCCTTCTATAAGCCATCTATCTCTAACATTTTTTTTCCTTCCAAGAGACTTTGAAAGTACTAAGAACAGCAGCTCCCCAAAGAAAGATTAGTAGGGGCAGAACCTAATGATACTGATGAAGCCGCTGCAGAGCCACACTTCGGCAGTGCGGCTTGCCTTTGCCTTCTTCCTCGGATGAGGCGAGACCTCACAGTCTCGCGTGAGTAACTCGAGGGAGAGGGGGGAATGGTAGGCTATTTAAGGACTGTTCCCCCCTCTCCTCTTCCTCTTCCTTTGATGGCGAGGTCAAGGAAGGAGTTCGGCTGTTCGGCTCTTTATACAACTACGTAGTTGGTTTCGAGGCCCGCACAGCTCAGCGTCTGGATCGGGAGGGTAGCATCGGCTCCCTCCCCTGGTTTGATTATCGTTACTGCATTTTGTTTTAATATTTCTTGGTTTCCGTAATTACTGTATTTATATTGATTTGATTTGATTTAGAGCAGCAGCAAGGGGCAGGGAGTAACCGCGCAGCTCACGTGAGCCGCGCGGCGGTGCGAGCGTTTTTTTTTAAAAAGGAAATAAAAATAAATAAATATAAAAATATTTAGACCTTAATTAATCTGTCGTCCTCGGGTGTTTTCAGTTAAATAATAGGGATCGATTATACCTCTACTTTAAAACATCAGTGGTGGTGTGCGCTACCATCCTTCAGGCTCGTCTGTGGCGCAGCTGTGGCGCGGCTTAGCCGTTAGGCTCCTCAGCTGTTTGGCGCGCCGCTTCTCAACTCCCCCCTCCCCCCTTCTTCCTTGGGAAGGATTGGCGGGACGTGTTTTTGGCGGCCTGATTTTGAATTTCGTCATGTGCTGGGTGTTTGTTTATGTACACTATGGTGGGAAGACGACTGTTTTAATTCAACATTAATTGCTTTGGCTGCCTTCTTTTGAATTTTATTCACGTGCTAGGTGATTGTTCAAGTACACTTCTGTTGGGGGGATATTTACTTTAATTCAACATTAATTCTTTAGTAGGCCCCTTCAAATTTTAATCTGCGTTTAGTATACTGGATATTAGGCTTTACTTAAATATTAAATAAATAAATTTAAACTTGATTAGTATATTTCATTGGGACTTGTTTAAATATACAACAACTTTTACTTGAATAAACTATCAACTAATTAATTGATTGGGACATATCATTTGCATAAATTAATTTAGTACTAATATTAATATAATCACATATTAATCAGTTTAGAGCATTAATAATTGTAATTGAATAAATTCATAATTGAGTGATTGATTAATTAAAATTAATTAATTAATTTAATCATTATAATAATAAATAATAATCACAATAATAATTTGAGTAAATAGGTTCTTTGATATAAATTTCTGTTCTTAGCTTGCATTACTCAGCGTGGTAAAGGTAAATCGGTTATTGTAGCAAGAGTGGGGGCACTGTGGCCTATTCTTCAGCTAATTAGAAGCAATTTTGGGCTGCAAAATGGCCTCCAGGAAGGATCAAGGCAATAAAAAAGGAAATCAGCCAGCCAAGAAACAGCCAGCGCCTCAGCTGTCACTGCCTCAGTCTTTGTCTGATGAAGAATCGTGGCCCATATGGCAGCAGTTCCAGGATAAAATAGCGGCACTAGAAGCCGAAAGAACAGCTAGGAGTGTCACTCAGTCCAGTGGGGCTCAACTGCGCAGGTCAGCTAGGGAAGCTAAGGGTCATCGCAGGGCTAAGCTCAAAGCTCTGGCTGACAATCTAATGTCTTGGTTTGCTGTCCTTGACGTAGAGCAGCAGGCGGCAGGGACGTCCAGGAAGGATGCAGATGGGGCGACGGTCATGGCATCACAGCAAGGATGAAGGGAGATCAACCCCAATCACAGCAGTGACCAGTGCTTCTGCTTTGGGCGGATAGGAGGCATTGGAGGAGGTTGGCCCGGAGGTCATGTACAGCAGGGAGGAGACTGTCACCATGCCTTTGTCTGATGAGTCACCTGTTGCACTGGACACCTCTTCACAGTTCCTTGCCTGGCCTTGGCCAGGCAGTGGACAGACCACAAATTCTGACACCACTTCACCATTCCCAGCCTGGCCTTGGCCAGGCAGTGGACAAACCACTGCACCCGGCACCTCCTCACAGTCTCCTGCGTGGCCTTGGCCAGGCAGCGGGCAATTTAATTTACCACATTATACGCCATATAATATTCAGAGCTTTGGGGCACTGAGTTCTGCGTGGCCTTGCACGAGCACCCACTTTAGCGGCTGGGCCACACCATGCCCCCAACCTGCATTTCCAGCCCCGATAACTCTGGCTGCTGGTGTAGGTGTCTGGCTGTACCCTTCGGTTCCGGACAC
Source organism: Intellagama lesueurii (assembly GCA_037013535.1). Classification (NCBI taxonomy): domain Eukaryota; kingdom Metazoa; phylum Chordata; class Lepidosauria; order Squamata; family Agamidae; genus Intellagama; species Intellagama lesueurii. The sequence goes on along the minus strand of JBAJHW010000003.1, from coordinate 161,278,228 downwards.
GGGTTATAATACCGTGCCATTGCAAGCATTGCCATTTGGGGATTGTGCGATGCCCCTGGGTGACCACCTCACCTCTGCGACGAAAGAAAAAATCTGAGAAGGTAAATATGTAGATTTATTTGATTTAATGGATAGAAATGTAGAAAAGAAGGAACTGGATAGGGAGGATGAGAAGCATAAAGAAAGACGTAGACGGAAGAGACCCAACAGGAATTGGGCAAATTGGCTACCCAGATTCCTAATATACGCCGGGGTAGTAGTAAAGGCACAGCCTTGGCGGGCTCAATCCTTATTTCAATACTTGGATCTCATCTATAGGGCATATGTGGACTTTGCAGGGCAGGCATGGCTTTCCTATGACAAATCGTTCCCTATGAGGAGTGTGATTCACCCAAATTTACGCTGGGATGAGCCGTTACCGGGTCTCTGGCTGCAGATTATGACTCCGGCCAGGCCCAATCTAGGTGACAGGACTGATAGTGGGCATCTGATTAGGAAGACTGCTCCAAATTTGTCTCCCCATGTAAGCGCGGGGCAGGTGGTTCAACCCCGCCTGCTCTGCTGGGAGTACAACTCCAGGGGTGTGTGCGCTAAGAAACCTTGCAGATTCAGGCACGAGTGTACGGTGTGCAGGGGGCAGCATCCCAGTACCACATGCTTCTGGGCCAGTGCCACAAGGCGAAATAAGGGCCCCGGAGGTGGGAGGAAACCCAATGGGGGTGGGTGTAACCCTGGAAAAGGGACCCAGCCCAATTAAGGTTATAGTTTCAGAATCATGGTTGGGCGATTATCCCTTTCGGGATGACGCCAGTTATTTGCTCGAAGATTTTAAGGAAAGTTTTAGGATTCCAGCATTAGGGGGGCGCACAGCATTCTTTGCCCAAAATCTCAGATCGGTACATGGCATGGAGGCGGTGGTTAAAGACAAGATAGCCAAGGAGGTACAGGAAGGGAGAGTGCTGTGTTTGTTTGCAATGGCTCCTTTGGAGACTTTGCGGGTCTCACCTTTAGGAATAGTACCAAAGAAGGCACAAGGTGAGTTCAGATTGATCCACCATCTGTCTTACCCTGAAGGGAGCTCGGTTAATGATGCTATCCCTCAGGAACTTTGCACTGTGCGTTATACCTCGTTTGATGAGGCAGTTAACATGGAATGTAGGTGCGGTGTGAGGGCAGAATTGGCAAAATGTGACATAAAATCAGCATTTCGGATTTTGTCAGTTCACCCGAGGGATTTTGACCTGTTGGGATTTTGCTTTCAAGGTTCTTTTTATATAGATAGAGCGTTACCTATGGGCTGCTCAGTTTCATGTGCAGCATTTGAACGGTTCAGTTCCTTCCTTGAGTGGAAGCTTAGGAGTAGAGTGGGATGTAAGAGTACGGCCCATTACCTTGATGACTTTCTTTTTTGTGGGGAAAGGAACACTGGGAGGTGTAAATTTATATTGGACACCTTCCGTTCCATGGCGGACAAATTGGGTCTGCCTTTGGCTGAGGAAAAAATGGAAGGGCCGACTATGGCCTTGACATTTTTGGGTATTGAATTAGACACGGTTCAGCAAATGTCTAAGTTGCCAGAGGAAAAATTAGCTGACCTAAAGGTCAGGGTAGCTTCGATGCTACAAAAGAAGAAGGTGACCCTGAGGGAGCTAAAGGAGATGGTTGGATACCTAAATTTTGCCTGCAGAGTGGTGGTGCCTGGTTGCGCCTTTCTGCGTAGGCTTTGTACTGCAATCCAGGGGCTCAATCGTCCTTTTCATAGGACCAGGGTTACTCAAGGCATGAGAGAGGATTTGAAAGTTTGGAGGCAGCTTCTAGCTGAATTCAATGGCATTTCATTTTGGAGAGGAGAGAGGATGCTTAGAGCGGAGTTTCAGGTCCAGTTGGATGCTGCAGGCTCCTTGGGGTTTGGAATATATTTTAGAGGCAGACGGTGCACTGGCAAGTGGCCGGAGGAATGGCACCACGCCAGGGTCACCAGAGACCTGACATTTTTGGAGTTTTTCCCCATAGTTGGTGCATTGTGGCTTTGGGCAAGTGAATGGGCCAACTCTGTGGTACGTTTCTGGTGCGACAACCAGGCGGTGGTTTATATTGTAAACAACCTGACTTCACACTTGGAAAGGATCATGACTCTGGTCAGGGCTTTCACACTGCGCGCCCTGACATTTAATATTCTGGTGCAGGCCAGGCATGTCCCGGGCGTAGACAATAGCTTAGTGGATGCATTATCACGCCAACAGATCGAGTGGTTCAGAGAGTTGGCTCCAGGAGCCAAGGAGTTCCTGAATACTCTTCCCCCAGAGGTCTGGCAAATTGGCGTGATGATGCGGAAAGGGCAATAGACCTGGCCCTGGCATCGAGGACACGAAAGGGGTACTCTGCTGTGAGTATGGAGTTTCAGGAATTTAGAAGTCTGGTGGGCTTGGACCCAACGTGGCCTGCCCCAGTTGAACATCTGCAGCAGTTTATAGTATATCTAAATAGGAAAGGTTTGGCACCAGGAACTATACAGGGTAGGTTATCGGCCATAGCCTTCTATGCGAATATCAATGGGTACCAGGACTATTCATCAGACTACCACCTTAGAAAAATGATCGAAGGCTGGTCTAAGGAAAGGGGCAGAGTAAAGGACACTAGAGCTCCCATATCACCTGAGCTGTTAGAAGGCATTTGTGAGCAGTGGGAGGTTCTCTGTAGGGACGATTACGAAGCTGCTTTATTCAGAGCAGCGTCCTTATTAACATTCTTTGGAGCCCTCAGGATTAGTGAGGTAGTCGCCTCAGGGAAGGGGGACAAAACCACGGTTGCTTTACAATGGCAGGATGTCAGGGTAGTGGATGAGACAGTGCAGATTTGCGTCCGACGATCCAAGGCCGATCAGTGGGGCAAAGGAGCAGGTATCACCCTGTCACGTTGTCACACTGAACCAATCTGCCCAGTGAAGGCTATTGACGCATACTTGATCCTTAGAAGACCAAGCCCAGGATATTTCTTTATACATGAGGATCGTTCCCCTCTGATGAGTTACCAGTTTTGGAAGTTAACCGATTTAGCTCTACATAAGTTAGGAGTTCAAGGACTGAGATTTGGGATGCACTCCTTTAGAATTGGTGTGGTGTCTACGGCGGCGGCCCTTGGTTACCGCCCAGAGGATATCAAACAAATAGGACGGTGGGCTTCGTCCTCTTATTGCAGGTATGTTAGGGCACTTCCTAATGTCTAGGCAGGGGCCTGGTTTTTGTTTATGTCTTACAGGTACCACAGTGGTGGCCAGGAGAAGACACATTGTGATCATGGGCCACAGTTACGTTTTTTGGGCAGCACGGTATGCTGCCATGTCCCCATGGGGGAGTTGTCTTGGACTCGAAGCAAGGGCCCTTATTGAGTGGAGAGGGCGCTGAGGTTTGCTGTGGAACCAGATTTTCCGTGCGGCTGCCTTCAGTCATCATCCCCCAGAGGTGTTGGTAATACACCTGGGTGGTAATGATTTGACCAGGCACAGTGGAAAGGCCCTGATCATCAATGTGATTCGTGATCTCACCTGGTTGAGGGCCACATACCCGGCTATGCGTATTGTTTGGTCAACCATCATCTCTCGGCTGGTATGGAGGGATGTGAGAAATTTTTTGCCCGTAAACACTGCCTGAAGGAGTGTTAACAGGGAAGTCTGCAGAGCTGTTTGCAGCAGCCTAGAATCGGTGATTGGTCACCATAGGATCCGTATGGATAGGCCAGAGTTTTTTCAGTCAGATGGTGTACATCTATCCGAACGAGGTTTGGATGTCTTCCTGGAAGACATCAAGGGGGGTCTGCTGCTGGAGCTTGGTGAGCTCGATGGCGGGCATGGGACTTAGCTTGGCTAGTCCCTATGCAGTGGCGGGTAGTGCAGACTAAACGGGTATTTTGGTGAGTCCCATAGCAATATCAAGTAATTATAGGTCATCTGAACTCCCAGCACTGCGGATCGTGCAATTACAGTGCTGGGGGGGGGGAAGATGCACTTGGGCCGCACTCGGACCAATAGTCAACAGGCAGAGGGTGGCTTGAGGTCCGGGGGTGGTCCAATTTTGGCCGGCCGGGTTTATCGCGGTCTTCACGGCTGCGAAAACATGGGCCAGGGACTCGCCCAGTTGTTTGTTGGTTAAAGGGTCCGTTCAGACCTATGTGTTCAAACCTGAGTCCGCACTACGGCAGGACCCCCCTTTGCCAAAGGATTGGCAACGTTGATCGTTTTCAATAAAGGGTGGCCCATGTTTAATCCACATTTCTGGTCTTGCATCTTTATTCTGGGGTAGGGGGGCAAAGTTCACGTGTCATTAGAAGCAGAGCTCGCTTAAGAAGGAAAAAAGACATCTTCTGGCATGAGCTTGTCAAATTGTACATGCTGAAATTAGTTTTTTTAAAATTGATCTATAATCATGGGCCTCATTTGCAAGTCTGATTTCTCAGGCTGGGAAATTTGAAGGAACTGTGTACCATAATGGAAAATGTAATATAAAGAAAGGCACATTTATCCACGTATGATTTAAGCCTAGGATCAAACTAGACCTGACCACAGCAGCAACAACTAATTAAAGGTATCAATAGAGCAGACATACTGTATGTGAAGAAGAGAGTGGGGGAAGTCATCAAATATTAAAAATAAAGGTGCCATATGGGCATAAAAGACAGAGTCTTTTCCATATTTCTTCTCCACATTCAGTCACCTCAACGTCCTCATCCAGTCTGGCTCTGAACAAAGGAGGAAAATGCTGAGATGGTGGAGTGTAGCGAGGTAGAGAAGGGGGCATTTGCCTTCTAGAAGCTGCCTGCCATCTTGTAATGTTCAGATGAGGAACCTCTCCCTTCCATTCCACAATCTTTTTTACATGTGCTTGGGGGGAAATGCTGAAACAAATGTGCCTCTTACCACACATCTGTGGTGCCCAACTTTACAAGTTTCCTTAATAGCATGCTTGCTATGGCAGGTCTCTTGTAGCTCAAGCTAAGACTGTCACTCACACAGTTTCTCTGTGGATGAAGATACCACAGTACAAAACATCAGTTCCCTGGTGTTTCATGTATAACATCGTCAGCTATTAAGCTATGATTAGGCCTAGAGATGAAATAAATTTGTAGACATTAGCAGCCATGGCTGTGTCATCATCTGCTGGCATAGAACAGTTAAAGCAGCTTCCACAACCTAGTACCCTCCATGTGTTGAGCTGCAAATCCCACCATGTCCCACCAGCAGAACCAACCATGTTGTGTCCCTGAATGACGAGAGCTGTCATCCAGGGTTAAAGCACCATTTCACAGCAGGAAGCCCACAACCCTCCCCATACCATACCCTAGACATCACTGGTTTCTTGGTCAAAGTGCTAGGAGCAACTTTTTCTGCCATACTTTGTCTGGGAAGCTTCTTTTTCTCTTCCCTACATGGAGGAGTGAAGGGCTCTAGCTCCTGGAAAAATTAGGTGGATTCATGAAAAGGAATCCCTGCTACCTTCAATTATTAACCAGAAGGAACAGCAGGGATTTTCTCTGCTAAACTGTAACTTGGCAAAAAGCCAGAGAAAACAAATGTCTTTTTAGGGCAATAGTGAAGAGGGAACGAGACCTTTGACAGCAACGCATTCCAAAATAATGCCCGTAGACACTCCTGTGCACTCAGCAGCTGCCTATCTGCCCTCAGCGGCAGGCAGGTGAGAAGAGCCACTCTTGATGAATCTAAAGTGTGGGCAGGCTGTGATGAGTGAAGGTGCTCAGGCCATTTAAAACATGCTGGCAGCTAGGCACGAGAAAAGAATTTCAGTTCAGTTCACTTTTGCTAAAAATGACTCAAATTTCTTCATAAACCAAATGAAAGCAGAAGCTCATAGATTCACAGATGGCTTTGAGCACTCAGCTCTTCAAAATGTACCTTTGAATTCCCAAATTACGGTTGCCAGCCACCACTTTCTTCTTCTTTTCTCTCTCTGAGAGGCTTCACCTCTTTTACAGCTACATGGCAGGCAGGTCCAACACAATCCACTCCGTGCAGAGAAGAGTTGTATCTATTGACTTTGCTAGGGTGGAAGGTTGAGATTTTCCTTTTCTTTATTTTTGCTATGAGCCATCCAAAATTTGCACATTTCTTTATGAAGCCAGTAGACATGGATATCTATTCCTATTCTTGTTCAAGTACGTGGCTGAGTGCAAGCAGGTAGAGTCCTAGGGACATGCATAGGAGCTCAATTCTCTACATTCTCGCACTCACCTATGCAGTTCCTGACTATAGTCTGTTGAGCCACAATATCTGAAGAACCATTCCAATCACTTTAAAGTGAGGGTCCATGATGGCACAGGGTGATCACAAGTAATATACTCTTCAGACCTTGCTTTTCATCATAGAGTTAGACCTAGATTTAGGGGACTTCATTAACATGCAGGACTGTATCCCACTGCTTATTTATAATATTCATGCAAATTTCTGAACACAGCTTCTTCCCTCCTTCAGGACAGCTTGTGGAGCAAGCAGGAAGGGCATGTCTCCTCCTCTCCCCAAAATCTGGGAGGGTACCCCACTGCTCTGGTCACAGGCTGCTTATGTGCCCCCCCCCATTGTCTCTGAAAATGTTCCAGCAGACAAAAGAGATGGAGGTTCAGTCTAGGAACTGGAAGGAGCTGAGAAGCAAGAACGTGAGTATTGTATAGTTCAGTGGACCAGAATCCCCATGATGCCAACTTGAATTCTAGAAAGACTTTTGTAAAATTTAGTTCCATTTTCCTCTGAGTCTCGTGTAACATTAATTACAAAGCAATGACTGCAATCACTAATCTCACACAGAAGTGAGGAAGTGTGACAGAAGTAGTTACTGGTGTGTTGTAGTGCTATGTCCTAGTGTTGTAAAAGCTCTGGGAGAGATTAATCCCTGGTGTTAAACTCATTACATATGCTGTCCAGAAAATGTCAATTCTCTTCACACTTGCTTAATACCTGACTTCACTCATTTCCAAACATTCACCTGATGGCTAGGACATCGGGAAGCACACTAAAGGTTCAGTACATTCAGCTTTTTGTGCCATTTGAGGAGTTTTCCTGTAGCGCAACTCAGTTTCTGTTAATATTTTGCTGTTATGACGCCCTCTAAGAAGGAAGCCAGCCCCTCCAAACAAAGGGGAACATCTCCCCAGCTTTAAAAGATTTCCCTGAGATCCCTCATCATTCCTTTGGGTGGTAGCTCTATGGAGAACACTTCCTTCCCCTACCCCCTTTCCCCATACAAAGTGAGGAACAAGTCAGCTTAACTGCTTATATGACTGAGGATGCAATGAGGTATAAGAGAGGTCAAGCCAAGGGTCAGATACAACCTTTGTTTTATTGTCCAGCTACTAATCACTCTCCCCCAATATCAATCTCCAATTCCCAGTGGCAGAGCAAATTCCAGGCAGAGAATAAAAAGTTAATTTTCCACAAATACAGACCAAACCCATCGGTTCCTAGGCAGTACATGGGTGAGAATGAGAAAATGAAATAGGGCGGTGGCTCAAGGAGATAAAAACTCCAGCAGATGCTTTTTGCTATGCTGGAAAACTACTTATTTGTACTATTTTATAGTACTTTTTGCACACAGTTCATTTATATTATACTGTATTCTTCCTCAAGTAATAATTACTATTAAAAGCCACTTTCAAGAGTAGCTGCAATCTGCTGCAACAAGCAAATATGAGCAAGATGTAGGTAAATAGCAGTAGGACATTAAATATCACAAAATACATCAAAACAACTTCGGAGTTCCCTTATGGGATGATCCTTTATTTAAAAACAAAGCATAAACAAGACAAGAATGCCATTTTGTCCATAAGAGAAAATTAGCATGGAAAAAATTATGTCCCTTTTTTAATGTTATCAATTTTTTAATGTTGAGGGATGTAGTGTAGCCTATGGGCTGTGTATAATTCCACTGATGCACAAATGCAGTCCCCTCCAGCACACTTGGGGCCCCAACTCTCTCTCCACAGACCCCCAATTTTTGGCAACTTGAAAAATAACATTTTAAAAACAAGTTTGCTGAGAAAGTCATCTTGTGTACAGTACCGCTCCTTTAAAAAGAAAAAAAATATTTATATGGTAGGCAGGGTGCAGGTGTTGATGCTGCCCTCCAAGATCTAGGGAGTGTGTGACCCTCAGAGCAGTGGTTATCAACCTTGGATCCCCAGACGTTCTTGTACTAAAATTCCCAGAAGCCTTCACCACTAGCTGTGCTGGCCAGAATTTCAGGAAGTTGTAGTCCAAGAACATCTTGGAACATTTTAGTCTAACAACATCTGGGGACCCAAGGTTGGGAAGCACTTCTCTAGAGGATGCTCACCCCTAGCATATACACACATATATGTGAATCATCATGACACTCCTCTTCTCTAGTAGATAGGTATGTGCCATTCAGAATATTTGGACTACAAATCCCATAATACTCTGGAATATTATCTGAGAGACAGACACCTACAGGCGCCTGTAGGTTTACCTGGGAGAAAAGTGTAAATGTGTGGCTTAATTAAGCCTAGCTCTGCCCATGGTAGCACTGGGGCAGCTTCACTTTTGGGACAGCTTTCCTAGCCTCACTGGTCCATGGGGCAGTAGTTCACTGAGAGTCTCTCTGTATAGAATCTAGTAAATAGCAGGACTACTCATCCCATGGACTCATGAGGTGACTCCCAGCAAGCAGTGTGACAGAGGGGGACTTACTTTCTGCTTCTCAACCAAAACAGACAATGGTAGTAGGATGACTTCTCTTTTGCTTTCTTCTTTCTCCTCCCCAGTCCCAGAAGTGTGACTGTTGGCTTCTAGGTGACTTCTGGAACTGGAAGTTCTAGAATTATGAAAATTTCATCCTTACCAACTCCAACAGACTCACTAAAACAGACTGTTTAACTCTAAACTGCCACTTCCAAAACGTTCTAGTAACACCGACCAATCAACAGACAGCTCTACACTCAACATTCTATCATCCATCTACCAATCATACTAGCACTCTGCTCAGGCATGTATACTGTTCAGGCATTCCCAGTCATTCATCATACAAATCTCTCATCAATTATAATTACAAATACATTTGCACACGGCAGAACCACCCCAATTGCTATGCAAAAGCTCCCATTTGTACATTTCCCCCACTAAAATGAAAGGAGAGGACATAGCACGTGGCAGCAGAGAGGAAAAGCTGCTCTGGTACAGAGGGCCTGACTCAAATTTGTGTGTGTGTGTGTGTTTAACATTCCTGTTTTCTCTCAGAATAGGATCTTAATATGCCTCACAATAAGACTGAAAATAACAACATAGAGTTATAATGCTAAAATAGAGTTAAGTAGAATTGTAATGTTAAAGCACAAATTAAAATAAATTTTAAAACACCAATCAATTAAAAGCTATTTTTAACAGTGAATCAGTTGTCTAGTAAATAGGAGTTTGTGTGTGTGTGTGTGTGTTTATAGGCCGCCTTTCTCCCTATAGGGAACCCAGAGCAGGTCACAACAGGTAAAATAATTAATTTAAAAACACTATATAAATATCACATTTAAAAAACAATTACATATACATTAAGATTAAAACAATCAAGTATAAAACTTTTAAAAACTTTTAAAATCTGTAAATTAGAAACCAGCATTCCTAAGATAGGTTGCTGCCACCAGAGAGGATCCAAAGTGGAGTGGGTAAGTCTGGCCTTCCTTGGAAGAGAGCTCCACAACTTAGAAACAGCTATTGTGAAGGCCCTTTTGGCATTCCCTCCAAATATATCTGTGCAAGCGATTGGACAAAGAGAAGAGCCTCCCCAAAATATTTCAAAGCCAGAGCCAGCCCTGACATTAGTCAAAATGAGGTTGATCCATTAGGCTGCAGCCAACTGTGGGTAGCAAACTGACAGCCACTTCTGAACCCTTCTACTTCTAGAGCAGTGGCTCCCAACCTTGGGTCCCCAGATGCTCTTGGACTACCAGAAATCCTGGCCAGCACAGCAAGTGGTGAAGGCTTCTGGCAGTTTTAATCCGGGAACATCTGGAGACCCAAGGTTGGGAACCACTTTTCGAGAGAGTCGTTGCTTCTCTCTGTTTTTAATTTGCCTGGCTCAAAGACCTTTCACAGCCAGGGATTATTCATTGGGGTGTCCAGGGAACCTGCCTGTGCTTTGAGGGGAAATCCTCCTGCCCCTCACGAGCAGCAATTCCCCTGGAGAGCTCCCAGAAAATGTCTGACATTTTCCAAGAGGTCTTCAGAGCCTGGCAATTAGAAAAATAAATGTGCATTGGAGAAGTAGCAGCGGAGTTGGAGAAAGTAGGGAGAAAGTAGGGAGAAAGGTGGAGCTACCCATGGAGGAAGCAGGGAAGAGGCAGAGTTGCAGTTAAGGAGGGGTAAGAAGCAATGGATGCACCAGAGAGGAGAAATAAGTGGCCCAAATGCTGAGGGGAGAAGGGGCAGTGTTACGGGTAGGGGAAGGAAGCAATGGAGATGTAGGGGAAGCAGCGGTGCCAGGTTGAGAGAAGTGACAGAGGGGCTAGGAGGGGAGCAAATAGGGGCAAAGGTGGGGTGGGAAATGAGGAAGACATATTAAAAAGGGGAGAAAAAGAAGCGGTGAAGATTTGTGTGGGGAAAATGGAGAAGCATTGGGGAAGTGATGATGCAGTGCGGCTGCCTCATGTGCAAGGAGAGTTTGTGCTGCCTCGACTCCAAGGCCAGGGCCACTTTTATGAGAGAACATTGTTCTGTAGATAGGCCTGACCAAAGTCTTCTTTTGCTCGCTGTTTCACTCATTAAGGAAGGTGCCCTCCCATTTCTTTGCCACATGAAAAGGGGTTCTTGAAGGATGTCTTATGTATATGGGCTCTAGGTGAATTCACAATGGTGCTCACCAGTAACCATACCCTTTGACCTGTCAAATGTATTGGTGTGAAGCTTAACATTAGTAGCTGGCTCTTCTTTGCCTTCATGCTGGGTCTCCTTACTGCTTCTGAGTAAGGATGTGATGTGTATTTACTACAGTTTTCACTCTCCACAATGCCCCGAGCCTGGCCATGCTGAGCCCCCCTGCTGAGGCTTCCCTTGCACCAGCAAAACTCATCAGCTTGCCAAAAAGACTCCAGACTTACCTTTCTCCCTCCCCCCCCCCCATCACTTGTTTCCCTTCATTGTGTGCAGGAAACTTTCAGATTCTGCTTAATGCCCTTCTGTGCAGAATCTGAAAGTTTCCTGCACACAATGAAGGGAAAGAAAGATGCCATTCTGCGCAGAAATTTTACAGGAATCGTAATAATTTTGCACAGCTTGGCATTTCATTAAGAAAAAAAAGACCACAAACCTATGAAATCTATTTCTCTCAAGATTTCTCAAGGGGGGGGGGGAAGGTTGTGTAGAGAAATCTTGCCAAGAGAAGGAAAGAAGAACCAAGAACCCCCTCCCCAACCATCACCAATATCTGTCCAAGAACAAGTAGCTGTGAGAGTCACAACTCTACTTTGGGGCACCTGCGAAATCAAATGGTGTACCATAAGAAGACATCCTTTTAGTTGTCCTACATTTCCCACCATTCAGCTTCAGTGGGCATGAGTTTTATAACGCAGGAAATTCCATTCCCACAACAGCAAGTGCAGTTTTATACACATACCTTAAAATGAAAAAAAAAAAAAAGTCACAGATTCAATCAGGGAACTTTTTTTTCTCAGATAGTAAGTTTCATACACACTAACTTGGGAGCCAGTTCCTCCAAAGTGAAAGAAATTCCTTTCCACGTAAATATATTTTGGGTAGGAGTGAATTTTCAACGAACACGAATTTGAGAGGGAATTGCCCACCAAGGATTAAGCGCGGACTCAGCACAAGACTGCTTCTGCAACAACAGAGAGATCCAGGAGGCAAATCTAATCAGAAGCTTTGCTGTTTGCCACAGTGAAGATCATCACAACCCATTAAAATTGGGATAATAAAACAATGCTGGTTAAAATATAATCTTAAACTATAAAATTAAACTTTCAAAATTCGTAATAATTTGCTCTACTTCACTTTGGTGGGCTGCAGGATGAGCATAAAATAATTACTGAAGTACAAGATGGGAACTAAGCAAAGATTGAAAATCCCTTGAAAATAAATTTTTAACTGAGTTTTAAAAACCTGGGCACAAAAGGCAACCATGTGTTAAATAAAGTTCTTGGTCAGACTGGAAACATGCACATGTAGCAGTGGCAGCAGGATGCATTTTGTAATTCGAAAGAAAATATGTTTCGAAATGCCTATCTTGAGAGCATATTTAATGTGAATTTCCATTCGGTTTTTTAAAATTTCCCATTAGCCTGGAAATGGGATGCAACTGAATTATGAGCATACACAAGAATGAACCAGAAATAGACTGATTTGTTTTTCTCACGGGCAGTTAACCCTCTTTTCACCAGTGTTCCCCTCCTTCTCTTCAGCTCAACACTCACTTCTTTCCGAGCAACCTCCACATTACTTTTCTGTCAATATCTTCAACTATAATGGAAGTATTTAACTACATTTGTTTACTGCCCAGTTCTCTTCTTCTTGGTTAGCACCCACAGATTGCTTCCACCCACCCGCAGTCTCGTTTTAGACTGCAGGGTCCTTGAGGCAGGGTCTTGCCTATTTTTCATGCAACTTTTTCAAGTGCCAGATGGTCCTACATAAATACACAAATAATAATGTAGCCTGCATAGAAACTGCACCCTTAGATGGTATGCACGATTTACATGTAATGATGCTATGGGTTTTAAATGCATATAATTTTCACACTGAAGTTTTCAAAATGAACAATGGTTTAGCTCTGAAAGTCACAAGTCTGAGATGCTTCAACCTTTAGAAGCTTTGGGTTCAAGCTGTTAGATGTATTGATACTAAGGAAATTTTAGTTTCCTAACTACAACAGTGGAAGGAAACCAAATATATATTCTGTTCTGGGGACAGAAAAGAAAAGTTGTTGGAGTCTTATTAATATCATGTGCTGTGAAGTCACTTCTGACTTACGGTGTCCCTATGAATAAGCAATGTATAAAATGTCCTGTCCTCAACAGCGCTGTCCAGCTCTTATAGACTCACGCCTGTGGTTTCCTTTAGGGAGTCAGTCCATCTCATATTTAGTTTTCCTCTTTTCCTGCTGCCTTCAACCTTCCCGAGCATCATTTGTCTTTTCCAGAGAATCCTGTCTTCCCATGATATGCTCAGAGTAGGTCAGCTTTAGTTTCAACATTTTTGCCTCCAGAGATAATTCAGGCTTGATTTGATCTTCTTATTCTTTTTTTTTTCCTGGCAGTCCAGGGTATCCTCAAAGCTCTCCTCCAGCACCACAGTTCAAACGAATTATTTTTCTCCCTGTCAGCTTTCTTCACTGTCCAACCTTCATACCTGTACATGGTGATTGGAAATACAAGAGTATGAATGATCCTGGTCTCCAGTGACACACTTGATTATCATTTCTAATTCCTTCATTGCTGCCTTTCCTAGTTTTAGTTTTCTTCTGATTTCTATAGTCTCCATAGTCTTACCAGCATACAAAATTATAAATTTCACACTAACCAAAACTTGCCCCCCCCCTCAAAAAATCTGTACATTTGTGAGGCTTTTAGTGGGGAAAATGTTTTTAAAATCATGTGCAGACTTTAAAAGACATGCATGGCAAAAAGAGGGTTTTTGGAAATACAAGCATGTACTTTAGCCAATGTAGAAATGTGTAATAAAAGGATGCATTAGACAAAACATGTGTGTGTGTGTGTGTGTGTGTTTGAAAAATGAGAACACATAAACATCCATGCATTCTTGGCAGAGGAAAAAAGAAAGAGTTTTGCAACCAACATGGAAATGGAATGAGAATCATGATGGGAAACTGACAGATTTTTACATTCCCAGGTCGTTTTAATGAACATTATCAAACGGAAGTGGTCCACAGCAGAAGACAACACTGTGAATTGTTTAACTGCATTCAAACAGTGTTTGTTCATTTGCTGGGGATGGATTTTAAAATGCACAGGTATAGAAGCAAATGTACGTGAGAGGTGAATGTGAGACATCAGCCAGCAGCTAAAAGTGGAACTCTGAAAAAACAGCCTCTTTGCTCTGTGTAACAGAGCCTCATAAAAGCTACCGGCAGGTCTGCAAATTTAATTTTAATACTAAATGACACTGGACAGACAGCACCTGCCATTGCTTCAGTTTCCCAGTGAAATATTAAATCAGATGTTTGATAAGATGCCAGAAGACCAGTATCATAATGAAAAGAAACACTTGTTAATATTACATCTGCCACTATACATTATAGGACCTGGACTAAACTCTGGTGCTTTAGCATGACATTAGTGGCAGGCTGATTTAATTTCAGTTTAAAAGGGAGAATATGCAATTTTAATTCCATTTACTTAAACGAGTGTCAATTTCAACTTACAAATGCCAGAAAGAAAAGAAATGGACAAATGGGCTGGAATGAATGAATATTGATAAGCCTTTTTTTAAAAAAAAAATTATCAAGGTTATATGGAGGTGGCATTCATGCACTGCATACAAATAAGAAACCTCCGGAGTTGAGGCGTGGTGCTGCATGCCACAAAATATTCTCAAAGAGTGCTGGGTGACAGTATGCTGTTGCTGCTTTGCTACAACAGCTTTTCTTCGCTGTTAGATCTTCACTGGTTCCCAGTTTATTTCCAGGCACAGCTGAGTGCTGGTTATGGCCCACACAGTCCTACATGGCTTCAATTCTAGCTGTCTAATGGATGATAACTTTCCATATGAGCTTGGCATGGTTTTCAGATATTTAGGAGAAACATTTCTTTCTGTAACATATCCCATGCTATGATTATACTCTGGATGTCAAGTACTAGGGAATTATTACAATACAGTAGTAGTGTTTTTTTTAAAAAAGAAATCTGTCTCCTACCTCCTTGATCTTTATATGCACATTGAAGACGTCTTGTATCTTTTGTAGGTTTTCTATTTCTTATATTGTTCAGACCACAATTTTAATCTGGTTTCCCTAAGTTTGTTTTGGACGTTGTAGTATATGTCTTGTGCTGTTCTCCATAGTTGATATCATGTTTATTGCACATATCTATAGATCATGGTACAGAACTGTACATGGCATGGGTGTCCACAGGGATTTTTCTGGCACCAAGGGCAAGGCTTCATAGTTGTATGCGAACATAACAGTCATGCATAGCATGTGCTACAGCAATACACTTGTCCATATTCGGTGTGCATGTGTACAAGGGATGTTCCTTACTACAAGAAGCTACAGTATTCAGAACTTGTTAGTATTAAAGCAGAACATAGAGGGCATCTGACAAAACTTTCATAACACAATACATTTTCAAAACACAACACAGGAAGAAGAGTGTGGGTAGGGGGCAGGTAAACCAAAAACAGATATTTTCACTGCTGGGTAGTTTTTGGCATCACCATCTTTAAGTTGTTACTGCACTGACAACTTCACATGACATGAACAGGAAAAAAAGGCTTTGTATTCCAGATTTCCTTTGTCTTGGAAATGAGTGAATTCAGTAGAAAGTAACAATGATATCTTGGACAGGGGCAGGAGAGACTGCTGTGCTTGTTTAGGACTGGGGTTTTTAGAAGAGCCTGACAGTTGACTTTATTTTCTTATGATTCTCACCCACATTTTGTATGAGCTAACACAGAAGAACTTTAACATTACTTGAATTTTGAAGTACTTGACTCCATGGCTTTGTTTTGTTTTGTTTTGTTTTTGGAAGTATACATTGTATGTATGTGGGGGAGAGCCCTTATACCATGAGATAGGGATACCCATTGTGGTGTAGTGGATAGAGTGAGAAACTAGAACTCAAGAGGCCTGGGTTCAAATCCACACCTAGCTATGGAAGCTCACTGGAGGTCTGGAACTGGTAAAATCAAATGTCTTACTTACCTTGAAAGCCCTATTAGGGTCAGTCAGGATGTCAATTCTGATTTGGCGGCATATAATAACAACCATGAGGGCACATGTCTACCATTTCTCAAGATAGACAGACCTGGTCTCCAAAAAATCTAGACAAGGTCAAGACAAGATAATCAAGCTATCTCAGGCTGGATCAACCTAAATAGGGTTGCTTCAAAGTGCATTAGGTCATTTAGATTGATCCTTGCATTCATACCTCAAAGTGACCCGAATTAACCCACTCCCCTAACCAGGAAGAAAGGGAAGATCTCCTGTATCCACTGATGCCAATTCCTTTGCAGGGAGATCACACTTCTTGGCTTCTTTTAGGCACTCCCACCTGCCCTGTATGCTCAGCCTTCCTTTTTTTAATTGGGAAAAAAAAGCAAGTCCTTACTGTCTTTCTCCACTCGCATTCAGCAGAGCTCACTTCTAGCTAACTTTCTGTATGACTGTACTAAGGTAAGTGGTTCATGAGCCCAAGCCATGTACTACTTTCAACAATATTACACAGTAAATTGGATCCCAGAATGCATCAAAATTATCTATCCTATTCATAGGAGGGAAATGGAAGAGAATATTTTGCACAATATTTTCTTCAGTGGGAATGTGAATGAGGGCTAATTGACATTCCCCAGCTCTACACAAGTCAGAAAATTTATCAAAACATTCCTTTGTTTGCTTTTCTGAACTAGAAGAGAAAAATATTTTTTTTAAAAATCCCCGTCGTTGCCCCCTCTTGTCTCCTCCCTTTTCTGGGGGGAAGTTTCCCATTTAGTTTTTCCTTTATAAAGCAGTACAGTGCAAATGCACGGCCCTAAAACATATTTTAAAAACCATTTCCTCAGCCTCTCCATGGAACTGAGAAGGTTTTTAATTTGTTAATACAAATTAAGTACAAATGGATTTCTTCCTATGCCAATTCATTATACTGGCAAATTGACAGGAAAGCTCTCTTTCGGGTCAATCCCAGTGATTGCATGTGCTAGGAATAAACCAAAACAGAGCAATCCTACGTGCACCAGTGGTCCCCAAAATGTGCAAGCCTCCACATTTCCCAGTTCTCTTTATCAGATAAAATGTTGTGAATAAACATGGAGAAGAGAGAGAAAGGAGGAAAAAAATAATGTGATATTGAAGGCTGTCTGGTCAAAGTCTTATGGTAAAATGTAGGGTGAGGAGAAAGGGCTGGAGTCTTCCTTCAGGCTATAATATAACTGCACAAACCACAAACTTTCATGAACTTTCTGACAAAAACGTTCATGAAAGTTTGTGGTGTTATATTATATATATGTTATACTATTCCCAGAAATTTCAAATTGTCCAAACGATGGAATAGTTAAATTTCATGGTTTAGACAATTTGGAATTTCTGGGAATAGTAGAATGGTTCCAGTGTGAGTTAGAGACACCAAACTCACAGTGAGTATTCAGATGACTCTCTTCCCCATCTCCTCCAAAGAGCACTTTCCTGGAGAGACCTGCTTTTTGGGGTGTGTGTGTATAAGTTGGATATCTTAAATCCAATCTTTCCCAGACCTGCAGGGGGTGGGGAGGAGAGCCAACCCAAGAGTCAGTCCAAGTTTGGTGAATATTGGATTTGGGATGTCCAGGTTATAGCTCATGTACAAATCACCAATGCTGGTAATAGTTTAGTTTCATTCTAGGCAGGCTCATTTCCCTTAAGCACCCCAAAACAAGCTATGAAATGGCCCCATTTGTGAGGGGTTTTTTTTTTTTTTTACTCCATAGTTCATTTCATGCCCATCTCTAGTCACAGCCCATATGAAAAGGAGTAAAAAAGTTGGATTTGCTTTAAAGAAAGTAATGGAGTGACAGTCCTCCAGATTAAGGGGGGGGGGGGGAGCATTTTGCCATGTATCCTTAGAGAATTAGCATATAATTTTGTAAGTGATATTCAGTTTCCCCATACATTATAAAAGCATATAGCAGTTGTGTTTTGCCCTACGCCAAAGTGCTTTCAGTCAATATTCTCTCAAGATTTCTGTGGCCAAACAGTCTCCTGACATAAGTTTTCAAAGGGAAATTGGCTCTGCACCTGGAACAATCTGAACATTATTTTGAACATATCAAATTAGAGAACATTGAAAAACAGCTTTGTGTTTGTGTGAAAAGTGGTTAACTGAAGATAAAAAGAACCAGGTTATGGGATTTCCTCCTGCTTGGTGTCTCTTTGTGAATGGTAATGAGCACAAGATGGTATCCTGGAGATCATCTGAACTACTGATTTTGATATCATCAACATTCAGGCTGCTCTTTGCATCCTTTTTCCTGCTGGTAACATGGACACAATATTGTGCAGCAAAATTGGGCTATTTACTGGGATTTTGAGTTCTGGATACAAAAGCAGCATATCTCACTTTCACAAGCTCAAGTTTTTTTAAAGAATTGAATGCACATACACATACACAACATAATCCCTTGTGTAGGGGGTGTTATGTACCGTCAAGTAGATATTGACTTAATGATAACCCAATAGAGTTTGCCAAATATTGAAGGAATAAATTTACCAATGCCACCGCACATTGCCTTTCTATGGCTGAGCAATGTTTTGAACCTAAGTCTCTTACATTCTAGTTCAACACTCTACCCACTACACTACACTGCCTCTCTGCAATTCCTTGTATCCTTTAATAAATTGCACAGCTGCTACCATTAATCTCTCTCTCTCTCTCTCTCTTCACTACAAAGAAAGGAAGAAAGGAAGAAAGAAAGAAAGAAAGAAAGAAAGAAAGAAAGAAAGAAAGAAAGAAAGAAAGAAAGAAAAGAAAAGAAAAGAAAAATCACACCAAAAGACGAGATAACTACCACGGGACTACAGTGCAAGGTTGTCAAACAACACACCAACTTTTCACAACAAAGATGGAATAACAGAAAAATGTGTAATTTTTATTTATTATAACCAAATTTTTATTTATTATAACCAAGCTTTTGATACCATTCTACCCAATAGGTTATTTTTTAAAATGATCAACCTGGGATTACCTCAGAAGATTTGTGTGTGGGTAAAGGACTTTCTGGCAGATAGGCCACAGTCAGTAAGGATGGGATCTCACCATTCTTCTACCTTGGTACTAAGTACAGGAGCTCCCCAGAACTGTATGCTAAGTCCCTTCCTCTATTCCCTGTACACACATGATTGCACCCCACTGTATAACACCAACACAATTATTAAATTTGCGGACGATACGACAGTGGTGGGGCTCATAAATAAGAACAATGAGTCTGCTTACAGAAAGGAAGTACAAGGGTTGATACTCTAGTGTAAAGAAAATAATCTTACACTTAACATCAAAAAAACTAAAGAACTCATAATTGATTTTAGGAGGAAGAGAAATGTACATTTACCACTGTACATAAATGGCAAGGAAGTGGAGAGGGTTGGTAGTTTTAAATTTCTGGGCACTTACATCTCAGAGGACCTCTCATGGACTATAAATGCCAACATGCTAGTGAAGAAGGCACAGAAGAGGCTGTATTTCCTGAGAATGCTCGGGAAGTTAAATTTATCTCAGCATTTACTTCTGTCCTACTATCGTAGCACCATTGAGAGTGTCCTAACCTATGGCATTCTCGTATGGTTTGGGAGCAGCTCTGTAGCGGACAAAAAAGCTCTACAGAGAACCATTAAAATTGCCCAGAATATCATCGGGCTCCAGCTATCAACCCTGGATGACATCTTCACATCCCGCTGTCTGAGGAAGTCACACAACATCCTTAGAGACTTTTCCCATCCTGCTCACAACTTCTTTGAACTGTTGCCGTCTGGCAGAAGATACAGAACAATTAAGACTCAGACCACACGTTTTCTGAATAGTTTTTATCCCAGAGCTATAATTGCACTTAATAATGAACCTAAAGATCATCAGCAGTGAACAGTTGAACAGTGTTACTTAGCCTGCAGTGCAGATGTTTGTGTTCTTAATGGGGGATTTTTAGTGGGTGGGGAGCGTTTGGGGATTTTTTTTTAAAATGTGTATGTGCATGTGGGTCTGGTCTCTGGGTGTCTGTGTGAATTTCGTTGTATGTATATACTATGTATATACTTACAATGACAATAAATAACAATAATAACAATAACAATAACAATAACAATTATTATTATTATTATTATTATTATTATTATTATTATTATTATTATTATTATTATTATTATTATTATTATTATTATACAAAAGAAAAGAAAAAGAGAGAAAGAAAAAGAGAGAGGCATATAGAAAGAGTAACACTGAGCTAGGTGTCCACACATTGATATTAGCTGGCCATGTGTCTTTGCTGCTGTCATTCTGCAGGGCTAGTCATTACTGACCGATCACAACTGGATTTAACCCTGAGACTTTCATTCACTTCTAATCTGGGACGATGAATACACTCAAACTGCAGGATCAGGTCAGCTGCGGGGTTTTTTAAACAACAACAGATGGATAGAATAGTGACAGCACATTTTGCTTATCTTGGCTTCAACTACAGCCAGCAACCTCCTTTTAAAAAAATAAAAATAAAACCTGTGAGAACCTCATGATTATGGCTCATTAGAGGGACAGATGTCCCTTTACAGATGCCCATTCTCCAAGACATGCAATAATATAACACCTGGATTCCTGCTGGCAGAGCTGTGTTGTCTTAAGGCTGGTGATGTTAATCTTCAGTTTAAAGGTTCCTGTCTCCTCCTCCGAAGGTTCTGAGGCTCTCTAGGACCTGGGGAAGCTTTTGAGAGCCCTGGGATAAGGGAAAGTCTTTAATGTTCAAAGATTCCTCCCCTATTCCCATGCTTCCAAAGGCTTCTCCAGACCAAAAGGGAATCCTAAGGAGCCTCAGAACCTGGCTGGGTAGTGGTGGGGGTAGAAAGCATTAAATTAAAGATGATTGTCTATGGCCATTATGTCCAAAAAGCTGCACAACAGGATATCAGCCAGTGTTTTTTTTAATTAGGACCAGCTAGAAGTTAGAGAGACGTAAGTTAGCTTTTATGTTTCATACAACTCTTCATGAGGTTGGTGCTTAAATAAGGGGGGGGGGGAGAGGAAGTCTTCTGTTTGCAAAGACATGAAGTATGCCTTTAAATAGTGATTCAGGAAGCTCTTTGAAGACTAATTAATCTAGTTGGGGCTCTGTATGAAAGATCCATAGCACCAAAGCATATTGCAGGAAAGGAGCAATGGCCATCCTTCCTATAAAAATTGCAGGAGCAGGCTAGTTGTTTATAACATTAGTCCTAGAGAGAGAGAAAATGAAAGTTACTCAGTTTTCTTGCTCTAGGACTAATTGGAACCCATACATTTTCTGAAAGGCAGACAGAAGGAATAAGGGGGTGGGGTGGGGTGGGGGCGGGAAAGCAATCATCCTGGTACTCCCCCCATTCCACAAAGACCAACACACTGCTTGCCTTGTGTATGTATGTGTGTGTGTGTGTGTGTTTTAACTCTAAGGTATGAATAACTAAAAATAAGTCCAATAGGAGGAGAATAATGAGATCTAAATTCTCCCCATACCCTGGAGCAAAGATGTCTTTGTCTTTAACAAATACAGTACATGAATCTGCGCCAGAGACCAGTCTCTTGTCACTTGAAAGTTAATATCACAAGTCTGCATTGCACTTCCACAGCAGTGTGCTCAGCTGACATGGCTCTTATTCAGCAATTGCTTCACAGAGACTTTGTCTTCATCTTCCTTGACAGGTTTAAAACCAATCAACACCCTCATTGCAGCAGCGGAAGTTCCTGGCACCTAATAGAGGCTTCAACATTCTATTTTGAGAGATTCCCAGTTGCTCTGTTTCAGATAGTTGTGGGGTGATCACTTTTCTCTCTCAAGACTGAACCAAGGACAGTATTCTTTGTGAGGGTTTCGGTGCTTTAAGCTCAAGAGTGGATGTCTGGGTGTTCGAGAAACTTCTTTTCAAATACCACATCCTCCAATATTTATCCCTTTTGCTCCATCTCCCCTCCGACCAGTAAGTGTCTATAAGATACAAGGTGGTTATTTTTTTTTAAGAAGCCAACTGTCTTAAATTTCACCACAGTTTAATGTTCAGTTGCTCTTTTCAAAATGACCGCCCCAATAAGGTTTTGCAGGCATGCAGTGGGCAGAAACTTATTGATGTTCACATAAGGTTTATGTAATTTACTGCAGCTACTTGTGGCTAATTGATAAGAGTGCAGGGCCACTATCAGGTGCCTGACTAGGCGTGTGAGTGAGATGTGCCCCAGCACCTTGTCAATTAGCCACAATTAACTCTGATAAATGATAAAACAGAGGTAGCATAATGACAAACTTTGCTGCCAAGATACAGTCACTTGCCTGAAGGTCTCTAGAGAGACTATGCCTCTACAAGTGCACACATCTACAAAACTCTTTGCAAGACCAGAGAAACCCTATGTTTCCATCGATATGTGTACACAGATTATCTTCAAACAATGAGATGAAGTCTGGAGGTAGAATCTACTGTCACAGCTCACTTCCAACTTAAACATACTTCTAAGTGATTATCTGAAAAACTCTAAGGTCCCTGCACCCTCTCAGATTCAACTCTGTGGTGGGTAACAACTCCACTTATCAGCATCCTGTTTCTGTCAGGGAGAAATATGCTACCAACTGGAGGGGGAATAGATAGTGCTGGAACAGTCCAGGGGCCTGTCCACACTGGGAAATTTTGTGTGGTCTAGTCTGTGCTTAAAAGGTTCCTATCTTAAGTGTGATCTATGTTAACTCTCACTTAAGCAGTCCTTCTGCCCACACTGGAGATTGTGCTATGGGTCCTCTTTTCCTGTGCTAGATACATACAAAGCAAGGTTTACCTGTAAGTTTACCTGGTTTACTCACAAGTAAGGAGGCAGCAGTAACAATAGCTGAGGACAGCTGTAATGTGAGGGGAGAACACTGGGGTGAAGGTTGGGGAAACAGAAGGGAGGTAACACCTTTTCTCCAAACGTTGTCCTTAGCCGAGGCTCTGCTGGAGTTGCTCTGCCTTGTGGAACAGAGCGCAAGGAGTCAACGTAGCCCCCTTCCCTGCCTTTTCTCTCAGACCTCATTCAGGAGGTTAGGGTGACTTTCCTTTTTTGTTTGTTAAAAGAGTAAGTGGAATATTGAAAAGGCAATGCATCAACTTGGAATGGTTTTAGAATTTCACAGTGTCAGTTAGGGAAATATTAAAAATAAAAGATGAAAATATAGAAGGGAGTTTCTCCACCTGCCCTTTGAATGCCACAACCCATCAAATACATCACGTGGTTGTCTCCCACCCCCAGCATAATTTTGGTGAAAGTACCTGTCTGCCAGGGCTAAACAAAGAGCTATTTTGCATCTCAATGAATCATGTCAAATAGATTGCATGCTCTAGCCTTGTGCCAGTTTGGTGTGGGACAGCTCTTAAAGAGGGAGGATGGATTGTTCTAAGAAAAAATACAAGCAAACAAGATATTTTCTTTTGTGCCAAAGAGTGCCATCAGGATGCCATCCCTATATGCCAGTGTGGACAGGCTCTAAGTTGAACACTCTTGAAATCCATATAATTTCATTAGGAGAGATTTATGAGCATGTTTAACTCTCCCACTGTGAAATGAAAAGAAATTTTAAAATGCCAAGTTTAGTTGACTCGACTTGTTGAACTATCACATCCCATCAGGATAATATACCATAGAAAAAGCAGGATCTAGAGTTTGGGAGGGGTTTTTTAATTCCTTGGATTATATTAGCAGTAGATTTGAATGCTTTAATGAGTTCAGTAACTAGGGAACTGCACTAACTTAAAAGAAGTTATGAACTCAAACCTTTCTTCGCTGCCTATTAATTGAAAACAGGACTTTTACATCTTGAATTTATAATGAAGCATTTTTCATTTCCTTCAGACTTTACGCTTCTGAGAGCAAGCGCTTCACTTTGTATGGCTCTGTGGAAATGACCTGTGGGACGTAATGATGCATCTCCCCCCCCCATCTCGATAATAAAGATAGAATCATATGACCAGGTTTACATCTGATGCTATTCTGTCTCTTTAGTGACAATTATTAATAATGCCATTAATGAGAAATTTCCCCTAGAGCTTTATACGGACAATCAGGAATGTATTCTGAATTACACTCATCAAAATGAGTGCTTGGAAAGAGAGAAGAGCTTTGAACTATACCAAGGTTAGCAGCCAAAAATGATCATTTTGAGGGAGTGTAATTGCCTCAGTAAGCAGTCTCCTATATTCTTTAACTTGGAACAGAAAGCATTAGGCTGTGCACAATAACTTTTATATTCTAATCAGATGCCTATCAACATCATCATTATTATATTTATAATATCCCACCTTTCCTTCAGTGAGCTCAGACTGACAGGCATGGCTCTTCTCCTCCACTCTGTATCCTCACAACAAGCCTGCATAGGACTCGGTGCAAGGTGGGGTGGGGGCTAAACCATTTGATTTATTGTATACACTGGTTTTAAGGCCTGGGACGCTATCTTTCCCCATTTCCAACTGGTACCAAGACTAAGCGGCTCAATTCAGAAATCTTTGCATGTCTGCTACAGATGTATTTGTTTAGGAAGTACTGCAGGAAATTCACATTGTCTGTCTCTCTGTCTCATGTATATATATGTGCACACATGCATGCACCCGCCACACCCCACAATTCTGCAATAGTTACACAAGGGCCCTCCCACATTTCCTTCACAAAGGCTTGCTCCCTATTCACAGATATTGGCCCTGAAATCTCAGGGAACGGGAAGCTGTCGGCCTGAAGCCTCACCTTCAAGGCCAACTTTCTCACCTGGCAGTTGTGTTTGGGATTGTCAGTTCTGAAGAAACCATGGCACTGGCAGTAGCCAGGGGAGGTTCTCTCTGCCTCTGCCCTCCCGCTGCTTGCTACAGCAGCATGTCAGGGATCATGCGGTCTGAGAAAGAGGCATTTCCCAGGTTTCCTGGTGTCTCAGACACAGAAAGAAAGCAAAAATGAAGGAAGGAAGCTTACCCGTTTTCCTTCTGCCACAGCAACAAACATGGGTGCCACCAAATCAGTGTGTGGGAATAGACGGGATGAATGTTTCTCACTTGTGTCACAATTTGATTTGAAGATGTGATGAATAGAAATGGGCCTGGTTTGAAAGAGTGCCAAATTTTTACTCTGAACCAAATATTTGCAAAACATGGCGACATCTCTATTTCCTACATCAATTATTTTCCTCCTTTCATTCACATAAAGGGATGTCTTTAAATATAGTAATTCAGGTATGTGGTATGATTTGGCAAATAAGTTCCCAAAAGATATTCTCGGTATATAATAAATCAGGTGGACTGCTCTGTATCTGTGTTTATATAGAAAACTACTGTCATTTACATATGAAAGATAATAAAGAATTAACAAATCTGCATGGAATTGCTGGGCTAAAACCCAAGCCAAGCTCAACCCAATTATTTTCTTCAGGATTTTCTTCAAGCTTATATTTTCTGTCGAAAGGCCAGCCATTGGGAAGTTTCACAATAATGTATCTTATTACTTTGCCAAGAAATTAAACAGTTTTTTAAAAATTGGCAGGCCTTCAGAGAAGGGTATGAAGAATGGGCAGATGGGGGAAAAAGACTGAACAGTTGCTCCGAATGTGCCCTCTGCATTCACATTTCAAAATAAGTTGTGGTATTGTTCTTTCTTGCTGCTTTCGATCTTACTTTAGTGGATATTTAGTAGGCCAAAATGGAAGCGCTGAATAGAACAGTGAGAGTATTCTGGCTGCGTTCCCAGGCTGAGCAAGAACAGGTGATTCGACATCTCTCAGGGGTCTATAACTACAGTTTCAAATGACGTGTCTGAAGCTTCTTGTGGGACCACTGGGGATTTTCAGCTTCATTTCCCAGGAGCCAACATGAACACCATAATCATTTACTAGATAAACCTCAAATGTGAAGTCTTTATTCTTTTCAAATCAAAGTTAAATGCACCATAATTGAAAACCATGGGATGACAGGAAAGTGCATCAAATTGTACTGAATTTCAGATCTGTTTAAGTCCACCTGACTGGCCAGCCTGGGGGCAGGGATGACACTTATACTGTAGATATATATATATTTAAAAACATGGTTTAATGGAAAATTGAAATATTTAAGGCACTGCTCTCTTTTGCGAGTGTATGTTCCATTTTAAATTGCAAAACAAGCTCAGTTGCTTGCTTCTAAGCCCATTAGAAGTTTCAATTAACAAATCAAGCAGAATGGGATTGTGATTCCGGGAGCTGCTCATCAGGTTAAGATGGAACGAAGCCAGCACAAAAGGGAACCCAAAGGCAACATCATCTGTCACGTTTTCCTCTCCTAGGAATTAACAGGCCTCATTTTTGCTTTGCCGCAGCACGCAGGCTATCATCTGTTGACAGAGGTCTTATTGACTTAATGGATAGAGACTGCACCTATAAATAAGCAAGTGCATTCTCATTAACACATGTTATGGAGATGAATCCACGGTCTGAAGCTTTCCCCCGCAGCCCCACATTCATATAGTCAATGCCTGTGGACTGTGTATGAACTGTGGGAGGAGGGGGAACCCCCCCCAAAAAAACCCCCAAGGGAATTAAATTGAAACAATTGTCTGGCTGCTCAATGCTAGATGTAACATGTCAGCCCTGCCCAACAGAGGGAATAACACTACAGCTGGGGAAACCAGGAACCATTTCCCCTCTGCATTTATTTATTTATTTATTTATTTATTTATTTATTTATTTATTTATTTATTTATTTTTTTATACACAAGTTCCTCCCATCAAGAATATGAAGAATTACATGTTTGGGAAATTTCTTCAAAGACAAATTGGAACAAAATTCTCTCCTATTGAAATTAAATTAGTATTAGGATATGTGGTAGCAGTAATAGGCATTTACTATCATATGGAGAGGGCTGTATTGTACCTGCCTATGATATGGGTGTTAAAGGCAAGGGGTCTCTCAGAAAGAGAGAGAGAGAGATTGAGAGGCACCATTCCTCATTCAGCACCTAAACCACACGTGAATACACAGGAATTCAAACCCAGACTTTGTAAAGCTCAACATTAGAGATGGGGACAAATATAAAAACGGACTGTTTTTTTGATGAATATAGCCGATTTGTTAAATATTCGTCGATCCATATTCATCAAATTTTAAGTCCTGATGAATACGGCTTGATGAATATTTCCCCATTTTATTCGTCCTTCGTAATTAAAAACAAACAAAACCAAAACCATTCTGCCTACCGGCCGCCAATCAGCTGATTGGCAGGTTGATAGGTAGCCACCCCCCACAGCCACCCATCCCCACATCCTACCCCCACACCCTTCCTCTCCCTACCTTAGCCCACCCCCACCCCTGCCAACACCCCCTTACCGTAATCGTCACCGCTGCTGCCGAGGTCTCCATCAGGCCTCCACAGCCACAATGTGTAAAAAGGGACACTGGCTGCCCTTTGCAAAGATGGCGGCTGCAGCTTCATTTAGGGTAGGGAAGCTGCAGCTGCCATCTTTGCAAAGGGTAGCCTGGATTCCCTTAATTCCTGTGCCTACCCACCCTCACACTGGCTGCCTCTCATAACCACTAGCCACAATTGGGAGGTTTTATTTTGAATACATATGTGTGTGTGGTCTGGCGTAGTGCTCATCCAGTATGATGGACGGAAAAAAATTAAAACAGATTAGACTGCAAGCTTTCCTTGTAGCCTAATACACAAGATTGATTGTTCCTTGGTTTGCAAAGGAGAGAGTGCTTTCTCCCACCCAACTTTTCTCTCTCTACTGGCTCTCTTTTCAGACCAGACTGCAAGGTTTCTGTGCATCCTGAAACCCATGATCCTGGCATCCATGATTTGACACACCCCACAGACACAATTTACACCGACAGGGGTGCTCACATAGGCCAAAACAATACAAAATAAATCGATCTCAAAAGCAATTTAAAATCAACAACCCTCTTGCATCTAAGAAAAAATGTCTCTCTTTCCTTTTTTCTTTTTTTTTTTAAAAAAACATGTTTCCTGGTTAAAAAAATCCACACTTTCCTGTGTGTTGGAATTTTAAAAATCAATTTTGAACATGCTAAAGCCAATTTTAAAAAGAGGGTTCTTTTCACATTTAACCATACCCTTACACTTGTTGAAGATGGCTGAGTTCTCCAAACTTCAGTTTGGATCAGACAAGAAGTGAACCAAGATGGCTCCAGCCGCTGGACGGTCTACTGACCTGGAACAGCGTAGCTGGCTTTTGCCCACTATCCCGGATGATGCGAGACTGTCCTGTGTCACGTGACTGGTGACTGCATGGGGGAGCGTGATTATTTAAAGGAGCGCTCCCCCTTGATTCACCCTCTTTCCTGTTTTGGGCACCGAGCAAGAAGGAGTAGCAGCGATCGGAAAGAGTGTGGGCGCTTGGTGGAGGCAGCAGCGGTTGCATTAAGGATGGGAGGGCAGTGTTACGCTCCTTCCCCGGGTTGTATTTCGTTCATTTAGATCATTATTTATTTACTTCAATTGAGTATTTGATTGGTTTAGGGGCAAGAGAGGAAAAAAAGCGGCGGTGTGGTTTCGCGCCCACCAGGGCGGCGGCGCAGGGGCTCCGTTATGTAGTTTACATCCGGAGCATGTTTTGAGTTGGGGAGACTTTTATTAATTGTACTGTATTGTATTGTGCCAATTGTTGGGGGATTTCTGTTGTAATTGGGTTTTTCTTTAAGGGCATTTTTGGGCTCTGGGCTGCAGCAAGGAGCGGACGCCATTTTCTGCTTTTAGAATTCACGCTCTTTTACCCCCCCGACTGACCAAGTTAACAGTTGATTCCAGGATGAGACAGGAGGCAGTTAATAGAGCATATTGACAAGATCCAGTGCCCTTAGTTACAATCGGTATTGTGCTAGTGTAATTCTTATTTTATTTTGTTGTTCTTACTGTTTAGCTTAAATTGTTAGCATTTGGGGCAGTGGACATGAATCTTGGGTGATTATTTTCCCGCTCTTTTCTCCCTCTCCGCCATTTTGTGTTAGCAGTAAGCAGCGGTACAGGCCTGTAGGCAGGTAGCACTAGGCTTTGATAGCCTTTATTGGTTAGCAATTATAAATTTGAATACTCATAGACTGCTTTAAGAATAAATATTAATTAGTACCTAATTAAATACAGTTAATATAGTATAGATTTGAATATTATAATTGGTTAATTAGTCTAAGAATAAATATTAATTGATATATGATTAAATGCATTTCATATAGTATAAATTTGAATATTATAATTGGTAATCAGTTTTAGAATAAATATTAATTGATATCTGATTAAATACATTCCATACAGTATAAATTTGAATATTATAATTGGTAATTAATTTAAGAACGAATATTAATCGATATCTGATTACATACATTTAATATTGGATAAATTTGAATATTATAATTGGTAATTAGTTTAAGATAGGAATATTTATATTTTTAACTGATAGATTTAATAAAATAATAATAATAAAAAAAACCCTTAAGGACAAAGCAACTCATTAGGGAATTAAAAGCTATTTGAAGTATTGTTTTATCGGATAACAAATTGACTACAATTATTGGTGTTCAATACTCTACTTGGTAATAGATATTGAATTTAAGTTTCAGTACTTATATATCAGCGTTGCACAAGGGCTGGGCCGGTTAAAGTTCAGGCACCTGGCTGTGCAACCGTAAAGGGTTTGAAAGACTTGACAGCCCAACAGTGAGTAGTGGTGTGTGTTGATAGCTGTTTGGGAACTAGTGAACGTTGTTCTAGACTGAATTGGGTCAATATGACATCGAGAAAGAGACGTGGCACCAGCAAGGGAAAAAATCCTCCTAAGAAGAGACAGGCTCCGCAGGTGTCACCACAGCAATCATCCTCTCATGAGGAATCGTGGCCGGTGTGGAGGGAGCTGCAAGATAAAATTTCTGCACTCGAGGCTCAGAAGCTGGCAAAACAAACACCTCAGCAGCCTGAGGCATCTCCCCGCAGATCAGCTAGAGACACCAAGCCACCGAAAGGCGAACTTAAAAGCTCTGGCTCAGGATCTTATGGATCGGTTTGTCGCTTTAGAGTCTATGCAGGTCCCTGTGGTGGATGTCCAGATGGAGGCCAAAGGATCTTCAGCAGCTCCAGAGGTATCGAGTATTAAGAAATGCTGTAGGTCTGCACCAGAGGGACGTATGAAGCAACAGCTGCTTCTCAGGCGGAACACGACATGACAGATGAGGCCGGTTGCAGCACACCACACATTGTGGATGACCACAGTACAGCTGCTGCGTCATCTTGTGAGTCATCCTCTGCGCACGACACCCAGGCACTTTCATCCGCTTGGCCATGGGCCGGCGGTTCTCCTTATTCTTATGCTACATCCACACCCTACAATGTACTGCCCACGGGGTTGCCCAACTTAGCTTGGCCGTATGCTAACATACTATTTTGTGGATGGGGCGCGCCATATGCGGCTCCCTCCTCAGCTGGTCCATCTAACACAGGAGCTGGTTCAGGTGTGCTACAGCACACGTCTGTACCCAACACGGGCTACAATACGGTTCCTTTAAACAAGGGGGACAGATTTGATAGCGGCCATTTAAACAGAAAAATGGTTCCCTCGCAAACTCCCCCCCCTGGAGCGGGGCAGGGGGTTCAACCCCGTCTGCCCTGCTTTGACTACAACTCCAGGGGTTTTTGTTCAAGAAGGCCTTGTAGGTTTAGACATGAGTGCATCACTTGTGGTGGGCAGCAATCAAATTCTACCTGTTTTAAAGCAGTTCCCCAGCGTCAGAACAAGGGAACAGGAAGCGGTAGAAAGCCTAGCAGTGGCAGGGGTACCCCTGGTAAGGGGACCCAGTCCAATTAAGGTTGAAGTACTAGAAGCTTGGTTGCGGTCATACCCTGTAAGGAAGACGCGATATACTTACTTCAAGGTTTTCAACACGGCTTTAGAATCCCAGCAATAGGTGAACGTAAAGCAGTTGAGGCTAGGAACCTCCGATCAATAGCTGGCATGGAGGCTGTTGTTCAGGGTAAAATTGATAAAGAGGTGAAGGAAGGCAAGGTCCTAAGACCTTTTCCTGAGCCGCCCATGATGATATCCGCCCATGGCAAACTGGAGAGTTCCCCCTTTTTGGAATAGTACCCAAAGGCCCCCGGTGATTTTCGTCTAATACATCATCTGTCCTACCCGGAGTGAGCGTCAGTTAATGACGCCATTCCCCCGGAACTGGGCACTGTTAGATACACCTCTTGATTGAGCTCGACACGACGCAGTAAAAAGCGTTTCTTAAGGAGTCACAGGAGATAGTGGGACATTTAAGCTTTGCGTGCAGAGGGGTAGCACCGGGCCGTGTATTCCTGGCGTCTATGCGATGCTATGAGGGGCCTTAAGCGGCCAATGCAGAGGAACTGAGTAACAAGAGGTATGAAGGAAGATCTCCTCGTCTGAAAACAATTCCTTGAGAATTTTAATGGGGTCTCATTTTGGAGCTACAATCAGCCTGAGAGCGGACTTCCAGGTGAACTAGGATGGGACTTGTGGCTCTGGGCGGAAGAATGGTTAAATTCAATGGTCCGCCTTTGGTTGGACAACCAAGCATTTGTCTACATCATATACAACATCTGGTCACATTCCGAGAGGGTCATTGATTTAGTTAGAGCCTTTACTTTACGGGCACTGCGATTTAAGATAATGGTGCATGCCCGGCATGTCCCTGGCTTAGATAACGGGATAACCGATTCTCTCTCACGCCAACAGATCGAGCGGTTCAGGGAGTTAGCCCCAGATGTTAGGGAGCTGCCAGAATTTCTTCCTCCAGGGGTCTGGCAGAGTGCGTGAAGAGGATTACAGAGCGATAGGTTGCTGGAACTGGAGCAGGTTTGGCCGGCTCCAGTGGAACACTGGCAATAGTTTATAATATTCCTTCATAGAAAAGGGTTAGCGCCACGCACTATTCAGGATAGGCTATCGGCACTGGCTTTTCACGCAACGATAAATGGTTACAGGGATTTTTCAGGGGTTTATAGGATAAAGAAGTGTTAGACGGGCGGTCTAAGGAGAGGTGGAGGATATTTGATACTGGAACACCTATTTCTCCATCTCCTTTAGAGTGCATACGTAAGCAATAGGCTAGTGTTGTTGAGATCATTATGAGATGGCATTGTTTAAGGCAGCTGCCTTAATAGCGTTTTTCAGTGCCCTCAGGAACAGTGAGTTAGTGGCAGGAAGGCAGACACCTCTCGATTGGCCTTACAGCGACAGGATGTTAGAGTCCAGGTTGGTCATTGAGAAATCTCTATTAGACGATCCAAGGCGGATCAAACAGACAAGCGGAAGCAGTTGGTCTTGGGGTGACATGGTATTGGGCGCACATGCCCATTGAGGCCAGGTAAGCATTTATTGAGCTTAGGGGCCAGGATTTAGGGTACTTTTCCAACACGCTGACAAGTCACCTTTGACTAAACATCAGCTTTGAAAATTGACAGAGCTAGCGTTGGATAGGGTAGGTGTTAAGGGCATGAGATTTGGGACCCATTCTTTTAGGACCGGAGCTGCATCTACAGCAGCAGCCCTAGGTTATAGCACAGACCAAGCCGAACAGCTAGGCCGGTGGTCTTCTTTTAGTTATCGGAGGTATTTCAATTACCGGAGGTACCTCAAAGCCCTACCTAATGTATAGGCAGGGGCCATTTATGTAGTTGCAGGTTATTAGGGTGCGAAGATCGGAAGAACATAATGACCGTTGGATATAGTTTTGTTATTGGGCAGAGCGTTATGCTGCCTCATCCCCATGTGGGAGTGATCTAGGGCTTAGGGCTCATGCAAGCATTGCCTGGACGGGGCTGCGTGGCACACAGTAGATCTAACTTGGCAGGATGACGGCATTCAACCTGTTCCCACCAGATGTGATAGTAATTCACCTTGGAGACAATGGTCTGTATGGATCATCAGGTAAGGTATTGATCCTGGACATTTGGCAAGGCCTTAAGTGGTTGAATGCCAGGTATCCTGCGATGCGGATCGTGTGGTCCACGATCATTCCGTGGTTAGCCTGGCAGGGCGCCCGGAATATTGGCGATGTTAACAAGGCCCATGGGGCGTTAACATGGTTGGTAGAGGTGTCTGCAGCGGCGGCCTCGAATCCTGCAATGCGGATCGTGTGGTCCACGATAATTCCGCGGTTAGCCTGACGAGGCGCCCGGAATATTGGCAATGTTAACAAGGCCCGTGGGGCGTTAACAGATGGTGATAGAGGTGTCTGCGGCGGCAGCCTCGATATACTGCGATGCGGATCGTGTGGTCCACGATTGTTCCGTGGTTAGCCTGACGAGGCGCCCGGAATTTTGGCAATGTTATCAAGGCCCGGCGGGGCGTCAACAGAAAAGTTTACAGAGGTGTCTGCAGCGGCGGCCTCGAATCGGTGATTAGTCACCATAGGATACAACTGAACAAACCAGAATTTTTTGGCAGTGACGGTGTCCACCTTTTGAACAAAGGTTTGGATGTCCTTTTAGAAGACATCAAAGAGGGTCTGCTTGTCGAGCTTGAGCTGCTCTGTGGCGGGCATGGGACATAGCTTGGCTAGTCCCTATGCTGTGGCGGGTAGTGCGGAAATAACAGGTATTTTCGGTGTGTCCCAATTGTAATTTCAGGTAAGCCAACAGCGCATCCGACCTCCCGGCTCTGCGGATCATGCGATTACAGGGCCGGTGGTGGGAAGATGCGCTGGGCCACTTCCGGACCAACAGTCATCAAATAAAGA
Source organism: Intellagama lesueurii (assembly GCA_037013535.1). NCBI lineage: Eukaryota > Metazoa > Chordata > Lepidosauria > Squamata > Agamidae > Intellagama > Intellagama lesueurii. Next base: position 161,244,581 of record JBAJHW010000003.1, on the reverse strand, counting down.
TGTCTTGAGGTCTGGGGGTGTTTAATTAGCGGCAGGCCGGGTTCCTGCTGTCTTTAAGACCGCTGGAACCTGGGGCTGGGGACTCGCCCATTTACTGATCAAGGGGTATGTGGATACCCCTACCTTTCACCTGTTTCCGCACTACAGCAGGCCCCCTCCTTTGCCAAGTTGGCAAATACAAATACAATTTTGATGTTGATTCAATAAAGTGTGGCCTGCATTTAATCCATATTACTGTCTCGCGTCTTTATTCCGGGATTGGGTGGGCAAGGCTCCAGCCGCTGGACGGTCTACTGACCTGGAACAGCGTAGCTGGCTTTTGCCCACTATCCCGGATGATGAAAGACTGTCCTGTGTCACGTGACTGGTGACTGCGTGGGGGAGCGCGATTATTTAAAGGAGCGCTCCCCCTTGATTCACCCTCTTTCCTGTTTCGGGCACCCACCCGCCCTCCCTATTTTTAGTGTGATTTTTTATGGTCGCCTTTTGGGGGCCGGATAGGAATTTTTGACCTTCGTCTTGATTGGCCTTTGGATGGGGGGATTTTTCACCTATCCCACACTGGAGAAGGGTTGTTGGCAATTTGGTGGTGTTTTTGGTCACACTGGTGGGTAGTGCGGAAATAACAGGTATTTTCGGTGTGTCCCAATTGTAATTTCAGGTAAGCCAACAGCGCATCCGACCTCCCGGCTCTGCGGATCGTGCGATTACAGGGCCGGTGGTAGGAAGATGCGCTGGGCCACTTCCGGACCAACAGTCATCAAATAAAGATGTCTTGAGGTCTGGGGGTGTTTAATTAGCGGCAGGCCGGGTTCCTGCTGTCTTTAAGACCGCTGGAACCTGGGGTCGGGGACTCGCCCATTTACTGATCAAGGGGTATGTGGATACCCCTACCTTTCACCTGTTTCCGTACTACAGCAGGCCCCCTCCCTTGCCAAGTTGGCAAATACAAATACAATTTTGATGTTGATTCAATAAAGTGTGGCCCACATTTAATCCATATTACTGTCTCGCGTCTTTATTCCGGGATTGGGTGGGCAAACGGTGTGTGTGTGTGGGGAGTGATGGGAGGGGCAGATGGGGAAAAACCTTGGCATGTTTTTCCAAAATTGCTCAATAGTACAATGTTCTAAAACTATTCTCAAAAAAAGTTGGAATGCATTTCAGATTAGATGCTCACAAACCCCAATTCTAGTAACTGCCATATTTATGCCTCTATAAAAAATGTTGCTCTGAAAATGGGACACCTTCCCCCATTGCACCTGAAGACAGGAGGCTAGCTTGGGGTACAGGACAATCTCTTCTAATGTCTTGCTGCCACTTGCAATATCTGCTGCCTAAGGCAATTGCCTTATTCTGCCTAATGGTAGGGACAGGCCTGTCAGGATGATACAGCCAAGGAAGCATCTTTGGATGAGGGCTTGATATTTTTCTGTATGAACCCCTTTTCCAGTCAGATTATTAGACTAAACAAAAAACAAAACAACAAACCCACAGAAAGTCTTCCACAATATTTGTAAACTATCTGATTGAGACCTTCACTGTATTCACCAGTAATATAACAACAGATATATTTTAACATTGAAAGCTAAGAACTGATGAAATAATAAAGGATGAAGCAAGAGGGGGGGAGGAGAGGAAGCTATGCTTATGAGTCATCCTAGCCAACAGCCCAGGCGTTCAGGAAGCAGTAGTGAGCTACTCAATTTGCTCTGCAATCTATATTTTTCTACTTGTAGGACAACATTAAGTTAATCATTTCCATATTAATGAGTCCCACAGCGGAACACATGGAGGAAGCAGGTATTGAGGGCGGATGGACAGGAAGAGAACGTGTTTATATGCATGACTGGGAGACGGAGAGAGAAAGAGAGAGAGAGAGGGAGAGAGAGAGAGAGTCAAGGCAGTCATCGTGTGCTTTTTTAACTTCACGCACCTTCTTAGTTTTTATGCATTTAAAAAACAGTATTTAAAAAGCAGCTAAAATAAAAATCTGCCCAGGAACAAGCACATTTTCCCCATTTCATCTGGCTGAAACAGCTGCTGGGGAAAGTCTTAGCCCTTGAAATGTTTGGATGTCACTTTCCATGATCTGCTGCCATTGTCCATACTGGCTGGGATTTGTGGGACCTGAAATCCAAAACATCTAAGGGCCAAAGACTAAGATCTAAAGTGAATAATGCTAGAGCTGGAAGTGACAATGTGTGTACCCGTGTTTTTATCCATCCCATTTTCCTCCTAGAGTCATCTCAACTGAAATCACAAGGCATTTCACTAGGCTTGTCAATTTGCTGGATGTTCATAAGTCACCACAGAATACTTCTGAGGACAATATTAATGGAGAAGGCCAGGAACAGGTATACTCCTACAAGTTCCACTGTGAAAATCAGTTCATTCAAAGTCTCAGGGACTGTGCAAAGATCTTTTATATCAGTGTGGTCAGCTGTGGGCACAGTTACATTAATAAAATAAATCAAGTGATAGATCGGGGGTTTTGAATTCAGTTTAAAGTCACGTGGTAGCCTTGTGGTTTTTGTGTCAGCGTGCACATCCTCTTGGGAAAACTTTTAATCCATTTTGAGTCATCTTTATCTCAGCTGAACAGGCTACACAGACTTTTAGAATCATTGTGTTTGAGGCTTTGTCTTGTGCCTTCTTTCCCTTGCACTGGCTGCCTCTCACAGCCACAAGCTATTGAGGCTGTGGGGCTATTTTTGCTTTTTTTAAAAAAAAAACACTTTTATTTCTTGCCAGTTGGCATAGTGCTAGAACAGAATGACAGATAGATGAATTAAAACAGAGGTTTCCTTGCAGCTCCCGCCCACACACACTGGCAGAAACAGACAGGAGCTGAAACTGACTAGAGACCTGTGAAAGAGGGAGACAGAGCCTGGGCTGAAACTGACCAGAGATATTGAGTAGGCTTATGAAAGAGGAAGATGCATCCATGCGCGTGCACACGCGCACACGCACGCGCGCGCACACACACACACACACACACACACACCGAGACATTTTGACTAGACTGATACTTGTAGCCTTGGGAAGGAGGGAGACCTGGATGTTGAATAGATTCAAATTACATTGATTTGACATCCAAGTTAAAATAAACAACCCTCTGCAGGAAGAGTCAATTTCCTCACTTCTGATCAAAATAACACAGTTCCCTGTCAAAACAATCCACACTTCCATTTGTCATGTAGTCACCTTTTAAAAACATGATTCAGATAGCTTTTTTCCTAATATAACTTCACTCTGAGGTTCTTGAGTTATTGTTGAACTACAGTTCCTATACTGTCTAAGACTAAAGGGAAGTTCAATCCAACAATATCTGAATGGCTACAGTTGACCACCTCTGCTCTGTCTATTTGAGGAGATATCCTGTGATAATCATCCATTTATATTTATTACCCTGTTGTATATTTATACTCATATTAGATGCTCGTGAATATTCTATTGCAATATCATAAGCTCTGTTTTTGTGGGGGTCTATGTTATTCCACTATTCTGCATTATGATTTAAAGGTATATAATAATAATAATAATAATAATAATAATAATAATAATAATAATAATAATAATAATAATAATAATAATAATAATAATAATAATAATAATATCTGAACTGCAGAACTGGAAGGGATCCTATGGGTTGTCAAGTCCAGCCACCCTCAAGGAGGCACAGTGGGGAATTGAACTCCCAACCTTGGCTCTGCAGCCAGAGACCTTAGCCACTGAGCTAGATCTACAACTATATAGATGGGACTACCTGTATGAATCTCCCTTGTGGAACAGGAACTGGCCTTTAAACAGTACAAGTGTGCCACTTGATAATCCTGTGGAAAAGCAAGCTCCTGTGCACCTCTGTACCATTTACAATACCACTCTGTCAAGTCATATGTCTTACTTCTACCCTTAAACTTTAAGGCACATTGGAGCAGATTTATTAGGAAAAGAGAATTTCCACCCTCTGCTTCATCTATGATCTAGAGAAAATGGGATGGAGCAAAGGTACAAATTTAAAGCATTACAGCAGCAAGACAAGAGAAGTAGCTGACAGGACTAATTCCCTTTCATCTCCCTCTCCCTCTCTCCCTCCCTCCCCCCTCTCTCATTCTTTTACCCTCTTATGCTCATACCCCATTTCAGGAAAAGCTGTATCTCAGAGGTAGAGCATGTACTCCACACGTTTCCAGGTTACAAAGCATAAATGCCTACGAAACCCTGTACCCCTCCCATGTCACACAGTCCCCATCTCAGAGGTTCCTAAACACAGACGGGTGTCGTCTCCAAGTCTTTTTATTCAGATAAGTCCAGGACAAGATTATGAGCTCACAGTTCGCCATCTTAGGTACACAGGGGTAGTTATGGGTAGGTAACTATAGCTTCATGTAGCTGCAGGCATGTCTCCTTTTTCCCTTTCCCCAGTTTGGTTTCAGACACCAAGTGGATTTCCCCCCAGGAAAGTGCCCTTTAGCAGCTGGCTTGGGGAAACCCAATCTTCATCAAACTTGGAGGGATTGTAGAGAAGTGTCATGAGAAGCTTCTCTGTGATTTTGGTATCTCTAGGTGCCTGGGGTGCTGCTTTACAGCCAAACAAATCAAAAATTGCTGAAAAACATCGATTGATTCATGATTCACCAGAGCATTGATTCATATGAATATGAACTGACAAATTAGCAGTTTCTGTATGAATTTGGTGATTCATTTTTTAATTCATGCCCATCTCTACTTCCTAGTGAACCATGAGGATATGTCCAATGTGTCCTCCCCATGCTCCTCCAAACCAGAATGAGGAGGCATGCGACCCCTGCCAGCTGACCTGATTCTGGAAAACTGCTTGGCTCACTGGGTGGGCCTAGTGGGGTTCCAATGTTTTCCGCCCTCGGCTGCTACTGAGGAATCCTGGCACCCACACTGGTGGACAAGTCCTTTGTTCTGCAGCTGGGCAAAGGTGTCCTGGCTGGGACCCTTCAGGTGGATGGCACCCCATGCTGGCTTCTGCTCCCCACAGCTGCCTAACACTTTGACCTTGGGCTTACAGCGAAGGTTCAAAGTCTCCAAGTCTCATTCATGGGCTCTTGTCCTGATCTCTACCCATGCCATTTCACTTCCTCAGCAACTCTGATCTCTGTGCTTCTGCCCCCACATCCCATTGTCATGCCTCCTGTTGCTCTCCCACTACTTCCTTCTTGTAGGGCAAAGGAAAGGCTACATGGCATGCCATTTTGCTTTCACTTCTGGGCACTATGACCTCCCCATGTCCTGCCCAGCCCACTTCAGAGTAAGGTTCAAAGCAGGGAAAGGCAGGAGGCCCAAGAGCTGCACCAACCTCCATAATATATGTGATACTGTATTGATGTTGTTCCATGAGAGTCCAGTTCTTTTGCTTGTTTTACATCAAGACGTAAAGGGATTCCTACAAATGTAAATGATTTAGGATAACATGCTAAGATTGGCCACAGATTCCAGAGCCATGTGTGGAAACTATTCAAATACTGTTAGACATAGAGTTCAGAAACAGAAATATATATGGAATCCAAGTTTCAAGCATTAGAGAAAGTGCAACATATGCTAAAATATATTGTATTCAAATTATTTTAAAAGTTGTACATCTGTATTTTATATTATTTTGCAAATTCTTTGTACTTTTGAAATGCTGAAAGACCTTGTTTATTTTTCTTTTAAATGAGTAAACAATCACTCCAGCATTAATTATTTTTTCAAACACAGCTTGGCTGGATTATTGCTAATTTATTATCTTGGATGCCTGCTCAGATTCTCCCTCCAAATTTCTTAGATTAATGGACACTTTCCATCTGACATTTATTACATTTTCTACATTGCTCAGTCATATATATATATGGGAAAATATATTTTAAGGGGTTTTATACTTAACTGCAAAAGCCCTTCCACCCACTGACATCCTGCTAGAAGGCCCCACCCACTGACCTTTCTTAAACAAAGCCTGTTGATTTCTGAGGCCATGTACAATTGTTCCCCTTTGTCAGAAAGGCTGCATGGCTATGCCTTAGTCGCATCCTGGTGAGCTGCTGTGGTGCACCATCTATAAAACTGAATCTGCATTTCATTCAAAGATTAGCTCCTCTCAAGGTTTTGTGGGCCTTCACCTTTCCCCTCTCCCCTAAAATACTCCTGTGAGTGTGAGTTCTCTTTCTTCCTACCTGAGTTGTGTAGAAATGTGAGAAGGTGTCTGTCGCGATTTGACCCTTTTTGACGTCCCACACCACTGGAACCTATGTGGCGTGGGACCCACTCGTGCCTTGGTCTGTCCACCTAGACTCAGACCTCAGAGCACACCAGGGCAAAACCAAACTCTTTCCTTCCTTCCACTGCTGCCACCAGGAGATCCCTAGATCCCCATAACTCCTTTAGAAAGAATCAGGTCCACTCTTTAATGAAATAGAAAGATCTTTAGTTTATTTGCTTATTTGTTTCAGTATTATAATATTCAGTTCTATTCCTTCTCCCTTCCAGTCACTGGTCAATCACTTCTCAGATCTCCTACTATATTTTCATCATTCTAATCACAATCACATAAATCTCTGAACTCTCTAATCAAACTCCTTCCAAAACTCTGATCTGATCTCTCCCCCTCAGGCTCTGCCTCTTATTCTCTCTGCCTCTTGGCTCCGCCTCTCAGCAACATAAATATGCATGACTCACTCTAAGTAAACCTGAGCCATGACCACATTTAAAGGAGAACGCTACAGACCTCCCCCCTTACTTAGGTTTGTTTGGGAGGGGAAACACATTTTTCCTCCTGAACAAACAGCTGCAATAGCTTAAACTTTTTTTTTTCTCATAACATTTTAACTTTCACATTTTTACTAAATATCAACCAAATACTTTACCTTATCATTTAATCATCAATACCATACTTTACCTTTTCATCTACTAATCAATAATATACATTACCTTATCATTTAATAATCAATACAATACTTTACCTTATCATCTACTAATCAATAATATACCTTACCTTATCATTTTACAGAATTTACAACCATACAGAAATCACGATCATGAACTTTTACATAAATAATTAACTGTGAATTATAGTCCATTTCAGTTTATAATAAAAGTCCTGGTATCATTCATCTAGCCTCCTGGAAAGCACATCTGCGACAACGTTGGGGCTTTCGAGGCAAGAACTGAGTCTCTGTTGCAAAGGCAAAATTTGCAAAGTCCAAGTCTCTCACTTTCCCGTCGTAGTCTGGCGCACCATGGACTGGTCCGGTTGTGGTCATCTCCTTCAGCTGGACACACCTCTGCTGGTACTCAGGAGTCCCTCTGTTGACCACTGGCTCCTTCCTCCGCACCCTTTTCCATCGACTGGCGGTCATCGGCCACTCGGTTGTCCACAGGATGTCATCTGCTGGTCGTTTTATAGTGACGTCATCTTTAAGTCTGGCTCGGGGCTTCAATTGCTCAGCTAGGGAAAGGGTAGGCAGTTCCCTCTTCTCCTCCCGAACATCTTTAGATGCATCCCTCTTTAAGGCATCAGGGCCTTCCTCCTTCTGTATCACATAATTGACATTGTTCAATTTTGTCACTACTTTATAGGGATCCTCCCAAGCTAATTGTAGCTTGTGACCTTTGACTGGCCTAAGCAAAAGAACTTCATCTTCAGGCCCAAAAGTTCTTTCACGGGCTTTCTTGTCATACCAGGTCTTCTGCTTAGTCTGGGCAGCCCTTAAGTTCTTTCTGGCTTTGGTCCTGTCCTGCCCAGTCCCTCGTCTCTGACAGACATCACACGTTTTACAGAAACAAGTAATCTGTTTGCCCATACCTGGCCAAAAGAAGTTCTGGCCAACCCGTCTTTTGGTTCTGGTGATCCCCATGTGAGCTCCAAATAAACTGCTGTGAGCTTGATTAATGATTTTCTTCCTGTATTTACTAGGGACCACTAATTGCTTTCGGGGTTCCCCTTTTCCTCGGTATGGAGTAGCTAACGTTTCCCTGTACAGAAGGTCTTTGGTTAAGCTAAAGCTCTCAGGGCACTCAGGAGACAGTACAGTGGGAGTCCTGGCAGCTTCAAAGCAAACTCCCAAGCTAATGTCCTCCTTCTGCTCCTGGGCAAAATTGTTATTTGTTTTGGGATTCTGTAGTAGCATGAGTTCTGCCTCAGCCCTATCAAGCTGGGTTGCCACGGTAACCGCTCCTAGGCCTCTCTCTGCTACAGTATCGGTTTGAGCTGCAGAGGGTGAGTTTTGACCCCCCTTTGAGCGGGTAAGCACTAACACACTCTTGACATGCTCTATTAAATCCCAACCAAGGAGAAAAGCTGCTGGTATTTCATCTGACACAGCTACTTGCCACTTTCCAGACCAATTCTGGTATTCTACTGGTATCTCAGCCACTTTTAAAACCACGGTTTCCTTCCCAATTCCCTTTAAAGACATTTCTTTGCCAGGAATAATGTCCTCCTGGGCTACTAAATCGGAATGGACAATGGAGATTTGAGATCCTGTATCTCTTATTGCAATGTACTTCTTTCCTTTCACAACTATCTCTTCACCTGCGTTTCTGAGAAGGGTCTGGTCATTGCTGATATAGAAACAATGGACTACTTGGGCTATAGGAATATCTTCCTCCTCATGGTCAGTAGAAGTGGTGGTGGTAATGGGATCAGGTCTCTGTCTACTATTTTCCTCCCCTGATTCCACTTGCTTGACACAATACACCTTTTTGGTTAGAGAATCATTTCTCTGCAAGTTGGGGTCTGGTTGCCTACACTGGAATTGTAAGTGGCCTGGTTGCCCACAGTTAAAACATTTAAAATTCCTTTTGTCATTCTGAGGTACTTTGGCAAACCGTGCCTCAGGGTTTGATGTTTTTGGCGGGCTAGCCCTTGGCAACTTTGGGGAAGTCCCGCCCTGACCTTCTCTCTCAGGATTCCTGCTGAGGTAATTTTTATTAAAAGGCTTTTTATAGTTATTGTCCCAGTTTGGTTTATTTACTCTCAGCTCTGAAAATCTAGGGTTCCTGTAAGCATTAATCAAATCAGTTTGTTCTCCCGCTTCCCATAAATTTTTAGGATTCTTGTCCCTTACTAAATACCGTAGTTCTCCAGGTAATAGGGAGTAAAACTGTTCTAGCCCAATTAAATCCTTCAACTGTTCTAAAGAAGTGATCTCCTCTCTTTCAATCCACTTATCCAGAGTCAGCGCCAATCTAGCTCCCAACTGAGAGTACGATTCATCCTGCTTTTTAGAGAGAGAGCGAAATTTCCGCCTCAGGTGTTCAGAGTTCAGACAAAATCTTGAATAAACCATCTTTTTATATGCCTCAAAATCTCTTGCCTTCTCGGGATTCATCTGGGCATATATTTCTGCCAGATCTCCGCTAACCTGCGCTCTTAAAACCATCATTCTATCTTCATTTCTGATTTCAAAGTCATTGCAGGTGCGTTCAAAAGCAATGAGGAAGGATTCAGGACAGTCCCCTCTTTTGTACTGGGGAAACTTCTTCAAATCTATCTTTGACAGGATTCCACCTCCCCCACTGTTGTTATTATTAAGGTTATTATTTAGAGCAGAAATCTCTAATTGTCTCATCTGTAGTTGAAAATTCATTTCCTTTTCTCTTAATTCTAGTTGTTTAGCTTCTGACTCAGCCTTGATTTCCAGGTCCCTTCTTCTCTCTTCCTGCTCAAATTGTCTGGCCTCCTGCTCAGCTCTGAGCTGTAGTTCCTTAAATTTAAATTCCCGTTCCAGTTTCCATCTCTCAAATTCTTGAGGGCTTAATTCCTTATGTCCCTCTGAGGTAACCTCAACGCCTATTTCCTTTTGTTCTCCCTCCAATTCCTGAGGTAACTCTTCAGACTCAGGACTCCCCCTTGTGGCGCGTTTGTGAGGCATCTTTTCTTTCTGGGTGATTAGAGCAGCGTTCACAAAATTTTAAAAGGACCTGTTTTTCTTATTTTACTTCCAGTTACTGATATAAATTTATTTCAAGCCTTTTCTTTTAGTACTTTCCCTCAGATCTGCTATGACCTGGCTTCTGCCTTATCCACAGCGCTCTCCTATCTCAGAGCCTGGGATTTTACTTACAGTAAGCCCTCTGATCCTCAGATCCTGAGGTAAACTCAGAAATTCCCTCTCAGAGAATCCAAGCCTTTTCCTTAGGTTCTCTCCCTCAGATCTGCTATGACCTGGCTTCTGCCTTATCCACAGCGCTCTCCTATCTCAGAGCCTGGGAATTTACAGTAAGCCCTCTGATCCTCAGATCCTGAGGTAAACTCAGAAATTCCCTCTCAGAGAATTCAAGCCTTTTCCTTAGGTTCTCTCCCTCAGATCTGCTATGACCTGGCTTCTGCCTTATCCACAGCGCTCTCCTATCTCAGAGCCTGGGATTTCACAGCAAGCCCTGTGATCCTCAGATCCTGAGGTAAAACTCAGAAATTTCCTCACAGAGTCGTTCCCTATCTTAGACCCCCCTGATCTGGGTTCTGAGGCCCCGCTACTAAGCTTTTCCCAAAAGCTCTAGCAGGAACCAAACCTCATTGCCACAGATCCTGTCTAAAAGGTACCCTTGACTCAATAAACTCTTTTATAAAGGCTTCTCTGGATTATTTCAATAGGCTTCACTGGATTATTTCAATAGGCTTCACTGGATTACTTCGTTTCCCGCCGCTGGACACCAATGTCGCGATTTGACCCTTTTTGACGTCCCACACCACTGGAACCTATGTGGCGTGGGACCCACTCGTGCCTTGGTCTGTCCACCTAGACTCAGACCTCAGAGCACACCAGGGCAAAACCAAACTCTTTCCTTCCTTCCACTGCTGCCACCAGGAGATCCCTAGATCCCCATAACTCCTTTAGAAAGAATCAGGTCCACTCTTTAATGAAATAGAAAGATCTTTAGTTTATTTGCTTATTTGTTTCAGTATTATAATATTCAGTTCTATTCCTTCTCCCTTCCAGTCACTGGTCAATCACTTCTCAGATCTCCTACTATATTTTCATCATTCTAATCACAATCACATAAATCTCTGAACTCTCTAATCAAACTCCTTCCAAAACTCTGATCTGATCTCTCCCCCTCAGGCTCTGCCTCTTATTCTCTCTGCCTCTTGGCTCCGCCTCTCAGCAACATAAATATGCATGACTCACTCTAAGTAAACCTGAGCCATGACCACATTTAAAGGAGAACGCTACAGTGTCCATATACTTTTCTAAAGCTTTCAGTGTTAGTTGAAAATGGGTACCATGTCAACCAGTGCTACTAGACAATGGTAGTAGCTGTTAACAACTTTGTTGTTTGGTCACTTCAATAACCAGCAGTTGCCCAAGGAATCTATTATGATGTAAGGCAAGCTACAGTATGTGCTCAATCAAAGTCCATATCAATACAAGGCATAACATCCTGGTAGCAGAGCTTAATCCTACTTGCTTCTCATGTAGGAAAAGGTCTAAACTTAGTAGAAGCTATTACCATTGAAAATGGAAAGAGTTGATAGCTTTTGAAGGACGTGAATCATGAAGCTTGCCAAAGAATGATGCTCAGGTAGGGCTCAGGTAGAAGATGATCTCCATATTAGGATTTGCTGTACCTATTCAGTTTAGGCAAGAAAGAAATTGGAGGATTTTGTTAGGTACATTTCTGAGAAGCTGAAAATGTGTAACTTTCTTCATAAATTCAGCTAAACAATTTGAAATTAAGACAGAACCTCAAACGTGGGAGAAAGTGAAGTTGTCAGATTTCTCCATCATTAGCAAATGGCTCACTGATAATGTCAACTCTCTCTTTTACAATAATAAACAAGGCAAATTGAATGTTAAGGGGTATTAGGAGAGGAACTGGGAAAAAATCCCAACAAATATAATCAATAGTACCAGAGAAATCTATGATATAATCACAAGTAGGATATTATGTGCAGCATTAATCACTGCATCTGGTGAGGGGAGGGGTAGAACAGAACTGAAAAAGACAGAAATGACCAGAAAAAAAGTGTGATGGGGAGGTGTCAAAGAGCTGAAGAACTTTTCATATGAGCAAAAACTGTGTTGCAATGTTGCTATGCTATAGAATATATACAAGGGTTGGTCTTCACCATCATGGCCCATAGTGGGCTGTACCAGCACTGATCTGGACACTGATTTGGAGAAAGACAGGTCAGATGAGGCATTAGCACCATCTGCAGAAGCATTAGATGGTGACAACACAGCTGGGTTCCATCAAAGTTTTTTGGGGCCCAAGATTCCCAAACCTCAGACCTGTAAGCTATAACCTCTGAGGACTGAAGCCCCTCAGCTGAATTCCACTGACCAACCAACCTTGTTATTTCCCAAGGCCTCATTGTTTGATGACAAACTGCTAGGCCTCTTCCTTTCAGGCCTCTTCCGTTCTCTAACCAGAGCCAGACCTGGACAAGATCTCCTCAGGGATGATGCAAGAGCATATTGGGCACCCAGAAATTGTCAGGATGAAACGACTCTTCCTCAGTGCCTGACCAGTGAACGCTAACTGACAGTTGGGTGTGTGGGTGGGAGGCAGAAGATTCCATGGGAGACAGAATAGAACAGGCCACTGTGGAAGAGCAGTGAACAGGTGCAGTCCACATCACCAAGATTTGCTTCAAGTTTTACCTGTATGTGGAACAATTTGCTTTCCCCTTTTCACAACAAGCAAGTAAAGAAGACTACATTGGGAGGTGGTGATTGGTGTATGGTCACAGAGTGAATTCATATATATCTGAATGGGCAACAAGAACCCATGTGCACTTGGTCTACTTTTTCTTCTGCATAATGTTCATACAATGTCTTAATTAGAGATGGGCATGAATCACAGGGTCAGTGGTTTGTGCTGGTTCATTTTGGGGCTGAACAGGTGTTTGGTGGTTCCCAGCCCCACCTCCTCTAGCAGGTGCCCACTCAGAGGCAACACCCAGAGAAGGTGGGGCAGGGAAGTCAGGGTGCTGCCTCTGAATGGGCACCTGCCAGAGGAGGTGGGACTGGAAAACAGTGAACACCTGTTTGGCTGAAAAATGAACCAGTGGTTTGTGCCAATCTCTACTCTTAATCCCTTCAGAATCTCCTTCACTTGTCTTCAAAGCTAGAAATTTCAGGATTTCTCACTCTGCACAGACATTTTTTAACCCCCAAAGTGATGAGTCATTTTTTTTCTATAGTTGGTAATTACTTCCATTCATTTCTTACTATAATTAGTGTGTGTTATCAAGCAAAAATGGTATCCTTTTAAACCAGGTTTTCAGTACATCAAATAACAATTAATTTATATTACAATGGTTATCCACTCACACACTTCTCTTTTTATTGTTCGCCATTATTTTCTGCTGACAAGCTCTTTAAATAAATTCTTCCCATACTTCCTGACATTATTGGTAGCGTGCGCCAAGTTACAATCTGTACTCACACTTTATCCTTTGAATTTATGGGATGACTGCTTCCTCTGTCATTATTAACAAACAGCGACATGAAGATACTCAAAATGTGCTTCTTTGCTATGAATGGCAGCTGTGATGTGCAACAACCCCTTTAATTTTGCATCTCTAATTTGAGTACATGTGTGAGTTCTTTTATTTTCTTCCTTTTTTGCTTTGCCTGAAACATTTTTACAGTTCATCTCTGCCTATTTCTTCATTACTTGAACAAACATCTAATTAAATCTTCTGGAGAGTAAGGCAAATGCATACGTTAACAAACATTACATGAATATTTGAAAACTAACTGTGTTGTGCCGATAGTGATTATTTTATTGGCTTTTGAAAAAGCCTTAATCAGATACAGCAACCAGCTGCTCTTTAATAAGCACAGTTCAGAGTATTTAGTGTCAGTTGTGCAGTACATGCACATTTGTATTAAAGGCAAAATCTAAATTGTGAGTGACAAATATAGAGTTCACATTTTGCCTGTGTTAGTGTATGTGGTAGAGTACTTCATTAAGGACTCTAGCTACATTCCCCTTTCTTTCAGTGACTGAAATTCTATTACTTAGTGTAGTAAGTCACTTTAGAGTGGACCATTGATTTACTGGGGATTTGGTGAGTGAATTCCTCCATACATTCCATTTATCTGAATGGGCCTACTCTAGTTATGACTTACTTTGGCATAGTAAATCACAACTAAAGTAAACCCATTGGAATCGATGGAACTTATAGAGAAGATGACTCACCAAACCCCCAATGATTAAATGAGTCTAGTCGAATCCTTTTTATACACTAAGCAACAGGATTTCAGCCAATGACTCATGAGAACAAAGCATGAAATCTATAGAAGAGGGCAGATGTTCCCCCTTTAAGTATATATTCGTGTCTACTCATATAATAATATGAATATACATTAGGATGAAGCAAATGTCTCTTGCATCCCCCTTCTTTCAATTTAACATGGGTGATTTCTAAAATTATTTACAGCTCTTGGGGGAGGATCCATTTTTTCTCTCATTCCTCTCCCTCCTGTGTAGTATTGTGCACAAACTGTCTATGATGAAATATAGTGTATAAAACACAGGCAACCGTGTCAACTAGTCAGCACATGAACTTATACAAATTCTCTTCTGGGCTGTGCCTTTAATAATAATAATATCAATAGTCTTAGAACTGCAGAGCTGGAAGGGACCCCATGGATCATCAAGTCCAGCCCCTATTGAGGTGGCCCAGTGGGGAATCAAACTCCCAACCTCTGGCTCCACAGCCTGAGACCTAAACCACCAAATTATCCTTTCTCAGTGCAAACTGTAGGTTTCACACAAGGACACATACACATTCAGAAGCTGGAATGAGGAGGAAAAGATAAGAACAAGAGGAAGAAATTGAACTTTGTTGCAAATTGCAAAAGAAACAGCAGTCCTCATGAAATCTGGAAACAGGATAGAGCAGGGGTCCCCAACCTTTTTCACCCTGTGGACTGGCTGGGGAAGGCGGGGCACCCCCCACACTCATGCGCATGCATGAACGAGCACGTGCATGCGCAAACGGCGCGCTTGTGCGGGTGCACTCATGCACATTCACAAATGGTGGTGAGGCACTTCTGCGGGCACGCTTGTTCATGCACATGCACAAATGGCGGTGCAGCACTCGCACGGGTGTGCTGGAGCACGCGCACATGCGCAAATCAGCTGTGCGGGGGTGAGTGCATGCGGGGGGTGGGGTGGGAGGTCTCTCTCCACAGCCCGGTGCGGCTCAGGCCACGGACTGGCACGGGTCTGCGGACCAGGGGTTGGGGACCTCTGGGATAGAGGACTGCCAAGTTCTGAACCGTGGTGAGACTCCATAGCCAAGAGGTGTATTGTATTCGGTTAAAGAGTCTCAATTTTGAGAAGGGGACCTCATAGGGCTGCGGAGGAAGGAGAAAGAGGTGAAAGAGAAAGCGGGTGGAGATATGGCTCAGAATATAACTGGAGAGAAACAACAAAGGGTTCTGTGAGAAATATTGGAATTTCTCGCCATATATAGAAAAGGGTAAACACAAGAGTCAAGCTATTAAGAACCCTTCTTTCTTATGGAGGAGAGGATGGACACAAAAAGCAGGATATTAAGGACCCAGAAATCCAAAAAGACATGCAGACAGGGAGAATTTCATAACCATTTTTGTGATTATATTTGATATGACATGTGGACATGTATTGTTGGGCTGTGCTGGAAAGTCTTCTCTCCATTTCATCACCCTATTCATGAGGGGCATAATATAGGGATGGACTTCTGTAATTTCTCAGAGCATGAATAACATGCTGGGAGGGGGGGAGGGGTTATCAGTAGCATTAGAGAGACCTTTTCTCAGCCTTGCTCATCACCACCATCCCCCTCTTTAAAGCCTTTAAAGACACTGACAGGACTCCACCAGAGCTATTGATTTGGGGGTCCTCCCCACCCACCTGCATCTCCAACACCTTGTGTCAGTGCTGAAGATCTAGTTTAATCTAAGCACCACACGTTTCTCCCAGGTAAAATCACCCCATTGAGCATCTGCTGGGCACTGCTCTATTTTTTTTATATGGCTGTTGATTTTTGAAATTGTTTAGAAGGTTGCTTTTTTAAAATTATTTTTACTCTCTTTCTCAAATAACGTTATTTTAAATCAAAAACTAATGATGGGCTTTAAAATTTGTTTTTAGTCCCTTTTTAAGAGGATATTTCTATCTTTTGTACATCATTTTTGGAGCCCTGGTAGTCAGAAAAGTGGTTTAAAAATTATTTCTGATGAAGGATAATAGAAATTCAAGATGTGTGGGAAGCAATTGAAACCAGGAAGACTGTATATATGATTTTTTTTTTCACAACTCAAATCCCAGATGCAAAATAACTGTTTAACATGTTGAGATATGGCCCATTCCTATCCAGAGAAAATGCATTTTTTTTCACAAATGCAGAACTTACCTTTTCTTCCTCCCTTCCCAACACTCCTTATTTTATGAAAAGGTCATAGGGAAAATCCAACATTGCCTTAGTAGTCGAATTTACTTAGCAGCAACATATGGCTCAAATTTGTCAAGGCTTTCTATGTAGTGTGACAACTGTTACTTTTAACTAGAATACCTGGATTAAAGAATATTTTGTAGTATCAACATCACAAATCACTTAAAGCAGACTAGTTGGGTTTATTTGATTTAGGATGCAGTGTCTGAACTCCAGGTGTACTAAATTTACTGATTGGTAGCCTGGGGCCAGTTGGTACAAACAGGAGATCATAGTACAAAACTATTTCCTAGACTTCATCTCTTCAGGCTGTGGAAAGCAAATTGTATCCAATCAAAGTCCTTGTGTTAAAAAAATAAATTAAGCAAGATCAGAAAGCGAGCTAGGGTCCAGCCCCTCTCTAGGACATCTCAAAAAGGTGTAGGGAAGCCCTCCAACCTATTCTGTACCTGAACAAACAGCTTACAGATTGGGGCTGATCCACCCTGTACTCTTTAGGAGACATTCTGAACTCATTCCACCCCTGATACAGGAGATGTGTGTATTTCTGGATCTTTGTTTTAAAGGGTAGAAAATCCAGCAAATGGGAGAGAAGTACAAATGGCTGTGTGGAGAGGGCTACACAGTTCCTCAAAGGCCGTACAACAATCAACACACACACACACACACACACACACACACACACACACACACACACACTCCTAATAGTGTAATAATATTTCAGTAAAGTTAATAAACTAAGCTGTGTGAGCAAACAAACTATTCCAGTATCCAAATTGCTGCCTACACTGTGACACAAGTCTTTCTCTTCCCCTCACAGTTCTATAAAATGGCTGGCAAAGTGGCTCCAAGGGGATATGCACACTATGGGTGACGTCACTCTGATCTCTCTGTAGCACCTCAGTACTAGGAGTGTCCAGAGGAGATCTTGGGTTTTAACGGGGGTGGGGGGTGTTCTCTGTCACTAACCTTCTTCTTTGGCATCAGGAGCTCAGTTTACAGTTACTTTATTACTTCCAATTTCTACTTTGCTCAGTTGAACGTACTAACCGTCCCACAAATGGCAAATGGTATATAAAGGATCAGTTGTGTGACGTCGTTCCATGAATAGTGGCTCTTTGCTTTATCCTGCAGTTAATTTGGAATCACCGCAAACCCCCCCCCCCGATTTGTTTCATTTTTTGAACATTTACCAGCAGACAGTGTACAGGTCCTAACATTTAATTTAATAATTGTGTGCTGCCAAGTCAATTCTGACTTATGGTGACCTTTTTCAGGTTCTTCCTTCCTTCCTTCCTTCCTTCCTTCCTTCCTTCCTTCCTTCCTTCCTTCCTTCCTTCCTTCCTTCCTTCCTTCCTTCCTTCCTTCCTTCCTTCCTTTTAGGTAGAGAGTACTCAGAAATGGCCTACCTGTCCCTTCTTCTGAGGGCATTCTCGGTCTATGCAGTTTGCCCAAGGTCACACAGGCTGGCTCTTCTATGAGGAACAATGTGAATTAAATTCCCACCCTCTGGCTTCACAGACAAATACCTAACTCACTGACGTATCCGGTCAGGACCATCTAATTTACTGTGTGCATTTCCTCCATTAGGGATGTGAAGAAATCTTGACATTATCAAGAATATAATTGAGACTGGACCTCTCAGTATAGCGGACAGCACTCAAGCATTTTTCAGCCACCTCAAAAGATCTTACTCTCTTCCCTTAGTACTTTGCACATACCTCCTGTAATTTGCACAAAATGTCTTCAGTACAAATCTAGTACATATGTTTGTGTTTACCTGTACACACTCTTACAGAAGCATGTACTGCAAGGCAGGCTGACAGATAAAAAATGCAGCCACCCCAAGCTACTGTCTTTACTTGAAGGCCACTTTTTTTCAGAAATTTGACAGAAATGTGCAAAAATGATGAAGGAAACGCACAAATTTTCTCCAAGGAATAACATTCTCCACCAGCCACCATGTTGCACTGGTTCCCAGTAAGGAGGAATTCTTTCTCATCTGCTACATGAGGATGAATCAAAACAAGATTCATCCCTCCAACTCCACCCATGAGGAAAGTGAGTGAGAAAGACTTAAAAAGGACCCAAGGTGGCTTACATCATTGAAAGGCAATATTTAAAGCTGATGACAATGTTTAAAGTTGAAAACAATGAGTATACAATGGTGGTTTACATCCTAAGGGTGGAAAGCCTACAGGTTTGCACAATCTATTTGGATTTTTTTGACCACAGAACCCTGAAATCCACCCATAAGAGGCTAATGCAAAAGGCATACCTTTAACCCCTTTCCAACTGCTATTAGTGACAAAAATAAAATAAAATAAAATAAAGGTGAGTACCAGAGCTGCTCCCCTCCCCTCCCCCCCAAAAAAAACCCATGGCAAAAATACCCCAATATTCCCTTGAGGGCATAAGGGAACACTTTGAGCAAACTCATTTTAAAAAGCTCTTAAAATTGAGGGTGGGGTGGAGAAGGGTGATGGACAGGGACTGGGGGCATATCGGGCTTGGGGGGAGCACAGAAGGCCGTAGGCTGCACTATGCCCACTCCTGGTGTAGAATCTTGAAGTCACCCCAAAAGTTTACTTTGGTCCCTTGAGGTCCTCTTCTGCTGCTATTTGTCTTTGGGTTTTAACAAAGACCTATGGCTACTTAGGTGCTGATGCCCCAGAATGGTAAATAGCTTTTATCTGTTCATCTGCCAAGAATGAAGCCGCTCCCTTTGAACTCCCTCCTTTGGTTAGCTCAGCTACTTCTATCTATAAATATTTCACTTCTCATAAAAAATACATCAGTTCAACATTGCTCTTACACCTTTGCAGTGCTGTTCAAGACATGACAGATGCTGGTCCCAATCCCATTCAAAAGACACAAATCCACACGTATATTTTCAAGATGGGTGCAATTTAGTTTTTATCCTGCTTCATTGTCTCTTCTACAAAAATATACCATTCATTAGAGGTTGCATGTTACCCTTTAAAAACTAGAGAAACTGCAGAGGGCGTATTTTCCTGAAGCACCTCATCAGAGATTTGAAGAACACACATTGAAATTCTTCAGCTGCAATACACAAACTCTGTGTGGCCTTTGGCTGCTCTTGGTTTCCTCATTAACTGGAGTTCATCCGAAGCAGGGTCTCCAGGGTTGCTTCTGCTTCCACCCTAGATTGTATTCTCTGGAAGGAGAATCATTTGTCTCATCCATTTCTACAGAGGATCCAGGCAATACTCTTTTCATGCTTCGACATTCCAGTTGTCTGCCTGTCTTTTTGCTCCAGATTTGTTACACCTTTTAAAATTGAGAATGCAGCTATTAAGTGCAGCAAAGCAGAACACTGTTGAGTCTTCTCCCAGAACTACCCCCCCTTAATTTATGCATCCCTTTCTTTTCATCATTTGTATGATTCTGTTGCCTTGGCATTCCTGACTTACCGTTGTGGTCAGTTTCTGTTCCCTGCAGAGGGAGAGGACCTTCCATCATTGTTTTCATTTTTGCAGACATAGCAACTCCTCATTAAAAGAAACAAATAAAAACAATTCTTTAAGATTTCACATTGACTGAACATGGCTTGGAAGGCCACATTTCAATACAACGAAACCACAAGAAGCACCAAAAGGGTTTCAAAGTCTGTAGCTTATGCCTGCCTCATTATTTTCGTCCCTCTATTGATGTGATCTAAATTTGGTGGGGAGTTTAGCAATCCAGAACACAACTGCAGTTCCACAAATCTGGGGCTTTCATTCAATATCTCCTCCTTCATTGTACAAAGCCTAGTAGGTAACTCTAACCTAATCCTGACTGTGTGTATATATGTATCTCTCTCTCTCTCAAATTCCTATATAGATGGTTTGCTTTGGTTATTGTCTTTTGTCGTTTTAGAGTAATTTTCGTCCAAGCGATCAAGATGGTGTAGCAGGTCATGTGCATGGGCCTTTCCTGTATGTAGTACCATCCTCTGCCTACCCCACTCTCATGTGAGGAACTTATCTGCTCAGCAGAAGCCTGCTGAATGCATGTAGGATTTCTCCTTGTTGAGAGAGACAAGGTCAGTACACACAGGCCAGTAGTCTTAATCATATGGAGAGAATAATACACAAAGACGACTAGTAAATAGACCGCCACATACTTCATTTTATTTAAAATATTTATCCATTTTCTTTCCATTCAGGAATTGAATGCTTCAAGTACTGTGATGCAACAATGCTTAATCCCTTCATTAGCTAGTTTATTATTATTTTTAATAGATCCTTATTCTGAACAGGTGACCACAATCTAAACCAGGGTCAGGTTTTGCTTCTGGTCGGGAGGTTTTGTTTGAACTGAGATTTGAGGTCCTGTTCTGCTGGAGGCAGGGGAAAATAAATATTTGGTTTTGGTTTGAATATGGGTTTGTTTTAGAGCTGATTCGATGGCTTGAGAATGTGCTTCAACACAGTTCTCCAAAGGAATGGGAATCTTCAAATACCACTTTCGAAGCTTCGCTTGGTACTTGTAGAAATATTGGCCATAAATTATTAGAAGGAGGGTTCTAAGATACTTTGGGCTGTCCTCCACACCCATGGGCAGACACACAGAAAGAAAATGAATCTAAATCTTTAGTTTTTCATTTTCTCATGGAGTTCAATGGAGTTGGATTAATTGCATTATAGAACTGTACACTCTTTGTAGTAAAAAGCTCCATCTGGAATAAAGATCAACCCCTTCTCTCACTTGGAATGAGAACAGCCTGCCTCTGCGTTGAAGAGAGAATGTTGGAATCTATTTACCTTTGTAATAATGTGTAACCTTGACACTCAGAGCTGCAGCGTTCTGTTGTTATGAGAACATCTTGTCAAAGCAGTACGAGAGGGATGTCAACCAATTCAATAAATCCAGACATGATGGTAGTTTATTTCCTGGCATGTGGACGAATGTGCCACCCTCCTATGTGGTCATGCCAAAGACTTGTTGATCTTGGGAAAGATTGTTATGAAGTACATTGTGAAATATCCTCCTTTCCTCTGGTTTTTATTTTCACATTACAGCCAGTATGGTGTGATAAGCCGGTGGACCACAGGGAGGTCAAAGTGATTCAGTTGGGCTGGGTCTCAACTTCCACTTAAGCATTAAAGCTCAGTGATTGCTTTGAGCCAGCCCCTTTCTTTCTTCCAGACTTACCTGACCGGGCTGTTGACAGGACAAAATGGATGAGAAGAGAACCAGGTGAGCTCACCCTAGACCCCTTGAAAGAAGAGAAGGTTATGAATTTAGACACTGTATTCCTAGTGATCCAATATCCAACAAAAAGTACAATGGTTGCAAAGCTAGAAAAGGTCAACACAAATACTTGATTCTGCCCTTTTAGTCAAACAACCAAGAAGATTTTTTTAAAGCCTTCAGTCATATGGTTTGCTGGGTATTTTCTGAACCCTGGGAATGCCAATGTATTGAGAGTTATAGAAATAATTAGGATTAGTGTTAGGGGAAACACCACATTTAGCAGGAGCATGTCTTTTATTTCCTGAATCTACAGGGGTCAAAAAACCCTGCAGAAATGGGTCAGCCTAGTGAAAACCAGAATATGCCATTTCTGCTTCTTGGGTTTGTGGTTAGCCAAAATATGGCATAGGAGATTTTTGTTACAATATAGTATGATGATACATTACAGTGATTTGGACAAAAAGCATCCAAATAGAACGATGACATACATTAAGTTTGTTTTGTTTTGTTTTTTAATTGTTTGGGGGGTTTGCCTTAAAAAACATACATGGCAAGCAGCTGAAATTTGGGGGATCATTTACCACTCTTAAATTGACACTGCCTACCTTGTAGATCTAGTTCTGTGTGAATTCTGCAACAAAATGTGACTTTGTGGTACTAAAATGCCCCATCTGCCTGTATTGGTTCAATGGAGCCAAGGCAATCAGGGTCAAATCCTTCATACTTTCTGAGCAGCCTGGATCATGACATCATCTGCCAACCCCTCAGACTTCCCCATTCCCTTTGAGCTTAGCTACAATCCTAACATTAACTGGGAGCCAAATGGATTTTCCCTGCAACAACATATTGTTGCAAGCCATCCTTGTTGCATTGCAAGGTATTTGAGGGTAGTTTAGTCTTGAATGAGCAATTAAGAGCCGGTAATTTTAGAAAACACCTTCTCATTTGTTCATGTGCATTGAGCCAGCTGCCTATATTTCTGGACTCTCATTATGCAGGGTGACTGGCTATGGGTACCTCCTGTTCCAAATTTACCACCACATCCTGTGTATAAAGGCTAAAAGATAAGTTTAGGGCCCTGTTACACAGGTGTCACACCTGAAATTTGTGTTGGCCTAATAAGGTGCAACTCCACCTGGAAGTCACCTAGACCTTTGTGTGTTTAAAGTGAAGACCTGCAAAGGAACTTATCAGCTAAATACACTGACAGCTTTCCTGTGATCAAGTGCTCTATCTTGTCACGCTTCCTAGTCATGGAATCATGATCATGTGTGTTCAGTTAATTGGCCTTACTGGCTCTTTGGAGATCTTCACATTCAACAAGTGAAGTCCAACTGACTTCAGGATGAGGTGATGTAGGGGTTGGGGCTTACCTGTGTCCCCATGTTCATCATCCCCAGTCAGCCGTCACAGATTGAAGCATCACACCTGAAAATAGGGCTTAGATGGAGCCAAAAATGGAACCTTCATTCTTTGATGAAACATTCGTAGAGGTGGAAATCTGACTAAATTCTGCAGGCTATTCTGATCTTATGCAGAAGAATGTGGAATGCAACTAGGACCTGCCCTACCATTATTTTGCTATTAATATTATTTTTACTGGCAAGGATGGGGATTGCTGCTTGTGGGGTTTTCTGCCTTATGTGCCACCATTCCTTAGCTGGCCTCCAAATGATGTTTTGGCTTTGCCCACTTCCTTGGCACACAAAACACTGCAGCATGGTGAGGGCTTGATGGCAATGTTGATCCCATGCTGTATTACTAGAATGGGACTTGGAGACTAATGGAACCAGGAGAGTTTTCCTTCTGTTCTAGAAGCCACTCATCCCAACCAAAATCTGTATACCTGGCTCAAATTCCTCTTCCAAGAGAATATACTTCATCTTCTAGAAAATATCTAAAAGCATTTTACTCTGGGCAAAAAGCTGTCTGCTGACTCAGACCCACTTCCTCACAATCTATTTTTTTCTTTCCCATTTTTTAAAATCCCTTAAGCCTAACCTTACATTGCTTTATCCTGCACCCTTGTCAATTTATTTTCTTAACTGCTGTCTGTGGAGGTAAAGGAATTCCATCAATATTCCCACAGGGCTTGATCCTCCATTAGCTGCAGTTCATGACCCCAAGCTCTTGCATTTGACAATAAGTTCAACTTGTCTGGTAGCATCTGTTCCTCTCTGCACAATCGATTTTCCCTCATTGAGGTCATTCTCTTCTGTGCCCTTTTCCCTTAATATTATGTTTAATAAATGTCATTGCATGAAAACGTAGCACTTGGCAACGCTGTTGGCTGGTCACATCAGATGTCTATTTAAGGAATATTGTAGGACTTTTTCAGTGGCAGCTACTGGGGTTTGGATACACTCACATAGCACACTAGTTTCTGTAAATACCCACAGCCCAAGCCCAATATGCCCCTCACCTATCTGCTCAGCAGGGAAGTACAAGAGGGAGACGAACATAGGCAGCATTGTTAGCATTAGCACTCATGCAGTGTTAAGATATCAGCCAAAATCCTACTGGTGTTTGTGAACAGTCTGTGTAATTTCCCAGGGCTATTTGTGGCTAGCTGATGGGATGATTCTCAGTCATAATCTTGGTCACGTGCCTGATTGTACAACTGCGGTGCATCCTGGTACCTCATCAATTAGCAGCAATTAGCCACAACAAGTTATGTAGACCTTAAGCAAATACCATTAGGAATCTGGCCAATATTTTTATCCACCCTGCTCCACGTTCCTTTTCATGTGTGTGCTATACTTTTTGTAGAAGTGAGGCTATAAGGTTCACTCCACAGGGATGTCAATTCTTGTTCCATCCTTGTGTATGTGGACAAGAAACCACAAAATAATTTCTTCTGCCCTGCAAGAAGGCAAGGAATATTGTAGCACTCCTGAGAAGAGAAGAGAAGAAGAATGAGGATGTTTTGTTTAAATTTAGGAAATTGTGCAAATAGCACTTTAACACAAAGCAAATTGTGCAAAATGACAATGGCTTGTGCTTTATTGGATTAGAAGTTTGCTTGCATCTTCCTAAACAATTAGCCAATTGTGCAATGCTTCCTATGGGTGTGTGGTTAACTTCTCAATTAGTTTTGTAGAGAGACAATTTGTAGATAGACAAGTTCTACACAGTTGTCCAGATCTTGAACAGAATAAACAGCATTCTTTGCATTATTCTCACATGGAGGAGAAAGTGTCACAGGGCTTGAAAAATCCTCATTGAGTTGTCTTGTTAAGTCACGATGGCCTAACAACTTAATAAGGATGAAGAATTTAGCATGTATTCCTTATGGTGTAGTTCCAAAGATCAATCAACTAAACCTTAGTTGATTCATTGGTGGTGGAGGAGATTTTAATGAGGTATATTACTGCAACCAGGAATGGAAAATGAAATATTAACAAAGAACTTGCTAGTAATGAGTGGCAGCTTTGTAAAATATTGAAATATAAGTGATTGCAGTCTTCAGTGTCTCAGCATTGTATCTATACTGACATGTTGGTGATATTTAAAGTTCTTTGGTCAATTGATTAAAAGGCAGGTACTTAAATCATCTCATTGTTCCTTAATTGGTTTACAGTCGTGTGAATAATAAATGTTACTAGTACCTACTTTGTATGCTGAAAATATTGCATCTAAAATCTTATGCAAACCACAGATGAATGAGCCAGGTTTTCATGGTTTGTGGAAATTCTGAAGAAGAGAAGAGAAGAGAAGAGAAGAGAAGAGAAGAGAGGTATTTTTTTATCCCTGTACTTTGATCTTGGTGATGTCATGCTGTCACATAATCTTCTCTCAAAAAGTAAGATAGTGCTTAATCTGATGAAAATATAATAATGCAGAGCAGAGCAGAAGGCCAACATAGGCAAAGAAGTAATATGAGAAGACCTACCTTTCTTAAGTGAGCTCATATCCGAAGGGTCAGATGAAGTGCATCTTAGGGAGTAAAGAGATTTGCAGATGTAATCTCGGAGCCTCTATCACCTGTGAGAACTCTTTGGAAACAGATAATGTGCTGAGAGACTGAAGGAATGCACACATTGTCTACCTCTTCAGAAAGGCAGAAATTAGATCCAAGCAACAACTGACCAATCAACTTGATACTATGACAGTTTCTAGAGCAGCTCATTAAGTACTTGAGCAATTAGGAAAGAAGACTGTCATTACTAGGACGCAGCATGGATTTTTCAAAACAAGCTCTACCAGACTAATCTTATTTCTTTTTTTTTTAATTGAGTGACCAGTTAGTGAATTGTGGTCTGCTGCAGATATAGTGTATCTTGATGGCAAGATGGTAAATGTGAGCCAAACAATAATGCTGTTAGGTGGATTTCTAGAGAGTTAATGGTCTGTACCCAAAGAGTGCTTTCCAATGGTTTTTCATAATCCTGGAGAGAAGTGATAAGTAGGATGTTGTAACCGGGCTCCAGTGTCATTCAACATTACTATACTGTAAATGGCTTGGGTGGTTGGTGTAAAGGGAATGATCATCAAGTTTGCAGACAAGAAACTAGCACCACACTGGACCCACAGTCAGGATCCAGCTGTTGCATTTACTCCCCTGCCTGCTTTGTGCATTTTCCCCCCTGTTTTATTTATTTTATCATTTTATCTCATTCTTTTCGAAGATTATTGTGTAGGCTATCAGAGTTTCTTTTTGGTTCTAACCTAATGAATGGAGCATTTGCAAAGCATGGGATGAGGGTCGGGAATCGATGAGGTAGGGAGGAAAATGTTAATTGTCTACTTCAGTGGTCCTCAAACTGGGGTCCCCAGATGTTCTTGGACTGCAATTCTGAGGAGCCTTCACCACTTGCTGTGCTGGCCAAGATTTTGGGGAGTTGCAGTCCAAGAACATCTGGGTACCCAAGTTTGAGAACCATGGGTCTTCTTCACAACTGAAATCATATATTACCATATTAAGAGGGCCTGGTGAAAGAGTTTTAGCTCCACCAATGTGTTTATGGTGCACTAATGAAGTTACGCAAAGAATATCAGTATCTCTGCAGAATATTTGCAGACTGTGGTGTGAATATTAAAAGCATTCAAATATTAATTTACTGGGGAAGTAGTTTGGATTGTGAGTGTACTTAAAAGTGGATTAGCTGCAGGCCACTAACCCATCTTCAGGAGCAGAAATCATAAACAAACAATGAACATAAGGAGCTTTCCCTGATCAAACTGAGTGCAGATTAATTTATAGAATATAGCTTGAAAACTGAAGGTAATTTTTGTTAAATATATAACTACTCAAAGTTGTATAAAGTTTCAACTCCTTTAGCAAAATACTATGATACAAAAAAAAATTCTGAGTCACTAGAATGGCTTGAAGTAGTACAAATTATATTTATTTTCAAAGTACACAACATATTTTGTTCTGGAATCTGGCTGAACAAACATAAAATGTCACATTTTCTGAGTGACTCATATTAGTGCACATCATCCATGTGCTGGCTTGTGTGCATATGTATATGTATACATACACACACATACAGAGAGAGAGAATATAGTTCCAACAGTTATGGTTTCCCAATCATACATGAAACCTTAAGTATGAAATGAATCATACACAAGCAGTCCCTGCTCATGCAACTTGTCCACCATTTTTCATGTAAATGAAAATAATTGAATATGCAGAGATTTTTGTCACCGTGAGAACATCATATAAGCTGCCTCCATGAGGGATATAGATTAGTATGATGTATCTTCACAAGCCAAACTAGAAAGTGTGTATGCATGCATGCAGGTGTTGTGTGTATTTTCCTCATCACCATGAACTGGTGAGATGAGAGGGTTGATCTCAGAAGGAATCTGCCCATTTGTATGACAGGGTTTTACACAATTAAAAATAGCTAAATTGATGACAATTGCTGCCTTGTTCTAGGGATTATTAAGATGTAGAACCAGTGGATGGTTGTTTGGATCTTTGAGGTGGTGATTGAGGAATCAGCCTGTCCTTTTCTGTTTGCTCTACGTGTGTGTGTGTGTGTGTGTGTGTGTGTGTGTGTGTGTGTGTGTGTGTGTGTGTGTGTGTGTGTGTGTGTGTGTGTGTGTGTGTGATGTCAGCTTCTTATAATAAAGCAAGACCCATTTTGCACCAATTATATACATCACAGCAAACAGGTACTTGTGCTGAAGTTGAGATTTTTCACAGGGGCTGGAGATTCTTTCACAGGGGCTGGAGATTCTTGGAGCTGAGATTTGTTACAGGGGCTTGAGACTGTCTTGCTGTGTTGTCTCAACTATAAATGAGGCACTGACAAAATCTCTTCACATCCCTAGTACTCATCAGTGCATTGTTACTCTTTCTCATAGCTTAACTCTGTATCCCAATATGAAGGAAAACGAAGGGTGTGTGACTGAATGCAATGCCTAATGGAAAGATACTGGAGACAGGGAAACAGGTCTGGTGCTTCCTAGGTATGCACAGGAGAAAAGACAGTGATTTGTTGTAAGAAGGGGGCAGTGAAAGCTGCAAAGTTCTGAAGGATATAAAGCTGTGAAGAAGGGATCAGAGGTATATGTTCAGCTGTCAACTTGCTGGAACCAGTGTGCCTGACAATGATCATAGATTGTCATCCTATCCTGTATTTTTCCATCTCCTTGGAAGGAAAGACTTCTTGGAAATGGCAGCTACGAAACCGCAATCCTTTAAATAACACACAACAGGCCTCAGACCCCCTTCAAGGTTCTATATGCACTGGCAGAAAGCATGTGAAGTAGTGACTCACTCACATTTTCCTCCAAACCAGCATTATCATTGGGCTTAGTGAGGAAGCAGCTTCAGAAAGACACCAGGGGAAGTGACGTGTTGCAAGAGAAAATTATCTGGGCCATGTGGCATACTCTCTGCTCTCTAAGCTATATAGCTGCCTTTAGAAGGAACCCACAATAACATGTCATCAAAACAGTATTAAACTGAAAGACCAATTTGCTTTTGTCCATGCTTTTGGGGAAGGTGCTGCCTTATCCCTCACCTCTGGCATCAAAATGTTTTGAGCCAGCCCTGTATTTCACCATATTTCTATTGATAAATACACACTCACACACATCGCCGGAGCTTAGAAAAGGCATGTTAGACTTAATGCATTAATGTAGATTTAATGCATTACAATTAAATTAATAACTCTTTAAGACAAAAAAAGAAGATACTTGCAAATTCTAATATTTAAGAGTATTTAAAAAGTAGCATCAGCGGGAGTTTACTCATTAAAAAGTTAGTTGTCTTGTCCTCTGTAGAGAATACATGCCATTCTACCTACTCAAAGGGAAAAGCAACTATATTTCCCTTTCAAAAGTAGATGTATACTTACTAGCCAAACCTTGGTCCTATAAATTTATTTAGACTACAATACCCACAAGCCTTACTTGAGATAGCCAAGAATCTATGGGATCCTATTAGGCTTCTGAAAGTTTTAATCTTAAGATTACTAGGACCTTCAAAGTTCAGAGAACCATTACTCTATAAAGAGTTTTGGCTGAAAGTATAAACTTGGTTAGTAGCTGGTTCAGAGTCCACCTGCTTCATTCAAGGACACTATGAGATCATAAGGACCAATTGCTATGGCACCCAAATCAGTTGAACATGACTGCCCAACAATTGGCTTAAGCTTATGTTTGAAATATAATTTGGAGCAAAATTGCATGCCAACAGTCTGTGTGCAACATGAAGCTGCGATGATTTGCATGATCCTTCTCCTAAAGGTCTTTATAAATAGTTCTAATGAGAGATTTCATGGAGAGAGTGGAACTAGAGAAACCGGCTGAAGTGTGCAAAGGAGTATATGAGAAGGACCTAAGGATTTTCCTACCAGAAATGAATGCGACAATTGTATTACCACTTACCTAGAAGTAACATAAAACTTTCTTCTTCTCCAGTTCCATACCTAGATGAGTGTCCCAATGTATTTTAACATTACTGATTCACTTCCTTCCATTTGAATCGTTATGGCCAGCTACATCACGGCATTTATTTATTTTCTCTCTTGATTTATGGGGCACTGAAGCCCCTCAACTTTAATTTTTTTAAATATATACATGATACATTGATATGTCGAGTAGAGTGTCCTGATGGGTAGAATTCTCTTTGGAAGCAATGCATTGCACTCAATAGACCCAGCACCCCCCCCCCCACCAGTGCTGTGCCCACTTGCCAGACAGTAGGTGGAGTGCTTGTGCTTTAAACCCATTGACAGAAGTTTACCTACACATTGATACTCCACCCACAGGAAAATTGTATATGTATATGTACTGTGTTTCCCAAAAAATAAGACAGGGTCTTATATTAATTTTTGCTCCAAAAAACGCATTAGGGCTTATTTTCAGGGGATGTTTTATTTTACAGTCATGTCATCTTCTGGTTGCTGCACAATGGTGGAGGGCGGGGTTTCACTTAACTAGGGCTTATTTTTGGGGTAGGGCTTATATTACAAGCATCCTGAAAAATCCTACTAGGGCTTATTTTCAGGTTAGGTCTTATTTTCAGGGAAACAGGGTATATGTATATGCATATGCATATGTATATATACACACATACATATATGTATACTGTATATATAGAAGGGTAGTCATGAGGCTATAATGGCGGCCACCTTCCCTGGTGAATTTGTTTCAAATAGGATCATACACGTATGCCATACCACTAAGGGATATATCGAAACACCACTGGAACAAAATAGTAGAAGCCTCCCAGTGAGGGGGAAATGTTTCACAGTTACACCGCTGGCTGGTAAAATGATACGCTAATGGCCATGCATCGTGTGACCAGAAATTTATGCTCTGATATAACTGGAGGATAACTGGGGAACATTTGGTTGGTGTAACTCTCTTAGTGACCCACCAATGGACTCAACTTTGCTTGAGTTACAGTCTCATGATTCTTATTCTCATCCCAGCGCCCTTCTCTTCTGTGTGGACCCCCTTCTTTCTTTTGCACCGGTCTCTCTGTCTGTCTTCATCTTGGTACTCATTCAGTTTCGTTGAAGAGTAGAACTTCCAGAATCCGTCTCAGCCAGCATGGCCCCTGATGATCAAACATTTGGTGGCCTCCATCCATAACATTATGGCATAATTCAAAACATGTAAACTGAAGTCAGTGAATTTTTTTTAATGATGTGCCAATTTAAGTCTAAATAACAAAAAATATTTCTGACAGAAACTGACTCTTATTTATATGGATTATTAATAGATTCAAAAGCTGCATAAGAGACACCTTGACCCTTCTATGTGCCATATCATGATGAAGGCTCCCCAAAGGCCAATGTTGCCTAGACACTAGGTTTTTAACCTGTGGTCCACATACCCCTTGGGGGGGTGCAATGTCCTCACATGGGTCTGCAAAGACTTGAATAAATGTTATGATCTTTTGCAGTTAAAATAGAAAGAAAGAAAGAAAAAGAAAGAAAGAAAGAAAAGGAAACATAGAATAAAATCTTAATTTCCCTTGCTTGTTTGTGTAAAACCTGACTTTTCTAACTTACCATCTCCATCTAAAACCAACAAAAGTAAACATTATTATTGTATTACTATTATTATTATTTTAAATTTGTATGGAATCATTCCAATTAAAATATTATAAAAGGTGTGTGTGCATTACTAGATTTAATTTATCTCTCCCTTCTCTCTAAATTTGAACACCCTTTAAATAAATATTTGATGCACTTTAGGGTTTTAAATCTTGAGTTAAGTTTTGGTGGTCTGAGGCAACAAAAGATATTTAAAAGGGACCGTGTTAAAGGAAAGGTTAAGAACTGCTGACCTAGATGCGTGTGCACTCTGCTTCTAAGATAGAAAGATGGAGCAAAGCTGCAAAGCTGTGTTTTTAATGGGGGGAAACCAAGAAGCAGTTAGTGGGGAATTAAGGGTGGAGGTGGGATTAAGGGTGGGAAGGACATTCTATAGATTGTGAAATCCAGTGAACATCTTATCTAATGATGCTATGCAGAACAAGGGTGGGTAGTTCACAGTTGGCCACTAGGCTATCTGAAGGCAAGGACAAAAGAATAAAATAAAATAAAAAATCTGTCCTTCCTGCCCAGTGCAGGGTGTGACACAGTGGCCACAATCCTGTTGCTTAGTATAGTAAATTGCACTAGAGTAAGTACAGTGGGGTCTCGACCTACGGAATTAATCCGTATTGGAACGGGGTCCGTAGGTCGAAAAGTCCGCAGGTCGAAAATGCATTTCCCATAGGAATGCATTGAAAACCATTTAATCCGTAACAGGCCCAGGAAACCCCCTCCCCCCACACAAAACTTTTTAAAAGGGAACTTACCTTTCCGAAGCCTTCCAGGGGTCCGCCGCCGCTGCCATCACCGCTGCCGGAGGACTCTAAGGGCTTCGGTGCCGCTGCCGGAGGCCTCTCGGAGGTCTCTCCCCCCCCGCCGACGCAGGCTTTCCCAGGGTGGACCGGGCCTACCAGGGGAGGGCTTCCCCCGGTAGGCCCGGTCTACTGCCCGGGAAAGCCTGGTAGACTGGGCCTACCAGGGGAGGGCTTCCCCCGGTAGGCCCAGTCTACTGCCCGGGAAAGCCTGGTAGACCGGGCCTACCAGGGGAGGGCTTCCCCCGGTAGGCCTGGTCTACTCCCCAGGCTTTCCCAGGGAGTAGACCGGGCCTACCGGGGGAAGCCCTCCCCTGGTAGGCCCGGTCCACCCTGGGAAAGCCTGCGTCGGCGGGGGGGGTAACCCCCGGAGGCCTTCCCCACGGCCATGGGAGGCCTCTCAGAGGTTCCCCGCCACCGCCGATAGTGCCTCCGAAGCACGATCAGCGGTGGGGGTGGACCTCCGAGAGGCCTCAGATGGCGGCGGGGAAGGCATCCGGAGGTCCCCCCCCGCCGCCGCTGCCGGGAGCCGAGCCGCGCCGGGCGATCCCGGCCATGCTCGGACTCCTGGACTTCCCCCACCGCCGCCGCCGCTGCTGGGAGCTGGGCGGCGGCGGGGGAAGTCCAGGAGTCTGAGCATGGCCAGGATCGCCTGGCGCGGCTCGGCTCCCGGCGGCGGCGGGGGGGACCTCCGGATGCCTTCTCCGCCGCCATGGGAGGCCTCTCGGAGGTCCCCCCCCGCCGCCAGTCGTGCTTCGGAGGCACTACCTGTGGCGGGGGGGACCTCCAAGATGCCTCCCATGGCGGCGGAGAAGCCCTGGAAAGCATCCGGAGGCAGACCCGCGGCCTACGGACTAGAAGGGGGAGGCAGGGAAAGCGCCAAATTTGAATTTGGCGCTTTCCCCGCCTCCCTCTTCTGGTCCGTAGGTCGATTCTCCAGCCGCAAGTCGAAGTGAAACTTTGCGGCCAGAGAAGTACGGATGTCGAAAAGTCCGTAAGTGGAGCCGTCTGTAAGTTGAGACTCCACTGTATATTGAATAAATGGTACACTTTTTAAAGTTAATTCTACTTTCTGTATTGGGATTTTTAATTATAACACTGTATAATTTTGTATTGCATTGTATTTGTCTCTGCACTTTATTAAGTTGTGGTACTATTTAGGGCTTTGCCTCTTTTATTTTATTCTTTCTTTCTTCTTTTCCTTCTTTGTCTGGCATGGAGCGGGAGGCCTGCTTGCCCAGCGAGGGGCCTTTTAACATCTCGGTGATCATGGGTAGAGGGAGATATGGCGTTGGCACAGTCCCCACTCATGTTAGAAGAATGATGAACAGATGTTTGAAGGCTGTTCATTGTTCTGAGACTGTGACCAACCCTCAGTACCGAGGTAGCCAGCTCAGCCAGCCTTCCACTCTAACTCTGGTGCTGTTGAATGCCAGGTCTGTATCCAACAAGCCCCAGGTGATTCACGATCTTATCCTGGAGGAGGATGCAGACCTGGCATGCATAACCGAGACGTGGATTGGCGGAGAAGGGGGTCCTCCCCTCGCTCTTGTCTGTCCGCCCGGTTATGCTGTCCAGCACCAGGGTAGACTGGAGGGGCGGGGGGGGGAGTAGCCATTGTTTATAAATCCAGGTTGGAGGTTACTAGGCGCTCCTCGGTGGTAAAGCCAGGTCTAGAGGCACTCCACGTGTCGATTGGGGCCAGGGATGGTATTGGGATTTTGCTGGGCTACCGCGCTCCCCGCAATCCAGCCACTTCCCTTCCGGAGCTGGCCGACTTTGTCTCCGCGGCACTGTTGGGATCCCCGAGGCTTCTGGTCTTGGGTGATTTCAACGTGCATGCGGGGGCAGAGGCTTCTGGGCCAGCTCTTGAGTTCTTGGAAACCATGGCTTCTTTGAACATGTCCCAACATGTCAACGGCCCCACCCACGTGGGTGGTCACACATTGGATCTGGTCTTTTCCTCTAGTTGGAGCGAGTGTGATCTGATGGTGACGGACCTTGTGTCAGTCCCCTTGTCATGGGCAGATCACCATCTAAGAAAATGTAACCTCACAGTGGCTCTCCCCCCTCGCAGGGAGCAGGGACCTATTTCCATGGTCCGCCCTCGAAGACTACTGGATCTGGTTGGATTCCACGATGCCATGAGAGGGGTCACAGCTGATCTGGCTAGCACTCCTGTTGACGCTCTGGTTGACAGCTGGTCCACTGCTGCCACCAGGGCCATAGACACGATCGCGCCTAAACGCCCTCTCCGCCGTAGAGGTCGGCCAGCGCCCTGGTTTAACCAGGACCTTCGAGCGATGAAGCGAATGAGGAGAAGGCTAGAGTGTAGATGGAGGAAGAACCCGACGGATCATAATTGGATAGCTGTTAAGGTGGCAACTAACCTTTACCTGAATAAGGTAAAGGCTGCATGTCGATCATTCTTCGCTAACCGGATAAGTGAAGCATCAAACCAGCAGGCG
This sequence comes from Intellagama lesueurii, assembly GCA_037013535.1. Classification (NCBI taxonomy): domain Eukaryota; kingdom Metazoa; phylum Chordata; class Lepidosauria; order Squamata; family Agamidae; genus Intellagama; species Intellagama lesueurii. The sequence goes on along the minus strand of JBAJHW010000003.1, from coordinate 161,210,188 downwards.
GAGCTATTCCGTATAGTGCGCGACCTATCCGGAATTGGTCCGGGAGATGGGCCTCCCCCTAGTTTCTCACCGGACCAATTTGCAGCATTTTTTAAATCTAAAGTGGAGGCCATCCGCCGGGAGCTCTCTCCTTTTTTGAATACAGTGAGTCGAACAGAGATGTCCAGCGCACCGTCTTGCCTGGTAACTTTTGACTCCTTTCAGCCTGTGACACCTGACACTGTGGACAAGGTACTTGATCGATGTCGAGCTACCACCTCCTCCCTTGACCCTTGCCCGGCCTGGCTAATCAAAGCAGCCAGGCCGAAAACAACAGAATGGGCCACAGCAATAATAAATGGGTCTTTCCTTGAGGGCAGGTTTCCGCCTGCCCTCAAGGAGACACTCATTAGGCCCATTAGAAAGAAACTTAATATGGTGGCGGACGAGATTGGCAATTATAGGCCCGTCGCCAATGTTTCTTTCATGAGCAAAGTGGTCGAGAGGGTGGTCGCCGATCAGCTTCAGGCTTACTTGGATGAAATAGATGCCCTGGATCCATTCCAGTCGGGCTTCAGGCCGCGCCACGGTACAGAGACGGCATTGGTCGCCCTGTATGATGACCTGTTGAGGGAGGCCGACAGGGGCAAAATGTCTCTGTTGGTCCTCCTCGACATCTCGGCGGCCTTTGATACCGTCGACCACGGTATCCTCCTGGGGAGGCTCTCCGAGTTGGGAATTGGTGGCTCGGCGTTTGCCTGGCTCCGTTCCTTCTTGGAGGACCATCCCCAGAGAGTACAGCTTGGGGAGAGTGTTTCGACCCCGTGGAATGCCAATTGTGGGGTTCCACAGGGGTCGATTATCTCCCCAATGCTGTTTAACATCTACATGAGGCCGCTGGGTGGGATCATCAAGGGGTGTGGAGCATCGTGTCATCAGTATGCGGATGACACCCAGCTCTACATCTCCTTTTCACCAACTGCAGGTGATGCCGTCCTGTCCCTTCGGCGCTGCCTGGGGACCGTACTGCAATGGATGCAGGAAAATGGGCTGAGGCTGAATCCGGACAAGACGGAAGTCCTGAGGGTGGGAGCCCCCGTGGTTGGTGGCCTGGGTGACTCTCTCTCGTTTGGGGGGGTGACCCTGGCTGCGAAGAGTGGGGTCCGCAGCTTGGGTGTACACTTGGACCCAAAGCTCACCATGGAAACGCAGGTGGCGTCGGTAGTCCGCACCGCCTTTTTCCACCTTTGGCGGATAGCCCGGCTGCGGCCCTACCTTGACACGGGGGCGCTCACTACCTTGGTGCATGCGCTCGTAATCTCAAGATTAGACCATTGTAACGCGCTCTACGTGGGGCTGCCTTTGAGGCTGATGCGGAAACTTCAGATGGTGCAGAATGCAGCGGCCAGACTCCTTACTGGAGTGAGAAAACACCAGCATATTTCTCCTATTCTGGCCATGCTGCACTGGCTGCCCATTCGTTTCCGCATTGACTTCAAAGTTCTGATGCTTACCTATAAGGCCCTAAACGGTTTGGGACCTCGATACTTGGCGGAACGCCTGCTCCCACCGAGATCTACCCGGATCACCCGTGCAAGTCAGGAGGTGAGGTTGAGGAGCCTAACGCCGAGGGAGGCCCGGAGGGAAAAGACACGAAACCGGGCCTTCTCGGCGGTGGCTCCTCGCCTCTGGAATAACCTTCCTCCGGAGATTCGTGAGGCCCCGACACTGGGTACATTTAAAGTCCAACTAAAAACATGGATGTACATCCAGGCCTTCCCTCCTGTCAGCACTTAACTCTTTTTCTTTTGCTATTTATTATTTATAATATTTTTTCACTGTTTTTCTATTGATTATGTCTGTGTTATATGTATGTTGGTAGCCGCCCAGAGTGGTAGAATATACCAGATGGGCGGGATATAAATCAAATAATAAATAAATAAATAAATAAATAAATAAATTTGGTAGTCAACTCTTCCATTAATTCTATTGCTTCAAATGCATCTACTTTAACTGTGACTTACTTTAGCATTGCAAGTTGTAGTTAGAATTGGTCCATTTAAATCAATACAGCTTATGGAGGAGTTGACTCACTAAATTCCCATTGATTCAACATGCCTACTCTAGTGCAGTTTACTAGACTGAGCAACAGGATTCTGTCTAGTGTCTGAGAATCATTCATATATTTGTATTTTACTGCTGCCTGTGTGATTGTCACACTAGATATACAAACAACTAGGACCCAGAGGACCATGGAGCCACTGCAGTATACCAGAGCCCTTTTCAATGATTCATAATTTTCATTAATGCTAATTGTGCTTTCCCTAGACTCAGAGCTCTGGAGGATTTAGCAGACTTGTCTTCTAAGCCATCTTCCTTTCTGTGGAGAGATGTTTAAGTTTATCTTGTGGAAAGAACAGATGGAAAAATAGTCATATAAAGAAAACCCAGCAGGTGTTTGAGTAAAGTCTGTCATCTTAGCTCAGTGACAATAATTGCCAAGATAGCAAGGGGAAAAGGAAAATGCAGAGGTTGGGGAGACAGACAACAATTTTCAAGACAACCAAAAGTGATTTGAGATAGGGTTCATTTCCTAAGGCTTTTCTCCTTCTAGTCAAATAGTTCTCACATTTGAAAACAAAAATAGACAATTTGCCAAACCTGCTTACCAGAGGCAAAGGTGAAAGGAGGGTATTTACCACCCATGTTTCAAACCACCTTAAACTCCTTTTGAGACCAACAACCATATGCCTTCAACCTGTGGCAATTCTGAAAGAGCTTCAAAGCTATTTCTGTCACCCAGTTTTATTCCTCTGGGATATCAGTGAATTTTGGACAGAAATAAACACGATGGCCACCAAATGATGAGAACATGCAAGACTAACCCATGGTATTTCATTGCCTGAAGCAAAGGGCATGATAATCTCCTCTATTCTACATATAGAAGATGACTGGACTCACAGGTGACTCTTCCTTCAGAAAGAATTAAGAAAAGGCTGTGTGGTTCAGGATAATAAAAATGCAAGAATTACATGATATCTTTAATGAATCACTTAAAAATCACACAAATTGCAAGCTTTCATGAGTAAAATCTGGGGTTGGTCATAGTGAGAGGCCTCCCAGTAATATCTCCTGTGACCAATTTGCGGCCTTTTTAAAATGTAAAGTGGAGGCCATCCACTGGGACCTTGACCATCCTCCAGTAGATCGAGCTGAGACGTCCACTGCACCACCTTGCCCGATGCATGTAACATGTTTTGAACATCTGATGTCGGTAGAAGTTGACAGGGTGCTTGAACGCTGTTGGGCCACTGCTACCTCCCTAGATCCTTGCCCAACCTGGCTCATAAAATGTTCCCTTCCTCAGCAAGCTAGTGGAGAGAGTGGTGACTGATCATCTTCAGACACTCCTGGAGGAGACCGATGCCCTTGATCCATTCCAGTCTGGCTTCAGGCCGCGCCATGGCATGGAAATGGCATTGGTCGCCCTGCAAGATGACCTTTTGAGGGAGACTGACAGGGGCAAAATGTCCTTGCTGGTCCTCCTCGACCTATCAGCAGCCTTAGATACCGTCGACCGTAGTATCCTCCTGGGGTGGCTCTCTGGGTTGGGGATCTGCCGTCTGGCCTTTGCCTGGCTCCGATCCTTCCTTGAGGTCTGTTCTCAGAGAGTACAGTTTGGCAAGATGATGTCCACCCCTTGGACCCTTAACTGTGGAGTCCCTCAGGGGTCGATCATCTCCCCATTGCTGTTTAATATCTATATGAGGCCCCTGGGGGCGGTCATCAGGGGTTTTGGAGCTTCATGTCACCAATATGCGGATGACATCCAGCTCTATCTCTCCTTCCACCCTTCTGCAGAGGATGCTGTCCCGTCCCTTGAGCACTGCCTGGATGCTGTGCTGCGCTGGATGAGGCTGAACCGAGGCAAGACGGAGATCCTGCGGGTGAGTGACAGTGTTTGTAGATTGGGTGCCTCCCTCTCCTTTGGGGGGGTGGCTACTCTCTCCGCTAAGGATGAGGTTCGCAGCTTGGGTGTACTACTGGACACAGGGCTGTCAATGGAGCCTCAGATAGTGTCTGTGGTCCGTTCCATCTACTTCCATCTGAGGTGGATCGCCCAGCTGTGTACCTGCCTTAACACCTAACACTGGGTCCCTCACCAAGCTGGTTCAGTCTTGAGAATAGACTACTGTAATGCTCTCTAAATGGGGCTGCCCTTAAGGCTGTTATGGAAACTTCAGCAGGTCCAGAGCACAGCGGCTAGATTATTGAGTGGCGTTAAGAAACATCAACACATTTCTCCCACCCTGGCCACGCTGTACTGATTACCCATCTATTTCCGTGCCAGCTTCAAGGTGATGGTGTTAACTTATATAGCTCTAAATAGTTTAGGACCTTGATACCTGACAGAATGCCTCCTCCCAACGAGATCTGCCTTTCCCATACGATCTTCATAGCAGATGTCCATGCTGAGTCTGCTCGTATGATGTGAATCCAGACTCAGGTTGCAAAGTCAGCTGGGAGGCATGGCCTCAAGCATTCTCCCTTGTAAGCTTGGTTGGAATTTTCCATCCCAAACTCCAAACAAAGGATTTGCTAATTATTCTGTCTGCCCTCATGCACCATCCTATTACTTGCTCATGAAATGTGAAGTTTCCTCTGGGCTGGGAGTTGGGGAAAAAAACAATTCAGAGACATAGCAATTTCTATTAGAAGGTACAGTTTAGTTTATTTATCAGATAGAAAAGGAACCAATTATAGCCAAATTAGTCAAATTAATAGTTGTACCTGGTGAATAGATACTTTTTGAGTTTTTATTCACTTTGGACAGAGTCCAAGGTGGTGCTGTTGAGCGGCCATTTGATAATATCATTCATAATCCAGAAAGGCCGTGTGGTTCAGGATTACACAATGCAAGAGTTAGGTGATACCTTTATTGAACCACTTAAAAAACCACACAAATTGGAAGCTTTTGTGAGTAAATACCACGTCCTCTGGCTTCCCTTTTATGAACAGTGCAGAAAAAATCGGGTTGCTATGCCTATGAATTGTTTTTCCCCTCCAACTCCCAGCCCCAAAGCACCATGAAACAAACCCTAAAATGGCCCAATTCGTGGTGGTGTTTTTTTGTGGGTTTTTTTGGTTTTGTTTTTTGCTTTGTGGTTCACTTTGTGCCCATCTCTAGTGTCAACTGCTAAACTAGTTCACAGTGTGAATGAACTGATGTCCCCCTAAAGGTATGCATTGTCTAGGGGAGAAGGGAGGGAGGGAAGTTCCCTTGGGAGGGTGGTTCTCTCAGGTTCCTCTACCACTGTTGTCTTCCTCTCCTCCATTTTCAGATAGTCTTTCTCCCACCTGTAGTAAAAAAAAAAGTTTAGGATTTAAAGATAGATAGAGTTGTGAAAATGCACGGGATGTTATTTACTAAATTATCACACTTGGTGAAATGTGTTCAGTACTGATAAAAACAGGACACTATCTCTGGTTGTTATTCATTTTACTGAGATGCTGAACTTACTCTGATGTACCATCAAAGCTAATCAGTGCATTACCCTGCCTCCTGCCTTCTCTGTAATATATTTTCATAAAGAACCAACTGTCACAATATGATGGCTGCAAATAGGAGTAGAGGCTGAGCATCATAAGAATCATTTTACACCTTTTCCAGACAAGCTCTGAAAGGTCTCTCAAGGGGAAAGAAATTATTCAAAGACTCTACGTAACAGGTGTATTGTAAAGTTAAAAAAGGAAGGAAGAAAAAGAAAAAGGGGAAGTTTTAACATTTAGCCGTCCTTCACGTGTTGTAGTTATCATTCCTCAACTTTTGACGAAGTTGCTCCCAAGCCAGAGGCTTTGGGGAGCGTGAGTGAGCTTTGCCCCCCCCCCATGGATGGCGCGAGACTTACTGGGCGAACGTGATTGTTTGAAGAGCGGGAAAGCCCCTGGGTATATAAGGGGCGTTCTCCTTCTTATCCGTCCTCTTATTTTGAAGGCACCCGCCCGCCCGCCCTTTTTCTAGTGTGAGTTTTTTGATGGTCGCCTTTTAAGGGGCCGGATAGGAATTTTTGACCTTCATCCTGATTGGCTTTTGGATGGGGGGATTTTTTGCCTATCCCACACTGGTCAGGGCTGTTGGCATCTTTATGGTGGAAATTTTGTTCGCACTGGTGGGTAGTGCGGAAAAACAGGTATTTCTTGGTGAGTCCCACTTTAAGATCAGGTAAGCTAACAGCGCATCGGACTTCCCAGGGCTGCGGATCGTGCGATTACAGCACCTGGGTGGGAAAGATGCGCTGGGCCACTTCCGGACCAACAGTCATCAATTAAAGATGGCTCGAGGTCTGGGGGTGTTTATTAGCAGCCAGCTGGGTTCCTGCTGTCATTAAGACCGCGAGAACCTGGGGCCGGGGACTCGCCCATATGATTACTGATTTATCTGTTCCCCACTACAGCAGGCCCCCCTTTGCCAATTGATTGGCAACAAATTTTTCTTCGGAATGATTATTAATAAAGTGTGGCCCATGATTTAATCCATATCTATTTGTCTCGCGTCTTTATTCTGGGGTTGGGGGGCAATTGTTGTTGTTACATGCCATCATGTCACCCCAGACATATGGTGACTCTATGAATGAACAGCCTCCGAAATGTCCTGTCCACTTTTTGTTAGGGAACCCTTTATTGTGGAGTGGTCTGTAGGTCAGATCATTAGATCATTTCAGAGATTCTTTATAGTCCTCAGAATTACAGATGGGGTGAGGACTTAGATGTACATGCTATGAATCAGTCCCAATGATACTTCCTCTACATGTTTTTTGAATTTTCAGCATCCTTCAGCTTCCTCCAGTTTGTATGCGAGGTGATCCTCAGTCCAAGACAGCTACCTAGGTTAGGTAGCCCACGGGGCCTTGTTCCAACTCAATCAAGCTGAGTACTGTATATCAAGCTAACATGGTCCAATGAACCTAGCACAACAGATGGAGAAAGCAGGGCTTCTAAATATACATTATTCTTCATGACATATTAAAACACAGACTAGACCAGCCTAGGTCCTCCATATAAGAAAATATATTTACATCCTAAATCCAATAGTTACTTCCAACAAGATTCAATCCATTGCACTAACGGAACTATTAAGTGTTAAGCTGCCAAATTCCTGTTGATTCAATGGGTCTGCGTCGAGTGGGACTAACAGACTGTTATATTAGATTGCAATGTAAGTAGCTGTCTGTGAAGTGTAGACTCTAGTAGCCCTCTCATTCATTATAGCCCTCCTTGGGTATTTACTACAAAAGGAGAAAGAGGGTCATATGGCAACACCTGCAAGCCCCACCCTTAACCTCCTATTTCCACAGATCTTCATACATGCAGCAGAAATTTCTGGAAAGACAGTGTAAGCATGTTTAGCTGTTTGTGCCTAGAACATAAGCGGGGACTCACTATGAGATGAAAATCACAAGGTTCCCAGTCAGAGGACTCCGTATGTGCTCAGCTTCCTTCAGATGATTTTGCTGAATGAATAAGAGTCAGGAGTGAAGGGGCAACACCAGCAAGTGTGGAGCAGTTGGGAGACCCCCCTATTACCCTTACATAGTTTGAGCCCTCCCAATGACTGAGTACCTCTTATCTGACAAGGTAATAAATGTGCTAGGATTTCTTATGTGTGCCTATTATTGTGGCACTCTACATACCTTGGGACTATGCATAAGGCTGAAAGTGCATCATACTATAAATCTTTACAAAAAACACACAGTCTAGACCACTTTGCAGGAGACAGCAAAATGCAGCCAGTCTGGATTTAACTTCACAGCCATGAAATCGGCACAGCATTTCTTAAGCTGTTCCGATGCAGTTTCCACTTTCCATTTGCAGGAGCCATGCTGAAATGGCAAACTCTTTGTGCCTTGATGGCTATCTGCTGCCCAGAAAAAGGAAAGTCATTCTGCCCTCCATTTACACCTGCCCTTCGTGGCTTCTGCTTCGTAAGCTCCATAAGCAGGCAAAGCCCTTGTCAATTAGGATAATGGGCAGAAATCATCACACTAGTTAATTCTGATGCTATTTGTCTTGTCTTTCAGTAAGGTTCAGTTTGGTTCCTTTTAGGATTATGGTGTTTTCATGATGAAAACTGCCATTTTTCTTGTATAAGGGATGTCCAAGTTATACACCCAGAAAGTGGGTCCCCCCAGGAAAGTGCCTCACAGGCACCTAGAGACACCAAAGTCAAGTTATACAACTTGTATAAGCCAATTTGTATAAGCCAATTTTGGACTGCTGCTTCTTCCTTCCTTCCCACCTGCCTGGCATTTAAATAGCTGTGGCCATTCACACAGAAATGTTTCATTATGCCAAGAAGGTGCACATATTTTCCTTTCTCCCTCACTCTTTTCTGCTGTTATTGCCACCCTCTTACCCAACCCTTTTGCCAGCATTCAAATCCCCCTTTTTAATGTTTAGCAAGTGAAATAGCACTGAACCGACAAGACATGGTAAGCATCTAAACTTGTGCTGCATCAGTTTAGTGCTACAGGCAGCTCCTTTAGGCAGCTTGTCTCCACTCTTAGGCAGCTTACGGGAGCACTCTTGTCTTGGCTTCATCTGAGGGGCTGTCAGGCAGAGCCACTTCTGAAATAGGTGGGCCAGAAGCAGCCAGTCTGTGGAGATGGCAGAGAATGCAGCAGAAAGCAAGGATCCTGCAGACCAGCAGCAGCGCTGCTTCAGAAGGTTGGCTGTATATACAGCCTGAAGTACAGTAGGACCTCCTTATCTGTGGGATCAGTATCCACTGATTCATTTATCCAGTCTGAACATATTAAAAACATTAAAAGAAAAATCCTAGAAATACATTTTTCTAAACATGAAGTTACCAGAACCAGCCACTAGAGGGAGATAGAGACCATGCTATATATGTTGTTGTTGTTGTTGTTTAGTCGTTAAGTCATGTCCGACTCTTCATGACCCCATGGACCAGAGCACGCCAGGCCCTCCTGTCTTCCACTGCCTCCCAGAGTTTGGTCAAATTCATGTTGGTAGCTTCGATGACGCTGTCCAACCATCTCGTCCTCTGTTGTCCCCTTCTCCTCTTGCCTTCACACTTTCCCAACATCAGGGTCTTTTCCAGGGAGTCTTCTCTTTTCATGAGATGGCCAAAGTATTGGAGCCTCAGCTTCAGGATCTGTCCTTCCAATGAGCTATTAAAATAACATTCACTATAATCTGTGTTTTTCAGCATGCACGGGAGGGGGGGCTTGGAACCATTCCCCGATGGATACAGGGGTCCTGCCGTTCTGCCCTCTCTGCTTCCTCTTCCTCTTTTCCTTCCTGCCTTTGGTGGCACTGGCCTACCCCGGCAGTTTGTCTCTAAATGTGCAGAGTCTGGACTCCTTGGAAGGTACAGCTAAAAATGGAGGACTGTCCTGCTAAAAAAATGGGTAGATAATAACCCTGATGTGTACAGAGTTGGTGCCTCAATAAATGGTGGTGGAGGAATATCCGATAGTTCAAATGCTGACAGGTCCCGCATCTTGTGTTGTTGAAGGGAAAAAAAATATTCAAATGCCATTTTAATGCTTTGAAGTAATTGAAAGAATTGCTTTTCAGAAATAGGAAAATAATTTTCAAAACTATAACTATGACAGCAATTAAACTACATTTTGGTCTTGGGGCTACAGTTCTAAATAATTACTTTTTAAATTAACTTCCCAAGCACCATTCTTCAAAAACAGCTCCTCAAAGAGCATATGACTAGAATTGGGTGAGGGCCTTCTCCTTTCTTTGACCCAACTTGCAAATGAAGCGATCTCATAAATCAAGAAGTTCCCAGTTCAGTTCAAGGGTGTCATGGTTTCTGTCCATGTCCCTGTATAAGGTATTCAGTGACCAAGGCTTTTATATTCCCCAAATTATACTGAGAAGGATTTAGATAGCCAGTGTGATTCAGGAAAGCATGAAGCTGCGCCACCATCATGTTCTCTAGCACCTTGCCTCAGAATTACATGTTTGAGATCACCCAATAGCCAATAATAATTCAAATCAATGGTATGCAGAAACAGGCTTCCCCTCTGCAAGAGGTTTCACCTGCCATATGAAACCCTCGCTCCTGCCATATGAGGAGAGACATTCATAAACTTCTTGTGTCCAATAGTCCAGGCTTCCTGTCAGTTTTAATCAGCTAAAAATAGCACTGATAGTGCATATACAGGTAATCAGCATGACTTCTCCAAGTACGCTGTCGACACCAGTCATATCATGCACAAACAGTTTTAATTTCAGAGATGCTTCACCAGTGGGTCACAGGTGGACACTAGCAAGTCTCCAGTTCCCTTTAGGACCTAGAAAATAAGAGGCATCTCACCACATGGGAAAGCTGGCCTGGATTGGAAGATAGCTACCCTGCCCAACCAGATTGGGGCAGGAAACTTTCAGAGGTCTACTGGCTGCGAGCACACGAGCACACGCACACACACACACCTGGATTTGGGGGTGGGGGAAAACTCCAATGCTCCTCACTCTCATCCCCATCTTCCTTATTATTTTAACTCCAATTTTTTCTTTCTTTCCTGCATTTGCTACAGGGGACAAGTTTTGGCTGCTCCTGCACTGTTACTTCCACTTCTGAGAAAAGGCACCCCTTAAAACAGATAGGGGGGAGTATGTGGGATCTGTGAACCACACTTTGCCTGCCCCTGAAATAGCTGAACTATGGGAACAACATACCATTGACATGGATCATCTTGGTGGAAATGAAGGACAACACTGGACTTTCTGGGCAGGCCAATCATGGCCCCAGGTAGCACAAATATTTGTTCTGGGTCTAAAAAGAGGGAAAAGAGATGTACTATATGCCACTTCACCTTACAGGAAGCCCTGAGAATTTCACTCCACTCATAATGACAGTTTTCACTCCACCGCAATGTTTTCAGATACCAATTTTACTCAGTCTTTATACCAAACCCAAGGTGACCCAATCTCTCCCACTGTTTCAGGCAGGAAGCAAAATTCCACCCTCCACACTGAGGCACACAAACCACCATTGCTAGAGGAAGATATGGGCGGCACTCATCAATTTCCCTAGAAAAGGACTTAGAAGAGGCAATAGTAGGCATCACTAGCTTCCCACTCACCTACCCAAAGGATAATGTAGGTAGTGATGGAGACTAGTATGTCCACTAGAGATGGGCATGAATCAGAAAAATGGTGATTTATTTTGAACTACAAATTTATGATTTTTTCTGATGAACTGACAAATAGATTTGTCAATTTGTTTTTTAAATTAAAACCTTATAAAACAAACCCCCACAAGCATCTAGAGACACCAAATATGTAGGAAGGCTTTCCCGACTCTCCTCTACAAGCCCTGCAAGTTTGGTGAAGTTTGGGTTTTGGATGTCCAAGTTATACACCCACAAATTGGGTCCCCCAGGAAAGTTCCCTTTCACAGCTGGCTTGGGGAAACCCAATCTTCACCGAACTTGGACAGATTGTAGAGGAGAGTCATGGGAAGCTTCCCTGTGATTTTGGCATCTCTAGGTGCCTGGGGTGAACTTTCCTGGGAGGCCCTCTTTGTAGATGTATAACATGGACATCTGAACCCCAATCATCACCAAATATGGAGGGATTGTAGATGAGAGTTAGAGGAAGCTTTCCTGCAATTATGGTGCCTCTAGTTGCCTGGGGTCCCATTTTAGAGCCCAATGAAGCAACAAACAAAAAGTCACTAAAATTCATTGATTTGTATTCATCGAGGCATTGATTTGTACGAATACAAATCGATGAATTAGTGATTTTTGAATGAATTTGGTGATTCATTTTTAAATTCATGCCCATCTTGAGTGTCCACCTGTTATGTAACTTTTGTGAAGGAACAGACAGATAGTGGTGGCACCTTTCCTAGTCAAGACTCCTGGCTGAAAGACAGAGGAGCAGGCATTCAGGGGGAAGCGTCTTGCCTGCCTGAGAAAGAAGGAGTGGAGAAGGAAGAGGAATCCATGGTAGCTTCACCTCATCTCCTCTGTAGAGCTGGCTTTATCATCTACTTTCATTGGAATATTGGACTCCAAGAGGTGGCTTTGAAAATTGCCTGTGGCCTGATAGAAACAATTTTAGGGTCATTTCCTACAGCCTCTCAACAACGTGAACTCCTCAGAACCCAGCACTGAAAACAGAAGAAAGAGCTCTGCACTGTAGGAACCCACCTTTGGGTGGTAGAAAGGGTTGCAACTGCTTCTTTCTCTTGTTCTTTTACTTTCTTTGGCAGAAGGAGCACTTCCCTGCCTCCTCCTCTTCTTCCTCCCAGCCAGGGGTTCTTGGGATAGAGAGGGCTGCTGCTGTTGCCACCACTGCTACCACCACCACCACCACCACCACATCCTTCTCTTTTCTGAAAAGTAAGCAGAGATAGGCAGTGGGCCAAAGCTCCAAAGCTGTCTGCATCTTCCTCTTCATTGTTATCCTTCTTGGGGAGGGACAGCAGTGTTCACAGCCAGCTGGATTTCCTGGCTGGGGAGAGCTCATGTACACCCAGACAGGGGAAGGTGGATTGGTCTGGATCACACTTAAAAGGTTCTTATCTTTAGTGCAGCCTATTTTAACCCTCACTTAAGTGATCTTTCCATTCACACTGAGAGACATTTTTTCTCCCAAGAGAAGGGTCCAGACAGGTCTTTGGATTGTTAGTTTATTCATGGGTAAGGTTTTCTCAGTTTACTAGCAAGTAACGAGGCAGCAGCAGAGGGCAGTGGCAGCGTGGCAAGCTCATGGCAGCAGTACCAGCAGTTACAGCACAAGGGAAAAACATTGGGTAGATGAAAGGGAGTTAACCCCTTCTTTCTCCACCTTTCTCCTCAGTCAAGGTCTGCTGGGACTGCACTGCCTTGTGCGGGCAGAGGGCATGGAGTCAGTTGGTCAGATCCTCACTTTTTCCCTGTCAGGTGGCAGTGAGGAAGCAGCAGTAACTCCACTAGTGGGCTCTAAAAGGCTGATCAGGTGACCCAAAGATAGGTGTTTTATTCTTCAGTGTGTGTGTTTGGTTGAGGAAAGCCAGTCTCCAATCCAGCTGGTTTCCCCAGCGGTTGTTTTTATTTACCGTATTTTTCCGTGTATAAAATGACACTTTTTCCTGAAATAATTAGAGGGAAAATTGAGGGTCATTTTATGCATGGAAGTAAGGAGGGGGGGATGGATCAAAGCACTTTGATCCCTGCTTTCCCTCTCCACGTTTTGCAAAGAAAGTGTAGGGGGAAAGCGAGCAAGGGGGGGGGCGCAGAGCATCGCTTCCCAGTAAGAGCATGCCACGTGAACTCTGCAGCCTCTTTTGGCTTGAGGGCTGTAGGCGAGTGGGTTGTCTGGGACAAGCGATCGTTTAAAGCAGAAAGGAGGCAGCCAAGACACGCGATGGTCCCTCCCCTGCGGACGAGCGCCCTTCTCACGCCTGGAGAGGGAAAAGCCCAAAGGGAAGACAAACCCACCTCCGTCGTGTCGGCTAGCGAGGGAACGACTCTGGATGTCATCGGCGGCATGGCATGCCTCCGAGTCTCCCCTTCCCACCCGCCACAAACAAGAGCGTGCCTCCCTTTGTCTTTCCTTCAGGTGGGGGGGCGTGGTTGGTGCTGCTGGAAGGCAAGGGCGTGCTCTGTCTTGTGGGTGGCGCGCAGCTGGTCTAGTCGTCGGTTTCCTCTAGACTGCCACCCGGCACATTTTTACATTGCTCCCTGAGGGCACGCAGATCACGCTCTCCCCACGTGGCCTTTGGAAGAGAGAGCAGGGCTTTCCTCCGTGAACTTTGGCAACCCGTCATCGGAGCGGGTTGCAGGCAGCGGTGTTGGGTGGATTGGCTGCTCGTTTGAAGGACTCGCCAGCTTTCATTGCTAGCCTGCCCTTGCTTCGGCCGAGGAAAGACAAAGGGAGGCACGCTCTTGTTCACGGCGGGTCGGAAGGGGAGACTCGGAGGCATGCCGTGCCGCTGATGACATCCAGAGTCATTCCCTCGCTAGCCGACGCGATGGAGGTGGGTTTGTCTTCCCTTTGGGCTTTTTTCTCTCTGGGCATGAGAAGCCCTGCCAGGCGCTCATCCGCAGGGGAGGGACCATCACGCGTTTTGGCTGCCTCCTTTCTGCCTTAAACAACCGCTTGTCCCAGCCAACCCGCTCGCCTATGGCCCTCAAGCCAAAAAAGGCTGTAGAGTTCGCGTGGCGTGCTCTTACCGGGAAGCAATGTTTCTTTCCCCCCCTTGCTCTATTTCCCCCTACACTTTCTCACAATGAAAGAAATTTTGGGTTAAAAAAAGTGGGGGGGGCGTTTTATACATGGGGGTGTCGTATACACGGAAAAATACAGTACTTTTCACACATCTGCTCACCCTGCCCCCAAGCAAAAACTAAGCCAAAAATAATGTGTGTGGGGGAGATAGAGATGCTTTTATTTATTAAGGAATTGGGGGGGGCAACATAGCCCCATTCCCCATGGCTGTCATTTAGCAGACCACAACAACTTAATTTTTTTGTTAAATAAAGTAAGTGACATAGCGAAACAGCAATGTATCTACCTAGCATGGCACACATAATACCACCAATGTATCTCATTTGAATACGAAAATATTTTAAAAAATTTAAAATGGTAGAGTAGATGAAAATAGATGGTGGGAGGTTCTCCATTATCCCTTTCAATCCCACAACCCACCAAATACGTCACATGGTTGTCACCTCAGATAACACCACTCACAGCTCTGTTTCGGTGCAGACTAACCATCTGCACAGGCTACACACAGACTAATTAGGAGTGCTCCAAATCATGCCCCAAAACCTGTAGCCCTACCACTATGCCAAATAGGAGCAGGAAAGCTCTAAAAAGGAGTGGGATGGGCAGTTCTAAGTCAAAACACATGTTGATGATGTAAACCAAACAACACCAAATAGTGACTTATATAGCCAGTGTGGACGTGCCCTAATTACATTGAGCAGCAGCTTTCCAGAGTGAAAGGGACTTTTCTGGACAAGGGGGAAAGTGGTGATTTGCCATGGCTAGAATCTTGCCATCTGAAGTGATTATCTCCCTCAGTCAAATGGTAGGGCCAGCCCCTGCCCGAATTTGTGAAGAAGCCTATGCCAAAACCTATGTTACATGGAAGAATGATAGAGAATAGTTTCTTATTTCAGATGAGCCTTGCACAGAATAACATAATATTCATGAGTTTTGGTATGCTCTCATATGCATCAGTCCAAGGATATGATTTTGCTTACATGAGTAATGGCTGCATCTGTTTTTTGAGGTACTTTCCTGATACCAGATTCTGCAATGCTTGTTCAAATTAATCCAAATCAAAATGGCTAAATTTCATCAATGTTTAGCCATGCAAAACAAAACAAGCAAAGTGGGTCTAATACACCTCCCTCTCTCTGTTTTGAATGAGAAAGAGGAGATTTTAAATTAAAGCTAAATTGGGAAACAAGTTCCCAAGAGAAACACTGAACATCCTAGCTATAATGAGATCACTCACTGGGCATCGTGTATGATTTGAAAATAAAAACTAAGAAATAAAAACAAAGGGGGGAAAAACATTCTCAACCTGCTGTGCTTGTCCAACAAGTCAGAGAATGGTATATCATTATATACAAAGATGCAGATATTAATGGGAATGCCGGACATTAACTAACTGGAACAATAGTTATTTTGAAGAATGTAGGTTCATCATCTGTGTTCTATTTCCTGTCATTAGATTCTTAAGAAACAAAATAAAGATTTATACAGTTTTGTTCCCCAAAACGTCTGCATAAACCTCAGGCAGTTTTGTCTCATACTTATTTGGATTCATATATTATCATTGACAGAATATAAGCTAACCACTTTGGTTTAATTTTTCATTTAAAAAATCTGATTGATGGACTGACAGATTTCTGCTGAAGATGGGAAGCATTTCTCCCTTTATTGTTTTTGTTGTGAATTTTCTTTCCCTGTTTGCCTTTTGCTGCATGTTAATTTTCACCAAGTGGGCCATATCCAAACATTCCCAAAGAAAATGTCTATGTTTGGGGACAAAAAAATTCTGGAGTGAGTCCCCAAAGAGTTGAGCCTAAAAGAATCAGGACAAGGAAACTATACTTATCCCTGAAATCAAGGAGTGGGGATCTGTGGCCCCATCCCATGTAGTCAGACTATTAAACCCATTATCCTAGACCATTCATCATGCCAGCTCAGGTTAATGGGAACTGAATTCAAACATCATTTGTAGGACCTTGCATTCTCCACTGTTGCCTTAAAAAGTCAGTTATAGGAAAAATCCACAGGGAAGAGGTGAACATAGTTATCTGTCTGGGTATTTTATTTATTTAAAATATTTTACTCTGCCTTTCGCCTAAAAAGGACCCAAGGCAGCTTACATAATTAAAAACACAATATTAAAAGCTAAAAACAGTACATTATTCAAATATTTAAAAATAATTATAAAAGGTAAAGGTTCCCCTTGACATTTAGTCCAGTCGTGTCCGACTCTAGGGCACGGTGCTCATCCCCGTTTCCAAGCCGTAGAGCCAGCGTTTGTCCGAAGACAGTTTCCGTGGTCACGTGGCCAGCGCGACTAGACACGGAACGCTGTTACCTTCCCACCGTGGTGGTACCTATTTATCTACTCGCATTTGCATGCTTTCGAACTGCTAGGTGGGCAGGAGCTGGGACAAGCGACGGGAGCTCACTCCGTCGTGTGGATTCGATCTTACGACTGCTGGTCTTCCGACCCTGCAGCACAGAGGCTTCTGCGGTTTAACCCACAGCGCCACCACATCCCTCTGCGCCACCACATCCCTCTGCGCCACCACATCCCTCTGCGCCAACCACAATTATATAAACATTATATTTAAAATGTTAAGTAAAAGCATTAATAAAATAGATTTAAAAGCAACAAAAATACAAACCATCCCATTTTAAAACTTCTCTTAGCCAGTCACTAAGAAAAAGTCTTCCTGAAGAGAAAAGTCTTTGCCTGTTTGAAGAAGGACAGCAGAGATGGGGCCAGCTTGGCCTCCCATGGGAAGGAATTGTAGAGTTTGGGAGCAGTGACAGAGAAGGCCTTGCTTGGGGACTACATAGCTCTCAATCTGGGCCAGATCTCCTTGTAGCAGATTCAAGATGGTTGGGGGGGGGGGGGACACTAATTTCAGCTGTACTGAATCCACTGAAAAGTTTCATCCTGAGAAAAAGGGTGAGCTTCGATATAAAAGCTAAAATACCTGACTTCAGCTATTGTTCAGGGCAGAGGGAGGTGGGGAGGGGTGGGGTGGAGGGAGATATGTTGTAGGGGATATTTTGTGTTAAAATTCAACTGCATTCATCTTGAAAATACAGTACTTCGACAGTAGCAACTAATGCCAATACACTACTTTTAAAAAATAATAGTCCAAGATATAGTTAGCACTGACTGGCAGCATCTCTACAGGATTTCAGGCACAATTCTTTCCTTGCTCTATTTGGAGATACTGAGAACTGAACTTGGGACCTTTTTTCATGCAAGGCATGTGTGCCACCACCGAGTTATGCCCCACCCTCTCTCACAATTCTATGTATACCTCCTCCCTCATATGCATCACCCAACCCATGCCCAGTGCTGACATTGTCTCATACATATTATGTAGCTCATGACTGGGGCAGAGGAACTTCCTTTCTCCTCAAATTTTGGGGTGAGGAACCCTCTTGTCCTGATCTATGAGTTGCTCCTGACGTAGACTACAGTGGTCAAACTTTTGGACGGTGTCTTTTCAGATTGCAGCCAGAAGCAGATTAAGAAAAAATAAATAAAAGACTGGAACTTTTAGACAAAAGGTATAGCATAGCCCTGCCCTGGTATGCTTATTGACAACGTGTAGATAGCAGTCAGAAATATGATTCGTCATCTAGTTTGAAATGATAAGTTCAGTTTGCATTAGACAGAATGAGAAGGAGGAGGCATGTCTACTTTTCATAAAAGTATTGTGGTAAAAATAATTAGGTTTCTAGAGAAATTCTTCTCTTCCTTCACATCCCACATGAACTTGGACCAAAAAGATAAGAAAATTGAAAGAAAAGTGAGAAAACAGGGTCATACAGGGTGATGACCAGACACCTAATAGATTTAGAATTCCCTAGCCATCTAAGATTTTCACTTCATTCTATTCACCATTTTGAATCCATGTAAATGACCTGGAAGCAAAATAATGTACATTATAATTCTACTGGTTCATCAGAATTGCTGGTCACTTATTGCATTGTGTAGCCTATAAAAAGGATGGCCGCATCATGAACTACCTAAAAAAGAGACCCCAAAGCAGAACATATTTATGTTCAGTTTGCATCTTCTGATGTACAAATGGGAATGTAGAAATAATTCTATAGTTCAATTAAAAATATAATGCATCCCCATTGCAGTGGGGAAGATTAAGCAGGTGACATGTGGGTTTCCTCATCTGACACCAAGCGCTAACCTTTGATGGGCAACTTATGATACTTTATCTTTATAGTGGGTGTGCTCTGTCTAAACACCACAGGGGTGGGCAAAGTGTGGCCCTGATGTGAATTACAAAAGAGTGAATTACAGTTTCTGAAATTCTCCAGGAATGGTGTTCCACCTTATAGATAGACCACAGGGCCATCACCCTGTCCAACAATCCCAAGTACTATAGTTTTAACTCCCAAAATTGGAAGCGAACGTCTAGTATTTTCCAATTCTTTTTCTTTCTTCTTTGCAATTTGGCAGTCTGTTCAGCCCCTGGAGGATCCTGGGCTACAGAAAATTGGCCTCCAGATCCAACAAAATGGAGCACCACTGAAATAGGAGGTGCCATCATGAAGAGGACTACATTTTGACAGCCCTCCAAACAAAGCACTGTCCTTGGAAAGTAAGACATATAACAGTACAACCATAAAATATTGCAGATCGACACACAAATCATGACGTTGCATGGATTTACGACAGCCGAAATTGTGGAGGTTTCCATTTCTCAAGAAGAGCTGGTGAAAAGTGATGGTATGATTCTTGCACTTTTCCTCTTTGCTCTTGTCATTCAGAGGAAAAGTAGTGGCTCGGCTTCCCTTGTCATGTTATAAAGAATGATGATTACTGTGAAGTGGGAAAAGGGAACCAGCTCTGAACCATGTTGATAATAGGCAGTGTTCTTTACTGACAGCAGAAACAGAAGAAAGAGAAGCTTTGATCGGAGTGGGTGGTCTCTCAAGTCTTAAGTGCTTGTTATGTATTCAGGTCACAAACCCCTCCAGGTCAAACTGGACAAGGGTCAAGAATGCCACCAGGATGTTTTTAGCTTCATTTGATTAAGAAGAGACCAGTTTCAAACCTTGGCTGACTTTGGTATCATAATTAACCCTAATAAACTATCCAGATTAGGTTTATATTTTTATATTAGGTTTTAAAAAAAGAGAACAGACCTTTTTTTTTCATATTCCATCTTTCATACAGTTCGATGCAGCATAAGTCTTTTCTACTTAGCGCAGCCCAAGACAGAAGTTGAAGGCACTAATGAGGAATCTGCTTTAATACATTACCCTTTGCTCTCTGGGGCTGCAATCTGAAATCCCAGCTGGATATTGAAATTCATAATGAGGATGCAGTTATTTCTGGATCTCTGACACAAGGACCTTGTTTTCCGCTGATAAGGAGAGAGGTTGCAAATCACACATGCGTCCTCAGGAAGAGTTGCTGAAAATTCAATAGAATTGCAATTATTGTTTCAGTGCTGAAATCCACAACAATCCTCTCTCCAGTTAAAATGTGTTGGCAGGGCAGAAAGGTAGATACATGTATTATTTTCTTAATAGAGGATGGAGCTATTGCCTTTCACATGTGTCCCATAGTTCTTTTAAGGTCCCAAAAGGGTGAATGGTAGAGGGAACAACTAGCACTCATGTGGTTATGCAATATTTAGGTAGTGAATGCTGATTTCTCTTTATTTTTTAAAAAGATCTATATTTGTTTCTTCCCTAGAAGAGGTGCTTTCTAACACGGATATTAAATTAAAAGGCATTGGTTGTAAGAGTAGAATAGAACAGGATAAAACAGGGCTGGAGGAAGCGGTGGTCTTCCACACACTGCTGTGTGGCCTCTCTAACCCCTTATCAATAGGTGTTCTGTGGTCTGGGGTTTTTTTTGGAGTGAGGTCCACCCCTACCCCAGCTCAACCATGAGATGATGCTGCCCTTATCTTTTGTGAAGTAGGCTAGAGTGCAAGGAGCCCAACGAGGCCTGGAAGGCCACAGTCTTCCCACGGCTAAAATAGACATCGATCGAAGAGACCTAGTTTAAAGTTTTCACTTATCTATGAAGTTCATCCAGTACGTTTGGGCCCATCATCCTCTCTGCCAGCCTACCTCATATGTTTGGTTTTAAAACAGAATTAGATGACCTTCACAGTATTGTCAGTGTTACATGACAGGTGGAAGGGGCTAAAAATGTCAAAAATAAATACCATGTTAAAACCACTACAGAATTAAGAACATAATGGATGTTATCTACATTTTATTATTACCTCAGTTTGATACCATTTTAATTGGCATGGGTCTGTTTTAAGGATTCCTGGGATTTGGTGAGGTACAGAGAATTATTTGCTGTATTTCAAGGGAAGGCACTAAAGCTCTTTAAGAGAGAATCCCAAGGACCCCATCAAACTCTGAATTCCAGAAATGAGCTGTGACTGTTAAAATGGTATAAAATGGATGGACTACTATGGGACCTAGTGATTCATATTTTGGTAAGGTACTTAAAATGAAGGGATGTGGTGGCACTGCGGGTTAAACTGCTGAAGCCTCTGTGCTGCAAGGTCA
Organism: Intellagama lesueurii; assembly: GCA_037013535.1. Taxonomy (NCBI): domain Eukaryota; kingdom Metazoa; phylum Chordata; class Lepidosauria; order Squamata; family Agamidae; genus Intellagama; species Intellagama lesueurii. The sequence goes on along the minus strand of JBAJHW010000003.1, from coordinate 161,189,410 downwards.
GAAGACCTGCAGTCGTAAGATCGAATCCACGCGACGGAGTGAGCCCCCGTCACTTGTCCCAGCTCCCGCCAACCTAGCGGTTCAAAAGCATGCAAAATGCAAAAATGCGAGTAGATAAATAGGTACCACCTCGGTGGGAAGGTAAACGGCGTTCCGTGTCTAGTCACGCTGGCCACGTGACCACGGAGGATTGTCTGCGGACAAACACTAGCTCTATGGGTTGGAAACGGAGATGAGCACCGCCGCCTAGAGTCGGACACAACTGGACAAATTGTCAAGGGGAACCTTTACCTTTACCTTTTTTACTTAAAATGATCTTCTAGAGAGATCTAATGCCCAGTTCTCTGACCTACAGTAGAGAATTCTATCTCCTCTTCCAAACCACAGGATTTCAGAGGATGGAATCATTACATGGCAATACATCCCTAGGGTATATAAAGTTCATAGAATCATTAGTCAGAAACAAGCAACAAGTCAAAATAAGAATAATACATTAAAAGCATCCTTATATGTTTCCATGTATTTATTTAACGTTCAAATATTGGTTACTGCACACAAAAAACCAGAAGCAACACTAAGCCCACAATAAACTTTATGTTGTTTATAAGGCTGTGACTACACCAGCAAGTGGCTTGGACTGCGGGCCATTTTATGCTTCTGTTTGGATTAGGTTTGAGCCACCTCACAGCCCCCCTTCCTTTGATCCTACTCTCCCAACTCTTCCCAACTCTTTTTTTTAATGCTTCATTATAACACTGGTGGGCTGTTTAAAGTGTAGCATTAAAAGAGACTATTTTCCAAAGTTCTCCATAATGCACAAACATTTTTATTTATTCATTCATTCATTCATTCATTCAATTTAATATACTGCTCCCGTTAGTGCCGAGTACTACTCTGGGCAATTCACAATAAAATACATAGCCAAATAATTAAAATAATAAAACCATAGACAATCTAACCACATAAAAACAGAGGGCACTAGAGCATTAATAAAACTACACAAAACAAAAAATAAGGACAAAAATACAGATAACAAATGACTGGACGGAGATGTAAGGGTACCTCAACTGAACTAGGTTTGGAGTGAAAAGCCTTCCTGAATATTGAGGTCTTCAAATTGCCTCTTAAATGTTGCCAGGATGGAGCCAGTTGAAGCTCCTCCAGGATCTGATTCAACAAAGATGGAGCCACTGTGAAGAAGACTCTACCTCTCATAGAAGATTTATGGGCCTCCCTTGGGGTTGCTACTCGGAGGAGCCTTGTCTGCTATGATCTGGTGGGTTGGGCAGTTGATATTGGGGCAACATGCTCTGATGAGTAAAATGGGCCCAAACTGTGGAGGGCTTTATACGTGCAAGTCAAACCCTTCAACCTGACCTGGGACTCCACGGGTAGCCAGTGGAGGTGAGCCAGAACTAGGGTGATAGAATTGTATCTGCTCACACCAACAACCAGTCTGGCTGCCGTATTCTGGGCCTGCTAGAGTCTCTGGACCAGCCTCAAGGGAAGCCCCCAGTAGAGAGCATTGCAGTAGTCAATCTGGAAAATGACCAACGCAGAGCTGTCATTCAAGTAGGGGTGGAGTTGAGTGATTAGCCTAAACTGGTTAAAGGCAGATTTGGACATGGCTACAGTCTGGGCATTCCAAGAAAGAGCCGGGTCAGAAGCATGCCCAAATTCCAAACTTGGTCCATGAATGGGAGGACAATGCCACCCAGTCTAGGGACTACTCCTTCAACTTTTCAACGGACCCTCCCAGGAACACGACCTGTCTTGTCTGGGTTCAGTTTCAGGCTGTTTGTCCTTGTTCATTCCAATACCAAAGCCAGGCAACGCTTGAGCGTCTGGCTGACATCCACTACAGAGGTGGTAAAGTAGTGAGAGAGATAGGTGTCATCAGTGTGTGTCATACCCACATTCTGCAGAAACAGTCTGCTGGACTTTGTTGGCATTGCTTCTATTTCATGTTTATCTTTCTCTCTTTTTTTGGTCCATGTGAAACTGATCTAGTGCTAAACTAATGTCTCAATGCAGCAATAAAGTGAGTTAGTACTAAACTCAGTAGTTTGTGGTTTAAAAAAAAAGAAAAGAAAAACTTCTGGGTGACTATGGAGAAAGATTGCAAGATGGGTGTTCCAGCTGTCCAAAACATTGTGGAGTGTTCCCAGCTTCATACATCACCAGAATACCACCCACAGTCATGCCTCTCCCATCCATTTGGAGAACAAAACTGATCACACAAGGAAAACACTGTTCAAATAGCTCTGGCTTTAAAGAAGCCCCCAGCAGCAGGTAAAAAACCTTTGTATCTGAAGCAAACAGGGCTGGGCTGATTTGCATTGGCCTTTGCCTCATTTGATCAGTTCAAAAAGTCTGAATTCATCTGTTCTACTTCTGCCTAAGTCTCCCCAAATGACATGCAGTTTCAGTAGAGGAAAAAGGCTACAGAAATGCCCATTATTCTAGATGACACCATAGTCAACAAAGGGGGCTATTGCTGCTTGGGAGAGGCTCATTGAACCTAATAACTTAGGATATGGTGTTAAAAATGTCTAGGATTTCATGGCAATTCCAATTCTGCCTCAGCTGACAAAGTTATTGGAAGCTGTCACTTTGATCATATAAACCCTAATGAGGAGATGAGGAAGAGAATGCGCCTTTCATAATTATGCATCAAACAGAAGAGTCTGAAGGAGCTGTGCGTTAATTACACTTCTTGGGGTTATTGGAAGGTTGACCTTGTTAATCAGAGAATTGATCGCCAACATGGGTCCTTCCCCCTACTACTTTTGTTGTGCCTAATCCCTAATGGATTTGAGACATTGCTTGTGCCCTGTGCTGTGACATTAATCTAGTGACATTCAGTGGCTAAGAGATCAGATTTACCATTTCCTCCTTGAGAAGATAAAACAACTGGACAGTGGCACTGGCCCCTTTCTCCTGCTGCACTCAGCCCAGACAGTACATCTTGCCTGTTAGAGGGTAAGATGAGAAATTAACTAACCCCTTGGCTTTGTTACTGTAACATCACGCAAGAGGAAAGAGCTGCGGCTTGAGGAAGTTCCAGTCATTTTCCTGTACAAAGATAGCAGAGTGCAGACTTTGGAAGAGAGCAGCTGTTATTATGCATAATCACAAGGAGAGAACCTTGTCAGAGCCTTGTAAGAGAGGTGATAAATGACGTTAGTGCAGAGCTGAAAAATTGCCTTCTTAAAATACAGTGGTAACTAAGAAAATGAACTGATCTTAACCAGATTAGATCTGAAAGATAAAAGTGAGACAAAGCTAGCCTTCTAATGCATCACTCCATTTTTTAAAATTAGCAGCTATGATACTAGGTAATGATAGGCCTCTGGTGGCTATCTGACTTTAAATATGAAAACTACATTTTCCCCCCCAGATTGCTTGGGAATAAACAATGGCAGCTCATTTTGTACGCAGTTATAGGAAGAAAGAAGAAGAAATAGCCATGGTTTTTAGTTCGGGGAGCCAAAACTGAATATGCAGAGTCGTAGACTGAGGAGATCCGGGTTTTATGTCCCCACTGGGCCATGAAAGTCAGGGTTAGTCACAGAGGCAGATTGACTGAGCCACTCACGATCTCATGCTCTCTCAGCCTGGCCTAACTCACAGGGGATGGGTGAGAATAAAGAGATGAGGGGGGAGAGACACAAGCACTGCTTTGCAGTTCCTAGAAGAAAAGTAAGATTGAAACTTAGCTAATACATGTTTGTTTGTTTCCCTTTATTAAAATATTTACACAATATTTTATAATAAAGGTAAAATATTTGTTAAAATATAACCTTGTTATGTTTATTAAAGTATTTATATTTGTACTCAGAAATGGATGCAAAACTCTCCAGGAAGATACAGATAATATAAAAACATGAAACAATTTAAAACATTAAAAAAAAACACCCAGTTCTGAGCGTGGTAAACTAGCATCTTAAATAATAACATGTTCACTTGTGGGGAGCAGAATAAAGCAACAGGCTAGGAAACAATATGTTGAGCTGGATTATTATCTAATGCAAGGAGGTCATCTTTATGTCCTAATGATGAGAAGTTGGGTTTTTTTACAATTTTTTTCCAAGTGGCATCTGCAGTGTTCAAAAGGGGTGGGGATTGTCTACAAGCTTGGCTATGAATAGTGTTCAATGTTCCAGAAAAAGAATCCAAATCTCAGCATTGTGACTCACTCACTCCTCCGTTCGCAGGTGCAAATGGTTACCAGGGCGACAGAGACTCTGTGCGTGGGAGCTCCGCATCACGTGTGATTTCTTGCGACAAGTTGCTGTACCACAAGTTCGGCTTCCTTGGCACATGCCTGGAGGCAATTAACCCACCCAGCACTCAGAGGGAGCTGGCAGCGAGAGAGCCCTGAGCCTGCAGCACTTAACCTTCTCTGACAGATCTCCCAGTTGGAGGGTGGGGGGGATGATGCAGGCAGCCCACAAGTGCCAGGCCGAGCCTATTAGAGGTGCTTTCTGGCAGTCGAGTCTCTCACATCAAGCCAATTGAATGCAACAAAGGATACTATAAGCTACTTTGTCCTGTATCTTTAATCAGAATGATAGGATTCGAGTCCAAACCAAATGAATATGGACCAAAAATAGACCGGAAGGCAACCCATGGGCTGTGTCTGGCCTCCTAGTGCCCCCTGTCCCCAGGAAATTGGTAGTAAAATGTTATGGCTTCTTAGCCAGAATGTAGATTTTTTTTTTTTTTAATGGACTACATAGAGGAATCAGGCATCTCAGCGCTCCAACACCATGCCACTCAAACAGTGTCGATTCACCTTCCCTAACCTGAGATCCTCCAGGTGTTTTGGACTATAACCCCAATCAATGCAACTAACATGGCCTCTGCTGATGGATTGTGGGAGCAGAAGTCCAAAAGATTTGGAGGTGTCAAGTTCAAGATTGCTTGCCTGGTAGCAAGCAAATATCAACCAGGTATGTGATTCAGCAAGGATTCATTTAAGCAGCAATTCCAAGTTGTCATTGTGCAGAAGGAGAATATGATAGGCAGCCTCCTAAGAGAAGCTTCCCATAGAATCATGCTCCATCTACCTTAGTGTGTTGTCTTGCGCTTTGCACACACAAAGTGGCAGATGTGAATGATAGTCTTTCTTTCTTTCTTTCTTTCTTTCTTTCTTTCTTTCTTTCTTTCTTTCTTTCTTTCTTTCTTTCATAAAAGGGGTTCAGGGAGATTTCACAAGGCTCAGTGAACTTCCAAGGTCATGAAAGGAAGGTAGGTATGCAATACCCATGTTTGTCTGAGCATTCACAGTAAAAAATTCCTGATCCAACATCTGTGGTGTAGTGGTAACTCTTGAAGAGCAGGCCCTCGTCACAACGCCTTCCTTAACATTTTCCCATTTCAGAACTTTCTTTAGTTTTAAGACGCAGATGGCACCAATCTTTAAAGGTGGGAATGTGGAAAAAATCTCAGTGTCAAGTTGATCGTATTTCTACAAAACCCACCTGCAGTTGCTTTCTGTCCTTTTTTTCATACCTGGTTGCAAGACTTCCGTTTTAATTTCTGAATTGAAATTCATATATTTTAAAAACACATTTTATTCAAATGTGCACATTTAATTAGGCATTTAAATTAGCTGCACACATTTCCCCCACTGATTAGAGAATGCTTGTGCTGTTTATTCTTCCCCAAATCCAAATGGTTTCCCCCAAATAGTTGTTTCTATTTTAAATATGAACATTGTATTGTGAACATTGCTTTTCTCTGAAATGTTCCAAAAGCCACACAAATGTGAGAATTCCTCTTGTGTGAAGCTTCAGAAGACACAAAAGGCCTCCTTTTTGTCAAGCCTGTGGAATTCAGTGAAATCTCTTCCCATCCCTACTTGTCGGTGGACTTTCGGGAGGTTCATCCGAGGTCCATGCTGTGCATAAAAAATTGAGAAGATGCTTTCTTCATGAGCCTACACAGAAGAACAGGGCTTTTTAACAAACAAGAATAAGAAAAATGATAGCATCTTTTAAACTCACTACTACTGTTTGCCTTTAGCTGCATGGACTGGGAAGGAGTATACACCTAACTCTGCTACCATATGAATCAGAATACAGGTCCAATGAGTTTCTAAACTAAGCTACAGTGTCCAATGAGACTTCACGTCTTTTCTTAAACATCTTGAGAAAAAAAAGCAGAATGCACGTAGCTCATTCATTAAAACTGTAGCCTCCAGTTCAAAGTATTTCTTGTATAATTAAGATACATTGTTATAATGAAGGTGCTTATAATAAGATGTGATGTCGCTGGGAGCCACGGAATTAAATCTTTCTATCATGAAGAGAAAAGGGGAAAAATGGATTCAAACACTGGAGAATCAAGGCAATTAATTAATTAAAAACAGAAGTCAGCTTACAAGACAATTATGCCAGGGGGAACGCTCTCTTATGCTGGAATAATCTTTGCCAACCTGTGCCTCTCAGAGGAGAAAGGCAGGGAGGATCCACCTTGAAACTGAGAAAGAGTGGGCGGAATGTAAAATATGATGAATAAGTAATCAGCAGAGCCAGGTTTTGCCTTTATCAGCGACCTTACCATATTTTGTTTTTATACTAGTAGTGCTTAAACTATGGCAATCAACAGAGACTTATTATTGTAAAAGCCAAGACTAGAAAGACAGGTTTTAACAGGCTAGATTCTCCATGAACTGAGATAATTTCTGTTAACAGGGCATTAAAAATTTGTTTCAGAGACTGATCTATGAAATTGCACACAAGCAAAGCTTAGCATTGGTGTCAGATGGTGCCTGTCACAGGATTGAGAGCGAGCCTCTGGAAAATTATAGATTGCAGAATGTATGCATTGCAACAAGCATGCCCAATGCTAGCAAGTGGGAAGGTTGGACACTTGCCAACCTCTAGATGTAGTTGAAGGACTCAGCATTGTGTGCCCAGCTTTGCAGCAGAGAATGACTCGGTGGTATGTTCCCACTTCAGGAAGGGTGTGGCTGACTTATAGCCAGTGTGGACTGCTTTAACACAGCTGAACAGTGGACCGCCAAGTACTCTGTGACTGAAAGCCATAAGCCCTTCTAGCCATGCTTTATTGCCTCAAAATGTAGGAACTGGCAACATGGAGCTCGTCCTGTAGGGTGAAATAAGTAGCCAATAAGATTCTTTCAGACACACAGACTTCAGATGACTTTGTGGTCATTAATGGTAGTGGAGCAAACATCAGCTACATTAACCTGTGGATTCAGAATAACAGAAAGGTTAGCACAGCACACTTCTCCCTTAGGAAAGAAATCAAACCCACACTTCCCATTTTAAGAAAATATGAAAGGTAGTGTTTATTAGAGGAACACATTGAGGCAGGAAAGATAACAGGATCCTAGTTCTAGCTAACTAGAGTGGAGATGGAGGGAGCCCTGGCTGTCCCCTCACTTCTTGCAAACAAAAGGCATGAGCTCTGTGTTTTCCCCAGACAAAGTCAAGAGAGAATTGTGAGAAGGAAAGGCAGTTTCATCTGCAACCCTAAGAACATCAGTGTAGATTGAGGAAAGGTAAAGGAATAGACTAAAGGAAAAGAAACCTGAGGAGATCCTTCTTTATCTGTACCTGCTCATTAAAAAAACATGCATCTTGTTCAGCATTTATGGAAACTCTTCTTATAGCCTGTTAACAATTTGCCAAAAATGGTCTGATTACTTGGCCATAGATGTTGAAGTGCATCTTGCTTCAAATCTTGCAGAATTTCTCAGATGTTTCATGGCCATTTCCCCTGCCCCAGAAGACATCCTAAACTAGGCAGAATGATTCCAGTTCCTGTGCAAATTTCCTGCACAAGATTCACCAGAGAAAGCACTGAAATATGCAGAATTTGTGAGTTCCTTGCACAAAAGAACAGGCCAAAAAAAGAGGAGGTGGGTGAATGAGATCACACACACACACACACACACACACAGAGAGAGAGAGAGAGAGAGAGAGAGAGAGAGAGAGAGAGAGAGAGAGAAATGCACAATATAGAAACAATGACTTAAATAATGTTGCAAAGCCATGTTTCCATCATCCTACACATATGGCACATTCTCTTTATATACCCAGAATAGCATTGTATAGCCCCCTCTCTAAGTAGGGGTCAGTTCAAAGTCCATTTCCCATATTATTCTCTGCTCCAAATCCTTTCGCTTCAAGCTGGCTTCCTGGCCAACCTTTTTTTTTTCTGGGTTATACTCACATACCAATTTCTTCTTTCCCAAGGGAACTATTTCCACATTTATCCTGCTTAAACCTCATTCTATTGATTTTTGCCCATCTCTAGCTTCCCCAGAATCTGCTGAATTTCATCTCCGGATTTTTCAGACTTACGTCTTTCCCTGAAGCTTTATGTCACCACAAAATGTGAATTCTGCAGTCCCCATGCACTGAGCTCAAACAGTTGTATTTATTTTGCTGTAAGGCCAGTTCACACAGGACATGATGTATCTAGGAGAGCAGTCTTCGATACGCACAGGAATGGGAAAATACTGTACATCCCATGAGCCTAGCAATCAAAGATAGGGTCAGCAGCTGTTTTCCTAAGGAATGTCTTCCCTCCTGACTTTGCAAATCATTCCCGAAATCATTGCTAGTGGAAACTTTGACTGCCAATCAGTGCAACCCTATACCTGTCAAACACAAAAGCAAGTATTGTTCAGTTCAGTGACACTCATAAGTAAAAGGCTATAGTATTGCACAGAGATTGGAAATGTTACTTTTAAAGTTCTACAAGTCTCTGAATCTCCCACCCAGTGATGGGGCCCAAAAAGTAACTTAATTGTCTAGAGACATGTAACATGGAAGCCAAACTTGTCATATTTTTCTAGGATTGCAGTATCGTTCACATATTACAATTGTTCACATGTATTGAAACTCAGGGAAGCCCAGGTCTGCGTATATTTACTTGACTATCTCAGTTAAATCAGTGGGACTAAAGCAAAGCCAGAACTTTGGTGCCATGCTGACTGGAGGATTTGTTGGAGAGTTGTAATCCAAAAAAGTAATGTTTCCAAGCTCTGAATAGAATTGGGAAATCTGACACCCTCCAGATGTTGCTGAAAGCCAATCCTCATCGGCCCCTACTGGCCTGATTAATGGTGAAACACGATAGGAAGAGTAAGTTCACCAGCATCTGAAGTTTTCCCCCATCTCCTGGACTAAGGGTTGTTTTATCTCATGGGCAATGTTAAATAAATGCTAGGTCTGAGGTATTGAAAGGCATCAAATGAGGACTAGAGCCCTTGATGTCATCAAGGATCCTTCATCATGGCTGGACACCCTAACAGTTCCAGCCTGGTTCCTCAGTCTGAGCAATGCATCCCACTGAGTACTTACTTGCACAGGCTGATTATTGCCGTCTTGATCCAGAATCTGGATCTTAGCACTTTGATCTGCCTTTTCTAGAACCTGACTTTTAGGTTAGACTTCTTATTACTTCATTTCGGATGCTATTGCAGAGTTATTTATGAATACCTAACAAATTTTTCCTGATTTTTTAAAAAAATTATCCTAAGCTGCTTTCAGATCCTACACATTTCAGATTCCTATAACTTCTTCTCAAAAAAATATTTTCAGTTTTCAATTTTATATAGTCAAATAGTGTTATTCAGAGTTTGGGAATAATTATTTGCAAATAAGTAGTCATTTGTAATGTTTCTTCAGCCTAATCCCATGTGTCTGGAAGCTGCCTGAGCATGAAGCAACCTGAGGCACCTTTTCTCACTTTCTTTGTGCCTAAAAATCAGGACTGGGGATCTGTCAGGTATGGGAAGTTCTGTAACAATGATGAAAAACTTTTCTCACACAGCCTCATACATTTTTGTGGCATTTCCACTTAGGATGCAATTGTTTTACTCAATAGTTGTCCAGATATATGGATGGTGTTTCCCTAGGTGTCTTCTGAGTGCCATCAATTTTTGCACACAGTCTATACTTTTCCTCTTCTCTTGATATTCTACGCACACTGGAAGCTCAGAAGTCTTTACTGGACTGTTAGGAATTTTCACCCCTTTTCATTTACAAATACACTTCTGCATGATTAAAAGAGTTATCCAAGTTGATAGAAATGCATATCTTTTTCTTTGATACCTTCATTTGCCTTCTAATCATATAGATCATGGGTGGGTAAACTCTAGAGATCCAAGGTCCAATTTGCCACCCATGACCCTTCATGGACTGCAAGAACTCCCAAAGCCAAAATCAGAAGCCATATCAGGTTTAGTCAAACCCCATTGGGGGTCTTTTGAGGGTGGGCAAAACAATGGGACAAACAGAATGGGACAGTCAGGACTGTAAAAATAGACAAGGGTCTCATGCAGCCCATGGGCTCTGTGACTCCCATACCTCTGCCACTTAATGCCAATATTCCAGTTAGTATTGGATTGTTCTAAACCAGAGATGGGGAAAGTGGTCAAACTGGTTGTAAGCTTCTGTGATTTGTAGCCTATTTCTGCTTTAGGCAGCTCTATTCTTCTTCCAAGTGGTACTTTTCCCATTCTTTGCTTTCTGAAAAAAGTGGATTGAGGGGTTATTGCTTTTAATTTTGATGGGTCAAGTCCACAAAGGTGTTAGATTTCACAGTTTAAAGAGTGAAATCTTTTCCTGCTATTTTATAGCTGTTGGTTATTTGAAACCTGTCTTCCTTAGCTTGATGCTGTCTTTTATGTCTTTCAGCAGCAAAGCCCCTGGAATTCTCAATTAAAATTGATCCATTCTCTCCCCTGCCCCTCTTCTCTTGCTCGTTATCTATATACATTGTTGGTCTTTTTGCTTACCAGCAGAAAAGAGATACAGTAATAGTTAATTGCGGAATCCAACTCTATTAGACTGATATGGACAACAGTAATTTACCCTGTTTTATTGCTCCCTATTGGGTTACCTAGTCCTCTTGTTCATATATATATTCATAGGTACTTTTGGGAGGATGGGGTGGAGAAGGGCTTGACATTCTGGAAGTAACCAGCATAACATCTGTCTTGAGCAGAAACAAAAATCTGTGTACTTCCTCACAGATCTGAGCTTTTTTGAGACTGATTCCAGACAAGGCTATTAAACTCCCACATGGGGATTTTATGTGATATATTCCTCCCTAGATTTTCCACTGCTTCTTCCATCTTTCTCCTTACAAAACCCAATAAAAAGAAAAAGACAGAATGGCTGCACATTGCCTTCTAACTGATAGCGCAAGTCTTCCATACAGAAATGCTCTGAGTACAGAAGATACATGTTTTGAAATCTTTGGAGACTAGAGCTCCATTCAGGTATTTCCCTGAATGCACAGAACCACCAACTGGGAACCTTGATCAGCCAAACGCGCCGACAGAATCCTCTTCAGATTTTAATTACCAATGTCAAAATGTCTAACTGAATTCTAGGTGTGTTTGGGGGGCAACATTTGAGGACAAGGGTAATGTGCACACCCCATACCCGCACCACAAATTTGTGTTCTACGTGTGTTTATTTGGGTGGGGGGGATGTTTGAATACAGCTGCAAAGATCAGTTGAAAGAGACACATGATCAGAGCAAGTGGCTATTTAACATAGAGTAGCTAGTGAGAATGAAAAGTGAACCCCCAAGTCTCTGATTAAAATCCAACACTTGCCACACTCATTAGGGGGATGTAGAAGTGCTGCTGTTTTCTCAGCATCTGTTCCACATTGTGCAATTTCCCTTGCATGGGTCACAGTCACCAAAAGACAATACTTCTCAAATTCCATCACAATCTAGTATGGTGAAGGAATGGACTCTGTGATGGGGTGATGTAGGTGAAGAGACAGGGGCTCTGCTTTAAAAAAAGAGCAGACTTAGTTCTCATTGACTGGAGTAATCAGGAACAAGGTATACATTAAGGCCTACACTACCAGTGTCTCTAGACATAATTGCATTCTCCTATAGTCACGCAGTCCTCCAGTTTCCTCTGAAGAAAACATTAAGTACCGCATTTGGGATACTGTGGGGACTTGTCCCTCATTTTTTATAAACCTTTTTTGGATGAGGAGGTTGTAGATCAATCTATGCAATCCAAATAAGAAATAAGCCACCCAGAGTTCACTTGGACTTATTCCAAAGCAAACATACTGAAGAATCAGCCAAATGCTTTGGCAAAACAAAGTTTGAAGAAGGGCCATTTCTTGAAACTTTTTCTCCACTGAAGAGCCTCACCCCTTCTGAAGAATAGTGGTAGTTCCAGGACTGGAGCCTGTTGTGTTTATTAAGAACAGATTAGACTATTGGAAGCAGGTATAATCAGGTGGCTCGGAGTAGATGTGCCAAGCAAAATCAAGTAGTGGTGGGGCAGGTTGGAAATCCCAAGCATGATGCTCTCAGAACAAACTGGATGCTTGGACAAGCTGTGACAAATCAATTACAGTTTGTTTGGCCGTGCCCAGAAAGGTAGCCTGGGATTCAAATTTCAAGCCTTTTAGAAATGCAAGCAAAGGAGATATATCATTAAGTGACAGCTGCAAAGAAAACATGAGAATTGTCATAACAGGGCACTGGTTGGGTTCCACCCCCCAAGAGATGACACAGAATTTGAAAATCACTCTGATATTTAACCCATCAAACAGTGGTGGAAACAGTAGCAGCAGCAAGAGCAGCTGCCACCCAAGCAATGATAGCAGGTGGAACAAGCCAATTCCCTGTCTTTCCTCTCCCCTGTTCCTCCTCCTTCACATCTAAGGAAAAGCCTGACTTCCTCATCAAACCTTAATGGTGCAGAAATATCCCTGACGACAGCAGCCTGAGCAGCCCGCTCTAATTTATTGTATTTAGGGCTATAAAACGATGTTTTACTGCCCAAGATAATTGTATCTGACACTTCCATCACATTAAGACGCATTAGGCTCCGTGACCTTCAGACGATCATGGAAGCCCTAATTTAATAATTTAGGGATCATGCAGGGTCTTGGCAGGCCCAAAGGGGAAGGAAATGTGGCATGAAAAATTATTCTCTTTCACTTTGGGGGAAGATTTGCTGATTAAATCTTCCAGGTGAACTTTGGCTGCTATCCAGCATGCCCAGATTTAGTTCTAAACAACCAGGAGTAACCAGATATGTGGTGTTTTCATTCAATTCTAATAGGCCTTGGAATGGGCCACCCAGCATCCTTTTCATGTGTTGTGTCTGGCACTACTGAAAGGGGGGGGGGAGAGAGAGACTCTATCCCCAAAGAGATGAGAACAACACCTTCTCTGTACTCCCCCTAGCCTCAGATCAGGCCCCACGCTCTGTCAGCTGAATGTTTCAAATCTATCTTTGGCATTTTTGCAAGAAAGACAGAACAGATGAAAGGAATATTTGCTTGGGCCGTCTGATGCAGTTTTTCCACATAGGTGACCGAGGTGAAGACAATATACATTATGGTATTCCCAGTTATTCTGTGTGGATGTGAATCCTGGATAATAAAGAAAGCTGACAGGAAAAATAATAATGATTCATTTAGAATGTGGTGTTGGCACAGAGCTTTACAGATACCATGGACCACCAGAAAGACAAATAAGTAGGTTCTAGATCAAATCAGCCTGAAACTCTAGCTAGAATCAAAGATAATTAAACTGACGCTGTCATACTTTAGGCAGATCATGAGAAGACAAGACTCATTGCAAAGATGGTAAAGCTGGAAAAACTTGAGGGCAACAGGGAAAGAGGGAGTGATGGACTGACTCTATAAAGGAAGCCATGGCTTTGAGTTCGCAATGGAGGAGGGTTGTTGACAGCATGACATTTTGGAGGTTACTCGTTCATAGGATTGTCAGGATTTTGTTCTGTTTGGTGAACAGGGAGTTAAATTGTAATATTGTAGATGAAGTGCAGAGTCACGAATGTAGGGCAAAAGCCAATGTAATGACTTACAGCATACAGGTGAAGCAAAATGATGTAATGCTTAATTGTTTAACATGACCAGCTGTAAATGGGGAAATGTGGTTGGTTGTTCTGAGTATAAATGTAACTGAGACAGAACAGACCTTACCACTCAGCAGTAAGTCTGGTGGTCATTTACTTCAATGTCAATGCTCTGAATGTTGCTATGCCAAATGTACCTTGCCTTGTATATATGTATATATGTGTGTTGCCATACTCAATATATTGTATTATAATTACTAAGAACTCTCTCATGTTATTTTCTCCCTACGTCTAAATCTCTAAGTCACTCAATCCCTATGTCTCTTACTTTGCTTAACGTAAAAGTGGGATTCAACCAGACTCTAGGAACATTTTCTTGAGGCCACTGCCTCATTAAGATTCTGGAGTTTTGGCCCCACGCCAACAGGGTTATGGGCCCAGGGAGACGCCCAGAGTGACGCAGAGAGACGTGGTAAGCCTAGGGAAACGTGGTGCCTAGGAGACGTGGTGTTCCAGGGAGAAGCTGAGACGTTTGTTGGCCCAAGGAGAAGGCATTTTAAGGCTGCAAGTGTATGGAGGAGAAGCCAACAATTGGAGAAGCTGAGTCAGATTCTGAAAGTGACGGACAGCAGATCCAAGGAGGAGGCTTCACCATGATGCAGGCCAGTAACCTTCCATTATTACGTTTAAATGGTCATAATTATATGTCTTGGGCCTATAAAATGGAAATGTATTTAAGAAGAGAGAGTGTATGGCAGATTGTATCTAATCCTCCAGCTCAACTAGACGAAGAAGATACGGCTAAAGATGAAAGAGCATTATCTACAATAATATTATGCTTGGATGACTCCCAATTAAATTATGTGAGAGGAAAAACTTCAAGTAACAAGGTCTGGGAGGCGTTGAGAGCTGTCTATGTGAGACAAACAGCTGGTTCCAAGATGTTAATAACACGTAAGCTGTATAAGAAGAGGTTGCTCCCTAATCAAAGCATATCTAACTATATCCAGGAGTGTTCTGAGTTATTTTTCCAGTTACAGGAGCGTGGGATGGATTTACCAGAGGCCCATAAATGCTACGTTATCCTAAGTGGTTTGGATGAAAGCTGGGAAACGCTCGTAATAAGTATGGAAAGTTTGCCAGAACAAAGTCTAACGGTGGAATATCTGGCGGGGCGACTAATGGAGGAGGAACAGAGGAGAAAGGAGAAAGCTGAGGATTTATCTGTGCCAAGTCTACACAGACGAGGGAATTCTAAGGATGATAGCAACAGAAGGATGTCTGCTGATTTCCCTACAGAAAGAATCCTGGCTGTAAAAAAGAAGAAGAAATGTTTTATTTGCGGCAGCGAAAGACATTTGGCTAGAGACTGTGTTTGTCGAAGAAGAAGAGATAAGCCCAAGGACACTGAGAAAGAAAACAGAACTTCAGAGCGTAAAATGAACTCTGTGTCAGTAATTACTGATTGTGACAATGAGAAATGGCTGATTGATTCGGGCGCTACACAACATGTTTGTAGACAGAGAATGTGGTTTAAAGAGTTAACAAACTCTGCTAAAAGACAAGTAAGTTTAGCAGACGGGAAAAACATTGAAGTATGTGGAACAGGCAAAGTTTATGTAAAAAGCCTTAAAGATACTTTGGAGAATGTTTTGTTTGTACCTAGAATTAGCCATAACGTAATAAGTGTGTCATGTTTAGACCAAGCTGGTTTTTCAATTAAGTTCAGTAAAGGAGTTTGCAACATAGAGAAAGCAAACGTACTTGTTGCAACGGGGCATTTAAAGGGAAATCTCTATGTTTTGGATAAAACAGAAGAAGGGAAATGTTCTGCAAATGTGTTAAATGATAATGTGCCACATCACAAATGCATACATAAGTTGCATAGAGACTTAGGACATGTGAGTTTTGAAGTATTAAGGAAAACTCAAAAATGTGTAGGCAATCTAAATTTAAAGAACTGTGATAGATTTCTAGATTGCAATGTGTGTAAAGCCTCTAAATCAAAGAGACACCCAGTGAGTAAGAAGAGCTGTAGAATAAGTAAAAGGTGTTTTGAGCTTGTACACATGGATATAATGGGTCCGTTCCAAGAGTCACTGGGGGGAAATAAGTTCTGTCTTACCATAACAGACGATTTCTCCAGGTACTCTTATGTCTTCATACTTAAATATAAAAGTGAAGCATTCCAAACATTCAGGGAATGGGTGGCTATGATTGAAAGAAGATTTGAAACACATGTAGCCAGCATTCAGACGGACCGAGGGGGAGAGTTTATGAGTAAGCAATTCAGAACGTGGTTAAGAAAGAAAGGGATACACCATAGAATTGCAAACGTACAAGTCCCTCAAGAGAATGGAGTAGCAGAACGAAAAGGTGGCATATTACAAACAGTTATGGATTCAATGTTGACAGATGCTAATATGTCTAAAGTTTTTTGGGGAGAAGCAATGAAATGTGCATGTTATGTTTTGAATAGAATTTGGAATTCTGTCATTCAAAACACCCTGTATTTTCTGGTGCACAACAGACAACCAACTTTAAATCATATCAAGACGTTTGGTTGCCATGCGTGGGTAAATATACCAAAAGCTTCACGTAGGAAGGGTTCTCCTAAAGCAAAAAGGCTGATTTTTATAGGGTATCAAACTGGGTGTAAAAGCTACAGGTTTAGTGACCAGTTTGGTAATGTGACCATCAGTAGGTCAGCAAATTTTTGTGAGAACGAGAATTGGTCTCGTATACATGCTAATGATGAAGTATTTTTGCCATCATTTAGTAATAAGAAACAAGTTAAAGAGAACCTAAGTAAAATGGAAGCTGAGGAGGAGAATGGGACATATAGTGAAGCTGAAGAGGAGAATGGGACATATAGTGAGTCAGGAAAACAAAGTAAAGAAGTAGTAATTCCTAGGCATTCTCAGAGAGCAAATAAAGGAGTCCCACCTCAAAGGTTCAAAGTAACAAATATAAATTTAATTGTTAGTGAACCTGAAAGTTATGAGGAAATGTTAAGATTGCCAACTGATCAGCAACATAAGTGGAAGGAGGCTATGCTTGCTGAGTTCAATTCATTGAAAGAGTATAATGTGTTTTCACCTGTCAAATTACCTGAAGGGGAAAACGTAGTTGGCTGTAGATGGGTATACAAGTTAAAAACGTTACCTGACAATACCCAACAGTATAAAGCTAGATTAGTAGCTCAGGGATTTACCCAAAGAAGGTTTAAACATTATGATGAAGTATTTGCTCCAACGGCCAAAAGTGAGACTTTTAGACTGGTCTTGGCCTTGGCAGCATCACAAAAAAGTGAAGTGCATCATATGGATATATCAACTGCATATTTAAATGCAGATTTGGAACAAAAAATATATATGAAACAAATCCCTGGTTTTGAACTAAAGAACAAAGGTTTAGTTCTGCAACTTCACAAAGCATTGTATGGTTTACGGCAAAGTGCCAGAAATTAGAATAATTGTTTAAATACAAAGCTAGTACAACTAGGGTTTAGAAGAAGTTTAGCTGACCCTTGCCTATACATCAAAAATCAGGGTGATGTAAAATTGATATTACTAGTCTTTGTGGATGACTTGTGTTTAGTAGTACCTAATGATACTTATGTCAAGTGGTTCATGAGAGAACTGAGTAAAAATTTCAAATTGAAACATTTAGGTCAGATAAGTAACTACTTAGGAGTAGAAATAAGTAAAGACCAAAATGGAAATTTTCTAATATGCCAGGAGAAGAAAATAGAGAAATTATTAATAAAAAGTGGCATGGAGAATTGTAACTCAGTACGAACCCCAATGGAGACAAGTTTTCAGAGAAACTTTGAAAGTGAGAAATTTGATGATGTAGAGCTTTATCAATCCAGAGTAGGATCATTGTTGTATCTGGCATCCTGGACGAGGCCAGACATTGCAGCGTCAGTAAATGTTTTAAGTCAGTTTGCTGCAGGGCCTCGTAAACATCACTGGAATGGGATAAAGAGAATACTCAGATATCTAAAGGGTACAAAGGATAAGAAGCTACTGTTGAGAGTAGGAGAAAGTCTGGAATTAAAGTGCTTTACAGATTCAGACTGGGCAACAAGTGAAATTGATAGAAAATCAATTTCAGGCTTGGCAATATTTTTTTTGATAGGTCTTTGATAGGTTGGAAATCAAAAAAGCAGACCATTGTTGCCACAAGTACTGCTGAGGCTGAGTACGCTGCTTTGAGTGAGCTGTGTAATGAAATCACTTGGTTTAAGCAATTATTAAGAGATGTAAATATAATAATTGACTTACCTACACAAGTTTTCTGTGATAACACAGCATGCATACAATTAGCTGGTGAATGTAGAATTAAAGGAAGAAGTAAGCACATTGGAATAAGATTCTTTAATGTGAAAGATGCTGTGGAAAGTCAATTGGTAGAATTGCAATATTGTCCCAGTGAAAATAATGTAGCAGATATTTTCACTAAACCCTTGACACTAGAAAAACATTTGTATATATGTAACCAAATGGGTTTCTCCAATATATAAAATTTAAGGAGGAGTGTCAGGATTTTGTTCTGTTTGGTGAACAGGGAGTTAAATTGTAATATTGTAGATGAAGTGCAGAGTCACGAATGTAGGGCAAAAGCCAATGTAATGACTTACAGCATACAGGTGAAGCAAGATGATGTAATGCTTAATTGTTTAACATGACCAGCTGTAAATGGGGAAATGTGGTTGGTTGTTCTGAGTATAAATGTAACTGAGACAGAACAGACCTTACCACTCAGCAGTAAGTCTGGTGGTCATTTACTTCAATGTCAATGCTCTGAATGTTGCTATGCCAAATGTACCTTGCCTTGTATATATGTGTGTTGCCATACTCAATATATTGTATTATAATTACTAAGAACTCTCTCATGTTATTTTCTCTCTACGTCTAAATCTCTAAGTCACTCAATCCCTACGTCTCTTACTTTGCTTAACGTAAAAGTGGGATTCAACCAGACTCTAGGAACATTTTCTTGAGGCCACTGCTTCATTAAGATTCTGGAGTTTTGGCCCCACGCCAACAAGGATTGCCATAGGTTGGAAACAATCTGATTACACATAACCACCACCGGCACCACAACAGAGCTCTGCCACTCACAAGAAACTCTACATATGAGAGGCAGTGATGCCAGAAAATAGCATGTAACCTCTGTGCTGTGAATGGGTTAAATCTTTAGGAACTTCTTGCTTCTAGAACACTAGGAAACTTTATAAGATATGAAACTGGGATCCCCACCTGAACCATAGAGTCTTCTACAGGAAGAGAACAGGTTCTGGAATAAATCAATGAAGCAAACAAATGTAACTTGATACTTTACAGGCAAGAAGCATGGTTATTTCCTATTTTGTATATTTGTTCGTTACATTTCTATTTGCCTTTTCTCTAAAGAGCTGAAGGCAGAATGTATAGATTTTCTTCTTGGGGTTGGAAAGGAATTTTGTTGGATTCAACATTGTTGAATACATTAGCCTTTCTTCCCCTCCCAACATTCATAGCAGGAAGTAATGCACTGGGTTTCAAGAATCCACACATTTTAGGGAAATAAAATAGTTCTAAACAATGCCCACTTCAGTGACAGGCTGAAAATGCATACAAATGAAGACATATGCACAAACACACTCCAGTCAGTGATGGGAATACATGCAGAAACATTTGATAAAGTGTGAAAAACAAGTGTGCATGTTAGGTAAAATACAATAAAGACACACAGAGATTTCTATGCAAAACCCCTCCATCAGAATCTCACAACTTGGCACCATTAAAAAATAATAATCAGTGAAATTAATACAGGTTTCCAAGTCCCTACAACATCTTTAATCCTATAATCACAAAACACTGTGAGGTAGATCAGGCTGAGAAATTATGACTAGCCCAAATTTGCACAGTAAGCTTCACAGCCAAGCTGGGATTGAACTTTGGTCTACTACTTCCAAATCCAACAATCTAACCGTGATGTCACACTGGCTCTTTCACATGGAACTGCTTTCCATGTAAAATTTTTCTAACATACGACAGAGGCCTCAAGGCTATCCACGCAGCAGATGTAAACCATTTCACTTTGGAGTCTTTAGATGATGCTTTTCTTTCTCTATTCACGCAACTTCAGATCGTTTCCACCAAGTATTTGCTGTTAATTACTTTCATAATCCTTAATCTATAATAAACTTCTTCCAGATTGCTGATTACGTACATAAAGGAAATATGCTCTTTTATTTCTCTTGTTTTCTAACTTCCTTCCTGTTAACTGATAGATTCTGACTATGGAGGTCACCACCATTTTGAATGGGGCATGTGTGTGAGAGAGATGGGATGAGTCTCGCTTCCTGCCATCAAGGCAAGTGCAGAAGGAACAGGGAGAATGGTAAAGCCAACCTGAGACTAAAAAGCAGACATCATAGTGCCATGGTAACAAAAACAAGCAAGGCTATGATGGTGAAAATATTAATGGTGAATGTGTTTTGAATTGGAGAATAAAGAGGCTTAAAGAGTCCCCATACATTGCCTACAATTTTCAAGTGTCCACATAGATGGGAAAAAAAGTTTGAAGATTATAGCCAAGGAAATCTCTCAGAACTGGATAAGCCAAAGGATAAGCTTAGGAAAAAACTCTTTTATATACATCTGGGAAGCCAGGGATACTTTTAGCCACTTCTTACAGATCAGGGAGTGCACAGTCTGTGGTCCTCAATGTTGTCTGACTCCAGCGTGTTCAAACGATCGAGGGATTTGTCCAGAGTTTTAAAAAATTGAAATTCCTGTAGCTTAGCTGTTTTATCAAATTCCTCAGTTGCCTCTTCCGTAGGAGGAGGAGATATACATATTTTAAAAGAATAAGAAGTCAGCATTCACTGCCTGCTCAATGTGGAAGGAAACAAATTAAAACCAGGTTCTCTTTGCCACTCTTTTAAAAATGCTGCAGGAACTCTGGGAAACACTTCAGTGGCCACAGATATGCCCAGAACTTGGATAAGTTACTTTTTGGGACTACAGGTCCCAGCATCCACCAACTGTTAATTGGGTATTTTGCCTGGGGAATTCTGGATGCTATCAAAACAGGGTGTTGTGGAGTTCAATGCTAAAATGAATGGTCCGTAATGGTCCATAATCTATAAATGGTATAACTGGTTCCCCACCCCAGCTACAATCTCTTCCCCTGACAGCCTACTTTAGCCTACATTCTCTATAATAAGATAGACAGGAATCAAAGTCTTAGAAGGGCATATTAAAAAGGGGGTGAGTTTTCCTAATCTTTATTGCAGTTGTATAGATAAGCATAGAAACTGCTCACATCCCAGACTAGTATTTTCTTGAGATGTGCCCTGGAGCTGTGTATTTCCCTGAAGTCTATTTTTAAAAAAATCAACTTTCAAGGACTTCTGCAGAGTTTTTTGAGAGTTCATCATTAGTTTTAAGACTGAAAAAAAAAACAAAAAACACCCACACACATTCAGTTTAGAGTTTTCAAAGTGTTTCCTTTATTTGTTTAATAAAGGTACTCCGCTATATAAGATACACCTTTTCTCGCATTAATTGGGTTCACATTCACACTGAGTGATATGTCATGCTGGTGTTTGCATAGACTGCTTCACAGAAACTCAAATGGTATGCAGCTAACATGTATGTTGCTAAAGCCAGATGATGAGGAGGATGAGGATGAGGGTTGGGCTGTCTTGACTAGAAAAACAGATACTTGGGGAGAGGAGGGATCACATAGGTTTTTGGTAGGCTAATGGTCAGTATCAGATGTTGGACATGTCTGTGGAATTTTGCTTTGTTTTTGTGTTGTTTGCCAATCTCCCAACATCCCCAGCCAGCATGGCTAGGAGAGTATATTGCTGTTTTATATGTGACAATAGTTATGGAAGTGTCGTGGCATATAAAAAAAGTTATCCCTTCTGGGAGTCTAACACCTTTGACATGAGTACTTTTTTTAGTCTGTAGGGCCATGCTTCCTTGTCATGGTTTCTTGATGAGCAGAATCAGTAAAGCAGAAATAGGCATTTACTCAAGAGCAGTCAGAGCTTGAGAAAGTTCCTTTTTGCAGACTGCTACTCCCCGAATCCTCTAGCCACCATGACTACTGTTTCTGGTCGAAACACACACATTTTTCCAACCTTTAGGAGCAATGAAATTATCTGGAGGATCTCTACCAGCCTTTCTGCGACAGAAGCCTTAGCACCATATGAAGAGACTAATGTTTGTGTGAGTTCACCCACAAACCAAGCCCAAGTGTCTCCACTTGCTGTTGCTCCAGATATTTCTATGAAACACATCTGGTCCTAAGGTTTTTCTATTTCTTATTCTTTGGCAAATAAGCTGCACTTTAAAGACTAGTTATCCCATCAGAGACGGAGAAAGCACTGAACCATGCAAAAATCATTTCAAGGAAGGATGCCATTCCATTTTGTGGCCTGTGTAAATTATAAATAACATTTCCCCTTCAAAAGTAAAGAGGCGTGTTTCAAACCAGGGGAAGATTAGGCTATAATTTTTCCTCCTGTTTTCCCCTGTATTTTCTCAGGGGAGGAGGCCAGAGACAAACTTCCTGGTTTGGAAAGAAACAGAAAATGTGCTTTGTCTAAGGCCACTGCAGCCAGGCAACAAATCACAATTTATATAAACCCTATAAATGTCTTAAAGTTGAAGTGCTCTCTCCCTTTTTTCTGTTCTCTTTCTCCTCTGCTGCTGCTGCTTCTTTTTCTTGCAAGCAGAGACTTCTGCAGAGAGCAGGATTGAACAACATGCAGCCTGGGGAGTATACACCCATATCCCTATTTTTGTGACCCTTGCAACTGAATGTGCTGCTCTGCTTGCTGCTGGATTTCAGCAGCATTGCAGTGTCAACCTCTGGACTTCAACCTAAGCACGAGGCATGAGCAAAGAGTACTGAATTTTTTTTTAAGTCAAAGCACCCCCCCAGCTGCCTCTCCAAAATGTCATTCCCCTTGAAAACAAGGTGCACACACTTCCCCTGTGCACCTTGTTTCAAAGTGAAACTGTTTTTTTGTTGCTGAGCTGCTGCAAGTTGGCATGACAGCAACAACTTCATCAGGTAGGCTTCCAGG
Source organism: Intellagama lesueurii (assembly GCA_037013535.1). Lineage (NCBI taxonomy): Eukaryota > Metazoa > Chordata > Lepidosauria > Squamata > Agamidae > Intellagama > Intellagama lesueurii. Next base: position 161,166,458 of record JBAJHW010000003.1, on the reverse strand, counting down.
AATGGAAGAACTACAAACATCTCATCAACAGATGGTTCATCACCTCTCTACCTTCCTTATGGAGGATCAGATATGAGGCACAGGCTCTCAACTTCTCTTCTTTACACCTTAGTTTCTTCCTTGGATGTAACCATGATTATTGTTATGTTCAAACTGGAAAACAATGGTTTGTACTTGGCCTCTAGAATCAGAGTTCATGGTTTGAAGCATCTCTTGCATTTAGGAGCATTGGTGCACTTTCTATGTTTTGAGTTGTTTTACTCCAGCAGAAAAGCATTTGGTTTCTACACATAATGAGGAAGGTAATAAGTGTGAGAGGCGGACATGTGAGCCCACATAGATTTAGGCAGAAGTTTGTCCATTAACTCTTTTTTAAGGAGGATGAATGTCGAATTAAGCCAGAAGACAAAGTGAGAGAGACAGTAAAAAAAAGTATCTGCAAAGCTCTCCTCCAGCACTGTATGTCAAACAAATAAATTTTATTCCTGTCAGCTTTCTTCATAGTGGTAGAGAATACAATAGTGTGAATGATCTTGGCCTTGCTCTCCAGTGACACATCCTTACACTTGATCACCTATATGAATTCTTTCATTGCTACTCTATTGAGTCACAGTCTTCTGATTTCTTGGCTGCAGTCTCCATTTGAATTGATTCAACCAAGGTACACAAAATCTCTATTTCAATAGAGATCTTCATTGTCAAGAGTAAAGTTGTGCAGTTCTTCTGCAGTCATGATTTTGGTCTTCTTAATGTTCTGCTGCAGTCCTGTTTTGGCAATTTCTTCTTTTACTTTCTCTAACAGTTGTTTCAAGTCCTTGCTACTTTCTGCCAGTAAGATGGTATCATCTGCATATCTTTAAATATTGATGTTTCTTCCACCAATTTTCACTCCTCCTTCATCTGAATCTAGTTCGGTTTTCCATATGATATTTCGGTGCTGATATTGCACAGATAAGAGGATCAAATGCACCCTTGTCTGACACTTTTGCCTACTGTATAGGAAAACATTCTGTCCCTCCATATTCTGTCCTAATGGTAGCTTCTTGACCACAATACAGGTTACACATCAGGACAGTCAAGTGCTGATGTACACCCGTTTGTTTCAGAACAACTCATAGTTTCTCATGTTCTACAAGTCAAAGGCTTTGCTGTAGTGTATAAAGCATAGCCCCTTCACGGATTGCTGCCTTCCCCTTCACGGATTGCTGCCTTGTCATGGCGAAGGGGCTTGAGTAATTCAGAGAAGCTATGGGCTATGCCATGCAGGGACACCCAAGACGGACAGGTCATAGTGGAGAGTTCCGACTAAACGCGATCCACCTGGAGCAGGAACTGGCAAGCCACTCCAGTATCTTTGCCAAGAAAACTCCATGGACAGAAACAAAAGGCTAAAAGATATGACGCTGGAAGATGAGCCCCTCAGGTTGGAAGGCGTCCAACATGCTACTGAGGAAGAGCAGAGGACAAGGACAAGTAGCTCCAGTGGTTGGGCCAAAGCCGAGAGGACGCTCAGCTGCGGATGCACCTGGAAGTGAAAGGAAAGTCCGATGCTGCAAAGAAAAATACTGCATAGGAACCTGGAATGTAAGATCTATGAACCTTGCTAAGCTAGATGTGGTCAAACAGGAGATGGCAAGAATAAACATTGACATCCTGGGCGTCAGTGAACTAAAATGGACTGGAATGGGCGAATTCAATTCAGATGATTATCATATCTACTATTGTGGGCAAGAATCCCGTAGAAGAAATTGAATAGCCCTCATAGTCAACAAAAGAGTGGGAAAAGCTGTACTGGGATACAATCTCAAAAATGACAGAATGATTTCAATACCAATCCAAGGCAGAACTTTCAACATCACAGTAATCCAAATTTATGCACCAACCACCGATGCTGAAGAGGCTGAAACTGACCAGTTCTATGAAGACTTACAACACCTTCTAGAACTGACACCAAAGAAATATGTTCTTCTCATTATAGGGGACTGGAATGCTAAAGTAGGGAGTCAAGAGATAAAAGGAACAATGGGTAAGTTTGGCCTTGGAGTTCAAAACGAAGCAGGGCAAAGGCTAATAGAGTTTTGTCAAGAGAACAAGCTGGTCATCACAAACACTCTTTTCCAACAACACTAGAGGCGACTCTACACATGGACATCACCAGATGGGCAATACCGAAATCAGATTGATTGTGTTCTCTGCAGCCAAAGATGGAGAAGCTCTATACAGTCAGCAAAAACAAGACCTGGAGCTGATTGTGGCTCTGATCATCAGCTTCTTATAGCAAAATTCAAGCTTAAACTGAAGAAAGTAGGAAAAACCACTGGGCTAGTCAGGTATAATCTAAACCAAATCCTTTATGAATACACAGTGGAAGTGAAAACCAGATTTAAGGAACTAGATTTGGTGGACAGAGTGCCTGAAGAACTATGGATGGAGGCTCGTAACATTGTACAGGAGGCAGCAACAAAAACCATCCCAAAGAAAAGGAAATACAAGAAAGAAAAGTGGCTGTCCAACGAGGCCCTAGAAATAGCAGAGAAGAGAAGGGAAACAAAATGCAAGGGAGATAGGGAAAGCTACAGAAAATTGAATGCAGACTTCCAAAGAATAGCAAGGAGAGACAAGAGTGCCTTCTTAAATGAACAGTGCAAAGATATAGAGGAAAATAATAGAAAGGGAAAAACCAGAGATCTGTTCAAGAAAATTGGAGCTATTAAAGGAACATTTTGTGCAAAGATGGACATGATAAAGGACAATAATGGTAGGGACCTAACAGAAGCAGAAGACATCAAGAAGAGGTGGCAAGAATACACAGAGGATTTATACTAGAAAGATCTGGATGTCCCGGACAACCCAGATAGTGTGGTTGCTCACCTTGAGTCAGACATCCTGGAGAGTGAAGTCAAGTGGGCCTTAGAAAGCATGGCTAACAACAAGGCTAGTGGAGGTGATGGCATTCCAGTTGAACTATTTAAAATCTTAAAAGATGACGCTGTGAAGGTGCTACACTCAATATGCCAGCAAGTTTGGAAAACTCAGCAGTGGCCAGAGGACTGGAAAAGATCAGTCTACATCCCAATCCCAAAGAAGGGCAGTGCCAAAGAATGCTCCAACTACCGTACAATTGCACTCATTTCACACGCTAGCAAGGTTATGCTCAAAATCCTACAAGGTAGGCTTCAGCAGTATGTGGACCGAGAACTCCCAGAAGTACAAGCTGGATTTCGAAGGGGCAGAGGAACTAGAGACCAAATTGCTAACATGCGCTGGATTATGGAGAAAGCCAGAGAGTTCACTACACAAAAGCCTTTCACTGTGTGGACCACAGCAAACTATGGCAAGTTCTTAAAGAAATGGGAGTGCCTGACCACCTTATCTATCTCCTGAGAAATCTATATGTGGGACAGGAAGCAACAGCTAGAACTGGATATGGAACAACTGATTGGTTCAAAATTGGGAAAGGAATACGACAAGGCTGTATATTGTCTCCCTGCTTATTTAACTTATATGCAGAATACATCATGCGAAAGGCCGGACTGGAGGAATCCCAAACCGGAATTAAGATTGCCGGAAGAAATATCAACAACCTCCAATATGCAGATGATACCACTCTGATGGCAGAAAGTGAGGAGGAATTAAAGAACCTCGTAATGAGGGTGAAAGACGAGAGTGCAAAAAATGGTCTGAAGCTCAACATCAAAAAAACTAAGATCATGGCCACTGGTCCCATCACCTCCTGGCTAATAGAAGGGGAAGATATGGAGGCAGTGACAGATTTTACTTTCTTGGGCTCCATGATCACTGCAGATGGTGACAGCAGCCACGAAATTAAAAGACCCCTGCTTCTTGGGAGGAAAGCGGTGACAAACCTAGACAGCATCTTAAAGAGCAGAGACATCACCTTGCCGACAAAGGTCCACATAGTCAAAGCTATGGTTTTTCCTGTAGTGATGTATGGAAGTGAGAGTTGGACCATAAAGAAGGCTGACCGCCAAAGAATTGACGCTTTTGAATTGTGGTGCTGGAGGAGACTCTTGAGAGTCCCCTGGACTGCAAGGAGATCAAACCTATCCATCCTGAAGGAAATCAACCCTGGAAGGACAGATCCTGAAGCTGAGGCTCCAATACTTTGGCCATCTCATGAGAAGAGAAGACTCCCTGGAAAAGACCCTGATGTTGGGAAAGTGTGAAGGCAAGAGGAGAAGCGGACGACAGAGGACGAGATGGATGGACAGTGTCATCAAAGCTACCAGCATGACTTTGACCAAACTCCAGGAGGCAGTGGAAGACAGGACGGCCTGGCATGCTCTGGTCCATGGGGTCACGAAGAGTCGGACATGACTTAACAACTAAACAACAACAAAGAAAGCATAGGATGATATTATTCTGAAATTCTTTAGTGCTCTCCAGTAGCCAGTGAATATTTGCAACATGATCTTGAGTGCCTCTTCCTTTTTGGAACCCCACTTGAACATCAGGCATTTCTCATTCCATATGAGATAAAAGCATTTGCTGCAACATCTTAAGCATCTCTTTGCTCACATGGGAAATTAGAGAGAGGATCCTATCATCACTGCACTTCTTGGCATCTCCTTTCTTGAGGACTAGAATGTACATTTAACATTTCCATCCTTTAGGTTGTTGTTTCATTTTTCATATTTTATTGCATATTCTTGTTCAGACTTTAATAGATCCAATCTCTATGGCTTGAAATAGTTCTATTGGTATCCCTTCTACCCCTGGTGATTTATTTCTTCCCATTTCTTTCAGAGCAGCTTTCACATCCCTTTCTAGAATTAAACGCTTTTCATCATAGGATTCCTTTTCAAAGGAGTTTGTCATCTTTTTATCTGTTCTGTTTACGTCTTCAGTATACTGTTTCCACCTTTTCTTAATTTTCTCCTGTCAGATAGTGTGCTTTCCTGTTGGTCTTTCAGCATTCCTAATCTAGGTTCAAATTTCCCTTTTCTTGGATTTTCTGGAAAAGATTACTTATTTTTCATCTTTTGTTGTTCTCTTCTATTTCTTTGCAATGGGCATTATCATAGTTTTCTTTTACTCTGTGTGACAGTTACTAAAAGACTGCATTCAAGTTTCTGATCCTATTTCTGCCATCTTTTACTTTTGCTTTTCACCTGTTCTTGACAGAGCGATAGGAAGGGAGCGCAGAGCCCACGGCAACAGCAGAAGGTGAGTGGACAGTCTGGCCCCAGGGGGCTGGACCCTCGTTATGTTCACCTGTGCGGGGTATTTGTATACGAATACCCCCATCTCTAATCAACCCTCTTCAGGAGTAACAGCTGTGTCAGCAGAAGGGAATGGATAGTTCCAGTGGTGATGGGGATGGGGATGGAGTAACTTCTGGAAGCCAGAGCTACTGGGCAGCAGTGGTAGATGAAAGTGACACTGCTGGAATACCTTTCACAATAGAGATCCTCTGAAATACAAAAGATTAAGGAGCGCAGCTATGTTCTTGTGCAGCAGGGCAACTCAGCATTCTACAATTCTAAAAATGGGGCAGCCCAAACAAAAAATTGTAACATTGAACTTGGGCTTCAGATCAGCACAAAATTTGACCCAGGTGTGACAGACAGTCTGCTCCTACTCTATTCAATATCAATCCATTTCCTGGTGTTTTGAATTATGGATACAGAAATACAGTATTTGACATTCATAAACTGGAGGTTTTTTGAAGAACTGGATTGCAAATACAGATTATCATTAACCAAACGATAGCTCACCATGTAACATTTGTAACTTATTGTCTATATTAAGGATACAATGAGTACTCACAACATTTTTCATTCTCAGAAATTTTCCCACTGAGACATCCTCTGGTACCAGCAAGATTTCCCAGCTTCCCATGGAAATGACCCCCAATCTCAGTTTCCCCTCTATTTTCCCCCATTTTCCTTTTGTTGTTTTGAATAGGAAATTCTATGCAGAAGATAAATCTTGTTCAGGAAACAAACCATTATACGTAACATGGGATAAGATACCATACTAAATAAACAGTCATCTACATTCACCCACTACGTGTAGATTAACCATTTATTACCAGTTCCTTACTGAAAACAGAAGAGATGATAATCCATTAAGATTTCTAAGGGCAGGCACCAAAGTCACAATCAACCAATTCAAAGAATGGGCTGCAGATAAAACGGGAATGGCTTGTTTAGATAAAACCTAAAAGGATTCAGAAGTTAAAGATCATGGAACATATTTGTTACTTTCTTAAAAACTTCAAAAGTATTTAGCTTGCTACGGCTGGAAATAGAATACTCCAATAGATGGATCCTCAGTTAGAGGTAATCCTATGTGCTTAATAAATAATAACCAGTATTGCCCTATAATGTTGATTGCCACTCCTCTGAATACCAGCAATGGCAGCTGACTGTTAACATTGTTGTGCACTGATAGCTTTATATTATCTTATTCTGTAGTAATAACAGACTACTCTGGCCGGTAATTGCTCAAGTGAAAAATAATCAGGCCTAATGACTGGAGAAATGAGTCCACATCCAGTTTTGCTATATGTAAACTGGCAGTTTCAATAACACAGAAATACCTGTAGGTTTCACTACATTATACATATGGCAGAAAACAATGACTTAGTCCTTCACAGTAGGAGGACTAATATACATTTGTAGCAAAAATACTTCATGCGCTTCTAGTAGATTACGAAGTGCCCAGTAAATCCAATCATGATTTTACTGCTCTTAAAATATGCATGTTCACTGAAGTCCTTTCTACATACTGAGCCAAGTATATTTTTCAGTAATGTTCTACAGTATGTCATTATCTCATAAGTGATTGGCTTCTTTCCTACCACATTTTCTTTAAAAAAAATCAAGCTGATTTTCCTTAATTTCTTAAAAAAGGCATAGAACACTTGTATTTATTGATTGACTAAAATTTCAAAAGCTAATTGATATAAAACATTACAAGCAGCAATACATGTTAAAATAACAGAGGCCCCTGCCTTAGTATGATAGTCAGGTTTGTGGTCAATGTGAGGTAGAAAGACCATAATAATCTCAACTTCAAGGCACATAACCATGAAGTTGTTCATTGGCTTCCAGCCATTTCTGTCAAATATCAGCTGGCTAGTGATAAAATTCAATTATGCCCCCAACATGCAGTGTTCATCACTCTTTATATTTTCTCATTACCCTATACATCTAACAATTGCAGCATGTAAAACCAATTTACAATACACACTGCATGCCAAGTAATTGAATGTATACTTTGACAAGGTTGGCTTCTTCCTAATATAGCTAGATAATGGGACAAAATACATCCAAAGATAGGAAAACTTAGAGCCAAATGCCATTTTTGTAATGCAACAGTAGCATTACTGGCCTTTACATAAGCACAGACTATAAGACTTCTTTAGACATATTGTGAGGTATTGTTCCCACAGCGTGTGAAATTGGTTAAATATCTATTCTATGGCAGTTTTCTGGAAAATAATCATTTGGAAGTTACCTTTATTGACCCTGGGGCAATATTTGTAATAAATGTGTTCGTGCGCTTCTAGTCATGCCAGAAATATTCAGTAGTTGGGAACTGGTGAAATTACATGGAAGTATGGGTTTGAAGCTGATGCTTTAATACCTGACCAGAATCCTCTTGTGCCAGCGTAATTCAATGGTATGACTTTCAGCAGCAAATTATCGCTAGTTAAGAACTCTGTGTTTTCTTTTCCAGCTACATGCCAAGTCACGTGAGTGCTGCCTGACAAGAAAAATGAGAAAATAAACACTGACATCTTAATTGGCAGCAATTTGCCAGTGCAAATTATGCTGCTGAGCCTAAGTAACAGGATCCTGCCCCGTTTCACAAGTATTCACTGAAAATGTAAAAACAAAACAAACAAACAAAAAATATTTTTTTCAAGGCCTGCTTGTGGTTGTAAAAGAACCAAGGCCTTGAAACAGTTGATGCAGTTGAAATGCATTCAGGTAAAAAATATTATGAAGTTTATTGTTTGTGGTAAAGCTGTAAAACTCTGGGTTACCTGGAATTAAGACATGGCTACAGAGTTAATCAGTACAATGTACAGTATATTAGTAGACTGGGTCAAAGGGACCCCATATTCCAAAAGAATAAGTTCTCTGCAGATATTGAAAAATATGAACTGTTTCAAACGTAGGTAACAGATCCCGGTTGCTAACCCTCATACTCCAGTGGTTTGCACATATCATATACATGAATGGAAGCTGTATGCACAGGAATCTTACAAAAAAGTGAGACCCTAATTTCACATACATAAAGGAAGGGCTGGAGGCAGAGGCAAGGGAAGAAGATAGAGGGAAAGACAAGGGGAAGGTCAATCATGTGGTGCAGACAGGCGACTTGCTCCCCATGGGGATTCTGGAGGAAGAAGAATGGGAGGAAATGGGTTCTTGGGGGGATGCCATAGAGAACCTGGAGAAGGAGGCTTACCACCTAGATTTAGAACTCCCTGAGGACCCAGACTCCCAGAGCCAACCAGGGACTGAGAACACATATATAAGGAAGACTCTCGGACTGGGGGTTGCTCGAACTCCAGGTGCTTAAGGACCAGGTGGAGAGGCACCTCAATCCCTGTTCTCCTCCATGCCCCTCTTATTGAGGCAAACACAAGAGAAGAGAGTTTTGCCACCTAGCTCAGGGGGGAGCCCCCAGAGAACCTATAGTAAGCCAGACACAATGCAGGTGGAGGAACCACCAGGCTAAGCAAGTGGTGATCCAAGGGGGAGCAGGAGCCATAGACCAGCTCTGCTGTCCTCAGTGTGAGCATATAGGACCTCTTCATAGTGGAAACCATTCAAGAGCACAATAGGGGCTATCTTGTTAAGAAGGATTGCACAGAAATTCCTCCTGGTGGTATTAACCAGAGGAGACAAGGAGAACCTCAAGACTTGGGGACTGACACCCGGGCGGTGCCCAAAACCAATCCAGGACAGTTTCAAGAAGTTACAGTTGTTGATTCCCCACCCCCATTCTTTTAATAAACCTTGTTTTGTTACAAGCACTTGTGTCCTCAGCTCCACCTCCTCTGCTGGGCACCCTCTCAGAAGCAGTGGCGTTACCTCCCAGCCCCACCTCCTCTGAGCACTGCCTCTGAGTGGGTGGCCACTGGAGGAGGTGGGGCTGGGAAGCTGTGCCACTGCCTCTGAGTGGGTGCTGAACAGAGTTGCCAGAGCTGGGAAGCCAGGGTGCCCACAGAACAGCAGTGCATCTGAAGCTGTGAACCAGCACAAACCTCCAAACCAGCGGTCTTTGCTGAAGAAATGCATCTCCTTGTTTTACAAAGTTTCCAGAAAACACACTATTTGATGAAAAGATGCATTCGTCTTGCTTCACCATTTGAGCTTTACTTATGGCAAAAATGAGTTCCTCCGAAACCACTTCTGAGTATTCCCTACCTAGAAAACCCTGAAAACAGTCGCCATAAGTCAGAATTGACTGGATGGTGCATGGTTATGGTTAACATCATGAGGCCAAAGAGCCAAATACTTAATGGAAATGAGTCCAGCTTCTCAAGTTACTTTTGCTTTTTCAAGTTCTTTGTGGGCCTGTCGCCTGGTGGGCCCGCTCTCCCCCCTCCCCACTGAAGAAGACACATTGACACATAACTGGAGTAAAAAAGGCCACAGCTTTATTGACAACAGCCTGCAATTCCCCTGGCTTGAAGACTGAGGTTGTATTCAGTCCCATCAGGGGACCTGAATGCTCCCTGATGTATCCCATATCTTCCCAGTTCCAGCTGGGCGATAACACTGGAATGGCAGCAAGTGGAGACCCACGGGCATAGGCCACTCCATGTCCCTCTGCCACCCAGGGTCAAGGTCAGCCTCCTGTTCCGCCCCCAAGCTCAGGGACTTCCCAGCCCCGTACCCTGGACCCCTGAAGGGGTTCCTTACCAATAGCAGCAGGCAGGTCCCCGCCTGCCATCCACCACTCTCCTGGATCCTTCTCAATGATCCCGAAATTCCAAGAAGGTGTGACAAAAACAAGAAAAGGAAACTGTTACCAACCAAAACTGTGCCACACACCAACTCTTAAACATAATAAATTATGTCCCCATGTTTTCAGGGTGGGCAGGTTGGGAACGCTGCTAAGAAGCGAATGAGGTCCCAGCAGCCCAAGCTCCTCTTACATGCTCGGCCAATGGACCAGATTGAAAACCCCTACCATCAGGTGCAACGACCAGCTGCTGGCCCCGCCCACAACCAGAGCCAGCAAACCACGGAGTGCCTGTGAATCCCAGGAGGCTAGGCGGCTCCCAGCAGGCTGTGCAGAAGCACCACATGGCCCGCCACATTTTGGGAGCCCCGTTGGGGAGCAGGGAAGCTGGGGCCTCCACGTCACCCAAAATGCAGGCCCGCCGGTAAGTCTTGGGCCATCTTTAACCTGTTTGAGTGACAATGGGACAGGGCATTTCAGAGAAAACTCTACCTCTGAGAACACAGTACATGGTTGTGCAAAAAATTAATCTGACATATTAAAAAAGATGTTAGTTCAGTTAAAACAGGGGTCTCCAAACTTTTGAGGGTGAGGGCCACACTGTATATTTTTCACATTTTTTAGGGCTGAAGGAATGTGTGCACATGCACACATACGCGTGGCTGGACGCATGCACCCCCACCCACCCGGATGCCTGCCCCCCTGCACGCATGCACACATGGGCTAAAATGGCAATGCAAACCGGATGTGGCCCGCGGGCCATAGTTTGGAGACCCCTTAGTTAGAAGATGTTGATTCAGTTCACCCTGGCCTCCCACCACTCAACTGCATCACAGACCTCCTTACTTCATGGCCAAAGCTTGCAACCTTTATGTCATTGACTCACATTCATTCTGATGGATTAGAACAACTGTATAAAGAAGGGGTGGGCCCTCTAGGAAAGAAGTATATATATATTTGGAAAAATACTTCTGATCCACAAGCAGAATTTTTATTTTTGCACGAAGAGCTGAAAGGGCCTTCAATGCCTCACCGCCCCCCCCGCATATAAAGATACCCAGATGTGCGCATCTAGGCACTTCCTGCTTCTTTTCTCCCTCCAAAATGGCCGATAGTGTCCATTTCTGCGCTCCATGTGACCTGAGAGGTACACTCTAAGCCCCCTGATCCACCTCTACTATAATGCACTTCTTCTGTTCCCAAAGTAACCCCCCCCCCCCATGCCAAATACTTTCGAAACTGTAGTCCAAAGGAAAGGGCAATATTTAATTATTGGGGATCTGAATAAGAGAACGACAATTAAATTATGACCTTCTACAAGGCAGGGGATTTTCACAGCACAAAGCAAGTCATGTTGAAACATTACAATAAATCAGACCTCGTGTGCCTTTCTGAATTAAGTTTGATCGAGTCTTCATTAACTCCCTTATATATTTGAGCCCTGTGATAAAACACTGCCAATTGATCAGGGTGGAGATGTTATTAAGGGTTACAGAATCCAAATGTTACAGAGCTGATTTAGATTTCTCATATATATAATGAACTGACTTTCCTGCTATAGCATTTACTTGCAGAGCTGTGCCAAGGGCAACTTGTAATGCGCTAAGAAGCCTATTTATACTTTGACAGCAAACAAGGAGCTTTTCTTTTAGAACATGTAATGCTGTGTAGCCAAACAATTCTGTTTAACTTTCCTATTTCTGGAGACACCAGGTTATTAGATGTGCAAACAGAACGGCTGGCAAAGCTTCTGTGATGGAATGCTTGACTTCTTTACGACAATTCTGTACAAAGTTGTGGATTCTCCAGCAGCCCAAGGCTTCTAACCAGAAAAATACATGTAGCTATAATTATTTGCTCTCCTCTATAGCCTGGCTTTGCTATCTCCGTACTGCAGGTTAAAAGTTATCCTACAAAGGGGATAATAGAAAAGAAAGAAGTATGGATAATGATTTTTCCTAGGCTGCTAAAGTATTCTGTTAGTTAACATAGCAGCTCCCTGGCATAAAGCTCTTGTGTGTTTTTCACTTCCATGAAGGGGCAAAATACTTTCCTATTATTGATTAGGCATCCTTCAGTCTCGAGAGACTATGGTAATTTCCCATTATATTCATATACTTTTTTCAGGCCTAGTTGCCCCATTGTCTTCCCACTGCTATTTTAGCAACTCATTTGAAAGACTTGCATACCTATATATTTTGGTATCAGAAATGGCAACACACAAGAGCCAGTGTGAGAACACTTCAGCCTCCTGAGATACGCTGTTCCAGATACTAAAGCAACTGTTGCAGACAAAAGGCGTATTTGGGAGTAGAGATGGGCAAGAACCAAACTACGAACCAGAAAAACTGACAGATGAGACAGTTCATGGTTCACTTCATTACCCAGTTGAGGGATCCTGTTTGGCTGAAACAAAAAGTCATGCTGAACCTTTTTCCCCTTGGCGCTTTGTTTTGCTTTGACAAAACAGATGCCCACCGGCCCCCTTCCCACTACCCTCATCGCCTCCCTACCTGGTCCTGCCACCTCCTCCACCACTGCCACCTCTGCAGCTGGTAACACCTTGAAGATTTCCTCAAGCACTGCCCAATCAGTGAAGAACAGATCTCTTAAAGCAGAATGGGCAGGCGATGGCTCTCAGAGTACTTTTCCCCTTGTCAACAACATGTCTGGACTGCAGAGGCTGTGTGCCCAAACCTTGCTTTTCAGACTGCCTCCCTAGAAATTATTTGTGTGCACATGTACATGCATGCAGGAGGCAGAGAAGGAATGGAGTGGCACTGAAAGAATGGGCAATGCAATACTGTAACACTACAAGCTCTGGCCACCTTGGACTCAGATGTCTCCATCCACAGCCCCAACTAGATTGTCTGGGGTTCAGCAGAAACCTCTTAGGAAAGAGGTTCCCAACTCTTTCTTATAAGACTGTTGCTATGGCCTGCAGCCTCACACTCAGATGCTGGAAGTACAACTTGTAGGTAAACAGATCCAGATCCTAAGATAATATGCACAAATATGCACAAAACCAGGCTGCAAGCTCAATGATCAAGTGCAAGGATGTTTCATTGAGGAAAGAGTGGGTCTGTGAGGAGGTGCAGCTGCCTAGGGTTCACTGCCATTCCTTCCTAGTAGAGTCATTATTGTTACAACGATGCCGCTGAACATAATAGTCTCCAGGGGCCATTTCAAGAAATTGTAACAAATCACTACATGCCATGCAATAGCTATAAACATATCAACTGCACCAACAGAACAATGGTATAATAGGGCTTAAACTGCATGTAACTTGCACTGAAAGAAAAAGAGGGAGAGAAAATTCATGTTTCACTACCAGTGGCATGAGCCTATGTAGGCAATATTTGGCACCCGACTGATTAACATCAGTGATTAACCCCCTGCACTGAGCAGGGGGTTAGACTCAATGGCCTTACAGGCCCCTTCCAATTTCATGAGTCTATGATTCTATGAACAATTGAAATGGAATTATTTATACAGAGATGTATCAACTCAACAATTTTTTTCTGCCCCTAATGAAAACCACACTGTCTTCATCACTCTTTCATGCAAGGGGAAAAATTACTCAGTAACCAAAACAATCAACAGTCTGACAGAGTCACCTTCTAGCTCAATTTAATTTTTGCAGGCATACCTTCTATTGCTCCTCTGACAACTGTAACATCCATTTAACCTGCTAAAAGTTATTTGTAGGTACAAATAGGGACAGTTTTGTGGGTATGACCACATCTGATTATGGAAGGGACAAAACACACATCCACACCCCCAACCTGTTATGGAAAAGATTTGCAGATGTATAATATTAATTTGGGCATAAATGAACAAAATAGTCTAAATAGTGATAACATGCAACAGTTATTTCTTCTGCAATCCATGAGATTAATCAGATGTTATTTCTTCCATATGGCTCTGTACCCTCAGATGCTACACATGCAGGATTCTGGAACACAGGCATCTAGAAGGAAGATCAGAATGTACTGGTAGATATCCTGGTAATCTCAAATAAATCAGCAAGTAATAAATGACAAACAAAAGTGCTCTTTTCCTTCTAAATCGGCTGCTAAAATCAAAAGAGCTTGGATGAAAATAGGAAAATGTAAGCCATGTGAATGGATTTATTTTCCTGCTCTAATATGGAAAACAAATTTGTGGCCACAGGCAGAACTGTAGTAAAATGCTATATCTACCTTCTTGAGCTACCACATGGTATCTGGCTGTATCTGGTGAACCTCAAGATCCAACGAAGAACAGAGATCCCAAAATCCCAAACACGGGTGTGCTACATGAAGCCAAGGGTATTTTTGTCCCTAGCTCCACAATTTTTTTTTTAAGGGTATGAAGGGTACAACGTTTACTGTACCTAACCAATACAGAAATTATTTTTAATGAAGCATAAGATATGCAAACTAGCCATGACCCTGGGGAGTGTAGCCCTTGCACTACCAGCAAACCTGAGCCCATAGTTGTTGATGACATCAATTTATTCAGGGTAGTTGGCAAGGATGGATGGGTTGAGGCATTGTTAAATGCTGCGAAAAGATTTCTCCAGACAAGGTGAATGAGCAACAAAATGGCAAATAAAGTTCAATGTCAGCAAATGCAAAGTGATGCACATTAAGGGAGGGGGGAAATCCTAACCACATGTACTCTAATGGGGTCTGATCTGACAGTCAGTGACCAGGAAACCAATTCTGGGGTTATGGTGGAGAACTCAATGAAAGCATCAACTGAATGTGCAGCAGCTGTGAGGAAGGCAAATTCTATGTTAGGGATCATTAGAAAAAAGGATTAAAAATAAATAAAACTGCCAAAATTGGTAATGCCTTTGTACAAATCTTGCGTGCAATCTCCCTTGGAAGACTGCATACAGTGATGGTTGTCCAGCCTCATAAATGATATTGTGAAGCTGGAAAAAGTACAAACAAAATGATTAGAGAGCAGGAAAAGCTCCTCTGTGAGAAAGGTTACAATCTTTGATGGTCTTTGGTTCAGAAAAAGACAAGTAAGCTGTGGGGACATGTGGAGAGAAAGTGGATGGATGTAAGTTTTTGTTCTCTCCCATTGTACTAGAAGCCACGGTCAGCCACTGAAGCTGAATTGTGGAAGTTTTAAGACAAATAGAAGGAAATAATTTTTCACCCAGCACACATTAAATGATGGATTTTGTTACTGCAAGATAATGAGGTACTGTCCACCAACCTGAGTGGGTTTAAAAGTGAGTTAGATTAATTAAAGAAAGATAATGCTGATGACAATATAAACCATTAAGATTAGGGACAGCATACCTCTGAATACTGGTCCTTGGGAGCAACAGTGGGATGATGATACTACATTTAGGTTCTGCTTGTGGGCTTTTCAGAAGCATTTGGTTGACGAGTGTGAAAAACACGATGCTGGGTTAGACAGGCCTGTGATCTGACATGGTACAACTTTTCTCAGGGTACTATGTTAACATCTGAATAGAGTGACAATCCGTCTGCATTTTTCATTCTTAACTCAATTTACCAACAAAATGAGCTTTACAGCCAAAGTTCGTAACATTCATGAAAGAAAAACATTTTCTGACTCTTTGAAATCCTGTTCTAATCTACTCTCAATAGGTCAGTTCCTTGTTATATTCTAGAGGAGTCCTCTTGACATTTAAAGATATATCATAGGAAAAAGCCTTGTCAGCATTATAATCCTAGAATGTACTAACTGATCAAAGGTCAAAGTGTCAGTTCTCGTTGCATCCTACGATTTAATAATATGGAGCTACAAAACTCCTGATGAGCAGATTATACCTTTAGTTTAGTTTATTTAAAAATTCAGAAGCAACATAATGCTCATAATGGGTTAATATTGGATCATATTAGTAATGGGTTCCCATCCTTGACTTTGTTTTGTTTTTCTCCTTTAAACCATCATGAAGCTTATTGTATGACTGAAATCAATCATTTGCAGGATCTACATCACAGGAAATTTGGAAGGTAAAACGGGAAAACTCAGTGTACACTCTCAGAAATTTCTATAGGGCACAAATAAGATGAATGAAACCTTAGTGGTTGAATGAGAGAAAATCAGTATTAGATGAATTCACAATGAAGTCCTATACGAGACAACAACAAACCTGGGATTTTATTCCAATATTTTTTTCCATGAATATTCCTTTTCTCAGACTGAATGGTGCAGTTATTACTATTTTCATTGCTGAAGACTTTAATTATAATAGTACTTTATTTGAAACATCCTGTATTACACTCCTGTTGTACTACATTAGTTTGACTGCTGCACAAATATCAGCAGTTTTAGAAATCCCACATCAGAGCTGAAGCTACTGCAAGTAAGAGACAAGGCTGTTTTGAGTTGTTTGGATGTGTGTTTGTGGGTCTTTATTTGACAGCAGGTCTGTTCTGTGCTTAGAGCACAAGGTACTATTGAGAAAAAGTGTGGGCTGACAGGAGAGGGATTGAGGACTTGGTTAGGAGTGGGGCTAGCAGCTGCTAGTGGTTGCCCTCAGTTACTGTGAGTCTATGAGCAGGAGCAAATGAAAAGGAATAACAGAAAAGGGTATTTTGCATGGACATTTAGTAGGGAGTTTGAGGGGAAGGTCAGGAATACTGTCTCACTGCTTGCACAGGATGAAGAAACATGGACAGGGAAGGAGTTGCTGCAGTGACCTGTAATATCAGTGTGATGTTTGTTTTCCTACCTGAGAAGGCAACTATAAGTTAAACAACTGCAAGCGGGTTGCCTTGCTGGAAAAGAATGTACAACAGCTTGAGGCTAATCTATCCAGATGTTAGACCATAATGGAAGATGAAGTGTATTTTTAGAGAACTGATATACTCTCCTGAAAGAAAAACAGAATGAGAATCCGTCTAAGGAAGACCAGGAATACACAGTACAGGAGACGAGCACTTGGAGAAATGTGACACAGAGAAGCAGGACAATCAGGAACCAAGCTGTGTCTTAGAAGCTACATAATCAGTATCAGGCCCTGTCCATGGACAGTGATTCTGAGCCACTGGTACAGGGGTAGCAGAAACAGGCTTCAGAAAGCACAAAGGTGGCAAGGAAGGGGTGGGATTGATAACTGGAATGTAGCAGTTGGAGGGTGGGAGTCTATTTTAAAAATAGACTACAAATGAAGGGAGAATGAGCAGCATTATATGTTAAAGATGTGTATACTTCTGACAAGATCCATGAGTTGGACCACGAAAGGCTAGTTGAGAGTATTTTGGTAAAAATTCTAGGAAAGGAAAACAATAGTGGCATTTCAGTGAAAGTCTGTTGTAGATTTCAAAGCCATATCAAAGACTTGGAGGTGTTCCTAGAACAAATTAACAAATACTAAAAAAGGAGAGATATAACTGTAATAGAAAGCTTCAATCTGATACCTGTTCGAAGTCAAACTTTGCCAAAAATGTAAAGTCCAACAAATTTCTGACTTGCCTTGCTATTTCATTTTCCAGAAGGTGGAAAAGAGGATTGATAATATGGGCCTGATCCTCACTGATTTAGAAGAACTGATAGACAAGATTGAAGTATGATGAACTTTAGGAAAAAGTGACCATGTCCCCTTCAGATGTGCTATATATAGGAAAGAGAGAGCTGAGTGTAGTCACATGCATGCTCTGGACTTTAACAAAACTGATTTTATAAGCTTAAGGGAATATTGAGTGGTCAGAAGTACTCAAAGAGGGCTCATGATGGACAGGAGTTCCTTACAGGCAAGATACCAAAGGCACAATTACAATTCCAACAAGAAAGTGGGAGGTATCTGTAGAAACCTGGATGGATATAGAAGGAGATTCTGGAGGCACTGAAATTTCAAAATAATATCTAGGAAGTGAAAGAAGGGTTAACTCATAAAAGAAGAGTACAAATAAGTAGCCAATGTTTGTAGCCAGAAGGACAGAAAGGCAAAAACCTAGAATGAGTTCAGGCTTGCAAAAGAAGTTAATAAAAGAAAGCAGAAAGTCACAGGTTTGCTGCATGGAGAAAATATAGAAATACGACTGGGTGACAGAGAACTGCTGGATAGCTCAGTGGTTTAGGTATCTGACTGTGGAGCCAGAGTCAGGAGTTTGACTGTGCCTCCTTGTCAGAGGCTGGACTTAGTGACCCGTAGGGTCCCTTCCAGCTCTGCAGTTCTAAGATTATGATGATGAGGAAGCAGAATTGCTCAACACATGCTCTACCTCTATTTCCTCCCATAAAGAAGGAAATGGTAGAATCTGTGAACACTTGGAAAAGAATACTGTGATTACTAGTTCCCCCTTGTTTCATTCTTACAGGAGAGGATGAGGAACTGCAACATCTGTCTTCTACCATTTAGGGTGCCAAGAAATTTCCTAGAGCTCTTGAAACAGTATTTGCATTGGTGAGGAGGATGTTTTGCATACATTTGACCATTTAAAAAAAGCCTTTTTTAAACAAAGTACTTCTGTTTTATGCAAAAGCAAGCAATTTGCATCTTTCTTAAAAATTAAACCAGTGCTTCTGTCCTAAGTGTGTACGGATGTGTGGTTTATTCCTGTAATCTGCAAGATGCTAGAAACCTGTTCCAGAAATTATGAGGTACCTGAGAGTGAAGGAAGAGCTTTTTGTCTCCCTCTGAGGGGGAGAAGAGGAATCTTGGGGAGCTCTCAAATTCCTAATCAAGGTGTCTTACCTTTCCAAGACAGGCTGAATTAATGAGAATGAGAAAATGAACGATTATCATGTCCATCCCCAGTGATTAGTAAAAGCCAGCATGGGCTTTTCAGAAAAAAAGTCATTCGATACTGATCTCACCTCATCTTTTTGACAGAGTTATGAGCTTGGTAGGTCAGGGGAATGTTGTGTGCCTTGATTTCAATAAGCTTTTGATTCCCATTATATTCTTGGGTCCCTTGTTGGGAGAAATGCGGCATATAAATAAAACTACTAATAATAATAATATTCTCGAGGACAACTGGTAAAATATGGGCTGGACAATACTGCTGTTACATGGATTTTTAGCTGGCTGACAGACAGTACCCAGAGACTGCTCACCAATCATTCCTCATCATCCTAGACACAAGCAATAAGTGGTGCATCACAGGTTTCTGTCCTAGGCCCAATGTTGCTGAACATCTTTATAAATGAGTTGCATGGAGATCAGGGCAGTTTAAGAATGTCATTAATATTTGGAAATATTCTCTTCCCTAATGAAAAAGGGTGTCTCAACACATCAATGCAGTCTTTTGGGAGAAAAACAATTGTCAACCACTATGAGATATTCCGCTATCTGAGAGCAGAAAGAAGCACCTTTTTTGTCAGCAGCAAATAAAATAAAATAGATGAAAAACTGATTTGTTTGCAAAGCATCACTTTGGGGCACCATCTAATCTTTTTTCTGGCAATTACATTTCCTCCTCTCTGAATTCAGCATGCCCCCTCCTCCACTATTTTTTACAATTTGTCCGTGTAGGTAGAAGCAGCTCTCCTGAACCCAGGTCCCACTATTCTCAACCAGACGTACAACTTGGGATCCAAGGAATGGTCTTCAGTGATGGAGAACCTGGGGTGCCTTGAGTCCCATTCATCACCACAACACTCTCCAAGTGCTCCTTATTCCCCATCTGGGTTGGTAAAGGTGGATGGTGAAACTCTTGAGTTCTTACTTATTGCTGCAGGGGGTCAAAAGGTAGGAGTGTTTGGCCATATCGCCACATATCACAGCAAAGGCTCTGATTCCATGGCAGCGGGGCGCTATCTGGAGTGAGTGAGTCTACAGGCAGGCCTTAGATGTCTTCCTCTTGTTCAGTCGTTCCAGTAATTCAGTCAAAGGAGACAGCTGGAGACGGTAAGAAATGAGAGAAGAGTAAAAGAGATGGGTGCTTTTTAGTTTTGGTAGTATAAAGAAGAAAAGTGATGAGGAGAAGCAACAAAGTCACCGAGATGACCTAACAGAGCTGCAACAAGAACTAGATTGGAATTCTTGAGTAGGTGGAGCCCTTTCAATTAATTTAAGGCATCCTGCCTATCAGTGAGGATTTCCTTCTCCATTGTAGGGATACAGTGGAAGCACCTCAAAAGGTGGTGATGCACTCTTCTTCACTTTTTTTCTTTTTTAAGAAAGAGATTGGATGGTCGTCGGGCAAAGATACATTAGAGGTGCCAGAGTGTTGGGACCACATGGTCCCAAGATCTCTTCCAAGTCTGTATTTCTATGATTTTATTATCTGCTATGATTGTTTGAAATATAGTGATGGGGGAGAGTTTTGTAGACACCCTGGACTGTCAGAAAAAAGAGCAAGTGGATCCTAGATCAAATCAAGTCTGAACTACTCCCAGAGGCAAAAATAATGAAACTGAGACAGTCCTACTTTGGGAACATCATGAGAAGATAAGATGCTCTGGAAAAGACAGTAATGCTGGGAAAGGTGGAAGGCCCCAGGAAAAAAAGGAAGACCAAATATGAGTTGGATTGGGCAACCATCTGTCAGATCTGCTTTGATTTGGATTCCTGCACCGAGCAGGGACTTAGACTCAATGGCCTTATGGACCCCTTCCAGCTCTATGATTCTGTGATTTTATGGCTCCTAAATAAGAACTGAGCAGGGCTGTTGAGGACAGGAAATTTTGGAGATCTCTCATTCATAGGTTTGCCATAAGTCAGAGGCAACTTGACAGCATGTAGCAATATCAATAATAACAATGATCTGCTGAAGTGATCAGCAGTAGAAAAATAAAATAAAAACACATCTAGAAAGGTTATGTGGCTTGTATCTGCCCTCCAGTATATTTTTAATGTTTTGCATTAAAGACAGACAGAAACACACACACACACAACCAAAGCGATCAGCTACTGTTTATATCTAAGAACTCTGAAATGTTTAAACAAAGAGCCATCTTAACTGTTGCCTATGGATGAAGGGAAAGACTCGGAATCAAAACAAGTCACAAATAGAT
Source organism: Intellagama lesueurii (assembly GCA_037013535.1). NCBI lineage: Eukaryota > Metazoa > Chordata > Lepidosauria > Squamata > Agamidae > Intellagama > Intellagama lesueurii. The sequence goes on along the minus strand of JBAJHW010000003.1, from coordinate 161,145,572 downwards.
TCTTCAGTTGCTCGGTGTTTGTTCTGTAGTAAGGATACCTGCATGCTGTCGTTTGGCCATAATTCCAGCCACAGTTGGCAAAAAAAAAAAGGACACAGAAAAAATCCAGATGCTTCAAAAAAAAAAAGAAGGAGAAAACAAAAGGAATATGTGAGGCAAAAGAACAATCTCCTCTATGGTCTGCGGTTTTTTCCTCATCAAAATGTTCACAGCTTTTTTCTTTTCCTCCTCCCTAAATCATCCTTTCTCAGATTACAAATCTCTGTCTTTGTGGGAGGGACAGCAATGTATCCCTAGTGTTCTAGCGTCCAAAGACTGTTTTACTATAAAACAAAAATGGTTTTAAAGTTTCTCACTTGTGTAATTTCTAGGAAGTTGTAGAGGCAGCTTTTTACAGAAGAACATGCACGGGGGGTGACTGGTGCCCTCTGCAATAAATTGCTTATATATAAAATTTATCATAAAACCAGATAGGAAGAAGGCATGTGCAGTGTAAATATCAAGTGGGAATTATTTTCTACCAAGCGACAAAACCCTTCAGGGACAAAATGTCAAAACTGGCCTGAGCCCAAAGTTGGTAAGTCACCCCATTTTATTTCTCTACCTCTTTCTTTCTCCCATTCCTGCACCTCCCCCCTGCCCAGTAATACAAGAACCAGATAAGTGCTAAGGATAGGGTTTTGCTGTCTGCTGAAGTGCTGGCTGACTGCTGTTTCCCTCATCACTTCCCTAAGCGAGTAACTGGTGATTAGAAAGCTCAAGCTTTCCAGAGCTGGCTGAGTTCAGGATGAGGATTTGGCTGTTCTTTGAAGCATTGGCTGAGAGCTCAACATGTCATCACCACCATTTCCCGTATCTGTTCAGTGAAACTGGTACCCAATCTCCCCAAATTAGCTGGGGGAGCAGAACCATGGGGAGGGGAAGCAAGGGATGCAGAAATCCTTGTGGGCTGCATTTGGTCTGCAGGTTAGCACTTCCACTCCTCTAGTAAATGATAAAATAGCCAAAAATGTAATGGATGGGCAAGAAGCACTCAAAGAGGTTTGTGACAACTATGTAAGGACTTTATCAATACTGTAGTGATTTTTTTATTCTCTGTGTGAACTCCTTTTCTGAATACTGTAGCAAAAATATCTTATTATCCCTTTCATCCACTCGCATGTACTTGCTAACTATATTATTTCAACCCATCTTTCCTTGTATTTTTACAGCCTACTGGTATGTCTTTTATCTGTTTTATGACACAGTAGGAAAGCTGTGCAGCTGCCAATGAAATGAAACCATCTGCTTACCCTGGTACAGGAACCACTACTCCCTTCTCCAGGGCCAGAGCTTGTATCTTCAGAAAGCTCATATCAGAGATAGTCATGTTTGTTCTCAGGATATGTGCTATTATACACAACTCCCTGTGGTTCCATGTGTCAGTGCCTCCATTTTGACACTCTGCCAAAGAGCAGCATTTATTATTGGAGCATTTCTAAAAAGCAATTAAGCTTTCCTCCTTTGCTGTTCCAGAGAGGTTCCTTAAAGACTACTATTCCATTTTATGCTGGAGTCTGTCTGTGTCTTGGGCAACTTGTTGGTGTTTCCTCAAAGCTGCTTTTCCTGCACCACCTGGAATGTTTCCACCACCTGCTTCCTAAGCCTTAGGCTCTGACAAGCTCTGTTATTGTGCCAGCTTTGTTGCTTCAAGGACACACAGCATGGAGTCAAGGAAGCCATTTTATAGCACTTGTTGCTTTCCCTTTTACTGGGACCTATCCCTCTTCCTTCCTTCCTTCCTTCCTTCCTTTTTCTTATCACATTTTTCTCCCTTGCAAGGGCTCAAGGCAGCTTACACTATAAATAACAGCTCCAGCTAAACCCCAAAATGAATTGCACTTCTCCCTTGAATTGCATGGATTTGAGCAGCATATACAAGGTTTTCCCCCCCCAATAAATACATATTTCAATAAATAAGTAAAACAATATTCAATAAATATTGTGCTGCTGTTCATCTCCAGGATGTGGCCTGAGAAAGGTGGGCCTTTGGCTTACTTAGGGCCCTGTTGTTGGCAGTGTGGTGGTCCCTGGTCTAATGGCAGTGGACCGGCCGGCCCCCTCTCCTGGCACGGTGGCTTCATGTGGTGGCTGGGGAGAATGCCGGGGCGATCAACTGTTTATGCTTTGTAGTTACATTTGGGGGGCTATAAGAGTTGTACACAAATTCTGAACAACACGGGAGTCCAGCATCCCTAACTCCAGCATTGTTGAAGGGAGAAGTGCATAATATTAAAAAAAGAATTAAATAGATTGCTAGATTTAAAAAGAAAAAAGACAGACAATTTAAAACCATTTAAAAGCAAAACTAAACTACAAGAAAAAAAAGTCCCTGTAAATTGAAAGGTCCTGATCAGTGGTTAAAATAAAAATGCCTTCAGCTGCTAGAAGAAGAAATGGAGCATCATAGCCTAGGAGCAGCCACCAAGAAGACCCTTTCATGTGTCTTCAGCAAACACATCTGTGAAGGTGATGGGGCACAAAGAGAGGCCTGTCGTGAAGATCTTAAGAGCTGGGAAGCCTCGTATAGAGCCATACAGTCTTTCAGATAGAATGAGTTCAAGATGTACTGGATTTTACGGTTCGTCAGCAGCAATTCGAACTGGACGAAGAAACAAACTAGGAGACAGAGAATTTCTGTTCTCCCCCTTGGAAACTATTTAGAATCTTCTGTGGGTCCAAAACGTTGCAGCCAAACTGTCAACTGGAGCCTTGCTGCAGCATTTTGGAACCACTGAGGATTCCAAACAGTTTCCAAGGGGAGTCCCATATAGAGTTTGTTATAGTTATCCAAATGGGACGTCACTTAGGACTCTTCCAAACAGGGCAACTGCACTATTTATCTTCGTTCCTGAAGAGTTTGTTCTATGGTCATGAAGATTTCATGCCAAATGGAGTGGGGGCAATCAAACATACAGTCCACATTCTTTTTTGCTTCTTCACCCCCTTCTGCCAATTAACCACTGTTTTACTTGATAGTGCATCCCCTCCCCTTTCCTGACTGGAAGAGACACATTGACTCTGCCATGATCAAGGGGAAAGAAGAAGCAAGCAAAAGAGAGGGAGGACAAGCAAGATAGGGTGAGAGAAAGGGAAAGATATTATGAACAGCTGCCTTACCTTTTGCTGTTAACACCTCACAAAAAATAAACATGGCAGAAGATCTGAATTTTCCTAGAAACAATCATATTTAAACACGGTTTAATGAAACTGGTTTGTTTCAAATAGGGATGTGCTATAATAATAACTGTGCCATCAAGTCACTTCTGGTTTATGGAGAGTCAGCAACCCTTTCCAGAGTTTTCTTGAGTGAGCCCTGGGACTGCAGCTTTCCCTTGCTACATACATTGGCTCTTCTCCTGAAATGTGAAATAGGGAATGAAATTTCCAACCTCTGGCTCCACCTAAATCACGGAGCTATCCAGCTCAGGAATGTTTCAGAGGAACTAGGCAAAATTGGCTGTCTGTTACAGAATTGCAGATACTCTAGTCAAAGGTATCTCAGTATGGTGAGACAGCTGATCAGAGATGCAAAGAATTTTTGCAACCTTTTGAAAGATCTCAACTCATGAGTAAAACTGAAATGCGAATTTGTTGTTCTTTCAATTTGCAAAAATATAATTTGTGTTCATCTGTTTCTGAACAAATCGAGTATCTTTTCCCCTTGTGAAGCTGAGACACCCACAACAAACACAACAGGGCACAAGGATTGCTGGAAAAGACCTAAAGAACTCATCCAATTCAACACAATTTGTTAATTGTTAACACAATTTTCAATAGCAAGCATTTTACTGACAAACACACTCATAAAAATGCACAACGTTTCTGAGAGAGTAAGGGTGAAATCTCACATCAGCTCTAATTAGGAGGATGAATCAAGTCAGGATTTACATTCCTAGTTCAATAAACTGAAATTAACCTCAGTTTAGAATGCATATGTAATGTTCAACTGCAATTAATAACAAACTGGAGTGCATGTTCAGCTCCTCAATACTGAACAGGAGGAGGAGGAGGAAGGAGGAAGAACATAAGCCTGAATCTCTGTCCTGTCTGGGCTTCTTCACATAATGCTAAATGAGGGGGAGGGGCATACTTTTTTGTTCCAAAGGCTGCATTTCCTCGTGGATAATCTGTCAGAGGCCCCAGAAGGGGCTCAAGACAGCAAACACCTGAAGCAGGGACAAAAAACCTCTCTCAGCAAACAATGTGGGATAAATAATTTACTCTTGCAAAAGATTTGAACTGGTTGCTTGCACAGGATATAGGTTGACCATAGCATGAAGTAAAGTCACATGTTGCCTAAGGACCACAAACTGCCCAGCCCTGTGCCAAACGTATTTAATATTACATCCAAACAAGAACATCTCCTTCCAACATTAATCACATGTCTCTAGGAAAAAGATGTCTACTAAAAAGGCATAGGTCAATTGTGACCAAAGTACAGTGGAGTCTCGACTTACAGATGGCTCCATTTACGGACTTTTCGACATCCGTACTTCTCTGGCCGCAAAGTTTCACTTCGACTTGCGGCCGGAGAATCGACCTACGGACCAGAAGAGGGAGGCGGGGAAAGCACCAAATTCAAATTTGGCGCTTTCCCCGCCTCCCCCTTCCAGTCCGTAGGCCGCGGATCTGCCTCCGGATGCTTTCCAGGGCTTCTCCACCGCCATGGGAGGCATCTTGGAGGTCCCCCCCCCCACCGCCGATAGTGCCTCCGAAGCACGATCGGCGGCGGGGGGGACCTCCGAGAGGCCTCCCATGGCGGCGGAGAAGGCATCCGGAGGTCCCCCCCCGCCGCCTCCAGGAGCCGAGATGCACCGGGCGATCCCGGCCATGCTCGGACTCCTGGACTTCCCCCGCCGCCGCCGCCGCTCGGCTCCCAGCAGCAGCGGCGGCGGGGGAAGTCCAGGAGTCCGAGCATGGCTGGGATTGCCCGGCGTGGCTCGGCTCCCAGCAGCGGCGGCGGGGGACCTCCGGAGGCCTTCCCCGCCACCATCTGAGGCCTCTCGGAGGTCCACCCCCACCGCCGATCGTGCTTCGGAGGCACTATCGGCGGCGGCGGGGAACCTCCGAGAGGCCTCCTGTGGCGGCGGGGAAGGCCTCTGGGGGTTCCCCCCCCGCCGACGCAGGCTTTCCCAGGGTGGACCGGGCCTACTAGGGGAGGGCTTCCCCCGGTAGGCCCGGTCTACTCCCTGGGAAAGCCTGGGGAGTAGACCGGGCCTACCGGGGGAAGCCCTCCCCTGGTAGGCCCAGTCCACCCTGGGAAAGCCTGCGTCGGGGGGGGGAGACCTCCGAGAGGCCTCCGGCAGCAGCGCCGAAGCCCTCAGAGTCCTCCGGCAGCGGTGATGGCGGCGGCGGGGGAGCTCCAAGAGGCCTCCGGCAGCAGCGCCAAAGCCCTCGGAGTTGTCCGGTAGCGGCGATGGCGGCAGCGGGGGACCCCTGGAAGGCTTCGGAAAGGTAAGTTCCCTTTAAAAAATTTTTTTGTGTGTGTGGGAGCATTTTCTTGGGCCGGTTACGGATTAAATGGTTTTCAATGCATTCCTATGGGAAATGCATTTTCGACCTGCGGACTTTTCGACCTACGGACCCCGTTCCAATACGGATTAATTCCGTAGGTCGAGACCCCACTGTAGAGGGGGTGCCCATCTCAAATTTTGACAGTACTTCCTTCTTCTCTCCAACCCCCTTCAGTTCAACAATATGCCATCCACTCCAAAACAAGAGCCTTGAGTTGGACACATGAATGGGGAAACGACCAGGCAATAGTGTTACTGGGATGACTGTTACCAGAGTACCAAAATAGGATATATCAGCCAAAATCCTGTTGTTTAAATTACACCTGTGAAGGGATAATGTCACCAGCACAGAGGGATTTTCTATAATTAAAGATCTTCTCTTTCAGTCCTGTGGCTACTTTCACGCGAGTAATTAATTTCATTGCATGGAAGCCCTGGAAGCCATGAGACAGAAAGAGGAAGTTTTTTAATTACCAAAAAATTCTGCCTAATGATGCTACCAGCAAGGGGAGATTTTGGGTGACTAAAGATTTCCTCCTTTCAATATGAGGCATCCGTGTCTTCCATACAGTGAAACAAATTACTCCTAAGTCAGAGAAGCCACAGGACAGAAGGTCACTATCTTTCATTACTTCCCCTGCTGGTTACATCATCACCCTTCCTCAGGTGTAACTTATGCAAGAGTATTTTGGACACCTTATCCTTATAGAACATGTTTCAATGATCTCTCAAGGTGCTCTGATAAGAAGCCATACCCCTGCAGTATGGAGATAAGGCAGTCATGTAGGAAATGGGTTAAAGGTATAAAACAGCTGAATTGAAAGGCAGAGTGAGAGCTAGAGCTCCATTTACAGCCACCCACAGCCAAAATCAATCAGGGAATCTGTCTTCCTTGCAAGCACATCTAGGCTACAGATGAAACCATTCTTTTCAACCACTCAAAATCTGGCAGATTTCCCAAATTCACCATTCAGACTGAAAATAAGACTTTGCAAATTCAGATATCAAATTTACATTTTTAAAATGTGAACTTTTTGTCTCAGAATTTGAAACTGAACGTGCTTTAGACTTGTTGCCATCTCTTTGACTGATTTTGGCAGGTGCTAAAAGAAAATTTCACAAGCTGCCCAACATTAACTGCCATCACAAGTTAGCTATCAAATGCTATTCAGACCTCAAATATCATTCTATGTCAACTACCGAGCGCTGTCAAATATTAAACGTGCTTGCAATCTAAGCATCAGTGATTTGTAAATAGAATATACTACTGGTTTTCTAAAAATTCTAGTCTTTTGGACCTTTTCAGTTGACATCATTGGCCTAAATCCAACTGCCAGTCCTAATTAAAGAAGACCCATTGAATCAATTGCTGAATGGCAAGTCAAGATTTGTGTAAATCCTAATGATTCAATGGGTTCACTTTAGTTAGGCCTTTCAGTCCAATTTAGGCCTCAGTTAACAATGGACAAATAGCAAAAGCCATTAGTGCTCAAAGTGAACCAAGAATGGATTAAGAGATACTGTAAAAGATACCTCAGCATTTCCTATACAGTGTGCCACAGGTGTCTGCATAGATTGGCTGTGGCCTGGGTTAGAGATAGCTAGTTCTCTGAACTAGGGATGAGGAAGAAATGTATTCTGTTTGCACATGGATATGAACTTTTCTGGAATAAAGTGAGAAACAGAACATAGCTTTTGCTAGTCACAGTTTTTTGGACAATGTGATGCAGTATCCAAACAAAAACCTAGCACACAAAAAAGTACCCTTGTGTAAAGAGTGCAATAAAGAAGATTTCAGTAAACATTCAGAGGAACTTCCTGACAGCAAAATATGTGCAACAGTGGAACAGACAGCCATAATAGGTGGACTCTTCTCCCTATATGGTTGGTAGAAAACGGTTGGATGACCATCTGTTGAGGACATTTTAGATGGGATTCCCTGCATTAGAGGGGTTAGATGAAATGACCCTCAGAGGAGATGACCCTCAAAGTAGCTTCCAATGCTACAACTATATGATTAGTGAAAGAAATGTAAAAAAGGGGGAAACTACTTATTTAAAAGTGTGTATTGTAGATACAAGAGAGAGAGAGAGAGAGAGAGAATGAGAGATTGGAAACAATACGAAAGTACATTCAGTTTCCATGCAGACCTTGAAAATACCTGCATATGGACAAATGAATTGAAGGGTAGAAAAATAAGGAACCAAGGGAAACATAGGATTGTCACATTTGCAACCTCCTGCCTTGATCTGGATGAGGCACCATTAAGCTCTGCTAACAAGCCTAGAAACCTTAAGGATGTCAGCCATAATAGTACATGAGATGCAGCCCATATTAAACCACCTCTCAAAAGGAGCTAATTCTGGACAGTTTGTGCCCGAAGGGTAGACAATGTCTCCTTCCGCAGCCATCCACTTTTACCAACCTTCTCAACAGTGCTGTCCCACGAGAGGCTGTAATGCAGGCCTTAGTCTGCAGATCTCATAGAAAAAGAAAGCAGACAAGAGAGAGAACTGTAAGAAGGCAGGAAATAGAAGCTAACGTTTTTATGCTCTATCACATCTGAGATAAAAAATTTAAAACCCTGAAGTCAACCATGAAATTAGAAGGAAATAGCAACCTGTACTTGTCCGAGGACAAAAGCAAAAGCATCACCCTTGAGTGTCTTCAAAATCTTTGCTTAAAATCACCTCTTATCACCCTCACCCTCCAAAAAATCATTATCTCCAGGTGAAAATTTCTCCAAAGATATGCTCTTTTTACTTCTACACTATAGATAATATTCTAATTAAAAGGATATAAATAGAATGCAGTCAACAGCGAACGCTTAAAGTCTTGTTCAATTTCTTTTTTTCTACAGAAATCTGGGTCTTTGTGCTCAAGTAAACAGATCTATCCACCGCCCAGCTTGACTGTTTTAATTCTGCAGTGTTATCATACAGTCTGCATTGCGATTCTCTCTCAGTGAAATCAGGATGCTTGCTGTCAGTCTATCCCACATAGTATGTGTTTTGGATCGAAGATAAGGTTAAGGTTTCCCAGGACACACATTACAGGAATAGTGCATTGCACTAATAGGACGGTACTGTATATGAATCTAAGAAATAAATATAATAAATAATAAATTACATAGTACGCTTGGGACAAACTAGACAAGAGGCTCAGTTTGTGCTAAGAAGCAAATAGGATGTTTTCCCTCTAGCAACAGGATTTCCTTAGAGCTGTGCAATACAGCAATCAGACATGTAAATTAAGCCCATGTTCGTCTTCTGATGACTTACCGCAACGCAAAGAGCTCTGAGATGAGAAAAACTTTGTGATAGGGCAAACAAACAGCTTTTACCCAAATAAAGGAGTTCCAATTACAAGTATGAACTGAGTGTCTTGTCTAGTTTATCCCTCAGAGTGTGGAGTGATTGAGGGATAATCAAATTCTCTGGAGAAAACAAAAGCTGTGCTCATCCCTTAGCACACTAGCTTTCTGCAAGAAATCATCTTTTCCTCACAGGGATGTGTTTAACTGCTGTCCCTAGGCTAACTTAGGGATGGAGAAATCTGTCAATTTTGATTTCTCCCAAGTCATTCTCACTTTTCCAATCTTAAATCCATTCTGTACCATTTCTGCACCAGTTTGTGGTTTAAAAGAAAATTTAAATTAAATTTTACACACATTTTCATGCACATTTATCCTGATATACAAATTTTGATAGCATCTTTTCTATCATATAACATGTTTGTACATTGTTTTCAGTTACACATTTGTGATGAATGTCCCTATAAATATATATTTTTGTCTGCCTCAGTCTCTCTAATAGGCACCCTTCATATATCTATTGTTGTACAAAATTTTAATGAGAGAACTGCATCAAAATTTAGAGAAAGGCAAATATTAAAGGGCGACTTGATTTATAGATTGATGAGAAATGTGCAAATCAGGCAGACTTCCATTAAGATGTGAACCTGACTAATTGCTGCTCCATAACTTTACTTTAGGCTCCCTCATAGCATAAACTGATTGAACAAAGAAAGTTATGGCCTTTTGATTTGGGGTATAGAATAAAGAACATTCTTCAGTTTCATTCCATTTTCAGGTGACATGTTAAGCAGATCAACATAAACCAGGCTGGACAACAGGTAGCCTGCAGACTGCAAGCAGCTCACACAGCTGTTTTCCCTACTGTCTTGCCCTGCTGCCATGGCTAAAAAACCTTGTGTTCAAGTTAACATTTCTTCATTGACCTCTGAATGTTTACTTCTGATCTAAATTGATAGACTAATATTGTGGTTACATTTTGAATTAAGACGTGGCCCTCTTTAGTCAATGGGCACTCTAATGCGGTTTCCATGTCCCAGAAAGTTGGGGACTGGACTGTCCCCATTCTGGACTGGAGGATGGATGGACAGATGGTGACAGAAGGGATGGTCATAGAGCTTGGACCTAAAATCTAGGCCCAGTCAAAAACCTGATCAGGAAACATTTGTAACCAAATTGGAGAAAATCAACAAGCTGTCTGACAACAAAGCTGTAGTGGTAGTTAGGAAAGATTGATCTTGGTTATTGCCTTACTACTCAAAGGGTAAAGAGTACAAAGAAGAAACAGAATAAGACAGAGGTATCAATAACTATTCTACATTGAAAAGGTGGTAGTCAAATAAAAGAGTTGCAAGTGACAACATTTTTGTCGTCTTTTATTTCTCTTTTTCTTTTGTTTTTGGCCTGATCTGCTAGCAGAGATTAACGCCACTACTTCTTCTAAAGTAGCAGTATGTTACCAACATGTTCAATAGTACCTTTATCAAGAGACAAGAACAAGAACCTTGTGGCATTTTAAAGAACAACCTATTTTATTTGGTACAAAGCTTTGTGTACTACAGTCCCCAAAGATGGTTGCTGCAATCCACAAAAACTTACACCAAAGAAAACTTGCCAGTATTTAAGGGCTCTTTGCTATTTTTATTGCCACAGACTAACATGGCTACTACTCTAGAGATTATATCACAGAATAATATTCATTTCATTCCTCATTGACATCTGCACCAAAATGCTACATGCAAAAGTAATCGGAAAGTACATGGTTGAAATCCTTTTATTATTTAGCATTCTTTCTGAAAAAGTAGTATAAATAATGTGCTGTGATAAAGACATGAACTAAACACATTGGGATCTCAGCCATCCTTGCAGCTTTTTTTTTTTGGTACCACCAGCAGAAAGACCAGAAAACTCTTGCTTCACATTCTAGCTGGTTCTTATAAGGTAGAGTCTAAGAAACCGCTCTTGTACAATTCAACTATTTTTAATGGTAATTATGACTTGCATCTCTTCTAACCAATAGGAACGGGCAACTTGTGGCTCTTCAGAGGTTATTGGACTGCAACACCTATCATTCTTCTGTTATGGGTAGGACTGATGGATGCTCCAATATAAAAAAGTCTAGAGGTCCATAGTGAGTCCACCAGACACAGGCATTTCATACTCATATCTTGGGAATACGAATACAGAACCCTAATTTTACCCTACCCCAGAAGCAGCCAGGCAACTCACTGGGTTCTATGAAGAGCTGGGGTCCTTTGGTGGCAGAGGCAGTCCAATCCCAGCAGGAGCCCAGCTGGCCCTTCCCTGCCTCCTCACACAGCCAACCATACATTGGTTGAGCAGGGAAACTCCCTGTCCCACCTCTGCACCAAAGTGGTTGGCTGTGTGGGTAAGCGAGGAAGGGCCAGCTGAGCTCCTGCTGAGATTGGCGTGCCACCACCGACAAAGGACCCCAGCACTGGAGCATGCAAGTTAACTAACAATTTTAGACTAGATTAATGATAACACAATCCACACACAGTCTTCCTTGCAATAGTCTTTAATATTCTTAATCCTTGAGAAGATTAACATGTGACAATAATGAAGCAGTATTTCCTGGATATTCTAGCACATATTATTTTTACAGTACAAAACAGTGATAACTGACTTCACTGACAAATGCATTTTCTCTCTAATAGAAAAGCTAACTACAATTAAGCAAGTGAAATGGATAATAGAAGACAGATTCTGGCAAGAAGTTCTTCCCAAAACAGAAGAAAATGGAGTCAGCTGTTTACCAAGTGCCAACCTATGAGGGAATATGGTACACTGTTACTCTCCCGTCCAGCTCTGAGAAAAATCTTGCCATCTCCTCACTATCCTTAATTTTGGATCTTATATAGACCTCTTTTGATATTGCTCAGGAGAACAATAAAGATTACTGCCTGGCCAAAGAGTTATTTCAGCTTTCTGGTAAATGCTCTCTTAGGGCATGATTACACATACAAAAGTACCAATATCTGAATTGTTCTAAGCTTCATTTGAATTGATATTTTAAAAGTGATTACACGATGTACCACAGGTCCCATTCCCCCCCCCCCCCAATGGATATTGTGTCTTTCTGTTCTGGACTAGACATGGGGATGAATAAAAAAAGGATCGTGATATTTGACAGAAATCGCTGATTTGTTAAATATTCATCCCTTCATATTCGTGGGTTCCAGAGACCCCGACAAATACGAAGGGATGAATATTGCCCCATTTTTATTCGTCCCCCATACGAAGAGAGGGAAGGCTAGCCTTCCCTCTTTTCCTATGGCTTTCCCATTCTGCCTACCAGTCTGCCGATCAGCTGATCGGCGGGCCGATAGGCACCCACCCACCCCCACAGCCTATCCCCCACCCCCTTCCTCTCCCTACCTCAGCCGCCGCCCTCCTGAATGAGGGAGTGGGGAGAGAAAGCGTATGCCAATCTTTCTCATGCAGAGCCACTGAGGAGGTCCCATCCTTCTGTGAGGATACTAGTAATCAGAATTAATGGAAAGATAGAAACCAAGACAGGAGAGAGAGAGAGAGAGAGAGAGAGAGAGAGAGAGAGAGAGAGAGAGAGAGAGAGAGAGATTCTTATCAGATCTGAACTGGATATTTTCACTGCAGCAAAAGAAGAGGACGTAGATGCTAGATATAGTTAGTTCACTTTGTGTTCTGTTTATTTTCAATTGCAAAGTTGTTATTATACACTAGGGATCACAAATTCAATAACACAGTTTGAAGTACTTACTAGGATACATTAATGAGATTTGGGTTTTTTATATTATTGTTATTTAATATCTCCCTTATAATTTACTACATTAATGAAATTTGTAAAGGATAATAAATTAGCAAGAGTCATGACTAGCTGTTCAGTGGGCAGAAATGCAAAGTGAAAGCAAAAAGATTAATAGGCAGAAGGCAGAAGCATGAGAGTCAATTTGGAGAGGTGGGGGAAGCAAGGTAAAGCCACCTAGGGAAATATAATCTAGAACAAAAATATTTCAGTGAGAGGGGAGAGACCAAAGGCAGGAACAGAGAAAAGAAGCTTGGGGTGGGGGGTGTTAGCAGATAGATAGCTGCAAACCTGATGTGCGAGCAGATTTTACTATCTGACAAATGCTGTACTTAACAAGATGTATCCACTGCCGAAATGTAATTAAACATTCTGAGTAAAAATGGCATGAATAAATGAGAATGAGGAATTTAGTCAGTAATCTTTACAACCCTGATCTTAAATCAGGAGGAGGCTGATTTCAAGAGAGACACTTGCAGAAATCTGGGTCCCGAGTAGAGATGGGGACGACTCACCATTTTGGTGAGTCGTCCCGCTTCGTGAGTCGTCAAAAGTTGACGACTCACAAAGCACGAAGTTGCCCCCATGACGCAATGAATAACAAAGTTATTTGTCGATTCGTAGGGGGGTTATTAAAAAAACCCACCCCATCCCCCCTGCCACCCCCCCTACCGGTGCCACCCCCCCACTGCCGTTCCTGCACCCCTTAGCCTGCCTTAAGGGAATCCAGGCTGCCCTTTGCAAAGATGGCAGCTGCAGCTTCCCTACCCTAAATGAAGCCACAGCCGCCATCTTTGCAAAGGGCAGCCAGTCTCCCTTTTTACATGCCGTGGCTGGGAGGCCAGATGAAGACCTCGGCAGCGGCGATTAAGGTAAGTAGGTGTTGGTGGGGGTGGGCTAAGGTAGGGAGAGGAAGGGGGTGGGGTAGACTGGGGGGTGTCTGTGGGGGGGGGGTTGCTGCCTATCGGCAGCCGATCAGCTGATCAGCGGCCAGTAGGCAGAATGGGGTTTTTTGTGTGTTTTTTTGTAATACAAAGGACGAATAAAAACGGGTAAGTATTCATCCCTTCATATTTGTGGGGGTCTCTGGAACTCACAAATATAAAGGGACGAATATTTAACGAATCGGCTATTTTCGTCAAAAAAGCCGATCCATTTTTATATTTGTCCCTATCTCTAGTCCCGAGATATTTAGGACTTTGCCAGTAAGCATCCTTAAACTGAACTGATCTCTCGCTCTTTCTCTCTCTCTTTAACTCAACTAATCGTGCTGACATGGTAACTGTACAGTTCCCTATTGCAAATAGTACAGCTAGGGCTAGTGTGGAAGCAGCACCAAACTGCACAGAACAAACATAGAAATTTGCCTTATACTGAGCAAGACACTAGGTTATCTAACCCAGTACTGTTAGCTCTGACTGGCAGAGGCTCTCCAGATTTCTAACCAACTTAACCTGGAAATGCTGGGGTTTGAAGCTGAGTCTTTATGCATACAAACTATGTACACTACCACTAAGCTAGAGCCTCTTGTAAAGGAATGGTACCTCAGGAAAATGTGCTATGCAGATGTTCCGGAATAAATGATATTTGGGTTTAGTAAATATCCTATGATATTTCACAGTTGTAAGGGGTTAGCATGTAAGGGTAGTCTGTATATCCAAAATTTGTTAGATAATGTGCAACAGCATTGCCTTCTGAGACTTCACATTTGAAGTCTCAACTTCGCACTTCAGGAACAGCAAGAACAATAACAAAAACAACAAAATAAAAACAAAAGTATTCAGGCACTTTGAGGAATAGCAAATTTATTTCAGACTTGATGTCTGCCAAAATCAAAAGGAAGTTGGTGGTGGCACAAGAGAGAGAGAGAAAGAGACTTTTTAGTAGCCCCTCCCAGACTAGAGAACTCATTTATTGTTGCAGAGTTTTGAATTTCTGGTACAAATCTCTTTTTGCTACATAGTAGATGTACAGAGATCCACAGAGAAGAATAATAACAAGCTCCTCAGAGTCCACCTCTTTCTCAGGAACTGGCACGTAAAGTCTCAGTAACGCACTCTGAGACATTTGTAGTAGGAAGAGTAAAAACTACAGTGGTGCCTCGCTAGACGATTGCCTCGCAGGACGAGGAAATCGCTAGACGATGCCTTTTTGCGATCGCTACTGCGCTTCGCAAAACGATGTTTCCCTATGGCGATTTTCGCTAGACGATGGGGTTTCCCCATAGGAGTGCGCCAACTAGTGGTGAAAAGCTGTCAGTGCAGCTGTCAGTGCATTCCTATGGGGACCCGCACTCGCTAGACGATGTTTCCCTATGGGAAATTTTCGCTAGACGACTGCATTTTCCCTTGGAACGCATTGAAGCGATTTCAATGCATTCCAATGGGAAAACGTGCTTCGCTAGACGATGTTTTCGCTAGACAGCGATCCTCGTGGAACGGATTAACATCGTCTAGCGAGGCACCACTGTATTTATTTACTTACAGTTGCTTAAAATAACAGACGTGTGTGTACTGCTTTCTTTACTGCACACATACTAGCAACTAACTAAACAGATCAACAGCAATAAATAGTTGCCACTAACCAACTAAGCAAAGAGGAAGGGCTGTTTTTGATTTCAAAAACTGGAAGGAATGATTGGTTAGTGCTGGCTAGACAGACAATCACCCCAGCCCAGAAAAGTCCCCTCCCAGTCACTCAAACTACAGACAGCATGCAAGGCTGTAAGTAAAACTCCGACACTTATGAGGAAGGCTAGGTTCCTGATGTCCTTCCACTAACTCACAAAATCATCCTTATTCATGCAGGCCTTCTGGAACTGTTAGGGAGAACTCAGGATTGCAGCTTTAAAGACTGCACAGCACTTTTCTGTTGTTAAATGTTATTTTTATTTTTGAGTGTGATGTTTTAAAATGGTTTTAACTGCATTCTGTTTTGATATAACAGCTGATTTAATTCCATTTTAGGCTCTGTAGCATATTGCTTTTTAATTGTATTTTTAAAATTATGTCGTACACTGTTTTTCTGTGGGGAAATGAAGTAATTCATAAATTAATAGGAGTGGTCAGCAGCTCATTTGTTCTTTGCTGGGGTGAAATTTTACACTGATTATCTGAATAGCAAAATCGTACACTGTGGGAAGTTTCTGGAATTAATAGCTGGGTCACTTTATTTATTGCATTGCATGAGCAAGATTAAAATACATTGCATGAGCAAGGTTTGTGGGACGACCGCATTTCTGAAGCACTTTTCCTAATGTACATTCAAACACGATGTTCTCTTTCCTAGGCATCACAGTAGATCACAGCAATTCATCAGAAGTTACTATATAATTCTATCATTTTATTTCGAAGATGGGTTTCTGCTGCAGCATGGAGACTGAAGCAACAGGTACAGCAGCCACTGAAGCATATTCTAGATTTATAGCAAGACCAGAACAGGCAGGGGTTGTAC
Source organism: Intellagama lesueurii (assembly GCA_037013535.1). NCBI lineage: Eukaryota > Metazoa > Chordata > Lepidosauria > Squamata > Agamidae > Intellagama > Intellagama lesueurii. The sequence continues at coordinate 161,129,446 of JBAJHW010000003.1, read as the reverse complement.
TTGCTGTTTTTACATCTCTTATCCCCTGTGTGGGAAAGCCCTGGAGTCTTCTGCTGAAGCCATGAAATGTGGAGCAATCCAATGGATTTGCCTGCTGTGGCCATTGAATGGAATGCAACACTGTGCTTCCCAGCTAAGGGCTCTGAGCCCTGAGTTCGTAAAACTCTGCTACAGGTTTGTCTTTTTTCACGCTATAGGCGTGGCAGAGGTGCTACCAGTAGAGGGCAAATGAACAAAACAAAGATGTTTATGAAGAGTATTGTTTACGAAAACAAATATAGTTTTTCCCTCAGACCAGATTCCCCTCAACTCCATCCCAGCCAGTCCCCTCAAGGCCAGGAACAGAAACCGTATAGCATTCTTTGTTCCTAGCTCTTCCTGTTACCTCTGACATTGAGTGGGATAGGATTTCAAGGATTATTTGCTGAAGTCTCTTCTGGCCTTCTTGAATCCTTCTGCTTCTAGGTTCTGTCACCCTCCTAACATACCGTGTTTCCCCGAAAATAAGACAGGGTCTTATATTAATTTTTGCTCCAAAAAATGCATTAGGGCTTATTTTCAGGGGATTTTTTTTTCATGTACAACAATCTATATTTATTCAAATACAGTCATGATACATGGACTTTAAAGGATTAAAAGCTTCAGGGGATATTTAAATCTCATCAGCCAGTGTTTCTGTGCATGTACTCTCTCTCTCTCTTTCTCTGTGCACGTTGTTTCTCAAAGGGAAAAGACTAGAGATGGGCACGAATTAGACAAATGGTGATTTGTTTTGATTAGTGATTCATCAAGGTTGAATATTGAATTTTTGCTGATGAATCGTTGAATCAATTTGTTGATTCATTTTTGCCTTTAAACCCCTATAAAATGCCCCCCAAGCACTTAGAGATGCCAGATTCGCAGGGAAGCCTCCACTGACTCTCATCTACAACTCTAGGTTTTGTGAAGATTGGGTTTCAGACATCTGAGATATATATGCACAAAGTGTGTTCCCCCAGGAAAGTATTGTATAATTTGTTGGTGCTGGTCTTTGGCCATAATCAATTCAATTTATTTCACTGAATTTCTAAAGCCAGCTCCTCATTTTCATATTGTGGTTTGAAAAGAAGCAGCTTTAAAGTCTACATTTTAAGCCCAAAACTTGGCCAGTGGCCATTCTGGCTGTGAAATTTCAGGGACCTATAGCCCAGAAAGTAACTTCTCCAAGTTCTAATTAAGCTCCAGTAACAAAATGACATGTGCAATGCATTACAGCCAACCTCACTGCAATTCTGTTGTAATAAGGTTCAATTTGGATCCATTTTCATCCAGGCTTCAGTGTTTTTTCTGGCCCAGTAGTCACTGAACAAATGTAAGACCCTCACAAAAAGTCCAAATCAGTGAAACACTCCAAGGCTAAGCACACAATAGGTTTTGCCAGTGCAAGACAGTGGAGCTATTATTGGCTCTAATTAGTGCTACTGCAAACCGTATCATTCTTAAAATGTGGCCGACAGGGCTCTAAAAGAGGCATGAAATCATTTCCTGACAGTGAAAACATGAAAGAAAGGAAGGGAATCAAAGCAGTCGCTTTCAATTGGCTCCATGCAAGTAAATGAAATCCTTGATCAGTGCAAAGGGGCAAAATGCACCAGCCGCAACAAAAGCAAGATGTAATTCACAGATCCAAACAGTCATTGCAGAACTGTTGAATCAAAACCATGCCGTTGAGCAATTCTAAGCCAAAAAGGGGGAGGGGGAAGAGAGGAGGGAAGGAGATATTTTAAAAGATGGAAGGGCAAAATCGTGATACCCTTAAGCCCTGGAAATTATAAGAACTCCTGTGAATGTATGGATTGCCCATCCCAATCCACCAGCCATTCACAGGGATAGGACACACTGAAAGCAGCATCAGTGGTTCCTTGAATGCAGACTCAATTCCTTTAATTATTTAGACATGATTCACACATGGCCCAGACATGGAGGACGTACTGTACACATGGTACAGCAGCACAGCAAAATGTCTAGTCCATGGACCAGATGTGATCCATAGGTGTTCCTCACATATCTAGACACTTCTATTATTATATGTTGGAAGAAAAAGAGGAATTTCAAGTCTGGGAATGGAATGGAGCTCTGGTTTGCAGCACAGGGAGCTGTTGCATGAAACTCAGCTGTCATTCGCATCCCAGCATTGACACTTACTCTTGAGTAGATATGCAGAATTCTTTGCAGCTCGGGAAGTTGGTCCACTGGCTTTTGCTCCTCAGGAGGCCTGTGAACTTACCTAGGCTTTGGGGAAACGCCTGAATTGGTAGAATTAACATCTGGTTTCACCCAACTTGATTTGGCCTCACTATGTGCCATAGCCCTCACCTACTGCTAGAATGTGGGAGCCTACGTAAGATCTTGCCTCAAGTTCCAGTGCCCTCTTCAAACTGTGCTTTTAGCATTATTGTGTTTTAATATTTGAAATTATTTTGTGTTTTTATTGGATGTCTACTTAAGTCCACTGAGAACTGCCTTAAGCCTTTTTTTAAGAATGGCAGGAAACAAGTTAAACAGACAGACAGACAGACAGATAGAAGAATATGATACTATATATAGAAATATAAACTTAAAATGCAACCCCTGTATGTAACTGCCCATATGAAGAAGTCTCATTCATTCTAATTATACACTATTTTTTATAGGAGGCAGGAATCACAACTTGGACAAATAGAAAAGGGTTAGAAAAAGGGATAGAAAAGGGTTGCTACAGGTATCCAAGCTACCATTGATTGAAAATCTCTAAGTGTCATGTGATCAAATCCATCCTTTATGGATATTACTAATTTGTTAATTTAACTATCCAAACATCTTGTGTTCCTTTCAATGGAAACCTTAACTGATTTTCTTCTGCTACAGTGCTGGTTCAAAGATTTCTTATTGAGGGATGGAATTTGAAGATCTGGAATTAGCTCAAGACATTAAGTCAAAAAATTCTACTTAAGGTAGCAAAGGTTTACTTGCCTACCATGAGCATGCTAGTGAACAATCCTGTTTCCTTATGCATGCAAATGTTAACAAGGTGACCTGTAGAACTGGATAAGACCTCAGAGGTCATCATGTTCATCTCCTTGTAGATACAGACAATCACTCTTATAACACCTCCAATACATGGCTATCCAGCTTCTGCTTAAAAAGTCTGACAGCAGAGATTCCACCACAGGTAATCTGTTCCACAGTTGAACAACCTGTGCAACCAGGAATTTCTTCGTCAGATTTAGTCAACATATTCTTTCCTACAATATCAACCAGTTGATTCAGGTCTTACACTCCAGAGAAACAGAAAATGCATTTGTTCCATCATCTATAGGACAGTCCTTCAAATGATTATTACCATATCACCATTTAATTGTCTTTTTGCAAAACTCAGCTCTTTTACCTTTATATCACCACCACCACTATCTTAGAACTGCAGAGCCAGAAGTGACCATATGGATCATCAAGTCCAACCCTTGTCAAGGAGACACAGTGGGGAATCAATCCCAAATTCTGGCAGATACCTAAACCACTGAGCTATCCAGCAGTTCCACACCCCACATAATATTTATTGATGTATAAAATTAATTATTTAATATAAAATTCATTGCTTAATTTTCATTATAAAATAATCTCAAATCAGAGTACAATACCAATAAAACACAACAAATCACACACTCTACCTCTAACAATCAGTGATGAGAATTCTATTGGTGGTGTGGCTTATTAAAGATGTCCATTGATGAAGTACCAGAGCAAATCTTGTTTGCATGCCTGGTCATGCACCCAATTATGCAACCAAGATGTACTCTGGCACCCCACTAGTTAGCCACAATTAGCCACAGCAAATTATGCAAACACCAGTAGAATTCCAGCTGACAGATTGACAGAAACAGGGAAGAGCAATTACAGAATGATTTACAAAACAGATTCAAACCCACACCTGTGTGATCAGGGGAAGGACAGATCTTGCAACCAGATCACATTCACATCCATGGGAGTGTAGGTTTCCAGCTACTGCTGAGAATGTATACAACCTAGCACCAAGAGTATGGTGTGTGTGTGGGGGGGGGGGATTCTACTGTTAGGGTGCCTGTTTGGAGAACCCTCTTTCTCAGTTTGCTGCATATGGAATCCCTAGCAATTGCTTCATTATCAAGAGGGGATTGCCAATAAAGTTTAACATCTGCGAAGATAGAACATGACAGACAGTGCTCTACTAGGTGTTAAGCCATGCTAAGCTTAATGGGTCAACAGAAGTATTTTGAATGTGGCTGGATAGTGTATTGGCAGCGAGTGCAATTCCTTCAAAAGTAGCACTGTTTTTTTCCTGCTGCCACACTCAGCATCCTAGCCATGGTATCCAGCCCTAGCAGCTTCAACTTTCAGACCACTCTCAAAAATATCATTGTTGGACAGTTTCAAAGCATGGAGGGTTCTAATTGTGGTGAGGATGAGTGCACCCATGTAAGCCCTTCCTGAAGTCAGTTAGACCTTGACATAACATGCACATCCTTCAGAGGAAGAGCTTGTATTCACATTGCCCTATCAGGGTTCTTGATCATGAAAGCTCAGTAAGCTCATTGAGCCAAGCTGAACACACTTACAGAATTCCTCTTCTGACTTCTACGCTTGGCCTTCCAAAGGGGACACTGGAGATGGGGACAATGTGCAGCTGACATCACTACCACAATTGGAGCCCTCCAGGCATTCAGGCTCTAATGCCTGAATAGGGCTCCTTTGTGAGAGCTGGCCTTTTAGAAGCAGGGACCAGGCTCATGGACCAGGATGAGAGTGCCTCATCTCAAAATATTGGGCAGCATCCCCCAAAAAGCTATTCTTGGTTAGAAGTGATTCCAATGCCACTCTGGTCATTTGTGAATCAGGCAATAGAATCAGTGTTTGAGAAAGCCTAGGGAGATTCATGATTCCTTTACATTTTAGGACATAATTCCCAACAGACAAGAACTCCCCCTCACATATTTTTCTGTTATATCATGGGATGCCAAACACATATAGTGTTTCTTGTATTGAAGTCCTCTTATATCTGAACTGCAATATAAGGCAAGATTATCGGTATGAGAGGAGAAGAGAATTTGTAGTGGATGGTTTTACAGATAATACATTGCATTTAAATGCATCGTTTTGAAAGGGTAATCTGAAAGAAAATGTCATATTAAGATCTGGCAGTAAATTGATAATATTTACAAAAATTTTTTTCCTAAAGCCCAAAAGAGACTTGAAAGGAATATCGGAGTGGGGATGGGGAATCACTGTGTGCTGAAAATATCTCCAGTCACAATTTTTGCCTGTCCTAGTCAAATCTATTTTTAAAGTGTTCGTTATTCAAGGTTATCTTAACAAATTTTCCACCTGAGAACTCTAACAAGTACTAATGGCATTAATTAAAAAGGCATACCAAATCCTTATGTGGCTACAGCTGCAGTCCCATTTTCCATCTTTTGTTTGCTGGCTTTAGGGTGACTGAATGTAGCACGATGGCATAAGACCATTTGTTGCCCAAATCACAGTGCCAGCCCAAGACATTTTGCTGTCTGAGGTAAAGAACAAGATACCCTCTCCCCTCCTGTTCTTTTAGTCCAACTGGCTTTTCTACAAGGAATGGGGAGAATGTATCATGTTATCCTTTGTTTCAGTTTGTACCAACTACTGGTCCTGTTGGTACAAAAACCAACAGGACCAGTAGCTGAATCATTATTTACACTGGTGATGGCACATCATCCTCTACCATACTTGATGCCAAAAGACTATTTTTAGGGTACACAGAAGGGGACTTAGCATACAGCTTTCTCCTCCAACACCAAGGTCTAGCTGTTGTCTCCCAACACCTGTTTTCTTATGCAGATATTTGTTTGTTTGTTTGTTTGTTTTAGTGTGCAACACTACTCTAAATGGTTTAAACATAAAAACAATAATCCAAGACATCAACATAGAAAAACACAATAACTAAAAAGTGATGACAGACTACGGGAATGCTTGTAGAAATAACGTACAGGAGGATGCCCTTAAAAGCTTCCCAAAACAGTAAGAGTCTTAAGCATCCTCTTAAAAGATGGGAGAGAGGAGGCCTGAGGAACTTCCACTGGGAGCCCATTCCATGAGTTGGAAGCCACAGCCAAGAAGGCACAATTTCTGGTGACCCATCTTAACTTCTCTCAGTGTGGCAACCCAGAGAAGCAAGGCCTGTGAAAAGCAGGTGGCACAAATTAATATTTCATTCTAACTAAGGATAGAGCTGGCCTGCCAAGAGAGCCAGAGCCCTTAACATTGCTTTGCTCTGGTCTCACAACTCGTACAACAGTAATGTCTGAAAGTGACTCCATGCCGTTACAAGGACACCTTGTGGCCCCTGAATCCACCAGGTGTATCATCTAAGGTGAGACTCTTCAGAGTCATTTCTGGTGTGAAGGCTGTATGAACAGACTCTGAACTGAAATTGGCAGCTCAGCAGTTCTGGGTGAAAAGACAAAACTGGTCTATTGACCATCAAAGGATATTTAAATGTTCAGGGTCTCATATATAAGGATGAGTGGAATGCATAATCTGAGAAAAATGAAATGGCTCTGAATATTGGTTGACCCTTTAAATTCCTTACATCAAGGGGAGAAAGTGCTCTGGCAGTGATCAGGCCCTGTAGGCCATACCAGCAGGCAGTAAGGCAGTCACTTCAAGGAGATGATGGGGAGCAGCATGACCATCTGCCTCCCCTATTGCCTTTCTCCACTAACCCACTACCAATATTCCCCTCTGTTGGAAGACCAAGATGCACCCTCTAAACTAGCCTGCTGCCCTCAGGTTTGGTGGAGAAACCTAAGCCATTGCCAGCACTGACCAGTATTTCGGTTCAACTGGCTTCTCTACAAGGAGTGGGGAGAATGCATCATGTTATCCTTTGTTTCAGGCTGCAGAATGTCTCGGGGTGACCTGGAGACTTCGACTATAGATAAGGGTTTGCTTGAAGTTTGGAACATGACAGAGCAGTACTTGCTTTGGCAAGTATCTTCCCTAGTGTGATCTTGCAACTTGGAGCCTTCAGCCTGGTTTTCCTTTACATTACTAGATAACTAAAAGTTGGTCCCCCTCCTGGAACGTGTTTCATACCCTCTAGGCTTTATGACTGGACAGAATGAAATAGCAATGCTGCAGAGGTACAGTTCTCTGCATCAGAGGGAAAATGGTTTGTGGTGTCTCTAAGCAAACCTTTGGGAGAATCTTGAATTGTAAGTCGGCCAGAGCATGGAAATCTTAGGACTAAAACTTCCAGAATGCTCCTGGTCAGATGGCGCCCCCAGAAATATAATTCCCAATCTCTGGAGTGCACCAGTTGAGATTCCTTATCCAAAAGTTTTGCATTCCTTCTTCCAGGTTTAACATTTGGTAGCTTGTTATGATTTTCGGATCTAGCATACCACAATGGGTGAGACTAAACTGTTAAATCTCACAGCTGAAATTTAATGTCTGCCAGGACAACTGATGTGCTAAAAGGAAGGGCAAGGTACACATATTATAAGATTACTATTGTCCCACTTGAATTCAGCATTTGAGAATCATAAAAAAGCATCCAGAGAGTACATAGGAAACCACACTTCCGTGGGGCAACAATGCATTCAAGTTAAATCTCGTGCAGGGAGAGTTCACACCTGATGAGACACAGAACCAGTGTCATTTTTAGTACTTGAGATGTCACTCTCAGATCATGTAGTGTAGCCCACCGGGAAAGGGAAATGTGTTGGAATAGTAACAGAGCTAAAGCATTTGATGCTTCAATCCATCTTGAACAACATTCCTGTAAAATTCCTTTTCCTCAGACCCATTTTTCCTCAGATTCATGCTACACAGAGACAACCAACTAACCAGCCAACTAACCGACCAACCCACTACCACTTACCTAGTGTCATTGTCTCTTTGTGAGCATTGAGAAGTTGATAGCTAAGGACTATTGATGAGATTCCAAAAGCTAAAACAGCCACCAGAGTTTAAGAGAACTGTTGGCAAATAAGGACTTTGAAGGCAAAAGAAATGAAAGGTGACATGAAGTGGAGAATGGGGTGAAAATAGCGACCAGTTGTGACAAGTATTCAAAACTGTTAGGAGGTACTTTGTTCAATGGTTATAAGAAAATAATGGGGCAAGGAGCTTTAAAATGAAAGTGAGCAAAAACGAGGCTGAAGGATCTCAGAGCCAGGAAATTTTTCGAGTACAATTCAATTCCTAGAATTCTGGGTGTCATAGTCCAAAAATATAATGATTCCAAACTAGGAAGAATCTGAAGGTGGGGGAAAAGGGTAAGAAGATGTAGCACAAAAAGGTTGTAGGGTAGCAGGAAAAAAATCCCCAGATGTTTAACAGGGTGGCCCCTATTGCCTAATTATCTGTTCAGCTATGTAAAATGTGCTACACTGAATACACATTTCAAAATAAGAGAATATTTTGTGCAGCTGTGAGCGACACAGGGCTTGTAGCTTCAAAGGATACGTTGTTTGCCTTCAAGAAGAAAGGCCGTTCTTTTTATTCCATTTTGATGGAACAACTATGTATTAAGAAACCAAGATTGAGAAAAAGGATGAGAGGCTTCAATCCAGAAGTGTAAAACAGTTTTACAGAAATAAGGGCCAAATACAAAGGATTCTTATGTGAAGATGAAAGAACGAGAGAGCTGAAAGCATTTACAGTAGCTTATTCCTTTCAATTAAAGCTAAATGAAAAGGCAAGAAGGATCTCTTAATTCCCCCCACCCCTTATTTTATCTTGTGGCTATCTTTTCTGTCACAGATAAGAGCAATTCTCAGTACAAGTCAAATTTGAAACAAAGGTAATTAATAGAGTTTGGGAAGGACAAGCCCTGATTCATTTATAACCTCCATTCCCAACACTGTCCTCAGATAAAAGGGAAGATTCAGTATGTGAGTTTTCTGCCTGACATTTTGCACCCAATTCTATTAACAGATAAACATGCCTTCAACTTAGATACTAAAGCACTCATCAGAATCCTCACTTTTGTACAATAGAATCTCTTTGTTCTTTTGAAAGTAACTCATTAGCTACAAACTAGTTAAGAAATGGGGGAGATACTACCACTGGGGTCCAAGACTTTTGTTACTGCAACAGGGTATAAACTGTTTACATGCTGAGTTCACACTCTGAGTGCATCCGAGAAGGTAGGCAGCCAATGTAGGGCAGAATGAACAAGGAGTAGGGATACAAACCCTCACTTGTGTCAGACTCACAGGAGGGAGATCCTAGCTTCCTCTAATGTAACAGGTTGCTGTTACAATTAAGAACCCATCCATCCCACAGGGGAAAAGGAAATAGAAAAAGTGACACAATCTGCATGTGAAGCAAAGAATGGAATGAGCAGCTCCAATGCATAGATGAGAGATCCTAACAAGGAATCAAAGCAGCAGCTCAAGAAACAGGGCCAGTGGCATGTTCAGCAGAGACCAGAGGCATTATAACAAAATCTGTGAGTTCTTCATAGTAATCAAGGTACTATTAAAATATATTTTCATAAGGAAAAGTACCACCCTGAAAACAAAGCATCAAAGCAGGATTAATTGCAAGTAGAAGAAGCAGATAGTTTGCCAGTGGAAGCAGCCAGCTGTCATTTCCTCTTCCTCCTAGAGGTATAACATTTGACAGTTTTCAGCATGGGCACAGTGGGAAAATTGTTACATTGCAGCAGGCTTTAAGAAGAATAAAAAGAAAGACTACTCTTTGTCATGTGAAGGAATTGTTTTATGCTTCTGCAGTTTTTGAATATATCATTAGACATAGAAGGTTCTTCCAAATCATTAGAAGCCCACAAAAAGATTGCTTTTTTAAAAAAAAAAGCAAACCTTAACAAAATGCCACATATGAGTATCTAAGAATGGGTAAGAATCTGTTGGGGGGTGGGGTGGGGGGAAAAGAATTGATTTGAGATAGGCAATAAGCACAATAATCCAGAATACTGAGATATCCAGTAATGCAATATGGATATTTGACCTGTTGTCACACAAATACTTGTGACGTGCTCATCAGAATTTGTGGTTATGCATTATGTCAACATACATTTAAATACACCTATAAATGCCATCACATAGGAAAAGCTGTGACACTGGCAGATCTTGACAGTTGTAGATAATGAGGGCAAAGATCTGATCCTGATAATGTTTAGCCTTTAATATCCTATGGTGCAAAAGCATGGGCAAATAAATGATTACACACGAGATTCTCAAACAGTTGAAGCCAGACTTCCCTAACCTGGTATCCTCCAGACAGTTTGAATTACCACTCCTAACAACTGTGGCTATTGCCTTGCTGGCTGAGGCTGATAAGAACTGTTGTCCCAAGTATCTAGAAGGCATCATGAAGGGAGAGGCTACTTTAAGCAGAAGAAAACCAGACTGCACCTCAAACTCTAGAGAACTAGGGCAACAGAGCAGACATTCCTACAGCGATAGTCTTTATATTCATGGGAAAACAGCAATCAATAATCTCATTTGCTCTTATACAAGCCTGTCTGTAAGTGTAAAGAGTTACTAATGATTTCTTAGCATTATGCTAGACATTAGCACCAAGCAAAGGCAAACGCAAAGACTCTGTCACCCTTGGTGGGCAAAGATTACATCCTCATAGAGTCTATCATCCTGACCTGGCCAGGGTGATACACTCTGCAGCCAGAAAGGTGGTGAAACGGTATCAGCAAAAATGTGAAGTTGTAATCTCCAAGAAAGCCATAGCATTAGTAAACTGTGGAACATATAACAGGAACAACATAGCCATACAATGGATTTAGAATTCAGCATCCGTGTGGTTCATTAAACAAACTGATGCTAATAGTGTGGCATTACACTGATGTCTTTGAAGGACTTGGGTGTTGCCTATGCACAAGGCATTTTTGATGGTGAAATGACTCAGTGTCACTTCTGCCAAACAGAGTCCCAAAGTTCCCCCCCCCCAAAAAAAAAGGATCATATAAGAGCATTGCTGGATCATTCCAGAGGCTTACATAGTTCAATATTATAGCCTATTGCCTATGGGAAGTCTCAAAGCAGGAGATGATGGCAATGGGTCTGCAGAATTAGTATTTTAACAAAGTAGTAGGTTACCGGGCTTCCAGTTCCAGTAGGATGTGGCAGCAGCGTTTCTTCCTTGCTGCTCCTTTGCTTTTTATCCAGTTCCTTTTTATATATAGTTTTAAAGTTAACTGTTACAAAAACACTGGTGAAACAGCTCATGGTATAGTTCTTCTCCAAAATATACAGCTACAAAATGTAGCTTGAAGAACTTTAGCACAGGCAGATCCAAAGCTTGACTACACTAATTGTAAATATGAAGAACTGCTGATGAAGAACTCAGGTTATTGAAGATCTACAGGAAAAACCAGAAGGCTGCAATCATTCCTGCTACAGATGTAATTCTCAGCAACGTCTTCAAGCAGTCTGTGAAGCTACCTTACTTTACAAGATGCTGTATTCACCAGTGGCTTCATGGGTATGTTAAAAAGTGTGGGTGTTAAGATAAATTCTCAGTCCCTCTACCTGGGGTGCACCTGCCAAAGAAGAAAGAAGCCACTCTAAAAACAGAACCCCCAAACCCCATCCTGAGGAAAAATATCATGGTCACTGGCATCAAAAGTTTCTGAGAAATCAACAAAATAAGGGCAGATATACCCTTCCGTCCAATGCCCAATGGTTTTTTTGCTTTATTTCTTTTTAAAAAAATACATTTTATTGGTTTTTCAATCTATCTACATTCGGTTCATGCTTATCAAACATCGTGTTACATGGGTTGCTTACAATTATTTGTTTTTTGCGTCTTGGTGTCTTCCCAGTTGTCCCCCCAAATTCCACACATCTTCCGATCATTCAAACCGTTCATGTATGTACTTTAGTATACAATATTGGCTATTATCATAATATTACTCTCATAGTATACAATGTTTTCAAAATCCTCTAATAACATACTTAATAAAAGTCATTCCAGTTCCAAATCTATATAATTTGAGGTAATTTAACCGACAAACTTTGTAATTTATACCAATGATAACTGAGTAAGTTCTTAACACGTAATAGATATTATCTAGAGCATCTTATACAGATTTTCTTTGTATAGTTGTTTAGCCATTTCTATCTCTACATTTTCTATCCTGTCTATAACAATATCATATCTAATGCATGTTCATTATGTACTATTTGTTTACCCCAACCTTCTATCTAGCTTCAATTTACCTTAAAAAAAACAACACCATATTATGCCTTTACCCTGATTAGTGCTCCCTTATTTCAGTTTAATTCTCTTTTTTAATATATAAGATATGCCCCTTTGCAGTTCCAGAAGTTAGGTATATACCTGCTTTCCAACATTGAGGGCCACCTTCCTGTTTTTCCCTTTTTCATCTTTCTATGTAATTCCTTCTCTTAATCTTTTTTCAGTTTTTGTTTCTGTCTTTCTAAACATTCTGCCATCTTTTGTGTCCTCTGAGGCCATTTTATGCATTTGATTTACCTCCAATAGATCTTTATACACTTGGTCTATCTCCAATAGATCTTCCAGGCTATTTTTAATTGATTCTGCTGATTTTCTCCTCTTATCTTCCCTTAAGACTCTCCTCAACTCCACTAGGTTTTCCCCATTAATTTCCTCCAGCCCTTCTTTAGGTTGGCATACACCATCCACCGCCCTCTCATTCCCTTGTTCATTATTTCCTGTCTCCTGTTGACTATAATTCTTCTTCAACTGCGCCGTGAATAATTTTGCCTGTTCGTTGTGGGATCTCACTATTTCTGATTGCTTGAAGGGTAGATTTTGTTTCCTCCCAAAATTGTCCTTGTTGTGTCATTATGTTCCAATTGTCAAAAAATTGTATTCCAAGTTAAAGTTGTCCATATGCTTAAAGTAATCAATCCAGTTCCATTAAGCTTGAATCCAGTCTCCGACGTAGAGAATTTTCCCCGCCTAAAGGCTCAAGGTCCCATCCAGTTCAACATCCAGGATATAGTTTGTAAGTTCCACTTTGGCTAAATTAGGGTTTCTAGGGTTAATTTGTCTGTAGTTCAGTTCCATCCTCAAAGAGAAAGGGAGTTCCAAACAGTCATAGAACATTCAAGGCCATTGATTCTAGGCATTTTGCCAGTGCCTTAGATAGCTGTTACACATAGCATAAACAGATTTTGTTTTCCAAAGTTGTTATCAGTGTTTTCAGGGGAAAAAAATTCTTAAGTTTTATTACCGAACTTCCTTCCTTTAAGTATAATTAAGTGTCTAATTAATGCCCAATTTATTTTCCTTGTGTCTCCCTCCGTCTCTTCCTCTCCCCAGCTTCTCCACAGCTCAATCAACGATGATGGAGAGCTATGAGACGCTATTTCTGCCGTAGAAGTTGCCTTGTCCAGGGATAGTAAATAGATATAGTTTTTAAAGATGTTTCTCACCCATTTGTAGCATGATGTTAATTAGGCTGCTTTATCACTTCTTCATACCCAGCTGCTGACGACTTGCAAGCAAGCTAGTTCAGCTGCTTGTTTCCGCCCGCTGGTCGATTGGGGAGTTTCCTGGATCAAACATGGATAACCGCCGTTCCCCCGTGATCAACAGGCTTCTCCCCCATTTCACCACCTCTTCAGGGTGGTTTTAACCCCCTGGGGGGTCCCAAACAGGTCGGAATTCAGCCCAGGAGATGGAGCCCCGTCCTCCTGCTGCTGTCTCGTCACAGCGTCAAGCCGGAAGCCCCCAATGTTGATCATTCATCAGGTCCAAAGCTATTTCAGTCCCAAAACTGGACCTAAACCCAGACTGGATGGCATCCAAGAAAAAATGTGAACAAATCTTGTCAAAGTCTCATTTTTGGCCAAGAACAAGCCACGTCAGTGGAGCAAGGTAGTCTGTCCACAAAACATAGACCAAATAAAACTCCACCCCCCTGACCCATAATAGGGCTCTTTTTAAAACAGTGCAGGATATAAGCAAGAACAAACAGACATGGAAATAACACCATCTGAGAAGGCAACAACAATCAAGACCTTCTTCACAGGTAAACCTTGTCTGATGACCTTCACAAAGCTGAATGGGAAGGGCCATACCAGTACATGGAGAGCATCAATCCCCAAAGCTGCTCACCAGACTCTCAGGCTGAGTTTAATAAAAGTTGGGCACATCTCTTACACCCTGCATTTTTATTTATTTATTTTCATTCTGGGACTGTGCAGCTTGCCCAAGACCACATAGGCTGGTACACTGCTCTTGGATAAAGGAACTAGCCCAAGACAGGCAATCGTCACTGATAGTAACAGACATATATTTCAGAGGTAATTTATTCCTGATGCTTCAGGACACCACATTTGCTACATTTGACACAAAAGACACAGGATCCAGATAGTGTTAAAAGCTGGGATAAAAATCACAATCTACCTTCTATACAGAGCTGGCTGGATAGCTCAGTGGATTAGGTATCTGGATGTGGAGCAATAGGTTGAGAGTTCAATTCCCCACTGTGCCTCCTGTGAGTACAGCCAACCTATGTGGCCTTGGGCAAGCTGCACAGTCCCAGGATGCCCCCAGAAGAATGGAAGGGTAAAACAACTCTGTATATTCTGTACCTAGAAAACCCTGGAAAGGTTCTAACTATAAGTCAGAATCAACTTGACGCGTACACACACACTTATATACAGAACAAGATTAAGCAGCATATATAACCACTTTCTCTTGTCAATCTGTTTTTGATATATTCTAAACCATAGATTTTTAATACAGGTTTGCTCTTATGGGACACATAGCAGATAAATGTATGCAAAGGCAAATCATTTGTGCCATCTCTTACACAATACAATGTCTTGTTTAACTATAGATACCGCTTCCAATTTAAACACCACCACATGTAGCACTTAACCATATTTTGTAAGTCCAAATGAATCCAAAATCAAATTCAAAATGCTCCCCATTTAAGTCACTCTTTCCTTTACAACTTCCTCTGTTCTCTTGCAACTTCCTCTGCTATTTTATGAAGACAAATTTGAACTTTGCTACACAAGCTTCTTAGAAAAACGGCTGCCAGTCATTTTCATGCAGAAAGGAAAATGTCAAGCTTTTAAAACAGAACAAGCTGTTTTAGCATTTCAGTTCTTCAACACATTAACTTTTAACACTGAGAAGGGAGTAATTACCAACCTGCTGCTAGTGGTTCATGTCTTTATAGGAAGAAGCTAGCCACACGTATTTTCTTATTTAGCCACCACTGAGAATACAACCTACTTCCTTTCATGGTTCTTGTTCATAATGTTGGGTGCCCTGGACCTACAATTCAGCTTTCTACTGTTCTCATGTGCCATCAGTTCACTTCTAACTTATGGCACCCCTATGAATGA
Source organism: Intellagama lesueurii (assembly GCA_037013535.1). NCBI lineage: Eukaryota > Metazoa > Chordata > Lepidosauria > Squamata > Agamidae > Intellagama > Intellagama lesueurii. The sequence goes on along the minus strand of JBAJHW010000003.1, from coordinate 161,114,078 downwards.
GTGACTTCCAGAAGATCCTGTCAGTAACAACACTGCTCAGGTCTTCCAAGAAAAGAACTGTGGCATCCTTTATTGAGTAAATCTGTCTCATCTTGGATTTTCCTGTTTCCTACTGCCTTTCACTTCACCAAGCATTAATGCTTTCTCTAGGGACTCTTGTCATTTAATGATACATCCAACATCCAACAGTCTCATGTTAGTCACTTCTCTACTGAACATGTGCAAAATATCCTCTAGCTCAGTGATCCTCTTCCTCCGGACTTCCAAATGTTTGGGACTTCAGCTCCTCAAATCTCTGACAATTTTCATCCTAAATGGGGCTTCTAGTAGCTGAAATCTAAAACATCTAAAGGTTTAAAGGTTGAGAACCACAGGGTTAGGGCAAAATTATCAAAGCACACATATGGGATGAGTAGGGGAAAAGCCACATCTTTATTCATTGTCATTCCTTATCCTGCTGAAGGGCAGTCCTGCAGTGCAGGTCCTAAGCCAGAAGGAGGGGTCCTAGCAGTTCACTTCACTCTGCCTCTAAGGGTGAACCCCCAGCTCATGTAAAATTACAGCTGGACCCAGGCCAGCCTCAATTTTGGGAAGGGCTTCCCAGGCCCGATTCTGACCCCAGCCACATGACTTTAGCTGGTTGTAACCTGAGTTAACCTCAAAGATTAATCCCCACCCGAACACACACACACACACACACACACACACACCCTTGAGGATCCTTCAATCACCAAGAGGTGCTTTGTGGAACTCTCTACTCTCGGCCCTTCCTTTTACTCCCCAGTACTTGCTTTAGTTGTGACTATCTATTTCTGCTTGATGCTGCCCCCAGATCAGCCCACGTATCCTGTGAGCAATCATAATGGGATGGGAGAAAATTTCTTGGGCCCCTTGTGTTCAATATGCCAATCAGGCAACCCAGACCAAAGAAGCAACTCTGGACCTACAGGGTGGTCACGCCAGCTGAGTGCCAACAGCAAAAGTGGCGAGCATTGTGACAGGGAGGGTTTATTTGCCCTCTATTCCCCACCTAAAGCCCCGGCCACATAGGAGATACTGTGTCCCCTCACAAGTCTCTCCTCTTCCTGGGATGGGGCCAAGAGCTCTTTCTTCTCCAGTCTCAGGTTTTCATCCTCTCCATGGAGGCCATGTTATCTTGAATAAACACGGTTGTTGTTGTTTAGTCGTTAAGTCGTGTCCGACTCTTCGTGACCCCATGGACCAGAGCACGCCAGGCCCTCCTGTCTTCCACTGCCTCCCGGAGTTGGGTCAAATTCATGTTGATAGCTTCAATGACACTGTCCAACCATCTCGTCCTCTGTCGTCCCCTTCTCCTCTTGCCTTCACTCTTTCCCAACATCAGGGTCTTTTCCAGGGAGTCTTCTCTTCTCATGAGATGGCCAAAGTATTGGAGCCTCAGCTTCAGGATCTGTCCTTCCAGTAATAAACACGGTACTATTACACAATTCACATAGATACACTATGATACAAACACAAGCATGCTCACACGAAGCAGGGCACATTGCAATATGTCATCTCCCCACAGACACACGAGCCTGTGAGGACTGCTTTTTTTTAAAAGTATAAAATAGTTACAGATGCTTGCAGAAAATGCCATGACAAACCAGAAATGAGAGAACGTGTAATTACCAGCTTTCTTTCTGTCTCCTACAGAACCCCTTGCCAAATGCAATCAAGCTGCATAAATTGTTTACGAAGAGCTGGGCATGCAGCATCACCTCATCACTTCAGAGCCACTGCTTTTCTACAAATATGCCCAGGTTTTGAGAAGAGTGATTACACTTCATGCTTGGGGAAATCGTACTGTAAAGTGATAAAAACAATATAGGTGACTAGATGAAGTACAGTGGAAGAAACTGAACCCAAACTGTAGCCACACAAGCAACCTACATGTGTAATATTGAAACAACTAGATTTTGTTTAAAAAAATCTAACATTGAAACAAACTTAGTTAGAAAAGCCAAGACAATAGCATATCTCCTAATTATATATCATAAGAGTTGCCCCCAAACAAAATGTGGGCACAACAGGATTTACTCTGATGAAAATATACACACCATCTCACTCTACTGAATAAGATGCAAAAAGCTGCCACTCACCCATCTTGCCATATCAGAACTTGGAAGGTTCTTAAACTCCTGAGAACATATCTATACTATGTAGTTATAGCACTCCGATTCCATTTTAACTGTCATGAGTCCAGCCGACAGAATCCTGCCATGTGCAGTCTGTTGGAAATTTTCTGCTGGAGTTTGAGGGAGTGCACTACAGCTCTCTGGAAGAGAATTTGAGGGTCGTTCCAAAGTACCTTGCTAAATTACAAATCCCACAATTCTGCAGGACACAACCATGCCAGCTAAAGTGGAATCAAGTGCTTCTAACTTTGTAGGGTGGATACATCCATTATGACTCTGGATGGAAAGATACTTACCTCACTCTAACATGAGGGAGCAGCAGAATAAGTAAGATTACACAGGTGTTTTGCTGTCTGAGGCAAAGAACATAATTCCTCCCCACCCCATACTCCCCACCCAATGTTCCACGAACAGGCTGGGCTGGGTTGGACTGGCTGTCGAACCTTAAAGGACTACATTCTCTACTGACCTGAGAGTAGCAGCCTAGTTTATGAGGCACAGGGCTGACGGTGTAACACACAATGGTCTGTCCTATGATGCTTTACCACTTCTCTGCAACTGCCTTGCTCTGCCTAAAAGTCGAGGCAGGCTTGAGGTTACACCATTAATTAACCCTATCTTAATTTTAGGAGAACACATTAAACCGTAAGTGGCACCTTCTTATTTGTGTTAAGAAGATCTGTTGTGTCCGCTCTTCTGATCAGCTTTTTATGCTTCAGTCACCACCATCTGACACTTCACCCTGCCATCACTGATGCCAAGGAGCAAAGAGTCAACATGGCTTCAGGCTTCTAGAATTATGTTGGCCCCATTCCTAACTGTGTTGCTGTCAACAAAGAGCCAGGTGCCAAGGTAACCAACCATAATACATCGTCTGTTGAAAAGCCAGGGAAGAACAGAGCAGCCAAAGAGAAAAATGCTGAGGTTAAGCAGAGGATGGTACAAAATATTGATGGGGGTAACTGGAGCACTACGGGGGAAAGCGGCCATTGATCTAGTAGACCACACACTAGAAACAAAAAGAACCATTCCCCCCGCACTTCTCTCAATCCTTCATTTTTCACATTAACCTTCATTCAGCACACAGAACAGAACAGGAAGAATTGGGTTTACAGCAAACTGATAATTGACAAACGCATTTCCCAACACTTCTCTTTCTATATGGGAAACAGAACCAAGTTACAATGAGCAGAATAATCCCAGGGCATTGTAGAAGAGCTTAATAGTGACAAGATTCATTTGGGCAAGAAGGTTTTGGCCTTCCTGTCCTGTCTGAAGGTAAGAGGATGGACAAAGGATTCTCAAATTACGAATCTGACATGCCTTTCAAATTCTCTGACAGCTATTTCAATGTGTTATTTTTTTATTGACAGGGTATGTTGCAGTGCTGAAGGGGGATTTTGATAATGGCGTTTATTGGGTAAGCTGTTCAAAACATTATTGTTACTAATCATGCTTGTTGGTATTTTGCTTCATACTGATGATAGAGTGTGTTTTAGTCATCACCTTTAGCTAGAAACAACATCAGATTCCTAGATTTTTCAGAACCATCCTGAAAAGTACCATCAAGTCTTGAATAAAATAAATACAGGCATATGTGCACGCCCATCCACACACCCCTTTCAGAACAGAGTAGGGCCTGAATAACTAAGGCTATACAGAAAGCCCAGATAACCTTGGATTGAAAAAACTACTATGCTACTCCCTCATCTGAGCACATCATATCCTTTATGCAATACATGCTGTGGAAGCAAATCCCATGTCCTTACACTGCTTGAGCTTTGAGGCAAAAACAGTAGCCATTTTGTTGAAAGGAAAGCTAAGAAGCATGTTGACTGTCTCCCTCAACAAATAATGAAGAAAGGCATGACTCCTGTGCTGCAGCCAGCCTTTGGGTTTTCAAAAATGGAGGCAACACCTTTCTTATTATGCACTAAGTGTGATTTGATGCCTGGATACGGATTCATTCAGTCTGCAGTCTCCATCTTTAGACCAAGTCTAACTGTGGATCTCATGGCCACATTTCATACCTTTCCTTTTTTCTTTCCCCATCACTTGCTTCCCCCTCTCCTTCTTTTGCTTTGCTGTGCCCATCCTAATGAAAAGCCCTGGAGAACTCAAAGTTGCCCTCTTTCATTCACGCAATATGGATCCACAGTGTGGATTCTGGGTTTTGTTGTTGTTTTATGGACAACCAGGATAGTTTTTGTTTTTATTTTTGCTTTGTTTAGAATTGACCATTGGCCTTTGATATCAACTAACCTGACATTCCCTGCCTCGGGAATCGGTTTATACCATTAGTTAACGGGAACATGGAAAAGTTACCTTTTCTGCAGTACAACTCTCAGAATCCTCCAGCCAACATGGTGCTATTGTGGTGCCACTAAAGGAAAGCAAGCCTTTGCAGGCAGAAAAGCTGTTTCATTGAGTGAGCTATGGTTGCCAAGCATGAAAGCTACAGAAGAGGAGCTTGCTTCTGAACAGAGATGCTTTGAATTGAACTATACTTTGCATGCTGAGAGGCAAAATGTCCACACTGGCAAGAACTCCTTCTGAATTACCAGTATGGTGTAATGGATAGAGGCCTGGGTCTGAATCCTTACTCAGCCATGGAAACTCATTGCAGGTATGGAACTGGTAAAGCCACACATTAAATGCCCCATTTACCTTGAAAGCCTTATTAGGGTCTCTATAAGTAGCTCTGATTTGATGGCACACCACCAAAACAACATCATCAACATCAAAAACAACTTCTGAATTACACCTCACCCCACCCACTTTGCTTAGGGTTCATCCCCTCAGTCTGTACCTTTCCTCCATACCCCAGCCCTGTCTACAGATGGAATGTGTCTTCCAGCACATTTTAAAATCAGAATTTTTTCCTGAGCCAAAGAATGCCCCATAAAGTTACAGAATATACAGCTATAACACTACAAAATATGAGGGTAGATCTTTTAAATGAAATGACCTCGTGTATTTCTCAGCAGACAGGCAAGGGCCCCCTGACACCTTCTGGGATCAAGCCGTAAAATAAAAGAAGAAGAAGAAAATGAAGTTTTACAATTGTTTATAGCAATTTCAGGAACATTCTCTCCAATACATTTATGAATTGCATGTTTAATTATGTCACCCATTGTTAATACAGTGGTGCCTTGACTTACGAACACCCTGACCTATGAACAATTTGACTTAGGAACAGCTCTGGCCGCAAAATTTTGCTTTGACTTGCGGCCGGAGCTTTGACTAAGAACGGAAAAAGGCAGGGGGAAAAGGCGGGAAATTCCTTTTTTTTTTTTTTTTTGCAGTCCCAGCGTGGGACTTGCTCTGTTTATTTTCTTTTTCTTTTTGGTATTTTTTTCTTCGGCCTTCGGCCGGAACGAATTAATCGGTTTTCAATGCATTCCTATGGGAAATGGTGCTTTGACTTACGAACATTTTGACTTATGGCCACCGTTCCAATACGGATTAAGTTCGTAAGTCAAGGCACCACTGTATTTGACAGAACACAATACATTAAAAATGGAGGAACTTTTGCATGCATGCTTATATTCTCTTATTTCTGGAAGATCTGACTTCCCATCTTATAGATGTGCTGAATGTTTACATCTTCCACCACAATGCACAAAACAGACATCTTTGGAAATGAGGTACCCGCATATTTGCATCTCAATACAGGCCAAGCTAAATCAATTCTACATAAATTATGTTTGTTAGACACAGAGATGCTAAAGGCCTAGGGGCACAAACTGTGAAATTAGGCATGCTTCAACGCCCTTCTTGAATTGCAAGGTAACAGTGCAGAATTGCATAGGGGGGGGGAAAGGAAATCGTGCTGGTATGCAAACTTTAATAGTGCTCAATTCTTTTTCTTTGGAAACAGAGCTGAATATACTGATTTTTCCAAATTACTTTGAGAGGTACATTGTTTTCATGCATTAATAATAAAAGGAATTGAGTATAGTGTCTTCTTAGAAAAGACTCCCCTCTCATTCTTTATCAAGTGCCATGTAATAAGGTCAATAAAAATAAGGGAGGGGGAAAATCCCTCATTTTTTCCAGGTGTATCTGGTGGCTCTCTCTACCAATTTAATCATTCAGAGGATTATGGTTTGTGGAGGATGATGTCAGAGAATATGGGTTAGTAGAGAAATTTGAGCATTGTTTTTCCTTCATCCCTCAAGCAGACCTGAAATAAATATCCAAAATCTTCTGTTACTGTTTTCCTTTCAGAAAATCTCAAGTATTTTTTGAGTTGACCCAAAGCAGACCTTGGCTATCTCTAATATGAGAGTTCGAATCATATGAAATTGTGGAGCTGGAAGGGAACCAAACCATAAACAAATCCAATTTCCTGCCAAAGAAAATATCATTCAGAGGTGGGTTGCTGTAGTTGTCTTTGTTATAAGCTATCAAGTTCGAACCAGTTTATAACAATCCATTTTAAGGCAAGTGAGATGTTTAAAGAGTGGCTTTACCAGTTCCACCTCTCCCCAGTAATTTTGCATGGCTGAGCAGGCTTTTGAACCCAGGCCTGCTGGGTTCTAATCTTTTCTTATCAAGTGGCTAGACTTGGAGATATGGGTGAGGCTGCATGAAAATCTGTGCATACAGTAGGACTCTCTTATCCATGGGATCAGTATCCACTGATTCACTTATCTACTGATTCAGTTATAATTTTAACAATATTAGAAGAAAAAAAATCCAGAAAAAAAAACTATTTTCACATGCATTACCAGAACCAGCCACTAGAGGGAGCCAGAGACCCTGCTAGGAATATTTGTTAGTGAAGAATACATAGCATGGTCTCTGGCACCCTCTAGTGGTCAGTTCTGATAATGCATGTGGAAATAATTTTTTATTCCCCCCTCCCCTTTTACCATGCTATTCACGATTATTCGTGGTTTTCAGTATCAATAGGGAGCTTGGAACCAATCCACAGTGGATATGGGGATCCTACTTTCCCTAGTGAAACACACATTTCTGAACATGTGCACATTTTAAAAACATTTTCTGAAACTATGCAGTTTTCTCCTTTGAATAAAGTATATTTGTGTACATTTTTCAAAGACAGAAAGAAACACAATTGTTCACGTTTACCTCTGTACTATTTGAAAGGTGGGAAGGTGAGAAAAGGTGGGAAGGAGTGTTGTCCTCCCAGCAGTGAAAAATCAGAATACGTGAATGCTTCCGCTAATAATCTCACAGATTACAAATTGAACAGATTAAATTTTCATTGTTGTTTATGTAACAACAAATTACTTCCATGGTTTCTCCAGGAAAAAGGAACAGGAGAGGTTGAATGAATAAATGCGAAGACAGATGAATGAATGGACATGGAGAGAAAAAATACTCCTTTTTATATATATACTCCTACAGGTGAAAGGTGACTAGTCTGACATGGTGATCTTTTGCTATCCATGGACACTCTCTATGAGCTAAGAACCTGTTTTTCCTGAGCATCCATGGATAACAGATCTGTCCCTCTCCAGACCCATCTCCCTCCATAAAAGGAAAAGGATCGGACAGGGTACTGTTCTCTCTTCTGGCTGTAGTGAGTATACATGGATTCCTAACTCCAGCATAGACTTATGTGCACGCACATGGGCAAGCATCCAACAAAATAAACAATTGTTTACTATGCCCTCAAATGGTTTGAATGGCTTTTTCTAAAGGGAAGATGGAAGCCACCATGCCAAGAACAAGAACACTTCTAGGATGTACTAAATTATAATTTATTCAGCTCAATCTGTTTTGATTACTTTGCAACAAAGGGCATAGAGAGGAGAGAGCTTATGGCTTTTAACAGAATCATGCTGGGTTCAATAAATTATATTTTCTTTCACCTGAGGGAGTCTTTCTTCCTGTTCTTGGGTTTCTTGAACTACAGCCCTACATGGGACATGGCAAAAAGTTTAAAAAGAGAGAGAGATTAAGAGAGAACTTCAATATCATTTTCTGATGTGACAATGAAGTATGTTGAGTATCTTGATCAAGGGAAAAAATTACATGGGTCTATTCTGTGCTTGGCATAAAACTCTGGCCATTGTAATTGATAGGAAAGTATGATCGTGAAAGGGTTGGCACCAGTGCTTTGAGAAGTACAGGCATTGGCACATGAAGGAGACTGAATATCTGCTATGCAGAACCAGCCCTCCCCCCCCTCACCCCAGGCAGAGTACAGCAGCAGGAGCTGGAAGGCAGAGAGCAATGGTGAATGGCTAGACTGGTATGTGCCATGCAACCTGCCTTCTGTCACTTAGGCTCCTCCACTGTCTTCAGCTGTAGTGGAAGAAGCCATCTCATTCCGAGTGTTGAAGCAAGATCTAGAGACACCTAGAATGAGAGGAGGGTGCCATCTTGTCTTTCACCTCTGGAAGCAAAGTGTCTTAAGCTGATGCATTTCTGAAATGGCTTATCTGGCAGTACAGGTTCCCCTGGTAAGACTAGAAGATATTGCCATGATCTTTCCCTTGCTACCCAACTAGTGAAAAGAGGAAACACATGAGGGAAACTAGCAGTATGGGAGTACCATCCAATCCTATTTGTATCCAAATATTGGTTGCACAAGTTAGAATGGATGGAGGTGGAGGTGGCCTGAACTGATCTGCTGGACTTCTGCAGTTATTTGTATACATATTTGTGCCTCTGGTTTGGAAAGAAAAAGTGTGGAAAATAAAGGCCTGTGACATGGGATGGGGGGCACTTTGCAGTGCCGCCAACTTTAGGAATGTAGTAGACTTTCAGTTTATAGGCAAAGATCCTACCAGCTTGCTTGCTTGGCTACTTCCTTCCTTTCATTTTTTCCCCTTTTTCCTCCCACCCACAGGACCAAGGGAAAGTGTGTGTTGGGAATATGGAAGAGATCCTTAAGTGTCCACAATCAGTATCCTGGATTGTCCAAGTGTGCCCACTCAGTGCCTAGCCCAAATCAGAATGCTGCATATTTGGCACTCATCCAGCTTGGAACATACAAGAGCCGATAAAGGCTACCATCGGGCATTTTTTAAAAAATAAAAGAACATAGAATACAATGTATGCAGGGAGGAAGTTAGTTCCTAGCACTATTCTGGTCTATCCACTGCAAGCCAGCAAAAGAAAATCAACCATCTATCCCACATTCACACACACAATCAATCCTTAGTTCAGTGAAGATTCAATGAATCTGCCTAAATGAAAAAGCAACAGAAGTCTAGGATGTGGCCAGTCTAATAATCAGTGTAGTGCCTTCCTATTGCCATTCCTGGATGTGATATGGCTGCTTCCTTGGGTGATGGGGAATCAGTCTGAGCCGTAACCAAGGCTGCAGTCCCAGCAGCAAAATGTTTCCAAGTTACTCCTTGTGAGTTTCAACCCTTTTTGGGGGGGTTCAGACGATGCATGGCCATTATTGGTTCTTTTGTTCCCCCTCCGTGCTATCTCCGCATCAAATCCAGCCCGCTGTGAGGCCACTTCTATATTTGTTCCATGTTTCATCGCACAGTACAGCCAACATTCCACAGAGTGTACTACAAAACCAATTCATTTCCTTTATATTTGGCATGCTGTCCCACCACCACCGGCTGCCGTTTGTCTCCATTAATTTTTTCCCCAAAAAAAGGAATGTCAACGTGTTGGTATGCTTCTGTCAAAAGGGCTGTGAGTTCTCCACCACTAAGGGTAACACAGTGCGGAAACAGGGGATAATGCCCCAGATCAACAGCAAGGGTGTTTTGCTGACACATCAATATACCCACACAATTTTTTTTAAAAGGGGGAAGGGGGGGCAGAGAAATACACCAAAAGAGGAAGGGATATGCTCTGCTGCAGGGGTGTAGACGAATTTAACAAAATGTGGAACGGTTAAAAAAGTTATGAACCACAACTCTACACAAAGCAGAAGATGTAAGAAAACGGGGAGCATTCCTCTAGTGTGACTGTGGTCCAAAGCTCAACACCTGGAATTTCCAGTGGAAGTTAATCTCCTCAAGCTTAGCTACTCCCTTGTTTTGCTACAGTAACTAACACCAAATATTTTTGTCCACGTTTCAACATTTTAACTCCCATAATGTTGGAGTTTTACAACCTTGCATGTTGTCTGTAGTTTGTTTGACTGAAAGCAACCTTTCTGGGATAGGGTGACTGTCAATCTATCCAGCTGTCTCGTATATACCCAAACAGTTGCTTTTGGCAAGAACACAACATAGTCTTCTAGAATATTCTAGTCATAAAATTCAAATACTGATAACTCACATCATTTGCATTTTCCTAATGCTGTAATGTTAATGTTATCAACATGTTGAATATTCACTCTCTATATTAATACACCACCTTTCTAGTTTATTATAATAATAATTCCATGCAGTCCAGTCACTTCTGACTTAGGGTCATTTCATGACCCACCCTCCCTCACCGACCCTTACTCCCACCACCACCATTCCCACTATCATGTACAATATATGTAAGTGTAAGGCCCAAATATTTCACTCTCTGTGTCTGAAGAAACATATTATAGTCCATAAAAATCACACTGAAATAAATGTATTAATCTTAAACATTCCACGGTGTTGGTGTTGTTTTAGTTGTGGTGATGGTGGTGGTTGTAGAAACAGACTAACAAGGCCACCTATCTGGAAGCTACATAAATTTGATGCACTGATTGAGCATATTAATACATTGATACATTAAGGAGCTGGGATATGACAACAGATTTCAGGCATGGATTTGGACGTCTTCTACTTCAACAGAAAAAAGAGTGCCGTGCCAGTTCTAGACCATAAAAGGGAGATTAATTTTGCATATTGCCAGAATGTAAAGTCACAATTAAATTAAGCCAAATTAAAAACTTCAGGTCAAAACACATCGCAAAGCAGCAAAATGTTTTTTAAAGGAGCAGTCTGTTCACACAGAGAGAGAGAGAGAGAGAGAGAGAGAAAGAGAGAGTATATGAAAAACATTTAGCATCAAATTGCTTAGAAAAAGACATAATACATGTCAAAATTTGGCAAATACCAGGTGAAATCTATCCATCCATCCATCCATCCATCCATCCATCTGATGGTCTCAGAGAATATTTGTGCAATTGTGAAACTGTTATTGTTGTTCTTGTTTTCTTGTTTTGCACAGTTGTGCTGCCATTTGCTTCATGAATTTTTAAGAAGCAGTAGCATTACATGGTAATGTTAATCTTGATGATCAGCTGTTGTGCCCTTTTTGGTTTGCTGTGTGTCCTTTCAGAATGACAAAATATGCTAGAGCATTTTTGAGCAAATTGTCCAACCTGCAATGGGTGGGGGGACTTGTTTGGGGTTCATTTTGGTGGCGAGAATTGTAACAGTGGTCGAGGAAGTCTCAACAGCCTGTCTTGCCATGTCAAGACACCCTGTCACAACCACAAATGAGACACTGGGAAAAGTCCTATTGGATCTTTATGCACACATAAGAGGTATTGTGGAACTTGTGATAGCTAATTGCAGCTAACTGACAAGGTGTCAGACATGTGCTGGGCATAAACTAGGCACATTCCAAGTCCATGCTGGGTGCACAATTAGACATACAACCAGGCACACAACCAACACTTCATCAATTACCCATGGGAACTTTCATGATTTCCAGAAATCATGTGCGCCTAAATCTCAAATAGGAATTTGGTCATTGGTAAAATTTCTTCATATTCCTATCTCCATTATACAGAAGAAAATACTCAAAGAGCTGCAAATAAATAAATAAACAAAAGCTACAGACATTCATCTCTCAACTCTTTTAAAAATTCAGATGTTCAGTTTTCAAATATTTTGCAAAATACAGAAATATCTTTCAAAAGGGGCAAGTCTAAGAATTGGCTTTAGCTGCCTCCATGCATACCATATCCCAAACTTTCAGCTGATTTGCTGGGGAGATTCTAGAGGAAAATCTGGAAGCCAGGTGGAATGATATCCTCAGCTGCTCTCCTACAGGCACTGCCAAAAACATACTGGGGAAAGGAAGTGCACAATATATAGATTATATATTGATGATTAAGTGGTGTACGTTACTTGAGGGATGGAGGGTCTATGGTTCCGGACAGGAACTGATGGATGGAGGAGATGGATGAGTAAAGCCCTGCCACCTATAGCAATGAGCCACCACCGCTGTTCATACCATAGTTGACAAGTGTGGAGGGGGGGTAGCATGCTGGGGCACATCCTCCCACCATCTACCACCTGAAGGGGTTGCTTCCCCTAGCTTCTTTATAAGGACATCCTGGAGTTCATAGCACAGTGTGAGCTACTCCATCATGCCTTACCACTGCTGTCAAGCTCAATCCCCCTCCCTCAAAAGTAGACATAGGAAATCACTGATGCTTTCAGAAATCCTGTAGAGCCTCATCAGCCACTTTTTGATTAAATACTCCTTTCTATACTGCCAGCCTGTTTGCAAACTGCTTGACAATTCTCTAGTGAGCCACAAGAAGCAAGGTGTTTTGAACAAAACCTGTGGATGTTTTCTTCCCATGGTGCTTTTGAAAGCTCGTCTTTGACAGATTTTGCTTCTGAAAGATGGATGTTACAATGGAAGTTACACAAAAAAGAGATAAGAAAGCTTACAATGGGTACTAGTGTGAGAACTGTTATATTGATACCTCTAAAACAAACATACACAGAGATGTGTGCTCCTACACAGACATATGCACAGACAACATGTATTTATATAGATATAGATCTAGATATCCTAGAACTGTCCAGACGTCTTTTCTTGGCTAAATCAAGTTTAACCAAAAAAAGTATGAGATTTAAATTTAATTGGTCTCCAGAGAAGAAGACTAGTTTATGTACACCTGCTGAGACAAGTGAAACCTGAATTTAACAACTAATTTGATTGATAAATCTACACATGCAGAACTTGAACAACTTTGTAAATCTTTTACGACTTCCCAATTTGCCATGTCCTTTTGCAGGTCAATTGATTAAAAATACTAGGAACATTCATGCAATTCAAGACGTATATTCAAAACGAGGTGAAATTTTGTCTTGATGCAAACATACACTGAAAATGCTACATAACTACAATCTACCTTCCTCTTTTTCTTTAGAAGTTATTGAACAATGATTATATTCAAGCTGTTGTTGGTCAGTGTTTATATTCTTCTTTCTTCAAAGGAATCTGTAATTAATTTTGTTAATATTCAAGAATCTTACTCCATCATTTTGAACAAATGATCTCTAAAGTGATTTATAACAGATTAGATCATAGGTTCTTAATCTCTGGTCTGCGGACCCCCGGGTGGGGGCACAATGTCCTCACAGCATGTTCATGAAGGATTGAAGAAATGCTATGATCTTTTGCAGTTAAAATAGAAAGAGAGAGAGAGAGAGAGAGAGAGAGAGAGAGAGAGAGAAGGAAACGTAGAACAAAATCTTAATTTATCTTGCTTATTTGTGTAAAACTTGGCTTTTCTAACCTACTGCATCCATTTAAATCAAACAAAAGTAAAAAATCAAAAATGAAAATAACTCTCTGATATTTCTGCACACAATAAGAACATGCAAATGAATGACGCTGAGTGGCCGAGAGACAGCACGTGACATTTCTTGCTACTGCTCAGACAATCAGAAGCCTCAGGAAGAGAGAGTCAGAGTCAGTCAGTGTCAGAATGAGTAAGTGTTCAGATAGACTTCATGATTTTTGCTAATAAAACCATTTGGTTATTGTCAGGTAAAGTGACTTTTTGATATTATTGCAGTGAATTTCGTAACAATACATATTGGCTGAGCCTCAGAATGGATCGCTGGCTGAATGTGAAACATAAAAGAACATATGCTGTTGATGAGGGTGCATCCTGTTCAAAGCAAAATGAAGCTTCTTCCACTCCTCTTAAAAAGTGTCACCCTTATAACCAGAAATATCTGTTGATGAAACCCTTCCTGAGAAACTTTAAATAAATATTTGATGCACTTTAGGGTTTTCAATCTTGAGTTAAGTCTTGGTGGTCCACGGCAACAAAAGATATTTAAAGTGGGTCTGTGACAAAGAAAAGATTAAGAACCGCTGGATTAGATTATAATACGGTGGGGGGGGGGTAGAGAGAAAACAATTGGGACTAGAAACAAAACCTTATAATATGGAGGGCTTCTGCTCAGGGTTCCAGCCAGCCAGTCATACCTTTTTCCAAGACACTCCAATCCATATCCACCTGCCATTTTCTATTTTCCCCATCTTGAGATTCAGCCATTACTCTATGGGCATCGAGTTCTCATTGGAATGCTGGTGAGGGTATCTCCCAATAATATGGTGCTTCATTCTGAACATTTTTATAATGTTCCTAGAACTGCTAGATAGTTCAGTGGTTTAGATATCTGGCTGGGGAGCCAGAGGATGGGAGTTCAACCACCCATATGATTCTTCCTCCTCCTTCCACCACCCAGAGAAATAATGAACAGTGGAGAGAGACACATTCTTCTTTCACTGAAACAAGTATTGGATTACAGCCATGGTCAGTATAAACTGAAAAGTTACTTAGCTCCACCTCATTACTGCAAAAAGTAATGCATTACATGTAACTTCCCGAGCTCTTGTTACACTCTATATGCCTGTCAGCCGCAGTGAAATATTTAGAGAAGTGGCCAAAACACAAAAGTGCAGTCACTGCTAGTAATCATGTTAGATTCTCTAAATATTATGGGTGGATGGGTGGGTGGGGGAGAGTGGTGCAACACCACAAAATCAGAGCCACAAATTCAAAAACATCAATGTGTAACATCTATTTTGAGCTGTCCCTGTTCAAATCCAATGCCCTGACCTTGGATTTCCCTGAGCTTTCCAATCTCCACAATTCTGCTTATTCTGCTCCAGTTCTATCCATTTGAATGTAAACAGATTCAGATGATGCTTTACTCTGGCTGTAACTGAGCCACATGTCCAACATGATCATGGACACAATCAAGTATAGAAATCAGTGATTTACATGCAGTTTCTTTTAGAAAGCACCAATCAATACCACTGGACTCACACACAAAAACTAAATCAACCTCAATTTCACATTAAAACCTGGCCATCCAAATGTAGGTATTTAGCTTCCAACTACATTTGCAAAAGCTCAGCTATGGAACAACCACACTTTTCTCCATTAAAAGCATATTTAGGAAAGTCAATAAATCACCAGAAAACTATGAATTCCATATATTACAGGAAAATCACCATACAAGTAGAAAAGCAATGCTCAATACCAAGATTGTCGAATAGAAAGACTCACTGGATTTCCCAGTACCACCGTCATAACTTCAAATGGCATCAAAATCAAGGAAGTAAATCAGTATTTCAAAACCATTAATGATAAATGTTACAACAAAAATAACATACATTTTTAAGAGTCCAGCTATCTATTCAGTGTCATGGAGTGGCAATTATGGAATCATCATTAATGGTGGTTCCTCACTTGGATCCTCTACTCTATGACAAAATCCAAATGCCAGTTCAATTTGCCACGCCTGCCAGCACCATCCGTGGGAATAACAGCAAGCTCACCCATTATTAGATCTGTCTCCTAATGAAGCAAAATCTGTTAGCTCAACTCCCAAGCAGTTCCCAAGCACTAGTACTTTTGCAAATCACTCAGTTTGAAGGATGCACAGAAGACATGCGTATATTTTCAACCCAACTAAAAAAGCCATTTAAAAATGCAACAGTATCTCAGACTTTTTCACTCATACATAAGTTAAATCACCAGTACCTTTGTTTTCCACCAATAGCATTCACCAAGAAATTTGTTGTTGATAAAAACATGTTCTATTTCGTATGTAAGGTTTTCATACAAAATACAAAATGTTTTTATCAGAAACAAATTTCTTGGTGAATTGCTTACATTTTGCATAAAATACAAAATTTTGTGAGCAAAATGAAAAGTTTTCTGTGTAAAATAGAAGGGTTTTTGTCCAAAAACAGGGATTTTTTGGGAGGGGAACATGCTGTAATTTTTTTTTTTGGGGGGGGGATGCTGAGATGCAAAAAAAAAAAAGTATGAAAAGTCTCATAATCTCACTCAGTGAAGAGAAATGTTTTGAAATTTTTTATCATCTGCTAGAACAAAATAAGCAAATATTTAAATTCCTGTATTCAAATGATACAATACTGTTTCTCTCATTTCTTATATTTACTCTCAAGCTGACGGAACAACCCCATCCCATTCCTTGAGATTTCAGGACCAGTACCCTGAAGACAGGAGGTTGTAACTTATGATGCAGTTTCAGCCCTTGTGATGTCACAGGAGCAGAGGTGAGATAGGCAAGGGTTGGAAATGAGTCAGAGGTAAGTGTGGAAAGGGGCATAAAGCTAATCTGGACAAATGGGCCCAGAATGCAGATCAAAGCCCGCTAATCAAGTAATATGGCAACCCAGAGTTGGCAGGAGTGGGGTTCCCAACAGCTTCATATGTACTGCAAGTACATACAGTATAACAATGTGTTGTCAAGTCAGTTCTGACTTATGGTGACCCTTCTCAGAACTTTCTAGGTGGAGAATACATAAAAATGGTTAACCATTCCCTTCTTCTGAGAGTGCCCTGGGACTGTGCAGATTGCCCAAGGCCACACAGGCTGGTTGTACTCATAGGAGTGGAAAGTCGAACTCCCAACCTCTGGCTCAATAGCCAGATACCTAAATGGCATAGGATTTTGGCAGAGATGGGACCTGCACTGCTGCTGACTCTTGTGGAAGGTTCAACACCAGCACAGTTATCCTCTGCCCCGAAGCCTCTGCACTGCTGCTGTCAGAGCTTATGCAATAAGAAGGCTTATGACTTCTGACACTGGGGCAGCACTCTTTGTCATGCTCCAAATGACATAATGGGCTCAAGGGCATGTACCCCCCCCAACCCTCTCTTGCCTGCCGGCATCTTGGCATGCTAATGTTGCCAAAGACCAATACATGTGGAAACGAAGAAGAAGAAGAAGAAGAAGAACAACAACAACAACAACAACTGCTCACTTGAGATTTGTTTCCACACACATATGCTGGAAACCCACAGAAACAATGCATTTCCCTGAGACTTCAGCTGGTCCCGAAGACCCAGAAATCCTATGGGGTAAAAACGTTGCATCAATTCATTAACAAACTCAGATTAGATATTCAAGTGATATGTATGCCTATTGTTGAATCATGCCCCCTCAACTTCCGGATAATATGTTGTGGGGGGGGAAAGCATGTGATAGGCAGCATCACATCAGAAGAGTTGCCAGAACAACCGTGTTTCAGTTTGCAAGTGGCAGCCAATTAAAAAATATGAAAGGGCAGGGCCTGGAAAGCATTCACATAGTGATGTATCATTGCATGATTTAGGAAAGAGGCACAGAGACAACACTGAATTGTGGTACCTGTGTGCTCTCTCATAAAGCCTAGCTTAGGCCAAAGTGTGCATAAATAGGCACAAGACCGAACCCTTAAGTTTCAAAATGCAAAGCAGGTCATTTAATTCTTCCAGTTTCCTCCACATAAATACACACCCTATATATCCATATTCCGTATACATATGAACACCACTAGTTGAGTGTGAGCGATAACCAAAGAAAATACGCATTTTAGTTTATTTTTATTTCGTAAATCAATACACCACCCCATTAGTGTTGTGCATTATTCTGGGTGGTTTACAGAAGCTAAAAATGTGTAATAATCATATATTAAATAAGCAATTAAAACTACAAAAACTTCAAGAGACGTAAATTGTAGGAATAAAAACATAGGAGGTGAGGCATATAAACAAACTATCAAATAGGAGAAACAAAAAGAAAAAAATGCATCAGGCTCTCTGTAAAGCAGTGTTTTTAGGTGCCTTTTAAATGTGGGGAGGGAGGGAGGGAACCAGGTGCAGCTCTACCGGAAGTTGGTTCCAGAAGATT
This sequence comes from Intellagama lesueurii, assembly GCA_037013535.1. Taxonomy (NCBI): domain Eukaryota; kingdom Metazoa; phylum Chordata; class Lepidosauria; order Squamata; family Agamidae; genus Intellagama; species Intellagama lesueurii. The sequence continues at coordinate 161,096,077 of JBAJHW010000003.1, read as the reverse complement.
GGCACCACGGCAAAGAAGGGTATTTGCTGTTTGCCTTGTGAATCCCAAAGGAAAAATATTCATCACCAGAACTGTAATTCAAAGGCAGTGTGCCTCTCAAGCTAGGGATAGAAAGATGGTTAGGTTGTTTGTTGCCTGAAGGCACTGCTTAAGTTACATTTTGGGTGACATTGCCCCAGCATCCCCCAGGCAGAATATTCACTGATTTTTCCAGGCTCTGGAAAAAACTAAGAGTTATGTAACTATATGTGTAACAGACCAGTAGATCTTTGGATGATTAGCAATTGATGAACAAGGATTTTTAAAATTCTTAATTGTTCAACAATAACAGTGACAAAATCATTCCTCCTTACCATAAACAAATGAAGAAAGCCTTCAGTAATGGGAAAAGATTATCTGTGGTCTAAGATGGAGTTGGGTGCCTTGCCCCTAAATGGTGTGGTGAGTTGTCTTGCCTTCTCATACCCCAAGCCAACAGTGGTAATAAGACCTGGATTTTGGTCTGCAAAATCTGTGAGTCCTGTTCAGTTCAGTTCCTCAAAACCAATCCTTTATTTTTAAACTGTATGCCTTTTGCTTCTTGGTTCCATTTGCTGGACCTCAGAGTTATGGAAAAATAAACAAGATTCCTACAAAGACTGAAGTCTGCCCATCCTATTGCACTTCATTAGATTTCTATACACTTACTGCAAGGGTGGCCAGAATGTGGTCCTCCAAACATTGATGGATTACATCAATGCACTTCAAACCCACAAACACACTAAGGCAGAGACTTGTCCACCCAAAAGACCGGATACCAAAAACACAACAGGAGCAATATAGTATATGTGGTCCAATGCAAAGAGGAGTGTTTGGAGCTCTACGTTGGAGAAACCAAACAGCTACTAAACAGGAGAATGGCCCAGCACCGGAGGGGCGATGGCTCAGGACCACAGTCAACAGTGTTCCTTCATTTGAAGGACAAAGGACACTCATTTGATGACCAAGATGTACTCATTTTGGACAGAGAAGATGGGTGGTTTGAGAGAGGGGTCAGAAAGGCCATACATGTGCATATAGAAAATCCCTCACTCAACAGGGGTGGAGGCCTTAGATACAATCTGTCTCCTATTTATCATGCTGCCCTTTCATCCATCCCCAGAAAGATTAGGACCACACACACCAGAAAGACCACTGTTAACGACCGGTAACGATCCATGACAGTGGGTGGGAACGGACTGCAGAAGTGGGATTATCCTCACCCCCAGTCCTTTGTCCTTCTAATGAGCCTATTCAGACCAGAGGGTGGTGAAACCAATGTGGAAAATATATCAGGGATCTCCTACCAACTCTCCTCAGACTGAAGAAGCTACTTGGATAAGTAGCGAAACATTTCAACCTAACAGGAAAGAAGTCCAGTTGCCATGACTCAACTTCCAGCTAACCACACCTGGATGACTGAGAATCTTCACAGATATATTGATGGACTACAATTCCCATCTGCCCTAGCTAACATTAGCTGGGAGTTGCAATCCACTAATTTGGGGATGAATGTTAGTGAAAATGCTTCATCCATCCCTAATTTAATGACCAATGGCTCAATGCGTGCAGTTGAAAACATAGGACAAAATCCTCTTGTGTAGCTATACAAATAGTGTACAGTAATTTTTACAGGCAAATTGCCCCAAGTTAAGAAATTACTCCAGACATTATTAGTTGCATGCTTGTTCACACAATTCAGTATGCAATTGATAATGTTTAAAGCGATTTCTTAACTCAGGGCAATTCACCTCCAAAAGTTAGACCGTTTGTGTTATGCCAGCCTAATTAAGTAAGAGGATTTGAGCCATTAAATTTTAGGTGGTGCAAGATAATAATTCAGATGTTATCAACTATGGCTCCTTCATTCAGAAACATGTCCTCAAGCAATCAACGTGCATGCATAAACAAGTACACTCACCATCCAAAATGTGGACTCTAGTCATAAGTAGCAATGCTCACACCCAGATTCCATAGGCAATGATAATGCTGTGGAGTTTTGGAATGGATTTGTATGGGGTGACATGCTCCAAAAGTATTAGGCACTGAAACTTGAAACTTGAATGACCACATAGCTTTCCTTTTAATAATATCAAAACAGAATTGGAAGCCGATACTCTGAACACATCATGGTCAAGAAAACAGGCAGCCGGTAAAATGCACATAATATCAAAAGTACTCTACCTATTTTAAGCATTACCAACAAAAATAAAACTAACACTCAGGAAATGGCAAGAAACAATTACTCGTGTTGTAGTAGGTGAGAAGGGTAGATTTCATAAAACTCTGTTCAAAGGAGTGAAATCAGTGGAGCACTAGCACTAAATAGTTTGTTGTACCGTCAAGCTTCACAGCTTGCTATGCCAGCCTGCTGTTTGGACGAAAGATCAGTACATGGCTACCAACTGCACTTCTAGCCAGATATTCCACATCCAGGGAAAGCAGTGTTTCACTTGGATTAAGGGGACAAGTAATTACAACTCAAAAATATGATAATTGCTTTAATCATGGATAACTGTCCATAACTGGAGTACCTTGTACATAGTTCCTCATTAATAGCACAAATAATAATAATAATTGTGTGCTGTCAAGTCAATTCTGATATATGGAAATCCTTTCCAGGGTTTTCGAGGTAGAGAGGTACTCAGAAGAGGTTTCCCATTCCCTTCTTCTGGGGGCATCTTGGGACTGTACAGCTTGCCCAAGGCCACACAGGCTGGCTCTTCTAGAATGCACAGTGGTGAACTCCCAACCTCTGGCTCTGTAGCCACATGCCTAACTCACTGAGCTATCCAGCCAGCTAATAATTGTGTGGTATCAAGTCAATTCTGACTTATGGCAACCCTTTTCATGGTTTTCTTGGTAGAGCATACACAGTAATAATTTCCATTCCCTTCTACTGGGAGCACCTTGGGACTGTACAGCTTGCCCAAGGCCACACAGGTTGACTCTACTCACAGGAGACACAGTGGGGAATTGAACTCCCAACATCTAGCTCCACAGCCAGATATATAAACCACTGAGCTATCCAGTCAGTGTTCTCTGTTAACACACTTACCTACTTTCTGCTCTCTGGGGGAAATGCTGTGCTTGGTCTCTGTGTGTTTCTTCCTTCTCTGAGGGAAACAGTACTACATAGTTTTCCACAGAGACAGTTTCCACAAAACATGGAGAGTTTGGTGAAAACAGATAGTACTCCTTGGTCTTGTCCAGAAGGAAATCACTGGGCTCAGAAAGTTCTTGTTGAAGTAGCTTACCAAGTTGAGAATGACAAAATCAACAAGAACAAAGAATTTAGCATGTACTCATTACCTCCCTCCAGTTGATGTCATTGTCTGAACTGGAGCAATACAGTCTAAGCATCATGTCCAGGATCCAAATCTGTGCAAGATTAGTTGCTAACCCGCTCAAGATTGCCCAAACAACCCCCTTCCTATAACTGTTCTGTTACTGCGGAGAAGCTATGAGTAAATAAGCAATGGATAATGTATTTATTGACCAATAAATAGCCAGTTATTTTGCCCACATTGTTATACATAAGTCATTCTGATTTTTCAAAAATTACACACAGGGGAGAAAGGCAACACAGCAATACCACCTTGGAGCACTTGGTTGATTAAAACCACCGAGACTGACATACAAATGACACGGTGAAAAAAAGGGAGTGCCACAGGCTAATTGGGACCATCTCCTAAGCACAGACCATTTCACCGAGTTAATCATACAAAAAACATTCATTAATTGGTAATTAAATATCCGGGATGTACAGGCTGTCAAAACCAGGGAGCCAAGATCATTTGTCATACATTTTAGCCCTCACTTTCTCAGCACACAATATCACTGTGGTGCTAAATGAGATGGAGGCATCAACTTTTCCCATGCAAAAGAAAGCTGGCAAATGACCAGCGATTGATTTAGCAAGCAACTGGTGTGAGCTCAACAACAACAGGTATTTTAAGCCTTCTGCATTTCAAAAGAGGTGGCAAATGTGGAGAGCATTTTTTTTCTACATATGGTTGAACAAGTCTATTAAGGGGACACAAATTCATTTGGGTTGATAACATCATTAAAAAATAATTAATTAGGAAAAGGGATTGGTAGAATAAAAACGAGTAGAAGAATAAACACATTGATCAAGCCTGCTGCAAAAATATTGACCAGCTTGGAAATATTTTACCCTGCCCCAAGACCATACTTATAAAACAATCCAATTAAATAGTAGCTCTAAAATTGTCTATCGTGTTTACTTCAAAATACATTGTTTTTGAAAATAAATATTTTCATTTGTCATCCATGAATGACATTTTAATGTAACAAGGTTGATAATTTCAGATATCATAATGCAACTTCATGACTCCCTACTGAGGAAATATACAGCTCCATGGTAGGGCATAGGCTTGAAAAAGCTCCCATGTTCAACTCCAGGCATCTCCATCTGCACTATCTTCTTAAAAAGGTTTTCACGAAAGGAAAGCCAGTATGGGCATTGGTCATAGTGTCAGTCTACAGCTGAGAGGGCTGCTTGTGCTCCTAAAAAGCTGAATAAGTGATGCTTGACCAGTTACTATCTCTCAAGGTAACTGTGGCGTCCGCCCAGGTCATGAATATTCATATGCTATCTGCATAGACCAATGGGAGTGCTGGAGGGGCTGACTCATGAGATATAAGAGACTCAGCAGGAGGAGGGGGAGTTTTAGATAGGGAGTCAGAGATTAGTTGAGGAAGATTAGGAGTTTGGTGTGGTTTTGGAATTTGGGCGGGAGAGTGGTGGTTGAGAGTGGATAAAGGAGAATGTTTGTTTAAGAGTTAACAACATTGCTTGTCCTGTCAACATCTGTAACAATAAACAATTTCTATTTGGTTCTTTTAAAATGACATATGGCCTGGACCTCGATTATTAAGAATAGGTAATGTTGATGTAATCAACTGGTGGCAGCTGAGGAGCTCTTAGTTTGGTGAAACAAACAGGGGCCATGTGTGGAATTGTGACAGGAACCTACCTCACTAAAATGGCAGAATGCTCAAAAATATAACCAAAATAAATTTGAAAGAACCCTGAGAATGAGGTCGAAAAATGGAAGCTTCTTTTATTTGGAAATAAAACATTTGGGGAACAGGAGGACACCTTTTATGGCACAACGTAGTTCCACCTCTCTCCAGGAGATGGAACCAACACTTCCCTCCTTCCCTGCCTTGCCTCCTCTGAGCTCTGCCTCTGATTGTTTCCCCACCAGAAGAGGCAGGGCTGGGAAGCGCCAAACAGCTGTTTGTCCAAAGGTCAAACCGGCATGAGCTGCCAAACTGGTGGTTCGCACCCTTATCTAGTCAGTAGTTGCTTGACACTGGAGGGTTGTCTGTAAACAAGTATACCTCTGCCACCAAGGGCTTGGGAGAGTGAAGTATTCTGGTCAAGGATGGGCTGGAGATCACTGAAGATGTGTGTGTGTGGTCTCAGTTGTGGACTGAAAGTGACAACTAGCACGGTTTGGTCATTTTCTGTTCTGGGTCTGTCCTACAGTAGGTTGCATCTGAGTATCTGACTTGCTTTGTGAATTTCTTCCTTAACCATATTGGATGGCTATTGTAGCCTGAGAAATGCATTTTGTAGATCCTTGAGTTTGGAATCTCTATCTTGTGGGTCCAAGCAGATGCAGTTGTATCTGAGGGCTTGGCTCTAAATGATGGGTTTTGTTGTATGTTAAGGATGGAAGCCAGAACCATGCAAGTAGTGTAAGGATTTTAGGGGTCTGAGGCCAGGCTTTCACAGCTGGGGAGGGAAAAAAATCCAGCAACCCCTTTCCATTGCCAGCCCCAAGACTCCTTTCTCCTTACCAGGACAAAATCATTCTTGTAACATGGGTCAAGAACAGTGAGGCACTTGGACTTAGATTTGAACCAAATGTAGCAGTGCAAGAGACAAACACACCAACGCTACAAGTGGACCGTTTCCAAAGAGTTAACTTTATTAAAGGTAAAACAAGAAAAGAACATGGTCAAAAGAGTGAAGCGACTGGATTGCACAGACTACTGTTCAACATTCCCTAGGCAAGGCATAAGCTAGCAAAGCTAAAGAATACATATCATAATCTATCTAAGTTTTCCTAGCAGCTGGTTGTTGTAGGTTTTTCGGGCTGTTTGGCCGTGTTCCAAAGGTTTTTCTTCCTAAAGTTTCACCAGTCTCTGTGGCTGGCATCTTCAGAGGACAGGAGGTAGAACTCTTTCTGTGTTCTGGTGTAGTGTGTCGGATAGTTGAGTATTTGTAGCTGTGGGATCAGCTTTTCGTCCTTTTCAGGAGATGGTGATTATGGTGACCAGGGTGTTTTTTGTTATGGGTGTATTGTTGTGATAAGAGGGGGAGATGGTCTGTCACTGTTATTGATGGGTGTGTTAGCTAGTCTTTTGTGTGCAGTGATCACCAGTCCTTGTGGCTGGGTAGAGTTCGTTGATCTTTTGCAGGCTGTACCAGTGCTGGTAGCCAGGCTTTGTTGAGTTTTAGACTTTCTTCTTTTTTGTTGAAGCTCTGCTGGAGTTTGTGGATTTCAATGGCTTCCCTGTGTAGTCTAACATAATGATTACTGGTGCTGTCCAGTACTTCTGTCTTTTGAAATAGGATTTCATGTCCAGCTTGTTTCAGGGCACGTTCAGCTACTGCCAATTTTTCCGGTTGTTTTAGTCTGCAATGTCTTTCATGTTCTTTGATCCTGGTGTGGATGCTGTGTTTTGTGGTCCCAATATATACCTGGACACAACTGCAAGGTATTCGGTATACTCCTGCAGTGGTGAGGGGGTCCCTTTTGTCCTTTGCTGACCGTAACATTTGTTGTATTTTTGTGGTGGGCCTGAATACTGTTTGTAGGTTGTGTTTTTTCAACAGTTTCCCCATGCGGTCCGTGACCCCTTTGATGTATGGCAGAACTACTTTATTTGTGGGTGGCTGTTTTTCTTCAGTTCGGTGTTGCTTTCTCGGTTTGATGGCTCTTGTGATTTCATTCTTGGAATAGCCATTTGCCTGTAGGGCCCAATTCAGATGGTTGAGTTCAGTGCTGAGAAATTGAGCTTCACAGTTCTGATTTGCATGGTCTACCAGTGTTTTGATTATGCCTCTTTTTTGTCGTGGGTGGTGGTTGGAGTTTTGGTGTAGGTACCAGTCTGTGTGGGTGGGTTTTCTGTAGACCTTGTGTCCCAGTAGGAGGTCAGGTTTGTGTATGACCATGACATCTAAGAAAGGGAGTTGGCCCTCTATTTCTTTTTCCATGGTGAATTGTATATTTGGGTGGATGCTCTTGAGATGGTTTAGAAATTCTTCCAGTTTTTCTTCACCGTGGTTCCAAATTGTGAAGGTGTCATCCACATATCGGAACCAGACTGTGGGTGTAAAGGGTGCCGAAGCCAGGGCCTGTTTTTCAAAATGTTCCATGTAGAAGTTCACTATAACAGGGCTGAGGGGGCTCCCCATGGCCACTCCATCTGTCTGAAAGCCTTTGAGAATACATTTCCTAGCAGTCTTGGTCCGGTTAACCTCAGAAGTCTTCTTAGTATGTTGAATCTCCTTCCCTGAGAATCCATATCTCTTGACGTTACATCTCTCCCAATCTCCTGGAAGGCAGAAGACCTTGTTCAGCTCCAGGGTATTCGACTTAAACCACAGTGTCCTTTGTTTATTCCATTTCAAAAGGCTTTTGATCTAAGCAGTTAGTTAATTTACCTCTAATGCAGATGTGAGCTGTTCTTGTGCATATTTGCATATGAAGGCCAGCTTACAGATCACTGTTCCTACCCAATGGGTTTTTCACAAATATGTGGTGAAACTTGAACATAGCATTCCCAAAACAATGTTAAATGTGTGTTTGGCTTTTGACAGAAATCTTTTCTTGAAAGGTATGAGTTTGATAACATCTCTGACATTTTATTTTATGTCTTGAGCATCCTGATGGTGAGGTTCTCCTCATATCTTTACAAGTAGGTATATGGATCAATGGATTTTCGGTATAGAGTGGTGCTGCGTTGTCCATGTTTTAGTTCTACAGTGGTGTATAGAAAATGCAATGGTGTGTTGTTCTTGAAATAGACAAAATAAATGTTGGAAAAGTAATTTTTTTGGAATATAACTGAGTGCTCAGGTTGAATGGTAGATACTGTAACTTTGCTCAGTTCTGGTTTTAAAAAATTACATATTTTATTATGGAGATATTAATCAATATGCAAATTAAGTCAATAACAGGGATGAATCTGGTTGTTCCCAGTTACAGAAATAATTTCTTTGGATGTACATAACTACACTCGTAAATTTTATCAAAGGGTATTTCAACTCAGTGAGAAATCCTGTTGCAAAAATGGGCAGCTACTACAGGGTTTTGCATGCCTACATAAGACTAAAAAGATAAGCAATGACAAACCAAACAAAATAACTGTGTTGTGTGGATAAAAAGTATTTTGAGTTTTCAAGGTTTTCTGTGCAGAATAAAAGGCTTTCTGCACAAAAGAAAGGGCTTTGTGTGAAAAATACTTTATGATATTTTCCCTCAAATAGTGCTGAAATTAGCAAAACACACACACACCCAAATTCTTGTAACCTTGCACAGTGCAGAAACTTTTGAAATGTTTCATTCTGGCCTCTGAGAACAAAATAATGTTTATTTTACTTTATTTTATTTTATATCAGGGTCAAACTGCACTAGAGGCTGGGATTTTGTAAATGCCAATAAATTATCCTGAAAGATTTCAACAGTAAGGCCACATTGAGGTTTTTAAGCTGCCTCCTTCTTTTTGATTATAAAGACATTTTTCATTTTCAGGTTGATATATTAATGTATCATTGATGCCAACGTGAGTCAGCCATGCAGTGACAGCTCCTTCAACATGAGCAGCACTGCACTACGAAATAATCTACTGAATCTGTGGTTTTCCATGCAACATGAATCTCAATTACAGTCCCCCTAATTGCTGTAAAATGAAGGCAATTGATTATTTCCCACAAGTTGCATTTTCCTCTCCAACGGAAGGGGTTCTATTAGATATTCAACCTTTTACCTGTAAAAGAGCCAGCTATTTGTATAATGATTTAAAGGGTGGGGTTTTCCCCCCAAACGCTATGCAGAGAAATGAACAAAAGGTGTTCCAAAAGAGCTGAACATTTTTCCATCTCTAAAGCAAACTTGTGCCGTTCTTTACTAGCTTCAAAAGCATTTGATAACTTCACTTATTGCCACCTGACAAATCTATATTCAAACAAAAGTTGGAATTCACAAGTGATTTTGAATTATATATCTAGGGGTGTAAACCCTGATTGGAATTACCCTTGTGTAGTTTATAAGAAAAACTGAAGAATTTTCTCCTTGCCATGAGAGGGGAAGATTTGCTAAATCTTTCTTATTGGATGTTTCTTTTCGGAACAAAGATACAAACCCTTTATATCTTCATTATTGCTGTTGTTTAGAAAGGTACGAAGTATTTCAAACTATGCTAACCGATGCCTTGTTGAGTTTATGCACTATGTCATTAGATGTATTTTACGTACAGTAAGTCTTGATGCTATCCTGTAGAAAAATCCAACAATAACATTCCAACAATAACTTCTATAAATGTAGCCTATTGTTGCATTTAGCACTCATGATTATTTTTGTGCAAAATATATTTACAATTTGTGCAAATTATGAAAAATGCAATGAAAATGCCAAGCTTCAGCATCCTTTGCAGCAGAGCCCAGCTCTCTCAAGGGGGCTGGTGAACGCTCACAGTACAATCAGACAATCAGATTCAGAAGAAATCTCTGGAGTAGAGATGGGAGTTTCATACGAAGCATGGCACCACAGGGGGTGCTGAGTTCTATCTCCCTCCCCTCAGGCCTCCTGGTCCATTTACTGGGCTCCTCATGCTGCTGGGGTCCTTCTTTGCCAATACCGCTCTTATCCTGACAGGAGCCCAGCCAGCCTTTCCCTGCCTCCTCAGGTGGCCAACAACTCAGGTGAGGAGGTGGGACGGGGAGTTCCAGGCTTCTTATGCTTTGTATGAAGCACAAAGCTCCCATCTCTGCATTGGAGCAACCAGATATTTTACATCCCTCAATGTAACCAAAAACAAAGGCATATTTAGTGGAATTCCCAGTGTTTAGAAAAGTTAGTTTTTGTACTAAAACTTTCAGAGTAGTAGGATGACTGTGAGAGTAGTAGTCAAAAATGTAAGTTTTCTAATCTCAAAGTTTCTGGTGCTTTCCCCCTGAACAGCAAATTCTCCACAGCACATTACATCTGTTATTGTGGGGAAGGGGACTTCATTAGGAAAAAAAAATGCCAGATGACATTGGTCTTCATAAAACTCAAGCCAAACATTTTTGATCAGAGAGATCTAGTTATGAAGGTTTTCTGATCTCAGGCCAGAGTTATGAGATAAGAGAGAGAGAGAGAGAGAGAGAGAGAGATATTATTTATTGATCAATATAAAAATGCGAAGGTATGAAATAATGCAGAACCAAATATGATCACAGAATTTAGCCTAGCAGTTAGAAAGGAAGCAGGAAAGTGACCCATAGGAATCTATGAAGCCAACAGTTTGTTTGTTGCAACTCCATGCTTCAGACAACCAAACAGATGAATATAAACACAGAAATCACCAGAGGGCCAATATGGAACTCAGACTACAGATTTAGAATCAGAAGATGGAAAAGCTGTATTTTATCTGCCAAAACAAGTCCAGGAGCAGACTGTGGAATACACCATGAACTGCTAATAGCAAAAACTGAAGTAAAGTTGAAGAAGAACAATAAAACAATAATAGTGCCACAGTACAATTTAATTTTCCCCCCAAATAATTTAAACTCTATATAAAAAAAGATTTGCTTTACTAAACTCAATGGACTGTAAAAGCACAAGAACTGTGGACTAAAACTGGATATATTGTCAGGGAAGAAAGCAAATATATATCCAGGTTCTCCAAGAAATTTGCTGGCAGGTCTGAAGCAGTCAGCTCACCAGAGACAGCCAGAGTGTCCCTCTCACACAGTCACTGAAAGGTTGCATTTAGAATTTTGACCCTATTTTCGTTATTTTTGCTTCTTATTTTCTGCTAATAATTTTAGACATTCGTCTAGGCTTTTCTTTTGATTGCATAAATATATATTTATGCCAGCAAATTTCCTGGAGAACCTGGTGGCAGAAAGTAAGAGTGCAGTCTGAAGGTGCAGAAAATAAGAGTGGTGCTCTAGATGGGAGCTTGAAGGTTGGGTTAGCCACACTTAGAGCATGGGGCTGCAGTCAGGGCAGAATGGCAGGAGCCAGGTTTAAAGGAAGAAAAGAAGGAGGAGGAAGTAGGTGTGTCACCCTCAATGGATTCAGAGTCGGAGGATTGAGCTGAGGTTGTAGAACAGCCACCTCTCATCTTCTGCATTCTTGGTGAGGACAGGCCATTGCTGCTGCTGCTGCAGGACCTTGAGTCTGCTTCTCCAGAGTAAAGATGTGGGGGAAGAGCACTGGTTCTCTTGCAATGGCAGCATGGATGCCAGGCTGAGTCACAACCTGCCAGATACCACCCACCCCCCACCCCCCGCTGACACAGAAGTGGCATTGATGGGCCCAGTGCTCTTCAACATATTAATGACATGGATCAGAGGATGCAGGGAATGCTAATCAAATTTGTAGATGACACAAAACTGTGTGGAATATTTAATACCCTGGAAGACAGAAACAAAATTAAAAATTATCTAGATAAGCTTGAGCACTGGGCTGAAAACAACAGGGATAAGTGCAAAGTACTGCATCCAGGAAAAAGAAACCAAACACACAGTTACAAGATGGGGAATACCTGGCTCAGCCATACTACAAGCAAAAAGGATCTTGGAATCATCATAGATAACCAGCTGAATATGAGTCAACAGTATGATGTGGCTACAAAAAAGGCAAATGTTATTTTAGCCTGCATTAACAGAAGTAGAGTCTCCAAATCCTACAAGACACTCATCCCCCTCTATTTGACACTGGTTAGTCTTCATTTTGAGTACTGTGTCCAGTTCTGGACACTGCAATTCAAGAAGGATGCCGACAAATTGGAACAAGTTCAGAGGAGGGCAACAAGGATGATCAGGGGGTGGAAACCATGCCCTATGAGGAAAGATTGAAAGAACAGGGGCATGTTTAGCCTTGAGAAAAGAAGACTGAGGTGAGAAAGTGACAGCACTTTTCAAATACTTGAAAAGTTGTTATTCGGAGGAGGGGCAGGATCTGTTCTCAGTCATCCCAGAGTTCAGGACACAGAACAATGGGCTCAAGTTACAAGAAGCCAGATTTCAGTTGAGTATCAGGAAAAACTTCCTAACTCTTAGAGCAGTACAGCAATGGAACCAATTACCTTTAGAGGTGGTGAGTGCTCCAACACTTAAGGCATTCAAGAGAAATTTAGACAACCATCTGGCAGACATCCTTTGATTTGTATTTCTCCACTGAGCAAGGGGGTTGGACTTGATGGCCAACTTCATTACTCTATGATTCTATGAGTCTATAGAAGCAGCAGCACAAGAAGTAGCTATGGCAGATCATCCTGGAACAGGATGAATTGCAGGGGCTTGGGGACTTTCATCAGCCCAGATTTACTGGCCCTCCCTAAAGGGTGTCAGTTGGATGAAGTCAGCGCTGTGAACTAGACTCCAGCCCCAGGCTAGAGACACTAGAAACCCAGTGAATGGAGCTGGATCTCTACTAAGGACTAAGTCTGATAGGGGACTAGAGAAGACAACTGAGCCTCCCTATGGATTTGTATCCCATTCCTCTATCATGACAAAGACCAGTTATAACAGCAATTAGAGTATAGAGTCTATGGAGGCTATAAGTGAGACCTACTCAGCCACCCCCACTCTGGGCAAGGGTGAAGGTGGTCACAGGCTGTCATGCAGAGACAAAGGAAACTATCATGATGATCGCTTCAAAGAAATGTAAGAGAACAATAAGACTCAAGGAATCAAAGGGGAATTTAAATCATGATTAGGGATACTGAGCAAGGGAATGTATTACCTGATGTAGATAAAATAAAAGGAACATGGGAACTATACATTGGAGAACTATATAGAAGAGATGTAAGGATTACAAGATTCATTTCAAGAAGAATCCACTGCCAATGAACCTGCAAATTTAGGACGTGGAAGAAATAAATCACCAGGAGTAAAAGAAGTATCAGTAGAACTGTTTCAAAGTGTAGAGACTGTAAAAATCCTAACAAGGATGCATCCCAAGTAAGGAAAACAAAACAATGTCCCATAGACTAGAAATGGCGAAGATACATTCCAATCTAAAAGAGAGGAGACACAAAAGAGTACAGTAACCATAGGACTATTGCATTAATTACTCACACAAAAGTGGTGCTCAAGATTTTTCAATAAAGGCTTTTATCATATATGGAGCAAGAAATGGCGGATGACCAAGCTGGATTCAGAAATGGAAGAGGCACTAGAAATCATATTGCAAATATACATTGGTTGCTGGAGTGAACCAAAGAATTTTAGATGCAAATCAGTCCGTGCTTTATAGATTAACAGTAAAGCCTTTGACTTTGGCAAAGATGAAAAGCTTTGGATCATTCGGAAAGAAATAGGCATGACAAAACATTTTGTTGTCCTGACACACAACCAAACTCTGAACACAAGGCTGCTCTAAAGACAGAAAATGAAGAAACATTATGAATGCCCTTTGGCAAAGGTGTTACACAAGAGAGCTTTTATTTATCTGTTCAGACATTGCAGAACCTAGCCTACTAAAAGCTGGATAAGATTCAGATTAGAGTAGGGAGGAGTGAAAAATGGTGGAAAAAACATCAATAATTTAAGATAGGCAAATAACACAACATTGCTGGCAGAAACAGCAAAGACTACTAAGGAAGAGTAAACAAGAAAGTGCCAAAGCAGGACTTCAGTTGAACATTAAGAAGACAAAACCCATGATTACGGAATGGTTAAATAACTTTAATGTTGACAGTGAAGAAAATTGAATTAGGTGGGGTTTTTTTATACCTTGGTTCAATCATCAGTCCAAATGGAGACTTCAGTAAAGAAACCAATAGAGACAGAGAATTGGAAGGGCACTTATGAGGGAACTGGAAAAGATCCTAAGAGCAGGTATATATACTGGAGACCAAGGCAAAGATCATCTATACCATAGAGTTCACAATAATTATGTACACACGTGGAAGCAGAACAGTGAACAAAGCTGACAGGGGAGAGGATTGATTTATTTGACATGGGGTGTTGGAGGACAATTCTACAGATAACATGGACTGCCAGAAAGATGGATAAGTGGGCGCTAGATGAAATCAAGCCTGCGCTCTCTGTAAAAACAGCAATAACTGCACTGAGGCTATTGTGCTTTGAGGATGTCATGAAAAGACACAACTCACTGGCAAAGACAACAATACTGGGAAAAGGTGAAAGCAGCAGGAAAAGAGGAAGAGTGAACATGAGGTGGATTGATTCAACAAAGGAAGCCACAGTCTTGAGTTTTCAAGACCTCTCAAGGCTCTTAATCCTAGGATCCTTGGGAGGGCATTATAATAATCTTAGAACAGCAGAGCTGGAAGGGACCCTATGGATCATTGCGTCCGGCTCCTGTCAAGAAGACACAGTGAGGAATGAAACTCCCAACCTCTGGCTCCACACCCAGATACCTAAGCCACTGAACTATCCAGCAGTTGATGTCTCACTGCAGCTGCTAGGGGAGCAACAAGTACAAGTATTTAAAGAGGGGTCCATATGATCTGTTTGAACACTGCCAATCAAGGTTTTTGCCACTGTATTCTTTACTAACTAAAGATTTTGACCAATTTCACAGGCAGCCCAGTTCATCTTATGGACGAGTCTTTTCCTTCTAGGCAGTGGGTGCTTGGTCCCTTTGCTCTCCCTCTTTCTCCCTTACCTCACTGCCATTTATTCCCCTTTGCCTATGGCAACCTCACTTGAGTTCACCAGCAACATCACAATGCTGCCTATGATCTGATATCACTGACACACAGCAACACAGTCAGCAAGGCACAGATTTCTTCAGGAATAAATGTAGCTCCAGATATGAGAATACCAAACGAGGTATCAAAATCAGAGTTTGGAAAAATTCCAGTTTTGGTCATGTTGGCTGGGGTGTTCTAAGGGTCCTGATCTCCAAGAGGTATGTTTTCCCAATTCTGATGAAAATTTGCTAATATTCTAATAATAATCACATGCTGTCAAACCGATTCAGAGTTAGGGTGACTGTTCTCAAGGCTTTCTAGATATAAAGCACTCAGAAGTGGTTGACCAATTCTCCTCTTCAGGGGGTGCTCTGGGACTGTGCAGCTTGCCCAAGGCCATGCAGGCTGTCTCATGTCCTGGAAGGCTGCCTGGAAAACTGAACTCCCAAACGCTGTACTCCTCCTCACTCAAGTGTAGAGAGAGATCAGCTAACATTCTGCATGAGCCTAATCTGAATCTAGGCATCTTTGATCCTAGACTCTGTCCATGGTACAGCTGTGGCTCCTAAGAACACCAGCACAAGGAGCCAGCCACGGGAACACTCTCACCATACACAAAGCAGAAATATTCACTTCTCTGTCTTGAATCACACAACCAGGCATCTGAATATGTTCCCGTCAAGCTTATCCTGGGAACTGATCTCCAATATTTTGCAGGTCTGGGAATATGTATAAGACAAAAGCAGTTCTCTATGTAGTGTCCGCCAAGCATCTCCTGAAAAGCAACTTTTCTAAGCAGTCCAGCATTCCCAGAAGTAATCAAGAGGCGGCAGAAGGAGAGCCCAGCTCACATGGTATCTTCCTATTCCAGTCTTGCTCTGCTCGTGCTTTCTCCCACACCCTCCACTTCTCGGCTTTCTCTGGCTGCCTGTGTCTTTCTTCACCTAACACTCCCCCTGCAGTCAGCTGCAGAATGGGACACGCTTGTTCCAGAGCCAGCCGGCAGCTGTCACATAGCGGAGGCAGCAAGCAGCCTGAGCAAAGAGTGAGCCTACTCTGTCATTTAGGATGACTCACAGGGAATTGGCATTAATTCCTCTCTTTCTTGTAGTGGACGGAGCGCAACCCCAAAGCTACACTGGACCAGATCAAGGTAAGGCAGAACAGCAGCAGCAACAAAATGCATATCTTCCTATTTTGCTTCTCTCTCTTTTTTTAAGCAACACATCTCTGGAGCTATGAAGAATGGCTCAGAGACTGACACTGGTATTCCCCACCTGGCATGGCTTGCTAGGAACAATTCCTCCCCTGCTTTAGCCTCTGGGATGCTGTTGGAGAGCTCCACATGTATAAGGCTTCATGACAACTGGGAGACCCGAGCAGGAGGCGGCAGGCGCTATTCTTTCTCAAGTGGAACTTTTTTAAATGAAGGCTTTGCTCCCAAGCTTGGACAAAACAGAGAGAGAGAGAGAGAGAGAGAGAAGATGCTTAACATTCCTAAACTCTCATCTCATGAAGTGCCACGGGGTCCAATTTTAGGGAATATGGCAGACCAGGGATCTATTCTCAGCGCAGCTGTGCAGCTTTGATTACTTCGGATTTCACTGAGCTCAGATTCCAGAGTTGAAAGAGGCACTTTGCTCTGTGCCATCCCCCCCCCACCCGGCACCCCATGCGTGAGTGTGTGTCTATGTATGTATCTATATCCCTGGCAATCCAGAGCCTCCTGGGCACAAATGGATCTCTGTAATTTATGCAGAGTGATTTCAAGGCTACAGCCATCTGAAAAAGCCCAGGGAAGCACAACCATCTCTGCTCTACCTTGTTGATACTGCTAAAACCCCTGGCACTGTGTTTTTAAAGAAAGAAAATCCACACACATGCAGTCAGGAGCATTTAAGATTGGGAGAAGGGGAATCATTCCTGGTTGTTCTTAGCAGTAGGGAACCATCTTATGTTTTTGGATATGTTTCTTTTCTTCTCTTAGAATCTGGTTTCTGCTACTAATGCTGACAAGTTGCACTGTATTTTATTTTTGATTTCCAACTGATAACTTGTGACTGCTTCTTCACTCTCTCTTCTTGAGCGAATCCTCTAGCAACTAGCCAAAATATTTAAACAACCGTTACTGTGATATAATCCCTTCCTGAATTGTGTTGAATGCATGAAGACAAGCAGGTAGCACAGTCTTGATGACCCATGCTCATTTTTGCTTGTTTTGGACCAAGAGTACTGAATAAGTTTCTCCAACTCTAATCATAATGTGTTCCATGCCTTTTTTCCATCTTTTAGCAAGTTTTTATTTGATATGCCATAAATGAAACCGGTTTGCAGTTTGTTCTTTATTCGGTTTGGTCCCCCTGAGCCTGTTATGTATTGGGAATACTTCATAATCAGTGGAGGACTTACAAGCAATTAAATCTATTGGGCAGCAGCCTGCTTTTGCAATAATGAATGGTGTGGCGATCTATACAGAGACTGGCTGTGGTTTATTATGCTGATTGTTTCCACTCTTCTACATGAATCGGTACAAAGGAGCTTTCTGACTAGTTAATAAACCTGCTGATTGTTGCTATACTGAGTGCATTTCGGAAATGAACAGTTGTCTCCTCCACTGGGGTAAAGATGGCAGTAACACATCCTCCGGTGTCCAGAGACACCGCAGCACACATTGATACTGCCAGGTCCTGAAGGAAATTCTTGATATTGCCGTTGCAAAGCATGTGTATATGTGTTATGTTTTATTGCTTCAGTGGTGTTTTATTATCTTCTAGTGATCTATTGCTGGGCAGTGCTTTGAAGGCTTTTGAAATTGTACAGATGTCTTACTCGTATTGCTTTAAGTAAATTTATTTTAAAGTATTCAGATGCAATGCTCACACTGTTTCATAACCTCAGGGTGGGCAATAGATTAAATCGTATATATTTCTAAATGGACATTTTAAAGATAGATTCGGAATATCTCAAACTCAAGGGTAACTAGCCTAGTTCTAGCCACCAGAACTAGTCTTGACTTGGGGAGGGGGTGTTCTATAGAATTTCCAAAAGGTACCGTATACTGGGCTTTCATGGGGAAGAGAGTTCCATAACTGGTGGGTAGCCATAACAAACACCCATATGCTAAATCAGCATACAGATCACTTTACCAATAGTGCTTTCTTTGTTGACTACTAGAATTTAAATGGGACAGAGAAGATGAGCCAGTATCTTCAGGATCAGATCTCCAGGTCTCTAAGGGATTTGGAATTCAAAACCAGGCACTGGATTTTGCCATGAGGCCTTGGGAAACCCGAGCTGTCGCTGGTGGTATCTTATGATCTAACAAGTATCCTTGGCAGGCCAAAGACCTCCATGATAACCAAGGCTTTTGCAAAAGTCTTCAAGAAGAGCCCCAGAGAAAGTGGAGTACAGTAGTCTAGTCTCAAGGTTACCGTAAACTCTGTGATTATGCTTGAGAAAAAGAGGCACAACATCCTCATAAAATGTCTTAGTGCAAGACCGTTGGCCTGGCCCCTGAAAAAGCCTCGTATCCAGGATTACTCCAAGGTTGTTTACTCAGAGCTTGGAAGCAACGGGACACAAGTAACATAGTTGTCGCCTTCCATTTGGGATGATGACATTTGCAAAGGAGTGCAATGGGTGGGAACAAAATCAAGAGGGATGGGGGACAGACATGAAGTTAACTAGCTGATTTTAAAGTTACTTTTAAAATGACATTTTAAGGCATTTTAAGAGTTGTTGTTTTAAAGTAACAAGAAAGTAACAAGTATTGCAACCTGTTAACTTTTACAGGAATTGAAATGATAATGGTAACAAATTATTGGGGGAGGAGGGGAATTCTGTAATGAGTTGTTTTGACTTATATTTTACCTCATCATTCCTAGAGTACTCTCTGGGCAGTTTACAACATAATTATGCAAGCAAACCTTTGCCCCCCAAACCAGATGGGTACTCAATTTACCGACCTCGGAAAGGCAAAGTCAGCTTTGAGCTGGCTACCTGAATCCCTGGGATCAAACACACAGCTTGTGTGCAGAGGCTTGACTGCAGTACTGCAGTTTAGCCACTGTACCACAGGACTCTTATATTTGTAATAAGAGCTTTCCAAATTCTGTGTAGATCACAGTCACCAGAGAAAGCCAAAACCAAAGCAATACCACATGAACATCTCTCTCCTGTCTCTGAGGCTTATTTCAACCTTGCTTAGATTCACCTCCAGGTTTGAAGTAAACAATATGTGAGACATGGGCTGCACCATGAACCAATGTCACATCTGCCCCCTTTCCTTTGTAACAGGAAGGGTCATTTATCCCGCACTGTGATTTCATCTCTTTGCACGTCCTTGTTGGCACTCGGGGCACCCAGGGGAAATGGAAAACACACAATGTGTAGACATAACAGTATAGGGTAAGCGATCCTATATAAGAAAGGAAGATCTGGATCACATGAAGAGTGGGGCTGCAACAAAGATCCAGCTTTTTCCCTCTCAGAGTTTTAGGAAAGGACCTGCCAAATGTTGACTTAGGCTGCAATCCTCACTTACTTAATTTAACTACAAAAGAGCTCATAGCAGCTTAGGCAGGGCTTCAGGCCAGTCTCCTCTCCAGGCAGTGACCAGAAGGAAGAAACCCTCTTAGCTTTAACAGTGTAACCGCACTGGTTGCTCTTTTTTTTGGTTTGGTTTGGTTTCTTTAGATTTTGCCTGATATATTTTCTGGATTTCACTTTCCTCTCCTGCATTCCCACCTTCACCCCTTCTTGGTATAATGTGGCATGGTATAATGTTTGGTTCCGAGCTGTCTTTTATCATTCAGGATATTCCTTTGATAAATGTCATTTGTGCCGCTGATTGTCATCACCATTTTCCCTATTCAGTAAGGTGAATAGGAAATGTGTATGGAGACAGTTGTCCTGCTCCCCTCCCCCCAAAAAATAGTTTGCTGATGGATAACTCTGAAACCTGCTAATATTCTAGGCAGTTTGGGGTGCTTGCGTCTTTCCACCACAGAAACAAAGGGAGGGAAGGAACCATTTATTGCCTGTAAGAACTTAGGCACCTTCTTCAATTCAGTCTTGAGTATTTGAATGAGTCTTCACTGTAAATGACAATGTCAGTTCCTGTTTGCCATGAATATAGTGTGCAAAAACCATTCATAAAGGAGCTTGATGTTTATCAATCCACTATCAGCTGTTTTCCCCATGGTTCTTTTTAGCTGAAAAAACAGAGTCTATTGAAATGTAGACGACTCAATGCGATAACATTTCATTTGTAACTTGGCAACCAAAGAGAAGGAAAAAAATCATGTTGCAATAAAATATCACCAACGCAATCCTAGGATTGTGTGGCCCTGTTCCCAGAGAGATGATCTCTAGAAAAAGAAATCATTGTAAGGTTGCAGTTCTAATCCAAGCTCTCCTGTACTTAGTTGAACCGAGTAGCCGTGTATATGATTGCTTTGCTGATCTGCAAGATGGTGGATCTGCAAGGAAGGTCTGCAAGATGGTGGATCACAAAGGAACACAACTAGCCATGTCTTCTAAAGAGCCCAGTCAGAGATTGCATAGCAGTTCAAGCCTTTGGTGCTACTGAATTGAAAGATTCCTTTTTCACATTGATGATTGACTTCTTTGTTTTCTCCAGTGCCGTCAAACCTTATTTGATAATATGAAATGAAAAACACTTTTTAAAAAAAGGGTGTTTGCTGAAATGATGGGCTCCATTCCATTTCTCCTTGTTGAGAACTGAGCCACTTTTCATCCATTTTGTCCCCATTCATCTTGGTATATAATTTTAAAATGGCAGATGGAGAAAGAGCAGCAGTAAAATTGGAAAAACAGAACAAAGATAGTTTTAAATGTCCAAGAAAAGAAAAGAAAAGAAAAGGAAAGAAAAGAAAAAAGGAAAGGAAAGGAAAGAAAAAGAAGCATTTTCTCTTGTTTAACTCTGGAATTAATATAGTACTTAGCACCATGTACAACAGGAGGAAGGCATGCTCCATTCAAACCAGCCTAACATGGGATGGGCTGAGGCTGGGGAGAGAACCCATCCACAAATGTTACAGAAGTAACAGCAAAGATCACAGAATAGGTCAGGGAATAGGTTACAAGCAGATGAACAGAACAGGTTCTGAAATATTCCCTATGGATATCAGACATTTTATTTGACAAAAACCAAAGCTCAGCTGATCTTTACAATCCCAGGCCAGTCCGATGGCTTGCAGGACTCTCGGGTGAAGGTATATAGGGAATGTACATGAAGAGCACTCTGTCACATAACCATTAACTGTTCTTCCCACTGAAAGTCCACACACTGCTCTCCTTGCCTTCTCTGTGAGACATTAAGCAGAACAAATATATTTGGTTAGTTAGTAAGCCAATTTCCATTAAGGGCCATTTCAAGAGTCAGCATCCTGTAATATTACCTCCTCTTCCACTCTTTCATATCCTCTTAAAATTCTGAGATCTCTTGAGTAAGGAAACAGCTGGTAGCACATAACCAAGTTGGAGTACAGTTTATGGTTGCACTAATGGTGATCAGGCCTTTGTCCGTTTTGTAGTGAAATGGGGGGAAACTCAGTTGTCAGGTTTGACATAGGGCCATCGTTCAGGTACTTTCAAGACACAGATTAGGAAAGAGTATCCTGCAGCATTTGGGATACTATTACTATTGCTAATCAATTCCACCTCATCCTTCAAGAATGAAGCTTGATAAAACTGGTAAGAATTCATCAAAGAGTAATATTCTTAGCCCTGAGCATCACATTTCAATTATTATTATTATTATTATTATTATTATTATTATTATTATTATTATTATTATTATTATTATTATTATTATTATTATTATTATTATTATTATTATTATTATTTATTTCATTTATACCCCGCCTATCTGGTCTTGCAACCACTCTAGGCGGCTTCCAAACAACATAAAACAACAGATAAAATCACAAAATTATTACAAAAACAATTTCCATAACAATTATAAAACAAAAAATAAAGATAAATAGAAAAGATAAAAAGATCAGGTATTGACTGGAGGAAAGGCCTGTATAAACATCCATGTTTTTAATTGATTTTTAAAGATACCCAGCGTAGGGGCGGCACAAATCTCCGGAGGAAGATTATTCCAGAGGCGAGGAGCCACCGCCGAGAAGGCCCGATTTCTTGTTCTTTCGCTATGGGCCTCCCTCGGCGTCAAGCTCCTCAGCCTCACCTCCTGACTCGCACGGGTGATCCGGGTAGACCTTGGTGGGAGTAGGCGTTCCGCCAAATATCGAGGTCCTAAACCGTTTAGGGCCTTATAAGTAAGCATTAAAACTTTGAAGTCAATGCGGAACCGAATGGGCAGCCAATGCAATGCGGCCAGAATAGGAGAGATATGCTGGTATTTTCTCACTCCACTAAGGAGTCTGGCCGCCGCATTCTGCACCACCTGAAGTTTCCGCATCAACCTCAAAGGCAGCCCCACGTAGAGCGCGTTACAGTGGTCTAATCTTGAGATTTACGAGCGCATGCACCAAGGTAGTGAGCGCCCCCATATCAAGGTAGGGCCGCAGCCGGGCAATCCGCCAAAGATGGAAAAAGGCGGAGCGGACTACCGACGCCACCTGCGTTTCCATGTGAGCGCCGGGTCCAGATGGATCCCCAAGCTGCGAACCCCACTCTTAGCGGCCAAGGCCACCCCCCCCAAACGAGAGAGAGTCATCCAAGCCGCCAACCACAGGGGCACCCACCCTCAGAACCTCCGTCTTGTCCGGGTTCAGCCTCAGCCCATTTTCCTGCATCCATTGCAATACAGTCCCCAGGCAGCACTGAAGGGACAGGACGGCATCACCTGCAGTTGGTAAAAAGAAGATGTAGAGCTGGGTGTCATCAGCATATTGATGACACGATGTTCCACACCCCCTGATGACCCGACCCAGCGGCCTCATATAGATATTAAACAGCATTGGGGAGATAATCGACCCCTGTGGAACCCCACACTTGAGACTCCACGGGGCCGAGACACTCTCCCCAAGCTGTACTCTCTGGGGACGGTTCTCCAAGAAGGAACAGAGCCAGGCAAACGCCAAGCCACCAATTCCCAACTCAGAGAGCCTCCCCAGGAGGATACCGTGGTCGACGGTATCAAAGGCCGCCGAGATGTCGAGGAGGACCAACAGAGATGTTTTACCCCTGTCAGCCTCCCTCAACAGGTCATCATACAGGGCGACCAATGCCGTCTCTGTACCGTGGCGCGGCCTGAAGCCTGACTGAAATGGATCCAGGGCATCTGTTTCATCCAAAAGAGCCTGAAGCTGGTCAGCCACCACCCTCTCAACCACTTTGCTAATGAAAGAAACATTGGCGACGGGCCTATAATTGCCAATTCCATCCGCCGCCATATTAGGTTTCTTCCTTATGGGCCTAATGAGTGTCTCCTTGAGGGCAGGTGGGAACAGTAGACAAATAGGAAGAAATTCAGAATAGAGTTGTGCAGATAATGAAAAAGATGGACTCCAACAACATAAGGGAAACTCAAGATACTAATGTAGAGTAAGTTTACAAAGTCTTTAATGCATAACTTTGTATATCTGAGGCAAATATCATTTAAAACTTTTCTCGCTGTGTTGTTCTCTATCCCACTTTATGGACAACTTCAACTGTTAGGATGATACAGGAATAAATTAAAAATAAATATACAATAAATATAAAAGAGTGAATATCTGCCATCTGTATTTCTGCTTGAAATAATATTCTTGTTTGATATGTCTACAACATTATGATCTTTTAAATTAAAAAACAAACAAACAAACAAGAAAGCACCATGACAGATAATGGTGTTGCTGCCAGAATTAGGGCAAAATATATACAAAGTATTTTAAGGCAAACCAGAACTTGTAATATGCTGAGCTTTGTAATTTGACTTTCTCCATATAAATGAAAGCCATTTCCCAACATTAACATGGCTAGTTTTGACATTACCAGTGCATGGAGCTGGATGGCTATCTTTGGTTGACTCATGGATCTATCTCCTTCCTTCCTTCCTTCCTTTGTATCAGAGCACTGCACAATTTAAAATTATGGACATATATGAAATAAAGGTAAAATTAAAAACAAATTAAATGTTAAGATAATTAGACTATTTTTGACCAGAAGCAGGCTACTTCTATAGCATTATCTCAGTCATTTTCTAGATCTTTTGTACAGATGGTGGGGCATAAACTGCATGCATGTAAGTGCTACATTGATTGAATTTCTCCACAGTCACAGAAAATATGTCCTATATGCAAGTAGCCCCATTTTACTTGGTTATTCTTTCATCTTCCTACTTTACTTTGAAGTCTATTAAGTGACTTCCAGATGGTCTCTCCACTGAAATAGGTGTATGGCATTTATAATGTTGAACAAAAGCAAAAACAACAGAAAAACAAATGTGTTGTGGCACTTTTAGAGAAACACGTGTACATTTCAATGTGAGCTATCCTGGACTGCAATCCCTTTCTAGAGTCCGAAGAAATGGATTGTAACCTACAAAGGTTCATGCTGTGGTAAATTTGTTCATCTTAAAGGTGCCACAATAAGATGGTTTTTCTTTTGTTCTTGCTGTTGCTGAAACAGGCTAACACAGCTACCTCCCCAAAATATGCAGCTGAAGTTAACCATGCAACTGAAGTTGTCCATTCTACATTAGAAATACCCAACTGACCACCAATACATAAAATGACAAAAGTTAGAAGGGACTGCTAATATCATCTGGCCCAACGCTGAAGTATTTAAAAGCAACTTTCTGTTTAGCAATTTAAATGAAAGATATTGTGCCTAGGAGCTTTAAGGACTTTCAGTAATCAATTTTCTGTGGTAAATAATTTCCAATGAAAAAGAGGCAATTTAATGTATATTTTGAAAACATACTTTTACTTCAATAAAAAAATATATATTGAGGAATGGATTTGGTAAGAAATAGTGGTTATTCATGTAAGAAGCTTAGTTCTATGAAAAACACTTCCAGGATTCTGAAAGAATTTATATCACTAAATCCACCTGGCATAAATTTTGATAGACTTACAAACTTGCCTATTAAGGATAGCATTTTTATTCATGTATCTTCTAGGGCCTGTAAATTTAGCAGCAGAAGGGGCTCTATTTCTTACTAGAGTCAATATTTCTGCTTGCATGTGCCTCTTTCTTCTTCTACAACCAACTGGTTCACTTGTCAACTTTTTCAAGAGCAGAGAAAAATGTTAGCACAAGATTAAGAAACAAGTCCTGCAGTGGAATTTCAAACATTAAAGATTTGTGAACAAAATGAATTTCTTCCTTGTCCCTGCTGCCAAGTCATACTTTAAGGCTATGCATACCATTCCTATATATTACTGTAAATAGTATAGTAACTATATAGTATATACATGTAGGCTAGACCCTTGCTTTCCTGGCTTATAAAAGTAGCCCGAATGGGACTGGTAGAGTGGATTGAGGAGTGGTGAATAACTCCTTGCGATAAAGTAAAATATCAGAATATCTTAAGAAGGCAGTAGTAAGACCTTTGTTTAAATAATAATAATAATAATAAAAAACACCCCACTGTATTGGATAACTATCAGCCAGTCTTCAATATTCCATTTCTGGGCAAGGTCTTGGAGCATGTTGTGGTATAAAGTGAATTATCTAGATCCATTTCAGTCTGGCTTCAGGCCTGGTTACAGAACAGAGACAGCCTTGGTGGATGACCTGCATCAGGAATTGGAGCGACTCAGCTTCCCTGCATCTTGATTCACAGCCTTTGTTATGGTTGTACTTGTAGAGGTGTTCATGTGAACATTCTGGATTGTTTTGGTGCCCGTATCCACAGTGGCACTCAATCCAATGCAATGTGATATGTGCGTCCACGGTCCACAGCCCACTTTCCTGTGATGTCACCCACCTCTCAGCAATCCTCAGCTCTCAGTTCTTTTTTCTTTCTTTCTTTCGGTCTGTGCAGAGGTGATCTAGTGCTAAATTAATATATCAGTGCAATGATTAACACTAAATGTGGTAGTCTGGTTTTTTTTTAATTAAAAAAAAATACTTCAGGGCTACTAGGGAGAAAGATTGAGGGCATGGGTTTTCCTGCTGTCCCAAAACATCACACTCCAGCTTAATACATCACCATAACACCACACAGAGTCACGCATCATCCTGTTCTTTTGTAGAATAAAACAAATGATCATATAGGGAAAACACAGTCCATATCATTCTAGCTTTAAAAAAAAGTAGAAGCCCTCAGTGGCATGGGAGAAAACTCAGAAGCAGAAAGGGCTAGGATGATTCACATTGACCTTTACATCATGTGTTAATTGAAAAATACTTTAAATTCACCCATGCCAACTATACAGCAAATCCTGAAACATTTGTCAATGTAGTTGCAGTCTTGACGGTCTTTACTATGTTTAATGGATTGTATCTGTTCCCCTATCTCCAGAAGTTGCATTATAACCTTGAACTAAGAAAATGCAGCACAGCAGTGTAATCCCTAAATCAGAGCAATTACTGTGAAAAGCCACAGAAAACATATGTGTTCATTTTTGAGAAGGTAGATTAGTGGTACTTAGAATTTCAAACATTAGCTAGTTCTGTTTAGCCATTAATGAAATGGTAAATAATGTAGTATAGTTTACAAGTTATGGTAAGCACAAATAGTTTGAAATATAGCATCACTTACAAAGGAAGATAAATTTCAAATAGTTCCTGCCCATTCATTTGTTCTCTACTGTGAGTCAAGATGCAGCAAACTGTGCAATTGTAATTGAATTAAATCTAATCTTGGGCAAGAACAGAAATTACTTTCATAAAGCAAATATGCAAATAGCCTCAAGCATTTATCATACATCCCTTTTAATTATTAGCCAGGGCCTTCCTTAAGAGGACGTTAGTAATCAAACATCTGTGAGGTAGCAAATGCAGCTACCTAAGCATTCACCATCCAAAAAGTATCTAAGTGAAACAGAGGGCAACTCTGTGATCCAGAGCAGGAATCTGGTAGACTTTAGAAATCATGTAGAAACATCTGATTTGGTATTGCACCATGGTGTATAATTCATCTTTCCTATCAGTTAAGAATTATAATATACAAAGCTAAGAGCAGAATCCTATACTCAAGTTGGATTGCAAGATTTGGTGGGTGTCCTGCTGATGGAGCCCATGACATGCTGTTGACATACATATATGCTGGCAGGGGAAAAAGAGCTGTTCAGTTGATGAAATGCTTAAAATGGAATGATGGTGGGGGAGTCATGGGCAGCACAGGAATTGAGCACAATTAGCCTTTCCATTCATAGCTATACTCCTGCCCTTCCACAGCTGGCAAAGGTGCTCAAGAAATGATATTCCTTATCTGCATCTCCCAGATACAACTGTGGACTGAACATTGTTATCCTTTGGATCTTGTTGTTCTTAGAATCATGGTAACATTTCTTCTCAAGCCCAAAGTGTTACAAATAGGGATGGAAAGAATACTCATTAAATTCCTCCTTACATATATAATTATCTTAGAACTGCAGAGCTGGAAGGGACCTTATGGATCATCAAGTCCAGCCCCATTAAGGGAGGCACAGTGGATAATCAAACTCCCACCCTCTGGCTCCACAGCCGGATACCTAAACCACTGAGCTATTTCTCCAAGAGTTTTGCAGTTTGTGTAAAATGCTCATGAGGCAGTCTTGGCAAAACTAATGTACTTCCCCTTTTATAAGCAAAGCATTCACACAGTAAACCCAGAAGCATTAGTTGATTGTTAAAAAGAGACGCAAAGAAACAGGGATGTGGACTCAAGCCACAGGACTCACTGTCAACTCACTGTTAAGTCGCACTGGCAACTCAACTCAGACTCAACTCGGGGTTTTTTTTCTCAATGACTCGGACCTGACTGGTGACCCGAAACCCACCCACCGCCTCTTTTTTCTCGGGGAAAAAAGTTTGTTTTTAACAGGGACTCAGACTTGGGGCTTGGGACTCAGACCCAAAGACTTGCCGACATTCCTGCAAAGAAACATCCCATGCTTCAGATTTTTAGAAGTCCATGAAACAACACAGCAGCAACCACAGTTTTACACAACTGGTTCAAGTTATGCAACTGGTGTAAAACCATTGAGTCAGAAGTACAAGCAACTATTTCACCCTCTTGCTGGATGAGGATGGAAAAATGAAAATCCTTTTCTTTGCAAAGGTAAGAGAGACAAGGATTTAACATCCCAATTTCTAAAAAACCCTCCTGTTTAGAAGGCTGCTTCTTATGGTAGTCCCTCCAAGAGGCCAGAGAGGTTGGCCACCACTGTGGCTCTAGTGAACTGCCACTAGAAGCAATGGGACATGATGACATACCATTTTCCCCTGAGACAATGTATAGGGGAGAGAAGATAGTTGTCTCATCTGCACAATATTATTGGGAGAGATAGCACTTTTTCTTGTCCAGTTGCTCTTGGAGGCATTTTTAGTCTGATTTTGAATGCTGTCACAGCAGTAGCTGCTTAGAGCAGCTCTTATCTGCAAAAATAAAATCAGTGGGGAATGCTTTTAAAAAGCTGCCTTTGAACTACAGCTTTGGACCATCAAATGCATAACTGTGCAAATACGTATTTAAATGTACACACAGTTTAAAAAAAACACAGATTAAAACAGGAACAAGATGGAAAGCAATATATCTCAGAACTGCAGAGCTAGAAAGGACACTATGGATCATCGAATCCAGCCCCTGTCAAGGAGGCACCGTGAGGAATCGAACTCTCAACCTCTGGCTCCGCAGCCAGATGCCTAAAACACTGAAACACTAAAACAACATTGGGAACAAATGCATGCAAAAGGATGTATAATAAAAGCATACCATCACTTGTATATATTCCCCACATCAGGAGATTGTTGTAACCCAGATGACAAGATATGCTAAGAGTGTCTATCGTTCTCTGTGTTCATGTTGTGTGCTTTTACAGCTCACAAAGGAAACTACAGGAAAAAACCTTTTGCCCCCAAAGCCTGATCTAAACATTGGAATATATTGCTAACCCTTCTTTGTTTAGAACCCTAACAGGTACTTGGGACTCCAGTCACAACTGCCAGACATGTTTCTGGAGCAACCGCAAAGTACTAGTGGAACCTAGACACACCAATAAGAAAGGGTAAGGGAACAATGCTGCTGGGAACTCTTGTGTGTCTCTCCACCTCTACCTCTTAGATATACAGTGATGCCTCGCAAGACAAATGCCTCACGCAACGAAAAACTCGCAAGACGAAAGCGTTTTGCGATTTTTTTGGTGACTCGCAAGACGATTTTTTTCTATGGCCGTGCTTCGCAAGATGAATTTTTTTGCCTTCCCCCCCTTAAATTTCAATGCATTCCTATGGGAAACCGCGCGCTTCGCAAGATGAAATTTTCGCAATACGACACGACTCGCGGAACGAATTATTTTCGTCTTGCGAGGCATCACTGTATGGGAATACTGTCTCTTGTCTGAACTCTGACACTCTTCCTCAGCACCAGTAGGGTGCAGTGTCTTGTCCACACAGATAGGCCACTAGCAAACACTAGGCACTCCCCTTTAAAATTGTTGACCCATATAGGGATGGGGGGGGGATATATTCACAGCCAGTACAGTCTCCCATTTTCTCAGTGTAGAAGAGACTGAAGTATTAACTCTGCCTGAGAACTGAGATGGCACCAGTCTCCCAAAATCACTTAAGTTCTATTCAGGCATTATGTATCTACTTCAAGCCATCATGCATGCAAGGGAGGATCTAGTCCCTCCCCTCTCCATTGTTACTTCTCTATCTGCAGAGAAGTTTCTGCTCATGTTTAGGAGGATCCCTATATTGACAAGAGCCCTGATTTTTCTTCCTTAATATTAGAGTGAACCAAATAAGTAACAGCTGAATAGGGCTGTATTCCTGCTTTTAATTTATTTAATAAAAAAGTGGGGTATACAATTTTGAAAGAATTACATCCACATCCATCCATCCATACACACTGCATCCAGCTTTTGAGAATATATACTTCAGATGCTAATTATCACAGGTGACCTTATCTGTTCATCTCCTGTTGCTCTCCACAGGTCATTCTTCCATAGGTATGGAATTCATCACACATACAGTATCTGTTCCATGGAAGCCTAGAGGAGAAGCCACCTCCTGACCAGCAGCAGTCACCAGAATGCTCCCAGATGTTCCTTCATGGGAATGTTAATCTGCTTCCTCAGCAAGGACTCCTGTATCTATGCAAGTTCCAAGACAGACGGTTCTACAACAGGGAAGAATTACTTACCATAGAGTAAATACTCTACACAGATGTTGCCTTGTTCACTGTTGACCCACCTTTCAAGAAACAGTGGACTTGTGAAATAACTGGTTGGCAACCTGCACGTGTTGTCTTTCCATTTGAGGAACCACATCATCCCTGTTGCTGGTCAATAAAGATGTTGACTCTGCCACATGTGTTGCTTCTTTTTTTTTTTTTTTTGCTAGGAAGTGGTTGCTAAGTTCTTTCTCATCCCCTTGCATGGTTTGGCTTCAGTATGGATCTTTAAGGGGACAGGTGGGAGCTTCTTGGCTTAGGAATGGCTACCCCTCCTTTCTCTGTTCAGGCATGTTCTGTGGGCTGTGATGGGGCAGGATTATCAACTGAGACAACTGCTGTAGCCCAGATGTATGAGGCAGTCAACTGGCATGTGGAGCAGAGGGAGAGAAGTGACATCTTGGGATGCTACCTGGCACGGCTGCCCTATGAAACAAAATGAGGGGCTGATTGATCCTGTGGGTTGCTAAGTGTAGAGGTAGGCCCAAAAGGACTGGTCCACACAGCTGCCCGGCTCTTGGCCATGGTCATGCTAAGTATTCCTGGCACCTCCTCTTCTTTTCTAGTGAGGGCCCTTTCTCTGAGTTCAAGTCATAAACCTCTGATATGTGAAAGGTGACCTGTTCCACCAGACAAGTGCTCCTTCTGCAGCTCTATTATGATGTTAGTAGTATCTGTGAGTGTGTCTTTAGGGAAAAGCAAAAGTTTCACGATAAACTAACAGTGTGTCTGATGGCTGTGGAAAACTGCTTTGTGATGTTTGCGGGTGGGATTGGTTCCTGAGAGATCTCTCTATTTTCTGTTTCTGCCAGGCATTTTTGAAATCCAGGTATGCAAAGATATACTTCCTCATATCCTATGGTAGGGCTGAAAGTCTTATCTCTTGCCTCCCAGTCTCATGCAGTGTGCCACTGAAGGAGCCCTTTTTCCATGTCTTGGCTGGAGTTTAGCAGATACTTTTGTGGACTAAGCTACCAATTCTGGCTAGGGATTTTGAGAACTGTACTCCAAAAGAATAATTTCACCAACCACTGACCCTGTATCCCTTTCGTGGGGCATGGTTTCTCCAGACCACCTGGTGACTGAGCTTTCACTGTGCTCCACTGTGTAACCCCTCCTTTACTCTGGACAATAGGTGTGTAGAGAGGGCAAGGGGATTTGACCTCCTTCCAGGAGGGAGACTGGCTGTTGACAGACTGATAAGCTACACAGAAGCTGATGTACTGAGAGGAACTGTGGCATCATCTAAAATATAGAATCTTTGGTAATCCAACTTTGTTGGCTCTTTCTATAGGGGCAGGGGAGTAAATGGATGTTTTGTAGCATTTTGGTGGGCTGCCATTGGTAATATTTCCAGGGGTGTTGTGGGTGTGTGACATTTTTAAATGCCATTGTGATATGTTCAGTTATTTATTTTATTCTGCCTAATTAGCCTGAGCTAATGTATACAGTGGGCATTCCTCTGGAATAGCGGATACCTATCTCTCTCATCCAGCATCAGCTGAGTATGGGAGTACTCTATAAAAGGACTAGTAACTCCATCCTAAACAAAAATGGAATGAAATTGCCCTAAGCAGAATGTGCTGAAAATGTGGCAGATTTCCAGTAGAAATTTGGGGGCGGACCTGGATTTGCCAGGCCTGCACTGATAGACCCAACATCTACTCTTTGGAACTCAGTTGACTCAAGGTGTTTTATTAAAAAAAAAAAATAAAACATTATTAAAATGTATGTAAAACTTTTCAGAGATATTGAAAATGGGTCAACTCTAAGTAGGTTTGCAAATGAGGGAAGAGTCTGATCAGCCATTGTCCAGAGGACATTAACAGCCATGCACTCCCCCAACAGTCAGTACCTTCTACCGTTTTAGTTGGAAGTGACTCATGATCTGAACAATGGGACACACAGAGAGAGAGAGAGAGAGAGAGAAAGAGAGAGAGAATTTGGGATTAGACACACACCCCAAATATCCCTGAATCAGCCCGGCAGTATGAAAGAGATGGAAGTTTACCTTCTAGATTCTACAGAAACTAATCAGACTGTTTACAGTGAATGCTGTGCTGTTTCTGAAAGCAGAAATAGTAAAGCTCTCCCAGAAATTTATCAAAAGAACCCCACATTACATTAATGAAAAAGAAGATAAATCAATTCATTTAAAGAAATTAAATTAAAGAACACACTTCACTTTGAAATAGCACCCCAACAGCAGGGCTCACTTTTTGCTAAACCACCTCCCACTAGCTGAGGTTAGCCATCCTTTTGTCTCATTGTCTTCTGACATCGTTATAATAATAGTTTGACAATTAGTTACAAAAAGCAATTATTTGTCTTCACTCCTGTTAAGTCCTTTTGAAATCTTGTAAAGTGCAGAATAAATTAATTTAATGCTGACTAATTTTGATATTCAAATTAGGATTTTTAAAAAAATCTCTCTCTCTCTCTCTCTCTCTCTCTCACACACACACACACACAGAGAGAGAGAGAGAGAGAGAGAGAGATGCAATCCCACTCCACATTATAATCAGTAGATTCCACACCACACCCAATATATTCAGAACTCAGAGGAATGAATTACAATTTCTGATGAGAATACACACAGGAGACAGGAGGGCACACAGATTTCCATGCTTTGGACCTTAACACAGTTAAATCAACTTTGCTCAGACTTTCCATTTCATTTACCCTGGCTAAGCATGGAGAATAACAACCCACAATATATGTATTAATACACTTATGAGTTACTTTAAATGAAGGGTTTATAAAGATGTTAGAACCCGGTTCTAACATTGGCTGCCATCACCATAATGAAAGTAACCAAGGATTCTAGCCTGCATCAGTGGCATGCAATGATTTAACTACATTACCATATCTTATTCTTTGTAAAATACTCACTGGGACTTAAACTGGAAAAAAGAAATAATATATACCTTTCAGCTTGCACATTAAGCAAAAGCTTAAGTGAGTATTTCTCAAAATGTTTTTTTTTAAAGCCTGTTCTCACTCTATCTTCATAGAAAAAGAATATGAGGATCCCTGGGGCCTCATGCTACGCCTACGTACTGTATGGGACTTCAAAAATGAAAAACTGTTTTGAGAAAGAGAGAGAGAGAGGATAATACCAGAGTGGAACTGTACAGAAGGATTTGCAGTTCCATGGACAGGGGTGGTAATGAAAGCCGTTTCCTTCCCCATCTCCCTTGCCATGCTCTGCAAAGTCAATCTTCAACATTTCCTTTCTCCTGGATTTCTGTCAAAATAAGCATGGAAGAAAAAACGATATGGAAACTGCAGGAAGACCATGCACAAGTGGGGGGGAGAGGCATGCCTTTGGAAGGAGACACAGAAGGAGGAGGAGGAGGAGAAAAGAAAAAGAGGACACAAGAAATCTAAATGAAACAAAGTGTATTTTACTCTTTCTGTAAGAAATAAATAGCACCACACTGCAGTAAGAGCATGTTATGCAATCTCTTTAGGCCAGAAAGAATCACTCCAAGTGTATGTGACATTTCAATAGCAAGAACCTTGCATGGCATTTTCATTGTGGTGTAAGGTTTTGGCTGGTACATCCATCATGGATGGAATGAAGCCATTTTACAAGGGGTATCTTGTTGGTTTTGTTTTATTTCAAGTGAACCCTGATTGGGAACGGGAAAGTGTTTCGATGGATTCAGCAGTCTGGAGGAAACCAGCGTTTTCATACTATCAAGACTCGTTGCCAAAGAAATGAACTTGCAACT
Source organism: Intellagama lesueurii (assembly GCA_037013535.1). Taxonomy (NCBI): domain Eukaryota; kingdom Metazoa; phylum Chordata; class Lepidosauria; order Squamata; family Agamidae; genus Intellagama; species Intellagama lesueurii. The sequence goes on along the minus strand of JBAJHW010000003.1, from coordinate 161,062,105 downwards.
CTGTGAGACTTACAGAGGCCTTCTGAAAAGTCAAGTGTGTACAAAACAACTGGCAATGGCTAAAATGCACAGAACTGAAAAAATACTAACACACTGACTGTACACATCTAAAATGCACATATGAACATGCTTTAGTAAATGGGGCAATGTTGTCCAAGTAGGTAAAATGCATGTGTGAACAGCAGCCATAATGTATCTTTAAAATACACTAAAAGAACAGTCTCACCATCTGTTTTGAATGGGGGGGGGGAGAGAGAGAGATTTAAAAGCCAGGAAACTGACAAATAGTGACATCGGGTGGTCATCTGAGAGACCCCAGGAGGACCATGTATCGAGACTCCTCAGTGGCACCTGTCTCACTCCCCCACCTTGATACAGAACATGTAGCATTTTTGAGAAATCTTTCACTTATAGGACCACATACCTACATTTCCCCTTACTGTGGGGGCTGACCAGCACCACAGTTATTGACTCTTCCCTGCTGCTATCTACCAAGCCTATCTAGGTGATATGTGACATCCACAACTTTCACATCAGGCAGGCATATCACCATGCAATCTACACAGCTGTCACAATCTCATCTCTCTGTGTTTCCTATTATTGAATCCCAGGAGGCCTAAAAGGCACATCCTCAGCATGACCATGAGGCAATGTCAGTCTCCCAAGGCATCATTTCTTTCTCCTCCATAGATTAACACTCTTCTTCCTCAAGGCCTTCACTCGTCCTGATAGAGGGTCCATTACTGTGGGGGTGGGAAGGTGCTACCATGTCCATAGGCCTCAATTGAAGGGATGGCACAAAACACTTTGCTGCCTGAGTCATATGTATGTAAATAAATGTCACAAAATATGTTGATTTAGACTGTCTTGACCGAATGAGAACTCTGCCACTGTAAAATTTGTGTCCTCTCTAGAGATGGGGGTTATCGTATACGAATACGAATATCCCCGCACAGCTGGAGTTAACAAGGGGCCGGCTCCTGGGGCCAGACCGTCCATTCACATGTCTGCTGCCGCTGCCGTCCCCACTCATCTTTCCAATCGCTCCTGAGCGCTGCTCTCTTCCCAGTTGGCTAGCCATTCCTGGAGGAGGGAGGGAGGATGAGTCTCCCTGCAAGGCTGCCGAGTCACTAGCTGAGCGGGGCTCTGGAGCAATTGGAAGGAAGAGGGGTTCCACCGCCACTACCGGATGCATGAGTGGACAGTCCGGCCCCAGGGGTTGGACCCTTGTTAACTCCAGCTGCACGGGGATATTCATATATGAATACCCCCATCTTTAAGAAACAAATCTCACAGCAAGCACAGAATGTCTGGCTGACGGTTTTTTAAAAATGGAGATAACTTCTTTTGATGCTTCTAATCAATGGTTATTCCAACAAAATAGCAACCTTTGTCATTTTGTACAATTTTCATTAGTTGTGTTAGTTGCACTATTGAGCAATTTTGTTCAATTTGGCCAAAAATAAAATTTCTCACTTTCTTGCTGAGACAGAAATATTTATCCTCTTTGGGGGTAAAGAGAATAATTTGCATTTCCTTGTTCAATTTGAGGCATACAATTTCATGAATTTTCACATTCTTGGGAGTGAAAACTACAACAATATAAAAAAAGAAGTAAATGAGCTGCCATTCTGCCTAATGCTACAGCCAGTTGTGCTGCCTTCGCTTCAAGGGAAAGCACAACTGTTTCCCGAAAATGAGAAACTCATTGCACTAAATACATAACCTTGTCTTCTACCCACTTGACAGTTGTATGTTTGATACTCTGAGCAACACATTGAAAGCACTTCCACTCGTATTCCTGTTAGACTTTTCTACACTTGTAGCTGTTTTTTGTTAATTTGTGTTTTTTTTAACTTGAAATGTTAATTTGTGGAATACATGACTGCTGTGGTATGCTCCCTTTGATGCTTAGCTCTCATATGTTCTTAATTTGCCCGTCTATTTAACTCCTCACCTTGATGCTTCATCAGCTAGGTCTCTCGTTGCCCTCGTTGCCAGAGGTTCCTTCAGAAGCCTCTCTTACTTTTTTGGTATTTGGAGCCTCCATCTCTCTCTTGGAGACCAGTGTGGTCACAGTTTGGCTTCTGAGTTGACCTCGGTGCATCCCAGATCAGGAAGAGGTCTAGTGTTTTATTTTGAGTAGGTTAATTTGATTGATGGATCTCCAAAAATCTATTTAACAAATATACAGGTAAAATAATTATGCATATCTCAGTAGTCCTTACAATAGGTGTGAGAAATAATTAGCAATACAGACTGTATTAGATTACAACTCTCATGAGCCCTAGCTATCACACAAGAGAGAGTAGGGGATGATAGGAGTTCTTCTTTTGTTCTTGTCAGAAGCACTACCATATAATTAATACATATATCAGATAATTTTTACCCAATAACAGGCAACATTCAGGAGCTAACATGAAGTCTTCCATAGTTACGTGTTGAGAAGTGCGTAGTACACTGACATAGATGTGAGGTTGCCTGTTATTTTCTGCATTTGAGAAGGACCTTATTGGTGCAAAACCTTCATTTTCTTTGGTTTGCTTTGGTTCTGCCCACTCCACTCTGTAGTTTATTAAATGACTTCCAGGTAACCCAGTTCTCCATGTGGCTGAGTGTTAGGCTTTCTTGGGTTCCATTAATTTTAAATGGCGGGATGTTCTTTCTTTCCACATTACAGTCCCAGCATTCTCTGCTGTTCCTTCAAGATTCACAGATATTCTGAAAAAAAAAAAACACTTTTCCTTGATTTTAATCTCCTTTTTGTACCTGGGAAGCTTTTGGGAGCCTTGGGATGGTAACACCTAGGTATCTGGGGGTAAAACAATGGTCTAATTAGATACCCTTCTCAGATGGCACATATTTGAGTCTTAATAGGGTTAGATTTAAGTTGATCTCCATCATGATATTCAGCAAGTACTTCTAATTAGAGATGGGGGTATTCGTATTTGTATACGAATATCCCCACACAGGTGGAGTTAACGAGGGTCCAGCCCCATGGGGCCGGACAGTCCACTCACTGATCCGACGTGGACGGCGCAATTCTACCAATGGCTCCGCAGCATGCAATCCGCTCACCACTCCTGGCAGGAGGCAGGAGGACAAGCCTCACTGCAAGGTCGAGGAACCATTGGTAGAATTGCACCTTCTGCATCCATGGTGGATCGGTGAGTGGACCGTCTGGCCCCATGGGGCTGGACCCTCGTTAACACCACCTGTGCAGGGATATTCATATACGAATACGAATACCCTCATCTCTACTTCTAATGCATCTGTTACAATATGTTCTACCATTTGAAAGCTGTCCGACTGAGCAGCAAATGCGTGATTGTCTGTGTAAATAAAACTTTTGGCACCTTGAGAAAGTAGTTGGTGTAGATGTTAAATAAAATAGGAGGAAGCACACTACTGTAAAGTTTTGAATCCTCCATCAGCAGTTGTCCTTGCTAACAAACATCCGTGGTTTTGCAAGGAGGTTGCCATTACTTTAGTTAACTTATAATCCTTGGTTAGATTATAACATATTGATGAGGAACATTGTCATAGGCAGCTGAGAGGTCAAAAAAGGCTATCTATCTATCTATCTATCTATCTATCTATCTATCTATCTATCTATCTATCTATCTATCTATCTATCTATCTATCTATCTATCTATCGTCTGTCTGTCTGTTTAATATATTTGTATATTTGTTTTGTGACATGCACAACTTTACCCCTGAGATCATCCTAGTTTCAAAGCCATCCTCAATATGTTGCATTAAATCTCGGATTTGTGCTGCACAGTTCTTCGCAGGTCTAAAGCCAGCCTGTTGTAGGATGAGGAATGGTTCCACTACTTGCATCATATGATTAAGGTTAATTCTTTCCAGGGCTGTATGAAGATGACAAATAGTGAGACTGACCTGCATTTTTTGGGGGGTGGGGGAGGAGATTTTGTGAATTCTTTACCAGATTTCAAAACAGCAAATCACTTGTGCCTTTCTCCAAATTTTCATAATCCTGAGAGAGTCAAGACAATTATTGGAGAAGTTAAAGAGTCACTTTTTTATTACTGTGCCAAAATGTTTTATCTTTTCTGCATGGGTGTCATCCAGGCCTATACTACCTTGTCATTTTAATGGCTACAGTGGCTTGTTCCAATTCATTTAAGTTGAATGCCTTGGTAACATCACTGGTCACCAATTGCTCGTTCCTTTCAAGTTTATGCTCTAATTTCCTGCGGCAATGTTCAGGTCTGCCACTAATGGGCAGTTGATGGGCTATTTGATTTGCTGAAATATTTGCTTTTAGTTGGGTCGTTATTAAACCACTTTAATAATCTCCAGGCCTTTTGACTGTTTACCTTGACATGTTTATTTCTTCCATGAGTTTTATCCAATTATCTCTTCTAGTTTCTGAAATGGAAGAAATTAATCTCTGCTCAGCCAAAACAGTTTCTTTGCTCAAGAGATTTTGTTCAAATCGTGAAAAATAATTATTCATTTGGATGATGATTTCCAGTGTTAGGCCTTAGAGAGAGTTGGTTCTGCATCCTTATGGCATGGATAGTGGAGATGATCTTTTCATTGCCTTAACGAACTGATCATAGGCCTCTGGGACAGGAAAAATATTCAATATGTTTCCGTCCAATGGGTACCAAACGTCTGCCAATCAGATTTTCAAAAATTATATCTCCTGAAGATTGGTACTGTTGACGGTCTGAACTTCACCATGAATTGGCACATTATAGGCTGGTGCTGCATCTTTGAAGTACAGACTGATTTCACACACTGTTGAGCTATAGGCTCGCTATCAGTTCTGAGTTATACCTACATTGCCATCTTCTGCTGTTGAAAAATGGGGAAATTTTGCTATCATAAATAAGGGCTAGTTGTGATGTTTCCACCCATTTTAGCACAGTTTATCTGTTGCTGTCATTAACTGCATATCCTCAGACAATGCTGTGGTAATTATGAAATTTAATTTTTGCTGATGAAAATTGTTCAGAGTTTTAGAGGAAAAGATTGCATTAGGTAGTTTATACATTGAAGACACCTTGCAGCTCCTTAGCTCCCTGTTACTATCTCTAAATCATCCTGTTCTGTGACAATAGTAGATGATGTTTGGAAGTCGGGTTTGACTATGGTGTTTCCGTACTGTCTATGAAGTTTCATGTCAAATATTTTGAGGTGTTTCTATGAGTTGCTTGAATGCAACATATATCACAATCATATATTTGGCAGAGCTGATGCAATAGCTCTTCTTTGGGTGTTGACAAGCCCTCTATGTTAATAGAGACTGTGGTTAGCTTTGGCCGTGACAAGGGTCCTTTTGCTATTAGTGGTTGCTTACAGACTATTGTCAAAGTCATATACTAATAAAACTCATCCAGTGGTGTTTGCACCACCTCACATTGGTGCTTCTGGATTGGAAGGATCAGTCAAGAGATGCCACTGTTGCCCCGGGAATGCCTGAATGTGTTCACATTCTTCAAGGATGCTCCTTCCATACCTCCCATGATGTGGATTTAAATCCAGCAACATATGAAGGAGCACAGATTATCCATCCTGGCTGTACAATAAATGTCAGTCATATTTCTACACTGAAAACCACAAATAAATCTGGAAGTTGAGGAACCTGTAACTTGCCTAAGATTTGAAGCAATAATTTCCTATTTCTCCCACAGAATAGATATGCTGCATCAGGTCTATTGAAAAATCTTAAACTACACATGAGTTTCAGGTTTATTTACAGTTATCTATATCAAGAACAAATCCACTTAGATTTCCATTATAACCAAATAGGAAGACTTGTTCTACCACACATTTGCCCCACAATGTGTTCAGTCTCCAGTGGGAGATGATAGTCCAGATGGTGAGCACATCATTTTCAGCTCTATATAAAGAAACCTTCTTTTATTTTCCTCAGAAACTATGCAAAACCTATCTGAAAATTATCACAATGGGTTTTCTAAGATTAACTACAGTAGTGCCTCGATTTACAACCATAATCCATTCCAGAAGATGGACGTAACTTGAAATGGTCGTAAGTCAAAGCACCATTTCCCATAGGAATGCATTGAAATGCAATTAATCCATTCTGGCTGAAGAAAAAAATCACACACACAAAAAAAATAATAACTGCAAGACTCATTGGAAACATGATTAATCCCTTCCGGCCGAAGGGGGGGGGGGAGAAAAGCAATCAAGCGTGCAAGACCCATTGGAAATGCACAGAAAACAAACGAAGCAGATCGGAAATGCACAGAGAACAAAGGGGGCAGGTCGGAAATGCAAAGAAAACAAAGGGAAAAGCAAGGGAAGCATGCAGGACCCATCAGAAATGGGGGGGAAAAAACCCAAAAAGCAACCAAACCCCCCAAGACCCATCGGAAATGGGGGGGAAAGCCAAAAAACAAACAAACCCCCCAAGACCCATCGGAAATGGGGGGAAAAAAACCCAAAAAGCAACCAAACCCCCAAGACCCATTGGAAATGGGGAAAAAAACCCCCCAAAAAACCCAAAGCCCCCAAGACCCATCGGAAATAGGAAAAAACACTCCAAAAAGCAACAAAAAACCCCAAGACCCATTGGAAATGGGGGGGGGAACCAAAAAACAAACAAACCCCCCAAGACCCATCAAAGCACAGAAACATAACCCCCCCCAGCTCAAAACCACGCTGCAAAAACACCCAGAACAGTTTTTAAAAAGCAGAAAACAGCACCTTACCTTACAAGGCAGCCCGAAGCCTCCCTGCAAACATACACAGGCTCTCAGAAGCAGAAGGAGGCAGTCCCAAGCCTCCGACGATGACGCACGCTCTCTAACTGCTGGGGCGAAAGAGCTACAAAGAAGCAGCCTCGTCGCCACCTACAGTTAGCAATTTGAATTTCCCGCCTTTTTCCCCTGCCTTTTTCTGTTCGTAAGTGGAAGCTCCGGTCGCAAGTAGAAGCAAAATTTTGCAACCGGAGCTGGTCGTAACTCGAAATGATCGTAAGTAGGGATGTTCGTAAGTCGAGGCACCACTGTATATGTAAAATAACTGTGTTACACTTTAGAATGTGTTACTTGTTAATTGACGACTTGTGGTGGAGAACATTTCTCTTAAGGACACCACATATTTAAGTCCCTTTATTTGAAGCACTAGTATTTACCAAAAATATTTACCAAAACTGGTTGAGGTAAATACTGAACTAATTACAAACATTTCAGTAGCTACATAACTGGAAATTCTTTGACTACATGCAAAGCAGTAATCTCCAGAACAGACTTCCTTTACCTGTTGGAGAAAGCTGCTGTGCTGCTTCACCAATTAAACTGAAATATTTAACCATATGTCAGATGCTTTGCATCTCAGTACAGCATCTGCAAAGTTCTTTTTCCATGAAATAGAGATTATTTCTAACTGTTGGGACCAGGTTCCCTCTAAGGTGCACACCTGCATGCGCATGTGGCTCTGCCCCCCTCCGCACAGGGCTCCTCTTCCTCTGCGCACCCACAGCAATCATGTTCAGCCCCTTTGGTTCTGGTTCCAACGGAACCCACATGGGGCAGAACCATGTGCATGAAGGGCAGAGCTCACTCAGCGGGGCTGAAAATTAGAGGGAATGTTGATTGGGACAGTGAATTAGCCAACGAGACACGTGAGATCTCTTCACTTTAATTTTCTCTGTGACTGTATTATGTCTAGATTTCTGTGTGTCATTCTTTAGTAAAAGAACTTTTAATATATATAAAAAGGGAAGATTAAGACAAGTAGCTCCGGAGCAGTAAGTTCCTTTCTCAGCTCTGAGCCATACCTCTCAAAGACAATCAAATCTCAATTGCCACATTTTTGAGATGTACACAAAGCTACTTAGAACAACTAGACTAGGTGCAAAAATAGAGCATACCCTGGAGGCATTCAGTTTGCCAGAATTAGGTCAACACAGCTGCAAGGACTGATAGAAAGTTCTGCTGAACAAGCCAAAAGATAGATGGAAAGAGCAGGTTCCTCTCATCCAGAATTCTGCACTGTAGTGATGGTCCCTGGCTCAAATTGTGGATACGTAAGTCAGGCATCTTGCCATATGAAACAAATTATTTCAACTGTCCACCTCATGTACAGCTGGACAAATGAGACCAACTTCACACACAAAAAAGAGGAGCAAGGAATTCACAAACCAGACATATGCTTGATATATTCTTGGTTTATAACTCCCTTGACTGACACACTCTTATTTTAGAAGTGTATATTTGGGGAACTTAAGGCCAAACTATATATTACAGACGGCATATCATTAGAAGAGGGGATTCCTTACATGCTGAAAGCATCTGATTGTCACAGTAAGACTTTTTTACACCTCTCATAGTTTGCAGATTTGCTGGCTCTGTAAGTGATTAATTTTATGGACATAAACACAAACGTTGTTTGCAAATCTGATTTCTTAGACTCAGAGGTCTGCCAGAAACACATATCTGGAACACTAACATAATTTTGCTTCAGAAGAATCTGTGACATATAGTTTAGCATAAGTCTACAAAAGCAGATAAGGAATGTTATCATGTAGCTTTGAATCTTCATGGCATCATCTACAATTGTGCATCTATTCTCTGAAGTGTAGTCTTCCTAAGCATTGTAATCCATGTCTAGCCCCTTCAGTAGACACACTAAGACAATCAGGCATCAGGGGGCAGTAGCAGCAGTCACTTGGCTGTTCCTCCTGAGCTTGCTTACTCCTGGCCATCCTCTCTTTTACAAGACAAAGTTGTGTTTGCCACACACCTGTTTCTATTCCACTAGAATGCTCTGAATGATGAACTCAGTGCAAGAAGTTATTCCACTATGAACAAGGGGGCATTGGGGCAATTCTGTGTTGTAAACATATCTGTATATAGGTTTGTATTGCATATCAGGCTGTATATGCACTAAGTAACTGAGGTTCAATTGGCAGTTGTAGGTTAATGCATGCCAGGAGAGATAGAATAGCCGAGAGTTTTGTGGTTGGAACTGTGAGGTTGTTGGTTGGTTGATTCCTGGATGGACAGTGGTTGTTTGATATAAGGAAGTGTGACGTAGAGACAGCGATCAAAAGACGTTTTGAGTGAGTGAGAAAAGAGAAAGAGTGATGTGCTTTGTTGTTAGAGCTTTGGGCTTGTTTTTGTGAGAAAGCTGTGGAAAAACAGTGTTCTTGTTGAAATTTGTGTTAAAACAACCATCCATCTATATGTACTTAAAGAAAGAAATGTAAAAAAAAAACAACCTATAAAGAAATAGAAAAGTAAAAAGACTTTTGACTGATAAGCACTGGACAGCTTGTAACATTGAACTTCCTTATTCTTATTTTTTCTTTTTAACCAAAACCTCTTTCTTTTCTTTCTTTCTTTTTTTTTAAAGATAGCAATCACAGGACATTATACCTCACACGTACCACTGGTCAATGCTGGGACACAGTTTATGTAGCATCACCAAAGTAACATAGGTTCTGTGTTTCACCAAAGATGTTCTTTTTTTTTTTTAAAGAGTGGTGGAAAGTTCACCCTTATCTGTGTCAGTATTTAAACAGCAGTGGAGAGGAAACACTGACTGTTTCCTAGTTTGGTGAGAGAGATGATTCAGGAAAGGGAGTCCCTATTTCAAAGTTAGACAGAAATCCAATGTCACATTCCCGCGTGGCCCTTGGTTGTTACACTATGTGTTGTTCAGCTGCCACCAGTTGATTACATCAACATTGTTCACTATTAATGACAGAGGTCCAGGCAACATATCATTTAAGAATCAAATAGAAATTGTTTATTGTTACAGGTGATAACAGTCCAGTCAATGCCGTTAACTCTCAACTAAAATAACCTTCTTTCTCCAATCACAACCACCTACTACTACCTCTCTCCCTCCTTTTCTTCACTCCCCACTTAACTCCGCACCCACCGACGCCTATTGGTGCATGCAAATTTCAACATAAATATTTATGAGCAGGGTGAACGCTACACCCCAAACTTAGCAAAGCAGTTTGGAGGTTGTTGTACTTTTGGTGGTGTGGCAGCATACACTGGGTAATGGAAGATGGAGTGAGCATCACAGGTGCCCTATTACCTTTCTTGAACCAACCTCAGTCTCATTAAATATTGTCTGTAATTTTGTGCAGCCCAGATGGGGGGAGGGATAGCTCTAATAATATTATCAAATGCTTGTATTTTCAGGACCTTTATCTGCAACAGCAAATAAGCAGAATTAAATATTTGCACCCACTTTTGGCTTCCTTGTGCATCAGTTTGCATACCCGTTTGTGGCTTCTCTGTGCAGATCCAAGGATATTGTCAAAACTGGCCTGCATTCAAGATAGTTGGCAAATAGGGACTTTAACCAGAAAACCATGCATATTTGCAGCATCCTGTTAAGGAAGACTCTCACAATTTGCATGATTTATGATACTAATAACCAGGCCTTTTGCAGGACAGTTTAGACCCACTTCTTCACCTCTGGGCACTCAGTACAAAAGGAAGCCATTTGTTATATTCAGTTACATTAAGCACTGCCTAATTTAATTGCATTCAATAAATGTCCAAGGGAGCTGCCAAGTGGGGAAAAAAGCTAACTCTCACTGACATCTATTGCAGATCATCAGAAATTAATATTTTGAGAAATAATCTGAATTATTCAAAGTAAGGAAAGAGAGAAGGCAGTATCTTAAAGGATCATCATGCAAGGGCCAATCAGACGCACATACTCTCTAATAAATCAGAGGAAAACAAGAACATTTGTTTTATGGCAAATGTACTAGGAGTTCATAGCATAAGAGTGAACAAGTGAGAAGCTGTTTCCATGGAGTTTGGCAGTGTGCCATTAAAATGAACATAAAAGGCATTTGGAAATCCTTGAGAGCTATCAGAACCTGACCTGAGAAACAGGAAACTCCAAGTTTCACCCCCTCCCCCCCGCAAATCCAGTAGCTGGCCTTGGCTAAAAAAACTCTCCACTTCATTCTCCACCTAGGGATGGGAACTCTGGCTTACATCACAAGCTTGTTGTAAAGAACTTTGAGTGTAAATGCTAGAACACATTGGTCAGTACACATTGTGCACCTCCCTACAGCCCAGAAAGCATCATGTCACTGTAAGAATGTAAAAAAAAAAAAAAAAGGGGGGGGGGGGAAAGGCCTTATTTATTGGCATAGAATATCCCAGTCCAACATGTAAGAATGTCAGAATCTGGCAGTGTCAACTCTGGTTCTCAAATAACAGACAAGTCACTCAAAATAGGCTCAGAGAGGTACACACCTTACCCTCTACTGTCATTACACCCTCTCTTATCCCTTTACTCATCCCTCAACTACTGAGTACATTTTTCATCTCCGTCTAGTTCCTTGTGTATCAGCTGCAATAGTATGATCACCTGATAGAAGGCATAAGCAGCACCTAGCCCATAATTTAATTGGCTACAGAAACAAAAGCTCAGCTTAAAAACACAAATGTGCATGCATGCACGCATGCGCACACTCATGCACACTTGAGAGGACAAAGTGGGATGCAGAGAGCCTTTGGCAATTTATTCAGATAGACTGTTGGCCATTGGCCAACTGCTGAGAACAGGGCTTTCTAAGGAGCAATTGTTATATTTCTTTTTTCAATGTGATTTTAAGTTGCTTTTCAGTTCAAGAATATTTTAATATTATAATTTGTTTAGTTGTGTTTTGGCATCATGACTTTCATCCATATCTGTTTTTAACTTGTGAGCCACCTTGAGTCCCAGTTTTGGGTGAAAGTCAGGCTGTAAGTCAAATAAATAAATAGATCAGTCCCAGTTGTTGTTGTTTAGTCGTTAAGTCGTGTCCGACTCTTCGTGACCCCATGGACCAGAGCACACCAGGCCCTCCTGTCTTCCACTGCCTCCCGGAGTTTGGTCAAATTCATGTTGGTAGCTTTGATGACACTGTCCAACCATCTCGTCCTCTGTCGTCCCCTTCTCCTCTTGCCTTCACATTTTCCCAACATCAGGGTCTTTTCCAGGGAGTCTTCTCTTCTCATGAGATGGCCAAAGTAGGTGCTACCAAAACTGTCTTCTGCCTCCAAGGATTACAGTATCTAGGGTCTTCCGACCAACATGTCACTAGATTTCTATGACCTTCAAGTAGGGTGTGCAAAATCTGGCCACCTCCACAATGGACAGCAGCTCCCATCAAACCTAGCCCAGCACAGGCAATTGTGAGGGATGCTGGACATTGTTGTCCAACAAATCTGGAGGGTCGCCCTGTTTCTTGAGGGAGACACACGGAAGGGGAAGGGGATGCAAAAGCTGCAGTTTTCAGCAGCAGCCACACATCTCCAAAATGTCTTCTTCCACTCTCATGGGATTTTCTGTTCCCCAGGCTCAGTTTCTTTTTACAAGACACTCTTCTTCAAAGTAGGATGGGGAGACTTTCTTCAAGGGCTTTCACATAAAGGCTGTGCAGTCTTGCCTATTTAATTAAGCACCTCAGCAGGCAAGATCACGCTATCAGCAAACTGCATCGCTGCTGCCTTTTTCCTGTTCCAGAAGAACACGTGCATGGACCTGATAAGCCAATTAGATGCTTTCAAGACAAGATACCATCTGGTTGAGAAACTGCTGGCAGTCCAGTCGGAAGCACTCCTACCATCCCCAAGGGGGTGTTTGAGTTTTCTACCCAACCCTTCTCTCCATTCTAATGGCACAATGCAAGAATACCAATTAACCTTAAATCACTTTAATCTATACACTTTTCTAGCACGTTCAGTAAATCTGGAGGGAAGGGGATGACACCATCTGTCCGCACACTCCATCTCCACATATTCCCCTGAAGGTGTACGTAAAGTCCTACATATACATACAGTATATCCACATAAATGGAGACTCTGCTCACACTGCTAGAGACCATGCAAAAGGCAGAATAGGTATATGCACTTTTGCACACTTTGAGCTGAATATATAGAGGTCTATATGTGCCACAACCATCTGCCCACTCTCCACAAATGTTCACCGGGATTTTATTGTATGACAACTATAGAAAAGGCTCTGATCCCAATTGACTGAGTTGGTGTGATAGCCAAGGGTGGGATTTTTGGAATTAAGAAACTCCCAGTCCCATAATTCAATGGGCACCCTCCCCCCAGGGTGAATTATGGATCTGGGAGTCTTCAAACCAGCAGGAGAGAAAGCAGCCCTCTTACCTCTATACTGTTCCCACACGGTTTCTTCACACCCTTAGAAAAGCGCCCTGCTGCACTGTGGGAGTCACAAGGATTCCCTGTGACTTACAATAGCGTGTGGGAGAATGCTGCCTCCAAAATAGGCTGCCCCTTTTCACAAAGGATTTTGCATGAATCATCACATCATTCCAGTTCAGCATCAGTGGGAGAAAGCCTAGAAATGAAACAGACAGACAGACAAACAGTTTTAAAAAGCTAACAAATTATCTGGCTGCAGGCCTCTTATCTGTGTCCTGGAGGAAAAAGTAAAAAGATACCAACATGGGGGTGTACAGCGGGATGGCAGAATAATGTTGACACTTCCAGGTCTATACTAGTCCACTTCTGGCTTGAAGAGATGGAAAAGTTTGGTTGCTATAGCAATGCTATTAAGAAATTGCAGGTTGATCACCACAGATAACACTGCTTCAGGTTGCCAGTATATTTTAAGAGGCCCTGATTAGCATAATTCTGTTTCTGGTCCATTAGTTTAACACATATATAATTATGATTTAATGTTTGTGATTTTTATTACATTTTGAACTATAAAACACAGTTTCCCCATTCTGCTCTAACCATATCTACATAGCATTGCCAACTGTAAAGAAGAAGCCTTCAAAAGAAGACAGGGAAGTAGCAGAAATAAAGGGGAAAGGAAGATTCATGACTATGAAATGTCACAAGCTGTCAAATACTAAATACCAATGCATGTTAAACATCAGGTACCAGTTCATATCATCTACTAGGTATTCTTAATTTGGTGTGTGTGAATACTACCTGCTTCAATTTGGTCCAAACTCTTTCTCTTATAAATAGCAACACGTTCATTTCAAATCTATATGTAACCTGCATGCTTTGATGTATCAAATATTCAAAAGTACTGGGGTGTGTTTGTATGGGTCCAAATCATGAAAAAAATATGAAAATAGGGGAGGGATAAAGGGCTCTGACCAGGGATGGGTGTGTGTGAAACTCAGTGCCATTGACTACTGTTCGACCTCCACAGTGCAGACAAAGCTCCTCCCAGTTTCCTTCCTTCTTTTTTCCCTTCCTCTGTTTCTCTTTTTCTCTCCCCCCCAAAAAACTGGGAACCAAGCAATTTACTCAATAGAAGTGTTTGTTGAAGCTGATCACAGGTATTCTGAGCCACTCAGCTCACATGAGACTCCAATGACAAAGATGTATCTAGGAGTACCCCCCAAACTACCCACTTGCTCCTTCAGTGGGTATATGACTTCATCCAGAACAGGTCTCCCGTCCAACTTCCGGATCTGGGAACCACCAAACCATAGAGCCTCCATCTTGTTGGGATTCACCTACAATTTATTGGCTGTCATCCAACCCAGTAGCACTTCGACACTAAATGTTCAAGGTAGAAATGTAATGAATAAAATAAAATGAAATAAATTACAACCTCCAGACATTGGCCCAGCACCTGCACAGACTAAGCTGACCCTTATGATAAGAAGTAAAGCTGAGTGTCATCAGCATATGTATGGCACCCAACCCCCAAACTCCTAATGACCTTGTCCAGTGCTTCATATAGATATTAAACAGCATGGGAGGTAGAATGGAACCCTGCGGTACCCCACAGCTTAATTGCCATGGAGCTGAGCAGAAGTCCTTCAAAGCCATTCTTTGGGACCAGTTCCAATGATAGGAATGGAACCACTGTAGAACAATGCCTCTCACTCCCATTCCATAGAGTCTGTCCAAAGAGATACCATGGCCAATGGTATCAAAACTGCCAAGAGGTCCAAGAGAATTAAAAGGGCTGCATTCCCTCTGTCTTTAGCCCAGAGTGGGTCATCAGTCAGGGCAATTAAGGTTGTTTCAATACTGAATCCTGGCCTGAAACCAGACTGAAATTGGTCCAGATAATAACTTTCCTCCAAGAATGTTTGAAGCTGTCCAGCTACCATATGTTCAAGCACCTTGTGCAAAAAGGGGATATTTGCAATGGGGCAGTAGTTGTCACATATCTCTGGGTTGAGAGAGGTCCTCTTCAGGAGAGGGTGCATCACTACCTCTTTCAAGGCAGACGGTATCATTCCTTTCTGTAACAAGGTACCTCCTAGACCCATCCAGCTAATCCACCTCTGCTAGAGCTTATCAACCACAATGGGCAGGGTTCAAGTATATATGTAGTGGAACAGACTGATTCAAGCATCTAGTTCACATCACTGGACCACAACAATTGGAACTGATTCCCCCCAAAATCTGGCAAAATATTGCATTAGACACCTCCTTAGACACTGTAAAATTTGTGGCATCCAATTCCAGGCAATTATGGAACTTAATTCCAACTATTAACAATTTTATACATGACGTCATGCTGTTTCCTGACTAGAGATGGGCACGAACCACCAAAATGGTGGTTCATTTTGGTTCATGGTTCATGGAAGTCCACGAACCATGGACCATGAATTTATTATTTTTTCCCGAATGAACTACGAATCAAGTTATTGGTTCATTTGGGAATATATATTTTTAGACAGCTCGGTGGCTGTCTACAGAAATAAACCAAACAAATATCTGAATATGCAGAACATTAGGGAAATACTCAACATAAAATTCACCAAAGAGGACTGGAGAAGCACTGAAGGAGGGAGAGGTTAGTTGTCATTCACAGATTTATAGGGCTGTCAACCAATTACGATCATTAGTCATCTCCCTGATTTATCTAGTCATCTGTCTGATTTAATTGCTTAGATCTACTCCTACCAAAACTTCACTATGTGTGTATTGTAATTAAGTATTGATCAGTAACATCCATTGCAGTGATGCAAAAGGCAGAACTTCACTGCGTAGGCTTCACATTGTTCACCTAAATGTGGTGCCTCCCAGTGGCTAAACTATTTTAAGAAAAAATGTAAAGAACTGAGAAAAATCATGGTCTGGTTCAACTCCATACTTGTATGTTATTAACATTCACAGTTCCTTGAATGGTAGTATCTTGAAGATTAGTGTTTTCATTGGTACAGCTACTCCCTCCATCAGTACCGATCTCAATTTTCCATGCATAATTTCTGTGACCAACTTGTCACCTGGTGGTCAACCTTCTGATGATGTGCCTCTCAGTCCTTATTTGGGTTGGTCTCCAGAAATGAGGCATTTCATTCTCCTCTGAGCACATACTTGAAGCCTAGCCAGCCTGAGAGAATCAGCCAAAGCGTAGTGTCTGTTGGCACAGATTTCACTAATGTATGGCCACCTTCATGCAATGATTAGCTGGCAGAACAGAAGTTTGTGGTGGTCTGTTTTACTATACTAAGATTTATTAACAGAGAGATATGAATACTAAATAGTTTGCATAAATAAAAAATATTTCTCTGTTGCTTTTCTTCTTTTTGCTCCATGGAGCCAAGATATAAATATTAACCATTGGCAAGTCCTTCCTCAAGCAAGCAAACATCTTTCTCTTCATGAAAGCTTACCCTTAATGACTGGATGCCTGAGTGGGGGTTTTAAATGGATAGTTGTGCCTTACTACATTGACTGTGTTTTTGGTATTGCTTTTGTTCACTATTTCTTAGAGTGGTATTGTTTGATACTGTTTTGTATTTATATACTGTTTTTAACTTCAGTGTATTTTAATGCTGTAAATCACTTTGGTCCTTTTTAAGGGGAAAAGTGGGGTAAAAATATTTTGAATAAATAAATAAATAAGTATTTCAAGAAGGAGAGAAAATTACAAGGGGAAAAGAGAAGGAGAGAAGGAAAGAGAACAAAATTTGGTGGCATTTTAAGCATCAACAGATTTTGTTTCAACGGAGGCCTTCACGGATTGAAATCCACTTCTTCAGACACATGCTAATTTTGTCAAAAGGCTGGAACAGACTGTCATAGTTACCTTCTTGAAAACGATTCCTAGCAGGCAAGACCAGTTAACAATGCCTTTTTTTTTTTTTTTTGCAATGTTGTGATTCAAGCGTGCATTTCACTTTGTGTGCCGCTGAACTGCACACTAAAATCCCTACAAGGGACAGCATCATCATCATAGGCATCCTTCAGTCTCGAGAGACTATGGTAACGTGCTCTGTATGGAGGACTTTGACGCTGTATACGAAGCTGGAGTGTCCTCTCCAGAGCACGAAGCCTGGGTAAAATAATATGGAGGATAGGCTGTTACCCAAGCAGCAAATCCCCCCTCTCCACATCACTGAAATAGTCCAGTGGAAAGGCAAGAGCCAATACAACTGGTTCCAGCGATGTCGCAGGAGTTGCCAGAACAACACGAACTGCCTCCGGGACTCCGGCTCCGGATTTTGCCTCGAGGTTGACTCCTGAAGCCTTTTCCATCAGTGGATATAACCACAAGGCAGTGGAGGTTTGGAATCGGAGTTTTCCTTCTCCTAGATGGGCTGCCTTCCAGGGCTGACGAGTCCCACCTACCCGGCCTGCTCCCTCGCCGCATGGGTGATGGCGGCGCCTCCTCCTTCTCCTCACGGCATGGGGGTTTGGGATCAGAGTTTTCCTTCTCCTAGATGGGCTGCCTTCCCAGGCTGACGAGTCCCACCTACCCAGCCTGCTCCCTCGCCGCATGTGGATTTTGCCACATATTTGGTTCTGTGTTTAGCACATATGTTCCTGGTAGTACTGGTAGTCCTGTACTACCTGGTAGTCCGTGGTAGTACCACGCCGCCATCACCCATGCGGGACAGCAGTAGAAAATTTTAATACCGGCCTAGTTTCTGTATGAAAACAGGAGGTACAGGTACCATTTTGTCTTTTTGCCTCCAGCAGCAAAACAGCTTGGGCAGGCCACAGTGTCAGGAAAGCTATCCTTGAAAGTCCAGGGCCTAGTTCACTCCTAATTATGCCATCAAGAACAGACTGGGCCTGAAATTCCTCTCCAGCCAAATCTCAACACAGATTCTTTCAAGATCACTGCCCCTTTCCACTCTCTGGATGTGATAGCAGTGGTAGCAGTAGCTCTGAGAGGGGTTGCTATCACCGTAGACAGCATTGTCTAATCACCTAGTAACCATGGGAACAGTCTCCATGGCTCCTCCTACTGTGGATGTAGCTGCCTTTGGTTGCAGTCATCTTTTGGCTTGAGGCACTGCTGGGGGTCCTCCTTACTACTGCAGCCAGGTATGCTTGTATCATTAACTGAAATGAGTGGCGGCTATGAGGGCTCTTGCTTAAGAAATGGCATGGAACAATTATTATGTGGGGTGGGAAGAATGACTCCTGGAACCCACCTTTTGAAACACATGCCCATACAATTATGAGCCTCAGCACCATCCATTAAATGTCAACAATCACTTATTTTATTTTATTTTATTTATTTATTTATTTAACTTATTTTACACTTGTATGCTCTGTCCTTTAATATTATATTCCAAGGGTGGCTTGAAATGGCACCCCTAATCACTTCAAAAATGCTGGGGTCAGGGCGCCTGATCCCTGTGTAGTTCAAAATCTGTGTATAACTCTTATGCCCCACCAAATGTAACTACAAAGCATACACAGTTGATTCACCCACAGGTTAAAAAAAAAAAAGGTTTCTCTATCGGAGTTCTCTTCCATAGTATTGATAATCCTTTCCATACAGTACCATGTGTAATAACCCTTAAAGGTCCTTATGACCCCTTGATCTAGTGGCTGAATTAGAGATGTTGTGTTTCGGGGCAAGTGGATCACTTTGACGCCTTCAGTGTTGAACTCATGGGTGGCCAGGGGCACAGTATTTTAATGAACATTTGTTTATTGAAAACACTCCATGTATAACCAAAACTGTGCCATTCAGAGCTGTGCAATTCAAGGGAGAAGCATACAAAACAAAAATCATTTCAAAAAGTTAAAGAACCAAAAAAAAGTCAATAAGAACATCAAATGAAAATCCTACAGGGGTAAGAGCTAAAGAGATATTGTTGCTGCTTCCCTGTGCCCCAGCAACAGAAATATGTTTGGCCAGGACTGGAGAGTAGGTGGGTAGAGATCACCTTGTCAACAGTGAGCAAAGGATAAGGGATGCCTCAGCTGGGAGTGCCTGGTTCATTTGGAGGATTTTACCACCTCACAACAATCTTTTCCATGCCAAAAAGTGTTCAACCTTTCAGGACGCTACTGTTTTTAGGTTTGTTGGTTTGTCTGTCTGTCTGTTTTTTGCAAAACATTATGGGCTTTTGCATCTCCTGCCTCGGTTCCCCTTTTAATTCTGAGTTTAACTGTTTTGATTTACTGCTTTGTTGTTTTGTGCTTGGTGAATGATGCAAGCGGGAAACTTGAATCTCTCGGGAAACAGAAAGTGTGGGGTATAAAACAACCCCCATAAATCAGCAGATCAGTAGTAGCCAAGAATAAAAAACATAATTGCCTGGCACCAAAACAGAGTTGCTGCCAGATGAGTCTTTCCAGGAAGAGCATTCTGAAGGTGGAGTGTATAAGAGATAGTGTGGTGACATAGAGAGTTTATTGGGGTTCAGGAGATCTAGGTTCAAGTCCCCACCCAGCCACAGAACTCCCTGGATGACCTTGGGCCAGTCCCATTCCCTCTGCCTGCTCTACTTAGCAGGGTTGTTGTGCTGGAGGAGAGCTGGGTAACCCACCTTGAAGCTTATTGGAGGAAATGCAGGATATAAATGCAACAAACAATCAAATTAGCCACTCTTGGCAGAGCTACCTTTAGCCCTAATATTGTGTGTGCTGCAAAGCAGGGCTATCGACAAGACAGCATTACTTTGAAATTCCACCAGGTAGAGAGAGTGGTTTCTTGTTAAGCAGTGCAGGGAGCACATGCACCCCTACACTTGCAGGGACTTTACTTTAATTTTAGCACCAATATGGAACTCAGGGAAGAAATACAGCTCTTCATTTATTGCACCATGTGTTCCCTTCTGCATAGGTAAGGCTGGGACAAGCAGCTTTTTCTGTGATAATTATGCATGAGCAGCCGTTGGCAAAAGTAGCAATCATCAGCTTACATTGCAGGTGGCATGTTCTAAATTGCTGTTCAGCTTTAACAGCATGATGCATTTGGAGGGAGCCGTCGTGTGCAAGTTTGCTCAGAAGCAATTTCCCCTGAGCCACAAGGGTGTGTACTCAAAGGTAGGCCCATAGGGAATAGCATCTTTAGACGGTTCCTAGTGTGAAGGCGAGAGGATCCTGTGAATGGAACTGTTTTAGAAAAATAGCAACAGATAAGCATGTCTTATTGTTTTTCCTCATACAATCACATTTAGTCCCTTTATACATTACTTACATGAAAGGGCAAAGAACATTGAGGATGACAATGGGATCATGTCTTCAGAATGCACTCTGACATCACGTAGCTTTGTTTTGGCCCACCTGCATCATCTATGTGTCAGAACAAGGAACCCCTCCTGATGTTCTTGAATTTCAGCTCTCAGGATCCCTCAACCCTAGGTATGTTGGCAAGGGCTGGTGAAGGTTGCAGATCAACAACATCTGAAGAACTCCAGGCTTCCCACCCTTAATCTGTGCATTAACGTTGTCTTCTCAGGTGGTCATCCAAGATGGGGAAACCTTTGCAGGTACACTGAGACTTCTCCACTGGTAGAACCATTATATTGCAGATATCTGGGATCTAAAGAAACATCTGTGCATAGAAATTCATGTGCAGATATCCACAGAGAGAGATCTATGTGCAACAGATGGCCACATTTATGTGTAGTGTTCAGGAGAAGCTGTGTTTCATGGACAGAGCTAAAGGCACAGCCCCTGAAGCCCATTCCAACATACTTTCT
Organism: Intellagama lesueurii; assembly: GCA_037013535.1. Taxonomy (NCBI): domain Eukaryota; kingdom Metazoa; phylum Chordata; class Lepidosauria; order Squamata; family Agamidae; genus Intellagama; species Intellagama lesueurii. The sequence goes on along the minus strand of JBAJHW010000003.1, from coordinate 161,041,227 downwards.
TCCTTTGCTCAATTAATGTGTCAGGGAGTCTGTATATTACCACACATGGATTGCTAGCAAATTGATAATTTGCAGTTGTAGGTAGGATCAACTCAAGTATCAGAAGAAGTGAGTGGAAGAAATGTAGCAACATTAAATCCTCTTTATTTTTTACAAAGGAAATACTGAATCTCATATGTGTCCATGCTGCAACTTAAATTGTCTCTTTAGTATGAACAGCTGCACCGTTAAGGAAGAGAACTGAATGTTCTGAGGTCTGTGATGTTCAAAGTGAGACCACCACCATCACCACCACTAGCAACGAAGACCTCTCATTGCTTTCTTAAGAATCCTTTGCTCTCTTCCAAGATATTTAGCAAACTGACAATTGCTGAGGCAGTGAAATTGTACAAGATCATTCCCCAGGGGGTTAGTTTAACTTCAGGCAATTCCTGTGCCACGCTGATTATATAGAGTCAGTCACAATGTCACTATCACGCTGAATGTCTCAAACATTTGACAAGGCAGCCCTGACAAGCTATTGTACCAGTCTGTAAAGGAGAAGGGATTCTACAGTCAGACAAGTTTACAGGAGAGTTTAAGACACACCAGTATTTCCTCACAGATGCAAGCAGTAGCTGCAGCAGCATTAAAGAGAGAGAGAGAGAGGAGAGACAGAGGGAGAGGGAGAGAGAGGGAGAGAAAGAGTAGGCTCAAAAACAACACACTCCATAAAAACAGCCTTTGTTGCCATTTTAATGCAAATTTACCTAATCCGCAAGTCTCTTGCTGAAATCCTGTTCCCTACCTTACACTGTGGCTATGTGTGCTACAACTTAAACTTAAATGCAGAAATTTTTCAGCATTCAAACATTTCTGATTGCTCACCCACCCCAGTCCAGCGCAAAGATCCCAAGGCTCCCTTGGAATTCCTTGCATTGTCCAAAAGCTGTTAGGGCCACAAGATGGATGGGCATTGTTAATTACTGAAAATTATGGTGGTAATTAAAGATTTCCCTCCACCTCTCACATGGCCCTCAACATCTTCCTCTCTCTTCACAAAAGGGATTCTCTGTGAAACTTGGGACAATCTCACAGTGTTTCCATTCACGCTGTTCCAAGTCCTCCATACAGAGCACGTTACCATTGCCCCCCTATCCTGGTATAACCATGTGAGACCATGTGAATGGGTTAAACATGGGCCACACTTTATTGAAATCCATTTCATTCTCATGAACATTGCCAATCATTTGGCAAAGGGGGGTCCTGCTGTAGTGCGGATTCAGATTTCCCTCTTGGGTTATTGATTGACCCTTGACCAGCCAATAGGCTGAGCTCAGGCCTCAGTTATTCCCTTCTTTATTACCATGGGATAACTATCGGCCTCCAATTTTCCCCAGACCCCCTTTCCCTCTCTCTGTGCCGTCCGTGGGTCCGGGTGTGTCCCCAGCGCATCTTTCCCTCCAAGCACTGCGATCGCCTGATCAGCAGTGCTGCCGGTTCAGATACGCTGCAATTTAGTGCCATTACCATATTCCCGCCCATCGGCGTGCACATAGTCTCTCGAGACTGAAGGATGCCTGTGAAGATGAAGACATAGGAGAACACTTGCAAATTCTTATCAAAAGCAAATTTAAACAAAATTCTAACTCATATATAAAGGTTTTCTTCCTCTCCCTCCCTCCATCCATCCCTCTTTCTCTCTCTCACGCACACACACACCTAGATCACTCCTCATACAACCATTCACAACTTTCTGACAGTGGTCATTGTTCAATCTAACACAGGAGTGGGCAAAATGTTGGCCTCTAAATGTGTTGCTTCCTCATAAACTGCTGGATAACTCAGTGGTTTAGGTAACTCCAGAGCCAGAGGTTGGACTCAGTGATCCATAGAGTCTCTTCCAGCTCTGCACTTCTATTATTATTATTATTATTATTATTATTATTATTATTATTATTATTATTATTATTATTATTATTATTATTATTATTATTATTATTATATTAAACACTAGGCACAGTAAAAATTATAAAAACATTGACTGGTATTATATAAGAGATACATGTTTTAACCAAAAACCTAAGTATCTCTTAAATATTGGCACAATATCTATGCTGTTCCTAATATTGCCATTTTTTGTAGCTCTGACGGTGGTGTGATTTCTGAGATCTGCAACTGCTTATAGTACTGTGTGAAATTTCTTGATATTGTTCCCAAAGACTACGGGGACCACTGTAGTGTGTTTCTCTCAGAGGCGAGATGTTTCAGTTGCCAGGTCTCTTTGTTAGTTTTTCCAATTCTTTATTTTCAACTCTGGCATTCCCCAGAATTGCAATGTCAACGATCCAGACATTTCTTCATTCTATTACTAGTATGTCTGGTGTGTTATGTTCAAGGTGTCTCTCAGTTTGGATCTGGAAATCTCACAGGATCTTGACTTTGTCATTTTCTGACACATTCTCTACCTGATGTTCCCACGGGTATTTGGAGGCTGGCAAGTTAAATTTTTTTGTATAATGACTAATTTTTTTTTGTATAATGCACTAATTTTGCCACTCTATCATGTCTACCTTTGCAATCTGTTTGTGCAATCTTGGGAAATTTGCAGATGAGGTGTAACACAGTTTCATCTTTTTCTTGGCAGAGTTGACATTTGCTGTTAGCACTAACTCCTTGGATCTTAGCTTTCATCATGTTAGTTTGGAGTGCTTGTTCTTGTGCAGCAAAAATCAAGCCTTCGGTTTCTTTCTTAAGGGTCCCCAGTTTCAGCCCTGCCCATGTTGAATTATGATCATGCTTTCCATCAATATTTCTCAGGTTTTGTCCATGTAGTGGTTTATTTTTCTAGTTGTTTAATTTATTTTCAAATTGTTGTTTCTTATATTGGGTCTTTGTTTCTGTTGTTTTCAAAATATTCTCCATTTTCACGGCTTTAAGTAATTTTTCTCTGCTTATACTGATATAATCATTTAGGCTTCTTTTTTCCTCCTCTACTACCTGCTGTATTTGCAGTAATCCATGGCCTCCGATTTTTCATGGTAAATATAATCTGTCCACATCACTTTTTGGACATAGTGTGTTATGCATGTTTATTAGTCTCCGTGTTTTTCAATCCAATTCTTCTAATTCGTTTTGAGTCCAATCTATTATTCTAGGTGGGTATCTAATCACTGGAATTGTCCATGTGTTTATGGCTTTGATTGTATTTCCATCGTTTAATTTAGATATTACAATTTTCTGCAGTCTTTTGATACATTCCCTTTCTGTCAATTCTTTAACTTTTGTGTGCACTATGTTATCTGCTTCTAGTATTCCAAAGTATTTATAATTTTCATCACTTGAGAGTGATTTTATAATATTGGCATTTTTTAAACTCTATTTCATCTAGTTTTTGGATCTTGCCACAGTGTATAGAGAGAGCTGCACATTTGTCAACTCCAAATTTCATTTGGATATCTTCACTAAATATTTGCACTGTTTTTAGCAGTGATCCTATCTCCGTGGCACTTTCTGCATATAGTTTTAGGTTGTCCATGTATAACAGATGATTGATTTTTCCTGCTTGTTCTGAAATATGGTAGCCCTATTATTATTATTATTATTATTATTATTATTATTATTATTATTATTATTATTATTATTATTATTATTATTATTATTATTATTATTATTATTATTCCCAGCCAGCATAGTCAAGGGTGAGGACTGCTGGGAGCTGCAATCCAATGTCATATGGAAAGCAGTATTTTGCCCACCACAGTCACGCACAACATTAAGTGAGGATCAAGCAAAATTCTTTGCCTACCACCCTATATTGTGTGCAGATGCCTAGGTAGTTCAAGTTAGTGTCATGGAGCATGTGGTCACCAAGAGTCTTTTCCAATAAGGGATGTTAGGGATAGAACCAGGATTATTAAGCACGTTAAGCATATGCGCTCACCAGTCTTGTGCCACTGCTTGTCTCTGTTGTTAAAACCATGTACTGCTTTCCAATCGCATCAACTCTGTTCAAAAGCTTAAACATGTCAACCATAGATCCTCTCTCTGCATTTCAGCTGGAACCCCCTCCAACAAAGCCTTTTTCTTCCTTGTTGCAGCTTTGTGTGTCCTGCACAAACTGCAGCCCATCTGTTCATCCTCCATTTCTTACAGCTTCGCCTTGTTCTTGTTCTAACAACCTTACTATAATGGTACTACTGAACCCTCTTTTTTTATAATGGTGACACTTGGTATGAACTGCTCCATGAGAGATGCCAACTAAAGGTAGCTTAAAAGCACAGAATGGCAAGGTTATTGTTTTTTCCTCCCCAGTAGTGACTAGGAGTGTCCAATTAAACAGGGTTCCCTCATTCAATACGGTGAGCAGGTTTTGTTTTGTTCCTCGTTCATAATTCTTGTCAGCTAGGCCTAAATGGGGTCAGGTGCTTGGCTCCTAGCAGTCCTTTTGCCTTGGCAGGCCAAGCACCCATTGTTGATAGCGCTCTCGCTAAGTCACGCTGTGCAGCCAAGCACAACGGTGCTGTCTCAGCAAGTCCGGGGCTTGCTTGTCAAATGGCTTAGCTTTGAAAAGTTGCCCTTTGCTTCTAGAGACCAGTATTACTTGATGCAGATAAAAATGCCTTAGTGTTGGGTGTACATTAAAAATATTTAAATCATGGACATTTCATTTATTTTTTTGAGAATACTGATATGCTGTTTTAGATATGAGTTATCCAGATGCCGCCCACATATGCCAGTAATATCCTGATTTTTTTTTTAAAAAAACATACATTTCTAATGCCTTGATTTGTCAGCAACGACTACACATATATACATACACATACATATACGTACACTTAAAATAGTGACTTACAAGCAGAGGTATTTAAGCAAAACATTTTGGCTTCCGCCTTCTGCAGTCGCTCTAGTAAGTACAATTAAATGAATATATCTAGTCCTTTGTTCACAAAGAAGAAGCTGAATTGATATTGGAGGATGATTTTTTTTTAATTACCACTAGAATGGTGTACAACATGAACAGAAGGAGTACAATCCGCCTCATAAGCTCCTTCTGCCAAATTCTATTAACACAATAACACTGAGGTAAAAGGGAGAGCGGTTCCACCGCCATACCAAATTCATTCATTTCACAATGTGAGCTAGATTGTCAACATGGGCACCAACTGTGTGGCAGGGACAGCTGCCCACAAAGATATTCCAAAACACACCAAGCCATTGAACACGGAATGTGCTAAACAGCTGTCAGGTGAGAATAAATGGCTACTCTAGGGGAGAGAGAGAGGGTTTGGGAACAGAGAGAGAGTCCTTAGGTAATTATGAGTCTCCTAACCCATTCTGTGCCTTCACATTATTGCAAGAATCCCAAAATATAGAAAAAAAGCAACTCAGATGCAATTTCTCAAAATTGCACCCATAATTTAAAGCATAGCAATGGCAGGTTTGAGATGCAGTGTATGCAAACCACAACAGTACAAAGCCATTTCCAGTGCTTTCTTATGGAAATCTTTCCCTTTTGACACAGTGACCTTAAATATGATGTAGGTCACTTTTCACCAAAGGAAGATGTGCAGTTTGAAAGCAATTATTTGGGGCCATGCACACAATTGGATCACATAGACATAGCGTTCTCTGTTTAGAGAGTCCAGTCTCTCTTTATGGCCACAATCCAAAATAAATGACTAGGCAGAAAGCTCAAATGGTCACAGTGGGACCTTTGGCTTAGATAGGAAGGCACTTAAAGTCATACAACCTAGGACTCAACAATTGCAGGGATCTTTTTCCCCCCAGCCTTATGCCTCTTTTTCATGGCACCAGGTTCAAGCAATAGGCTTTAGACTTATTGTCTTATTGAGAAACAGATATATGCAAATAGATAGGTTTCACATATGATATAGGCCCTAAGGTCATATAGCACTTTATTGAGCATATGTTTTTAAGGAAAGAAGTAGCACAATAACAAGAAGAACTACAGCAGTGACATTTGATGGCAGTGATAGTTAACAGGGACAGGACTTCCAGGTTAACCCAAATGGAGAAAAACACGAAAAAAAAGCCCTTTATTTCACTTTCTGAGTCTTTCTTGGCTTTACAATAGAGATCCTCTGAAATAAGAAAGATTTGGGATTGCAAAAGAGGTGAACAAAAAAATTATGAATGTGTTTTGGATTTCGGATGACCCTCCTTTTGTGGGGCTTTCATTTTATTGATGTTTGAAGGAATTCCCAGCCCCAGATCCTTTATATAGAAATATAGAAATCAAATAGACTACAGAATTGGAATTAAGAGATGGAAAAAGAGTATTCTCTGTGACACAACATGACCAGGAGTGGCTTGTGGTATTGATTTTGAACTGTCAATATCCAACATTACAGTAAAGCTGAAAAAGAACATTAAAAGAATCGTAGTGCCAAAATATAATTTAAACAACATTCCTGATGAATTGAAAGTCCACATAAGGAACTCATTTGCATTGCTAAACTTCAATTGACCATGAACCAGAACTGCGGATTGAAGCCGGAGATATTATTAGGGACAAATGCAAGCATGCAATTCTTGTAGTAAAAAGAAAAGAAAAAAACTAGATGGATGATGGAAGAAGTATTTAAAATTGTAAAGGACAGGTGAGAAGAAAAAGTAAAAAGTGACAGAAATAAGGTCAGGACACTGAATGCAGTTTTTCGGTGACTGTCACACAGATTCAAGAAATCAAAAGGAAATTTAAACCTAGATTAAGAATGTTCAGTGACCAACAGGGAAGCACACTATTTGACCAGGAGAAAATAAGGTAGAAACTGTATATGGAAGACCTATATAGAAGGAATAAAAGGATGACAGATTCCTTTGAACAAGAATCCTATGATGAAGAACCTGCAGTTCTAGAAAGCAAAATGAAAGCTACACTGAAAGCACCAAGAAGAAATAAATCATGAGGGGTAGATGTAATGTCAATAGAACTGTTTCAAGCCACAGAGACTGAATCTGTCAAAATCCTAAGAAGAATATGCCAACAAATATGGAAAATAAAACAATAGCCCACAGACTGCAACATTAAATATACATTCCAATCTGGCTTCAGTCAGGGGTGATTTGACATCTTGTAACAAAAGCAGCAGCAGCAGCAGCAACCAAATCTAAAGGAATAGCCCAAACCAAGAGCGTAGGACAATTTCTGCTTCACTTGAGAGATTTTACTATTTTGAGTCAGCTCCACTCACACTGATGCATAGGCAAAAAACCCTGTGCCCACCCCTCTAGATGATATCTTCTGCCGCTAGGCAGCATGACTCTCTGTTTCAATGTCCTCCTTATGGTCTCACTCAGGAGGCTTGGCATACCTATCATCAGTAGCTGACTACTGCATAAAATACTGTGCTAACTCCCAACGTCTGCCATTTAATGGAAGGCTTTATAAGCATCAAATTAGCACATGGAAAAATGTCTAAGCCATTATATATGAACTTATGCCTTTCCTTAATTAGCACTGAATAAATTAAGATCAGAATTATGTAAATGAACACTGCCACATTTCAGAGGATTCTTCTAGCCTTTGAAAGATAACATTACATGGCAGTTTACTGTTCCAATGTCTCCTTCAAAATTGCTACCTTACACTTCTTGGGGAATTCTATCTATTGTTGTCAGATTTGTCCATTTCAGCTTCTTCTCTAGTTGCCCATAATCCCATTCAAAGTTGTTCAGTGCCCTGTTGTTATCTGACAGACTAGCTTTTGCCACTGGGATTGGGAAATCCACTAATATTATCCTGAGTCTGATCTATGGAGTTATCTTTGGGTCTCTTCTTTCACGTTTGCCCTTTTCTTGCTCTGTTCTTCACAATCCAACAGCACAGTCCCTCACATGGCCCCTAGAACCTTGTCTATTAGTCGGTCCTGTCCCAATTCAGGAAGGTCAAGTCAGGGAGCAGTGGTTCTGGAACACGAGGTATTGTGAAAATCTCAGTTGGCTCTACGATCCAAGTGGTCCTTTCTCAAGTAAATCTAGACAATTAAATGATTTTTTTCAGTCACAACCCAGAACAGCAGGTAAAACCAGAACAAAAGATTTATATTAATCTGGCTAATAGCAGTGTTTACTATGATGACATATTCTGAAGCACTCTTGCCAAGGCTCAACTCCCATTTGCCTTCATTACAATTGTCTAGTTAACTGTATTCTGAAGCTAGAAGGACAAGGCTAACAAAGCACCAGGTGTTAGGAAATGCAACCTGAATATGTTACCTTTGCCTGCAGCCACAAACACATACAAAAAGAACAGAGTACATGTTCTTCAATATTAAATGAAAACAAGCCCAAATCACTAGCCATAATCTGAGATACATCAGACGGAATATTGCTAGGTGAGTAGTTTGAAGACTTCATCAGCCTTGACAATCTAGCATAACTTTTAAAAAGCCAGAACACTTTTTATTAGGCATCATTTTGGTGGCTGAAAATAAAATCTATACCCTAGATTAATTAAAGCAGCTACCTTGTATCAAGGCAATCAGATGATCATTAAACAAACTTATTGGCATTTTGCAATAGTGGCTAATTAAAAAGACAAGGTATTATAAGGAAAGTAAATATAATACATTGGTAGCTAATTGTCTTCAGGAACTTGGTATGTTGCTTGAGAGTCAATAGAGAAAAAGTATTTGATTTGAATACTAAAACACAATTACACAGGAAGAAAGTACATAATCATTGCAAGTGTTGTTAAACTTCAGTGAAAATGACTTCCAATCATTATCAGGTATTCAATAAGTACTCAACAAGCAGATGGTTTGGCAGTAGTCAACTATTTGTAGCAGCAAAAACACTGGAACTGTATCAAAACTAGATTAGGTATGAATTAATCTGGTCCAGTAATTGCTAAAATAGCCTGTATTTGCCTCTTCAGGTTTTCCTGTCATCAATGGAAAAAGATAAAAATATTGGAGTGTGGAGTACATATGTTTTTTAGAAACTAATAACATTTTAATTTTTCTTATCAATGAATGTGTGTGTGTGTGGGGGGGTGTCTTTTCTTTTTTTACCAATACATGATTCAAAATTGGGAACCACACACAGTTGCCAAATGCATTAGCCAAGGACTACCCAGGGACCTCAAACAGTTCTTGGCCTATCCTTTTATAAAACTCAGGACTTGCCTCTATTAACCCTTTTGAGCGATAACAACTTATGAAAATTAATCAAAGACATCAAGCCCAAAATCAACTATAAATTTACAAATTTTGACAGCCTCGGTTAATCTAAAATAGATAATCAGGGTGTTGCACAAATGAATTTGATGAATGGCAATTTTTATCATTTTGACAAGTGTCTCATGCTGTGATGTCTTTATCCCTGAGAGATATTATGTTGGGACTTAGCCCACAAAATGTTCCTTCTGTAGAGTTTCTGTACAAGAAACTCCATCTGACCAACTGGGAAAAAAAGAAAATAGGCAGACCTAGCTTAAGGCATGTTCCTGCCTGAGGCACAGATGGCACACTGTTCTTTTATATAGAGCAATGGTTCCCAATCTTAGGTCCCCAGATGTTCTTGGATTACAACTCCTAGAAATCCTGCCCAGCACAGTTAGTGCTGAAGGCTTCTGGGAGTTTTCTGGAGAAACCAACCAGATCAACAGTTGAACCTGAAATGTGCCCCTTTCCCTGGGGTGTTGGTGTGTATCTCAAAGCGATCTCTTGGGAAGCACATTCTAGGATCAGAAGTATTTCAATTAAAGCTAGTCCTGTCCAAGATGCCGGAGTTAGAAAACCATAATTTTCATCCCCTAATTGCCCGTCTGCATTGTCCATTTTGTAAAAAGGCACAAGTAGAGGTTTTAAACTTTCAGATGAAATCAAGGTTGAAAGGTAGAATTCCAGCATCACCATATAATTGCCATAACAAAAGTACTGCCCAGTGCAATATCCAGCAAAACTGTGGGGAAGTGAATACAGGAATGTGACATCAGCTATAATTATACAGTGGCAAGAGGCGCTATGCAAGTAACTGAGCTACCATTCTCATTTGCAGGTCATGTGCAGATGAACAAATAGGTTGCAACATTTAAGCTCACGGATAGCCTTTACTCCTAGGCTACTTGCTACTGGTGAACTGCTGGATAGCTCAGTGCAGTTTGATTCTCCATTGTGCCTCCTTGACAGGGGCTAGACTTGATGATACTTAGGGTTCTTTCCAGCCCTGTAGTTCTAAGATGATGAACACTTCAATTTGTGGTAACCCTGAAGTTTGGGGGACCAAAAATGTTTGGTAACAAAGTTTAAAGGCTTATTATGTTCATTTGAGTTACTGACTTTCCTAAAACTGAGCAGAGAACCTTGGGGATTGCCTAACTTCTTATTTCTGCAGGGCTCAAGGGTGTTCCCTGCAGTTTGAACACTGTGGCAGGGGAGTGCCATCACTTGGAAGGCGTTTTTGCATGGCGTGGATATGTTTGGATGGAATTTTGGGTGTTTGTTGAACCAATAAGGTATGCCAATTTAAAGAGCTGTAGTTACATTACTCCAGCAGAGTTTATGGGGGGGTATATATGTGGAGGGGAGGGATTAGTTTACATTTAACATTAGGGCAGTGTGGACACCTCTGTTTCTTTTGCTCACAAAGAGTGAGGCTGAATAGTTAAATATGGAATCCCAACGTTATTTTGCTTCCTGGGATCAGTCTTGCTAAGTGTTTGCTTGGCATGTACAGCAGATCCTTTGAAGCTCCTACCAGCTTCTTCTTGACTTTGGGAGCTGACAAAAGTGCTTGGTTCTCCTGAGTGTAAAATGAATAGCTAGGAAGAGCAAGAATATATGTAAAGAGAGGGATAAAGGAAAACATGATATCATTGGAAAGTGTGAGCTTTACCCTACAACTAGAAATGTTCACTTGATCTCCTCTTTCATGAATGTCTGGCAAACACTCAAACACATCTTTGACGATTCCCATCTGTGATCTAATCCATAATAATGAAGTGACTGATATTATTATCCCATGTAATTTGCTATCAATACCTTTGCTTAGAGACTTTGAAATCAAACCCATCAAAGCATACAGTGTCTCACAGCATTGTTCCACAAACAGATGACATTGTCATAGCACAGTATGGGGTAAAATATTTCTCCCAAAACAAAATGGAGTAGAAAGAGGTAGATTCCAATTTCCAATGTGTTTTTCCAAACTGTGGATAGTTATTTTAACAACCCTAAAATGATTTTCATATGAAGTTTGGAAACAAGTTTTTAGGGATGTGCACTTAGAGGGACGTGGTGGCGCTGTGGGTTAAACCGCAGAAGCCTCTGTGCTGCAGGGTCAGAAGACCAGCAGTCATAAGATCGAATCCACGCGACGGAGTGAGCTCCCGTTGCTTTTCCCAGCTCCTGCCAACCTAGCAGTTCGAAAGCATGCAAATGCAAGTAGATAAATAGGTACCACCTCGGTGGGAAGGTAACGGCGTTCCGTGTCTAGTCGCACTGGCCACGTGACCAAACTGTCTTCGGACAAACGCTGGCTCTATGGCTTGGAAACGGGGATGAGCACCGCCCCCTAGAGTCGGACACAACTGGACTAAATGTCAAGGGGAACCTTTACCTTTACCTTACTAGCACCAAGATTCGAATTCAGAGTTCAGATTTGGAATTTGGAATTGCAACCCTTTAGATTTGGAACTTGTAATTCTAAACATTCAAAATGTCCAGATATCTGGAATTCCATTACAGTCAATATGGGTCTCTTTTGGCTCACAGGACTCTTGTATGTAAGCCTCTGCCTCTGCCATGTCCTTCTTCTGGGGCAGTGTTTCTGAAGGACAGGCCCCTGCCATGCTTGTCATGACAGCGTTCTCTGCCCCCAGTACCCTTGGTGCCAGAGTGTCTAAGTTTCATTTCTCAGTAAATCACTCCAGGATGCCTAAGAAATAGGCTTCACTTTCACTTCTTCCTCCAGCAAGCAGAAATATGGCCCTTTTCTATAGGAGTAAATGGGACTCCAAATATTAGGAATCATTTTTACACATATTCAAAACTATCAACTTCATATTCAGATCTATTCGGAACTATCCAAATATGGTATTATTTAGTGAATTCCAAATATTTCCAAATCCAAATGCACATCCCTACAACTTTATTTAAAAGTAATGAAGTCATTACTGCCTGATAATGGCAAACATTCTGTTGTATTATTTATAACTATTTTCTCTCTTTTTGTTTGCAGTCAGCTTTAACAGCAAAGTCATGTCTGTGTTTATTTTATTACTTTAGTAAAGCAAAGCATTAACTACTGTGTAGAACCTGTATAATATTCTTGTATAGCAGCAGTCCCCAACCTTTTTGGGACTGCGGACCGGTTGGGGTGGGTGGGCTCCATGCGCAGGGGGCAGGGATACCCCCGCGCTCGCAGGGGGTTGTCATGCTTGCGCACATGCACGCGAGCGCGACACATCCCTGGATGAACGTGACACGCCCCCTGTGAGCGTAACACGCCCCCTGCGGAAGCACGACACGCCCACCGTGCATGCGGGGGGGGTGGAGATCCCGGTGGCCCAGTTCCAGCAAGCCCACGGACCGGCACGGGGCCACGGACTGGGGGTTGGGGACCCCTGCTGTATAGGATGAGGCAGTTGATGGAAGCACTCAAGATTTTGTTCAGATCAGAGCCTGAAAAGTTACTTTAAAAAATGTGCTTGTTAAAATGCTTGAAGTCTATCCCATCATTATTATTCACTACAATCCATGTTGAAGGAAGTAACTTGCTACATTATTCATGCTCCTCATTTTACTTTGCTTGGCTTTTGTTTTTAAACTTTAGGACTGATAAGAGGATGTCCTAAAACTTGAAAAAAAAACTCAGTCAAACATCATTAACATGCCTTAAAACACCCTTTAAAATAAACTTCTGGAAATGTTTAGAAAACGTTATTCATTTGGCAAAGCTAAGACCATTCCTTGGGATGGGTCTTGCTGTTGGTAACAGCAGTTGCCATTCTAGACTCCTCTAAACTACAAGAAGGCTGGGATTATACTGAGCTGTTCCAGAATTATTATGCATTGGTTAAAAAATTAGGCAGAACATTCCGATTCATATCATATGGAAGTCCTGCAGTCTCAAAGCAAGTCCCTAAAGCTGAGTCCCAAAGAACTTCTCAGGCATGACTAGATTGGAATTACACATCTCCCTTGTAAAATTTGAAGGTGGAAACCTGCAGTGAAATTAAAAGTAAATCTGGAGAGTCCCTTCTCTGTGAATGAAACACCTGGGGAAATATTTGTTTATACATTTAGTTATACCTGCTTTTCAGAGATACATCCATACAAAGCACAGATACACAACCAATAAAGGTGCTGGACACAAGCACATTGTAAGACACAACTAGAGCATTGACAACATTGAGAAAATAAAGCCAAGTTTGAGGTTGTTGAGAGCAGCACATCCCTATTAGCTACCAACTCAGGAAAGGCCAGCTTGAACAAATAAGTTATTTAAGTCTCCTTGAATGCCTGCCCTGAAGATGTAAGGCACAAAGCTTCAGTGGGTACCAAAACTGAGAGTGCACCTCTAAGGAAGCTCTACTCTTAGCCAGAGAGCACAGGCCCATGGACTGCAAGCCCATCAGAAATGGGGATCACACCATTCTGAGAAGCCTCCCCAGATCTGGTCCCTTTAGACCCAGCCAATAGGCTACATATAAACCTCATGCTAATGGATGAAGGACAGGTATTGAGCGATTGGTCTCTTTCTGGTCCATGTCACTTTTGAATGTGTCCTGTTTCTGCATAAATCTGCAAATCACTGCCATTGTCATCATTGTCACCATCAGCCTCTCTCTCCAAAACATACCTTTCAATAGGCATTCTATACATTTTTTCACAATATACCCATTCTAACATGAGTTGATGCTTTTTTTTAAAGCTGAAAACTGCCTTGTGGGATTTGGGAGCCTGTGCAATCTGATGAGTGATTATGACAACGATGGACCAATTTAATAGTTATCATAAATTGCAGGGTCAACTTTTACTGAAATTGATCCTCAAGTTTGCTTGGTAGAAGGTCTGCAGAGACCCCCTACACTAAAAACAACTAGATGAAAATGACAGGGGTTCCTCCCACTGAAAGATGGGAGATGGAAAAAGGAGGTTTTTATATACCTGGAAGCAAAATGTAAACATTATTCTTGTTTAATACCTAGAAAGGCCAAGGGCTTCTCATAAGAAATGTATTGGGTCTGCCTTTCTCCAGGTATCCATGTGCTGCATAGCCCAACCAGAAACAAGAGAAACTAGACATTTGAGCATTTCCTAATACCTTTTATAAAATACATCCAACTCTGTTATAAACTAATGAAAGAGGAATTTAGTGTCAGTGCTTATTTCAAAGTGTACTGCACCTCCTCAGCACACGTTCATTTTCTGACCAACTACGCTGTCTTAAAAAACAAAACAACCTATTAACTAACAAGCTACCTTTGGCAAAGAACGATTTCTTTTTAGTCTGCAGGCTTTTGACTCTTAGCACTTCATTAAATCCATTTGCATATTTGACAACAGTGGGCAGAACCAAACAATGCAGAAAAAGAAGCAAGATGTCAGGTGTTGGGCAGTGGACTTGGGGGCTGTCGAATGGGAGGTTCAAAGGCTCAGAACAGCTTGGATCTGCCTGGGGCACTGCACCTGCCAATGTTATGTGTGAAACCATTTCAGCAGATGTTGTTTGTCTTGCCAGATTGAGGCATGGTAACAGATAGCAGGACTTACAAACCATTTTACAGACACAAATTTAAGATGAGGAAAAAAGCACCCTAGGAGCAATCTCATAGTGCAAATCAATAATAGATACATTCAGAGCTGCAAACTGCAGTTATGACCAGGACCTGAACTGCAGAAGTATATTCTGCATTTCTGATAGAAATGGGGAAAGCTACTTTTATTGCCCTACAACTCCCATAATACCTCAGCTATCATGGCCACTGCCCAGAACTGTATGTATTCGGCATTTTCTCCAAAGACAGGAGGAGCTACCAGTTATCATAGCCAATGGCCATAACAACTACAATGTTGTGACAGTAGAGTGCAAAAAAGTAACTTTCCCTATATTGATATCTGACAAGCACCAAAAAGCAGTGGTGTGGTGTGACTTGCCAGCACCTGGGGTAAGTATTATGCCCCCTAACCAGTGGACCTGCACCCCTCCTCCTCCCTCCATACCTGATAGAAGTGCCCCTGAGGCACCATCCTCCTCCTCCATCATCATCCCTCCTTCCTCCATCTTCCCCCGGTTCCTCCTCATCTACCTCACACAGGAGCATGCCAGCTATATTGTGGCTACTGCCTCCTGCAGCAACCGTATGGCCACACTCTGCTCCCACCACCAGAAGACGCTGTTGACCAGGCTCAGCGCCACCAGCAGCCCAATGACAGCTAGGAAGAGGCACAGTAGCACCCAGAGCCCCCAGCCCTGCCCACTTCACTCTGGCTGCCCAGCAGCAGCAGCAGCTGCTGCACCCCCTCCACCAAACCCGGTTGGACAAAGGCTACTGGCACTCTGTCCTCAATGGGATGGTGTACGTATTCCCCTCAGCAGGCAGGGAGGCAGGAAGCAGTGGGGTGGGAGGGAGGGAGGGAAGATGGATGGACGGAACCACCCAGGCCAGGCCAGCAGCAAGACAGAGCATGAGGGGCATGAAAGGGAAGTGGTCGTGCCCCTAACAAGGTTGAGCCCTGAGGCAACCCACGCTACGCCACTGCAAAATAGCCAATGAGTTTGGCAGTGGGTACAGATTTCAGTAGGGACGTGGTGGCGCTGCGGGTTAAACCGCAGAAGCCTCTGTGCTGCAAGGTCAGAAGACCAGCAGTCGTAAGATCAAATCCATGCGATGGAGGGAGCTCCCGTCGCTTGTCCCAGCTCCTGCCATCCTAGCAGTTCGAAAGCATGCAAATGCGAGTAGATAAATAGGTACCACCTCGGTGGGAAGGTAACAGGGTTCCGTGTCTAGTTGCACTGGCCACGTGACCACGGAAACTGTCTTTGGACAAACGCTGGCTCTACGGCTTGGAAATGGGGATGAGTACCGCCCCCTAGAGTCAGACACGAGTGGACATTTGTCAAGGGGAACCTTTACCTTTACCTTTTTACAGATTTCAGTGTCCTGGGAATATACACATTTATTTTTATTTCATTTTTAAAAGCTGCCTGTCTAGACTTGATAGGCATAATCATAAGTAGGCATTAATGATGGGAGAACCTCTCTCAGATGAATTCAGAACTGGGTCATTAGAGAACATGACAGAAAGGAAACTGTAGTACCCACTCCCAGTCAGGACACCAACACGAACTTGAAAACATAGAAAAACCAGAGTGGTAAACTGAAAGGTTGGGGGAGACAACAACTCCATAGTGTTTGACAAGAAAGAACTTGAGACAATGTATAAAAACAGGAGAATTGTTCACACATACACCCAAAAAGTTTCATGGAACCTGTACCTACCAATGAGGATTTCATAGAGTGTAAAGGCTCTGACATTCAAAGCTTAGCAAATTTATTCTTCCAGTGCCCACTAGCCACCATGCCTGGTGGCCATTAAGCAACTTTGTTTGACATTAAACACCTTTTGCTCATGTGCAGTGGAGACTGGTAGCTCCGATGTTATGTGCCATCAAGTTGTAACTGACTTATACCGACCCTAACAGGGCTTTCAAAGTAAAGGTGATATTCAAGGAGTCGTTTTACCAATTCTACTCCCCAATGAGTTTCTATGGCTGAGTGGGGATTTGAACCCTAGTCTCCAGAGTCCCAGTCTATCACTGTATTCTCTACACCACACTGGGTACCTGTAAGTCTACACTAAAATGCAAACCAAACAAATAACGGACTATCCCTACAAAAAATATTGGGGCAGTGCAAGACTTGGAAGCCTCAGCACCATCACTAGTGGGTAGTGTCTAATTAACAGTTCAGAATAAGAAAGGGTTCAGTAGGATTTCCAGCTGTGTGGAGTTTTAGCTTTGTTACCTCAACTTTTGCCTAACACAGAGTATCTTCTTTTTACACCAGTACACCAGTATACATTTGCTTAACACAATGTCAAGCAAATATCCATGATGTGTTTTCTTTGCCAATGAAATAATCTCAGTTTCCAAAAGAGGCAGCAGCAACGTGGGAAGAAAGCACTCACATCTCTTCTGGGAATTCTTGGCCTGGCTTAAACAATTCAGGAAGCTGTGCTAGAATGGCTTTTTTCACCACTCAGGAATGGACTCTTTGCACATCTGTAAAATATAACATTAGCGTTTGCATTTTTCAAAAATGCACATTGTGCACTGCCCAGAAAACTCTGGTTATTGGGCAGGCTTTCAAATAAATAAACACATAAACCCAAGACATTTATGTATTGTGCGGGAGAAACATGGCAAACTATTTCAGGATTGGGTCTATAGAGTAAGTTGCCAAAGGGTAAAAAGGGAGTTAAAGGATGTTCTGGATGGTTTTTTTTAGGTGTGACACAATATATATAAAGTTTGCCAATGAGAGCATTTGAAAAAAAGGCAATCTCTAAAGCTGTGTATTCAGTAAAGCCAAAAACGTTCTACCTTTCATCTCATCCTATGGGGCATTACACCGAAATTGCAAACTTTAAACATTCAAAACACAAGAACATTATTTTCCTAACACACATAATTCTGGATTGCCCATCTTCACAGATGTTTATCCAGATGTGGAATATGTTGAAGGTTCATTTTTTAATGATGACATGAATATTCATCAGAAAAAGCTTTCCAGGAAATCTCTCATGAACTCTTGTCACAGGCACACAAAAATCCTTCCTCAGAAATTCTTGTCAATCACCTTCCAGGAGGAGGAAATTAAAATGTTGGGCGGGAAAAGATATTCTGCTGTACGATGGATTGACGGAACTGAAAGCCATCATCCAATTTTTTTCTCTCTCCAGGGCTTCTTAGAATACAATAAATACAAAATTCCTCCCACCATTTTTTAAAAGTCATTCCTTTTGATAGTAATGCTTTCCTTATTGTGATCATAAAATAGACACAGCGGTTAAAAATTACTGACAACTCAATCCTAAGAAAATTTCCCCAAAAGTAAGTCCTTAAGAATTCAGTGGCTTTCTCTTGAGCACATTTGTTTGGGATTGCTGCCTAAATTGATTTTACCACTATAGTCCTGACAAGGAGCTTAGCAGCAACCCTCTGTAATTCCCTCAAAACGTTTTACATTATTAAAAGCCTAGAGTGTGATTTCTGAAGTAATAATATGCTTCCTTTTAAGACAAGTGCCATGCAATCGCTCTGGAAAAAGGCAATTACATTTATCACATCATTATTATGTTTTTTTTCAGAAGGTGAAGGGATCCTTCCGAGCATATTGTCATGAATAGGAGGGGGACATACTGAAACACCCAGCCTCTATGGCTGGGGAGTTCAAGCATGCAAGAGCCTTGCAGGTTTTCAGCGCTCCACACCATGCAAAAGATGTAGCTTCCTCTTAAAGGAGAAATGAACTGGAGCTAAAAAGATCCATCTTGGTACATCTGTGATGCTTAACCAGATTGAATCCCTAAGTCTCTGGCTAGGCATTCAGCCTGTACACATAAGGGATAATATAGTGTGGGTGAGATTATGCATGCTATCTGTGCTCCGTAAATTCCCAGCTTTGCTGTTCCTGACTTTGCCATGTTAAGCAGCTAGAGTCTGAAGAGAAGGAGCAGGAAACCTGTTTTAGCAGGGTCCCAAATCACAGGGCAGGGTCTACCCTCCCATTGGAACATGTGTCCCTTCTGAGGTTATTGCTCCATACAATGAAGTCTAAAAAAGGGAGGTTGGAACCAGTGCATTGTGCACCTGAGGAATAGGTCTTGTAATTGCATCTGCACCACAATCCTGTTGTCCTTGGCTCCAGAAAAGAATCAAAATACACCTTTGACTAGTGCTGTTGCAGGAAATAAATGGCTAAAATGCAGGCATTCATCATAGCAGGTCCCATAGCCAGAGCACCAGGGAGAATCCCAAAATGCAGGCAGTTGCATTAATTGATCTCAACAAACCAATGATTGTGGCTTCTACCAGGAGCAGGTCTTTTGTAAAGCTAATGAGTCTTAACTAGCCATTCAAAAAGATGCATACACACACAGAAACATCACATTACCATACATTGCATTACAATTACATTACAGCATTTTACAATAGGGACAGTTCACAACAATATATCATTGCACAGGAAAATTCACCCCCGCTCCCATCTCAGCTACTATTAGGATAGCAGCAAAGTTCAGCAGGAACAGGGAAGCATGAAGCAGATAATCCCAGCTAATAAAAAAAATCCAGTGCTTTAAACCATAGCTCTCTTACACTACTGGTTTTGGGAAAACAGCAGACTTTACAAGAAATGTGTCTTCAAATTCAGAGTTTTGTGAAGTTTTTTTTTTTAAAGTGAGACAAACGCAGAACAGAATGGAGCACAGTTATGCAAAAATGGAATAAACTGGAAACAGACTGAGGGTGCAACTAGTCAGTGAAGTTATCCTAGACTGGATCAGGCTAAACAGGGTTGTTTGAAAGTGTGGTCTGAGATTTAGAATGATCCTTAATCCACATGCAAGGAGCAGGTGATTTGGGGACAGGAAACCACACGATCCCTCAGAGCAACCCCATGTAGTCTATTCCATCTTCTCTGTCTCCATGTCTACATCCTGCCTTCCCCCTGAGCAGAGAGCACAGGAAAGCTAGTGGCATACTACTTCATTGGCTTGCCACCCAAGTGGCATAGCACTGGATTGTAAAGAAAAAAAGGGTGTGGTCAACTTCTATATCCTATTCTGTCCTTCCCTCTGCAGGGCAACGAGAACAGCTAGATTCTTCTTTTCTTTTATTGTTAAATGAAACACTTAACACTTGATTGGCTTCCAGCCAAGTGACCTAAACACTGAATTGTTGGGGGAAGGACCTACCAGGGCCACCTTGGTCCGATACCAGTGATCACACCTGCTGGAAACCAAACTAAAATGGAGTGATCCTACTTGTGCTTAAAATCATCATCACCACCACCATCATCATCATCCCCTCCATAGGCACAGGCCTTTTTGAGGCGGAGGGGCTTGTGTGCTTCAGTGAGGTTGAGAGCTATGCTGAAGGGTCTCCCAAGCCAGACAGGTCTCAGCTGAGAAACCAGACCAACTGTGTCCACCAACCATCAGTTATGATGAGAGGAAATAAACAGAAATCCATACCAGATCGTTCGTCGCCTGGGTCAAAGAAGGACTGTGTCAGATGCTACAGTCCCTGGGCATCTGGTGACAAATGGGCTACAGGGCTCAGCAGACCCCATTGAGGAACCAGAGACAGGCTGCTGCAAAGCTACTGGAACAACGTAAACACAAAACTTGGACTCTCGCTGAAAATCAAGAAATTATGAAATGTTATTACAAGGCAAACCCAACAGCCCATGGTTTTCAAAAAAGAATGATGGAAATTTGGAAAAGGAAACACCCAAGTAGTGACATAACTGAACAACGATTAATGGACCAAAGAAGGTTTATCATCCAGAGTAAAGTGTTTTCAGAACTGGAATTGCAAGTACTAGAAAAGGTGGCAAAATCAACACAGGACAATGACCATAATAGGGAAGACAAATGGAGGGTAGAGGTAGACACAATAGTGGAACACTATTTCAACAGAGGAACAACTTATGGAACAACCCAGAAATTATGAGTTGACAGAACGGCAAACATCACTGAGGGAAAAAATAGTAACCCATATTAGCCAGAACACAGAAAGACAAAGGCTCCCCAATTTGCACCAATTACAAAGTAAACCAGTAAAAGATCTACTGAATGATGCAAATGTTGTCATCAGAACAATCCCAATGAACACGCTAAAGGAAACAAACCAGCTCATGTATAGTACAGCTACCATAGTAACCATGGAACTTGGTTGCAAGCTGCAAAAACCCCAGAAAACTCCTGGCACCCCAAAATGGAAAATTCAGCTGGAAAGAAAAATAAACAAATTACGTGCAGACATTAGCAACTTAAAAGACTTGAAAGATTCAAAACTTAAAAATTAAAAAGTAAAAACCAGACAATGCAAAATATATGACCTAGAAAGGAAAACAATTGTTGAAACTATGGAAGAATTAAAACAGCAGGTAGGTACAGCAAAGAAAATTTAAATATATGATGGACGCTTGAAACAATATAGAGAAAATACGCAATTTCAAAATAACCAACGATTATTCTACATGTCACTAGGAGAAAATGCAGAGCAAAAGAAATTAGGCCCATATAAAGATGCTCTAAAATTTTGGAAAGAAATGTGGAAAACCCAAGCAGACATAACAAAAACGCCTCATGGATTAAAGACATTTATAAAGAAACTTAAGGAAAGCAATGAACCCAGTAATTATTGACCAATTACATGCCTTCCAACAATGTTCAAGCTCCTCACAGGAGTACTTGCAAGATCTATATATAAATACTTAACTGAAAACTCCCTATATCCAACTGAACAGAAAGGGAACTTTCAAAAATTCAAGAGGCAGAAAAGATCAGATGCTTATTGATAAAATGATCCTGAAGAATGCAAAAAGATGAGAAACAAACCTTAACATGTTCTGGATAGACTATAAAAAGGCATTTGACTCATTGCCACACAGCTGGATTAACACCTGCCTAAAAATGTTTGGGATTAGTAGAAACATTCAGAAGTTTCTTGAGAAAAACATGGAAAAATGGGAAACTGTCTTAATGGCCCATGGTGAAGAAATTGGGGAAGTTAACATCAAAAGAGGAATATTTCAGGGGGATTCTTTGTCACCACTGCTGTTTAACATCTCACTAATCCCCATGTCAATAATTTTAAATAAAACTGGATTGGGCTACCATATTTCACAACAAGCTGGAAAACTCAATCACCTCTTATACATGGATGACCTGAAACTATATGCAAAAAGTTCCGTAGAGACAGAATCACTGCAAAACGCAATGCAAATATTTAGTGAAGATATCCAAATGAAATTTGAAGTTGACAAATGTGCAGCTCTTTCTATATACCGTGGCATGATCCAAAAACTAGATGGAATAGAGTTAAAAAATAGCAATATTATAAAATCACTATCAAGTGATGAAAATTATAAATACCTTGGAATACTAGAAACTGCCAACATTGTGCACACAAAAGTAAAAAAAAATGACAGAGAATATATCAAAAGACTGCAGAAAATTGTAATATCAAAATTAAATGGTGGAAATACAATCAAAGCCATAAACACATGGGCTTTTCCAGTAATTAGATACCCAGCTGGAATAATAGATTGGACTCAAAATAAATTAGAAGAATTGGATTGAAAAATACGGAATCTAATGAACATGCATCACGCACTACATCCAAAAAGTTATGTGAACAGATTATATTTACCACGAAAAATCAGAGGCCGTGGATTACTGCAAATACAGCAGATAGTAGAGGAGGAAAAAAGAAGCCTAAATGATTATATCAATACAAGCAGAGAAAAATTACTGAAAGCAGTGAAAATGGAAAATATTTTGAAAACAACAGAAACAAAGGCTCAATATAAGAAACAACAATTTGAAAAGAAATTAAACAGTTGGAAAAATAAACCCCTACATGGACAACATCTGAGAAATATTGATGGAAAGCATGATCATAATTCAACATGAGCATGGCTAGAACTGGGGATCCTTAAGAAAGAAACCAAAGGCTTGATTTTTGCTGCACAAGAACAAGCACTCCAAACCAACGTGATGAAAGCTAAGATCCAAGGAGTTAGTGCTAACAGCAAATGTTGACTCTGCCAAGAAAAAGATGAAACTGTGTCACACCTCATCTGCGAATGTCCAAAAGTTGCACAAACAGATCACAAAGTTAGACATGATAGAGTGACAAAGTTAGTGCACTGGTCATTATGAAAAAAAAATTAACTTGCCAGCCTCCAAAAACCCATGGGAGTATCAGGTAGAGAAGGTGTCAGAAAATGAGGAAGTCAAGATCTTGTGGGATTTCCAGATCCAAACAGACAGATACCTTGAAGATAACACACCAGACATAGTAGTAATAGAATGAAGAAATGTCTGGATCATGGACATTGCAATTCCGGGGGATGCCAGAGTTGAAAATAAAGAATTGGAAAAACTAACAAAGTACAGAGACACCTGGCAATCGAAACAGCTCGCCTCTGGAAGAAACACACTACAGTGGTCCCCGTAGTCTTTGGGAACAATATCAAGAAATTTCACCCAGTACTATAAGCAGTTGCAGATCTCAGAAATCACACCACCATCGGAGCTACAAAAAGCCAGCAATATTAGGAACAGCATACATACTGCATCGATATTTAACAGATACTCATTTTGGTTAAAACTTATATCTGTTATATAATGCCAGTCAATGTTTTTATAATTTTTACTGTGCCTGGAGTTTAATAATAATAATAATAATAATAATAATAATAATAATAATAATAATAATAATAATAATAATAATAATAATAATAATAATAATAATAATAAAGTTGCCATTGTCGGGAACCAAAAAGGTGTGAACAGCCATGGAAGAGGACTGGGGTGCATACTGTGTAGTCGCTGGAAAATAGACGATGTCAAAAGTGGTGTAAAACACAAGATAAGGAGCTGCCTGAGAGACCATCCACATGGGGCA
This sequence comes from Intellagama lesueurii, assembly GCA_037013535.1. Taxonomy (NCBI): domain Eukaryota; kingdom Metazoa; phylum Chordata; class Lepidosauria; order Squamata; family Agamidae; genus Intellagama; species Intellagama lesueurii. The sequence continues at coordinate 161,017,572 of JBAJHW010000003.1, read as the reverse complement.
GCTGATGCCACCCTGCTTTGCACTGGCTTATGCTATTTGGTACCATTTGAACATAGAGCATACTGGGTTATACTGAATTTCTGTCCACCCATATTTATGAAACTCCACACCTCTTCTCGTTTAAGAAATGGGTCATTTCATGAAACAGTTCAAGAATCTATTTTTAAAAAAATCTATATATTTTCTTTATTTCTTTTTACCAGATTAGTGCTATGCCTGATCTCCCTATTATCTTGTGTTTCAATATTGTCTGTAGCCTATGGAACTGTGTTGAAGGATTTGGGTTGAAATATATGTGAGACATTATGTCTGATTAGGGAACAGTCAATACAGAGTTGCAATGGAATAATGGGGAGTGTAAGGAAACTGTGTGATCTCCAGTTGTGGATGAGGATTTGCCACATACGCATATTGATGAAGCCTTAGTCTTCCTGGTGTTCTTCCAATACCATTATATAGCTGTTTTGTTCAAGGAGTGTCCATGGTCAAAAGATAGAAGTTTCTCTCCTTGATCAGCTCAAGTACGCAATGGAGGTGAGTGAGGCAGGGGATGCCATAGCAGGGATGCTGGATTGATTCAGATACTTGGCCCTGCAGATGCGAGGTCTGGACTTTCACTCTAGCATCGTGGTCTGAGTCAGGGTGACCTGGACGAACCCATACGTGACTGCTGCAGCTGCTTCACTTCTCTCTAAACTGACTTGGGTCAAGGGATGTGCAGGGCTGGAGGAACGTGGCAGGTGTGCTGGCTCTGGAGCTTGACAGGGCTGGCTGTCAGAGTGCTTGCTGGTGGAACCAAGTGGCTGGGCCTCATCGTGTCCTCTCCTCCACTGTCTTCTTCCTCAGCAGTGATGTTCATCCCGGCAGGCGTTGTGCTGCTGTTGCTGGTCATGTTGCACCCATGCTGCCTCCTTGGGAAGAATGAGATCGACCCATTGGTCTGACCGTGGGTCACATCTCCAAACTGCTTACAAGCAAAATGTATAGTTAAGTTATTAGTTTCCTTTCCCAGAATGTGATAGGATTTTTCCATTACTTTCTGGTGATCTTGCAGGCATGTCAAGTGTTTTTGAACACTGTAATAACCACAGTTCAAACAGATGGGTCTCCAACAGCACCAAACGTTCAGGTGTCTAATAGCTATGATACACATCAACATATGGCAGTGATAACAAAAATGTTTAAGAACAAGTTACTTACTGTGTAATCTCATTTTACTGCAGATCTGGGTATAGCCACAAATTCAAAGAGCTGTTTCCTGAGAAGCTGATCGGTCTCTATGTTTACCACAATACTTTTTTCTGCTAGATCCTAAATTATGGTGTTATGGACCTTAAAAAAACAACAACACTCATCTTGATAACAAGGGTATGAAAATCTCTTAATCCTGATTTAAAGGCATTTCTCAAAATCCCACTGGCATTTTTGTAACATCCTTGTTTTGTATCAGACTGAAAGTCTTTCCCCCCCTCCCCACATTGAAATTGAAACATACTGTATTGGGCAAAATCCTGTTCATGCTGGTGTAATGGAAATGAATTGCACTACAGTATTTGATTGTGCAGTCATTCATGGATCCCTGATTGTGCAACACAGTGGCAGAAATGCTTCATGAATAGCACATCCACCTCAGCTCTGTTGCAGCAACTGCAGGCATAACCTTAAGTTGCAGAGACATAATTGCCCAAAAGGATTTTGGCCATTTTTGCTCATTTCCCCAGATTTAGGCCTTTATTCATACACTTTACCTGCCTTACATAGCCATGTATTCATTTTACGTCATGTACACATATTTTTATCTATTTTACCAAATTTACATTTTCTCATTAACTGACATGTCTGTATCAGTTTTTTCAACTGTACACAATTTTGCTATGTGCATTAAATGTATGCATAGCTTTGTGTGCATTTTATTTCTACCAAAGTCCTGGAAATTTTTGAAAGGTACAAAAATTCTACTGTAGTTGAGTTTATCAAATCTATTGTCTTTCTCTTCCATCGTGAGGAAAATATGCTAGAGCAATGCTTCCCAATCTTGGGAAGATGTTCTTGGACTACAGCTCCCAGAAATCCTGGCCAACACAGCTAATGGCGAAGGCTTCTGGGAGTTTTAGTCCAGGAACATCTGAGGACCAAAGGTTGGGCACCATTCTGCTGGCAGCCATTCTCAACCTTTTTTTTTTTTTTTTTTTTTTTTTTTTTTGCCATAGCTATAAACACTATAGGAAAGAAATATAGGCTGAATCAGGATTGTATAACTCACATAATGAACCTTATAAAGTGCAGTGTGAATAACTGTTTCCAATCTGTGGCCCCCTTCAAATGTGCCAGGGGCCCCCAGGGGTCTAAAAATGGCTGTACTAGAGGATGACTGAAATCACAGTTGATTATATGTTCAAAAATAATTTCACTTAGAACAACTGATTTGTGTGATCAGACTTATCGTTTTTAGAATATGGCATCCCAAAGAAATTAGTCTTAACACTGGATCAGAAACAAGATCAAGCTTGGACTTCAGTATGTTCACAGGAAGGAAAGTTGTATGACGAAGAGGAGTCCCTGGCTATTTGCTAAAGAAAGGGAAAGTACCCTGGGTGCAGGGGGTTCAGAGAACACCAGGGAGGAAGAACACCCAAATCTCCCCACCCAGGGATGCAAATGCATTGCAAACATGTGTTTAGATGTTCATATATACAAGCTCGGGAATGCAATTTCAGCCACGGAAGCAATAGGCAGTGAAAAGATGGAGTACACCCTCTGTACTTTGTTTTCAAAGGAGTAGCCATGTTCGTCTGCAAGCATATCCAAACAAAAACAAAAGAAAACAAGACACAAAAATATAGTTCCTCTTCACTCTAGTATGTATATCACATAGGGAAATAATGGTTAGTCTTTAAGGTGCTGTTCAAGGTTCCCTCTAAGATGTGCGGTTCTGCGAGTGTGCGCAACTCCACCCCCTTCCACGCAGGGCTCCTCCTCCTCCACGCACCCACAGCGATCGTTTTCAGGCTCTGGTCATGACAGAACCCCATGTGGGGTGTGTGTGGGTGGAGTCGCACACACGGGGGTGGAGCCCTGCCCAGTGGGGCTGAAAATTAAAGGAAACATTGGTGCTGTTACATCTTTTTAAAAACTTGTATTCAACTGAATATACTCTGTATTTAGAACTCCTCTGTTTATAATCCAGCCCCCCACCGAGAGTACCTTTTTTCAATACACACACACACACACACACACACACACACACACACATTTTACCGCTGTTTTGAGTACTGCTCTGTAAGTATTTTATGTTCTATATTTGTATTCGCCAACTGCTTAACAGTTGACAGCCTCAGCCATAGTTGGTACCATCAAGAGGCCAGTCTCTTGCAAGGGGTGCCTTGCAAGTGGAATCACAAGACTTGGACTGCTGTAGGCATTCTCTTGGAATTTGGGGAAAGCCTTTCTTCCAGGCAGAAGCACCACCAAGGCCAGGCCACAGGGCAGAAGAGCAGAATGAAAGGATTCGGCCAGCATCTAGGGATCCCAAGTACAGTCTCTCCATCCCATTTCACCTGAAATCCCCCTCCTTGGATCTGCCTGCTCTCTCTCACAACACTCTTTTTAGTCTCTCTCTGTTGACACCTCCAACAGAAAGGCAGTGCCACCTTTTTATTTTCTCATCCCCCTTCTTTCACTTTTAGAACAAGTTACAAAGTAGGGGAGAAGCTGCAGTCATGCCCAATGCCTTCAGTTCTCCAGACGGCCTCTAGATGGCCAAATGAAACCAAAGGCATGCTGTGGAAATAGAAATGGCCGTGGTAACTGCACTTCACTCTGTGGGACATTCAAACTGAAAGTTCAAAAAGGGGGAGAGGAGAAAGCAAGAAAATAAAATATGCATCTGCCTGGCGGTGGGGAGTGAACAGAGGGGGAGTGAGCATCAGATTGTGGGGAGAGAAAAGGCTGTGAGACAGAGAGAGAATATGTGCACTGTGACAGAGAGCCAGGGTGAAATGAAACTAGGATGGGAGCAGAGGGTATTTTTTTCCACAGCCACCTCAAACTTGCGAGTACTGCTGCCACTAGCTTTTCTTTAGGTTAATAAGGAAATATATTTTAATGCCCATTTATGTTTCCTTGCGGCATCACATTTGATGGGACTGAAGGGGAAAACACAGAAAGGCAACTGCTTCCTCTTATTCCTGCCCTGAAAAGCCAATGGGAACACTGCCATGTGACAAAGTGAAGCAACCTGCTTCAGGTGGCACTGAAGGGGCTGAGGAAATAGAAACAGAAACTGGTATAATGTGGATCTCCGTAACAGAAGCCTTGGTGAGTAGGGCGTTGGGCTACAATGTCAGAAAGAAGATCTCCTGGACTTTGCACTGGTCTTACTTCCCACCCAGGAGGTATATTCCCTTGTCTACATCCCTACATCCGATGCCTAGGTTTAGGGAGGAGAGTAGTGTACATACGTTGCCTCCCCTTCCCATTGTCTTTCCCCAGACGGTTGGAGACCTTGAGGTGATAATGATCTGTTTTTCTCCCGCTTCAAGATGGCTGACCAGAACAGCATCTGCTTCGCTTAGTGAATGAATGCAAACTTGGGTAGTATTACGACATGCGAGCCTTCAACTATGAGAAGTTTAAGAAGCCCCATAGCATCAGTAAGAGGATTTATTTTTAGAGGTTTGGGTTTTTGTTTGTGTTTTGTTCCTAGAGTTCCTCACAACCTGCGTCCTTAAACTGCTTCTTTAGCTTGTTCATAAATCTAGTACTGCATTACTCAGTTCTGTGAGGGAAAGCAAAAGGAATTCACCCAAGGATACCAATAGGGTAGACTAGGCTCTCTTCATTACCCTGATTTTACCGGCCATTAAGGTAAATAAATTATCCATTTTAAAAAGTTCCCCCTTCCTTAGCAAATGTCCATATCCAGGAGAGAATATATGTCAAGGTTATCCAGTCACTGAGGGTCAAACTAAATGATAATAAGATTGTGTATTTCCAACTATTAGCATGTTTGTCCTACAAGGTATAAACATAAAAACCTTGCTTCTGTCATTCATAGGCAAAAATATTCTCCTCATTCTGGTCCACAATATGAAAGTTGCATGTTTTGCACAAAATGCACATATTGTGCAAATTGTACAATCGGTATAATTTATTCAGGTCTGCCATTGTTCCAGTGTTGTTGTATGAATGTTTAGAATCAGAAACAGTGTATGGATTGTTTGCATATTTTAAAACAACCAGTCCTTCTCTGCTTGCTTTGGGTGTGCGCGCACAAACTTTGCTTCTGAAAGGGACAAGACATGAGATTTGCACAAATTTTGATAGGTTACAGAAATCTCAACAAAGAAAATAAGTAGTTCTTGTCTCATTATTACTCTGTAGGCAAAAAAAAGCTCACAAGGCTTGGAAATCTCTCATTGAGGAGTCCCATAGTGTCAAGATTGCCTAAATCAATGAGAAGGAGGAATTTAGCAATTGATCTTCACATCTCCACCCCAAGTAATGGGAGTTCCTCCAAAGTGCATTTCTGAACAATCGCACTTGCAAGTTAATTCTTTCAAGATATGGAGGTTCGAAAATCTTGTGCCAGGGCAGACAATAATCTTTTTCCACTTTAGGGAAAACTGTTTTTAATTGCAAGCTGTGTATATCATCTAGTTTCACACCCAGAGAACAACATGTAGGATTCAGCTTCGGCACACTTTCCTGGTTCAAACCAAGCTTTCCCTCTAAACATGGAGAGAAACAATATGAGCTGTTTCAGGATGAAACCAAACTACTGGGAGAGATATTTCCATGGCAATGAATAAGACTCAATTTCTGAGTCATGTTAAGGAACAGTATTTCCAATGTTCTGTATATTGCTTGGATATTTGTCTCACATCTAAAATAGACCTCTGTTTGTATTATTGAGTGGATTTGGATAAATGCTGCCCGGAGAAGGAATGATTAAGAGAATGGCTGAGATCCTATTGCATTTGCCGTTGCATAAAGTTACACCTGCAGACATTCACAGGCAGTTAAGCCCATGCAGTCCACTGGTCTGACTGTGCAACTAGTTGCACAAATAGTTGTAGAAGTGATTACACAAATAGTTGTGCAACTGTTCCTGTGGAATTGCTTCCTAGATACAACTTCTGCCTTGGTGCAAATTTTGCTCAAGAGCAAGTTATGCACATGTTGCTACACAACAGGATTTGGGCCAATATGTTAGTCATCTTCAAATACTAGAATATTTCCCATAAAGGTAATGGAGTATTTTGGTACTGTTCCAAAACATAGGGCTAAATTGAGTTCAAATTATAAGAAATGATAAATTAGATTAAAAACTGGGAGAGAGTTCAAGTTTTCTGTTAGTGGAACAGATCTCTCAAAATTTTCCTGTGGTGCAAAGCCTCAATGGTCGTGTATCAACAGTATTGTAGTAGTAGATTTCCTGCATTGGTAAAGGGTTTTGAACAAGAAGACATTCAAGGTCCCATTCAGCTCTAAGATCCTCTGCTTTAGTTCTGGGCACAGTAATTTCCTTGGTATCTCTCCTTCAAAAGTTGATCCCATCAGCTTTTTGCAAAGGAAATGGAAGGCAAGCAAAGAACTTTCAGTGTTGTACACTGCTGTGGGAGAGCAGGTCAGAGAGAGGACCTTCATGTAAGAATATCCCATGTGCGTTAAAACTCACAATTGTGTACCCATTTTGTATTCTTTGTTCATGCATAAGCTAAATATTTTTCTCAAGTACCCCCAATTTACGTAGATGTGAATTATTGGAAAATAGGATGCAGCCAATGACAGATTCGGCCTATGCCATAGAATGCATATGCCACTGCATGAGAAGTTAGAATTTAAACAGAAGGAACTGAATTAAAGCTTCGATAACTAAAAAACTACAATGCAAGCTGGTCACTGGGATTGCAGAGTCCAATACCCGGCATTGAATTTGGTGTGCTCAAACTCATCCATACTAACGGGCAGTGAAACAAGACTTTCTGTTAGATTTGTTTTGTTAATGAAAACTTTCCTAAAGGGTGGGATATAAATATTTTAAATGAAGTGTTTGTAATTAATGAATACAGTGACAATCACACTAGGGGGAAAAGCACTTGATTTTCAATCATGATGTCGTTACATTGTTGTCAATTACTTCTCTATTGGTTCTAGTACAGTAATACCATCTGGTTTTTCACATAGTCGCCCAGACAAGACATCCAGTCTGGGGATGAAAAATCATGCAAACACACACACACACATTAATATCCCACTTCTGCCATGCATACTGGATTACTGACCTCCATGAGCACATTCCACATCTTCTAGTTTCATGCTTTGCCTCCCAGCACTGCATAAAATAGGGCATAAAGAATGTCAAGATTCAGTTGAAATACTGGAGTAGAAATGGAGCCTATTAGTATTCTCTCCCCACCTACCCCCATCAGGTGCTGTGTGTCTTCAGGACAGGTTTAACATCATGGCATATCCCTTGATCTACAAATTGCTAATCATTCCAGTGCAGGATAATATAATTTAAAAGCTTGTATTAAAAAAATATAGACTTCAGCAAAATGGGTGTGCTTAAAGTCTTTCATTTCAAATAGGTGGGCAATGAGTGTGTATGAACTGATCATCACCCAATAATAGTGTCATCATCAATGTTATTAGCACGAAGTATTCCTCTGTTAGCTTTTTTACAGCTAAGGAATGGCACAACAACACTGCCAGACCCAGAAAGGTCAATGTAATAAGATGAGCCAAGTACATCAAGTAGTGGTGAACAGCCTTCATATATAATTTCATATGATATAATTATCATATGAATTCCTTTCCTCTTGGCAGAAGCTTCTTTCCTGAGCTTTCAGGAAAAGGATGAAGTATTTCACACAAGTGACAGGGGGCCACTTGCATGTCTCTGAAAAAGAGAGTATGCCTCCCCAGAACAGATGAACAGGGCAGAGATTTGCATAAAATGTGCATATGCAATGCTGTTTGTATATAACTATGTAAGTGTTATGCATAGATAACACTTCTATAAATACTATAATGTATACCTTCCTGCAATGGGAAGACTCATGGCAAAATCAGTTGCTTGTCCTAATTAGAATAGTCCCATTGTTTTATGTAAGTTTTGGCCTAACAAGTCCCATTTGTTCAACAGGTCTACTAAGACTTTAACAGGGTATTTTGAGGTTTGTGAGATGTTCAAGGAGTAGCTTACCTTTGTCACTCCCTAGTGAGTCTCCATGACCAAGCAGGGATTTGAACTCACATTCCTGTGTCATAGTCTGACATTCTATCCACTATACTACACTGACTTTCAAACTAAGGATTGTCAGCTTTTAGAAATATAGGAGCCTAGTTCTGCCTGGGGCTTCTAGCTCTGCATCATGTCATTCAGATCTTACCTCTCACCTTGCAGAGGACAGATAAGAGACATCTACTTACATCTCCCTCCAATGTTTGTATCAAAGCATTTGTCTAACACATGGGCCACCTGCAGAGGTATTATTTTATCTTAGGTTGTCATATTTCCCATTTGGTCATCTTTTGCCCAGATTTTAGGTATGCTGCCTGGTGTCTACTGATCCCATCAGCTGGTCTGGATTCCAAGCTTTCTTTTTCTTTTTTCTAGTATTCTCTAGCCCTTATCCAACTGGAAATGTATCTCTAGTATTCTAGTATTCTCTAGCCCTTATCCAACTGGAAATATATAAAGCCAAAACATGCTGTCATTGTTTTTGTGAATAGTTGCAAGACACTAGTGTTTCCTTGTGATTAACCAATGAGAAAAGCTATCCATAGTTTGAGATTATTTTGTAAACTAAAGACTAATGGGCAAATGTTACAACTGTGGATATGCCTATTCCTGGGTGGTTATCAAAACAGCTAAAATCAATTTGCAGAACGGCCTGCATAGAACACAAGGAAGCTATGGGAATTTATACAGCTAGAGGATTATGGCAGCTGTACTCCAACAAAGGAACTTCACAGCACTCTAATGTTATGGATCTTCCTGCATTTTTGCTTTGGCGGAAAGTTAGAGTCAATTACCTTTAGGATCCCTTCCAGCTCTACAGTCTATGAGTCTATAATTCTATGAGTGAGTCTATGGCCAGAACACTATTGGTATTTGTGTAATGTTTGTATAATCTGCCGTGGGTAATTGACGAGGTGTCAGGGCAATCTCGGTTGTACAGCTGAACATATTACTCAGCACCTGATTAGTTAGCCACAATTAGCCATGGCAAGCAACACAAATGTTACACAAATACCCATTGGATTCTGATCTTTTCTATTCACATTTCAGAAGCATCATGTTCTATTTCATCTTCTACAGGCTACTGGACACTTAACTGCGAGTTTAACTAGGTGCTCCCTAAGGAAAGGAAGATTTGGTAAAAACAGGAGCAGAGGAGGAGGAAGAAGAATGTGAATAGAAATTAATTAGAAGCTTGTTGTTGTTGTTAGAGATAGAAGCCTGGGAGTAGAACTCCCAGAATGGAGAATTATGGGATTTGTATTCCAAGAAATCTGAAAATCTCACCCTTATTTGTTGTTGCGAAATTATTGAGTTTATGATTTTAAATTTCTGGAAAGAGGTTTCATACAATGATAAAGAAATGATAGTGTCCTTTTCAAGGAATTATATCTCACAAGCATTTATCTTGGGAATATGGTATGCTCTTTGAGCTGCTTATTCACATATATGTCCTACTAAATTACATGGGTGTAAGATCTCAAGAAATGAGTGTACAAGATTGATATATATGTACTTTTTAGGTAATGGAGATTGACAGAGCTATTTTCTTGGACAACAACTCACCCAACCAGTGTGGCCAGTGAGTATACTAACTGAGGGATTCTGGATGGTGAAGTCTGAAAGGTAAAGTGTCCAAGATCTGCTATGAATCTTATTCCCTACTACAGTGTAGCTCATAGCAGTGAAACAAAACAGCAGCTGTGGAAAGAGGGGGCAGGTTTGGAAGAATGTATATACTGCAGAGAAGCACAATGTGAGAGTTGTCACATTGGACTGGCATTTGTAGTGGTGAAAAGTGATGAATAGTGATGAAAAGTGAGAAATGGCAAATAAAGTTAAGTTAGAATAATTTCTAGTTATAATAAAATATTTAATCTGTGATCACACCTTGTATTTCCCTCTGAATTCAGGAATTGCCCTTACTTCTGCATACATTCCCCCCCCTGCAAATGAGATGACAGTGTGTCATTTCTGCAGGCTTCCTATGGTATTGTCATGCATCTGGAGTGGGTTTATTTCTATCAGGAAAAAAACAACAACCCAAAAGTCACATGAGAAGATAATCAGAAGCCCCATTTGTGGAAAAATGTCATTGGCCAAAATCCTGTTGCACATCTCTGCCTGCACAATGGGAATGATGTCATCATCACTGGCAGACTGCCACTGACACAAAGACTTTATTTTTCAATTTCATGCAATGAGACAAATTTGTAGGTACATAGAAATTGAAAAAGTAAGTCTTTAACTACTGGCAGTCTACCATTGATGATGACATCATGCCTGCTGTGCAAGCAGACTACACCCAAGAGGATTTCAGCCATTGTTCCTTTATTTCTATACACTCACAATGTATGTGGCTCCTTTGCATAGTTCCCTCTCTGCAGTTTATCTTGAAAAGAGCCCTTCAAGGTAAATCTGGCTGAGAAGTTTTATTTGACCCAAGGGCACCAAATAACTCTTGTGACTAAGCAAAGATATGAACTTAAGTTTCCCAAGTACAAAACTCTGAACTATTACATTATACTGGCTCATGCAGCTCAGTGGTCACTGCGTGAGTGATGGCACACATATTGGAAGAAAAACAATGAACAATTAATGTACCTGGTCTATATAATATGCAAATTATTTGCATATTTCACAAATAAGTGTACTGTATAATATTTGGAAAAGTAGAATAAGGTAACCCTGCTCTTACCCCAGATGGTTTTATGCTGTGCTGGAATTAGCCTCAGTGGGAGTTGTTATTTTCTTCATTATCATAGTATCACATATGGAAGATGGGGTAGAACTTTATTTTTCAAACAGGACGTTTGCAGCACGTCCTTCATTGCTGTTCTAGATATTTTTGCCCTGCTTTTCAGTACCATAAATAGGAATCTCCAAGGCAATATGCTTTGGTGCTTCACGAGTTACTGAGGACCAGACTAGATGTGATGTCAATTATGTGATTGCAGATAAGATGCTTAGTGTTTTACATTTAAACAACAGCATGGAGGATAATATGGATTATGAACCATGTGCATGGGGAACATATTAACCATTTTGTTCACATTGAGATGGTAAGGAAGGAAATTTCCACTGCATGAACGAAGACTTCCATCCAGGGTACTAGTAGTTTTGCTGAGAGGAATTTTCAGGACCAAAGTGACTGGTGGGGGGGGGGGGGGGATACTTCACTATTCTTCAAATATGCTTGAGCTCCTCATTAAAAAAAATTACATTGCTGTGACATTTGAAGAGTCACCAAGAGATATCTTAAGGTTAGAGCAGTCCTGTTAGATCAAACCAAAGGTCTGCCCACTTCAGTGTTCCACACTGTGTGGCCAACCAGATGCCTCCAATAAGTATTCACACAGGGTGTAATATGAATGCTGGTAACACCAAACCACCAAACTCTGAACAATCTCTCCCAGAGGTTTCATGCAGATGTTAAATAGCTGAGGAACAAAATAGAATCTTGAGTACACCCTGAGGGTGTTGAAAGTAAGTCTCCTAGCAGCAGCACCTGAGTTTTCACCTCCAGCACTGACCAGAGCCACTGTAAAACAGTACCTCCAAGTCTCATCCCAGAGAGACAGCCCAGAAGGATGCCAGTGTCGATGGTATCAAAAGCCACTGAGAGGTCCAGCCAAAGAAGCAGGGGCACACACACCCTGTCCAGTTCCTGGCACAGGCTATCAAAGCAATCTCCATCCCATAACCAGGCCTGAAGCCAGACTGAAATGGATTTAGACAATCCCTCTCATCCAGAGAACCCTGGAGCTGAGAAGTCATGACCAACTCTAATACCTTGTCCGGGAACTGAACATTAAAGACTGGTCTATTCTTCCAAGAAACCCATTTTGGTTTTTTGGGTTTTTTAAATGATAAAACTAGACTTGAATACAAAAGCTTGACTTTTATGTGGGAATGGCAGTCCAACAGGTTATGGTGTGCCAAAAGATTTGCATCCCCACCACAAAAGGCTGCAGCAAATCTGCTGTCTGTCTAACAGAGCAAGATTCAGCCTGTCCTCCCACAAACTGATTTTCAGGAGAGCATTCTCGATGTTTTCTTCACACCACAGATTACTCACAAGCAATTCTTTCACTGCTGTTTGTAGAAAGAGCAGGTGACAGACACATTGGGGAGAAGATGGGCAGGCTTCACCTCTGAGACAATGATTTGGTGAGGCAAAGATATCCCAAAGGTCAAAGAGCTCAGATTATCTTAGCAAATGCAAGTTTGTCTTGTTTAAATGTATTTATCCTAATCTAGAAATGCACCCTCACTAATGAGGACAAGAGAGAGACACACACACGCATCATTGAACAAGTCCACTGAAAAGCAAATATGTCTGATCACTGATGAAGAAACTATACAAAAACTTGCTATTTCCTTGTCTTCATACAAGCACCAATTTAGATTCCCAAGATGATGAAAGAACAAGTGTAGATTAAAACTCTCAAGGCATTATCATTAGCAGAGACCTGCTATTGATCTTCACATATCTTCACCTCATCCCTTAGCTGTCCTCATATATCTGCCTGTATGTAGGCAATATAATTGTTTGCCCAGTTAATTACTTTTGCTAATGATTAATCTCTAGAAGGAGTACATACAAAAGTGATGAGAGATTAATGAGATACTGAGTAATTGGACATCAGATTTTAAGGCCATACTTAGCTCCCTCCCCTCTGTTCCTAAGACAAAGTTGCTTGTTTGTATCTCAAGTGGTCTTGTTCAGTGAGTACAAGTTCACACAAAATTGAAGTGGAGATTTTTCCCAGCCATACTTTAGGTGTGAGGGCTCATTAGCTCTATATTTTGCCTTAAGAAAGGGTTGCTTTGGAAACTGTATTATTTGATCCCTACAATGTCCATGATGGTGTGACCTCTGTTGCCCACCTCATTGCTACAGGAACTCCACTTGGCATTGTTCTGTACCTCTGAGCCTCTGCTCATATTGATGGTATGGCTCAAGACTATAAAATACTATTCTTTATTCTCTATCACTCACTATAAAATGGTGGAGAAGGTTTTGGGTCTGAGAGTACAGAAATCCACCTCATACCAAGGGCTTCCAGTCTCTCATCTAAACCAGCAGCAGATTCCTAGGGCCCCAGCCAGTGGTTCTTTCCGCCTTGCTTTCTGAGGTGTTTTTATGGGGAATATCTAGCCCTCCAGACACTATTGGACTACAGCTCTCATGATCCCTCACCCCTGCTTGTGCTGGCTCAGGCTAATGAAAGTAACAACCCATCAAGACTGTGAGGGTCCCTAATTTTTCATACCTGCTGCAACTATAAATGCCATGGATTCAACATAAGATCATACACACAGAAAGTACATCCTCTCCTGATGAACTACAGTTCTTCTCTCCCTATAGATGTAGTTGAACATCTCTCTACTTCACTCTTATGGATACACTGTTTGAAAAATCCATCTGAAGTTCACAAATGTCCCACTGCCTGTGCCCACTCCCCACCTCCCGACCCCCCCCCCCCCCAGTATGCTGATCTCATTTCTCAAGGTTCTTTCTCATGGGAATCCATAGAAACTCATTGCCACGTACCATGGCCACCAATATACACACAGACATCTTGCCTCAATAAACCAACTAGGCAAAGCAACAAGTTAGGAGGCAGCCAAACAAACACTAGAAGTTTGTGAAGCTGTTCAGAGATCTGGCTGACTGCCAGCTGCATGTATTATTCATTTCAACCAGAAATCATCCACACATACAAGAGAAGACTCCTCGTGGGATTCCTATCGTCTCATTGCAAATGTAAGCTAAGGAACCGCTCAAAGGAATGAAAGGAAAGGCGACAGGTGGGAGGGATGTGAGATAAGAGTGAGAAAGGAAAGGGAAAATGCCAATGAGAAAAAAATTGGCTGTACTGAACGATCAGGCCCCATCCCTGAACTAGGAACAGGACTAGATATAAATCTGATTTGTATGCTTCTGTCCAAGCAGATGTGTATAAGTTGCATGATAACTGCGATGAATATCTTAATGGAGCTTTGGCCAAGGGCTGACTAAGATAGAATCCCACCCTCTGTAAGAGCTTCCTCCTGTCTTATATGAAATTTCATGAGAGATTTTGACTTTCATACTTTGCCATTTATGTTCAGGCTCTGAATTATTTTTAAGGGATTTATAGGATCATTATAGCTTTGAGAAACACATTTTTAAAAAAGCAATTCCAGGTAGTTCAGTACTAGCTAACTTTAAAGAAATGGAAGAAGAGTTAACTTATACGTCTCAGATAGCATGAAGCTAAGAGAAAATCTGTGCATATGTGTGCATGCAGGTAACCATATCATTATTACCAAAAAAATAATTGAAGAGGAAGGCACAGTGTATTAATGGTATATGTGGATTGTTTGCTTGCTGTATTTTTCACCTGTGATCATTTAAAGAAATATCACACTTAGGATTGTGGAGCAGGGGAAGAGACCTCCCTTCGCTTCTTTCTGGACACCCATGATCATCCTTACAATACTATGTTCATGATTTTCAACAGTTTATACTTCATCTTCCCTCCAGTGAACTGAAGCAGGGTGAGACGCAATGCTCTTCCCCTTTCCCCTTTTATACTCACGAAAACTCAGATCAGATTGCGAGAGACTGGCTGCCCCAAGGTCACCCAGTGAGACTCATGGCTAGGTCTCCCAATCCAGTGCTCTAACCAAGCTATTTCATATCTGTGTTATAAACTTGGATTATATTGGCCTTCTGTCAGCCCAAATCTATATTCAGCTCAACAAGTCAGCTGCTTCAACATGTACATTTAATTCATCTAGATCTTTTGCCAGAAATAAACTCTAGCACAACCCCCCTTAAACTACTTTGCTTTCTGCTAGGGTTCAGGAGTTGAGTTCTGGCTTTCATGGGTGCATTTTCCACAGGATGCTTGATAGTAAAAGTTTCCAGAAAGGTTTTTCCTTTCTATAGATGTCCAGTGGCTTAAAATCATTCCTCCCCAGATTGATTGCTAATAGAGGACTTTGACTTTTGTGGCAATTTAATATTTTAATTCAAGGTTCCTATTTCAAGATATGCCAACTTACCAACCTTGCCTCCTAAACTCTTCAATGAAATCACAGAATAATGCAAGAGGTCTGTAAGATCATCAAGTCCATCATCCTGCTAATGCAGGAATCAAAATCAAAGTATATCTGAGAGGTAGTTGTCTAATTTTCCCTTGAATTCCTCCAGCACTGGAGCACTCACCACCTCCTGAGGTAATTGGTTCCACTGTCATACTGCTCTAAGAGTTAAGAATTTTTTCCTGGTATTCTACCTAAATCTGACTTCCTGCAGCTTCAGCCCATTATTACCTGTCCTGCACTCTGTGATGACTGAGAACAAATCCTGCCCCTCCTCTGTATGACATTCTTTCACATATTTGAAGACTAATATATTCGATATAAGACTAATGTAAGATAATATTTCCCCTCAGTTTTCTTTTCTCAAGACTAAACATGCTCAGTTCTTTCAGTACTTCCTCATAGGGCTTGGTTCCCAGTCCCCGATCAAGTTCAGAGGAGGAAATGGCACACTGTTCAAATATACTTCTACAGGAAATAAGCTATCCAATTTGAGAGAAATTTTGACAAATCTTGAGAATCATTGTTTCAGCAGTGAACATCCACAATGGCCAAAATCCTGTTGCATAGTGTAGTAAGGCACACTAGTATAGGCCTATTGAATCAGTGGGGATTTGAAGAGTCACCTTTTTTATAAATGCCATTGATTCAATGGGCCTACTCTAGTTGCAACTTACTATGCTAAAGTAAGTCACAATTAGAGTAGCATATTTGAATCAATGGAACTTACAGAGGAGTTGACTCACCAAATCCCCACTGATTCAGTGGGCCTACTCTAGCGTAACTTACTAACTAAACAGCAGGATTTTAGCCACTAATTGCTTATATACAAAGTAACCTACAAAATAATAAACCTCACCTTTCCATTTGTTTGTAATGACTCTGTTCCTTGGAAAACATGATTAACATTGGTCTTCTTTCAAAGAAAAAAATAAAAGTGTTAATGTTTCATAGGGCTGCCAGCTTTTTGACTGGCAGTTGAAGCTGCTTGTCTTCATCCTGTGAGCAGATTCACTTGCCAGTTTCTGCCACGAAGCAGTTAAAGGTACAGATGCAGGTCAGGCTACTCTTTTCCTGGCTAATTAGCAAGATGTCCTAGCCATCAGGTGTCTACCAGCAGGGCTCTGAAAAGGAAAGGAAGTGAAAAAGTGCTGCTGTGATGGGTCTGAGTTCTTTTTGGCTATGTACATTCACATGGGAAGCCCACAAAACTAAACCCAGGAATCGGGCTTTTCAAAACCATGATCTGTCTATCTCCACTCAGTCCCTCAAAGTTTCTACCCTCTCCACCTTGTCAGTTGTGCAGAATATGTCTGCCAAGTGCTGAGAGACTGAATCTGTCAAGAGCCCATTGGCAGTGGGTTGGGAAGACTGGTATCCAACAACGTGTAGAGAGCCACCATACTCCACCTTTCTCTTATGCACTTTCTCTTCCATTAGCTGCCCTATAGGAAAGGGGATTGGGTCACTCATGGGTGACAATAGCATTCATTTGCTGATAATGCCTTTTTCCCCCTACACAGTTTAATAAAGATTCATATCATCACAACCCTCTTTGTGCCTAGTTATCCTAGGAAGCGTAAGGTTAAAAATAAACCTTAGTAGAGGATATCTTCTTTTAAAAGGAACGGAGATACGTAGGTGTATGCAAACATTTGTATGAAAATTATGTATATACATTGCCTCCAGAAGCAAAAAGCAACATTATTGTGAAGCTTTTCAAAAATTGTTGCTATGGCTGCACAAATATAAAAGGCTTGGCTTTGGTCAGTCATATTCTTTCAGCTAAACTTACCTCTAAAGGGTGTTGTGAGGATACAAGGGCAGTGAAGAAACACACAGGGCTTAGAAGATTGGCTAAATGTTTATTTGCTTGTTTATTTATCACAGTATTACTAACCCACTCCTTGTCAACAGCTTTCAGGACAGGATAAAATCAATAAAATAACACAGTCTAAAACAATTCAAGTACTTTAATGCAATTAAGAGCTCTCTAAAACAATTCAACAAAACAAAACTCAGCAAACAGCAAGAATGGGAGCCAAGCCATGATCTCATTAGGTACCAAATGCCTGAGTGAGCAACCAAGTTTCAACTTAGAACCGAAATAAAGGCAATGTCAGCCTGAGCCCAGCCTCTAAAGGGATAAATATACTCCCCTCTCCACCCCATAATCCCTCAAAGTATCAAATGGCACTTGTACTAGCAATGTACCACCCTTCTTAAAGTTGATGATGATGATGATGTATTTCATTTGTATGATATATATGATGTATTTCTCCCAGAATTGGGGCCCAAAGCAGCTTATAGAACAGTTTGAAACAACAGCAGATTACAATACGACAAAATGGCAAGCCTTAAAATAGTACTAATTTCAGTTAAATAATTAAAATACAGTTAAAATTAAAACTGTAAAATTAATCTAATAGTAGTAATAAATTAATTTTAAACAATGAAAACCAGCACATCATCTGGGAACTTGTAAGTGGAAGTTTTTAATTGACGAAGACCTATCTAAATAAAATGATGCTCAGCTACCGTGGAAGGAGAGGAGAGGAGGAGGCAAATCTAGCCTCTTTTGGTAAGGGGTTCAAGAGCCTGGACATGGCCACCAAGAAGGCCCTCTCCTTAGTCCCCACCAGACAGGCCTCTGAAACTGGCAGAACTATAATAAATGCCTCTCCTGGAGATCTTAAAGCCCAGGAAGTTTTGTATGAGAGGATATGGTTTTTCAGATAACCTGGACCCAAGTTGCATAGGGCTGTATGGCCAGCACTTTGAATTATACCTGGAAACAAAGCAATAGCCAGTGAAGGGAGGAACAAAGTTTTGTGTTCCCTTTGAAGAACACATTGTCTTTTAGGAATCCCTAGAGGTGATTCTTCTCTAGGCTTTTAACCTAAGAATAGAGAGTAAATTTAAAAAAAACATTTGGGGAATAACATTTCATATTATTGGAACTCTTTCTGACTGGTCCCTAAAAGAACATGAATGATTATTTTCCTTCCTTTGTAACATGCCTTTCTCCAAACGAGACTGCCTCCAAACCGCCAGAGATGCTTTATCTTTAACAGGTGACTGTCTGCTTATTTCGCAGCACGCAGAAATAAGAGCAAGATGCTTCTCCCATCACTTGCTGCATTTCCAACAGTTGCTGAAGTCACAGGAATTCTCCTGCTGGAGAAAGATATCTAACAGGTGTGCTATCTTTAGTTCACGTGGCTCCCTTTCTGAAAACATTGGAGGCTCCTTGCCTTAGCAAAGCAAAGAAATGCTGGAAGAAAACAGGAGGAGGCAGAACTGTTAAGCACATTCGTCATCTAGTCACACTGTGCCCCTTTGGAAGAAAGAAGCCATTTCCACTTAACCTATTACTTCTAATCTGCTTTAGGTTGCTTCTTCTATTTTTAAGCCAGAATGAGCTGGGCACGATACTATTGTACTCTTACAGCCAATAAGCCATGTCTCTGAAACAATCCTGCCAGCCACTTGTGATTTTGGACCAACACTGGAAGTTGAAAAGTACCTTCAAAAACAAAGTGTGGCTGAAAAGCACTTCCTTCATAAACTTACCGGGAAGGCTTTCTATATGTTGTTGTTGTTGTTGTTTAGTCGTTAAGTCGTGTCCGACTCTTTGTGACCCCATGGACCAGAGCACGCCAGGCCCTCCTGTCTTCCACTGCCTCCCGGAGTTGGGTCAAATTCATGTTGGTAGCTACGATGACACTGTCCAACCATCTCGTCCTCTGTCGTCCCCTTCTCCTCTTGCCCTCACACTTTCCTAACATCAGGGTCTTTTCCAGGGAGTCTTCTCTTCTCATGAGATGGCCAAAGTATTGGAGCCTCAGCTTCAGGATCTGTCCTTCCAGTGAGCACTCAGGGTTGATTTCCTTCAAAATGGATAGGTTTGTTCTCTTTGCAATCCAGGGGACTCTCAAGACTCTCCTCCAGCACCACAATTCAAAAGCATCAATTCTTCGGCGGTCAGCCTTCTTGTATCATACATCGCTACTGGAAAAACCATAGCTTTGACTATGAGGACCTTTGTCGGCAAGGTAATGTCTATGCTTTTTAAGATGCTGTCTAGGTTTGTCATCGCTTTCCTCCCAAGAAGCAAGCGTCTTTTAATTTCGTGGCTGCTGTCACCATTTATTTATTTTTATTTATTATTTGACTTTTACCCCGCCCCTCTAGACAAAGATCACTACCATCTGCAGTGATCATGGAGCCCCAGAAAGTAAAATCTGTCACTGCCTCCATATCTTTCCCTTCTATTTGCCAGGAGGTGATGGGACCAGTGGCCATGATCTTAGTTTTTTTGATGTTGAGCTTCAGACCATTTTTGGCACTCTCCTCTTTCACCCTCATTAAGAGGTTCTTTAATTCCTCCTCACTTTCTGCCATCAGAGTGGTATCATCTGCATATCTGAGGTTGTTGATATTTCTTCCAGCAATCTTAATTCCGGTTTGGGATTCATCCAATCCAGCCTTTCGCATGATGGATTCTGCATATAAGTTAAATAAGCAGGGAGACAATATGCAGCCTTGTCGTACTCCTTTCCCAATTTTGAACCAATCAGTTGCTCCATATCCAGTTCTAACTGTTGCTTCCTGTCCCACATATAGATTTCTCAGGAGATAGATAAGGTGGTCAGGCACTCCCATTTCTTTAAGAACTTGCCATAGTTTGCTGTGGTCCACACAGTCAAAGGCTTTTGCATAGTCAATGAAGCAGAAGTAGATGTTTTTCTGGAACTCTCTGGCTTTCTCCATAATCCAGCGCATGTTAGCAATTTGGTCTCTAGTTCCTCTATATAGGCTTTCTATATAGTCCTCCTAAAAGCATATGCAGCTCTAAGTAGAGTTAGGCTCTTGCTTCTAACTGCTCTTCCTGGTGAGATTCAGAGAACATTATCAACATCCTTTTCCCAGCTGCTCTTTTCCTCCTGCTCCCAAGCAAAAACGCATCATTCTCTTCTGTTGACAATATCACCTTAGCAACAAGGCTAGGAAACCAACTGTCACCTCAGAACTTCATCTCTTTAGTCTGATTTTCAGCAGGGTCCTTTTTTG
Source organism: Intellagama lesueurii (assembly GCA_037013535.1). Taxonomy (NCBI): domain Eukaryota; kingdom Metazoa; phylum Chordata; class Lepidosauria; order Squamata; family Agamidae; genus Intellagama; species Intellagama lesueurii. The sequence goes on along the minus strand of JBAJHW010000003.1, from coordinate 160,997,156 downwards.
AGTCCTTAATCAACATTTGTAGCATGCCCCCTCCCATACCTCACCACACTGCAAAGATATGTTTCAGGTATGATTGAAAAAGTATCCTTTTTATTTTTTTCTTGTATTAATGGGAATTACAGGTTGGAATGGATGCTAAGTGTGCTTTTACTCCCCCTCCCTTTGCTGGACAACTTAGTGGTTTAGGTATCTGGCTGCACAGCCATAGGTTGGGAGCTTGATTTCCCACTGTGTGTCCTTGATAGGGGATGGACTTGATGATCCATAGGGTCCCTTTCAGCTCTGCAGTTTTAAGATGATGATGATCATGCTGCCTATTGAGTAAGGAGCATGTCACTAGGCAACACTATATTAGCTTCAATTCAGGTCCTGAATGATTGAATGCTGCTCAGTATAAAAGTTATTTCTCAACAGAAACAACTAGCTGGTCAAAAAGAACATGCTTGATTTCTTTGAGAAAGAAGTCATGAAGGTTTTTTAAAGGTTTTTTAAGGGTTTTATTTAGTTAGTTAGTTAGTTAGTTAGTTAGTTAGTTAGTTAGTTAGTTAGTTAGTTAGTTAGTTAGTTGACCATCTCAGTAAAATCTAGGCCTTAAGTAAAGGGACAGATTCACTGTACTATAATAAGCAGCTCACAAATTTACTCCAAACACATACTTTAACAGATGCACAGGTGTGTGCCACTGGTTGGTTGGTTCAACTTTTATGTTATTAGCTGGTGCATGCTATGGTCATCCAATGAAATTAATTGTCAAACATGACAAGGACTTGCATGTATTTCCACATAAATGTTTCTCTCTTCTCTGTTAAGTTCAAGGTAACCTGCTCTAAGCAAATCAGACTACCCTTATGGAAGAATTATATTAGGGATAGGTGATCATTTTTTTCCATTTCATTTTCTAAATAACAACTTATTCACATTTACAAATTTCTTCTTGAAAGCAGTGGAAGATCTCTGTAGCTTTCAAAACCTTTGGCTGCTCTTGAAACTATGGTTTTGAATTGTCAGGTACTCAGCCAGGTTTGTGGTGCTGAACTAGGGTCTTTGCATTAGTTTCTTCTACTACAATCCTCATCTTCAACATCATTAAGCAACAATGTGGACCTTTCCATGCTAGGAAGAGTTGCGCTTATTAAATCTGACTCGTGCTGATGGCTGTGAATTCCACTTGGGGAGGGTTGGAGGAGGTAAAGTTCTCCATAAACAAGACCCAAAAGAAACCCTTGAGATTACTAATTTATTTTAACTGTAAGAGAAAATGTTACTGACAGATTTATCCATCCTAAGATCCATCTTCAGTACATATTCACTGGTATACTGTATTGTGCTTCTTTCTGAAAATATAAGCTAGAATCCTTGTACAGAGAGAGAGATAGAAAGAGAGATTCTTATCAGATACTGGATATTTTCACTGCAGCAAAAGGAGAGGTGGCCGATGTAATATATTTATTTTCAGTTGCAAAGTTGTTATTACACTCTAGGAGTATGAATCCCATAAAGATACAGTTAATCAGTTAAAAATATTTATTCAGTACAATGGCTAACAAAACAAAATAGAAATATTATGCAAGATACTTTGGCTTCCACCTTGTTCCACTCCTCTGAATAAAAGTGTGCTGCTTCCACTTTGACTGGCAGGACCTACCATATTAAACAGAATGTCATATCTATGTCCTTCGGTCTACTTTATGTCCCTTAAGTGCAGGCAACCAGGATGCCATCTACAGCAGAAAGGCAAAACAACAACTAACATACATACACACATTAGAAATTATTAATCTGCACTCTTGACATTGCAACAAACAATTGGTCAGGCAGCTGTATTCAGAACGTATGTACCTACCTGCTTTGTCAGTGATTGGGAGAGAAGTACCATGAGATCCAAGTGTATTAAAATAAATGAGAGAATTTCTGGATGTGTATGCCTAGTCCCTCGTGGCCTGAACCTAGAGGATAATATCTGACATCATCCATCCACTATGAAATATATCTGTCTACTGGTTTCTATAACAGCAATCTTGGGAAAAGCAGTTTTATTCAGAGCTATTGAAGAAGATGGAAACTAAAAACACCCTGCCATAATATTTTATGAAATGAATGTTTGCTTAAACTCTGTATTTTTAATTTTTACAATTGAGAAAGAGGAACCATTTTTAATTATTTAAATTTCCAGCTATTGAATCAAGAACTTTCTACTGATTTTTTTATTTTATTTTATTATTATTTTTTTGTAATCTGTGTTTGATGGCTGTGATCTTATGTGGTGGGAAGTAAATGCCATTGAACACAGCTGGATGTAATGGCCAACAATTCTGGTTCAGCAGGAGGCTTCACACCTTCATCACAAAGGGTGGGGACAGATGAATAAAAGGGGAAATGGCTAAAATTTTAGGATCATGCTAGGAGTAAAGCTTCTGAAACTGTCTTATTCTAACACGTTAATATATTTGTATGACGCTGTATTGAACAAATGTTTGCTTCTTCATATTTAGATTCTAGGCCTGGGGTATAAACCTGGAACAATTTGTTTTCCACAGGATTAAGATATAAACTATATAGATGGGAGCACACTCATCTCTCCAGATATTTATGCTTCCATTTTAGATATGAATCTAAACACTATTCCCATAGCAGTCTGAAAGCAAAAGGTAAATTTATTGCCCTTAACAAGAACAATCCTATAAGTATACCATAATGTCCAAGTGGTTGGATTATCTATGATCAGGTGAATGCCATGAGAACACTAGTGAGAAAGAATGCAAGGTGCTGGAATTACCCCCCCAGGACCAACAATAGGCAATATTGATCTGCAGCAGAAACTTTCACACAAGGAGCACTCTGAGAGTCAAACTTGCCACTATGTACTTGACAGGGGTTGAAAGCAAGACTGGTAGGACCAAGGACAGCTCTCAGCAAACCTGCTGAGATAAGTTCATTTGCAGCAAAGGCTTTGCCATTGCTTGGATCTGGCCTTTTGTTGTCAAGCAGGTGGATTTACAGAGATGCTCTCCAGACTAGGAACTTGCAGTTCATCATATCTCAGCATATCTTGGTTTTGTTTGTTTTTTAAAGCACTGCAGTGCTTAAAAAAATGAGGTGGTTGCACAAGGGGACAAAGGGCCTTTATCATTTCATGTGCCATCTCAGGATGTAGACCAGTGGTTCTTAACCTTGGGTTACTCAGGTGTTTTTGGACTGCAACTCCCAGAAGCCTTCACCACCAGCTGTGCTGGCTGGGGTTTCTGGGAGTTGCAGTTCAAAAACACCTGAGTAACCCAAGGTTAAGAACCACTGATGTAGACGACTTCTACGTTGGCTTGGGCATGTCGTGAGAATGGCTGATGGTCGGATTCCAAAAGATCTCCTGTATGGAGAATTAGTGCAGGGAAAGCGCCCCAGAGGGAGACCACAGCTGTGATACAAGGATATCTGCAAGCGGGATCTGAAGGCCTTAGGAATGGACCTCAACAGATGGGAAACCTTGACATCTAAGCGTTCAGCCTGGAGGCAGGCGGTGCATCATGGCCTCTCCCATTTTGAAGAGACACTTGTGCAACAGGCCGAGGCAAAGAGGCAGTCCTGAAACCAGCAAAATCAGGGAGCTGGACAGGGGACAGGTTGTATTTGTCTTCAATGTGGAAGGGATTGTCACTCTCGAATTGGCCTTCTCAGCCACACTAGACGCTGTTCCAAGACCTCTATTCAGAGCACGTTACCATAGTCTCTCGAGACTGAGGATGCCTAATCTAATCAGGATGTGTTGGTGTGCTATGTGATGCAGCACAATCAGAACTGTTGGTTTCTGTTTATGTATCTTATTAGGGACGTGGTGGCGCTGCGGGTTAAACTGCAAAGCCTTTGGGCTGCAAGGTCATAAGATCAGCAGTTCGAATCCACGCGGCGGAGTGAGCTCCTGTCGCTTGTCCCAGCTCCTGCCAACCTAGCAGTTCAAAAGCATGTAAAAATGCGAGTAGAGGAAGAACATGCTGACACTTGGCAGGATGCCCTGGAATTCCTCATTGATGAGAAAGAAGCCTCGTTACCAGGAGAGGAGCTGGGAGGGAGCCGGAGGTCCTTGCCAACCCAGGAAGGCTGATAATGTGGCGTCCAGACCCTGAGAGAGTAAGCAAAGGGGCTGGGAAGGAGAGAACGTGGCCTTGGCTCCCATCCTTCCCCAGTTGCTTCCTCAAGCTGACTCCTTGGATTGGAGGGAAGCCAGGAAGGGCTCCTGTCTGCCCTAACTGAGCAGTTTTCTCTATGTGGATATTTCTGCTTAACTGACCAGGGAGCGAAGTAACTCCTGGCCCGATAGGGGACTACTCCATTGCCGGGACTAAGGCCAGAGCCTTGAAGAAGGAGCCCGGCCAACATTGGAAGTATGAGTTTGAAGGGGCCTGAGCCTGCAGAGACGTTCATTTCTGTTTCTTCCCTCTGCAAGCCAGAGGGGCATACAGACTGGAGGTGCAGCCAACCCCCCCAGAGGGTGGCCCTGGACTAGATTCTGCTATTGCCCAGAAGGGCTTGGTGCTGCAAGGAACCTCAGCACCCTGACACCCTGCAGAGGCTGACTCTGCAAGAACTTGTGTTTATGCATCATCTTTCCACCTTTCTTTGTTCCCAATAAAGTCCTAATTTTTTTTAAAAAAATGCGAGTAGATAAATAGGTACCACCATGGTGGGAAGGTAACAGCGTTCCGTGTCTAGTCGCGCTGGCCACGTGACCACGGAAACTTTCTACGGACAAACGCTGGCTCTACGGCTCAGAAACAGGGATGAGCACTGACCCCTAGAGTCGGACACAACTGGACAGATTGTCAAGGGGAACCTTTACCTTTACCTATCTTATTGGTTGAGCTTTCTCACCATAGTCCTTCAGCATCCTTATATGGAAGATCTCCTCATAGATGAACTGCCTGCTCATTAGGATCATATATTGAGACCATTCTCCAAATGCCCTGGAATAAAATTGCTCTCCATTAGAATTCTGCACATTTGTGAAGTGACACCCTGGCTAAGAAATGCTTATCCATGAGCAGCCATATGGTCCCTCTCTGATGGTCCTTAGGCAGAGTTATGACCCTTCCATTTTGGCAGGAATTACAGTAGCAGATTTCTTTGCCCTTAAATGCTATTCTGTCTGTCTGAGAAATTTCAATGAGTGTGCACAAATTACACTGATGTATTTAATTCCCCCTATTATTGTTGGTATTTTGTACCAGGGAAATGGAGATGAAAGGCTAAGGAAGTAGAAAACTGCCTTGAGTGCATGTTTGTCAGAAAGACAGAATAAAAATGAATTGAGTAAATAAATTTAACAGAATGGGATGCCTTTAAATGTGCATTGGTTGGTATATGTTTCTGAAGGTCAAATCATACATGAAAGCAAATGCATATTTCCTCCTCTTTCCATGTTCCAGTCTCTCAAATCTTTTCAGTTATCTACCTGACATGTTAGATATGCAAACAAAGGCATGCTGTCTCCCAAATAATCAAATACAAAACAAAAGCAGACTAATTTGCCAAATGCAGATTAAGGCATTGTCTTAGTTAAAAACAAATGGTCTTTTCCTCTTAAAGATGAACTTCTTTTAGATATGGAATCAACATCTCGTATACTTTCTTTTCTTTATTCGTATCAGAGCATTGCACAATTTTTAATTATGGACATATATGAAATATAAGTAAATTTAAAAACAAATTAAAATGTTAAGCTAATTAGACTCTTTTTAAACAAAAGCCATATAGTTCAATATTGTTATCTTGGCCATTTGCTACATCTTCTTTTGTGCATATGGTAGGGCACAAATAGCATGCACATTAGTGCTGCATTGATTACATTTCTCCACAGTCACAGAAAATTTACCTGTATCCAAGTAGCCCTAATTTATTTTATTATTCTTTGATCTTCTTACTTTGCCTCAAACTCTATTAAGTGACTTCCAGATGGTCCAGCTAGAGTCTTGTTCAGGTGGGAGACACTCTTCAGCATTCATCCATTTGGCAAGGTGTGCTGTTTTTGCTCTCCATAAGTTTAGCATAGCCTCTTCTGATTTAATATTTATTGTTTCAGATGTGTGGAGAAACTTTTCCTCAATTTCAGCCATCATCTAGTGAGTTGGTGTCCATGAAGTAGATGGATTTGGTGCTGCTTTTATCTTATTTTTTTTTCGTCTCATCTACTGAGGCTCCGAGTTATTGATTAGACCATAACAACAGATTTCACTGAGTACACTGAATGTCCATGTTACTTTCTATGGCCAGGATCCTGTTACAACAAACCATGTGCATAAGGACAATTGTGATTTAATCGATCACCAATTTCTTAATTGACTGATCTTGCAACAAGTGTAAGATAAGGCACATAGAAGGGAGCCTGCCTGGGGAGAGTGCCTATGATAGAATCATGGAGTTGGAAGGGGCCTATAAGGCCATCAAGTCTAACCCCCTGCTCAGTGCAGGATTACAAATCAAAGTATATCTGCCAGGTGGTTGCCTAAGTTTCTCTTGAATGCCTCCAGTGTTGGAGCACCTTTTGAGGTAATTGGTTTCATTGCCGTACTGCTCTAACAGTTAGGAAGTTTTTCCTGATATTCAACCGAATTCTGGTTTCCTGTAACTTGAGCCCATTGTTGCATGTCTCGCACTCTGGGATGATTGAGAACAGAACCTGCCCTTCCTCTGAATAACAACCTTTCAAGTTTTTTTAAAGTGCTATCCTATCTCTCCCCCCCCTTTTTTTTTTTCTTCTTCTTCTTCTTCTTCTCAAGGCTAAACATGCCTCATTCTTTCAGTCTTTCCTCACAGGGATTGGTTTCCACCCCCTGATCATCCTTGTTGCCCTCCTCTGAACCTGATCCAGTTTGTTGGCATCCTTCTTAAGTGTGGTGTCCAGAACTGGACACAGTACTCTAGGTGAGGCCTAACCAGTGCTGAATAGAGGGGAACTAGTACCTCATGGGATTTGGAGACTATACTTCTGTTAATGTATCCTAAAATAGCATTTGCCTTTTTTGTAGCCACATCACACTTTTGGCTCATATTCAGGTTTGGCTTGTTATCTATGATAATTCCAAGATCCTTCTTGCCTGTAGTATTGCTGAGCCAGGTATCCCCCATCTTATAACTCTGCATTTGGTTTCTTTTTCCGAAGTGCAGTACTTTGCACTTGTCCCTGCTGAATTTCATTCTTTTGTTTTCAACCCAGTGCTCCAGCCTATCAAGATAATTTTGAATTCTGTTTCTGTCTTCCACGGTATTAGCTATTCCAACCAATGTTGTGTAATCCGCAAATTTGATAAGCATTCCCTGCACCCCCTGATCCAGGTTATTAATAGAAATGTTAAAGAGCACTGGGCCAAGGACTTAGCCCTGAGGTGCCCCACTTACCTCCTTCCAGTTTGAGAAGGAGCCATTAATCATCACCCTCTGAGTACGATTCTGTAGCCAACGGTGTATCCTCCTGACAGTTGTTCTATCCAGCCCACACCTAGTTAGCTTGCTAATCAGAATATCATGGGACACTTTGTCAAAAGCTTTGCTGAAGTCAAGATATACTATGTCTATAGCATTCTCTCTGTCTATCAGGGATGTTACTGGATCAAAAAGTGAGATCAGAATAGTCTGGCAGGATTTGTTCTTGACAAATCTGTGTTGGCTTCTAGTTATTACTGCATTGTTTTCTAAGTGCTTGCATAATGACCGCTTAATAATCTGTTCCAGAATTTTCCCTGGGATTGATGTCAGGTTGACTGGTCTGTGGTTCCCAGTTTCCTCCTTTCCCCTTTTTTTGAAGTTAGGGACAACCTTAGCCCTCCCCCAATCATCTGGCACCTCACCTATTTCCCATGATTTCCAGAAAACGTACAGTGGTTCTGAGAGTTCTTCAGCCAGTTCCTTCAATACTCTTGGATGCAGTTCATCCAGCTATGGAGATTTGAATTTGTTCAAGGTATTAAGGTATTCCTTGACTATTTGTTTATGAATCTCCAGTTGCAATCTTGTCCCCTCCACCTGCACTTCACAATTGTCTGGAGGGTCATAGTCTGTCCTTTGGGAAAAGACTGAACTAAAATAAGAATTCAGCACTTCTGCCTTTTCTTTGTCTTCTGTTATCATTTTCCCATCTCCATTGAGTAGCTGAGCCACTGTTTCTTTCCTTTGTCTTTTGCTACACACATACCTGAATAATGCTTTTTTGTTGCTTTTAGTGTTTCTAGCTAGCCTCAGCTCATTCTAGGCTTTTGCCCTTCTACTGCAATTGCTGCAATTCCTTACCACTTGTCTATACTCTTCCTTTGTAGCCTGGCCTTCCTTCCACTTTTGTTTTTTTTTTTTTTTTCAGGTCCTCTCTGAGCTTTTTGTGAAGCCACACTGGCCTTTTTTGCTGTCTCCCACATTTTTTTTTTTCCTTGTTGGAATTGTCTGTAGTTGTGCCTTTAGAATTTCCCATTTTAGAAACTCCCACCCTTCTTGGACTCCTTTTCTTGTTAGGATCTCTTGCCATGGGACCTTACTTACCATTGTCCTGAGTTTGTTAAAATTAGCTTTTTTGTAATCCAGCATATATGTGAGGCGACACTCTGCTTTGGTTTCCTTTGAAATCAAGAATTCTAGTAAAACATGGTCACTCTCACCCAGAGTTCCCCTTACTGCGACTTCCTCCACCAAATAGTCTCTGTTGGTTAGAATCAAGTCAAGGATAGCTAGTCCTCTAGTGTCTTTCTCCACTTTTTGTAGGAGAAAATTGTCAGTCACAGAAGCCAGGAATTTCTTGGAAGGGCCCTACTTGGCAGAATTTGCTTCCCAACAGATATTAGGATAATTGAAATCTCCCATCACTACTAAATCATGTCTATTTGAAATGCTTGCAATTTGTTTTTCAAAAGTTTCATCTGCATCCTCTCCTTGATTGGTCAGTCGGTAGTAGACTCCAACTACCATGCTCCATTTATTTTTTTGCCCCAACTACATTGATCCAGATGCTTTCAATGAGATAGCCAATCTCCTCCTCCTCTTGTATTTCTGTGCAAGAATGTGTGTTATTGACATATACTGCAACTCCACCTCCCTTTCTGTTCTTTCTGTACTTTTTGAATAATTTATATCCTTCAATTGCTGTGTTACAATCATGGAAATGCATGCTTATGTGATTGCTCTCCCAGTCCGTATTCTCTCAAAAGGATTCTGGCCTGTTATTTTCTTTGTAGAAAAATCATGAAATCATCACTCTGTCATCTCATAATGTGACTCTGTAGTGCACCTGAAAGTAAATACCAAGCCATGAAATCTTTGCAAATGACATAAATTCACAACTGACCTGTTGAGATTCTATGGTTTTTCATATGCAGGGTCTCCATGCTACATATAACAAAAATAAAAGCTGGCTAACCAAACATTATATAAAGATGCTGGCCAATCCTCACCAAAGGGTGAGGAACTACATTTCCCAAGGCTTTTTAGGGCCCCTTTGGAGTCCCAATCTGGTTATCTAGGCTTTCCCAGACAGATACATCTCCTTCCCTGTGACATTATCCAAGCTTTCATGCAGGGTTTTTTTTTTTTTTCATCCTAAAAGGCTGAAAAGACTCTTCTTACTTACTAGCAGTTGCTTATTTTGCTATGATTAATTGAATAGTATCCATTGTTTGTTGGAGAGCCCTATTAGGGGTTGCCTTGTATCAGCAGAGTTGTTTCCTGCAAGCACTGGAGTGTAGCCCTTAAGAATACCTCTGAAGTAGATTTCAGCCTTTGTGCTGAAATTCCCCCCTCCCTCTTGTATTCATTAATGCTCTCTGGGCTGTTTCACAAGACAGGGGGCTAAATCCCGGATCTGCCTTCTATGGGCAAAAGGACTCTGCTCATGGATAGTGCTTCTGCCTGCTTTGAGGGCATGTTTAACAACTTGGCCTATTTCTGTGACCTTCTATGTAGCATTTCCAGCAGATCAGAGAGTCCGTTATGGGGAGAAAAGGCCTGGAGGGTGGCCTTTGTCATCCCAGTGGCACATACTTGACTTTGAACCAAACCCACTATATCTTGAAGTTTACAAAAATGGTGTATGTATTTGACAAGACCACTGTTGGATACATGTAATATATATAAGTATGCTTATGAAAGAGCCAGAATTTGCCAAAAGTAAGGCTTTACTTGCCAAGAACAGGCTGTACTACATAAATTGCTTTGTTGCCACGTAACCTGTGATTGGCCTTTGTTCGCCCTCCCCTCCCCATTTTCTACCTGGCTTATTCAAGGAACTTTAACATGCAAGACCCTGGCTGCCTTGCCTTATGCCTCTGGGGGCCTTGGTCATTAACCATTAATTTTGTTCCATTCAATCTGCATAGCTGTGCCTGAGTTTGAGGTTTTGTTTTTTAATTGCTGGAATGTGAAGGAGTGTTGAGAACTGGCTTTTATATAAATAAAAAGAGAGAAGAAAAGCAAGTCTGCATTTCTATCTCCAAGATCAGTATGTATACACCCATTTATTCCAGAACATTCTGAAATCTTGCCTTTGTAGAGTTTGGTAGGTTGCTATCAACCATAGTCAATTGTAACCAGTCCAGGTTTGTTGGTCAAGAACATTAAAGAAGGAAAAAAGGCTCCAAAATGAAGTTTTATTTAAAAGGAAAATTTTGGATTAATGCCATTAGTTATCTGTTTCAAATAACTGTTATTACTTACCAAGCAGAAGACTTATTTTTAAAGTATAGGTTTCATACATGCTAAATCTGGGCAAGGATTTAATAAATATAAACCCAAATTAGTTCTGTATCTTTTATCTAGAAAAGCAGGGAATGTTTTCCAAATTCAAGATCTGGTGAAACAAACCTCTACAGATTCACTTGGAAAAGCATGAAGAAAAGACTGACATCTTCCACATCAGTGAAACGGCTATGAAAAGAAAATCTAAATGTTACCAATATTTATCTCTCAAAGTTAAGAAGCTGTTGTTTTTATCCAGGGAGGAGAGTAGCTGAAGAAGGAAAGAAAGACTTCAGAATAGAACATATATTTTAGAACATTTTTTTTCCTAATTCCAACCCGAAGTTCTGTGGAGGTAATAATCGAGATTTCCAAAAAGTTAAGGAGCTGGAGACATTATTTTTTAAAAAAATATGCTTCAATAATTTTGCATCTCTGTGTCATTTTTGATCCATCTTCCCTCTCTTTGTTAAAATGTGTATGAACAGCAGTGTTGGAAGCTATTGACGAAGTTGCATGTAGAAAACTGGACAGAAATGAAGGAATCTTTTAATTCATATTTAAATAACAATATGAAAGATTTTGGGCTCATTTGTCCATTAGTGTTCCCCAAGCTCTCTAAAATATTTTCTTCCCATCAGTCTAGATTAACCCATGAATCTTACTAAACTCTTGAAAGGAATTTAAAAGGAATTTTCTAGTCATCATAACTGAGAAGAACTTGAAAGCGCATTTGGAAGTGTAAAGAGGAAGAGGCAGAGCAGAAGCAGAAGGTGTTCATTTGAGATGCATGTCTGCTGGGTTTCTTTTAAACCATCTCATGTTTGAAGTGACTCACATTTTACCTTAAGCATCTAAATTAATGTCAAGGGTTCAGTAACTGCATCTGACTAAAGCACTCATCTAATGGACTTGCTCACTATACTGGTGAACTGAGTTAAGTACAAAAAATCAGCATAAATCAGTGGTCTACTTTCTAGCTCATCTAGTCCTAAAACTTTTTTTTACAGTGGCTGGTATATTCAACAGAGCCACTGTGGTGAAGTGGACAGAGTATTGAACAAGGACTCAGAGGACTGGGTTCAAATCTCTACTCAACCATGGAAACTCATGTGGGGTGGCAATAATCAACCACTCCTTCAGCATCATGCATACCTCGAAAATCCTATTAGGGTTGCCATAAGTCAGAAGCAATTTGACAGTACATGGTAACAAAGTACATTCAAAAACATTACACATGGACGAAATAAGGGAAATGTAAGTGAACTTACGGAGCATTTAAATGCCACAGAGTGATATAGATAGAAAAGGGGAAATCTGTGTAGGAGTAAAGTATAACAAGGAACTAAGACTATGAGATAGTAGCTCAAAGGTTTTACAGCTTCTGTACTTGTACCAGCACTATCTTGAGGTTATTCAGATTAATTTGGAAAACTGATTCAAAGTGGTCTGAAATCTGGGCTAGTAAGAATCTATATTGGTGTTGGAAAGCGAACTGAAAAAATACTAGGTTTTGCATGGTTTACTGGAATTTTGTAAGACCCATTGACCTGATTTGAGCATAATGCTCACCTACAGTTTGATGTTACATAGTCTAACTTAAATGTGAATTCACTCACATTCATTCATTCTGAACTCTCATTGGGAAATTTGAGCCTGTTTATTTTAAGCAGCCACCCAGGGAGACAGGAGAAAAGGCCTTATTTACACTTTGTTTGTAACTCTACTGAAGCCCTGTAGGGGGTGTAGCTAAAAGGAGCTGCTTAAACAAGCTGTAACTAAGGTTTCCTCCTGTCATTTCCTCCTCTTGTTAGGGTTCTTTTTCTTTTTCTTTCTGTTTTTTAAGGTGCTCTAGCACATCAGTACTGAAACCAAGCAGGGTTTTTTTTAAAAGTAAAAGTCTTGCTGGCTTTGCAATCCATTTCTAAGATGTTAAAAAAAATCTTGCTCGGAGAAGTTTTGCTCACCTTCACTAAAAAAAAAATAAAAGAATAAATGGGATTTGCTTACCATTCTTAAGTGTGCACAGGTGCAGCAGCTTTTCTGTGGCTTTTCTGCATCTGTTCGAGTGATCATAACCAGAATCTATGTGAATCGATTCACTGTTTTAAAAAAGTTGAAGCCCTCATGGCTGAGAGAAAAACAATGGATTGCGATGCTTGGTGATTTGGGCAACAGGAGAGAAACTCTAGGGCTGTTTGGAACTTACCCAGTAAAGACTAATACTGTGTAAAAATACAGCAGTGCTTATCAGAACCATCCGAATATGATCAAAGAGTTTTAAAAAAACCTCATTTGTCCCTTCTGTCTTGGAACCAAAATGTTACTGCTATACGTGAGAAGTGTGGCATTCTTAGTCTCAAAAGCACAGGACTAGACTTGTTTTATGCTCAAAGGCAATGTCAGGGGAGAGAAAAGGAGAAAAGCAACATATGTGGAGAAACTTGGGTTATTAAAGAACAGCACTACCTGGGCCAGAATATGTGCCCAACAGCAGAAGCTGCAAAAGTGGCTGAATCAGATCACCTAACACCTGTGCTTTAAGATAATCCCAAGCTGGAAGTCTGGCAATAAAATCAACGCAAGATGCCCAGTTGGATGGTATGTTAGTTGAAAACTGATTTGTTCCTCCCCACTTCCTTTTTCTACCACCATAAAGTTTTATCTAATAAGTTAGGTAAAAGCTTCAATAAGCATGATAGCATCTGATCTTGTAAGATCATTCATCATTTTGTTGCACTTTGTAGCAGAGTACATACTGCAAAAAATAGCCAAATAGGGACTGTATATCCCGCAAAAACAAAATAATTCTTTATTTTGTTGTGAAACCGTCCAGTGTGGCCTTAGTAGCAAGATGGGCAGTATAAAAATTGAATGGATTTGAATAAAAAAAATAAAGAAGATAAAAATATTGTGGCACCTTAAAAACTAACTGCTATACTTTAATGTGAGCTTTTGTGGACAAGTCCACTTCCTCAGACATTTTTTATTTTATTTTTATTTTGTTTTTGCCTAATATACCAACACAGACTACCTCTTCTAAAAGTACAACTAACATGAGTGTGTGGGTGCGTGCACATGTGTGAACTCAAGAATATTAGACTAATTTCAAACAATCTGAAATTTGTACTGTCACAGCGGAGCCCCCAGAAGGATCACAAATGGATAGGCTTTTCAGATACATAAATAGTAATTCTTAATAGATTTTCGTACTTGCATAAAACACATGAAAGGGTTTAGAAAATTGTTTCTGGGATTAAAGAAAACAGCTGGATCAAAAAATAAATAAATGACAAGTCTTATCCCCTCCCTTTTCTCTTTAGGAAAGAAATGTAAAAAGTGAAGTTTAGATAGTTTATTCAGAGAATACAGAGTCTCGAAACAGTTTTGCTGTCTTTGTAAGAATCATGTGATTGCTCAGTAACATCCACAAACGGCTCCATTCCCACTGGGCTGTTATCTTATCAGATTGCAGCTCCTCAGCTAAGATTTGAAACTGTCACCTCCTCAGCATAACAACAGTATTACCTGCTTATAATTCATTTCCTCGCTACCGCCATTTTGACAAATACCTCAAAGCTGAAGGACACAATGTATATATTATCTCCTCGGCATGCATACAAAGTTCCGTAAGCTGCAGTGGAGGAGAAGAGGAAATAAACATACTCATGGAAGAAATAATGAAGAATAAATATGGCTAAACCTGCCACCAAATTCTGTCTAAGGGAGGCATTTTGACAAGAACCTCAGGCAAAAATTTTTAACAGAAATAAAATGCATTTGAATAACACCAGCACACTAGTTTCTCAGAAGAGGCTATAGCTGAAACTCACAGAAAAGATTAATGCAAATTGTTAGTCATATTATCAGTTAAATCATAGTTTAGCAAATATTTCAAAGAGATGCTCCCTCAAGTGCAGAGGGAGGTATCTTTGTCAGAGAATGTGATTTTTCCTTACCTACGTACCTTGCATTACTGTGCTTTTTCCCCATTTTTTCTTTTTTGTATTTGATCAGTGTAATGAAAACCAGGGTAGAGTTGATTTAAATCAATCACAATTTAAATCACAAATTATTTTTTTCAATCTGATTTTTTTATTATTTAAATTTTAAAAAATCAATTTTAAATTCAATTGTGATTTAAATCAATTAAGAAATCATTAATTTTAATCCATCCTGATATAAACATAGGCTTAGTCCAAGAATCTGATTGCCGAGGTACATATCTCTGAGGAAATCCAACTGTGGGAAGGGAAGTGAGTTAATCATAGCACATACACATTCCCTTTATTGTCTAGTTTATTCCTATGCTATAGATATCATCAACTGCTTCTCACCAAGAATGGAGGCCTGTCTTGGATAAAGGGGGGGGGGGGGAAATATCTGTATCGAGTAAGAACAGCAGAGGAGGATACTATCTGTACTAGAACTGCTACTTGTTTTGGCCTTAGTCAAAATATCAAGATAAATCTGAAAAATCCTGGGATGGAGGAGTGCTCTAATGAAACTAGGAGAGAGGGCTGCACATCTGCACTCTCTGTTAACTGGAAGAAAGAAAAAAAAAAGAGAGAGAGAGAGAACTAAATGATGAGATTTAAATTACTTCATCAGCCTCTTTCTGTCTTGGGGTTGGGAAAGATAACATATTCTATTATATTTTGCCATTCATTAGTCTGCCTTAATGACTACACAAGGAAAAAATCCCATTTTTTCTAGCTGCTGGATATCTACTAACTTTTGACAAATGTTCCTAGCAATGATCATAAATTCTCAGGCACGTGGAGGGGTTTTCCTTCCTCTCCCTTCGCGTCCTGTACTGAATTCTAAATGTATATTGTTTCTTACACATTAAGCTTGTTCAGTGCACATCTAGCTCGGGAATTAAATATGACATTTTGTGTGGGGTTTTTTGTTGGTGGTGGTGGCGGCAGCGGCATTATTTCTTCTAGAATATTTGAACTGTGGCCATTTCAGACTTAATACTCTGATGTTCAATAAATAATCATAGTTAACCAAGTTGATTTTGACTGGTGATGACTCGCTCAAGGTTTTCTAGGTATAAAGTACTCAGACGTGGTTCATTGATCAGTCTCTCCCTCTCATGAGATTCTGGAACCACGCACAACTAAAGTGTACCAATGTCCTAAACAAATCAAGGGGATAGCTATGTGCCCTGTTATTCCTTAGCTATAGCCAGTACTCCAGGGCAAAATATAACACAAGAAGTGGCTCTGGGATTATGACATCAGGGCATCTAGGCCAACAGTATTTAATTATTACATATTTTATTAATTTGTAAGTCATCCAGTTCAATTTGTATCTGAATCTCTTAAGTTACTTCTACATATCTATATTTGTCCAAATAGTGGCGGGGGATTGAGAATGGGGAAAATAAAGGGTTCTGACCTGGGATTGGAAGTGAAACTCATTGCCATCAACTACTAATGAAACCTTTCCTTCCTCCACTCCGGCCACCAGAAGCCATGCCATTTAGTCCTTGCTCAGCTCCTGCCCTTCCATCCTGAATTAGCTAAGCACTGTTGTACAGTTATCAGTTTACTTGGATTCTCTGAAATAAATACTGCTTCTTTGGATTTTCCATTTCCAAAGTGCCAAAGTATGATTTTGAGATCCTCATTTCAAATCGAGCACCATTTGAGTCTTCCTTCAGATCACAAATTGGAAAAATACCCTACTTTGATTTGTTTTCCAGATCAATTCCAATTCTGAAACCCATGCCCAACTGCAAGTATGTCCTGCCTTTCTTCCATTGAGTCCTAGACAATATTCATGGCTCTCCTCCTCCATCTTTGCAGCAACACTGTCAGGTAGGGTTTCATGACTCAGTGAGCAATAAAACCTGGATCTACAAACTCCTAATCCAATACTCTAACCAGTACACTACATTGCCTGTAATCAAATAAGTCAGATCCTATTTGGCTGGCCAAGCAATAAGAAATAGTCGTGAAATGAGGTGGACTTAATGAGGTAGTGCAGGGCAGACTACAGGACTGTACGTTGTTTCACTTTAAGCCCTCCTCTTAATCGAGTAAATTTCTAGTCTCATCTTAAACATAGCTGAAGTGTTGCTTTGGTTGTGGGGTATCTTGTGGCCTGCTAGATGTTGTTATTGAATTACAGCTCCCATTGTTCTTTGCCATTGGCTATACTAGCTAGAGTGAGGATCATTAGACAGAGTGAGGTGGCCACTTTAGGTGGTGGATTGCCATGTAGTGTAGGGTAATGACTCTGATGTCACAGGGCCAGTGAAGCCACTTTGGACTTTAGTCTGAAGTTTGCAGGAGCTATCCAAGGCGCCATTCCTGTTTTAGGGCTGGAGCTCAGTCCCTTAGATAGCTCCTATAAAGTTCAGACTAAAACCCTGCATGCATTCGCTACCCCTGCAATATCAGAGTCTCTATCCTCTGCTGTTGTCTGAAGTTATGACCTGGCCACTCTTGTCCCCTTGAAAGGCCACTTTCAGGTCTAGAAAGCTATTCTGCACCGTTATCTGGAGCCAAGAACTTCCTCGATGCCTCGGGCTGCCTTTAGAGCCAAGCACACTCAGACAGATGGCTTGGAAAATTGCCTGGACTTTTTAAAAGTCATGTACACATAGGCTTATCCTTTTTTGATAGGCTATGCTGTGAAGTAGTTCTCATAAGTACAGTTCAGAGACTACAACAGAAGTCATTGCCAGTAACCTCTGGCTCCCTGCACAGAGATGAATGGGTTGCGGGTAGGGGAATGATCAACTTTGCCACCTTGCCAGTCTGATCTCTCCAGAGCCCTGTGTCAAATGCTTTAAAACCAAACTAAGTCTTTTAGGTCTGAAACGATGGTACAGATTAGTATCTTCGGATTCCAATTCAGAGTGGCTAGGAAACAGTATTTGAAACACTGTATTTATTTATTACATTTGAGCAAGGGAATAGGTATGTCCTTCACTGGAAATTTTAGAACTGCTAAATATTGAAGTGGCCAGCATATACTCTTCTGTAAATCTTAAATATGCTTTCTTAGTAGAGGGTATTACTTCTGTTTACTGATTTGTTTTGAATTGGCCGGAATCCTTTTGGTGTTTGCTTAAAGCTTCTACCACCTACTGCAATAAATTGCAGCTAATTGATGAGGTGCCAGTTGTGTAATTGATAGCGTGCTCCAGCACCTCATCAGTTAGCTGCCATTAGCCAGAGCAAGTTACACAAATTGTAACACGAACACAAATAAGATTCTGTCTGTCGTGTTGCGAAGTTTTTTTTAAATGTTTTAATTGCATTTCTGATTTGAATTTGAATTTCATTATGGTCAGCTGCCTTGAATGCCACTTTTTGAAAGAAAGACAGGTTTAAAAAAATCAAATATAATAAAATAAATTTGAATAACCAGTGATCGGGGGTGGGAGTGGGACCATAGCTGTCATGGCTGTGGGGCAGGAGTGACTGGGGAACAACAAATAGTAAGTGCTAAAGCAGGCCAGTCCTCCTGTTAGGCAAAGTGAAGTAAGTACATTAGGTGGGAGACGCTGGGAGCCATGAATTGTGCCTCTTGTTCACAGAACAGACCAGGGAAGTCTCATAGGTGGTTGGGAGCACGTGTGGGCATGTGGCACACGTGGTTGTGGAAAGATGGGGGCCATCACAGTGCTTCTCCTCCAGATTTACTTGCTAAGTTGACTACCCAGGCACTTATCTCTGTGAAAATCCTGTTAGAATTTGCATTGCCCTTCACATTTAGTCTGATCCTTAGCAACTCACTGCTCAGAAGGGCACTATTTTCAGTCTTAGTGCTATATCAGGAGTGGTGGGAGCATGGTATTGGTTCACCCAAGTCATCAAAATGCCATGTTCTAGCTGATTTGGACCTGTGTGTCTTGGCTTGAAATACATGCAGTTCCACTTACGATGTGCAGTTCAAGTAGTATAGCAGTCTGCAGAACTGCCAATAGTTCTGGTAGTACTCCAAGGAACTGGAAATAAGAAAAGCCCAGAACGTGGAGTGCTTATACCACCCCAACAGAACATAAATGTCAGAGCTTGTTCCGCTCTTTGGGATTGCAATGGAATTCAAAGTTATTTATGAAAGTACTTTTTTGGCATGCTTTCTTGATGATCTCTAATCAGGTTTCCTGCCAGGAGTTTGGTAGGAAATTAGTGTTGTGTTCTAGTCACTTTGACTGCTGAGAACAGAAATACGGTGAGACAATGCAAATTTGCTCAGTCTTCAGCCTCTGAGTTTACAGCAAATTGCTTGTTGATAACTCATCACCATTCTGGTGGCAACAAATTGCAAAGCTTTAAGAGGGGGAAAAGTCAAGGTTGCTGAAGAAAATGGTCTTAATAATAATTGCAAATGGAAGCACAGTCTGAGAAAGCGTGAGATTATCTGCATTCTCTGGGCTGAGGCAAAGAAATTGCATATATTTAACAAAGGTGTGCTTCAGTAGGTTGGAAGCAAAGATGTAAAACAAGATGGTATAGTCACTCTGAACGTCAGACCCAAAATATGAATTTAATAGACCAAAATTGCATATGCAACAGAGGATAATGACTCTTTATTGCCTGTCTAGTATCCAGTGATGCAGATTTATATGGAAATCATGTCACAAAACACATCGTCTCTAGTATTTATTTCAGTATTCCAGACTTTCAAAATCTTCATGTTTCTTTATAAGAAGAAAGCAAGTTTCTGGTCCTTAGGAAACTTGTTGGAACAGCAGCTTTGAAAGCATCTGACACTTAAAGGAAGAAGAAAGGATTTCTAATGGCCAGAAAATCTTAAAACTTGTTGCTGTACGATCCTCTTAGTGCTTTCACAGTTATGTCAAGTCCTAATTCTATACTAGGGTGGCTGGATGAAAAGGCTTCTGCACCAATAAGAGTTGTGCAGATGTACCTTATACTTACTCAGCAATGCAATGAAGCAGGGCATAGAGTAGGATTGAAAATCTGGACTCAATTTGTCCATGTGCAGTAAACAAGATAGGGCTGAAAGGAAAGGAAAGTGGAAAGGAAAGGAAAGAACCCTGCTTGATACCAGAGAGGGGGAAAAATTGGTGAAACTTAGTGAGATTTTGAGCATTTTTAAACTGCTTTCTGTACACTTTTGCAAAATGTGCAGAAGTGGGGAAATGAAATAATTGCCTCAATGCATAAGCTAGTAAAATCAGTAACATTGGAGTTAATCAGCCTGTTCTGTTCCACTTGCTCCATGGGTGGGTATTTAGCTTCATGAAGCCAAAAAAAAAAAAAAAAACAAACAAACAAACAAAAAAACAGTAGCTTTGCACAGAAACATTTGGTGAAAAAATGTAGAAACCACCACTGCAAGAAAACATTTGGCACCTTGGTCTTGTGCTGCAGGCCAGATTTCTTATGCAGGGTTGGAGAATCCCCAGCAGTCTATGACAAAATCCCAGCAACAAGTGTTTTTATATCCCTGCTTTGCAGCATGCTTTAAGCCTTTCAAGTTTAAAGTCTGCATGAGAAAGCTCATCAAAAAGCTTATAAAAAGGCTCATCTTAGAAGACCTTTTTTTAAATTTAGGCTGGCCTTCAGCAATCAAGGGCCTTCTAATAACGGGACATTAGTTAATCTGCTGGTTTTCTTTTAGTTTAAGCAAAGGAATTTTTTTACTACTTCAATTAAGAATCTTTAAGGTGTTTTAAATTTAGCCACATGTTAACTCTCTAATGAGATGCATTCTATTTCAGTATTTGTAGCTTGTTCTATTTTAATGCTGTGCTACTGATGAGGCCAGGCTTGTCCAGAGTGAACAAGATTTCAATTAAGGAGATGTGCATTACCATCTCTTATTTTACATAACATAGATTGCATTTCTTGTTTAATTCTGGTTTTGCTACACGGGGGGGGGGGGGGGAATAAGGCACTCTGCAGGTCACTGGAGTCCTGTTCAGAATTATTGGAAGCCTTACTCGGGACCTTCTTGCTTTTTACGTGTTATGGTGTTCAAGAGCATCATTGCAAACCTAAGGGCAAAGGCTTTTTTTAAGGTAGTAATGATTCTCAAGAAACTAAATTTGGCATTTAAGGTATGCACGTTTGTGCTCATATAAAACTAAGACATATGTACAGGTTTGTCTCTTCATAGAAACATAGGAAGCTACTTTATACTGAGTCAGACTTTGGGGCCATCTTGTGTGCATGGACAGGCAGGAGCCATCCGTGGTTCCAAGCAGGATCTTTTCCTTGTCCTACCTGGAGATGTCCAGCATTGAACTGGAAATGTCTGAGATAAAGTTTGTATTGCACCATTGAAATATGGCCTGTCTTAATATCTCACTTCACCAGTACAATGCCATCATGATCCTACCTACCTCAGTGGCAACATGGAATGCAGTATTTGCAGTAGCTAAAGCCAGCATAGCAACACTGACAGCTTCCATAGAATCCCAGCCAATTCTGCTATTATCTACCAGCCACAGGGAGGCTGATTGATGCATGTTAGCCATACATGGAGGGCACTAATAGGGAGACTAGAGCTGGTATACTATGACAACCTTACAGACAGGGATGTTTACCATTTAAAAAAAAAATCCTAGGATTTCTGTTTTTCTCATATTCCTGACCTTTGTTTCCAATGTGGCCCCACTGAATCACCTGTAATATCACTGGTACAAATCCCTCATTGGCTAAAATTAAACTGGGTGGGACTTTAGGTGATTCACTGCCTGTGATATGGGCATAATTGTTTCATCCTACCTTCCAGAGCTGTTTCAAGGATTATTGAGATTAAAAAATGGACAACTTGAAGCCCACCATTGATCACAGTTCTCATCCTGTCTCACCACTGACTATACAAGCTAGGACTAATGTGCATTTCTGTTGAACCACAAATTGCCCACCCTTGTTACTGGAGTGGTTAAGAAAAATCCCAAAAATCTGACAGTGGCCCTTCCCCCTCGCAGGGAGCTGGGACCTAATTTAATGGTCTGCCCTCGCAGGCTACTGGATCCTATCGGATTCCAGGGTTCCATGCACGGGATACCGATTGATGTGGCTGGCGCTCCTGTCGAAGCTCTGGTTGACGGATGGTTCACCACCACCACCAGGGCTGTAGACACGATCGCTCCCAAACGTCCTCTCCATTGCAGAACTCGTTCATTGCCCTGGTTTGATCAGCGGCTGAGAGCTATGAAGCAAACTAGGAGAAGATTAGGGAGCAATTGGAGGCGGGACCTGACAGGAAATAACTTAAAAGCTGTGAAGATCGCGTCCAACCTTTATCTTTCTAAGATAAAGGCTGCAAAGAGAGCTTACTTTGCTGTCGGGATAAGCGAAGCTTCCAACCAGCAGGCGGAGTTATTCCGTATAGTACGCGATCTATCCGGAATTGGTCACAGTGATTGGCCTCCCCCTAGTATCTCACCTGACCAATTTACAGCTTTTTTAAAATCTAAAGTGGAGGCCATCCACCGGGACCTATCCCCCTATTTGAAATCAGTAGATTGAGCAGAGACATCCAGCGCTCTGTCTTGTCCAATGAAGATCACCCACTTTCAACCAGTGACGTCACTTGAGGTTGACAAGGTGCTTGATCGCTGTCATGCCACCACCTCCTCCCTTGACCCTTGCCTGGCCTGGCTAATCAAAGCGGCCAGGCCTCTGACAACCGAATGGGCCACTGCTATAATAAATGGGTCTCTCCAGGAGGGCAGGGTTCCCGTTGCCCTCAAGGAGACACTCATTAGGCCCATTGGGAAGAAAATGAGCTTGGTGGCAGATGACATTGGCAATTATAGGCCTGTCACCAATGTTTCTTTCCTTAGCAAGGTAGTAGAGAGGGTGGTGGATCAGCTACAGGCTCTCTTGGATGAGACCAATGCCCTGGATCCATTCCAGTCGGGCTTCAGACCGCGACCAATGGAAATGGCATTGGTCACTCTGCTTGATGACCTTTAGAGGGAGGCCAACAGGGGCAAAATGTCCTTGTTGGTTCTCCTTGATATCTCAGCCGCCTTTGATACCGTTGGCCACAGTATCCTCCTGGGGAGGCTCTCCGAGTTGGGGATTGGTGGCCTAGCTCTTGCTTGGCTTCAATCCTTCTTGGAGGACCGTCCTCAGAGAGTCCAGCTTGGAGAGAATGTATTGGCCCCGTGACTCCTCAATTGTGGGGTGCCGCAGGGTTCAATCATATCTCCAATGCTGTTTAATATCTCTATGAGGCCGCTGGGTGGGGTCATCAGGGGATGTGGCGCTTCATGTTACCAGTATGCTGATGACACGCAGCTCTACATCTCCTTTTTTCCAAAAGCAGTGGATGCAGTTGCGTCCCTTGAGCGCTGCCTGGGGGCTGTACAGCAATGGATGTAGGAGAATGGACTGAGGTTGAACCCGGACAAGACAGAGGTCCTGAGGGTGGGCGCCCCTTCTATCATGGTTTGGGAAGCTCGCTATCTTTGGGGGGGCAACTCTCACCACGAAGAATGTGGTCCGCAGCTTGGGGGTCCATCTTGACCCAGCGCTTACCATGGAGTCCCAGGTGGTGTCTGTGGTCCGTTCCGCCCACTTACATCTTCGGCGGATTGCCCAGCTGTGCTCCTATCTTGATGTGGGGTTGCTCACCACTCTGGTCCATGAGCTCGTAGTCTCAAGATTAGACTACTGTAATGCTCTCTACGTGGGGCTGCCCTTGAGAGTGATGCGGAAGCTACAAATGGTCCAGAACACGTCCGCCAGACTATTAACTGGGGTGAAAAGATATCAACATATTTCCCCCACTCTGGCGGCCTTATACTGGTTACCCACTCATTTCTGCATTGATTTCAAGGTATTAATGCTTACATATAAAGCCCTAAATGGTTTAGGGCCTCGATACCTGGCAGAGCGCCTGTCTCCACTTAGCTCGATTCATGTCACTCAATCAAGCCAGACCGGGCGGCTGAGGGGCTTAACCCCGAGAGAGGCCCGGAAGGAGAGAACAAGAAACCAGGCCTTCTCGGCGGTGGCCCCTCATCTTTGGAACACCTTACCCCCAGAGATCCGACTGGCACCCTCGCTGGGAGTTTTTAAAAACAAGTTGAAGACTTGGTTCTTCCGGCAGGCCTTCCCCCCTCCCATTACATAGCTTCCTTTTCCCCCATCTTGGATCCTGTTTTCTTTATTAATTTTTATTGTTCTTAATAACAAATTTTATTTGAATGCTGTTTTTATCTTTATATTTTGTAAGCTGCCCAGAGTAGATTCCTGAATCTAGATGGGCGGGGTAAAAATGGAACAAACAAACAAACAAACAAACAAACAAATAAAAGTATAGTAGATTGGCAGCACTGCCTACAGTCTTGTAACTGTATCAGACAAATGAACAGCTCAACAATCACTATGATGGAGCCAGTCAAAAGGATGAAAGACAGACTTAAAGGGTGATTATCCACAGATTGCATTAACATGTCATTTGCTTCCCACATTGTGAAGCAGACTTGTTGAGTCCCAGGTCACTGTCAAAATCCAGATCTAAACACCAGCTGTTTAGAAACAATTGGATCCAAGGCACTGTTTCTAACATCTTACATCAATGTGATAACTCAATGTCCTTTTACCATCTTCTCAGAGCATACATGTAAATTGTAACTGGCCACAGTCCAGAATTATTTCTGCTCCGGTGCCACCCTCTCATGCCCTGTTTTGCCCTTAAGTCCCATTTTATACTCTGGCTAAACATTTAGTATAGATGTTTAGAGAGTACGACCATCTAGCAAAGCTGCAGAGGCCATGTCATGTCAGAAGAATAGAACAATGCCCTTTCCTACCAATCCATAAACAGCTATTTTCTGCATTGGTGTCTGATGCTTAAAGAATGGGCCTTCCATAAGTCATTCTCTTGTCTAAAAAGAGATGCAACTGTATAATCTGAATAGTTCTGTCCAACAGGGCTTGTCCTCTCTTTAGGCAGAGTTCAGTACCCACTTCAAACAGCAGAAAATGAGGTTGAATCAAGCTAGGCACACAAAACACACCAGAAGGGTCTCTCCCGTTGCTTCAGTGAATCATGAAGTTCAGAACAGCCAACATGCAAGTCTCTGGAGTTGGCCAAGCCCCAACTGCCTCCTTCTCAGAAGGCCTCAGCAGGAGTTATTATGGGAAGGACATCCGGGGAGATCATCTGTGCCAGGCATTTGGGCCTTACACAATGCATACGTCATATCAAGTTATAAATATGTGGTATGTGAAAGTAAGGAAGATATCATGAGTTATGTTAACAGAATATCCAGGAAATCCAGGGAAAAGGCATGGGCCTCCAAGCCACTGCTTATGCAGCCTTAAGATGAGGCAGCCACCTCAAGTGACAAATGCCAGAGGTAGAGCAGCAGCGCTCCAGTATTTGTTCCCCTTCATTTTGCCTGTTGCCACCAAAGGTGGTGGAGGAAGCTGTTCTGAAGGCCTGTCCATTTCTGTTCTGTACATGGAATCGGGGGAGTTCAATCCTTGTTCTTTGCCTCAAGCAGCAAAGGGCTTGAGCAATCCCTGCCTATTATATCAACTAGTAGATTACCACCTCAACGCCTAGAGAACAGCATCAGATGGGATTTGTTCATCTCCTTAAACAAAAGAATTAATGTAAGTAAAAACTGAAGAGCAGTAACTAGTTGAATTTAAACTAACAGCATGCTTGATTCACTTGCCAATCAGATTAAAGCAAAAAAGCCCCTTGGAAACAGAAAGGCCAGCCTGTCACTAATAAGATAGAAACTGCTAAAACAATAATCCTCCCACTAGAAAGGCTAATCTCAGAGAAAGAAAGAAGGAACAGCTTGCTCCACGTGTTACTTGCATTACTACCACCACTCCCTCTGGCTAACGATTCTCCATTCGTCCAAAAACAAACCCCAAAAGTATATTTTTGAAAAAGTGCCCTCAGTAGTTCTGTGGAAAATATTTAGGCAAGAATAAGAAAGGCTGCAGGTACTGAAATTCTCTCTGTTTCCTTTCCCCCACCAATTATGAATGATGCAGGAGACCTGGCCTCCTTTCAGTCTGGCTGCAGCACCCCCAGCTATGCTTTGCAACCTGTTTGGGTCTTAACTTTTAATTAGAGACCATAGTTGTTGAATTTTGAACTTTATCCATGTGATTCTTCCCCAACATGCACTACCTACCTATGATTGCAAAGTAGTAGTCATAGAAGGAAGGATTACCAAGCCCTTGAGAGAAGCCTGGTGAACACCAGAGGTTTTAGACCATGAGAGGAAAAGCATTTTCATACCAGTTACTTCTTTCACTACTTTTACTGTAATTTTTTAACTTCTAGTGACATTACTCATTATCCCAAAGTCAGTTATTTACTGATGCAGTTACAGGTAACTGTGAGATCCAGTGTGCTGCAATGGACAGAGTAAGGCTCAGGAGACTTGGGTGTGAATCTCCACTTGGCAATGGTGACTCACTGGGGGAAGACACTGGTAAACCCGCTCCTTAAATATCTGTGTTACCATGAGAACCCTACTAGGGTTGCTGTAAGTCTGTAACTTGACAACTCATAACATAACATGTTACATACAACCAGTTACTTCCAGTGTGTTTCTGTCCTTTGCTTTCAGCAATAGGTAGAGTTGCATGTACTCATGCTTAAAAAACAGGTAAGATTCTGGCAAGGCATTCTGAATTCTGCATCAAGAAAAGCTCCGTTCTGCATGATATACAATGACAATATTTTCTTTGCAACAAAGAGAACAATTTAATCTCTTGTTTTCCACGTGTGGAGGGGGCAAATTAGTCAATGGAAGGAGCAAGGGGCTATGCTAGGATATTAGAGCACCAACTCTAAACACTGGCAATTTTATTCAACCACTTTGCAGGCTTCTGAGGGCTGAACTAGATGAGAAATCATCTTCAGAATTAGAAAGTGAAAAAATGCTATCCCTTTGAAAACTCATTCTTCAACGGTGCCATATTTACAGAATCAATATGGAAATGGCACCCATTGTGCTCCTCTCAATGACTTTTCTCCAAATAAAGGCAACTTAATTTGCAACTTTCATAGCTGTGGCCCACTGCTGGAGAGTAATAAAATACCCTTTACTTTACAAGATGTCTGACCATATAGCTTTGTCCTGTTTGGCCCTGAGATTTCAGCAAGCACTAGAACTTTAAATCATATAGTCAGAAAGATAAGGACTAGAAACTTGTATTTTTAATAAAAGTTATTCACAAATAGCTGAATGTTGTGGGTTCCTGTAGTCCTGTGCGTGTGGCAATACACAAAGGCCTGGCAACGGGCATTGAAGATAGTGGAATGTAGAGATGGGCATGAACCACTGGTTCGGCGGTTTGTGCCAGTTTGTTTAGCAGTCAAACAGGTGTTCCATGCTTCAGAGCCACAGATGCAGTTCTCAGAGGAGGCAGGGCATGGAAGCCAGGCTGCTGCCTCTGGGTGGGTGCCTGCCAGAGGAGGCCGGGCTTTGAAGCACCAAACACCTATTTGGTCCCTGAACAAACTGGCACGAACCACCAAACTAGTGGTTCATGCCCATCTCTAGTGGAGTGTGAGATACACAAACACAGAGACATTCAGGTTACTAAAGGTCATGGAACAATTTATGCCTTCCTTTGTAGACAGCTCCACAGGGAGCCCCAATGTCACACCACAAGATCTGCAGATATATTACAAGAGTTATAGCTTGTCTATAGACTTAGCTGTTATTTGCTAGCTAAGCATCTTTGCCTAGCAAGAGAAAGGGCAATTATTTCTTTCAGTAGGAAAGGACAACTGTGGGGCTACAGCTGCAGAGACTTCATCAGTGACTTTCCAACTGAATAAAACAGGCAAGCCACTTAAAAGTTCCGTCCTTTGCTCTACATAAAGTTTTAGTGCCGTGTTATATTGGCTCCTTTTATAAGCTAGGAGCAGCAAGCCGAATTCACATACAAGCCGTTTGTTGCAAGGTGGAATTACGATCAGCGCCCAAAGATCTGCTCATTCCACTTTGCACCATCTCAGTAAAAATCTATGTGATCATTATGTGCTAAAAGACTAACGCCAAGAAATGAGAATTAATCATCGATATTTCCTACCTCTGAATCATTCATTTCACCAGCCTCTCCAGCACCAACAGACTGCCACACTTGCTTACTATTAACTGTCAGCTATGATTTGGAAACCCTTTTATTTATGGGTTATTGCAAAATGAATTTGTTTGCTCTCTATGTTCCTTGGGCAGACTTGAAAGTTAATTATAAGAGGGAGGTGGGGGAGAATAAAAGCAAGTGAAAGAGTAATTCAACGTATGTTGAACAAGGGAAGACGATTTGACAAATGCCAGCTCTTCTACAAACTAGGGTGCACACATATAACAAGCAATGCAAAACCTGGGCAGCATCTGCCAGAGCTTATAAATCATGTTTATATGGGGAGGTAATGCAGGAAATGAGGAGAAGCTCCCCAGTTCTTTTCAGAGAAGTTCTATCAGAGAGGGAATGACTTAGTTTCAAATGTAGGCTTCATTGGCAGTAATACTAAGACACACTGCTCTGAAGGCCATTTCGTGCATTGGGCTGAGACAAAGTAGGCCCCAGAATTTGAAAGTAACTAGTTACAAATAACGAGTTGTTTGCAATTAATTCCATTTACCAATAACAAAGGTGTAAGTGCAATATATTGTGATCGTAATTTAATGAGGTATTGCATCCCTCCCTTTGCTGTGTAACAATTACTTTGCAGTTATTTTTATTATTTTTAGGAGTGTGGTCTCATTAAACAGTGAAGGAAAAATATCATACAGTTCAGTATGAATTTTACCAGAATATGTGTGTCTGCAGATTCATAAGTTGTCAATTTTTTTTATAATGAAATAGTATTTTATGAATGCCATGAGGCATTTGGAAAACTGAGGCCATAAAGAGGGTTCTGATTGACAAACAAACAAACAATTTGTTTGTCATATTGTGCACACATTTGTATACCAGGTTTAATCACAATACATTATTCAAGCATATTGGCTCTGATCCAACGATAGCTAGGAATGATTGATGAGTCATATATAACAGTGGTTCATCCTGGATAAAGATGTCCACACCGCATTCATGTCAAAGGATAAAATCCAGACAGTTTACTGGGCCTGTTTAAGAACTGTAATGGGGTTAGCTTGCAAGGTCCCAGAAGCTCAGGGACTTTATGAGGGACAGAACTCAGATGTTAAGAGCTACCCTCTCACATGTCAGGAGTGAAATTTGGGAGGCCCAGTAGAGACCATAGTAGATCCTGATGTGGGCAGAGATGGAACTTGGTGGGTCAGAAGGCAGAACTTGTTTTGATGGATGTGAATGACCAGAGGAAATATTAAAAACTTTCAGTATGAAAGAGAACAAGTCTTTTCTTTTCTCCCCCAACCTGGTGAATTCTGTCCTTCTCTGGGAGATTCTGTGAAAGAACAAATGCCCTAAAGAATCAAGTCAGACCTTGCAACCTAGCATTCCTATATACAAGTGGAAGCTTTCCTCCACATGTAGACCCCATGCTTTGTATAGAGGTGATTAGGGAAACCCAGCACACAGATTCACTCCATGGTACTTTTGTGATCACCACAGCATTGCCCAAACCTTGGCTTGTCATAAGGATCACCACAGAGTGAGTGCATGTGCCACTCATCCAGGCACTGAATTATGTCTAGTATTCTGCCACTGGAAAAATTATAACAAGTGTTGTTTTGGTACCAATGTACTTAATGCCTAGCCTCATGAAGTCCTCACGAGCTGGGAAAGTATCGTGGAATACCTTGCCAAACATCATGGGTTGCCTTAACACTTGTGGCTACAGTGTTGGACTAGGATTCAGGGGACCTGGATTTAAATCCCAACTCAGCCAGGAAACTCACTGGGTGATTTGGGCCATTATTTGTTTTTAAGCATGACCTACCTCAGAAGGTTGTTCTGAGGATAAAGTAGGAAGGAAGAGTGATGTGTATGCCACTTTGAGCATATTGGAAGACAGGTAAGAGAGAAACATAGCAAAGAAATGAATAAATAATAAATAAGGACAAAAATCAGATTAAAACAGAGCTTCTGCAAGCGATAACGTTTGAACAGAGTGACACCATTGGCTAGCATTTCATATATTTCTCAACTTTATCACCATCTCATCCCTTAAAGAACTAAGGGACTGGGAGGGAGGAAGACAGGAGGAAAAACTAAATGAAAGGTCAAGTGGTAATCCAATACTTATTGGCCTCTCTAAGGCTTATATCTTTTCCTATATATAGATCCCCATTTAATACAGTCACTGTATCAATAAATTGCATAGCTCTTTACACAAATGTGAATCATTTATCTTACTTTACATTTTAATGAATCACATCAAGTCTATGCCCCCGAATAATGTGGTCTACTTTTGCTTTCACCAATGGGAATCTAGATTTTGGACATTTTATATGTGCATAAGTTTAGTTGCATACAAGTGACCTGGCCCAGAAGGCCAAAAGACAATTCATGGTACTTAATCTGTCTATAAAGGCCTATGAAGCCAGTCAGCAACCATGGTCTAAAAACTGACAGGCCACATCCCCTTCCCTCAAGCCAATGGCCAGCAGATTATAATTATGGTTAGTGCCGTAACCGCTAACAAGCATTCATCAAAAGTCTTCAGCAGAATCTTTTAGAATGAGCAAATCTATCCAATATACTTTCTTCCACTTTTCAATAAGCAATGAACTAGAAATGAAGTTCTCATTCTTTTCTCCCATATTGAAATACTGTGAACAAACAGAACCTAAATTTTCATTCATCCCAAATCTGTCAGTTTTAATTTTTTCCCATATTAAAATATAATTTTGGTAAATTGTGATGAACAATGAATTGAAATCAAATTCTCATTTATCTCTAGAATATTTTTATATCTTCCTACCTAGAGAGACAGACATGAGGAAAAACAATACTAATGAATGCTGGACAAGAGGAAGTAGCTATTCATACAATTCAAGTATTCTCAAGGGGAAATCATCTCATAAATATTTGGTAGTTGCTTTCTACTCCCAAATTTAGAATGTTTTATGCACATAAGAATGGATGAGAAATTCATTGCACTTCTGGTATTTAAATATTCATTTTACCTCTTGTGGCTGACAACGGCATGGAATCTATCCTGCCTTTAGAAATCTGTATGTTGGCAAGGCAGATGCCACATTTTGGAGGAGAAAATGTGCACAAACCCATTTGTACATTTGCATCATGTCCACACCTAAAATAGTACATGGAAAAATACATATAATGAACACATAACAATAGAAACTTTGTGCTTAAAAATGGCATATATTTTTAAAAGGTAACCAGAATTTCCTCACATTTCCACACAAAGGTTAAAAAAAATCATACCTCTCACAAGACAAAGTGGGGCAAAGATGGAATGAGAAAACTGTAGAAAAAATTCTTTTTGAAAGAGACTAACTAACATATTCACACCTTCATGAATGTCTCTCTGTCTCAGCCCCTTGGAGTGCAATATCTCCTAGCCCTGGGTATGGTGTGGCTAGCTAGCAACTTCATTTTATGCCTTTCTAGCCCAAAATCAAAATTCTCCAGGGTGAAAAGAAACAGCAAAAAAAATGCTTACACTGTAAAGGAGCACGTAACTGTCATGCCTTGCCAGATGTGATCTTGCCCGCTGTACAACAATTCCCAAATCAGCACTTGTTATTAATCAAATGTTATAACAAGCTGCCTGCAACAGCACTCTGCAACCATGATTAATTAGCCAGAAGCTTCTAAAGGGAGCAGAGTCACTTATTCACAAAGTGAAGTGAAGTCTCAAGGCTAGAAAATGACAAACTCCAATGGTAGGGAGGTAGTGCTGCGGTCGCTCACTTGCTTGTGCCTCAGCTGCAACTGAGGGGCCGTGTCAGGCAAATTACCCATTGCTCTACACGGTAAGAAGGGACTACAGGGAGACAACACAGCACTGGATAAGCAATGAACCATATTATTATCCCCCAGTTTTCTTCCTGATCATGTTTAGGAGCTAGGCTTCATTCAAATTCATGCAGTTGTTCTTCATCTGAATTGATGAAATACGTGAGGAAGGGGAGCATATTAGCTTCCCAGATGACCCCAACACAATTTAAAAAGTTATGTTTTTTCTGTTCATGTGCTGACTTTCCAAACGAAGAGCCCTGTCTTGTCATGGAGATTTTCTCTACTGCTTTAAATTCTGACTTTCAAAGAGTTGTAATCATGGGGAGACCCTCCATTAACAGAATAAGCTTTCTTCTTTAGAAATCCACCTTATACACACAGAATGCAGTGGAAGTCCATGATCAATGGGGCAGAGCTAGTGAACACATGAATCACACCTGAAGAAGGCTTCAGTTGTCACTCCTTTCACTGCATTGGGCCTGTATTTTGCTGACTCAGTGGACAGGTTGTCTCAAATCAGTGATGAGAATCTTTGTAGGAAAGTAAATTTCAAAGCCAAATAAATTTGTAGGCTGACAAAAAAAAATTCTCCAGTCCATTTTGCACGTTGTTAATGTCCCATTGAATTCTATATAAAACCTAGTTTGAGGCAAACCTGCAGGTTCTTGATGAGGCAAAACATGAGGAATTTTCAAGAAAGCTTGAAAGAGTTTCATCTGAAATGTATCAAATGAATTTCACATGGAATGAATTGTTGTTGAGGTGATTTAAATATATCTGTGGAAAAACTCAGCACCGTTCTCACTAAACTAAAGGATAGTTCTTTTGGCTATTTTTTAATGGCATATTTGCCATTTTGACTTTGTGACATTGTTTAAGATTGGGGAGAGAAGGCCAAGTTTAGACCACATAGACAAGAGCTCACTCTTTGCTTCTGGTTCCTCATGTTGAGATTATATCCTTCCCTGGTGACAGTAGCCCTTTTCAGGCATCACATCTGGAGACAATGAAGATGTATGGAAGGGCAAAAGACATCCTTCCACCCACACATATTCATTAGAACACCTGAGAGAGCTTTTGTGAGTCTCAGAATCCATGATGAGAAACTGATGACTCAAGCTGCCCATTAGGCAGAATGAGACAATCACGCCAGACAAGAGATGTTCAGTGGGGGAGCAGCATCAACCTTCTAGCTGCTCCCCTGTTGGAGGTCACAGTAATGTATGCCATAAAATCTCTCTCAGTCCCCCAAAACGAACTTGCTGTGTCAGGTGTGGTGCAAGACATTATCCCATTGCCACTTTTTATCTCCGATTCTGTTCCCAGTCAGCTTCCATAAGTGGGACAGAGAGAAGGATGCCATCGTATCCTTCATTTCAGGTAGCAAAACAGCTGGGGCCAGCATGCCATTCCCAGCAAGGAGAGAGATTCTTTTTGAAGGGAATTCTGTGGACAACATAACCATCCTACAGAGATCAAGAGTAACAGAAACAGTTGGTCAATGGAGTTAGTTTTGAGGAGTAAATCAGTTTAAATTAAACTATGCTTGACCTGTTTAGAACTTGAACTGGATTGTGTTGCATTGTCACACTGATGAAAAACTTGAGAAGCAGCATTGATGGCTCACTGCAAAGTTCCTCCTGCAACAAGTTCTATCCTCAGTCCTGCTGGTCTTGCACACTTAATCCAGGAGCGAGAATTTGGGAGATTTGGATCCCTTTTCCCCTAAAGGTTGCCTTTGTCCTGTTGGAAGGTAGAATGTGTGCAGATGAAAGTTTAGCAACTGTTGTGCTTATATCTGGGTGATTAAAGGGGTGAGGGTTCCTATCAACCTAACCGTTCAGAATTTGCCCTTTCCAACTTAAACTTCACTGAATTAGATTCTGAATTAGATTCTGAGTATGAACCCTTTTCTGCCAGCTTCCTCATATCTGACTTTACTCTGTTTGACAGAAAAACAGTCTTCTCTGCCTGCTTCTGCAGCCTCCTCTCTGACCCAAAGGAGATTTCTGGGGCTCAGGACAAGCCAAGGGAAGGTTTTTGACAGAGCCTGTGCTCTCAGGTTGCTGTGAAACCTTTGAAAATGGTCCCAAGGAATGCTTATGCATTTCTCCGGTGGCCAGTTAGACTCTCGACTGTTCCTTGTTTTTGTGATTCTAAGGACACTGGAAAAAAAAAAAAGTTTTTGGACACCATCCAGAATCCATATTATTGGTTTGTTGTCCCCTGCAGTATATTTTCGAAGATCTGGTAACAAGACCACGGTCAGTTGCCACATGTGGCCGGGAGGCTTCATTTGGTTTGGTGGGCTGCACATTTATTCAGCCTTGACATAATTTAAGGAGGTGGTTTTCTGCTAGTGCTTTCATGAACACAATGGGCATTTTTCTCCTTCTTCCCCGATTCACCCCAAAATTGAGGGTGATAAACAACATCTGTTTAGGAAGACCTCTGAAGCAAAACAGTAAGAGTCTTGGAAATAAGGACAGACGTTCACTAACAGTGGGTGTGGGAGGGAAGGAGGAGCTCTGTCACTGCTAACTAAGAAGCCTTCACAGTCTCTGTACATTCCCCACCCAAACAGCTACTCATCGGTAATGCCTTGCCTCACTCACGATAGCCCAACTAGAAATATAATGTCCCATTTTACATATACAGTACTAATCAGCCCATTCATTACTACACTGCCTACCTGAAAAGGGAACCATGAAGGTTTGAATTGCACTTTCCATCCAGCAAGCCTCAGGTTAGTTGCCAAGCAACATTTAAAAATGTGGTACCATGCTTTTGAATTAGGAATGAAATCATTCACGTGTGTGGAGGAGGGGGGAGTTGGTAAATTAATTCTCTGCAAATGGTGAAAATGGCCCTTTTCCAAAATAAGTGGAAGGTTTTTTTTCTTCTTCTTCCACAGCTTGCCTGGGGTTTGTGAAAGCTGCATAACAAGCTTGTTGCTAGGTGAGTCATGGCTTTAGGTGACAGGCACAAATACTTTTGATGAGGTATCCAGTATGCCAGAGTAGTCGGCTTCCTGTCAAGTGGCCTCCCTGTTGCCTTGGCAAATGCTAATTTTAAAATAATATAGAGAAAAGCAACAATGGAGAGCACTAAACTGCAAGAATTCTCCAAGACAATTTACAGGGTTACACGCCAGTCTATGAAAAATGATAGAATCTTCCTGGATTGCATCTCCAGAGCCTTACCAACCGTACACAGGGTGGGCATCACATCATATGCCATTTTTGATCTCACGTCTTATTAATGCCATGTTTCCAGTACATTCTTCAGGTCATTCTATTTCTCCCTCTGAATAGGCAATCAACACATCTTCCATCTTCTAACACCAAACAATCTGTCAGGGCCAGGGGCTGGGGTGGGTGCAAAACAGGCTGAGACACTATAAGAGGAGATAGTTGTTGGCAGGATAGGGAACTCTGTTGGCGTTTTGTTTGCAACCTCTCATGCTGTCCATAGTTTGTGTGACTGGGAGGGACTTTTCTGGGCTGGGGTGATTGTCTATCTATCCAGCACTAACCAATTGTTCCTTCCAGTCTTTGATTTCAAACAGAGCTCCACTTCTCTGCTGAGGATTTTTTTTCCCCATTTCTTTCATTCGTTGGTGGCAGTTGTTCATTTGCTGTTGATCTGATTAGTATAAGTAGGTGTACAGGAAAAAAAAAGAAGCATACACCAGTCTGTAAATTCAAGTAACTGTAAGTAAAGAAATAATTTTATTCTTTCTCCTACAAATGTCTCAATGAGACTTTATGTGCCAATTAATGAGAAAAGGAATGGATTCTGGGGAACTTGTAGCTATTCTCCTCTGTGAGTCTGTGTACTTCTGCTGTGTAGCATAAGGAATTTTACCAGAAATTCAGAACTCTGCAACAGGATAGGCTCTCAGGATAGGCTTCAGCTCCTGCAGACACTACATTGGAAGTAATTGGAAGCCCACTTCTATTTTTTTTTTTTTTTTGAAATGTGCACTTTGCAGGTGTTAAACACTGCAAGGGAGGCTACAGCTTATTTAAAGAGTGAGTCAGAGTTCCTGGGGGTTTCCACTACTAGCATCAGAGGCTGAAAAAAAAATGGAACTACATGGTTCATCCACCCACGATTTACAGTGATAGCCTCAAGGCGTCTGGAAGATAGGTGGTAGATACACAGCAGAAATTGCCAGATTCTAGTGGAACTTGGAGGAATCCTGGTGGGTCAGGTGTAAACCCTGGTGAAATTTGGGTTGGCTGGGCTTCAGTAGTGATTGCCTAACAGAATACCTGGAAAATCTAGAATGTGGCATACCTAGATATGGCTAACCTCTTCATTGAGGTAGATCAAAGAGATAGATCCATGCCTCGTCCTCTGGCCATTTCAATGCCTGATGGCCATCCTTCTGGTGACAAGCCCCACTGTACTCAGCTAGGCTGCTCCTCAAGACAACAGCCAGCCAGGCCCCCACTGGGGCCATCTTTAAAGTCTTACCAACCTAGTAGCAGCCGCTGACCTTATATTCCACTGGCATAGCCTTCAAGGACTCAGGGCGACCCCCCCACCCCCATGCTATAATGAGTTGTGGAGCAGGACTTTGGGGAGGCAGATCAAAGTTTTATTGCTCCATCTAGTAAAATAACATCTGGCTGGCAAAATTAGCTGACAGTCATTTTAAAAGACAATAAATAGTCCCGAGTTAATAATGAGCTGAGCTGAGACCAGATTTTTATCCCTTAAATTGCTTATAGTGGCCATCTTTGCTCAAAACTGGTCACATTCTCTTTCTCTCACACACCCTTTTGTCGTGTGGTGATTTTTTTTTAAAAAAAATAGTTTACCTTTTTAATATCGCCAGATGCAGATGCATCTTCCTGCCTTGGCTTAACAGTGGAATGGATTAATATATGGGATGATTACATTTCCCCTGAAAACGTAGGCACCCTGTTTCAGTATACTTCTGGATTCAGCATTGAACTGGGATACCTTTGCACAGTCAAGGATTATACACTAATGGCAGGCAGTTAAACTGCATTTACTTTAAGGAAGGGATGATACTCTGGGGATCCTTCAGCATGCCAATATATTAATTCATCTCAAAAGTAATTTGCCAAGCTCTGTACTGCCTTCATTTCTGAAGATGTGAGACATGACCATGTGCCCTAGTTATATCCCATTTGAATTTTTGCAACATGTGCTACATGGCCTACCTTGGAAAAGTCCAGAAACAACTAGCGTAGGATGCTGTAACCCAACTATTGACCAGGGCCAGTTACTCCCTTCTTCTGCTAGAAACTGCACTGTCTACTAGTGCATTTCCAAACTTAGTTCAAAGCCCCAACACAATTCAAGACCAGACAGTTTCACAGAACACATTCACCCCTGCCTGAGTTTTCAGATAGTTGAAAGAATTTTCTTCCTCTGCTGTACCATAACCAGAGGCACACTTGCAGGGAAGTGAGAGAGGGCCTTCTCTTGGAGACCTTGAGAAGCTAGGCTAGCTCCATCTTCAATGTCCTTCTGCTGGCAAGCAAATATGTTTTTATTCAGACAGACATTTGTCTTTGAAAATGACAAATTTGCTGAAGGAGGTGTTTAGCTTCTGAGTACTGTTGACTTGGTTATTGTTGTTGTTGTTGAGTGGTTTTTTGAAGTAGTTTGCCAAATGGGCCAAGATAAACAAGCACCAGGACAGGTCCACATATGCTCAATTCAACCCCTTCCAAGCCTATGGATGTTGTGAATGACCTAGAACTACCTTCAACCTGCCCTCTTTGTGTTGCTATTATAGTTGTGTTCCTGGGCTGCACAAGGTTTGAATCTGGCATCAATTGGCTCCTGCCCCTTCTTTTACTCTTTTTGGCTATTTTACCAGCAGGGCAGTTCTGCCAGAAGATCTTTATACGAGCAGATTTTGGAGATTTAGCTGGGAAAAGAAGGCTTTGCTGGCATGCGGCTGTTTCAGCTGGCAGCCCAAACTTTGCGTAACTCCCTTTAACAGGCATATTTTTGAGTTACAAGTATGCTGATAACTATAACGTAATTTGAAAAAAAAATCTTATCTTGTATTTTATTGCTATTAAATTCCATGAGAACTCTTCTTACTGGTAAAATGGAATATAAAATAACTAACTAATTAAATAATTGTGTTATACGTTTGAATCTAACCAATGTAAACTGAATGTTGATTCTGATTGCATTCTGTGTTTCTTCTCTGCCTATCCAAACTGCTCCACAGGCAAGATACCATAATCGCATCTTGCCACAAATTTAGCACCCTCCCAGAACCACCAGTCGTCAAAACGTGCCTGCTTTAATGTAGGTTTATACTTCATGATATGTGAACCATTGCAATCAATAGTTTGGAAATGGTTATGCTATTTCATAAACAAACAAATAAATAAATAAACCAAAAACATGAGAATAGAGAGGGAGGGAGCTGCTTAACAGGTGAACTTCAGGCAGAACATGAGTGGATCCATGACAAATCATAGAATCATAGAAAAGTGAAGTTGGAAGGGGCCTACAAGACCATCAAGTCCAACCCCCTGCTCAAGGCAGGAATACAATCAAAGCATATCTGACAGGTGATTATCTAAGTTTTTCTTGAATGCCTCCAGTGTTGGAGCACTCACCAACTCTCGAGATAACTGGTTCCACTGTCGTACTGCTCTAACAGTTAGGAAGTTTTTCCTGATATTCAACTGAAATCTGGCTTCCTTTAACTTGAGCCCACTGTTGTGTGTCCTGCACTCTGGGATGATTGGGAACAGATCCTGCCCCTCTTCTGTATGACAGCCTTTCAGATATTTGAAAAGTGCTCTCATATCACCCCTCAGTCTTCTTTTCTCAAGGCTAAACATGCCCAGTTCTTTCAGCCTTTCCTCATAAGGCTTGGTTTCCAGCCCCCTGATCATCCTTGTCGCCCTCCTCTAAACTTGTTCGAATTTGTTAGCATCCTTCTTGAAGTGTGGTGTCCAGAACTGGACACAATACTCAAGGTGAGGCCTAACCAGTGCTGAATAGAGGGGGACTAGCACCTTGCGGGATTTGGAAACTATACTTCTATTAATGCAGCCTAAAATAGCATTAGCCTTTTTTGTAGCCACATCACACTGTTGGCTCATATTTAGCTTGTGATTTACGACAATTCCAAGATCCTTCTCTCTCATAGTTTTGCTGAGCAAGGTATCCCCCATCTTGTAACTATGCAATTGGTTTCTTTTTCCGAAGTGCAGTACTTTGCACTTATCTCTGTCGAATTTCATTCTGTTGCTTTCGGCCCAATGTTGTGTAATCCGCAAATTTGATAAGCATTCCCTGCACCCCCTGATCCAGGTTATTAATAGAAATGTTAAAGAGCACCGGTCCCAGGACTGAGCCTTGGGGTACCCCACTAGTTACCTCCTCCCAGTTAGAGAAGGACCCATTAATCATCACCCTCTGAGTACAATTCTGTAGCCAATTGTGTATCTACCTGACAGTTGATCTATCCAGCCCATACCTAGTTAGCTTGCTAATCAGGATATCATGGGGCACTTTGTCAAAAGCTATGCTGAAGTCAAGATATACTGCATCTACAGCATTCCCTCTGTCTATCTGGGAGGTGACCTGATCAAAAATGAGATCAAATTAGTTTGGCAGGATTTGTTCTTGACAAATCCGTGTTGGCTTCTAGTTATTACTGCATTGTTTTCTAGGTACTTGCACAATGACCGCTTTATGTTCTGTTCCAGAATTTTGCCTGGGATTGATGTCAGGCTGACTGGCCTGTAGTTCCCAGGTTCCTCTTTTTTGCTGTTTTTGAAGATAGGGACAACACTGGCCCTCCTCCAATCCTCTGGGACCTCACCTGTTTCCCATGATTTCAAGAAAATAATGGATAGCGGTTCTGAGAGTTCTTCAGCCAGTTCCTTCAGTACTCTTGGATGCAGTTTATCCGGCCCTGGAGATTTGAACTCGTTCAAGGTGGTAAGGTATTCCTTGACTATTTGTTTATTAATCTCCAGCTGCAATCCTGTCCCCTCCACTTGCACTTCCAATTTGTTTGGAAATTCATAGTCTGTCTTATGGGAAAAGATGGAACTAAAATAGGAATTGAGCACCTCTGCCTTTTCTTTGTCCTCTGTTATCATTTTCCCATCTCCATTGCGGAGCTGTGCCGCTATGTCTTTTGTTTGTCTTTTGCTACTCACATACCTGAAGAATGCTTTTTTATTGCTTTTAGTGTCTCTAGCTAACCTCAGCTCATTCTCAGCTTTTGCCCTCCTAATGCCATCCCTGCATTTCCTTGCCACTCTTCCTTGGTGGCCTGGCCTTCTTTCCATTTCCTGTACATCTCTTTTTTGGTTTTTAGGTCCTCCCTGAGCTTTTTGTGAAGCCACACTGGCCTTTTTTGCCGTCTCCCCCCCCCCTTTTTTTTTTCTTGTTGGAATTGTCTGTAGTTGTGCCTTTATAATTTCTTTTTTTAGAAGCTCCCACCCTTCTTGGACTCCTTTTCTTGTTAGGATCTCCTGTCATGGGACCTTACTTATCCTTCTTCTGAGATTATTAAAATTGGCTTTTTTAAAATCCAGCAGACCTGTGTGGCTACCCTCTGCTTTGGTTTCCTTTGAAATCAAGAATTCTAGAAGGACATGGTCACTCTCACCTAGAGTTCCCCTTACTGCCACTTCCCCCACCAAGTCATCTCTGTTGGTCAGAATCAAGTCAAGGATAGCAGATCCTCTAGTTTCTTTCTCCACTTTTTGTAGGAGAAAATTATCAGCCACACAAGCCAGGAATTTCTTGGAAAGGCCATACTTTGCAGAATTTGCCTCCCAACATATATCTGGATAATTGAAATCTCCCATCACTACTACGTCGTGTCTCTTTGAAAACCCTGCAATTTGTATTTCAAAAGTTTTGTCCGCTTCCTCTCTTTGATTGGGCGGTTGGTAGTAGACTCCCAACTACCAAGTTCCATTTGTTTTTTGCCCCAACTAGATTGATCCAGATGCTCTCGATGGGACAGCCACTCTCCTCCTCCTGTATTTCTGTGCAGGAATGCGTATTTTTGACATATACTGCAACTCCACCTCCCTTTTTATTCTCTCTGTTCTTTTTGATCAGTTTATATCCCTCAATTGCTATATTCCAGTCATGGGAGTCATCCCATCAAGTTTCAGTTATTCCTATCAAGTCATACTTACCCTCCTGAATTAAAATTTCCAGTTCTTCTTGTTTGTTTCCCATACTCCTCCTTACACTGGAGGGTGTGTGATTTGTGGCCTGTTTGTCTTTGTACATTTTTATGAATATTATGATTATTATTATTATGTTTATTGTTGTGTTTATTACTGTAATTATTATTGTTCATGTTATTATTGTTGCCCTTTTGATCAGTTTGGTCCATTCCTCTTATTGTGCGTAAGGCTTCATCTACCCTTAACTCTGTGCTTGCGTCTCCCTCCCCCTTCCAATTCAGTTTAAAGCCTTCCTGATGAAGTTCTTCATGCTGTGGGCGAACACATTCTTCCCAGTCCTTGTTAGATGCAAGCCATCTCTTGTTAGCAGTCCTTCTTCCAGGAAGCTTAGCCCATCGTCCCAAAAACCAAATCCCTCTCGTCGACACCACCTTTATAGCCAGTCATTCACCCAGAGGATCTTCCTTTCTCTTTTGATTCCTCTTCCGAGCACCGGTAGGATGGAAGAAAAAACTATCTGAGCCCCAAAGTCCTTGAGTTTCCTTCCCAGAGCTTCAAAGTCAGATGTAATTTCTCGGTAGCTCCTCTTGGCTGTGTCATTTGTTCCCACATGGACAAGAAGAAAGGGATATGTATCTGTAGGTTTTATAAGTGATGGCAATCCTTCCATCACTTCCCTTATCCATCCTCCAGGGAGACAGCATACCTGGCAAGTCCATGGATCCTCCCTCCCAGCAAAGTTCAGTCTCAATTCCACGTAGCAGGGAGTCCCCTACTACAACTACTCTCCTCTTCTTCTTTTTGTAGGCTGTTGGTTCAGCGACTGTATTCTGCTGCTCTTCAGCCCTACTCATGTCCTCCTGTGGGGTCTCCTCTGGGTCCTGTCCGACAGACTCTTCTTCAAATAACTGAAAGCGATTTTGTAGCTCCACTGGGAAAGAATTTCTTCTCCTTCTTTTGCTCCTAACTGTGATTCTTTTCCATGGTGGTTCCTCCACTATGTTTGTAGCCTCTACAGCATTTTCCTCCACTGCAATGTTTTGGTTTTCTTCCATCAGCAGTGCCCCCTCTGACAGCTGCTGCTGCTCAAGAGTTCTATCAATGTAGGCTTCATCTTCCCTTATAGCCTTGAGTGTGGCTACTCGCTGCTCTAGGTCTCTGACTTTCTCTTCTAACAGTGCCACCAGTTTACACTTGTTACATGTATATAGCATTTTGCACTCAGGAAGAAAGACAAACATTTATATGTAGTTGTACGTATATACCCAAGGAACCAAAAAATTTGTTAGGGGCCTCCCCCTTGACCTCCCCTGGCAAACTCCCTGTTTGCTCTCCTGTTCGCGAGCTCTGGTCACAAGCTCCCTGGGTCTGCCTTTAGCTTTATTTGTCAGCTGTGCTCTGCCTGGAGTCAAGAATCAAAAGGCCCTCCCAGAACTCACAGCTGCTACTTATAGCCTTCAGCAGTAATCAGGACACTCCCCTTTCAGTTAGGCCAATCACACAGCTCTTCCTGTTAAGGACACACCCCTTCCTGTTCTACTGAACACACAGCTCTTTAAGTAGAGTACGTGGTGCTTCTGTCTGGGCAATTCCTAGGGGTTACTTCAGGCCCTTTCTTGGTGTTACTCTAGAGAAAAATCCACTTACCTCTCTGTCTTGGTCTCTTTCCTATCTCTCCTGCGGCAAACTCCCTATTTGCTCTCTTGTTCATGAGCTCTGGTCGTGAGCTCTCTGGGTCTACCTTTAGCTTTATTTGTCAGCTGTGCTCTGCCCTAAGTAAGTAAGTAAGTAAGTAGGAAAGAAGGAAAGAAAGAAAGAAAGAAGGAAGGGAAGAAAGAAAGAAAGAAATGAGATGGTAGCTTTCAAAAAACACTAGTTAGGCATACTGGAAATGCTCAAACTTGGAGAAAGGTTTTTGTTGTTGTATGCTTGTTTTTGTTTTGTTTTTACACAACCTTGCTCACGTCAGCCAAAATCCTGTTGGCACAAATTTATATTGCAGAATGTAATATAGCACCAATAAATTTCAATTTCAATTAATTAAAAGCTTCCTAACTCCAAGCCCTTTCATGTTCCAAGGCTCTCTATGGCTCCTTTTAGCCATGAGAAGCCTTTGGGAATATTTATTTATTTATTTAACTTATATGCCGCCCACACTACCCAAAGGTCTCTGGGTGGCTTACAACAATTAAAATAGAGATTTCAACAATCAAAATCTCTGCCAGATTGCTGGTGGTAGTCCTATTTGGCTATTAAAGACTTCCCCCACCCCCAGTCCGAAGGGCTCCCAAAGTCTTCACTGGGGCACAAGGGAGTCCTAGGGAGCCTCCAAACCTGAAAGAGGTGGAATACGATGTTCAATTAATTCAAATTAAATTTTACAGATGCCAAATGATGATGTCACTGGCTTCCCCTGGAATAAATTTACACAAAAGTCTTCTGTCATTTGATTTATTTTCCCTGCCCCCACAGTACTTCTCCATTGGTTCAGCTTTCTAATGGCTCTGCTTCATCTCTATTATCTGTTGTATTATTTGATACTGAAACAATAACCAACTCAAAATATGAGACATAAAAATATTTCTTCATTCTCTTTCACTCCGTCACCCTGAACACACACATACACCAGAAGACTGCATTTTTATTTTTATTTTTTATACCAATGCCTTTTCCAGTCCATCAGCTTGGCAACATCGTGTCTTTCA
The DNA here is from genome assembly GCA_037013535.1 of Intellagama lesueurii. NCBI lineage: Eukaryota > Metazoa > Chordata > Lepidosauria > Squamata > Agamidae > Intellagama > Intellagama lesueurii. The sequence goes on along the minus strand of JBAJHW010000003.1, from coordinate 160,953,719 downwards.
CAGACCTCTAGGGATGCTGGTCTATCAAAGCTGTAATAGAAGAGGATGTAAAAGTGCAAGAAACTGCTCAGTGAATTCAAGATACTTGCTTTTCCAAGGAACTCCAGCAGGGCCGTAAGTGCCATGGTTGACAGAGGGAAGAGCTTCCATAATGAACTGCATTCTATCTGGGATCATAGAATTCCCATGCAGGGAACAGAATTAAGTCTAGGGAGAACAATAGGTTTATACTCTACGATGTGACAATATATGGCCATTTCAAGATCTTCATTTACTATATAAGCACATGTCTTTTTTAGAAATTAACGAGGTTGTTTTCTAATTTTATGATGAGAAAGGGGAGTAGTCCAAAAAAGAGCAACAAAAATCATAATCAGGGAAGGCAAAGCAGAAAATTGGCAGTCAACAAATGAGCACATTCTGTCATTGATTGCAGAGTTATTTCTGGAATTGTCTGTTGATTGAATGCTCCATAATGCTTGGGTGTTATGGACCATTGTTGACCATTCCATTTCCACTAGTTCTTTGGGGCCATACTGCCTTTCAACAGGTATTCCAAACAAGAACTCTATTTGAAGACAAATATTCCCACATTGAAATTTGTATGCTACATAGGCAGTCAGATGAGGTTCAGCACTACCTGTGTTGATATCTAATCTCACAGTTTCACCATGAGGTGTTGTAGCTCAGTGGCAGAATATGCACTTTGTCTGGAATAAGTATCAGGCAACTTGTATCTTGGCAGCTCCACTTAAGTACATCTCATGATGCAGTGGTTAAACAGCAGTACTGCAGTGAAGACTCTGCTGATGACACAATTTTGATCCCAATGGGCTCAGGTAGCCAGCTCAAGGTTGACTCAGCCTTCCATCCTTCCAAGGTCAGTAAATTGAGTAACCAGATCATGGGGCATGGGGGCAATGTGTAGCCTGCATAATTAAATTGTAAACTGCCCAGAGAGTGCTTTAAGCATTATATAAACAGCAGACTTACCTCTTTTTTATTATTATTTATTTACATCTCAACCAGCAAGGCAAGGACAGGCCACTGCTAGAGACTCTGGGATGGAATAGTGCTGCTTATATCAGGGTAGGCAACTATGACCTTCAAAATATTTGGGGCCTGCCATTCTGGTAACTCCTCCCCACTGGCTATATTGGATAGGATTGATGGGAACATTAGACACAAAATATATTGGAGCAGAGAGGAGTGCTACCATTGGCCACTCCTGAGTTTGCCTATATTCAGTTATATCAGTGCCCTGACTTGGTATAACACAGCTGTTAAAACGGAAGAAAAACTGAAAAGCAATTAAAAGACTAGAAGGAAAGAAACAACAATGACAGAAAGTGGACCCATTCAGTTAAAAGACTCTTCTAAATTTGTGCTAAATCTGTGCTGGCAGAATGACAGCCTAGCTATCTTTGAAAGGGAGTCCTATGACCTGGGAGCCATCACTAAGAAAGCTCTCTGTCCCACCCTCTGTAAACATGCTTTGGAGGGTAACAGGACCAAGAGAATGGCATTCCCCAATGCTCAATTGGGACAGTACAAATTGTCTGTTCCCAAGTCATATAGGCCATTATAGGTTGCAACTAGTACTTTAAATTGGGCCCAAAAGGAAACCAGTCATCAGTTATTCTGTTGTGAAAAGGGAGTCACAGTTTCCCGGTAACTGGCCACAGAATTCTGAATAACATTTTTTTTTCATATTTAGTTTTTGAGGATTTTTTTTTTTTAATGTAGCTTATCCTGAGGCGGGGAGAGGAGGATATGATCAGACAGTGATATATCACCTAAGAGTGCATCAGAAAAGGTCGTTTTGCTGGGTTAGATCTTTACATCGACCCTTTAAAGCAGCCCTTCAGTCCACATGTGATCCAGTCCTTATTGGTCCAGTCCAGTTCCTCTCCCCCCCAACAACAACAAAAGGAGCCTTGCCACTGGACTGAAAAAGTCTGGACTGGCCATTGAGCAAGATCAAGCTGGTTCATGATCTTGTGTTTGTCATCTGGTCTCCCCCAAATGAACGGAAGTAGACCATGCCCTGGATTTTCCAAAAAACTGACCTAAACTGCAGTCCGACTGCACCCAGAAAGAGAGAGAATGTCAGCAACTCACTGAAGAAAGGGCCCGCAAAGCGCTGGGAGGACCCCAGTCACAGGATGCCAAGGAGGACTTAAATCCTGACGGGCTTGAACTCATAGAAACAGGCTACCAGAGAGATTCCATAAATGAATTAAGCTCGGTGCAAAACCTCTGGCTTAGGTGATTTGTTGTAAACGTCCTTAATCTATTTATCCAAAGATAATAGTCTGCATTTTGTTTTGCCTTGGAAAAAAAAATCAGGAGAAATAATTCAAACTGATTAGAGCTTTCATCGTTTTTGTAAGAAACTGTAATGTTGGAATATATTAGCAATCAAATGCTCAGGCTAATCACAGAGTTTCACATTTAGGGGATATTTACATTCAATCAAACGAGCACCTGGAAGCCTTTGCATTAAGTACCCTTACATGCTGTGTCTTCTGTGTTATCAATACAACAAATACCAAGGGGGCATGAAGAAGCTATCTGTTTGTCACTGTATTCATGTACCATGTTTAGTAAGGAAACAGATGAGCATTGTGAAAGAAGGGATATTGTGTTGCAGAGGTCTGAATTTCTGGTAAAATTCCTTGGGCTGCACAGTAGAAGTACAGAGACTGACAGAAGAGAATAGCTTCAAGTTCCCCAGATAGTCCATCCCTTTCTCATTACCTGGCACTTAACAGGTCTCAAAAACTCACTCTGAGACATGTGCAGGAGAAGGAATAAAAACATTTAATTATGTACAATTATAAACAGATCAACAGGAAACAAACTCTATTTCCAAGAAATTAAAGAAAAGGAAAGGAACACTCAGCAGAGAGGCAGGGATTTCTTTAAATTCAGAGGTAGGAAGAAATGATTGGCTAGTGGCTGATAGATTGGCAGGCACCGCAGCCCAGAAAGGTCCTTCCCAGTCACTCAAACCACAGGGAGCATGTGAGGTTATGAAAACTTCAACATATTGAACATGTCAAGAGAGGAAGTAGCCTCATCTCTCCCACTGCATTTCTACCACTCTTAGCACATGCCAGAAGACTTTCTGAAGAAGAAATTTGCTTCTGTCTGTGGAGGCTTTCCGTGTGATTCAGAATGTTAGAAAATCCGTATCTTGAACACGTGCTTACAGAAACTCTCTTCCTCAGAAGCTAGAAGGTGCTGTAAAGATAAAGTGGGGGGGGGGGGGGGGAAGCTACTACTACATTTCCCTCCTTGCAGTGCTGAATGTATACCTGAAATTTCAGAATTTAAAGACTGTTATAGATTAAGATTTCCACACAGGGACTAATAGTGTAATAATGGGGAAAGCAATATATAGAGCTTCAGTTTAGACATAACTGAAGTCCAGTAAATCTCAGTCCAATAGATCGTGGTTTACTGGACAAAGAACTAGCATCCCTGCATGTTTCTTCTTTCATGGCTCTCCTCTCTCCCCTTTCATGTTGCAATTCAGAATTTGTTAAATACATTTTTCATTACATATATGACCAATGATTGATTAGAAATCAGAATAGGACATCAGAGTCTGATCTAATAAAGCATTCAATACAAATGAGAGGTGAGAAAGCAAAGGTACACCCTTCCATTGTTTGTTTTTACCAAGAAATGTATTATGCATTTCTTTTGCCAACCACCTTGAGTTTCTATGGGGAAAAAAGACACCTCTCCCCCCCCCCCCACTCTCTCTCTCACACACAAACAATGGAAAGTTGCATTCAAAATAGATCTCTTAAAGCCTAAGAGAGTGTCTGTGCATCACACAGTTAATTATGATGTTGAAATGTGTATAGCAAAGAGGCACGTTTATTTAAAAGGCCATATGTTTCAGCTGTTAAAAAATAAAAACAAATTAGAATATCCACAGGAGTCGGTTTTTAAGTTATTAAAAAGATGCCACTGCACAATTGAGTTAAATAACTCAATTAGCACCAAAGAAGACCAAAGTGATAATCAGCCCTAACACTCTCTCTTTGTCTGAAGTTTAGACTAATAAATAATGCCTCACTAAGAAACCTTTCAAAGTGTTGTGCTTCTGAGACATACTCTGGGGGATTGAGAAACTTTTGGTGTCATTTGCCAAGGGCTTTTAAACCCACATGCATATAAATGCAATTTTAATTAATATACGGAAATAAACAACTCCTTAATGAAGATAAGAGTTATCTAACAATAAAGCCAAGAATACAAACAGAATATAAAAGCTAATTTACATTTTAAAAGACTATGTTTCACACAAATATAGAGAAGTCTGGCATGCAAGAAATGCCTGTTGTTGTTACATGCCATCAAGTCGCCTCCAACTTATGGTGACCCTATGAACGAGCCATCTCCAAAATGTCCTGTCCTCAACAGCCCTGCTGAGTTCTTGTAAACTCACGCCTGTGGCTTCCTTTATGGAGTCAATCTATCTTGTATTTGGTCTTGCTCTTTTCCTGCTGCTTCCAACCTTTCCCAGCATTATTGTCTTTTCCAGAGAATCCTGACTTCTCGTGATGTGCCCAAAGTAGGACAGCCTCGCTTTCAACATTTTTGGCTCCAGAGATAGTTCAGGCTTCATTTGATCTACAACCCACTTGTTCATTTTTCTGGCAGTCCTGGGTATCCACAAGGCCCTCTTCCAGCACCACATTTCAAATTAATTAATTTTTTTCCTGTCAGCTTTCTTTACTCTCCAGCTTTCACACCCACACATGGTATTCAGGAAGATGCACACCTTAATGTGGTGAAGGAGTTGAGCGTGTCAATAAAGCTGAGAGCAATGCCATCTGGAGGCCAGGCTCCATTATGAGCCTGAACCCCTAGCAGGGTCCACCCATCGTGGAATGGCCACAGGTGAGACACCAGAATAAGATGCATCCACCCTCTACAAGGCAAGAAATGTCTAGGAACCAATTATACAGCTTCCAAATTGTGTAAACATCTAGATCCAAATGCCAGAGATAATAGATGGTCAGGGTCCTAGAAACACTACTGGAGAAGGTGGGAAAGAAGTCTGAACTGTCCCTGGTCTGAAGGAAGGGTTAAAGCAGAACAGGACAAGATTATTAGAATATGTAGAAGGGGCCAATTATGCCAGGCAGCCATATCAGGATCAAGAGTCATTTGGTTATTCAAGGGATTTTTTTGGCTCACTAATCTTACTTGCCCAACAAGTGGAAATAAGAGATGGTTTGCCTGAGAGATTTGAGGCAGGCAGGAGCTCCAGTTCGGTTGTTTGGTAGATGTATGGAGGCCACATGTGTTGAGGGGAATCTGCTTGCCCATCCCGTCTCTGTCACCACTTTCAACATGAGAAAGTAGAAGTCTGAAGAGGACGAGGCTGCTGTCTGTGTGTAGCCTCTGCATACATTCCAGGGAATGGGATTCTGGCTCACACAGAGAGGCTAGGCAGAGACAGTAGCCTTCTCCTCTTCAGACTGATGCTTTCACATGCTGAAAGCCATGATAGAGGGTGTTGGCTCTAGCACACACCCCTGGAAACACCTGGTCTTCTCACAATTACCAAACAACTGAATAGGGCTAGGATGTTTGACACAATCGGAGAGCCTTCTTGCCTTTTGACTGCCCATCAGGGAAATCAGGTGCAAGCTTCTCAGTTGCTTCTCTGGTAGAATATCTGAAGAACTTTGAGGAGAACCAAAACAGTCTTGATAAAATGAGGGCAAATTGTTAAAGCTATTTTACTGTTTTTATTATGTACCATCAAACCATTTCTGACTTATTGAGACTCTATAAATTAATGGCCTCCAGGAGGTCCTATAATTAACAGAGCTGCTCAGGTCTTGCAACTGAAGATGGAGTTTCCCTCATTGAATCAATCCATCCACTTCTTGTTCACCCCTCCTGTTTTCCTACTGCCTTTATTTATTTATTTTGTACGATTATCGTTTTTCAGTTTTCTCTTGAAGCGTCCCTCAGTTTAGTCATTTTAGCTTCTAGAGAGAGTTCAGCCTTGATTTCATCTAGAACCTACTTATTTGTCCTTTTGACAGTTCTTCGGTTTCTTCCAAAGTTCAAATGAATAGACTTTTTTTCACCCTGCCAGCCATCTTTATTATCCAGTTTGAAAATCTGTACATAATAATTTGGAATCCCATACTAAAGTAAATAAAGCTATTCTTAATACGTATATAAGAAGTCTACTCACACAAAATGACAGATATGTTATCTATCTTTACTAAAACATGTAAATCATGTGGTATGATATCAGAGTGAGAACTGGTAAGACAACTACTCTAAAACTACAACATTGAACAACCAGTGTGAACCATTTATCCTGAACGCTGGTTAGGTTCTTCCATCCTGCCAATATCTCCTACCTTTTCACATGCTTTGGAATTTGCTTTCCCTGAATACTTCATTTGCAGTTAGCTTTTAATAGAGTTCTGAAAGGGCAAGAACTCAAGCAAACAGTGAAGTCAGTCTCAGTCTGTGAGGTACTGTTCAAACACTGAGACACATAGCATCCTGCAAATTGGTCCCATGCTCAATGTGGAAAGCTAGCCAAGGGAGGCTTGTTCCTTTGAACCTAGAGTTCACACCTTTGTTTAAAGGGAAAAGATACTAAACTGCCAGTGCTCAGACACCCACACAAACTGTCATTTTATGGGGATGATAGTTATGTACATGTTAACATTTTTCGGGTTGAATTAAAATATTTGTATACAGCACTTTGAAGCAAAGCCTGGCTAAGGAAGTTCAGAGGGTAATACACTGAAGCAATAAAAATATAAAGTACAGTGATTAAAAGAACATAAAATGGTTAAAAGGCCATGATAGTTAAAACAGACACACATACAAAATTAAGCCTATATTCAAGGAAAGGCAGTTTGAACTTGCATATGCTTATGAAAGTCTGTTACATCTTGCTGTTGCAGGGGATTAGGTGTAGGCAAACAAATTATAGCCCAATGCAGTTTTCTTAACTACTTCTCATTCAAACACAAAACAATTGTCATTGCTGTTTTTCAGCAAGATCTCTAGTTATTTATTTTTGGGGGCAGAAAGCAACTCAAATGCTGTACTAGAAGAAATCTGTCTTTCAGATCAAATGTATACACTGAAGTAGATTTCTGTATAGCTGAAAGGTATTGGATTGTTAAATAAAAACTGTGTGTGTCAAGTTAATTCTGAGTTATGGTGTTCAAGGTTTTCAGGGTTTTCTAGGTAAAGAATACTCAGAAGTGGTTTACCCTTCTCTTCTTCTGGAGGCAGAAGAGACTGTGCAGCTTGCCCAAGGCCACACAGGCTAGCTCTTCTCCCAAGAGGCACAGTGGGGAAGCGAAGTCCCAACTTCTGGCTCCACAGTCAGATCCCTAACGCACTGAGCTAACCCTTAAGCTTCTGATTGTGCCTTTTGGCTTGAAAAAATATGTCCATCTACCTATCAAGCACAACATCCCCCACCTTCCTGTATTTGCTGATTTGCTGCTTCATGCCAAGATGAGTGGAGCAGTAAATAATGTCAACTATTATTTTACAGTGGAGTCTCGACTTACAGATGGCTCCACTTACGGACTTTTTGACATCCATACTTCTCTGGCCGCAAAGTTTCACTTCAACTTGCGGCCGGAGAATTGACCTACGGACCAGAAGAGGGAGGCGGGGAAAGCGCCAAATTCAAATTTGGCGCTTTCCCCGCCTCCCCCTTCCAGTCTGTAGGCCGCGGATCTGCCTCCGGATGCTTTCCAGGGCTTCTCCGCTGCCATGGGAGGCATCTTGGAGGTCCCCCCCGGCCGCCGATAGTGCCTCCGAAGCACGATCGGCGGCGGGGGGGGACCTCCGAGAGGCCTCCCATGGCGGAGGAGAAGGCATCCGGAGGTCCCCCCCCCGCCGCCGCCGCCAGGAGCCGAGCCGCGCCAGGCGATCCCGGCCATGCTCGGACTCCTGGACTTCCCCCGCCGCCGCCCGGCTCCCAGCAGCGGCGGCGGCGGCGGGGGAAGTCCAGGAGTCCGAGCATGGCCGGGATAGCCCGGCGCAGCTCGGCTCCCGGCGGCGGCGGCGGGGGGGACCTCCGGATGCCTTCCCCGCCGCCATCTGAGGCCTCTCGGAGGTCCACCCCCACCACCGATCGTGCTTCGGAGGCACTATCGGCGGCGGCGGGGAACCTCTGAGAGGCCTCCCATGGCGGCGGGGAAGGCCTCCGGGGGTTCCCCCCCCCCCCGCCGACGCAGGCTTTCCCAGGGTGGACCGGGCCTACCAGGGGAGGGCTTCCCCCGGTAGGCCCGGTCTACTCCCTGGAAAAGCCTGGGGAGTAGACCGGGCCTACCGGGGGAAGCCCTCCCCTGGTAGGCCCGGTCTACCAGGCTTTCCCGGGCAGTAGACCAGGCCTACCGGGGGAAGCCCTCCCCTGGTAGGCCCGGTCTACCAGGCTTTCCCGGACAGTAGACCGGGCCTACCGGGGGAAGCCCTCCCCTGGTAGGCCTGGTCCACCCTGGGAAAGCCTGCGTCGGCAGGGGGGGGGGTACCTCCGAGAGGCCTCCGGCAGCAGCGCCGAAGCCCTCAGAGTCCTCCGGCAGCGGTGATGGCGGCGGCGGGGGACCCCTGGAAGGCTTCGGAAAGGTAAGTTCCCTTTTTAAACATTTTTTTGTGTTGGGGGGGAGGGTTTCCTGGGCCAGTTACGGATTAAATGGTTTTCAATGCATTCCTATGGGAAATGCATTTTCGACCTGCGGACTTTTCGACCTACGGACCCCGTTCCAATACGGATTAATTCCGTAGGTCGAGACCCCACTGTAGTTTCATCCTTACTGCCAGAATTTATGCAACATCACCTTCTGTTGGAAGCATTATCAACCTCTCAGATTCAAAAATGAGAGCAGCAGCAAATATCACTTTCAGCTTGTACCATGGTTCAGCAAAGAGAAGGAAGATTCTACATGCAGATGTGGAGAAAGAAATAAGACTTCCATCCTCTGAATCCACAAAAACCGGGTACTGAAATGTGAAGTCAAAGGTACCTCTTCGGTACATACCTGCGATAATTTCAAAAGCCAATTGAGATATGAGTAAGATTGATCACCTGGATGAATAGGCCCCTGTCAGTTGTTCCCTCTCACACAGAGGTTTCATCACAGCACTAGATTATTATTCATATTTTCCAATCAATAGATACCTATTGTATGAAACTTGTTGAAAAACAGACATGATAACTGCTTTGTGTTTGGGAGAGTAATAGTTAATTGATGGGGGGAAAAGAGTTAGTTTCTGTGATTTTTCACTTGCTTGGCGTCTCTTTGTGAGCACAGGAGGGGGTTGTGTAGACAATTTTGACTGCTGACATTCAGGCTGCCCTATATAAAGCTTGGCATTTTTTCCTGCTGGTAATGTGGGAACAATATTGCATGACAATGTCAGGCCATTTCCTGGCATTTTGAATCATGGGTACAGAATTCCTTCTCTCTGGAACAAACCCCTCCGAGATTCGCTTGGCCCCCTCGCTGGGTATTTTCAGAAACCAACTTAAGACCTGGTTGTTCAGACAGGCCTTCCCTCCAGGCACTACTTATCTTCTCTTTTCATCCCATATTGAATTATTGTTGTCTTGTATATTGTTGAAAAACTGTTAATATATATTTTGAATTGTTTTTATCTTGTATGTTGTGAGCCGCCCAGAGTAGACTATGTCTAGATGGGCGGCATAAAAATGCAATAAATAAATAAATAAATAAATAGAATTGAGGTGGGGACATTTGTATTTGTTTATGAATATGAATATCCTAGTTCCAGCTGCAACTAATGCAGGTCTGGCCCCCAGAAACAACCCGTCCACTCACACGCCACCACACCGCCAGCGTTCTGCTGTTCCTGCCAATTGTAGAAACAGCTTCTTTGTCTCCCTGCTCAGCTGGCCACTCAGCAGCCATGCAGGAGACTCGTCATTCCACCCCCTGCCTGGAGTGGCCAGCTGAGCAGGAGGAGCAACTTCTGCGATTGGCAGGAAGAGCAGGACACAGGTGGAGCAGCAGCGCATGAGTGGATGGGCCGGTTCCAGGGGCCACTCCACATTCGTTGCAGCTAGGACCGGGTAGAATGTAGAATGTGGCTGCAAATTATTGGAGTTAAAAAATTCCAGTGATGCATACCACTGCTATTATTTTAAAAGCAGGAAACCCACCATCCCACCCCTGTGACATTTCTATATGTTTGGCCTGTGCAGGATCTTCCAGTGTACATGTCATGAAAGACTGGTTGCAAGTAGCAAGACGCAGACCTTATGGGAAATTTCACTCATCTTAACACCTCAGCTTTATGTTAAAATTACAAAAAGCTTTGCCTGAAAAGAGCCCATTCAATCCCCCCTGAATTTTTGCTGTAGGTGAAATTAGGTAGCAACTGTGGAAGAGATTATCATTTCTCAATTGCAAGTATTGTAGGAGAGAGGAGGGGTGAGGGAGAAGCGTGCCAGGAAAGTCATGACACCAATCTGATCAGCTTGAGTTGTCAGTTGATTTTGATAAGCATTCCATTGACAAAGCACTGTGCATAAATGAGTGCTGATATTAACAACAATAGCGGAAAAGCAATCATTATACATTGTTCTCATGCAGTGAACCAACTGGCTTTTCTATACGGAGGTCTTTTGAGATGGATTTCATAGAGTTTTGTGGGTTTGTTTGTAATTTTTGAGGGATAATTACATTCTTTAGGCTGTACTTTTCACCTACCTTCCTTTGTCCAGGAAGAAAATAGCAGACACAAATGCTTCCCACATCTAAGTGACTTTCTTGCCTACCACTATTTTGAAGAACTATGTGGAGGGGTTTGTTGTTGTTGTTGCTGTGTTTTGTTTCATCTATAACACAAAACTCTAGTCTTTTGTGTGTAGCCTTATTATTTAAAGGAAGACAGATTACCTCTTTTTGGCCACATGAGCACAGGACAAAAATGTTTTCTGCTTGTTCATACTCTCATTTGAAGTATTTTTAATTGGCCTTCCTAGAAAAGATGCCAGGACTGTATACGAAAATGTAAACAAACTATTTCCTCAAACACCACAAAGGAACATAACAAAATGCAACAGCCCATTAAACAAAATAAAAACAGGCTCAAGCACATCACCACAAACAAAATTGCCCTTAAAACGCCTGGGCCAGTAAAAATGTCTTTCCCTGGTGACAGGAAAGTTGCAGCACATGACAAAGACAGAAAATGTCACCTGTCTTGTGGCAACATGAGGCACCTCTGCTAAAGGAGGTACTTGGAGAAAGGTCTCTGTGGAGGATCTTGACATTGGCAGAACTGCACACATGAAAAGACTCCAGATACAACACCTAGTAGCTGCTTGCCAGTCCTTCTTGATTCAGCAAATGCCTTTTATTTTTTCAAGTAATCATTAAGTTTATGAATAGTTTGTGTCTGTGAGTAAGCCATCAAGGAATAAAAACTTAGGATTTCTGACTGCACAAAGGCTTGCTCGCATAAAAACCATCCTGCTTATGGCACCTTTAGCTTCTAGGACAGCAACTTTGAGGTTTTATTATAATTGAGCAATGTTTTCACTTCCGTCTTCCATTCCTGACTGGTATTGTGAGCAATGCAACTCACAAGATGCAGCAAATCCAAAGCACACTTGATTTCCCTGTGGTGTAACACACTCACCAGTGTGCTAAACTGAGGAATAAAAAACAAGTTGGAACAAGAGAGAAAGAGAGAAGTGTTTCTGTGTTTCTCTTATCTCCCTTTAGCTTTGCCATTTCAAAACTGTGTGCCACTAGAAACCTGGTCGTGTGCCAGGGGGAACACATTTCATTTGAAAGTTTCCTGTGAACCTGAAGCACTCACCTGCTTTAGAGAGGTGGCTTCCCATGGTGTCCCTGCATGGTTCACTCTGCTTTGCCTCCCATCGACCTCTGGCTGCTCAAGACAGATAATGCTGCTTTGTGAGGTATGATGTGAGCATTCCACAGAGGTAGGAAACACACCTTTCTTGTACTGTACATTCCAGAATCCCACAGTCAGCATGGCCAGTGGCCCTATTGCCCGAGGAATTCTGCTTGTGGTAGTCTGCAACAGTACTATTCCGAAGCACTGATGCCTCCATGTGCACAATACAGAGAGCTCAGAGAATTATCTGGACTCTTCCTTGTTGCTCTGAGCTTCCTTTCTTCTTCTTCTTCTTCTTTTAATTAACATTTTATTAATTTTTCAATATATCTACATTCAGTTCGTGCTTGTTAAACATCATGTTACATGGGTTGCTTATAATTATTTGTTTTTGCGTCTTGGTGTCTTCTTAGTTGTCCCTTCAAAATCTATACATTCTTTAAGCATTTAAACCAATCTTATGTGTATTTTAGTGTACAATATTGGCTACTATCATAATATTGCTCTCATAGTATACAATGTTCTCAAAATCCTCTAGTAAAATACCTAATAAAAGCAATTCTAGTTTCAAATCTATATAATTTTGAGGCAATTTAACCGACCAACTTTGTATTTTATACCAATAATAACTAAATACTGTAGATTCCTAATGCATAGTAAATGTTATCTAAAGCATTTTATATAGATTTTCTTTATATAATTGTTTAGCCATTCTATCTCCACATTTTCTGTCATGTCTATATCAATATCATATCTAATATATGTTAATTAAGTACTATTTGTTTTACCTCACCTTAAGAACCACCATGTTATGCCTTTACCCTGATTAGTGATCCCTTATTTCAGTTTAATTCCCTTTTCTAATATATAAGATATGTCCCCTTACAATTCCAGAAGTTAGGTATATACATGCTTTCAACATTGAGGGCCACCTTAATACTTTTTCCTTTACATCTTTCTAAGTAACTCCTTCTCTTGTTTGTCTTTTCCCAATTCTTATTCCTATTTCTCTAAAAATTCTGCCGTCCCTTGTATCATCTGAGATCATTTTATGCACTTGATCTATCTCCAATAGATCTTCCAGGCTATTTTTAATTAAATCTGCTGGTTCTCTCCCCTTATCTTCCCTTAGCACACCTAAGACTCTCCACGTCTCCAGGTTAGAATTAAATCTCCTAAATTTTCTCCTCTGATTTCCTCCAGCTCCTCCTTTGGTTGGCATACATCATCCACCACCCTCACATTTCCTTGTTCATTATTCCCTGTCTCCTGTTGAATATAGTCCTTCCTTAACTGCTCATTGAATAATTTCGCCTCTTCATTGTGGGATCTCACTATTTCTAAAATTGTTCGAAGGGTAGATTTTGTTTCATCCCAAAATTTTCCTTGTTTTAGCATTATGTCCCAAGATGTCAAATAATTGTATTCCAAGTGAAAGATGTCCAGTTGCTTAAAGTAATCAATCAGTTCCATCAATAATTGCTTCAATAAGTCCACTTTAATAGATTGATCATATTTAGGGTTAAATTTGAATCCAGTCTCAGACATGTGACAGTCCAGTTCACTCAGTGTTTGTATTCATGGCCTGATGTCTTTTGTAATCTAGCCCCAGAAGTGGCCCATTCCAGTGTTAATTCTATCCTGGCCTGTGTTCCAGTCAGGTTCAGAACCCAGGATACATCCAAATGTTTTTATTAGTCCACATAGGTCCACATTAGCCAGATAAATATTCCAAGATTAATTGTCTTTGTTCAGATCTCAGCAAAGTACAGTTTAAAAATTCCAGTTTGGCAGGATTAGACTTTCCAGGGTTAATTTGTCTATGCTTCAGTCAGTTCTCAGAAAAAAAGAGAAGTCAAAACAGATTGTAAGCTTAAGATCACCATAGAGTGTTCAAGATCATTCTTCTGGGCTTTTTGCCAGCGCTGTAGATAGCCATAACGTAACAAGTTTAACTCCCAGAGTTGTTTAGCTAATAATGATCTTAAGAGAAAGATTTCTTACATTTCTAATGCCAAAGTAATACCAAACTTCCTTCCCTGAAGTATAATTAAATGTCTAATTAGTGTCCAATTTATTTTCTTTGTGTCTCTTTGCGTCTCCTTCCCTATCTCCAGATTCACCGCTGCTCTATAAGTGGTGGGGATAAGAGACGCTTAATTCTGTTATAGGGATTGTCTCGTCCAAGGATAGTCATAAAGCAGTATAGTTATAAAATATTATCTCACCCAGTGGTAACGACAATGTTAATTAGCTGATTTATCGCTTCTCTGTTGCCGGCTCCTGACGACTTGCAAGGGATCTATTCAGCTGCTTGTTTCTGCCCGCTGGTTGATTGGGGAGTTTCCCGGATCAAAACGGGAGTAACTGCTGCCACCCGTGCAATCAACAGGCTTCTCCCCCAATTCACCACCTCTTCAGGGTGGTTTTAACCCCCTGGGGGGTCCCAATCAGGTCGGAATTCAGCCCAGGAGATGGAGCTCCGTCCTCCTGCTGCTGTCCCATCGCAGCGTCAAGCCGGAGATCAGCTTCCCTTCTTCCAAACAGGGATCATATCCAGAACAGAAGCACACATAGAAGCATGGGTGTACGAGTTTTAACACCCTTTAGAATTGAACCGGGGGGGGGGGGTGGGGGATTTAAAGGTGTTACATGCTGCAGCCAGCCAAATTTTGGGCATCATTGTCTTCAATCCATGGGGGGATGCCTTGCTATCTCTTTCCCAGTAATCCAGATGTGCTGACATCCTGCTCTAGCTGTTTAGCTCAAATATTACCATACTAGGACCAAACCAAAGATCAGCAGATGCTGAAGAGCTGTCCAATAAGACATCCTGAAAGGTTATATGTTGCTTCAGCACTGGTTACATTTAAACTGTACAGCTTTGCGATTGCACTTGACATCTGACTATTTCTCCTCCTGGGATACTGAGGCTGGTGATCTTGATAGGTTTGGAACAAAGGGATGACAGCAGTCGTGGTGCATCAGTTCCTACAAACATCTGGCCTCCTCAAGTAAGGGATCTTCCCAAATGGTGGTCCTGGATACGTTCTTGGCCTCCATTGCCACTCCTGGAACCCCATTTGATACTGGGGCCAGCAACAAAAACAAGAGTCTTCATCATGAGTACTGCAGAGCTAGTTGCACTAGGGGGATGATAAGACACAAATGAACAGGGCTTTATCATGTGTGGTATCCACATTGTGGCACTTTTGGCAAATGGAATGCCAGTGAACTACTTTCTTTCTGTTCTTTCTGCCAACAAGCCAGTTCATCCTTTAGCAGCTTTCCACAGCCACAGCTGCCAAATTCCTCAGTTACGGGTGATAGTGGTGGTGTGGTTTTAACCTTAATATTTATGGTATGTACATTGCATTGTTATAATGTTACTTATGGTTTTGGGTATTTCTGTAAATAAGAACATGATGCCCCCCCCCCCCTCCCGGCAGTCTGTACAAGCAGTGGGAAATCATCACTAATACAAAAGCAAGACTACATTTAAGACAAAGCATATTGGCAGCATTTCGAATTGTGTGACTGGGAGATAATGAGGGGATATGCAAGACAATTGCAGGATGCAAGCGTTTGACAGCCACATGAAAAAAGCAACAGTCACGTTCTCTGTCAGGGATGTGTGGAAAATATGACCATGCACACAAAAGCCACCCTAAGGTAGCTCTAACTAGTCAGATAGACAACAGCAGGACAACACAGCAGGGCAAGGAGAAACTTTGGCAAGGCTAATGCACAAGTTCCTGAGTATTGTTCCAGCTCACAAATGCCTGCTTGCGGAATTACAGCTGTGCATCTGTTTGTGTGGTCCAAGAGGAACAAGACTGCCTGTAAATGTTTATAACCCACAGCCAGGAAAGTCTCTGAGAAAGTCATAATGGGAAAAACTGAAACCAGACTGAAGCTAATTGCAAAATCATGAACTGAATAAATGTGCCAGTTTTGTGTGTTTAGGTATATCAGGGGAGAGGGGATTTGTGAGAGTGCATTGCAACATGTGAACACTCACCTGTGATCTGAAGCATAGTCCAGATACTGAATATGGCCACCTGGCTCAAAACTAGGTTTCTCAGGGTAAGTCCCTACAAAGGCCATCCAAATCCCATAGTTCAGTGGTAAAGTGCCTGCTTTGTGTGCACAAGATCCCTGCATCTCCAGAGAGGGCTCAACCAGACTCTTGTCTGAAATTTTGGAGAACCACTGCCAGTCAAGCCAGGACAGGACGGCATGTGGCCTGTGGGTCATATGAGGCCTTCAGGTTATCTCTACAACCCCACAGACCTGAAGTCAGCAGGATGCTGCCAATTTCAGCAGTGCAGCAGCATGCCACAAGTGAAGGCATGTTTTACTGGGAAACAAACAAGGAGCTCAGAGAGTGTCTTTTATTTAAGAAGAGATGTGTGCTTCCCAAAGGCTTCAGAGAACAATTAGAATCTTATAATAATATAATAATCTTAGAACTACAGAGCTGGAAGGGACCCTGGAGGCACAGTGGGGAATCAAATTCCCAACCTCTGGCTCTGCAGCCACTTACCTAAACCACAGTACCTGATTCTGGACTGTCTTGTTTTACTGCAAAAATGCATTTGGGGTGAACTGGATGTAATCCTTGGCAAAAGCATGGTGGTGCAGGAAACGGAAGATGGAGAAGCACCAAATTGGTCCCTAGACCTGACCAAGTTGCACTCCCCAGTGCAGACAACACTGGCACCCATGGTCTGCCTCGATATAAGGCACCTAACCATGTTCCACTTAGCCAGCTTCTCCATAAGTCTTCTATTTGGTTGTGCTCAAGCATTTATTTAAGCCGGCACGTAATGTTTCATGGTTTACTGCTCTCTAAAATTGCTTTATCTATTGCTCATATTATTTTATAGTTCTGAGCACTGCACAAGTTTTGCATTATATTGTGTTTGTTTTATGTTGTTTGGGGACCGACATTGTTTTAATTAATTATAAGCTGGCTTTTAATATAAATTGTTTGTAGGAAAATGTGTATAAACAAAAAGGAGCAAGGCTGGCTTGATAACAAAAAGTACTGCTTGCTGCTCTCTGTGTGATGCTAACTGTCAACTTTAGCAGGAGACTGAGAATTTGGTAGGGTTTTGTTACCCACATTTCTTCCTCCCCCACATGCACACCCCATGAAAACAACCAGAAGTCTTATCTCTTCTCTCATGGCATCTTCCTTTGACAGGCCCAAGACTGACAGCTGGAGTTTTCTAAAGGCTGTTTCTAGAAATGTGCCGAGGGATTAGAAGGTTATCTGAGTGCTTTTGGTGGTGGTTTGGGCATAATGCTGGCTTTCTCAAGTCTGAGCTGTCAGTTAACGAGGGGGCAAGCAGTTAATTAACTGAAGGGAGAGTGTTTGGGGTGGGTGTTTTTCCCCTTTTCCTCCTCCCTAGTGCCAATACATTTAGCTTTACTTAACACAGTGCTAAGCTTATCATATTAAGTTCAAAGCAGCTGCCCTGCCACCAGAGCGGGCACACTTCTAATTAGCAAATTGATTATGAAGTTTCTTATCTCCTTGTAATTTTCTAAGTGTAAACACAGCCCATATGAAATGAAGGCATCATCAGTGGGACAGAAGCCAGCAGAGTACTTGACAGGCTCCTTCCATCTTGCTAGCAGGGCTTGCCCAAGGTGTTTTGCTGCCTGAAGCAAAAGATAAGCTAGTGCCCAATTCCCTATTGCTTACACAGAAGGCAAGCAGTCTGGCAATTGTATCTTGTATCTCACTTGTTTCTTATATCTCACTGTTGATGAGACAGTGTTCCCCCATTGTACTTGGCTATAGGTTAGCTTAGGGGTGCAGAGCAGACCCTATAGCATGCAATTTTATTCTTCAGCATCTCAGTGCTCTTTGCTTACCATTTGGCCAGAGGTTTGCTCACTGCTGGCTTTAGCCATGTTTCAGCACAGCTATGGTGGTGCCAGCATGTATTCCATGATGAGAAGAAGCCTTGCTCACCTGGAATTCCTGCAGGAGTGCAAGCAATAGAACTGGCTGCCTCTCTGCCACTTTGCGCATTCTGAACTCTTTCACAATGGTGTTCTTTAGGATGCATTGGGAGAAAGAAAGGATATGAGACTGAAAATTGTAACAAGCAGATATTGCCAAAAATAGGCCTGTCACTTTCCACTTCCACCCCAGCATCCAGTATCTAAGGCAGCTGCCTCCCTTTGTCTAGTGGGAGGGTTGACCTATCCAAATGGCATGCTGTGGTCTCTTTTGCCATGCAGGAAGTATAAGTAAACGTTATATTAATTATGCAAGTCAGGCTCAAGACATATACTTTTCTCTGTCATTATGATCACATTTGTCTATCACCATTCTCTTCTCAGGAATTCAATATGGAGTTTTCCTGTAATATCAGATGTATGTATATATGAGGCTGAGAAACATGACTGGGCCAAAGGTTCTTGGCAAGCTTCATAACTGAGCAGAACTTCAAATCCAAAGTTTCCCAAGTCCTAACTTCACCCACTATACAACAGGTTCCCAACCTGGGGGTCAGAACCCCCCCCCCCCAAGGGGGTCGTGAAGTATTACTGTGGTTATTTCTAGTTGCAATCATTTTTATATTTATTATGTCAAATATGGTATACACAGTTCTGTTTTATTTTAATCCTCTTGACTAGAGATGGGGACGACTCACCATTTTGGCGAGTCATCCCGCTTCGTGAGTCATCAAAAGTTGACGACTCATGAAGCACGAAGTTGCCCCCATGAAGTGACGAATAATGAAGTTATTCATCGATTCATGGGGGGCTCTAGCCCAACTTCCTCTGCCATCCCCAACATATGGAAGCAGCAGAGTGAAGAGACAGAAGCTACTATTGCCATATAGGTAGGCTCCCCATGCGAGGCATAGCCCAATTTTGTTTAGTTATGTTAGATATTGTGGAGCTAGCTTGCTGTCCTCAATGTGTGAGGAGAATGGAAGCTTTAATAACACCTGAGCAGGGATAAAATTAGAAGATCATTTAGCATACCTTTTGATGGACTACATTTCAAGATAACATCAGTATATTCCTTCATATCTTTTTAAAAATAAAAAGATATGAAGATACCAAAGAGAAGAGTTCCAGTCAGACAGCCTTCTCAGAAAGCAGAGGGAGAAGAGTTCTGACATTTTCTGACACAACTATAGTCTATGCGCAGGGTGTTACTGAGGAACATTCAAGCACCTCCATTCTGCGACTGTACGGCCCACCTAATGAAAGATGCCTCGTGTGAGGCTGCTGATCATGTGTTTCCAACTTGTCTCACACAATATGATTCTCATCCAACAGGAAAGCAAAGAGACATCAAGACGCAATTATTGCTGAGAGAAAATTAATCAGGCAAAATGTTTAGACTACAATCTGCGACAAAATTTCTAACCAATGAACATTTCCAGACCAATAAATTTAGCCATCAAGGTTCAGCACACTCGCAGACAGATGGGAAGGAAAAGCCACAACAAATATGAAAAAGAAAGAAAGAAAGAAAGAAAGAAAGAAAGAAAGAAAGAAAGAAAGAAAGAAAGAAAGAAAGAAAGAAAGACAGACAGACAGACAGACAGATGATGAGAACTGACAGACAGACAGACAAATGATGAGAACTGTCTTGGAGATTTTATGTCCTAATGATTTACTGAGGAATGCTGTCTAAAAACATTTGCATAGATCACAGTAATGGAGCCTTGTAATCGGAAGCTAAAAACCATTTGTAGGTCGTCACTTCTGATTTCGCCGAGCAGAAGTTGTAACCACGTAAGTCTAGTGAGAAAGCATTTGCAGTACTGTCCACATTCTAACTCAGAGCAGGAATCCCTTCTTATAAATCTACCAGCAAATTGTGGCAAGATGAAAACTAATGTGTATTCAACCTGTATTAGCAGGTATCATTGCACAGTACGGCCAGTTTCCCTGTTACAGTGTCCTGACTGGTACGTTTCAGAGGCAGCACTTTTTCAAGTTTTTTGTTTCTGACCAGCCCTGCCTCAGTACTAGGGATGTGAATCCTTGCTTCTCATGCAGGGAAACTCCAAGTCAGAAAACCTCATACTGCCAATTTATACTATTTGCATTTGGCTTGATATAAAACAATCTTACATGTAGTTTCTTTCACAATAACATTTTAAAGTCTATTTTGCTGTTTGTAACTGTCTCAGTGATCAGAAAACTCAAAATCTGTTTGATAGTTGAATTTCAATTCAGACATCAGTCCCAGAGCTGGAAATGTTACCTCTTAAAAGAAAACTCTGTGTCTGAAATCCTGTTCACACAACTATGCGAGTGGAAAGCTAATTGTGTCATCAACAAAGGATTATTTTTTGAAATTAGCAGTATAACCACTAGTCACATTACTCATTACCCCAAAAGTAACTAATTACAGGACTTGCAACTAATTACTTCCAAGCTCTGAGCAGTAAATGTGTTAAAAGCAATTACTGAGAGACAGACTGAGGGATCAGGACTCAGGGAGACCTGGGTTCAAATTCCCGCTTGGCCGTGGAAACTCACTGGGAAGTGGCACTTGGTAAAACATGTTAGGCATGGCTTAAGATGTTTTAACCTCAATGACCAAACATTGCGAGAATCAGTATGACATGCAGTATTCTTGTTCCACCAGGAAGCAAGATGGTGCATCCTCTCTGTACACCTAGCAGTGCTTTTTGGGTGCTTTGCCTCTAGAGTGCCAGTTCTAATACTCACTTGCAAGTGTGCTTAAGCATCTCAGACATGAGGTTATGGCCATCCATCACCTCACCATGCTTGTCAATGCTTCCTCTGGTCAGTTCAGAGACTGTGCTTGTTCTACAGTTTTGGCTGTTGTATAAATGTTTACTTTGTGCACAAGGTGAGCTGTCTCACTTGTGCGTCCCCATTCCCACCAAATCAGTGTCTATGTTTCACTTATATGGGCAGACTAAGAAACCAGTGTGGAGTTGTGGATAGACTGAGGGATCAGGACTCAGGAAGAACTGGGGTCAAATCCCTGCTTGGCCATGGAAATTCACTGGAAAGTGGCAATGGTAAAACCACTCCTTAAATATCTCACATTCCTTGAAAATCCTGTTAGCATTTCCAGAAGTCAGATGTAACTTGATGTCATCTAGAAAACAGTAAGAAAGAAGACCATAGCTGTGGCTGGCTCAGACAACAGGATGGGACATGTTGCAGAGTTTTGAATGTTTGCTTAAATTCCTCTAGTTGTACAGCAGCAGAAGTGCAAGGATTTACAGAGTGGAATAGCTTCAAATTCCCTAGAGTAAACTACCACTTATTCTCATCAACTGGCACTTACATTTTCAATAACTCACTGTGAGATATTAGTAGGAGAGAAAATAAACAGTTTCTTTACTTACAATTGAACAGATCAAACAGCGAACTCACCATGACTGCTTTCAACAACAGACTTAACAGAATCACAGAGAAAGAAAGAGCTAAGTATAGAGATGGGGCTGTCATGGAATTCAGAGGCAGGAGGGAATGACTGGTTAGTCCAGGATAGATTGACAGTCACCCCTGCCCAGAAAAGTCCATCCCAGCCACACCTATAGAAGCAGCATGTGAAGTCTGTAAAAACTCCAACAAGAGGTGCCTCCCCCGAGGGATTTGGGGAAGTGCCTGCCTTTCCAATTCATGAGCTGTCACTGTCCTCAGCTATAAGAAACTCTGCACATGCAAAATGTTAGCTTCCTGACAGGTACAGAGGAAATGGTAGATCACACATTATGGGGCACTTACTTAGAAAAATCATAACATTAGGGAAGGGGTGTATTTTTTATATAGAACTTCTATTATTGTCAAGATTCTTATACAAAAGAGTAACTGCATCATTTTCCTTTGGTGTTACATATTTTTGGTACTGATGTTAAATCTTTCATGGTTTTCATTTTCTTATGTTCTCTGGAAGGGCAGGGCAGTAAGAGACTGTAATGTTTGCTAGAAAGGTACAAGGAAGATGGCACAATAAGCAAGAGTAACTTTGCTTTTTATTCAGATTTCCACCAATGTGCCAGTCATTCGTTTTTCAGCATAGCCTTCCATATATTTCTTCATGCAAGTCAGGGCTCAGAGATTTGCTTTAAGAGATCCAAGGAGTACAGACTCTTCAAAGGAGCATGAAATCTTCCACCACCCCACCCCCAAATTTATGTTTTCCGCAGCCTGTCCTCTGTCTTTGTGACTTGCTTGTAAAAGCCCTATGGCATCAACATATTATGCTGTCTAGCTGTCCAGGCTACTGTTTTTTTGTTTTTTTAAATGTGGGTTTTGCTGCTTTCCTATTCAAGGAGCTTTAATGCTAAAAGGTTTCTGCAGTGGGAGTTATAAACTGCAGATGCTGAGCTATAGGGCTGTAATTTTTAGTCCGTGTTGCGGAGTATCCAAAGCTTACTTTAAGCATACCGTCTTCCAAAATGTGTGCTGATAATGAAGTGTGTGCTGCTATATTTTGCAGGGAGCGGGGGGGGGGGGGGAGATCAGTGTTCAAGAGTAGATTTGAAGGTTTTGTGGGGGATTTACTGAATTCTGTTGTTGGCACCATCTGGATTTTGTCAGATGCATCATGCCCACTTGAGTTCATCAGCATCTGCCAAAGATAGTGTAGAAGAGACTTCTGCTAGCATGACACAAAGGAAGCCCTGCATGCCACCTCTGCAATTATTTCAGGAGGTTGCTGTTTTGTGCCAGGCAGAGCAATCTCCCGAGGCTTTGATGCCGATTTCAGAGCAGCCAGCTTTCAATGGCTCACAGAAAGCAAGATCTGCCACAGAGTTTGGGAAAGTAACTTTCTGGAAAAGTAACTGTCAGAGTCCCAAAACAAGTTCTGATCACCCATGTCTGCACTGTGTTGTTGTTGTTGTTGTTACGTGCTGTCAAGTCGCCTATGACTTATGGTGATCCTATGAATGAGTCATCTCAAAAATGTCCTGTCTGTGCTCTTGTAAACTGAACCCTCTAGCTTCCTTTAAGGAGTCAATCCATCTCATATTTGGTATTACTCTTTTCCTGCTGCCGACTGCCCAGCATTATTGTCTTTTCTACAGAACCTTACATTTTCATGATGGGCCGAAAGTAGGACAGCCTCAATTTCATAACTTTTGCCTCCGGAGATAGTTGAGACTTGATTTGATCTAGGACCTATTTGTTCATTTGTTCAATTAATTTTTTTAATTGTCAGCTTTCTTTACTGTCCAGTTTTCACACCCATACATTGTGATCTGGAATACAATAGTGTGGATTATCTTGGTCTTGATCTCCAGTGACCCATCCTTACACTTGATGTTCTTTTCTAATTCCTTCATTGCTGCCCTTCCAAGTCTCAGACTTCTTCTGATTTCTTGACTGCAGTCTTGTGAATGAGTGACCTCCAAAAGGTTGTGTCCTTAACAGCCCTGCTGTTAGGTCTTGCAACTTGAAGGTTATGGTTTCCTTTATTGAGTATGTCCATGTCACATTTAGTCTTCCTCTTTTCCAAGTACTTTCAGCTTCTCCAAACACTGTTGTCTCTTCCAGCAAGTCTTGTGGCCTCATGATACACTCAAAATACAACAGCCTTGGTACTCAATCTCAGGGCCTCAATACACAATGCTGTAATTGGAGACACATTTTCCTACTTCCTTCCTTTTCCTCAACTGTTTCCCCACTTTTAAAATTTAGATTGGAAGGTCTCACCCTTTTGACATTCACAGTTGTGTAAAATGTCCTGTTGGCTGATGATGGACTATAAGTAATCCTAGTTATAATGGCCAGTATTCTATTGCACTTTCGCTGAGTGGAAAGTCTCACCAGCGTAGTAATGTTGGGTTGCTCCGCATGTCAAATAATTCTTGTCAGAAAGTAGTGTTCCCCTTAACGAAAGCCCACCTTCACAGGCATGCTTGTGCAAAAGGTGCAATTCCACATTATTTTGCTGGTGAGACTTTCTGCTCAGTTGGATTCAGGAGAAAGGGAAAGTCAGGCTGAACAAAATCAAGGAGTGACAAAGGAACAGAACAGGAAAGACTTGTGTATTCCTCATTCCAGCCTGATTTCCTATATGCCCCAAGCGTCCTCTTATTAGGAAGCAACTGTGCAGAGGCTGTTTGGTCTGAAAGACAAGGGGGGAGAGTTAGTTCTGCAAAGATTTGCTTGCTAGGGAAAAATCCTCTCTATATTTATCAAATTGCAGCAGATGGTGCTAGCAAGATGGTGCTGTGTCGACATGTCATAGCTGTTGGAGCTGGTGCCTATCAGTGGAGATCTCCAGGCTGTCACCCTCTTCACTCAAACACCCCGGAAAGCAAGCCTTGTTGATAAGCCAGCCAAGCTTCCAGAATCCCTATAAAACACTAACTTGGTGTGATAACACTCTCAAAGGCTTTCACAGAATGGACAGTTATCTGAATAAGCAATGTGAAAAACAGTAGAAAGCAATACAAAGGGAACCTGAATTGTCATCTCCCAGGAATAGTCCCCATTTTCTGGGGACCCATCCCAGTTGAATCACTCTCTTTTGCCTTCTTTCAAAACAAATAAATGTTTGTACACCTACCCAACTGGTCTGCAAATTTTGGCTGTTCAAAGGAGCCAATGAGTGATTTCTATTAGCTAAGCAGGAAGCTTCCATATAGGCAACAGAATTGTTTTAGTACTCGCAACCAGCCAAGTGGATCGATTGATTGAGCGGAGTATCTGGAAGGGCTTTGGCCGACATCACAGCAGTAACTATCTAATTTTTCACCTAAGAAAATAATATAAAATTGAGCCCCCTATACCCTCAGAAGTGTGGTGTTGGGGATAGATTTAACCAGGACTCTGGAGAACAGGGTTCAGATCCTCACTCAGCCATGAAAACCCACTGGGGGAGTGGAACTGGTAAAACCACTCCTTAAATATCTCACTTACCTTGAAAGCCCTATTAAGGTCACTATAAGTTGGTTCTGACTTTACGGCACAGAACACACACACCCTCAGAGAAATTATTTTGATGGAAGAATAACTATGTCAGCAGGAAGACACATGAATAATAATAACACATGGTTTATTTTAGTTGTGAAGCTATTAACAGAGACCATCCAGCACTGATGACTTAAGCAATCTTAACCATTACTTGTTCAAATGTTCTCTAATGCCCCCAACAACTACTATTCTTGGGGGAAAAAGCAGAGATGATAGAGAAGCACATAGCTTCGACCCACAATACCACATGGAATTTGAAATGCTTCGTTCAACCTGAATTCATAATATTAATCATCATTCTTAGTTGAGGAGGAGTTCCATTATCACTTTTTATACATGGGAAGCAATAGGTCTCCAGAGAAGACCTGCTGCTTGTGCATAGGCTGTACAAAAAAAGCCACAGTCCTGGAAACACTCCCCTGCGCATCTGTAGAAAGCCACATGTGAAGTGATGATGGAGAGGAAATTGGCTATCCACTTGCATCTGAGTGTGATGAGTTTATTTGGGTAGGGAGTGACAGAATAGGGTTATAGAAATACACTAGGAATGTGTAATCTGTTTTGATTCAAATATCAAATAAATAAATAAATAAATAAATAAATGATTCAGTCTGAATTATTTGTATCACAAATTACAACTGATTTGCTTTGAGCTGATTTGTAGCCTGTCCAAACATTTTAAAAGTACTTATACGCATTGACTGAAATCCTGTTGCTTAGTATAATAAGTCACACTGGAATAGGCCTACTGAATCAGAAAGGATTTGGTAGGTCAACTCCTCTGTAAATTCTATTGATTCAGTGGGTCTACTTTAGTTGTGACTTACTTTAACACAGCAAGATGAAACTAGAGTAAGCCCATTTGAATCAATGGCACCTATGAAGGAGTTGATCACAAATCTCCACTGGTTCGATGGGATTACTCTAGTGTAAGGTACTAGATGAAGCAACAGGATTTCAGTCACTGTATTTCTTCAAATACTGGGGGGGGGGGAGTATATAGAGGGAAATAAAGGGCCTGAGATGGGGAGGGGTGAAACTCAGTGCCATCAGCTACTGCTTGACCCCCAATGTGGAAGCAAAGCTCAAACTAATTTCCTTCCTTCCTTCCTTCCTTCTAAAGCTGTGCCTAATAGTTGCCCTTTCATGAATCTATTCTCCGTCAACTGGGCACGGTTGCCCAGCTGTCAGTCTGCCTGGATCCTCTGAAACAAAAGCTGATGCTCTCAACTTTTAGCCTCTTGAAATGCCAGTTTGATTCAATTCAGTTTGAGCACCACCTCAAGTTCCTTGTTTCACTTCGGATTGGCTTGCAAATGGGCAAATACTTCCCCTTTGCTTCATTTTCTGAATAAATTCTAAATTCAAAATATACCCCTAAAATGCTCCTTCTTTCTATTCGTAGGGTGTTCTTAGAACAGTAGATGAATATTTTCTGTATCAGCTTAGCACATCTGAGGCAACTGGCTCACTCTTATCATGGCTCTGAATGTAACTGTTTGCTTGGGGAAGATCAGATGATCCTAATTATGAGGTTTGGGGGAGGTGGGATAACCTTATATATTATCATGACCCAGGAAGTCACAAACATACACCTATTTTTATCTCTGATATGTTGCAAGGCATAGAGTTGGGAATCCAAATGCTCTGTGTGGAATTAGAATTTCCAGAATGCAACTTATGACAGCAACAATCCTGTCATCATAAATGTATGAGGCTTCCTTATACCATACTATTTACCTCTGGTCCATCTAGCCTTGTGCTTTTTCAGCTGACTGGCAGTGCCATCTTTCAGAGAACACAAATCTATGGCTGCCCTAGGCCGAAAGCAACAATAGGCCATCTTGGGGTGGCATTCCGGTTTTCAATTCCTTCACTGGAGAGGATTACCTAGCACTGTTGTGATGAGTCTTTAGGCACCAGGTAAAAAACATTTCTATTATTTCAAGCCTTTTAAAGACAATTTTATTTGGCATTTTATTGGTAGCTGCTCTCTGTGGCTGTCCTTTTTAGTATTTCATATGTACACACACAAAAAAGACACGCGCACGCACGCGCACACAAATAGACATACAGTACACATCTGTAGATATAGATATAGATGTTGCATATTAGAACTTGTTTTTTGAAGTTTTTAATTTGTCAGCCACTGGGAATCCCAGTGAATTGAAGAAGGAGAAGTAATAGCAAACTGTTCAAAAAACAAATCTTCCCCTCCAGCCCAGAAATCTCAGAACAGACCTTTCTTTCTTTCTTTCTTTCTTTCTTTCTTCTTTCTTTCTTTCTTTCTTTCTTTCTTTCTTTCTTTCTTTCTTTCTTTCTTTCTTTCTTTCTTTCTTTCTTTCTTTCTTTCTTATACCGCCCATCTAGCAAATTGCTACTCTGAGCAGTTTACACAAAGTTAAGCAAGAATCATAAAAACACATTCTAAAATAGAAAGATTGAAAAAGATTTTTTTTAAAAAAAGACAGGCAGCAAGAAACTGTTAGACAGTAAAGAAGAAGCCTTCCTCCTCCTCCACACATTCAATTAATTGAGAAGTCCCTCGCTAAAGTCTTCCTTGATAAGTTTTGTTTTTAGTTGTTTTTTTAAAGGAATGGAGGAAGGGTGCTTGGTGAAATTCCTGCGGCAGCACATTCCCCAAGGAAGATGCCACAGTAGAGAAGGCCTGGCTTTTGGTGGTTGTTTTCCGGACCTCTCGAGGCTTGAATATTCATAGGCGCATGACCTATGAGGACCTGGTCAGACAGGCAGCCAAACTTGACAGAAGATGTTCGGACAGAGAGCAAGATTTCCAACCCATTGAGGGCTTTATATGTTAGAACCAACACCTTAAACCTGACCGGTAATGCAGACCGGTAATGAATGCAAGCTAGCCAGGATTGGGGGGAAATGATCATATTTCTTCACCCTGGCAATCAATCTGATTACTGCATCTTGGACTTCTTGACGCTTCTGTGTCAGCCTCAAGGGAAACCCCACATAGAGTGCATTACAGTAGTCCAATTTTAAGACTAGCAATGCATGGGCTAATGTTGTTGGGGGGGGGAATTGGGGGCTTCTGCATTAAAACCTGGTGCATCTCCTCTGTAGTATAGCTCAAGTTTGCACACAGAGGAAGGCAGTCACATCATTGCAGCTACACCTTTCCAGCCTTGTATCCAATCCATTCAATCAAATAATTCAAAGCAATGTGAAAATATCACCCGAGCCTTTGTAAAGATGTATGGAAGTGTTCATGAGTTATTAAACATTGGGAGGGAGGCACTGAATGATGATTTTCACTTCATAAAAAGGTGTTCTCCACAGGAGTTGTTCGAGCTTTTCCTCTCACCATGGTAACCAGGAGGATGCTAGAGCATTTCACACTAGGCAGTTCCTCACCATTTATAAAATAATGTTTGGAGCACACTTCACTTGTTTGTCTATTTTTCTCCCCTGCTGTAAACCGAATGAAGCATTTATAAAGCCATTTAGTAAAGCAGGAATTATGGCTAGTAGTTGGTGGAGGGAATTAAAATCTATGCAAAAACAACATACACAATTGGGTTTAATAAAAGGCTGGGTACTCATAAAACCCTCACACACACACCCAAAAAAAACTCATTTAGAGGTCCAAACCCACAAATCAATCTCTCTCTCTCTCTCTCTCTCTCTCTCTCTCTCTCTCTCTCTCTCTCTCTGTGTGTGTGTGTGTGTGTGTGTGTGTGTGAAACTTAAAGATACTGTGACACAATGGGTAGTGGGGTTTGCCACGGACTTCCCAAGGGAGGGGACACTGGGGTGAGAGTAAAATTTGAAAATAATGCTGCCTGTCTGCACAAAAGAAATCTAGAAGCCAACACAGATACCTGACAGTATTTTTTTCACATTGGTTTTTTTCAGTTGAAAGGTGGGAAAAGCTGTTTATAAATCCTGTGAACATTTGCTGTCAGGATATGGTCTGGTGCAAGCCTGCACTGAAGCGGGTTTACATTTACATTCTCTACATCTCATTGTATCTTGTTTATTTAACATAGTTAGGAATAAGATTTATGATCCATAGATTCATAGATTAATATGTTATAAATCAACAGGGAAATATTTGATTAGGTTTAGGCCCCTTTGGGGTATATCAGGCAGGGGAATGAAATTTTGTTATATAGAGACAGATATATTAAGTTTGTGTATGTGTGATTTTGATTGCAAGGTTTTGTGTTCTACTGTAGCAGAATCAGGTACAGTTTTTCTTTGGGTAGAGTCTGCAGGCAATATGAAATATGGGGATGGTAGAAGAAGTATGAACTTGAGGAAGACTGCAGGAATGCTGCCTGCACCCACTGCAGGTTCTACCCAAAGAAGAGGGAGAGGAAAATGACAGTCTACAACTGCTGTTATGAGCCCCCCAAACACAATCTCTCATCCCAGTTGCCTTGTTCAGCACTGACACTATGAAAGAGCAGCAGGCAGAAGTATAGGATGTGTGTGTCTCTGCCAAGAAGGTAGCAGAGAAGCCTCTGGTTCAAGGTGGGACAGACAGGAGTGAACTTCAGACATGTTCCAGTGACATCTTGGTGCAATCCAGCCATGGCAATGGGTCAAAAAAAGTGGGTGAAGAAGGCCTTTTTCTCCCAAAGAGTTGATGTGTCAGAGAAGGAAAAGGATGGCATGAGCACACAGACTGACACCTTTTTCAGTGGTTTGGAAAAAGATTTATGAAGAGCATCAGAGAATGCCTTCCATTTTCCTACTATGCAGCTCCATCATATTCAAGGAAGGGCTTCCCCGAGCCCTCATTCCCAGTAAATCTCTCCTGTGCAAAGCAGCATTGCAGTTGGTGGAAACCTTTAGGTACATACACATCTAACATGGGGGAGAAGAAGACTTAGGGGACTCAGGTGGGCACTATTTCAGAAGCACGTGACACTGAAATCAACCCTGCCCCTCCAGCTGCACTTGCCAGAACAAATAGGAGTTTGTTGGGAACATGCAGTCAAAAACTGAAGCCCCCAAGAAGTCAATAATCTGTGTGCAACAGATGCTTGCATGGCTGAGTGCATGCACTGCAAGAAGATACTCAAACATGGGCAGAACCTGGATCTGCAGGAAATAACTAATTTTCCTTAAGGTCAACCTACTATGGCTGGGGTTTTCTAAAGTCCTCTTTAAGTAAGAAAGTGAGAAAGAATGGCACATTCTGCTCATGGTACTAAGTATGTCCTGCTTCAGTCTATTGCCCCCTCCTTTTGCCTCTTTCATTTTTCCAATTGCTTCTCCACGATTGTGCTCACTCATTCAACTGTGTTGAGCCCCATTCTGTTGGCACAGTTTGTACCCACTATAGATGTGGGTATTCATACACGAATACCTCCACACAGCTGGACTCAATGAGGGTCCGGCCCCCGGGGCTGGACTGTCCACTCACATGTCTGGTGACAACGGTGGCCCCGCTCATCCTTCCAATCGCACCTGGAGCGCCGCTCTCTTCCCGCTCGGCTGGTCACTCCAGGCAATTGTTCAGGGAGACTCATCCCCCTTCCCCCTGCCTGGAGTGGCCAGCCAAGCAGGAAGAGAGCGGCGCTCTGAGCCACTCTCTTCCTGCGGACCAGAGCTAATATGAATATGAATACCCCCACCTCTAGTACCCACCATAGGGTATCTGCTGCTCCTATCTATCTGCTAGTGCTGCCCAGCATATTTGCCCACTCTCCAGTGTGACCTGCCCTTTGCTTCCCCTATGCTGCTGACATTTCCTGCTGGCACTCCCACTATTCAGAGTACAATCAGTATGCCCATTACAGTCATTTCTTAATAGCCAGGCATTGCTGGCTTTTTATTTGGCACAATCACTGGGAAGATGTCAGAGGACACAGGGAAATCCTATAAAAATATTTTGCTTCTTCGTGTTTTTTAAGAAGAAAATAATGACTATGTAGTATTCATGTTGATTGCATCGAAGTTCCGAATATCCAGAAATGCTTAATCTTTAAAATTTTGAATTCTGAATCTGAAGGACTGTAATTCTGAATTCTGAGTCCAAATTCGGAATCTGAATTTTGGTGCTAGTGCTCATCCCTAGTTTAAAAAATCAAACAGCGTTTCCCTGCAGGGCACACCTGAGTTTTAGTTATTTAATGAGGCCATGTTACCTTCTATTTTTTTAACCACATTTTTTTGTATTTAAAAAAAAGGAATGTTCCGTGGAGATCTGGAAATCTTGGAGGCTTTTAAAAATAGTTAGTTCTCTGGAGTGTTTCAAACAAACGGAATTGAAAGGGGGCTTTTCACTTGTCTTTCATGTAAATAGCCTCTGAATGTAGATGCAAAATGCCACCAAGTTACTTCTTTCTATTTCTATTCCTGCCTGTTTTCCATTTTTCTTCCTACAGACACTCAGCATTCTATGGCTGGTTGTCCATTTAAGGGTTTCTCTCTGAAGATTCTTCCCCATGCTAATACCTTTCTCTTATTTTTCATAGGCCCATTTTGGTTACACAAGGATCCACAATCAGATAACTATTCACAAACTTTCACTGTAAGTGCACAGGATGTGATATAAGTGCCTGAATCTAGCACAGCTTGTAGAAACGGAAGAAATAAATCAGTCTTCTGTGAGTCCACAGGAAAACATGACTTAAGATGCGGCTAGGCAGAAATTTGTCCCAGGTCAATGCAAACTTCTGTACATTGCACCCTGGCATTTAAAACACTGCTGTGGTTCACACAGAGACCTCTGTTTATCTGGGGAATGCATATTCCGAGTGTCCACATGTCACACAGCCTCCCCTTCTCCCTCACCCTTCTCTGCCATTATCACCACCCTCTTACCTAGCCCTTTTCATCAGCAGTCAAATCCTTTTTTTAAAATGTTTAGCAAGTGAAATTGTTGAGAACTGATGTGAAACAGTAGGCATTTAAATGAGTGCTCTGTCAGTTTATAATGCAGAACTTGGAGGTAAAAATGTTTTCTTAGAATACAAGTTACAAATTGCATAGCAGTTGTTTTCCTTACTAGGGCGAGCCAAAGGCTCACTTGTGCACCACACTGCACCACACGCCACTCTGTGCATCACAAAGCATGTCTTCTGGACACACCCAGCAACAGCCCTAAAGGACCGATACAGACAATCTCCCAAGCCCAAAACAGGGCAAAATAATCTGAGTGGAAATGCCACCCAAAAAACAAAAACAAAAAAAACCCTTCACAAGCCCTGATTGCCACATACTCTACCACATACTCATGCCAAAAGTTCCAACGTACTCGCATTTAAGCACCAGTGTCATGTAGTCAGTGGAATAAATATTGGGGGGGGGGGGGGGAGAGAGAAACATGGTACAAACAGCAGAACAATACCACCCTGAAGAAATTGGGCGCGGGGGGGGGGAGTTTTCCCAAACAAGAGAACTTATTTTTTGTAACAAAATACTTTTGAAAAATAAGTGTGATGATTTCCTGATATTTCTTTCTCTTCATCTCCTCGTTTTCTTTCCCAGTTTTCCTCCCCAAATTTCCACTTGTGCCAAGCTAAGTTAGGTCCAATTTCATAGGGAGAGGATCTTTTTATTATTATTATTATTAATTACATACCAGTTTCTTATTCAGTGACTGCACACTTCGCTTCAGATGTATTGGTGATGGACTTTCTCAAGTGGTTTTTGTAAATTCAAGAGTATACTGCTTACGTGACTGGCCTTATCTGCAGGCTTGATGGCACACTGCACACTGGTGCAGGATCCCTGTCAATAGAGCCCTAGACCGCATGCTTTAAAGTGAGGAGTGGCCTTTTTTCAAAGATCCAGAGGCTGCAGAAACCCACACCTGGTCCTTAGAGGGCTGAAACCACTCCCACAAGTCCTACACAACACAAATTATTTTATTGGGAAAAGTCCCTTTTGGTGGCGGAGGAGCATTTTCATCAGGTTTTCACATCCCTTTGAGCTGTTTTAGACCCAGGAAAGCCCTCTTTTGTGAAACTGGAAGTGTAAAAAGGCTTTTCCTGGGCTTAAAACCACCCATGGGGGATAAAATCCTGGCAAAAGCATCGCCATGCCCCTTAGAAGGAGGAAGGGGGCTTTTAAAGTTAATTTTTTAAAAAATGGGGAGCAGAGGCATTGTCTTTTGGGTATGGGGGATTCCAATTGGTCCTTGGAGGTCATCATTGCCTGCCTCTCCTGTAAGAAATGGTCAGCGGGATTTCATCATAAGTGCCCACAGCTGTTTCCCTGTTTGTCCCAATGCGAAGGGCAGTTGCAATTTATTGCAATTTATTATCCTGAGCAACAGGATTTGGACCATTATATTACAGATGGGCAACTTCCATATAAATTGTCCATCAGCAGCTCCTGCTGTTGCAGCTGTATTACTTCACTGCAGTGACAAATGAACAATATGGCAAAAAATATTTCAACCAGATCCTTGTTTTGTTTTCATATAGAGCAAGGTGCAGGGAGGCCTGCAGCATTGCCTTTCTGATGTCCAGACCTGATCAAAGGACTCTTTAATAGTAGAAAAAAGCACTTCAGCTGCTACTCTGGCATTAGTTAGGAGAGCAATGAATAAAAGTGTATACCTTGGAGTGAGTGTCACTCATTTAGGGTGTGATCACATGGGGAAATAGCTTGTGTTTGGGGACACTTGTGGCACAGTCCAGTGTGACCCATTTCAATCAGATGACGTATAGGAGATAGTGAATCAGCCTGACCCTGCTTTATGCCCAAGCCTTTTTGGTCCAGTGGCAGGACTATTATTTTTTGGAGCTGAGCTAAAATGACTCTTATACACACGGAAGGGTTGGCTTAAGGGAGATCACTCCCAGCAAAGCAACCCTTTCCAGTGTGATCAGACGTGATCTTTTATCACTGTTGGATCACATACATAGTAAAGGGGAGTTCCTACTAGAAATGGGCACAAACCGCTGGTTCAGCAGTTTGACCTGATATGGTTACTGCCACAACAGGTGTTTGGCAGTTCAGCGCCTCACCTGAACCAGTGGGCAACCCCTCAGGGGCAGGGAAGCTGGGAAAGTGCCTCCAAGTGGGTGCTTGCCAGAGGGGGTTGGGGCCCTGAACCACTGAACTCCTGTTGAGGTGATAAACGAACCAGGACAAACCGCCAAAGTGGCAGTTTGTGCTCATCTCTAGTTCCTCCAAAACCTGTTTCTCAGTTGCTTCCAGGCAAAGGGCATCTCCTAGAAATACCAGCCAATGAGCATTTATGAAGCTTATTAATCTTCCCTCCTTAACAAGTTGACTGAGGACAGAATAAAAGAATCGAGAGAAGGCATGGGTAAACATGGAAGGGTTACAAATTCAGCAATGCCTGAATGCCAGAAAAAAAATCTATGTTTTAAACTCCCAGACGTGGGAGGGAGTTAAGGACCCCTTGGATGGACTTTAAGGAGAATGCATATTCCTTGTGATTTGCAATTTTTCCAGTTCAGTAATGGGATTTCATCAGATATGTGTGCCCCAGGAATCAGATTCATAAAGTAAGCACATGTTGTCCAATCACAGAACAAAGCACAGTTAATGCAAAATATGGTGATGAAATGTATTTCCTATGATAAGCAAATGCCTTTCATGCTTAAGGGAGCACAATCTCTATATACATGCTTTAAAAGGCACTGAAATCCAGTAGTAAGTCACAGCTAGAGTAGGCTCATTGAATTAGTAGGGACTTGGTAAGTTACCTCCTCTGTAAATTCCACTGACTCAGTGGGCATACTCTAGTTGCAGTTTAGACTGCGACTACATGGTCAAATACTGTCGGATTTGCTGCAGCTGTAACATAGATGGATTTGCTGCTGATTCTTCTTTTAATTGATCACATGATGCAAAGGCCAATTTGAATCAGTATGGCCGTTTTTGCTCCCGACATGGAGCTTTCCCCCCCCCCTGTCATTGAGGGTCTCTACATTTTTCAAACTGAAATGATTTGAACTGACTTTTCCATGTGTGATCAGTTGTTTTGTTCTCCAAAAGGACAGGTGTATGACTGTGAGTGGCATTCTGGTGACAACTAAGCTGGGTGTGATGTTTTGGACAGCAGGAGCATCCACCCCCACCCCCCACGATCTTACTCCCTAGTTGCCCCAAAGGGTTTTTTTTATGTATTTAAAAACATTACCAAATTTAGTCTGAGATTATCTCTACAGAGAGAAAAAATACAAATTGATATAAAATAGAGATAATTCTGACAAACTACAGCAGAGTACTATGTTTCTGCAGTGTGTGCATCTGTGTTTGTACATTATGGAAAACTTTGGAAAACTGATGCTTTTTCCTAGCCCCATGCAACACTTTAAGCAGCCCGTTGGCTGTACAATGGGCCATAAAAGGAGAGCCAGGGATTGGCAGAGGACAGGACCAAAGTGAGGAGGGCTGTGAGCTGTGGCATGCATTAAACTGCATCAAATTGAGGAGCCAGTGCGGACAGTCTCTGTGTGATCACCTAATCCAAACAGAAGTGTAAAATAGGCTATGAATTAAGCCGGAGCAAAGCCAAATTGCTCCAATTCAGCTTGCCAGTGTAGTCAAAGCTTGCTTAAGATTTCAGCCATATCTATTTTGACCATGTGTTGTAGGTCACACACAAAAATGCTGCTGAAATATATTATGAAGGAGGTACCTGGTGCCAATAGTTAACTGGGGGCAGGTGAGAACTCCCTAGAGCTAGAATGGCTACCTGTCATGCCTCTTGACATATTAACATAAACTTCGGCAAGATAGCTAACTGCAAAACGCATATTGTGTGCACCATTTTGGCCTCAAGCGAGTATACATTCCCCCTGAATGTTTCTCCATCATCCATCGTTAGAGCCCACAGAGTGTACAACATTCTGCACCTTATTAGCAGTAACTAAATGTACAGAAAATTTTACAGAATTATTCCTTTTGGCACACTAAATTGTTTTCTAAGGACATCTGCTATTACTCAGATTCTACATGTTTTAATACACAGCTATAATATGAAAATGCACTTTCCACCCACTCATCCACCCCCTTTTTGAACAGAATTACACACACACACACACACACACACAAATACTGAAAGGGAAACACAGTCAGTAATTCACCATGGCAGCTTTGTTGATGTTTCCTGCTATTGCAATTTATGACTTCAGCACTATCTTGTATTTGAATAACTACTTTTGTATGTATTTGTTTCTAGGCTATTTGTTATGGTTTATCTCTTCCATATGGTTATGCAGTTTAATGAGTTAGTGGGCAAAATTTCCCAAGAAACCATGTAAGAGAAGAGGGGAATCAGTGATGGGCCTTTCCTTTGCCTCCTACATCAAGCTTCTAGCAGTGATTGGCTGAGCTGCTTTCATGTCATGGATGGGAGGCTCTGGCTGCAGAGATCTTCAAGAGTAGCAGAACAGAGAAGAGGGCACAGGGAAGTAAAAAACAATGCCCTAAAAAAACAACTGTAGGGAAAGAAAAGGTTAGAGAAAGAGAATATATTGGAACAACAAATGTTCCGTGAGCATGAGGTGAAGAGAAAAAAAAGCTAGAGAACAGCTTGAGAGAGGAGCTAAAATAGGAGAAGTGAACAGAGACAGCAGTGTACACCACCATGCATTGTAGTAATGAATAAGGCTGAGATTCACATTGCGAAATAGGCAACCAAATCGGGAATGCAAACCTCTAGTGCGGGACTGTTCATTGGTCTGAACACTTTCTAGGAAGATAAACCAACTGGTTTGGAATCCAAAAGTATAAAACAATGCACATTGTCAAGTTACATAGCTTTTATTCACCCTGCCTTTTGGATGGATTGTGTGTGGGATGCGAAAATCTCCCAGACACAGGACCCTCTTTCACATCTTCTCCTCAGCACTTTTAACATGAATGTCATAGTCTCTGTTACTCAGAAGGTCCCAGGGCTTCAACCTTATGTGCCTTGTTTCCACTATATCACTCTAGCTGCACTGTAGCTGCAGAACTCTGGCAATGGCAATGCAGACAAGTAATTTGTGCAGGATTCGGCTTTGGTGGTATGGCAACAGATGTGGAGCCATGGTTACTTACACTGACACTCTTCCTTTCCAAGGGTGCTATGTGATGGAAGCAAATAGGGATGCATGAACATACTAGCATTTCCCCTAAAATAGTTCTCGGAAGGAAGAAGGGTGCTGTCCAAAGTTCTGCCCCTACCATGCTCTTCCACTAAAGTCACCAGCTTCCAAATGTTAAAAAAGAAGTATTTTTTTTTTAATGGACTCAGAAACCATGTAAGACATCCCCCCTCATGGAACATGGAAAACCCTTCCGCTAAATCAGGTCCTCCTCCATCCCCCAAACAATTCACACACATACATGCACATTTTACTTTTCCCCCCTCTAGTTAAGCCAAAATCCCAGAGCAAAATAAGCAGGGTCCTAACACGTCCCTTTATAGGCATTCATTGCTTTACTGGAAGCTCAGCTCTTTCAAGGGTTTGCACATCCCAAGCCTATATATTTGCATGCACATAGGCTGTGTATGCACAGAGATAAGCAGCCCATGTTGGGTGTCAGTGGCAGCAACAGAGTTCTGCTCCCCTCTCAGCATCCTCTCCATAGTAATTTTAGAAGATGGATTAAAATATCAGGAAGGAAGGCGCAATTTGTAGACAACCATGAGCTGAAATTCTGGGGCTGAAATCTAGTTGTGCAGTTAAGCAAACGGTTTAACTTTTAGATGCAAATCACTGAGAGATTGGATATTTCCATAAGCATTATCTTCTGCACTCCAAGTTGCACAGCTCAGTACACAAGACATAATGTCTACAGATATTTCTTACTTTGTGACAATTCAGTTCCAAAAGTTATTCTGTGCGTAATTTACTAACTGCACTACAGAATTTCAGCCAATACATATTTAAATGGAAATAAGGGCTACACAGAAGGGACAGTAATGTTTTGTAACAGGAAGGCTTTTGCAAGCTTTAAGCCAACACAATAATTTCATCAGTCTGAAGGGATACCATGAGTAAATCTGGATCAATCAATTCTGTACACACCATTTGTTGGTGCACAGAGAGCTCTTTAAGCAAAATCTTAATTGTGAAGTCTGATAGTGCTAAGAACACAGGAAGATGTAAAGGGATATCTGCTTTCCATAGTAATTATGGCCTTTGGCCTCTATTTTTATTTTAAAAAACACAGGAAAAGATGCATTTAGGTAATTCTGAAAAACAGAAATGCAATATGATTTTCATTTCCCGAAGGAAAACAAAATCACAAACCTGCAGTTCCAGAGAAGCATTTAGAATTTTTTTAAAAAACAGGTTTCCAGACATATATTTGGGAAGTGGTAATGTTGCACAGCAGGGTTAGACAGTGATTATTTCTACAGAGCTATATCTAACAGCATTTACTCATATGGTCAGGACGTGCAAAAAACTCACCCCTATTATTTCTGCAGATATTTCATCTTGAGTAATCCCACATTTAGAGGGCACTTATCCACAAAAATAAATAAGCAGTCATTGCCAAGCTATTTTGTTTTGCTGATATTTTATAGTTTTGTTTGCTTTTATATGACAAAGAACATTCAATAATATTATAGGATGCAGGAAAAATTCATATTTACTTTTGCTGGTAAGTGCCGCTAACATGTGATGCTAGTTTTCAGTGACACAGAAATAAATGGGAAGCCTTTGTATGTGCAGCGTTGCCAGCTTTTCCGGGGAAGCAATTTTCCAGCATCCACACACACATACACACCAGGCCAGCCCGAGAGCTCGCTCTTTGGTTACCCTGGCTTTTCCTGATGTAGAGATTCCGCTGCTCTAGAGCTTCTAACACCCTGAACTCATGGCACTAAACCTTTCTTTTTCTGACTGCTGCATTAGTTTCTGTCTCTGCTAAACTATGTGATATAGATAGTCTGTAATTAGAAACTGAAATCCATTAGCGTTCCAGAGAAATTATTCAGGCAGACCTCCATGACTGAGCTGTCGTGCTTGCAAATGAGGCCTGTACTTATCTCCCAATGACCAGTCTCAAAATACTGTAAGCTAATTGGCAAGCTACTGTAGGTGTGGAAACCTCTCGCTGTGGCAATCAGATGTTTCTTCAGCTTTTCCCCTTTTCCATTCTTCAGAAAAGTAAACATCAAAGCTACAGTGCAAATGGGATGATGTTATCCCTTCTTAGGTTACAACTGTAAGATAATGCAGTTACATCTGTGTTATGGGCAAAAGGAACTAAGTACAAATAACCAACAGTTTGTCATTAGTTACTTCCCAGAGCCGGCATTGACAGACTGTCAGGCTTGTCATTTTGTATCTTGTTAGCAACCTTGCATGCATCCTGATAATGAGATAATGGCCCATTTCTCCTTTCTATATAGAAGAAAATTCAAGGGATTTGCAGAGAATCATCATGCAGTAGTGAGTTCACAAACGATCCAGAATTATGTGTGCTGTAAATCCTTGACGGAAACCATTTCACATTAAGCTAGTATTATTCCAAAATTCTCATTAGAATGTAACTACATAGAAAGTGTCCTATAATGATCTTGTTACATGCTTAAATAAGGGCAGGGTATGTAAGGTTAATCTTGTATTTTTGTGTCATGTCTGAATTTTTCAGCGATAATGAGAATAATTTCCCCCCCTTAAACTTGAAAGTGGTATTTTAATAGCTGCCTGAAATACTAGAAATGACAGCCCCGGCTAATGAAGTCATCCGTTTATCTAACAGACAGGCAGCTAGATGGCTCATTCTTCACACTTAACAGGCTGGCATCTTCCATTCTTTGTGAAGAGAATGCAACTCTCAAGGATGGAAGTGCACCCGTATCTTTACTCAATCCAGTCCGTGTCCCCTGATACCACTCACAAATGTCTCGTGCTATCTCTACAACAGACGTTTAAAGCAAGCAAAGTAATAGACACCCATTTTCCAGCCAGTTCTTTGTACAGAGTGTAAGGAACTGTGCTGAGGAAAAGAGCAGCTTTAGATACACATCCAAACCATGGCTTCTATACCCACAGACTTAAGGTGATATAACTATGGGCAAGTTATTTAACTTGATTGCTGCCTACTGGTAATTTAGAATACTCAGAAATGCAATACTTTACCTTTTCTGTTCTTTTCTTTT
The DNA here is from genome assembly GCA_037013535.1 of Intellagama lesueurii. Taxonomy (NCBI): domain Eukaryota; kingdom Metazoa; phylum Chordata; class Lepidosauria; order Squamata; family Agamidae; genus Intellagama; species Intellagama lesueurii. Next base: position 160,913,782 of record JBAJHW010000003.1, on the reverse strand, counting down.
AAATTACTTAATTTTTACTAGCCAATATCCAGCTGAAACTCATTGTTTTGGCCCAGTTCTCCAATCAGCAATGTCATCCTGAATCCTGATCTTTTCTTCTGAAATATTAGCTACCTTTCCAAGTTTGGTGTCATATATACAAATCCAGAGCATCTCCCCAACATCCTCGTCCCTGTCATTTCTAAAGAAGTGGAACAATACCAGTCACAGGACAGAATCCTGCAGCAAGCCCTTGTCATTTCTCTCCAAGATATTGAAGACCTATACATGCAAATTATTTCGGTGCAACCACTACGAATGCAGTCAGCAGCAGCATCTAGCCCAAATTTTGTCAGTTTGTCCTCAATAATATTGTGAAGGACCGTGCCAAAAAAACCTTGCTAAAATCAAGATCCCCCTCAATATCCCCCTCATCTACCAATCTTGTGACTCTGTCAAAAAGAGAGAGAATAGTCTAGTATGACTTGTTTCCTGGGTCTTTGTTATTAGTGTGTTCTCTTCTAAATCTCCACAGACTGATTGTTTAATTACCTCTTCTAGAAACCTTCCTATTATCAATGGTCACTGGTTGCCCAGATCCTCTTTTCTGTTCTGTTCAAAGAAAGACGTAGCATTTGTCCACGTCCTGCTTTCAGAGACCTCACCTGTTCTCCCAGAATGGTCAAAGATTATAGGCTGCAACATAGGCTTTGAGATTCCATCTGCAACGTTAGTACCCTTGGATGCAGTTCATCTTTCCCAGAAGACTTGAATTCATTTAAAGTAGCTTGGTATTCCAACACTTACCTTTCCTTATCTTGGTTAGCAGCCTCCTCACTGCCTCCTTTATTCTGCTTGCTCTAGGTAGAGCACAGTTTTCCTACTGGGAGAAGACAGAGGCAAAGTAGGTGTTCAGAATTTCTGCTTTCTCTCTGTCACCCATTAGTATGTCTTCAAGCAGCACACCTATCACTCTTTGTCTTTATCTTGCTCACATCATTTTTAAAAAATCATTACAGTAGGAGCCCTTTATCTGTGGGATCAGTATCCACTGATTCACTTATCCACTGTCTGAAAATATTAAAAATATTAAAAGAAAAATCCTAGAAATATATCTTTCTAAAGATGAAGTTACCACAACTGGCTACTAGAGGGAGCCAGAGACCATGCTATGTATATTTTACTATTAAAATAGTGTTTGCTATAATCTGCGTTTTTCAGCATGTTGGGGGGGGGGGGAGGCTTGGAACCAATCCCCACAGATATGGGAGTCCTACTGTATTTTAACCTCTCTTGTCAGTCTGAGTTCATTCAGATCTATAGCCCTCCAGATTCCCTATAAATAGCTCGCCTGATTCCCTATAAATACGGGCTACTCATTTCTATTCTTCCTTGGTGAATCGCCCATCCTTCCACTTCTATATATGTCTCTTTTAAATCTTAACACATCTAACCCCTCTGACAGCAGAGGATGATTTCTACCTCCCGTAACTGCAAGCCTGAGATGACACAGAGCTGATTGACTGCAAAATAGGGTTCTAGCCACTGATTTTTAGAAAAATATGAAAACAACATGTTGTCCAATGAAGATTCCCCAAATGGGTCTTAGGATGGGGTTATAGATATCAGTGGATCATAATGGTTTACAGGTCATCACACACCAAATACCACACATCAGGTGTTCATATTTCCTCCAATTAGACTGTTTTAATTGAATCCATTCCTGCTTTCAGTGATGCATCCACAGACTTCATCCAATGAAGGATAATCGAAGCAATACATGAATATATAGATTTGCTCTTCTTGTTTTCTACCTTCAAAGGTTTGTTCTGTATACAACCAAAATTGTGTTTGCCCATCCATCTCTTATCTGCTGTTGATGGGTTTATTTTTATGTTTATTGATTTACTTTACTATATTTCCTTTATTATTGTTATGTTTCATTATATTACTTGCATTGTTAACTGCCCAGAGTAGTGCTTCACACTAATATGTTGGCATAGAGGTTCAATAAACAAACAAACAAATAACCAGAGTTTTCAGAGGACTTCACAGGCAAAAAAAAAAAATCATTTCATTCCACTTTTCCTTTCTTTCAAACATTCTCTGGATTCATCTTCTGAAGACAAATGCTGGTTAAAAGCATTGCCAAATATTGATTCAGTAGTTTAGTACTTATACATTTCCCTATTTAGCCTGACCTCTATATGACCAGCTTAAGCTAAACAAATTGTCTAAATAACAAGTAGTTCATAATAAAAAGATAAAAGAAATTGTAGAAATTCATTGAATCATATAATTTGTATAAGTTTGTATAGAGATGTGCATGCTGGATAGCTCAGTGCTTTAGGTATCTGGCTGCAGAGCCAGAGGTTGGAAGTTCAATTCCCCACTGTGCCTCCTTGACAGGGGATGGACTCTATGATCCATAAGGTCCCTTCCAACTCTGCAGTTCTGATGATGATTACAATGATTAGTATTCTTTGGATAGCAGCTCCCAGAATTCCCCAATGGCCATGCTGCCTGGGGAATTCTGAGAGTTGTATCCCAAAAGACGGATATGCAGAATTCAATGCTTTTCTTTTCTTTGCTCAGGTATACATTAGTTCAGGGCAAAAATGCTTCTCTTGCAGTTTACCCAGCTATCATTTCTTTTCACCAGACCATTGCTGTAAATCAGTCTAAGTCAACCTGCTGCTCTCCAGATGTGTTGGAAGACTATAATTCTCATCCTGCCTAGCAAGCATGGCCTTCACATCTGGAGGCTTGGGGAAGCTGACATAGAGGAACATTTCACATATCAAAATCCTCTATTTGTTCTTTGGAATAAAAGTCAGAAGGAACTTCTTCTAAGCTTTAGTTCCACAAGTATTCTTTATTTATTTGGTTGTTTTGATTATATTTATATTCTTCCTTTCTACTACAAATAGTGGTCAAGGTGACCAACAATAATAAAATACAAAATTACTGCTAAAGCATAGAAGCAAAGGAACTAAAAAGATATCAATATCATATTTAAAAACCCACAGCACCTACATTTTTTGAAAATAAAATGAAACAAACAAATGTAGAAATACCACATGAATAGAAAATGCATTGATGACATTTCAAAAAAAAAACTGTTAAAAGGCAGAAGCCAGTCTGAGGAAAAACATATTTAGCTGTTGATGGAAAGACACCAAAGAGGGCATTTTCCTACCCTTTTAAAAATCTGTCTGTAGGTCAATCTGGAAGTAAAGTGTGTGATGGAGCATTTGCACAGCTATCACTTCTCTGTGTGCTGAGTTCTTCATAGAAGAATGATTCCCCATATATATGAATACTGCTGTGCTGATGATAAGTCTCAGCTGATGGAAAGCTCAGTGAGTTGGACACCTGGCTGCAGAGTTCAATTCCTCACTGTGCCTCTCAGAAGAAGAGCCAATCTGTTTTGATACCTAGAAAACTCTGGATAGGGTCTCCATGGGCTGGAATCAACTTGAGGGCTTGTCGTTATTATGACAGATAAACAACCAAGCTGTTTGTACAGCTCTACTAATTTCCTACGTTCATCAAGATTAGAATTGGAACAAACATATCAGTTTGAATGTGTTGTATGTGATTTACAGGAATCAGTAATTGGTACTTATTAGTGGAGGCCTCTGAAACTATTAACATCAAATTTGATAGTAAATGTAAGATATATTAGCAAAAGCATAACATCAGAACATATAAATCAGAACATGGTGGATCGAGTGCTTTTGGCCCTTGGGACAAATCTTAAATGTAGTTAATACTATGGTCAATATTGGGGTTTCATGACACTATAATTATATTGATGTGCAGGACTGAAATAAGTTACTAGATTTCCCCTAGTTTTCTGTGTGTTTTATCAAAGATACACCATTCCATATTCTTTGAATTTGCATGAATTAAACAGCTATTGAAACAGAATGGGTATGTTTGACTGCAAACTCAAAATTGTACATTTCCTATGGGTTTCACCATGCAGAAAACATAGTTAAGTAGAGCTTTCTTTCATATGAAGAGGAGGGTTGGGGAAAGCTTCCCCTTCTGGCTTGCTGCTGGTCAGCCATTCTTTTAATACTGTGCAATTATAGGGCTGGCGGGGGCGGGGGGAAGTGATAATTATATAATAAGTTTAGAAGTCAATCAGATCTTCAGTGGAAAGCATTAGCAAGGGACATGATCTTGCTCCATAACACTTGAAGATGGCGAAATACATTAGTGCAAAAAGGTGCAGCCAGGAGGAAAAATGTAAACAGCTGCAAAGAGCATTAGGACAGAATTGGAAAGATCAGTATTCATTATCTGGGTTTCCATATAGCATTCTGATTACACCAGATGTTTGAAGTAAGGTAACTTGAGACAAATGAACCTGAAGACATTGTTAAACACGCATGGGAGGCTGTTTTTAAAAATTGGCAGTGTTTGCAAAATCTAAAAATGTCCACTTGCTCATTCAAAATACACATTTAACAAGAAAATTTGTGCGCGTAACAGCAAGCTCTAGTACTAGCTCTTGTAGAAACTTAGAGCTTTCTACAAATAGCATTTAGGTTTTCTGTATTATGGCTGTTCTAATGGCCATTTAGATATAGCCTATGTAACAATTAATGATGTTACTCTGTCTTGACTAGGAGTAGGAAATATGGTTCCCTGAGATATTTTCAAATACACTTCTCATTATCTGACCACTAGCCATCCTGCCTTTGGCTGATGAGAGTAGGAATCCAAAACATCTGGAGGGCACCAACTTACTATCCTTGTCCTCCTGCAGTCAAAATGGAATATTTAGTGTGTCAACTGTCGAGGAACATGTCTGGGTTGCTGCCATTCTACTGGGTTTAAAGTGGGCTTAATTAGTGTGATCCATATATAATCTGGAAATAATAAATCAAATATATTTGCATTACCACCCAGCTGTGAGCATTTTTGCAGATAGTGCAAACTCTCTGAAAAGAGGGACTAGTACAAGCTGAGTATTTCCTAATTGTTTTAAGCATAGCTATGAAACTGAGCAAACCGTGCAGACCTCCCACTACAGGAAAGTCTCACTTGATTTTTTTAGCATTAACCATGGCAGGGTAGCATGTCTGCACTGCCATTAATATTAACCATGTTTAACTGCAAAATGAAGATTAGAAGTAAAGCTAAGCTGAAGTCCCAATTAGAACATTTTAGGGAAAGAATAAGGAAATGAAGGTAAAAATTTCATCCATAGGGGGTAAGAGTATATTGATATATGTTTGAAGGCTAATGGATTACCTTGACCAAGTACTAAGGTTGTCAAGTCAGTATCACTCTGTTCCCTAAGATTTCAGGGCCAAAACATGAGACCTAAACATGGTCCCTGATGATGTTGCAGAGGAAGGGCAGGCAAGGACTGGAAGGGGAGCCAGAACTGCTTCTAGACCAGTTGATTCCAGAAATGAACACAAGGTGCCCCATTCCCTGCCTTGCTCTCAATAGCACAAGGGGCTCAGATTGTGTGCTTATCGGTTCTTTCCCCAGTCTCTTTCTGCATCCAAAAGAAAAAAAGAAAAAGTCTAACTCCTGGTGGCCACTGTTGATCACTGTGGCATCCGCCCAGGTCATGAATATTAATGTGATATCTGCATAGACCAATGGGAGTGCTGGGGGGCGGAGTCACAAGATATAAGAGACTCAGTGGGAGGAGGAGGGGGAGGAGAGATAGGGAGTTTGAGATTAGTTGAGGAAGTTTAGGAGTTTGGAGTGGTTTTGGAATTTGGGTGGGAGAGTGGTTGTTGAGAGTGAAATGAAGGAGGATGTTTGTTAAGAGTTAACAACATTGCTTGAACTATCATCATCTGTAACAATAAACAACTTCTATTTGGTTCTTTTAAAAATGACCTGGCCTGGACCTCGTTCATTAATAATAGATAATGTTGATGTAATCAACTGGTGGCAGCTGAAAGACAGCATCAGCTCTTAGTTTGGTAAAACAAGCAGGGGCCACGTAGAATCATGACGATCACATAGTATGTACTGAAAGGTAATGACAAGAATGAATCCAATGTGAAATAAAACAATAACAATAATGGTTGTGGGTGGAATGGCAGCCCCTCTTAGCTATATAGAACACAGATATCAGTGTGAGCTGTGATGCCAACAGCTGTATCTGAGTTATTTTCACTAATGCAAATAAACAGAAGGAAGCTTACAAAAAAGCGTTAGGCTTGGATGTCTCAAACCAAGGATGAGAGATCAGAATATGTTAGCTCTGCACTAAACAAATGTCTTATCTCATGGGGAAAATCAGAGTTTGGAAATGGTAGTGGTAATGGCAGTATGTCAATGTTATATGGTTAAGAAAACATAATTTGTTGCTCTTCAGACATGAGGTCCAATTTCTTGCTCATTGTTTGTACCTGCATGGAGCTCCAGCTGTAGAAGCTACTGCAATGGCTTGACAAGGTACCAGTTGGTCAGATCACTGTGGCAACTACTGTAGAAGGAATTCCACACCTGTACATATTGAACAATACACTGATCTATGAAATGTAATTAATTAGTAGATTCACTGGTTAATTTGTTAAATTATTAAATTATTGAGCTCTAAAATATCACCTAGATTTGCTAAAAATGACTGTAATGATTGAAGATAATAAGAAATGTTGAAAAGGCATCACTTAGCATTATAATGGTTAAACTAACAAATATTATATTTATTGTGATAAAATTTAATGAATTAGTGTAAGAAACTGATTTCTAATAAATTACTCTCAAGACTTGTAGGAACTGAAATGAGTTCTAATGCAAAAGTCTGAAGAAAAGGCAATCTTAGCTACCACTGCCCCAAAATGCATTGCAGCTTCATTCTCCATAAAATACATTATGTCCATTTTACAACAGCCTTTATTATGCTGTCAAATCAGTAAGACACGTACGCTCTTATTTGAGAAATCCAATGTAGGATGCTTCATTTGGTTCATCCAAACCTCAGTTTCCACAATCATGCTATCAATGCAGGCTCATGGTTTTAGATTCCCTTTTAAATGTTGCTGTTAAATTAATCAATATTAAATCAATGAACTTACTTTTTTTTAAGTAGACATCATTGTAGCAATCTTGTTTTGCTTCATATTTCTTGTTCATCACACCAAGTTATTGTAATCATAAAAGCAACAACATTTACTCTGTGTGATCAAGAATAGCTATTACAATGGGACAGAACTAACATGTTCATGATGAGCTAAATAAAAGCGTATGGAAGCTAATCAGAAGAAGCATTAACATCCATTTATGCGGTAATTACTTTTACCTTCAGAAAGCATCATTGCTACTCTATGCAGCGATTTTGATTTACATTCGATTTAGCAAAAAACAAAGATGAATCTGTAATCAGCAAAGCTATGAAGACTACATATTGGATTTTTTTTATTATTATTATCATCATAGACTATCATCAAAGCAAACAGTGAGATAGAGCCAGGGCGGAGTGGGAGCCTGAGGACAGAGAACGAACGGGTAAAACTTTAGATGGTATCACTAGCATATGCATTATTAAGGTGGCAAAAGAATAGTCCCTCTTTGATATATTTGCAACATACGTATGTAGTTTCAGAGATGTGACTGTGTCAAATCTGTTGCAAGTTGCATCCAACACAGCATGGCATGCAATAGTACTAAAAGACAGTATGGTTCTAATTTTCCTGGATGGCAGTGAACTAGGTATCATAGAGCAGGTCCTGAATTTGGAAGCAATAGTTTCCCATAGTGAGTTGGCAGAGCCAGCCTATGTAGCCTTGGGCAAGCTTCCCATTCTTAAAGTGCCACTAGAAAAAGGGAACAGCAAACGACTTCTGAGCACTGTATACCTAGGAAACTCTGGGAAGGGTCGCCATGATTTCATATTGACATAGCAGTACATAATTAATTATTATTAAAGGTTTTTGGGATGGCAGTGTGAAATAAACATCTTTAAACCGATAGAAATGAGTCAGCCACCTTGACAGAGGAGAAAAATAACACCACTGTGGGAAACCACTCTGAATTTGTGGAGAATAATGATAGAAGTCATGCTGCAGAGGTCAAAGATCAGCAGGAGAGGACAGAGTACATTATCCTTCCAGGGTCTAATGAAGTACTTGGAGTGAAACATGGTATGCTCCAGGGTTGTGTGGCTTATGGACCCAATCATGCCCTTCTAGAAGAAAAATGCTAATTCAATTTTGAGAGGAAATCTTCGTTCTGTAGGGTAGAAGGTACCATGCAGACCCAAAACGGGGATATCAGGTTTGCTGACATATCATGGTTGATGATGGCTAGCGCCCATTGAACACATTGCTCCAGATGCATATAAAGCATCAGAAACAAGAAGGGAAGGAGTCAAAGGAGGAATGCATTCCAAGATGCCATTTAGCAAAGTTAGAGGATTCACAGTAGTTGCTGACAGAATTTGCTGTAGTAAAGCAGTTGGTGCAAGGATTGTTCCTGTTTGAACCCTGAAGGAGATCTACAGCATCTCTAACTGGAAGAGCAACTATTACAGAAATAGGTCACGAAGGAGCAACCATTCCAGGAACTGGTCCATGATCAATATTATTCCAGCACCATCTCAAATCCTGCCTTGCCAGTTTTTTTAAACCTATCTAGGAAGTAATTTGTTTTAAAATGCTTTACCATAAAAATTGAGATCTTATATCTGGAGGTCTCTCTTGTCAAGCCAGATGAATGAAGGCAGACATGCCTACAGGTTACAGTTACTCCTGCCATAGCCTTTGAAATACAGGCTGCCACACAGCAAGATGTGCTAATTTGCTGATGGGCAACACAGTAGGTTTCTGCATGCAATACTTTATTCAAGCATTTTTTGGGGTCAAACTAGACAGTAAGGGGAAGGTGTATGCCCTATGACTTTGCTGTTTTCCCTTCTTGAGAACTCAGCAATTAGACTAGCAATTTAAGCCTATGTGTATTATCAGCTAAGCAACCACAAATCAAGGCATCTTAAAGGCAAGACCTGGAGAGAGGAAAATCATGAGCAATGAAAAACAAATGTCTTACCTCTGCAAAATACAGGCTGAACATATAATCTAATTCTAATTCAATCTTTGTATGAAGTCAGAAAGAAGAACCTTGCTCTCAGGAGAAAGAGCACAGGACCTGTAGGCGTGGTAGCTGTCCTTCTGGGCTGCCAAAGCAGAATTCAAGCTTGGAAAATTTACTTTTTTGGACTACAAGTCCCAAAATCTTCCATGAAAGGGAAAATAGAATACCAGGAGCTGTAGTTCAAAAAAAAAAAAAAGCTTTTCCAAATCCCCTGAGTAGAATAGAACATTCTACCCTAAAGTCAATTTTCTACCCCTTTGCTGCCCACTGGCACACTTTCACAGAGAGTCTTCAACAACCCCGGAAATTTTGACCTTTACAGATATGATCACAAAAGACTGTTTGCCAACAATCTTCACAACTGGAAGAAACTTGTTGAAGCGCACACACGTAGCTTTTCTCCTACTTGAAGCACTGGATAATATTTGCAAGAAATCTGATCATAGTTGTCTCCTCATTACAGTCTAAATTGGATCTGACACACAAGCGACTCATAGTTAGTTACTACCCACAGCCAATTCTGGCCAACAAAGGTTTACAGCACTTTATCTTCATAATGTTATTGTAGCCAATACAGCCAGAGGGGGCTATTTATCATAATCTAAATCTCATAAAATAAAATGAAAGTCCATATGGGGATAGAAGAAGTGTAACAGTGTGAAACAAGATGCTATTAATGAGCACCAGGGAAGAACTGCCATCATTCACAGTGCATTCTAGAACAAGAAACGACCACTCGGATGCAGAAACTCATCTATAAAATTTCTTTGCAGCCATAAAAACATAAGCACAAGCGTAAGAGCAACTTTGCTTTGCTAAACAGTTAACCTACTCCTCATGATGAACAGAATAGGAATTTGGAGTGTTAAAGAATAAAATAATAATAATAATGTGAATACTATAGGCACAGGGCCAGCCTGTGTGGCCTTGGACAAGCTGCTCAGTCCCAGGGCACCCCCAGAAGAAGGGAATGGGAAACCACTTCTGAGTATTTTGTACCTGAAAAGGGTTTCCGTAAGTTAGAATTGATTTGACAGTACATTATTATTTTTATTATACATTCATCTGTTTGACAGCCCCCCCCCCACAGATTGCTTCCATCTAATACTAAAACCTACATCTGAATAATAATATGGGCCAACCAAAATATAATTTTAAAAGTGGGTAAACTTCATAATTATTATGTCTTCTTTGGCAAAATAAAACCCCTTGGCTGATGAAGAAATAGTAGTCCTGAATGTTTGCACACTTTTTGTGCATTTTTGGTTGATTTCTATCAGATGCCTGGACAGCTCACTGAGTTGGAGGAAGGGTCAAGAGTTTGGTTACTCACTATGTCTCCTGGGAGAAGAGCCTGCCTGTGTGCCCTTGTGCAAGCTACACGATGCCAGCATGCCAGCAGAAGGAAGGATCAGTAAACCACTTCGGGGAAAGGGTCTCCATAAATCAGAACCAGCTAGATGGCACACTAATATTATTATAAGGATATCTCCTCAGTGGAGGTTTTGACATTAGTTTTGCACCAACCTGGTTTCTTGTGTTTCTAATATTTATATAATATCATTTCTACTTTGGAATGCAGAAGCTACCATAATTTGCAATCGCCAGAGAAACACATCAGTGGAGCATTCCAGTTCAAGTGGACAGCCTATTTGTGACATCATAAACCACAAAGGGGAAGTCAGATCACTCAAAAATAACAGTCAGCGTATTTCCCCCATTTATTTTAACCTTCTTATTTTTACCATAAGCAGGGCATAGAATAAAAAAGCAGACCTTTGTGGTGTGTGGTCATTATGTTTTCCTTTAATCATTTCCTAGTTATTTCTTCATGAGACAGTTGCCACTATGCTTTATATTACAAAAATAGTCATACAGGTTTGTGTTGCTACATTTCCTGACAGAGAAGAGCCAGATCCTTGAACAAGAGTGACTTTGCAACGTATGTGAACCCAGAAACCCAATATTGAGCAAAATAAACAACTAAACAGTTTGCTTTGGGATATAATTTACACAAAAAGACATCTTAAGGTAATAATCATTAAAAAATAATTTCAGATACGACCTAGGTATCCTGGAATATATCAACAAAGTTCTCCCTGACCCCAGAGATCATAATACGTAAATTAGATTATCAAACCTGTGGAAAATAACTTGCAGCAATATAGCTCTGCAGCAGGTGATTAAACCAACCATTCATTTCATCTAGGTAAAGAGCTTAGGAATCAAGAACACATTCATCTAGGTGGCCTGTTAAGTACATTCATGCCTTATTGCAGGGGTATCGAAGGTGTGATTCTCCAAATGTTTTTGAACTATGGTTACCATTATCCATAGCCACTGGCAGATCTGCTGTGGTTGATGGGAATTGGAATCCAACAACAACTAGAGGACTCCATTTTTTAAAAAAGGCAAAAACATTAAAAAGCCAATTAAAGAGGGACATTAAAGCATCAACTGTAGGCCATCTAAGCATGTTATATATTAAAAGCCTGTCTAAAAATAAAGACTAGTTGCCAGATGGACAGGACAGGAGGGAAGGAGCAAGCCGAGACTCATGGAGAACAGCATTCCATAATGTAGGGGCAGCCATCAAGAAAGCCCTCCCTCAGGTCCCCATCAAACATACTTGGAAAGGTGATGGGACAGAGAAGAGGGGGCCCCTGAAGATCCTAAGACTCAAAGAGGGTTATATAGAGAAGTATGGACTGTCAGGGACATGGTGGCGCTGCGGGTTAAACCGCAGAAGCCTCTGTGCTGCAAGGTCAGAAGACCAGCAGTCATAAGATCGAATCCACGTGATGGAGTGAGCTCTCGTCGCTTATCCCAGCTCCTGCCAACCTAGCAGTTCGAAAGCATGTAAATGCGAGTAGATAAATAGGTACCACCATGGTGGGAAGGTAACGGCGTTCCATGTCTAGTCGCACTGGCCACATGACCACGGAAACTGTCTACGGACAAACGCTGGCTCTACGGCTTGGAGGCGGGGATGAGCACCGCCCCCTAGAGTCAGACACAACTGGACTAAATGTCAAGGGGAACCCTTACCTTTACCTATGGTCTGTCAGATATGGCAGTAACCTTCAATAACTGTTCGGCCTCTTGGAAGTAGTGGTAATATAGTCCTAACTTCATCCTGAGGTTTAGATGAGTTGGGTGAGTTAGAGTGATATAATAAGATAAATTGTTATCCACTGAACTTCCTCTTCAATGACCTTTGATCTAATCAAATAGGGCAGCAAGAATCCATAGACTATAGAAATTGGTGGTGTGTGAAAATGATGTACGTTGTACACAAAACCGTGCTACTTTCCCCCTTGGCATCCTGCTCCAAATATTTGTTGTTGTTTAGTCGTTAAGTCGTGTCCGACTCTTCGTGACCCCATGGACCAGAGCACGCCAGGCCCCAGTATATATGTATATAAAATCTAGGAGCAGATCTGAAGAAAGCCTTGAATTAATAAACTCCCAGCAGTTCTGCAGTGAAACCTATAGGTGTCGCTCATCTTCATTGTTTTTTAAAAAACGAAAGAAAGCAAACTTCTCAAGGAACTGAAAATTTTAGGCCACTGGCTTGTTTTCTTTCCCAGCAGCTGATCTTTTGCATCCTACCCACAGGTCAGCAGTTCAACAGCAATGTTGAACTTTATCTGCCTTGTTAAAATACAGGATCAGCAAAATTCCCACAATAGCTCATGTCACTGTGTTAACTGCTGGCAAATAACAGCTTTTGAGCAGCTTTGATTGATTAGAATGCTTTGGAAAAGCTCTTATTTAGAAAGGTTCCTTCCAAGGCTGTGAAAAACTAAGAGACACTTAAAGTAACTTGATAAACTGAACATTGGCCTGGACAGAAGAGTCTGCACTGCAATAAGAGCAATGTTGTGTAAGAGGCTGGACAGAAGATACAGAGCACCGGAGGGCAAATTAACTTTTCAGCAGCCCCACATATGCTTCTCCAAAAAGATTATTCAGTCACATGAATAAAAGGCTTTAAATCAATTTCCGCACATTAAAAGTAGCCACCTTTTTTTTCATGTGTTCTTTCCAGCATATAGAATGAAGAAGAAGGCTGCATCTCTGACTTTCTCTCCTATTGGCTACCATAACTATGTGTAGCCCAGTACATCTCAACTCTCTCCATTTGGTTTCTTGAATTTCTCTACCAGACCAGAAGGATTACATGGAAGAAGGCAAAAGCAGCTCACATGTATAAGACTAGACTAGATACTTGTTTGTGGCTTACATACACATTGCAGTTTCCAAAGGGGTAGCCATGTTAGTCTATGTCAGCATATATCACAAAAACAAAACAAAAATGAAAGCATTGTGGCATCTTTAAGTCCATTAGTTTTACATCTGTTTATCTTCTGTTTTGTTTGTGTGATAACCTAAAATAATCTCACAAGGCTGGGACTAGTTTTCCATCTTGCTTCCCAGAGTCCCTGCCTATAAAGCCACCTGAATGCAAAATGTTTACTCTCCAGACTCTTCAAATAGGGTTCAGGAAGACTCCTGTCTAGAATCTGGAAAGCTACTGCCCGTCAGTATGGACAATACTGGAGTAGGGGCACCAGTTTTCTCGATCAATATAAGATGTCTTCCTATGTTCCTTTATCATAAGGAAAGGCAATTTTCAGATTTCTTCTAATGAGCAAAATACTCAGTGATGCATGTATCTTGTGCTCGTGGAAACCAAATTCTGTTGCTGAAAGATCCAAATGCACTAAACAGGGTTATGCTAAATAAATCTGCAATTCTGTATGGGGTCATGCTTCCTTGCTAAGGGTGTGTGGATACCATGAATAACAATCACACAACCAATGTTGTTGTTGTTTAGTCGTTAAGTCGTGTCCGACTCTTCGTGACCCCATGGACCAGAGCACGCCAGGCCCTCCTGTCTTCCACTGCCTCCCGGAGTTTGGTCAAATTCATGTTGGTAGCATCAATGACACTGTCCAACCATCTCGTCCTCTGTCGTCCCCTTCTCCTCTTGCCTTCACACTTTCCCAACATCAGGGTCTTTTCCAGGGAGTCTTCTCTTCTCATGAGATGGCCAAAGTATTGGAGCCTCAGCTTCAGGATCTGTCCTTCCAGTGAGCACTCAGGGTTGATCTCCTTCAGAATGGATAGGTTTGTTCTCCTTGCAGTCCAGGGGACTCTCAAGAGTCTCCTCCAGCACCACAGTTCAAAAGCATCAATTCTTCGGCGGTCAGCCTTCTTTATGGTCCAGCTCTCACTTCCATACTTCGCTACTGGAAAAACCATAGCTTTGACTATGTGGACCTTTGTCAGCAAGGTGATGTCTCTGCTTTTTAAGATGCTGTCAAGGTTTGTCATCGCTTTCCTCCCAAGAAGCAGGCGTCTTTTAATTTCGTGGCTGCTGTCACCATCTGCAGTGATCATGGAGCCCAAGAAAGTAAAATCTGTCACTGCCTCCATATCTTCCCCTTCTATTTGCCAGGAGGTGATGGGACCAGTGGCCATGATCTTAGTTTTTTTGATGTTGAGCTTCAGACCATTTTTTGCGCTCTCCTCTTTCACCCTCGTTAAGAGGTTCTTTAATTCCTCCTCACTTTCTGCCATCAGAGTGGTATCATCTGCATATCTGAGGTTGTTGATATTTCTTCCGGCAATCTTAATTCCGGCTTGTAACCAATGTACTTTAACCCAAATAGTAACCTAGTTGGTATAATTGGCCTCTCCATATTTTAAAGTATTTGTACATCTTTGTATTTGTCCAAATACTGGATGGGGAGTATGAAAAGGGGAAATGAAAGGCTCTGACCTGGGATGGGGGGGACGTAAAACTCAGTGCCATCAACTACTGCTTGACATTCAATATGCATTCAAATCTCCCACCAGTTTTCTTCCTTCCCTTCTTTTCCCCCCAACCCATGCCCCAGGAGCTGGACAATTTATCCTTTGCCCAGCTCTTGCCCTTCCTTGAATCTATCCTGCCTCAGCTGGATCCTGTTGCCTAGCTGTCAGTCACCTTGGATCCTCCAAAACAAAAACTGCTGCTCTGGATTTTTTTAACCTCTGAAGTGCTGAAGTAAAATTTGGCACCTCTGAAAGCCCCATTCAATCTGAACCCCACTTTGACTTTCTTACTTTGCTTTAGATCCATTCAGAAATGAGCAAATGCACATTATGCTTCAAAGCACAGTGCTTAAGCCTGAAAACTTTACTTGGTTAATAAGGAGCAAGGTGCCTCATATAGGTGCTGTAATTAGTTTACAGTTGAATTGATTTTATCTGCTGTTTTGTTGGGTTTTAGCTTCAGAGATAGTCCATCTCACAGTGTCAGCACTAATGGCTGAAAACTGAATTAATAGAGGGGAAAGATAATAATATAGAAGAAAGATGGCACATATGGAAAATCTTTTTCAAAAGAGTTGGTGACTCTGACAAATAAGCTCACCACGGCATTGCAGCAAGTGTCACATGAGAAAACCCGCGTGCACACAGAAGGGAAGTTCTAAGAGCACTTCACATTGTTACTGTTGCTAGGAAACCACTCCCTTGGTATCCAAGTGTTCACTGTATCTGGCTCACTTGTCTCTCTCTGAACTCCCATCTCATGGGGTGTAGCTGAGTGTACAAGAGAAAGAATTATCCTAATATTGAGGAGAAAACATTCCATACCTATTTGGTATCAAAACAAGTCACACAAACACATTTATTTATCTAATATTTCCAAGTAGACAGCAATAACCTACAATAATCAAGAGGAATCAAATAGATAATTAACAATAAGCAAGTGGAAATCTGCTGCTCAGCTTTGTATAAATAGTACAGAATGTCAAGGCAAAATTAAATGAGAGAAGGAAGGTACGGGGCAGGAGGGCGTCACCCAAAGAAGACTGAGCTTGTTCCTGAGATTGTCTTTTGTATCCGTAATTTCAACAACAACACTGAACTAGCTATGTAAACAACTGCTGTTGAAATGCCCTCACAGGAGTCGTGCTTGAGAGCTGTTTTGTGAGCCTTAAAAACCTATTTTGGGGACAAGGCAGTAATCCCAACATCTGAAATAGAAGGCAATGGTCATAATCCTATGAGAGTGCCTGAAATTTAGAAGCTAGAGTTTTAAGAATGGATAATTACACTTTTCTAAGAAGTCACCATGTTGATGTGTTTCAGCTCTTACAACAAAAGCAAAGACAAAAGTAATGTGGCAAATTTAAGATTAACAAATTTATCTCAATGTATACTTTTGTGAATTACAATTCACTTCTTCAGACATACAGCGCACACAGTATTTAGGCCGCTAGTTTACGCATGCAGACCGGAATCCTTCACTAGAAGGATTTCCACCAGAGTAATGCCATTGGTATAAATTTCAATGATCAAATGCTACAAGTTAAGAAGTTGACATAAATTTCCTGCGATACACCAGTCACATGATTTGGTGTGCAATAGGAAGTGCCTATACTAACTCCTTAACTTGCAGCAATTCAAGGTTGTACCAATGGTGTTATGTCAGGAGCAGCATAGGATTCTGGCTACCTAGGCATGGGGGTTGGGAAATGACAAATGGATACAAGTAATGAACTTTCACAGCAATGACAGTATTGCTAACATGGTAATGAACTTTCAAACTGGCAATCCTGGTGATAGGTACAGTAATTAACAAATGTAAATTGTTTGACAACTAATATACAATGATTAGGCTGCCGCTTTTTTGAAGTGCTGAAAGTTATTACTTTTATTTTCAGGAAGGAATTAGTTGTGAAATCACAGCCCAGGTAGCAAAAGCTGAAACATGACCTAAGAATGGGTTAATGCAATTAACCGCTAGACCAAAGGATTATGGATGCTGCCATCACTTTGAGGTTGTCCTGCCAAGTATGGATATTGGTCCTGAGAATAAAGTACGTGAACAAGAAAGACGCTCACTTTCTGTTCCGTTGTAATTGTTAGTTTAAGTAATATAACTTTTACTTTATCTTATAGCTGATGAACTAATTATGGGTAATGGGAGGAAATGGTGGGTAAGAGAAGATAAATCACCCTCATCCTGCATGGTTCCTTTGGCTCACATGGCTCCTAGATCCAAATCTGGATAGCAGTTTTATTCAAATATTCCCAACTGGGAGGTTACATACTGTGTCTTACTCCTATTCAAGTGTGTGTGTTTGTGCATGGGTGTACAACATTATGGGTAATAAGTAAGAATAGAACCATAAGTGGGTTTTTTCATGAAAAGGAAAAGGTGCTATTAGAAAGATGTAACAAGTAAAATAATACTCATTTAAGAATACAGATAAAACTAATTAAAATGAAATTATTGGGAACTCAAACAAGCATAGGAGAGTATCAAACTTAGGAGAAACCCCCAGAGCTGGTATTACTGCAGAAAGGGAAAAAAAAACGCCACACAGGAGAAAGGAAAACACTCAGGCTGATGAGTCACTGTTATTTTGAGAATTCTTGCATTATTTTCAGCTTTTTAAAATCAAGAGGGATAGCAGTGATCATGGCTTAAAAACAGATCAATTTGTTAGTTATAGATACATTAGAAGCCCCAACAGGAAATTTTATCCTTATCAAGAGGATGTCTGAGGGTGAAAGAATCACAGCTGGCTCTGTCTAGAATCTGAGCAGCTTTCCCTTTTTGAAAAAAGAACTACAGCTTTTGGATTCAGGAAGGATTGAAATGTCATCTGTCACACAAAAACTAGACAGAGAAACTCATGTCAGTCCAAGTCAAACTTTGCTGCGTTTGGCTTATTTGAGCTATAGACCAAGAATATCTGAAGGACCATATATTTCCAAAACCTGGTATAGGGCTTAAGAAAAATGCACACATGTCATGTATGGATAAGGCCATTGCAGCGGATGGGTATACTTGAAAAATGCTTTAGGTTGTATTCCCTGGCTCTGGCTTGCCATAGCACATGGTTAGCTGGGTTTTTCCCAGATTCTGGGCACATAATTCTGGATTCTCCTTCCAGTTCCATAATCAGTAGGCACAGAAGCAACCCTTTCTTGACCTGTCACTCTGACATTCTAAGGACCCATGGCTGCTCTCGATATTTGCTTTTGAAATATAAAAGAATGGGATCCTACTAGCCTAGCAACAGCACTATTCCTATTTCTGCAGTTCAATGAAATGTTAGAAACTGAGCATCTGCAGCAGGAAGCCCAGTAGAGCCTGTGTACAATATGTAACCCGGATGTTCTAATTCATCTGGGGAGCAATACAAGTCATAGAGTGTGTTGGGTATGATAATAGAGGAAGACACAAACAGAGTGAAACAAACATCCAATGCAACTATAATAACCATGTGTTGTCAAGTCATTTCTGACATATGGCAACCCTTTTCAGGGTTGTCCAGGTAGAGAGTACTCAGAAATAGTTTACCATTCCCTCCTTCTGGGGGCACCCTGGACTTTGCAGCTTGATCAAGGCCACATAAGCTGGTTCTACTTGCAGGAGGCACAGAGGGGAATCATACTCCCCACCTCTGGCTCTGCAGCCAGATATCTGAATCCAGCCAGCTAAACCAAGACCAACTAGAGAGATGCAGCTATAAGACAAAAATACGGGTTAACTAAAGATTCAGTCATTTGTTGGGAACCACAACCTTGAGTTTGCAAAGCAAAGTGAATGGTTCATATACTGCCCCATAGCTCTTAAAGCACTCTCTGGGTGGTTTACAATTTAATTTTGCAGGCTACACTCCCCTCCCCACAAGCTGGGTACTCAATTTATTAACCTCAGAAGGATAGAAGGCTGAGTGAACCTTGAGCTAGCTTGATAGGATTAAATCCAGGTTGTGATCAGAGTTTTGGCTGCAGTACTGCAGTTTAACTACAGCATCATAAAGGTAAAGGTAAAGGTTCCCCTTGACAATTTGTCCAGTCATGTCCGACTCTAGGCGGCGGTGCTCATCTCCGTTTCCAACCCATAGAGCTAGCGTTTGTCCGCAGACAATCCTCTGTGGTCACGTGGCCAGCGTGACTAGACACGGAACGCCGTTTACCTTTCCACCGAGGTGGTACCTATTTATCTACTCGCATTTTTGCATTTTGCATGCTTTCGAACCTCTAGGTTGGCGGAAGCTGGGACAAGCGACGGGGGCTCACTCTGTCGTGTGGATTCGATCTTACGACTGCAGGTCTTCTGACCTTGCAGCACAGAGGCTTCAGCGGTTTAACCCGCAGCGCCACCACGTCATACAGCATCATACGGTTCCACAAATAAGAAGTGAGCAGAGCTACTGAGGACAGGGCATTTGGGGATCATTCATTCACAGGGTCACCATACGTTGGAGGCAACTTGAAAGGAACTAACCACAATAACAATAACAGGATGATACGAGTTTGGTGAAATCAGAGAATCTGAAATGTTACATTCAGGTCAGAAGCATGTAATTCCTATTCCTGCAATGATTGCCATTTTGGGCTGGTCTTCCTGCAACTTGTACTGGTGGTAATAGATGCTATCAGAAAATGAAACAAGAAAATGAAACAATGTGTACACCCCAGATATTTGGGGGAAATGGGACACATACCTTTACAGTGCCTAAATTCTATTTTGTAAGAGGGGCAGAACATCTTCAGGAAGGAATACAACATTTTCCCATTAATAATGCTAAAGCACTACCAAAGGCATTAATATGGTATACTATGCAGTGATACTTAAAAGGTGACACATGGCTAAATTAATCATAGTCAGGAAAAAAAAGTATTATGGCCTGAGAATTAATGACTGAATGAATTTTTTACCTGAGAAATAAGCTTAAAAAACAGGTAGCAATAGACTATGCATGAGCCGTGTGGGCAAGAAATAAAAATCTGATATATTACAAGTAAATAAAATGAACACAGCACTAGATTATTGGGTCAAAAATACTATAAATTCAGGTATAAGAATTCCTGACTACTGTCTAGGCAATTGTATTACAATAGATGCAACACATTTTGCTAGAGAGACTCTACAGTGACTAGGTTCATTACAGAGAAGGAATGACCATTAATGCAGATATTTCATCAAGGAATCTCCTGAGATTTTCTTCATGGGGAAGATAGGAAAAGATCATCTTTTATCCCTTTTCATCACATTCCCTCCCAAACCCTGGACAGTTACTTTTTAAAAGTAGTCCATTATGTTAACTCATTATACATATCTGAACACACAATTTTTGTGTCACTATTACACTCATTGTTTTTAGTTCCTTTGGAGAGAGGGGAATCCCTTTAAAAAGATTCTGAGAATAGCAAAAACAAAACAAAAAGTCCCCTGAAAATCTCCAGAGAAAATATTTCAGCTCCCAACCTAGAGCAAGAAAAAGTATCACATAGATAGTGCTCATTCATGAAAAAGACTGCTGTCATAGTCTCATAACCCCCATAAGCAATGTGTAGAAGTAACTTTGTTCCTCATTAAATCTTACTTCCAAGTTCTACTTCCATCCATTCCCAGCCTGACCCTCTCAGCAGCCCTCTACATGCCCTTTTGATAGAAACCTGTGTTGACTTTCAGAGTTTCCACTGCACTTTGTAGACACTCACAGTGTGTGAGATATTAACAGGGACACAATTACTCTGGCAGTTGGGACTCTGACCAACTGCCAGCATCGAGGTAGCCAGAACTGCCAACCCTCCACTCTAAAATTGGTGCTGTTGAATGCCAGGTCTGTATCTAATAAATTCCAGATTATTTATGATCTTATTCTGGAAGAGGATGCAGACCTGGCGTGCATAACCGAAACGTGGATTGGTGGGGAAGGGGGTCCGCCCTTGACCCTTGCCTGTCCTCCTGGTTATGCTGTCCAGCACCAAGGTAGACTGGAGGGACGGGGGGGGGGGAGTAGCCATTGTATATAAAAACACCTTGGAGGTTACTAGGTGCTCTGCAGTGGTGAAGCTGGGTTTGGAGGCCCTCCACGTGTCAATAGGGGCCAGGGATGGTGTTGGGATTTTGCTGGGTTACCGTGCTCCCTGCGACCCAGCCATCTCCTTACCAGAGCTGGTTGACTTTGTCTCCGCAGCATTGTTGGAATCCCCGAGGCTTTTGGTCTTGGGTGATTTCAACGTGCATGCGGAGGCCGAGACATCTGGGCCAGATTTAGAGTTCTTGGAAACCATGGCTTCCTTGAACATGTCCCAACATGTTAACAGCCCCACCCACGTGGGAGGCCATATGCTAGACCTGGTTTTCTCCACCAATTGGAGTGAGCGTGGTCTGATGGTGACTGACCTTGAGTCGGTTCCCTTGTCATGGTCAGATCACCACCTAATAAAATGTAACCTCTCAGTGGCCCTCCCACCTCGCAGGGAGCAAGGACCTATTTTAATGGTCCGCCCTCGAAGGCTACTGGATCCTATAGGATTCCAGGATACCATGAGAGGGATTCCGGCAGATCTGGCTGGTGCTCCTGTCGAGGCTCTGGTTGAAGGCTGGTTTACAGCTGCCACTAGGGCTGTTGACACGATCACTCCTAAACACCCTCTCCAATGCAGAGCTCGGCCTGCGTCCTGGTTTAATCAGGAACTACGAGCGATGAAGCAAACTAGGAGAAGGCTAGAGTGCAAGTGGAGAAGGAAACCGACGGAATATAATAAGAAAGCTGTCAGGGTTGCGACTAACCTTTACCTTGCCAAGATAAGGGCTGCTAGTCGAGCTCACCTCGCTGACCGGATAAGCGAGGCTTCAAATCAGCAGGCGGAACTTTTCCGTATAGTTTGTGACCTATCCGGAATTGGTCTAAGTGATGGGCCTCCTTCTAGTATCTCACCTGACCAATTTGCAGCATTTTTTAAATCAAAAGTGGAGGCCATCCGCCGGGAGCTTTCTCCTTTTTTGGATACAGTGGATCGAGCAGAGATGTCCAGCGCTCCGCCTTGCCCGGTGAGTCTCGATCTCTTTCAGCCGGTGACGCCAGATATTGTGGACAAAGCGCTAGACCGCTGCCAGGCCACCAGCTCATCTCTTGACCCTTGTCCGGCCTGGCTAATCAAAGCAGACAGGCCTATAACAACTGAATGGGCCACAGCGATAATTAATGGGTCTTTCCTTGAGGGCAGGGTTCCCCCCGCCCTCAAGGAGACACTCATTAGGCCCATTAGAAAGAAACCGAATTTGGCGGTGGACGATATTGGCAACTATAGGCCCATCGCCAATGTTTCTTTCATTAGTAAAGTTGTCGAGAGGGTGGTGGCCGATCAGCTTCAGGCACGTTTGGATGAAACAAATACCCTGGATCCGTTCCAGTCGGGCTTCAGGCCGCACCATGGTACAGAAACGGCATTGGTCGCCCTGTTAGATGACCTATTGAGGGAGGCTGACAGGGGGAAAACGTCCCTGTTGGTCCTCCTCGATATCTCAGCCGCCTTTGATACCGTCGACCACGGTATCCTACTGAGGAGGCTCTCCGAGTTGGGAATTGGTGGCCTAGCGTTTGCCTGGCTCCGATCCTTCTTGGAGGACCGTCCTCAGAGAGTTCAGCTTGGGGAGGGGGACTCAGCCCCGTGGAGCCTCACTTGTGGAGTTCCGCAGGGTTCGACCCTCTCCCCAATGCTGTTTAATATCTATATGAGGCTGCTGGGTGGGGTCATCAGGGGGTGTGGGGCATTGTGCCATCAGTATGCTGATGACACTTAGCTCTACATCTCCTTTTCTCCAACAACAGTGGATGCCGTTCTGTCCCTTCAGCGCTGCTTGGAGGCTGTACTGCAATGGATGCAGGAAAATGGGCTGAGGCTGAACCCGGACAAGACGGAGGTCCTTAGGGTGGGTGGCCCCACCATCAGCAGTTTGGGAAACTCCCTCTCTTTTGGGGGGGGGTAACTCTTACTGCGAAGAGTGAGGTTCGCAGCTTGGGGATCCATCTGGACCCGGCGCTCACCATGGAAACTGAGGTGGCGTCAGTGGTCCGTTCCACATATTTCCATCTTTGGCGGATTGCCCAGCTGCGTCCCTATCTTGATGTTGGGGCGCTCACCACTCTGGTCCACACGCTCATAATCTCGAGATTAGACCACTGTAATGCGCTCTACGTGGGGCTACCTTTGAGATTGATGCGGAAGCTCCAACTGGTGCAGAATGCGGCGGCCAGACTTCTCAGTGGAGTGAGGAAACACCAACATATCACTCCCACTCTGGCCGCCTTGCATTGGTTGCTCGTATGCTTCCGCATTGATTTCAAAGTTCTAATGATTACATACAAAGCCCTAAATGGTTTAGGACCTCGATACTTGGCGGAACGCCTCCTCCCACCTAGATCTACCTGTACCACTCGATCCAGTCAGGAGGGGCGACTGAGGAGCCTAACGCCAAGGGAGGTCCTGAGGGAAAAACAAGACACCGGGCCTTCTCGGCAGTTGCTCCTTCTCTTTGGAACAAACTCCCTTCCGAGATCCGTTTGGCCCTCTCGCTGGGCATTTTTAAAAACCAACTTAAGACCTGGTTATTCAGACAGGACTTCCCTCCAGGCACTACTTAATTCTCTTCTTCCCATCTTAACTATTGTTTTCATTGTATATTGCGGTAAAACTGTCACTATATATTAACTGTTTTTATCTTGTCTGTTGTGAGCCGCCCAGAGTACACAATGTCTAGATGGGCAGCATATAAGTGCAATAAATAAATAAATAAATAAATAAATACTACTAACATTGTATATTTTCTTCCCAAGAGTTACTCCATGCCTAATTCTACTATGTTCTTCTGTCTAAACAAAGAAGCATCACAATTAGTTCAGTAGGCAGCAAACATTTCATGAGAAAGGAAGGAAGATGGGGTAGGTTAACTTTCAGATTAGACCCAAGAGATTTTGAACAGAAAATCCCCTGCTTATAGAGTAGTCTCTCGAGGATAAAATTCAGTGTAAAATATTGTCCAACTCTGGGAAATCCCACACAGGCCTCAAAAAAGGAACTCTCCTTTTCTTGTTGTTGTTTTTGTTAATTCCCCTGTTTACCTTAGAAAGTCCCTAATGTTCATTTTTCATTAATTGTTAAGGAGAGAAACCCAAACTGCTAATGCATGTGAACAACACATCACAGGCAAAGGATTTCTTTTCAGAAACCAGAAGGCCAAGCTGTATCTGGGAAAGCCCCCCATTTAATGCCACTTTAATACCACAGTGATATTAGGCAAACCACTTTCTCTTTCATGCTCTGTCTTCATAGATTGTGTGGGGAAAAACAATATGGACCTGTTTTAACAGGGCTGTTGCAATTACTCAGATAATACAAACAAAGAGCTTTGAACATGATGGCTGTAATCCTGTTGCTTAGCATAGTCAGTCACAACTAGAACAGGCTGATTGAATCAATGGGGATTTGGTGAATTGACTACTCCATAAGTTACATTGAAACTATGCTAAGCAACAGGATCTCAGCCTCTATGTACAATAGAAATGCAACCATCACAATTACAAGAAAGCTACACAGAAATAGGAATATTGCACCTAAAATAGCTTGAGTGCATTTATCTATCCCACCCACCCAGGTGATTCAGAAATATTTTAAACTATCTAACTAAATCCTCCAAACTATCAGTCAGCAAGATTTTGAGACAACCTACAGAACAAACTATAAAATTCTACTGAACTGTTTTTGGAAGATCAGGATTGTACAACATAATTCACTGAACTGTGAGTACAGAGTTCTCCCAAACACCCTTGTTTACCTAATAACAACAACAACAAAAACCACACACACACACACACACACACACACACAAACACACACACAAAAGCAGCACACTGAGTGCACATAATCTGAGGCAAGCCTGCATTATAACACTTAACTTTGGAAGACTCCAGACAGTAATTTGTGGAAGCATAAGTAGTGTAACCATTGAAAAGATAATCCCATCATCTGGCATAAAGGGACTGTATTTGGTAATCTGCTGGGAATCCCTCTTCCATCACTTAAAGGGTTCATCTTAAAATAGCACAATACTGACTGTTGCTATGGTCCAGTTTATAGGGAAGGAGTCTCACTTCAGCTTCCTCCATAGGCATGACAGCCCAGAACTAATATGAGAATTCCATGTGTCAATAACTAACATAACCATAGCAACATCAATTCACTTGTTTTGATTCATAGTATTAAAATAGAAAAGCATTGTCAATGCTTGCTAGGATTGGAGATTAAATAACTGATTTACAGTTCCAAAGGACCCTCATTTCCAAGGCACGAGAACAATTATTATAACAGTAAGCCTCCACTTGACACTCTCTTTTGCATTCATGAACATCAACTGCAAAACCTGGAATTTTAGCACCAGGACAGAGAGATATGTAGTGGTGGTGGTTGTTTTCCACAAACCCATCTAGGGTGGGATGGATGGATCCACTCTATCCAGTCCATTTCAGTTTCACATGTGTACTTTCATGTGTCAATTCTGTCCCATAGCTGCATCAATCTATGTCTTGTGAAGTGGCATGAACTTTGTGTTATTGTGTATGCATTTCCCCCGAAATTTTGCATTTTAATATTTATCTTACCAAGAAATATGCATTTTTGTAGATTGCAAAATATGCATTTATGTATACATTTTATCCTAAAACACCTGTCTGTATTTTCGTTTTGGGTCTGTTTCTCAAGTCACAAATTATATTTCAGAATTTGGAAAACTGCAGCCCTTCCCCCCCCCCCCCAACACATAACTGTACTTTAATCTGTATATTTGCCTGTTCGTTGTAAACCCGGCCAATTTGCTGAAAAAGCCAGAATGAACAAAATTCCTGAGTATTCTTAAACCTGTCTGATGAGAAGGTAAAACCTATCTTTGAAAACTAGCAGGTCAGAGTATCCCCTGTAATCTCACACAAACAGATTATCATTATGTCCACATGGGGCTTCTCTTCGAGATAAACTGGCTGCTCGTGGGACTGAGTTGCCATGGGCACATTGCTTCCAATACCTGCAGTTGTTATCTAATAAAGCACTACATTCTGGAAGCCCTCCTGGGGCCTATTAAGAACTTAAGAGAAGTGAATTCCCATTTAAAGAAAAGGACTGGGGCACCAATCCTGAAGTGTCAGAACACACATGACCGTCGCTATGGGAATGCAAGCCAAAAAGTCTCTCCGTGGCAGCATATTCTCAGAATGGTTTGTAAAATGAGTTCTTGTGTGAAGATTAGTTGTCACAGCTCCAAAAGCCTGCTCCTCACTTCTGGTTGCTGATAAGTACACCTAAATTCTCCTGAACAATTGGGGAATCGCCTGCCACAGGAAGCTATTTTCTACAGCATGTTCTATATCAGCTCTGAAATGTATTGTACTAATGAAGAGAGATTTCTTTTTTAAGGGGGGGAAAGCCCCTGCACCTGTAAAGAGTATGCAGTCATTCTCTCCACAGGCACACTCAGTAGGTTCAGAGAGGAGCACCCAGCCTCTCCCCTTTTCTGTCATCCCTTTCAGCATGTGGAAGCAACCTTTCTGCATCTTCTGTGCGAGTGCAGGAACATCTGTGCTGCCGACACATCATTTCCAAATGTAGAAAGTGATAACAGAAAGGGAGGGCGCAGACGTTCCATTCTAAGTCTGGTGAGTTCATATTGGAGGCAACAACTGAACAGATGATAACCCAATGTTGTATAGTGGTTAGAGTGATGGATTAGGGCTCGGGAAATCTGGATTTGAATCCCCACTCAGCCATGGAAACTCCCTCGGAGGTGGAACTGGTAAAACCACTCCTTAAATGTCTGACTTACCTTGAAGGCCCTATTAATAATAATTGCATGATGTCAAGTCAGTTCTGACTTATGGTGACCCATTTCAGGGCTTTCTAAGCAGAAAGTGCTCAGAAGTGCTTTACCATTGGCTTCTTCTGGGGGCATTGAACTCCCAAATTTTGGCTCCGCAGTCAGATCCTTAGGGTCACTATAAGTCAGTTCTGACTTAATGGCACATAACACAACAACTGAATGCTCCTAATAGTTATGGATACTGCTGGGCAGTATTAAAAAAAAACTGAGGTGGCCATCTGTGAAATAAAACAAGAAATACTAGAAGGAAGAAAACAAATTTAGAAGGCATTGTATGAGCACCCTCCTCAAGTGCATTTACACAGCAAAGTCACAGCAGATTGATACCAGTTTGATATCATATTAACTCAAAAACGAAGCTGGAAGTAAGTAGTTATACCGAGGAACTTTGAAAAGTTACTTTTAAAAGGCATTTTAGGGAATATTTGAAGCATTTTGACAGGAATGTTTAGGTTTTATATCATTCTGTTGACAGACCTAAGTGGCAAGGGAAGTATTTCTTTGGTTTTGTCCTTTCTATTTTTACCAGTTTCCAATACGCAAAGATCAGAATCAGCCACTAGAAGAAATAAAGAGAGTATCTCTGTGCATTTTCCTGGCAGTAACATCTTGCTGCCCAAAACTATGAGTACCACACCCTAATCTTCTGAGTTCTGTTACTGCCATGCCTTCATCCTTTTGAATATCCATCTTTTCAATAGGTTCCTGTGCATTTATGAATAGTTAGTTTACCCTATTATCCATTGGGATCTTTCAGCCTTCCTGTTACAAAACTGTAAAAGAAAGCAAATGAAAAAGGGGGGGATGGGTCCACACGTGTTCAAAAAGAAAAAGCACCTGACTCCAACCGATGATACCTTTCTGTTGTCTTTCTGGTTCCCCCTTCCCACAAAAATTCATCTCAAAAAAGAGAGATGAAGTACCCAGTAGTGGAGGGCTATTGGGAAGATTAAGCATATTTTGCTGCCAGCTAAGTTTACCAGGTCTCAGGAGTCAGAAAAAGTCTCAGGCAGTTGCGATGCTTCCTCACTTCTCCAGAGAGAAAGATAAATCTCCGGGCAAGTAGCACTGATGAAAAAGAAAAGTGGATTTTTTTTTCATGTCAGTATGCTTTAAAACCAGGATGCCCAGGCCTGCTCATTCTCAGTCAAGTGCCAAGACTCACAGATTTAGTGTGAAAGTATTTTTGTGCATGATGTGCTTGCTCAACATCCATGCGCCAAAAGAACCTAGGCATGAGGGAAGGTTTGGGCAAGAAAACCAGAGAGCACATGCACTTGTGCCCATTGTACTGCTTGGAGCATGGAAGGGAGGGGAATGCCAGCATCGTGACTTGTGAGCCTTCTTGCTCCATAGGGCCTGGCAGCAGGAGTGCAGGCCCGAGAAATAAACCAGCAACCTTAGTTAAATCATAGCAGCGTCAGTGGCACAGATCTTGAAAAACCTCATAGATTGTGCATCTGTTCTACATGAGCTATTGATGGCAGCCCTAATGGGAATAGCAGTGTCTGCTGGAGCTGCTAGGAGCATTTTACCAAAAAAATGCTTTTCCTTTGGCTCCAGCCTGTCACATTATCTGATTTGCCTGGGTTTTATCCAGATTCTGCACACTTTCACCTGAATCTCCCTGTCCCTATTTCCCCAATCAGCAGGCCCATAAGTGATGTCAGCTGCCCTCCAAAATTGTCCTTGTCTTGCCTCTGTAACATCACAAAGAACTGGTCAGCACGATCACAAGATACTTCCCTGTGATATCCCTGTGATCTGCCCACACACACACATATCATCTTACATTTTTGGAATGGGATGCAGCTAACTTAGCAACCCAACTTGCAGTCATGAGACTGAATGGCAACGATCTGCTGTCATTGACCTCCAGTGGGAAAAGAAACCAGAAGCATTATTTCCCCGAAGGAGGGGAGACCTGCCAACAGTCCTAATAGCCTTTTGCCTGAGTCTACAGATAATCATGTAGTATAGGAGGATACTGTGCAGGACATGACAGACCTTCCAGCTTTTCACCCATCAAACAGATGATTGAGACAAGGCTAGGAGCTCATGTTTTGAAAATGAAGTCACAAGATTTGAAAAACCTTCGTGTTCTTAGAATAAGGAAGGAAGAAGGAAAGTCCTGTGACATTTCCACTTCTACTATAACTTCCCACTTACTGAAAAAAGTACAATTTCATTCTATTAGATGCCATTTGTTCCACTTTGTAAAACTCAAGGTTTTCCCCTCCTGGCTGGAAACCACAGCAGCCTATTTCTGTCATTTCATTTTTGCTCTTGGAAATGGTTTCTTTAAAAGGAAAAACTGGCTGCCTCTAAGTTTCCAGAATTAGACTTCTTGTTATTTTACTTAACCCCACTAGTCTCATTATTTACATCAATAATCCCTTGTCCTAAAATTACAATTTTTACCACATTTTAACATTTTGTACCAAATCAGACAATATATTACTGTACTGCACCGAGCCATCAGAAGTAAAAATGTGTACTGTAATGGCAGATGTGCCCTAGACTAAAACACACACATTTGTTTATGTACCATTAGAATTACCAAGCCAATGAAGCAGTGAGACCTTGAGTGAAATACAGACACACAAACTAATCAAAAGTTCAAAACTCTGGCCTGGACAGTTCTTGCCTTGATCAGATTTTGTGACATTCCATTAATCTTCATTGGGAGTTCTACAAAACTTACAAATACAAACACAGTATTTCAGCTAAGAATTGCAGCCGGATAAAATGCTAATTGCTTATACTTGTTGTAGCATTTTCCAAACTTATTTTTCAAAGCAAAACCCTTGTATCTAGGTTTTGACATACAACAGAATAATCCTAACAGCCATTCAGTACTTGACTATTTTGTTTTAAAGGGGAAGGTGGCAAGACTGATGACAAAAAACACAGAGTGAAATAGCTGGAAGTCCATCTCCTGGGAAGGTCTGGATGGCAGAACCACCGTGTAATGCTGCTGTAAAGAAATGTAAAGTAAGTTTTTCATCTTGTGTATGTGTGGCTCCTTTACCTGTCTTTGTATGTCTGTGGCTGAGAACTGTGGCTCAAAAACAAAACAAAACAAAGCAAAAACAAAACCACTCCAATTTTAATTTTCACAGCATTCAAACGTATGCCCACAGGTGATCTAAAAGTAAAGTCTAACAAGCAGTGTTCCAAACGTTTGTTTTTCCATTTTGAAAATCAGAAATATGAAGGGTGACAACTGGCACTTGCTTAATCGTGCTTGCTCAGTTCCAGTGGAAGAAATGCATGTGCTTATGTTACAAATCTGGCAACATTCATTGTGAAAGCTTATATGAATAATTCCATGGGATGCCTAAAAGGACGATTTCTTCTGCAATAAACGTATGTGGTGTCTACATTTGACAGTGTTGTGCCAGTATTTTGGCCATACCCTGTTTTCAGATATCTTGGATGGGCCTTTTGGAGGCAGAGAATCTCAGATGTGGAGATCGAAAAACTAATCATAGCCTGCTTTGGGTCATACCACCCATTACAGATAACATATTGTCAGAACTTAAAATTCCCTGAATGCTGAAAGATATCTAATTGTCATAGTCCAAGCTTTCTTTGTTTCCCATAGTTTGTGTATTAACTCACTTTTGAGATTAGACATTGGAAAATAAACACAGCCTTAATTTGCTCAAGCATGAAACTCAGAAGGTATCACTTAGATCAGCGGTCCCCAACCTTTTTAAGTCCACGGACCAGTTGGGGAAGGCGGGGCACCCCCCCTGCACTCGCGCACATGTGCGAAGGAGCGGACGTGTGCTCGCATGGGGGGGCGCACACTCGTGCACATGCGTGAAGGAGCGGGTGCGTGCTCACGCAGGTGCGAAGGGCAGGGGGTACTCGGGGGACACTTGTGCACACTTGCAAAGTGGTGGGGGGCACTTGCACACACCCGCACACTCGCGCACATGCACAAAGGGGCTGTGCAGGGGGCGGGAGTGTGTGCGGGGTGGGTGGGAGATCTGTCTCTGCGGCCCGGTCCGGCCCAGGCCATGGGCCGGCACCGGGCCGCGGACCGGGAGTTGGGGACCCCTGATTTAGATGATATATTAAAATGCTTTCAGGTTCTAACAATGTGCTATCAGTCTCCTATAACTTACACTCTCGAAATCAAAGGTGTCCCGTCTTCAAGGTATACTAAGACTCAGTCTGATGGACAGTCAAGAGGAAGAGAAGACTTTTATTCAGTTTGCAACCAGAGACTCACTCTCAAGGAATGGAAGTAGAATCTTCAGCTTCTGCATAACTTCTACAACCCTTCATCCAAAAAAGGAAAGGAAAGAACAAAACAAGCTTTCCTATTATAATAATACACCAGAATCAAAGGAGCCACCAAGTGATAAGCACAAACTTGTATCCAAATGATCCAGATGTTCATTCATCAATTAACCAGAATCCCAACACAGATAAAATTTGTAAAACTTGGCTCCATTTTATTCAGCATTTTAACAATCATACAGATTCCTTCAGTGATCCCCCTGAGCTTCCATGCTGACCAGATGGAGAGATGTGTTAATTGTATGATATCATCTGTTCCTCTTAATGTGCAAGATATGTAATAACTGTTTCTGTGTGTTATGTTTTTAATTTAAAAAAATGAATTGGCTAAAACTTGAGATGTGCAATCAAAGAAATGAATTAAAACTTGTAGGGCTTATGTTTGCTGCTGCTGTCAGTGTGAGACATACAGAGGAGGGAAGGAGTCTATAAAAAAATAATGTTGCCACACATCTTTATGGAGATTTGAAAGGCAGTTGAAATATGGCATGTGAAACTGAAAAACAGATCCTGCAGTGCCTTGAAGCAATATATCTATAAAGATAGATATAGGTAGAGATATACGTTGTGTGTGATGTACGCAGGCTGTGTGTGTGTGTGTGTGTGTGTGTGTGTGTGTGTGTGTGTGTGTGTGTGTGTGTGTGTGTGTGTGTGAACTTCCATGAACTTAAGAGAGTCCACTCCCTCAGATGCATGGTATATTACTTTTATAAATGAATGTAATTATATGCTGAAGTCATCCTTAAATGAGTAATAGTAAGAGGATGCTCCAGGACCCAGAGCATCATCACATTGCTGCTTACTTAGGGGTGGCTCCAGAATGTCATTACGTTCATTTGTTTTCATAATAACTATGAAGCTCTGCGTTACTAAAAGCCTCTCTGACTGAGATCTGCTTTACTACAATGATGCCTAGGCCCAAGAAGCCATTCTACAGTCTTTTTTCCCCAAGGCAGCATTTTAGACATTTGAAAACTGTTATTATGTTTCCCCTTATATGTTCTTCCTCTCAGCAAAGCACACCCAGACACATCAGGCTTTAAAAATAATAATAATGTGACATCCCAAACTCTAATCTGTTGCTGTTGCTCTCCTCAGAATCCTTTCCTATTTGTTGCTCTTCATCATCATCATGTGCCTCAAGTCAATTCTGACTTATGGTGACCCTCTTCAGAGTTTTCTAGGTAGAGTGTACTCAGAAGTGGTTTATCCTTCCCTTCTTCTGGAGGCAGAAGGGACCGTGTAGTTTGCCCAAGGCCACATATACTGGCTCTACTCACAGGGGCCACAGTTTGGAATTGAACTTCCAACCTCTGGCTCCACAGCCAGATACCGAAACCACTGAGAGCAAATAAAAATGAACATTTCGCTCAAGTGTCATTTGTGGCAGCCTTGAAGGCTGGTTTTTATCTGCTTGTTTTTCAGAGGGTACCCTGCAACATCTTCCTGTTTTCTTTTTTCTGTTTGCTTTGTTCCTTCTTTTAACCCTCTTATCTGCTATCACTGTGCATACTGCTATCATTATTCCATACTTACCAAATATAATAAAAAGTCAATGTATCACAGGGTGGCTTATGTGCCCAGGTAGATCTGCTCTCTTTCTCATTCTGCTATTTCTCTCCCTGACCTCCTTTCAGTCTCTCAATCTCTGTCTGGTTCTTTTTCTCTTTCTTGATGTTCCTCCTTTCTGCCTCTGTCTTTCTCCCCCTACACAAATTAACTGAGAAATCTTATTCTCTCTTTCTCTTTCTTTCTCTCTCTCTCCCCCCCCCCTTTCCCTTTCCTTCTCTTCTGCCCTGAAGAGATGCAGTTTCAACAATCATCTGTTGGAGGATGGGAAGAAGGAATCCACCCTGCTGAAAAGGGTGGGAAAAGCCCACTTCTGCCAAGGACCCTGTTATCCTTGGCAAGGGCAGCTTCTCCTTCCCTCCTGCTGGTGGTTTTTGCTCTGTTTTGTCTTTTTGGCACAGCCAGCTTGCTGCTACCAAAATCCCCCAGGTCTCCCCTCTAGAGTCAAAACAGAAACAAATACCACACCATCCAGTGTTTCTTGTAAATAGACCACAAGGAACCATTCTGAGTGTGGAGTTCATTGTCCAGGTCTACCTTTGGCCTTGAAATCTCAGGGAACAGAGTGCTTCCACCTCAGACTTTGGGATTCCTTCTCATGACACCTCATGGGACAAACAGAAGGAACGTCCCTACAGAATGTGAGGGCTGTGAACACATTTGGGCATCTCCTGGTCAGTGACAGAATCTGCCATTGATCCTTGCACTCTAGAAGCATCATTGGATTGAAGATGGAAGCTTCCTCAAAAATAATCCTTACTTAACCCCACCACTACTAATTACTGTCATTTTTTAATGCATCCTGTTCTTCCTCTTCCACATCTCTTCTTGTTTTTCTTAACTCCTCCTTTCCTCAAAGTAGTCACCAACTAAGCTCTCATCCAGCTTTCAAGTATAAAATGAAACATTGTTTTCTGTAATCCAAACAAGAAGCATAACACTAGAACTTGGAAACGTTCCTTCTTAAGGTTACAGTTCTTGTAATTTCCTCAGCCAGCATTCATTCTTAAGGTTTCATTGCTTTTTGTGCCCTGTTCCCAGACCAATCTGCAGAAAGATTCCAGCAATCTATGAACTAGCTAGGCTCGACTTTCCCACAATTGCAACATTCAACCATGAGAGAATAAGATTTTAGTTTATTCATCTACAAAATCCTGTCAGACTGTAGACGGCTTTACTTATTGGTTTAGAATAATCAGCCAGAAGACTGACTACATGTCTTGCTTCATAGCTCCAGTTCTATAAGGACTAGAGAGTCATTTTTTAAATGAAAGCTTAGAATTTGTTCCAGCTAATGGACTTAATGGACATTAGGTGGTATGTCAGAAATTTGAGTAAAACTTCACCGAATTGGATATATGGCAGCTGTACTCTAGGTCTCAGGATTTGACTCTGAAAACTGAGGAACTGGTATAATGCTGACTTGGCAGCCATAATGAGGGGGCTCGCATCTCTACCATACACACATACATGCTGCAGCCCTTTGGCCCATGTCCCCTGTCATAATCAGACCCTTCCAAATGGGGAGGAGGAGTGAGGTGCTCTCAGGTGATGCCTTCAAAAACCAGTGGCAAGCACTCTGCTTTATTCATCCTCCCCTCTTCCAATGCAGGAAAGATTAGTTTCAGCCTGATGCTTATACAGTATACCAATGACTGAGAGAGGCCAGCTTTGCATGGCGTTCTCCTTTCTGACTGGGAAGGAAAGCAAGGGAGAATCCCTGTGCTTATTTGCAGTCATTGATCAGAGAAAACAGTAGAGATTCTTCTCTGTCACTCTCTTGCAGTTTACTGGAGTAGAGTTTGGGGAAGGTGACCTGGACCTTTTGTGGTTTGGATATAACTTCACACAGACAAGAATAGGCCAACGGACTGGAAGAATCATGCCCTAATTAAAGACTAAGTTCCAAGCAAGCTGTGATGGCAAGCCCAAGACATGGAAACTATCAGATTAAAAAAATAGCAAGTTCCGGGGGGGGGGGGGCGTGTTTCATCCGGACTACTATGCAGACAGTTAATTGCTTCTTCCTCAGTCATGATGGATTTAATTCCACATCTGCTTTGGCCCAAATCTCCATTACTTAGCTTTTTGAAACAGCCTTATTGTCTTGTAAATATCCATGAGATCAGGCTCTAAGACATGAATGCATGAAAGGAAAGGAACTAGTAAGTACAGTAGGATGCAGATCATTCAGCTCTCTTGAATCCATGTATACAGCTACAGTGGTGCCTCGCTAGACGATTGCCTCGCAGGACGAGGAAATCGCTAGACGATGCCTTTTTGCGATCGCTACTGCGCTTCGCAAAACGATGTTTCCCTATGGCGATTTTCGCTAGACGATGAGGTTTCCCCATAGGAGTGCGCCGACTAGTGGTGAAAAGCTGTCAGTGCAGCTGTCAGTGCATTCCTATGGGGACCCGCACTCGCTAGACGAGGTTTCCCTATGGGAAATTTTCGCTAGATGACTGCATTTTCCCTTGGAACGCATTGAAGCGATTTCAATGCATTCCAATGGGAAAACGTGCTTCGCTAGACGATGTTTTCGCTAGACAGCGATCCTCGTGGAACGGATTAACATCGTCTAGCGAGGCACCACTGTATTTTTGTATATGTTGATTTTCAAAATCTTTTTATTGTGAAAGTAAAATTCCAGTTCTCCAAATCCATATAATGCTAATTACTGTAGGGTTTCTGTGTATGATGCATATTAAGCACATTAACTGCTGCATTTTTTTTAAAAAAATCAATACACGTTAGCCTTGGAATCACTGATACCATAACCACAGAGCTATTTGAGCCAGTATGTTGTTAATGGTTAGCGTGTTGGATTTCAAACAAAAAAATGCATTTTCAAATCCCTGCTTAGTCACAAAGTTCACCTGTTATGCCAGGGTCTGTTAAGTACTTCTCAGCCAAGCCAAACTTACTGGGTCATTTTCAGAATAAAATGGCATGAAGGGAACTATGTAAAGCAACCATAGACATTAATAAATAAAGATATTTGGCCATACACATTGGACTTTTGGTGATAATCTTATGAGATGTGTGTCAATTTTTGCTATCACTTTTTAGTGATGGCAAAAAAAAAAAAAAAAGATCCACAACAAAAGCCTACAGATTCCTGAGAATACCACAGAAATCCTCTATGAGTCACACTCTGTCATCTGATTTGCAGGGGGGAAATGCAGAAAAAAGTGAGAGTAAGCTGTAAAAATCAAGGAAGAAAACAAGGTGTTCAGAGGTGCAGATTGGATATATTAGCCAAAACAGGATAATCAGTAAGAGGCATAATGTCAAGCACAGAAGTTCTTTCCTTGTTCTACAACTCCTAAAATGGCCCAGTCAACATCATTGTCATAGGTTACCTGTTTTCCAGTCACTCTTTTACAGGCAGAAACATTTGCCCAGTTGTCTTTGATTCACATAGTTCTGGGTTCCTGTGGATGGTTTCACTCTCTGTCTGATCACATAGAAAGTCTTGTTTATGGATATAGTTATATACTGGTAGACTTTCCTAGTATTCCCTTTCTGTTTGCTGACTCCTACGAGAGCCCAGCAGAGGAATAAGACCCCAGGAAGTGCTAATTGGAGTCTAGCAGGGGAGATGCCTAATAATTTTTTTTGTTTCTGGATATAGTTATATATTTGTAGACTTTCCCAGCATCTCTCAAGTCAGACAAGACAAAGGAAAGGGCACTGATAGACGAACAGAGGAAAGTAAAAAAGATAACAGAGATTATGGAGGGAAGAGATACTTCTTTGGTGGTGACCTGCAAAGTGTGTGCAATGTTTGTCTTTGTGGTTCCAAACAACACAGAAGTACACATTCAGCAAGTGTGGACGGGTAGCACTGGTGGAAGAAGAAAGAAGTGAAAGCAATGACTCTATATGTTGCCTTATATGTCCAGTTTTATAAGAGCTAGAGAGCATTTTTGAAATGTGAAAGCTTGGAATCTGTGTCAGTTGAATATCCAAAGAGGCACAAGGTGACACCGCTAAAATCTGGGGGAGACCTGGCTAAATGGGTAGTGTGGCCACCCTAAAAACTAATCACTCCATTTTTTAGAATAACTTCTCATTATATCTTGTCTGCTGTGCTTTGGTGTGTTTCCTGTCAAATATCAGTATGAATATCTGCCATCTCAAAGCATATTTCACCATTAATAATAGTTTAAAAGTACATGGAAAAATTAGCAAGCCAAACAGATCCTAAACAAGAAATAGAGGCTGAAATCTTGTTGCTTTGTATAGGGAGTCAGAACTAGAGGAGGCCCATGGAATCAGTGGGACTTTGGTGAGTCAACTCCTGCATAAATAACATTGATTCAATAGACCTACTCTAGTCAAGGCTTACTACACTAACCAATAGGATTTTAGCCATAATAATAGTGTGCTTGAGAGTCTGATGAACAATAGAAGTGGAGACTCTTAAGATCTGGTATAAGCAACAGTCAACAAAACAATAAAGAAATTGAATCAGGAGAAGGTGGCAATCACATTAGTTTTCTTCTTGCTTCATTTTGCAAGTTGTTAAAAAAAATAATGAGACCATGACAGGAGTACTACGTATCTATCTGAATCTGGGCCACAATAGTTTGTTTCACAATCAAAATTCCTTGAGGTCATTGTGGCACGTTGTGTGCTTCAGGACTTGACCCTCAAGTGCAGGAAGCAGACGATAATGGACTTATCTATTGCTCTATTATTGACTTCAGGCATCACTGATTCTTTCTCTAGAAACAGTGCACCTCAAAGAATAAAACTGGACATCTATTTCTTCTAACACGAGCTTTCCTCCATCTACATTTGGCAAATCAGCTTGTCTTTGTTTTGTAATTCATCAATCAGTAGATAATTTGGCTTGATTTGCATATTTGATGTCTCAGGCACATAGCACTGAAATTCTGGAAGCTAGGAAGGATGACATTGTAAATGGATGAAATAAACAATTGACATGTGATCTAGCCCATGGCTAAAGCAGAGCTCCAGGCTTCTGGTATTTCTGCTAGAACTAATGGACATCATTATCTGCCAGTTTTAAGGGCTCCTTTTAAGGGAGCATGGACCTATTTCAATGGTCCGCCCTCGAAGGTTACTGGATCCATTGAGATTCCAGGATACCATGAGAGGGATCCCAGCTGATCTCTCTGGCGCTCCTGTCGAAGCTCTGGTTGACGGCTGGCTTGCCGCCGCCACTAGGGCTGTAGACACGATCGCTCCTAAACGCCCTCTCCAATGCAGAGCTCGGCCAGGGGCCTGGTACAATCGGGACCTACGAGCAATGAAGCGAAACAGGAGACGGCTAGAGTGCACTTGGAGAGAGGAACCGACGGATTATAATAAGAAAGCTGTCAGGATCGCAACTAACCATTACCTGGCTAAGGTAAGGGCTGCTAGACGATCACACTTCGCTGACCGGATAAGCGAAACTTCCAATCAGCAGGCGGAGCTTTTCCGTATAGTTCGCGATCTATCCCGAATTGGTCTGGGTGATGGGCCTCCCACTAATATCTCACCTGACCAATTTGCAGCATTTTTTAAATCAAAAGTGGAGGCCATCTGCCGGGACCTCTCTCCTTTTTTAAATACAGTGGATCGAGCAGAGATGTCCAGCGCTCCGCCTTGCCCACTGACTCTTGAATTCTTTCAGCCTGTGACACCAGACTTGGCGGGCAAAGCGCTTGATCGCTGTCGGGCCACCACCTCCTCCCTTGACCCTTGCCCAGCCTGGCTAATCAAAGCAGCCAGGCCTGTAACAACGGAATGGGCCACAGCAATAATTAATGGGTCTCTCCAGGAGGGCAAGGTTCCTCTTGCCCTCAAGGAGACACTCATTAGGCCCATTAGGAAGAAACCAAATTTGGCGGCGGATGACATTGGAAATTATAGGCCCGTCGCCAATGTTTCTTTCCTTAGCAAAGTGGTGGAGAGGGTGGTGGCAGACCAGCTTCAGACGCTTTTGGACGAAACCAATGCCCTGGACCCATTTCAGTTGGGCTTCAGGCCGCGCTATGGCACAGAAACGGCACTGGTCGCACTGTTGGATGACCTGTTGAGGGAGGCTGACAGGGGCAACATGTCCTTGTTGGTCCTCCTCGATATCTCAGCCGCCATCAATACCGTTGACCACGGTATCCTCCTGGGGAGGCTCTCCAAGTTGGGAATCGGTGGCCTGGCGCTTGCCTGGCTCCGATCCTTCTTGGAGGACCGTCCCCAGAGAGTACAGCTTGGGGAGAGTGTCTCGGCCCTGTGGAGTCTCAATTGTGGGGTTCCGCAGGGATCGATCATCTCCCCAATGCTGTTTAATATCTATATGAGGCCGCTGGGCGGGATCATCAGGGGGTGTGGGGCATCATGCCATTAGTACGCTGATGACACGCAGCTCTACATCTCCTTTTCACCTACTTCAGTGGATGCCGTTCTGTCCCTTCAGCGCTGCCTGGAGGCCGTACTGCAATGGATGCACATGAATGGGTTGAGGCTGAACCCGGACAAGATGGAGGTCCTGGGGGTGGGTGGTCCCTCCATTAGCGGTTTGGGTGGCTCCCTTTCTTTTGGGGGGGACAACTCTCACCGCAAAGAGTGAGGTTCGCAGCTTGGGGATACATCTGGACCCGGCGCTTACCATGGACACCCAGGTGGCGTCCGTGGCCCGCTCCACCTATTTCCATCTATGGCGGATTGCCCAGCTGCGTCCCTATCTTGATGGTGGGGCCCTCACTACTCTTGTCCATGTGCTCGTAATCTTGAGATTAGACCACTATAATGCACTCTATGTGGGGCTACCTTTGAGATTGATGCGGAAACTTCAAATGGTGCAGAATGCGGCGGCCAGATTTCTTAGTGGGGTGAGAAAATATCAGCATATCTCTCCCACTCTGGCTGCCTTGCATTGGCTGCCCATTCGTTTCCACATTGACTTCAAAGTGTTAATGATGACGTATAAAGCCCTAAACGGTTTGGGACCTCGATACTTGGCAGATCGTCTTCTCCCACCTAGATCTACCCGAATCACTCGGCATAGCCAGGAGGGATGGCTGAGGGGCCTAACGCCGAGAGAGGCCCGGAAAGAAAGAACAAGAAACCGGGCCTTCTCGGCGGTGGCCCCTCGGCTATGGAATAGTCTCCCAACAGAGATCCGTCTGGCACCCTCGCTGGGTGTTTTTAAAAGCCATTTTAAAACCTGGCTCTTTAGGCAGGCCTTCCCTTCAGTCAATAACTGATTTCTATTTTTGTCTTTTCAATTATTCCCATCTTGGTATCGATTTAATTTAATTGTTTAAAATTATGATGTTTTAATTATTTTTTATGATATTTACTATTCAATGATGTTTTTATAATATTTGTAAGCCGCCCCGAGTAGACTTTGTCTAGGGGGGCGGGGTAAAAATCCAATAAATAAATAAATAAATAAATAAATAAATAAATAAATAAATAAATAAATAAATAAATTATATTGCACTTCCCAGTTCTCTTCAGTATCCGAGAAACTTTCTGAGGTCTGACTAAAGACACATACAATCTGTGGGAACTCTCTACGTAGCTCCTCTACTGTATCTAAGAGCTTCCTGCTTCAACCCATAGAGTCAGTGACACACCTACTTAGCCACAAAGGAAATGGATTATCAAGAAAGTCTTATTTCATCTCACAGCTCTTAAAGAGTGAAGTCTGGAGATCCTCTTAGCCTCATGAGTTTCCTTACATGATAATTGCATAGTGGAAATTTGTGGGCATCATGGTTTCCTCTCCTGCATTCCCCATGCTACATTTGCTGTTCCAGTATAAATACATTCAAAACCAATAGTATGGTTCCTAAACTGTACTTTGGGCTAATCACAAGACCAGACTTGAAACTGAAACAAACATTTTGTTTGGATTAACGAAGACTCAGTCTTTGAGATTTAGGGAAGTCCACATAACTGTAGGACCCTTCTTAGTTGTCTGAGATTTTATTCATGAAAAAAGGGCAGGAATACAAATTTCGAGCAGTTTCAAACTAATTTACTTGGCATCATGACCACCAAGAAAATCAGGGAAATGTGATATAGTAAAAGGATGAATCTTCTTAGGGAGAAAATTTTACCATCATCACCAAAAAAAGCATTTTTGTTTCTTAGAAGGAAACAATGCCAGGCAAAACGATACCATTTTCAAAGTGGTTTGAATATACAATGCAGAAAACCCCAAATAGCAGAGGATTATTCCAAGGCTGTGTTTACAGCGCTGTCTTTTCGATGTTATGTTTTTAAGTTTGGATACATGGATCAGAGGTCTGAGAAATAACAGGAGAGAAAATGTGTAGACAAATCCTAGGCACAAACATGATAAAAATAAAATGCTTGGTGTTTCAGGTCTCTTTTTCTTTAAGCCATGTGCCCCTTGTCGGTGGATTTTGTCTGTCAAATTATCATTCTATCAGTTGTTTAGGGGCCAAACCACACATCAAGTAAGAAAGCAAGGATTAAATGGCTCTGTGGTGTTTGTTCGTTTTACTTTCAGACAGAAACTGAGGGCTTCAAATTGGATTGGATACGTATCACTAAGAGGATATGTTCAAGCTATTCTGATTATCGTCTGGTCATTTTCCCAGTGCAAAAGGTCCCCTTAATACTTTGATTACTCCAATAGGGAAGGAGTGGGAAATACAAGTCTAGTTCTTTTGATGAGTAAGTAGTGGATTCTACAATGTGAGCCACAATGCAGGATTGTGTGTTGCATACAGTCTTTTTGTCACACAGTGGCTGAAATCTAGTATTAAGTTGCAGCTAGAGTATTGAATCAGTGGAACTTAACAGAAGAGTTGACTCACCACGGATTCAATGGGCAACTCTAGTTGTGACTTACTTACTGGATTTCAGCCAGTGGCTGGTATCCTGTATTACTTAAACGTGCAGTAGGAGGGAAATCATGTAAGTTTTTCTCTCTAACCCCTGCTCTGTCAGACTCCCCATTGGATAACCAGCTGAGTGACCAATCTCTCAACTAGTACAAGAACATGCATGTTACATGGAACATGCTAGAGCAGGCAGAATCTTATGCCATATTCCCTCCTGCTCTGTATTTAATCAACAGAGCACTAGCCAGCATATTTAAACAGGAGTCAAATCTTACCCGGTGTGGTGTAGTGAGTAGAATGATGGACTAGGATTTAGGAGCCTTGGGTTTGAATCCCTGTTCATGTAAACTCATGCAGTGATGGCACTGGTAAAACCTCTCCTTGAATATTTCATTTACCTGGAAAGTCCTATTATAACTTGACGGTGCAGAACGACAACAGTCAAATCATTAAATTTATATAAAGTAAAATTGGTTGGTGATGCAAATCGCTTAATCATTTCAAATAGGTCCCCCTGTTCACACTGCTATTGATATGGAGAAAAAAATTAAAATTAAAAATGATGCTGACTAGGAGAGTAGGAAAGGCTTTTCACTGAGGCTGAACGTGGAAGGCAAGTTCTCCCCACTTCATAGGTTCTATCAGTCTTGACTTTTAATTATATTTTATTGCTCTTCTCCAGCACATCCACAATCCTCCCTCATAAATGCAAATCGAAGAAGCTGACTTTACTTTTATCTTTCTGAAGGGAGGGTACTGTTACACTCATGTCCTCTTTGTGTAGTTCCTATAGGTATATATTTAGACACTCTGTAAAGAAAATGCCTTATTAGATAGGCCTCTGACTTGATCCAGCAGGGCCCCTATATTCCTAAGCAACAAACTATACAATGATCAATCAGTTAGTTAAACTGGTTTTGTTTGTCTTGTACCCCATCTTTCTCTTGAGGATCTCAAGGCAGTGTTCATGCCCCCAACTAACCTTATAAAATCCCTGTGATACCAAATATTTGGTGCACATATCATCACTGTGCTGTTGTCCTCAGTTGCTTTGGGGCTGCTCCGGGCTGTTCTGGTAAAATTTTTGTTGGAGATTTGAAGGGATCATCCTATCACTGGTGTTTCACATGGGATGGGAATTTGTTGCTAGAGGTACTGGTAGGCAGTGGGTTTTCCCAGTACTGCTTCTTTACTCACACCCAGAACTGATAACTCATGCCTCACTCCGAACAAAGATTGTCCTCGCCTTTTGCCTATCCCCTCCACCCTCCCCACCTGTTTCATGCTCTCTTTCCTTCCCTCCTGGTTTTACATGTAGCCCACCGTTCTCAAACCTTCATAATTTTTTTTGTTGCAATGCTTTCCAATGTTAATTTTTAATTGTTATTTTTCACTTTTGTGCTATGGTGCACAAGTGTGACACACAAAAAATTTAAAAAACAGAACACGGGAACAGCTGGTATTTTTTTCTGTCTTCTTCCCACCTGTTCTACCCCCTCATTGCTTTCCCTCTTATTTTACTCGCCAGCCACTCTTATCCCAATGTTCTCACTTGCTCGCTTTTCATTTTTAGTTTTTCACTTTTGTACTATGGGGCAAAAGTGATTTTAAAAAGGCAGGACCAGCTGTCACATTCTTCGCCCTCCCCCTGTCTACTTCACTCTCTTCTCCTTTCCCCGTTTTCTAACCTTCAGGTTTTTGTTGAACTGGTTTGCAATTTATTTATTTTTGTATTAGTTCCCTTTCCAACATTTGATTTAAAAAAAAATACACAGAGCACAGCAACAGCTGATATCCCAAGAAAACTAAACAAGGGTGGCAGTGAGGCATGGAGGAGTGGAGACTAACCAGCAGAAATAAGCCCTTTAGGAAATGTCATCAAATGGCACACATGCACAAAGAGCACTTACCAGTGTGCATCAACTCAGTACTGAAGTCCATGCTACCAGATCATACACTGGAGCAGGGCAGAAGAAAAATAATACACACAAACATACATTGGGAGTGGTGTAAAAAGGAAAAGGAAAAAAAAACTGGAAAGGGGGTTGAAACATTGTTGACACTTGCCTCTT
Source organism: Intellagama lesueurii (assembly GCA_037013535.1). Taxonomy (NCBI): domain Eukaryota; kingdom Metazoa; phylum Chordata; class Lepidosauria; order Squamata; family Agamidae; genus Intellagama; species Intellagama lesueurii. The sequence continues at coordinate 160,870,199 of JBAJHW010000003.1, read as the reverse complement.
GTGACTACCCTGTTTCCCCGAAAATAAGAACTAACCTGAAAATAAGCCCTAGGATGATTTTTCAGGATGCTCGTAATTTATTTATTTATTTATTTATAAGACATACCCCAAAAATAAGCCCCAGTTAAGTGAAACCCCACCCTCCACCATTGTGCAGCAACCAGAAGAAGATGACATGACTGTATTTGAATAAATGTAGATTGTTGTACATGAAAAAAATAAAACATTCCCTGAAAATAAGCCCTAATGCGTTTTTTGGAGCAAAAATTAATATAAGACCCTGTCTTATTTTCGGGGAAACACGGTACCAAAATACAGCAACATATCATGGGTGCAAAAAAAAGTTGGAAAATGTTCAGTGTGGACAGGCCCCTAAAAGTTTATCACTACGCCATAGTCACCAACAGAATGTAATGGCTGAGGAGGATGCTAATGTCTGTGGCCAAGCCAAACATTGTTTACCAGGCAACACATCTCATTTTGCAGACATCCTTTTAAATGGTAAATGAGAGTTTACCTCCCTTTTTTTTTCCACTAGCAGAGATGCCTGCCAGGTAAGAAGCAATAATGTTGTGATGCTAGTGTTGGAGGAGATGTCACAAAGTTGTAGATAAGAATGGCCATCCAGTAGGTGAATCACCTTGCAGAAGAGGTGTCCCACCCAGCTCAGTGCAGTCCAGGAAGTATGTGCCATTTGCTTGAGAAATGAAATGAAATGAAAATTTGTTTTTGCACTCCTAGTTATGCAACAAAAGAAAGATGTCTGCCCCTAGCTACTAGCAGTCCATCATAAAAGGCCAATGGCCTGTATTTGCTTGGGGTTTTTTCAAATTAAATTTTATAATAATAACTTTCCTGTTCATAAACTCTTATGTCTTCATATATATACACTGTTTACATTATCTCTTTATCTTTTCACATAGTCTCTTCCTTGGTTCATTATTGCATTTTTATGTCTAGCTAATGCCGCTTAGAATAACCAGCAGTCCAACCCATTATCCACTTGGTTTTTTGATTCCATATCGGATTTCAACAGGGGATACCATATCTCCATAAAATTATCTTTTTAAATCTTCCCTCTGTATAATCTGATTCAATTAGTCAGTTTCTCCATCAGCACCACTGCCCATATTTAATTCATATACCTGTGCAGTCAGGTCCTGGGCATCTTTCCAGCATCGGACAGTTTCGTTCCATGCTACCCCTATAAGAGTTGCCACCAATTCTTTATTTGATAAATTTGATAAATTTTCATTTCCTCTGGTAAATAGGATAATAATAAGGTTTCATTTGGAACTAATTTTTATTTGTTACTTTTTTCTAGCCAATTAATTACCTCATACCAGAATACTTCTACTTTGGGGCAATCTAACTACATGTGTTCTAATGTTCCTTTATGGCCACAACACTTTCTCCAACTCAATTCTGGTATCTCTCTATTAATTTTATGTAGCTTGGTAGGACATAAGTGCTACCTATGAACTACTTTTAACATCATTTCTTTAGATTTTGCTGATACCAATTTATATGGTTCAGTATTCTACATTTTTCCCCCGAAATATTTTTTGGCTTTTCACACATGACTTCTCCATTTTGGCTTTATTTTTGTAAAATAAATGTCACAGTATAATAAATGTCATGTGTTGTTGTTCATCTGAGGTTGTATTTACCTAATTTTCAGACCTGCTAAGAACCAGATTATTTTCATTATGTCCTGATACATAAAACCATAGAATTCAAAGAGGATGTACTTTCTTTTTCACATGACTGTATTTGTCCTCATCCAATCCATTACTGACAGCAGACACTGATCTAGAGCTGCAATAGCTTCCTCAAATTTGGATGGAAAGGGGAGATACACCAAACCCTGAAACTCTGGAGTCCTCTCTCAGTGTGTTCATGTAGATGTTAAATAGCATAAGGAACAACACAGAGCCTTGAGAGGCCTCACAGGCCAACAGCGAGGGTGTCAAACAGGAGTCCCCCCAGCACCACCTTCTGAGTTCTCCCCTTCAGGAAGGACTAGAGCCATCATAGAACAGTCATGCAGAACATGAACCATGAAGCAGATTCTGAGTTTTCCTGGCCTCATTGATGGCAGTCAATGAAGTGGAGTTGGTCAAGGAAACGTATGGTGTTGTGATGTTCTGTGTTCTGTGAGAATAGATTTTACTGGAAGAGAAACAAAAAAGATCCATGGAACTGCTATTTTCAGTAGCAGCCACACCACAGTTTCATAGTTCCATCTTTCAGTAATAGATATTTTTCACCCTTTCTTAATACTAAGTTGTATATGAACTGTATTCAGTTAAACAAACATCTTAAGCCAAGTACTTTTTTCTGCAAATACACATATTTCTTCAGTTCTTGAACTTGTGACAACGCTCCCAATTTCCACTCACCTGCAAAACAAAAACAAATTTATCGCCCAGTTGTTTGTCAAATGTCTTAAGGCTTTTTGCAATATTATTATTAGAATTTACACCACTCTGCTCTTCATGAAGTGTTGTACAATCAAATAAAGTATGAAATATGGGCTTTACATAAACTATTATTCTGGAAGGAGAATGAGGAAATCTGCATGGGTTTTACTCAGATGATTCCCAATAAATGAGGCAATGAACTGACAGTTAAGCTGATGGGAGTTCTGACATCATAAACCTGAGCAGCAGTGATGTCATAGATGGTCTGGAAAACAGAGAGACCCAAGAGGCAGGACAGTGCAGAAGACAGTGCAGTGGAATGACAGAAAGGTAAAAGAAGGGAGGGCCACAAGAGAAGAAAAACTGAGAAGGCATTTAGGGAGGAGACATTTAAGGAAGGCTGTGACCCAGGAAACAGTAGATAAGAAAGAGAAAGAACAAAGGAAGAGAAAGGGTTGTGAGGAGGGGCCTTGAAGAAGGATGGGGTGGTCACAATCAGCCACAGCAGCAAGTTCAGACCATTAGGACTATTTGCATAGCATTTTCCAGATATACATCTGTTTATATTTTGTATATTTTAGTTTTCTGAATTAAGTTCCTATCACACAGGTCTGGGAGTCAATTATTTTGTCTGAGCCTGTCCCCACTAACATATAGATATGGTCTATGGATCATTGAGTTTTGCTCAAAATCCACCCATCCCTGCATCTGCTTGTGTTTATATTTAGATCAAACCATCCTTCTCCTTTAAGAGTTGTCATTCATCGTTCTATCCCAGTAGTAGGGCATGCATTCTTTTTGGCATGGTCCATTTTGCCGAGAGAAAGCACCCTCCAGCAGCCTCAGTATTGTGGCTGCAGATTTCAAGTGTAAGTGGGGGAAGAAGAAGAGAAGGGAAGCAAGGAGGGGGAAAGGGAGAAGATGGAACAACAGGGACAGAGAGAGAGAGAGGAGAAATATAAAAAGTCCTTTTACTTTCCCTGACCCTTCGCAGACACTCAGGAAGCACTTAATTGATAGCTGATCAGGCGACGGGGGTCATTAGCTGTTGGAAAGGGAGGAGCACACCAAATGGCACATCACTCCTCCCCCCTGACCTCAGCAGACCCATTGTAGCTTAATCCACCCTCCACCCAAAATGGCCAGTCTGGACAGGCCCTCTGTCGGATCCTCTAAGGGCTACAAATGAAAGCTTGACTGGGTGACCATGTCCAGACTTGGAACATTTTTCTGTTTGGGGGTGTTAAATGATATGTGAGGGGCTGTGACCAATTGCAAAGATAAATGATCACTCCACATGACCTCCAGGGCTGCGATGCATGGTTGTCTGTTGAACAAGGAAGAAGATGCTGGGCACTTGCTGAGTTTGTGTTTTTTGCTTCTTGAAGAGAAAGGGCGTTAGCTTTGCACAAAGACGGTGCTGAAATCCTATTGCTTAGTGTAAGAAAATTTGTAACTTTCAGTCCATTCCTAACCAGCAAATAAAAAATCCTCACATTGAATCTCAGGGGCACATGCACATGCATCAAACCAATGTACACATACACCCCTGAGAACAACCCCAGGAACTATTTACATATTTGCTGGTTCAGCATGAACTGGAAGTTATGAATGTTCATAATAAGCAACAAGATTTCGCAAACAAGAGAGAGAGAGAAACTGCACTCCTCATCTTGCTCTTAATGGCTTTTCCCATCCCTAGTTTTAAGGCATGCTGTCGGTTACTAAGGATTGGTGACAAGTCCCAGCTGCATATCTGGTGCCCTTTTCATGCAAGCTTTCTACAGCAGAACATACACACAATCATCGTAGGCATACTGGGAACTCTGTGACAGTGCTGTGGAAAAATCAGGGGACAAGCTGATCTGGACTAAGTTCCTCCAAAGTAGAAAGTTTTTGAATACAAGCTTATTTGACAAATCATTTAGCACAGTTTACAGAGCAAAAGATTCCTCATTACTTATCCTCCCCCACCCCATAAATTCATGGTTCATTTCTCTCCCACAGCCCCACCAGTTTCTACTTGATGATTAGAGTGGGCACAAACTGTTCACACATTAGGAAATATTAGCAATGCCTCCTGCATCACCTCGCCCCCGCTCTTTTCCACCTCCTCCACCCACGCATAACGCCCACTCATCTGACATCACGAGACAACAGTGTTGGTTTTGTTCCTCTGTGTGAGTTCCCTTTTTCTTTGTAGCATACAAGAAAGGGAAAGCAGACAACAATGCAGTCGGTATCTGTTCAAAGCAAATGGAGATATATTTGCTATGCTTAGTGGTGCAGCCCAGAGTAGAATGCTAAGTGACAACAAGAGAACCAGCCTGAGGTGATTGCAGTCCCTAGGTGTTTTTTTCCCCTGAATTTTGGAAGGGTTAGAAAAATGCAGCATTATTGTGAGCAGGAGAAGGAGCAAAAGCTTTTTGTCAAAGTATCTCTCAGTGCTTAATTTCAAACAAGACAAGTGCCATAATGAAGCTCTCCCCTGGGAGAACTGGCCGATTTGCTATAAGTATGTAGGGGACGTGGTGGCGCTGCGGGTTAAACTGCAGAAGCCTCTGTGCTGCAAGGTCGGAAGACCAGCAGTCGTAAGATCGAATCCACGCGATGGAGTGAGCTCCCGTCGCTTGTCCCAGCTCCTGCCAACCTAGCAGTTCAAAAGCATGCAAATGCGAGTAGATAAATAGGTACCACCACGGTGGGAAGGTAACGGCGTTCCGTGTCTAGTCGCGCTGGCCACGTGACCACGGAAACTGTCTTGGACAAACGCTGGCTCTACGGCTTGGAAATGGGGATGAGCACCGCCCCCTAGAGTCAGACACGACTGGACTAAATGTCAAGGGGAACCTTTACCTTTACCTATGTAGGAACAGTGAGTGGCTGTGGGAGTCAACTAGAACCAGGGCAGGCAGGTGCAGGACAAAGCCTCAAATGCAACCATTCTAAACAAATTACAACATTGAAAACATATCTGCAAACAAGCTGGTTAATGAAACCGTTTAAAATCTCATGTTCATTTGCTGAAGCAGTTTTAAGCCCCTACTTTATATCAGAGCAATAATTTTCAAAGTGAACACACAAAGCAATACGAAAACCATGTGACTGCAAATCAATTTAAAATACATTGAAGCTGAAATCGTTACAGATCAGCAGTATGACTGAGCCCTAAGCTAAAGAAAAAGAGAAAAACAAAGGTACACTCAAGGTTCTTCTTCAACAAATTTTCAAAGATTAGGGAAGGCAACTGTGGCCCTTGAAATGTTTTCTATCACTCACATGAACTTCAGCCAGCAGAGTAAATGGGGAGGGGTTGCTGAAGTAGCAGTCCAAAAACTTCCGGAGAGCCACAGTTACCCACTTCTGTCCTAAGTCAGCCCTATAAGAAGGGCTGCACTGGAAAACAGAAATACAGTCATTGATTGGGGGATCCATTTCAACCAAGCTTGCACTCACTTTCCTTCTCTTTCGCCGTGACCAAGGTTCCCTCTAAGGTGTGCAGCTGCACAAGCGCATGGAACTCCACCCCCCTCCATGCAGCCCTCCTCCTCCTCTGTGTACCCACAGCAATCGTTTCCAGTTCCTTTGGGTCTGGTCGCGATGGAACCCCGCTAGTTCAAGCTCACTGAATTTTACCTCTCATTTCAGTGGGGAAAGCCAGTTATAAATATTGTATGAGTTAGTTATACGCCATCAAGTTGGAACTGATTTATAGCTATCCTCAGCGGGCTTTCAAGGTAAGTGAGATATGTAAGGAATAATTTTACTAGTTCCATTCCATTCCCCCAGTGAGTTTTCTTGGCTGATTTGAACCATGGTCTCTAGAATCCTAGTCTATCACTACACTGCACTGGATACCCTTATTGTATAAAAACCTTCGCTTTAATAATTTAAAAAAAATAAATATTCCCCACCCCACTGCTGACACCATTTCTTCTGAATCGCCTTCCAAGGGAAGCAAAGAGTGCATGAGCAGAGAAGATATAACTTGGATGATTTTCAAGACTGGCCTCTAAAAATGGAACACGTTTCCTCTTTCGGAACTTGTTGATATGTCTCATAGACTGGAAGACTGTATTAGGCAGCTATAATAACTTCCCCTGTGGCCAAATGTATAAGACAAACTGAACAAGCAGCAGACAAATTGGAGAAATAAGCAGAGTGTAGCAGAACTTGATGCCTTCTTGCGAAAGCTATCAGCAAATAAGCTAAGAACGTATCTTCATCCACTGCTAGTAACAAAAACGATTGAAAGAGCCTTCGTGTTTTTTGTGAAAGAACTGGCTGATGAATCAGTTGACAATGAAATCTTATACAGAGCTGTTCAAAAATAAGATCTTTCCAAACCAATAGGGCTGACGGTCACAAAAATGGATATAGGAGTGCAGCCCTAAGGTGGGATCCCATCCATGCTTATTCAGAAATAAGTCACATGGATTCAGCAAGACTTGCTTTAAAGCAGGTGTGCGATGTATTTGGCAGCATGCTGAAATGCCAACTGAATCAGAGCTATTTGTGCATCTCCATGGTGACCATGGGATGGAACAAAGAGTCCAGGGGCACTTATAGCATCATCAGCCCTTCATGTTAAATCCAATGGTTGTGGGGTTAGAAACATTAAAATAAAAAGATCTGACATGATTAAAAGAGGGAGAAAGGAAATTGAATGTATCAGCACATTATAAGGAAGATGCTGATCTAGCACCAGAGGAGAAGGACACTGATAGCTCCCCTTCCCCAGAGAAGCCTAGGACTTCTCCTGCACACACTAATCACTGAGACACTGGAGAGGGTCTCTGACTGAGGTCACCAGCCATAGCAGCCACTCTTTATAATATCTGGCTTAGCTGCAGTGTGAAGCAAGGGACCTTTGTTGGTGTAGCATGTCGTCTGGGCTTCACAGTCTCAAATTTTCTTTCTTTCGCACACGCGTGCACACACACACAGAGACAGACAAGTACATACATGCATGCAGATGAGCGGCTGTTTTCTTTTATGAGTTTTGAGTGGATAGGTCAGAACTTCACTTTAAGGTATTAGAGCCTGTCTCCCACATCCCAACCCATAGCCATTTAGCTTTTCCCATTCATGGGAATGGGAATTTTTATGGAGATCCAGTAAAGTCTACCAGCATAGTCTTGGACACAGATGGGACTGGAGGACCTCCCAAAGGACACAGGGCAAATCAGGTCTTGACCTGCTGTTCTTATTCAAGTCACAAAGGGGAGGTGGCAGAGGTCAGCCCTACTCTCAAACGGGTTTATACAGGACTGGAGCCTTGGTGCTCGATTTTGAAAAGAATTTTAGCAACTCTAATAGCATCTAAAGCATCTTCCTTTAATTGAGAGCAATAGAGAATGGCAGGTTATATTGGAGTACAGTTTTGTAGATGTTTCCCCCCATCTTTTCCTCATATGGTTTCCACCAATTAGAACCAATCTACTATTTTACTCTCTATAATTTGAAAGGACAAGCTCCCCACTGCTGTCCCTCACTATATGCCAAGGTAGGTTGAGTTCCTGAGTCCCAAATATCTGAAACATTGAAGGTTAAGAACACTACAATTGTACAGTCATGTGAAAAAGAAAGTACACCCTCTTTGAATTCTACGTTTTTACATATCGGGACATAATAAAAATCTTCTGGTCCTTAGCAGGTCTGAAAATTAGGTAAATACAACCTCAGATAAACAGCACATGACATATATTACACCGTGTCATGATTTATTTTACAAAAATAAAGCCAAAATGGAGAAGCCATGTGTGAAAAACTAAGTACACCTTATGATTCAATAGCTTGTAGAACCACCTTTAGCAGCAATAATTTGAAGTAATCGTTTTCTGAATGATTTGATCAATCTCTCACATTGTTGTGGAGGAATTTTGGCCCACTCTTCTTTAGAGCGTTGCTTCAGTTCATTGAGGTTTGTGGGCATTTGTTTCTGCACAGCTCTTGTAAGTGCCCACCACAGCATTTCAATCGGGTTGAAGTCTGGACTTTGACTGGGCCATTGCAACACCTTGATTCTTTTCTTTTTTCAGCCATTCTGTTGTAGATTTACTGGTGTGGTTGGGATCATTGTCCTGTTGCAAAACCCAGTTTTGGCCAAGCTTTAACTGTCAGACTGATGGCCTCACAGTTCACTCTAGAATACTTTGGTATACAGAGGTCAACTCAATGACTGCAAGGTGCCCAGGTCCTGTGGCTGCAAAACAAGTCCAAATCATCACCCCTCCACCACTGTGCTTGACAATTGGTATGAGGTGTTTGTGCTTATATGCTTTGTTTGGTTTTCACCAAATGTAGCGTTGTGCATTATGGCCAAACATTTCCACTTTGGTCTCATCTGTCCAAAGGAAATTGTTCCAGAAGTCTTATGGTTTGTCCAGATACAACTTTGCAAACCTAAGTTGTCCTGCAATGTTCTTTTTATAGATTAAAAGGAAACCCTTCCAAACAAACTATACTTGTTCAGTCTTTTTCTAATTGTACTGTCATGAACTTTAACATTTAACATGCTAACTGAGGCCTATAGTCTGAGATGTAATTATTGGGGTTTTTGCAGTTTCCCTGAGCATTGCACGGTCTGACCTTGGAGTGAGTTTGCTAGGATATCCACTCCTGGGAAGATTGGCAACTGCCTTGAATGTTTTCCACTTGTGAATAATCTTCCTCCCTGTAGGATGATGGACTTTAAGTTGTTCAGAAATGGCCTTATAATTCTTCCCAGATCGATGGGCAGCAACAATTGCTTCTCTACAATCATTGCTGATGTGTTTCCTCCTTGGCATAGTATTAACACACACCTGAATGCTCCAGAGCAGCAAACTGCTAAAACATCAGCTTTTATAGAGGTGGTCACCATCGCTGATAACCAGTTTACTCAAGGGCATTTTGCTAGCAGCACCTGGCTGCTACTTAGCCTCTTAATTCCTACAGAAGCAATAAGAGTGTACTTATTATTTTTTGTAAAATAAATAATGGCATGGAGTAATAGGTCATGTGTTGTTTTTCATCTGAGGTTGTTATTACCTTATTTTCAGACCTGGTAGGGACCAGATGATTTTTATTATGTCCTGATACGTAAAACCATAGAATTCAAAGAGGGTGTAACTTTCTGTTTCACATGACTATATGTCAGGGTGGCTGAGCTAGAGAGAACTGAGACATCGTTAGAGAGGGCTTGGCCACTGCAAGGATTTCAGGCAAAACAGGAGCACTACATTTTCAACTTCCCCTGTGGAGAGCAGCTTTCTGTCACTTCATTGTACCTAAGTATAGCACAGAGAGAGACTAGAGCATAGAAGGCAATAGTTACATGTCAGTCTACTTTCACCAGCTGTAGCATTTGTATGCTACCAATAAACATATGTTTGTATGTGGGAGGTATATGGTAAAATCAATTACTTGTATAAGAGGTACAATGTTAATTTTCATGTAGCAGAGTTTCGGTTGAAGAGACAGGCCCTGGTTTCTTTTTAAAATTATTAAGAATCATTTTAATTCATATGTTTAAACAGTGCACATTTGAGCCACGCTTTCTTGTTAGTAAATGCTATTCCTTCAAAAAGGGTTCTCTTTCATCTCCTGTTCCCATGACAGCAGGCTCATATTTCAGGCACACTTAGCATTTCTCTCTCCTCTCTGGTGCTCTCTGATTAATGCCCCAGCCCTTGACCTGTGAACCTGCAGAATAACAAAACCGTAAGACAAACACTCATGGCAATCACACTTCCGATTGGCCTTTCCTGTTCAGACCTTTTAGGAAAAATTTAGAGTGGGTTGGTGAGGGGAGGGGGAGAGGAGAGAGACATTTCTCTCCTAACCCAACAACCCAGCCCATTTAGATATGACAAAAAGGAGATGAGGGGAAGATTTTCAGATGCCTCACTGAACACTGAATGCAGTCAGATAGGCGTTTGTCAATGTCTATGAGCTGCTGGGAAGCATTAAACGGAAGGGTTCTGTTGCACCCATATCCTGCTTGGGGGCTTCTCACAGGCAACTGGTTTGCCATGGTGGAAACCAAACGTGAGATCCGGAAGGAATTTGATCTGATCCAGCATGGCTTATACTGTATTCTTAATATTTAATATCAAAGGAGCATAAAAAGAGAAAAACACAAGTCGCTAGGATCCACAGGTTCCAGGTCTGAACCCTCCACACATATACAGGCGCCCTTTTCTCTTTTCCAGACTTACCAGGGATAGAGACATCGTAGTAATACTAGCCTCAGTGTTCAGATTTATTTTTTTCCCCACCTTCCCATAATGCCTTGGCTAAGAAGACCCCTAGGAGCCAAGCGTTCTTGAGAAAGGCATCCTGCCTCTCAGAGAATGTAGAGCAGAATGAGGGAGCAACTCAGGCTGTCTTGTGGTGGCAGGTTTCTTATTCTCGATTAGAGATGGGATATTCACATATGAATATGAATATCACCACCATAGGTTACTGGGCTGATTGGACCCTCCCCCAGAACCAGGCCATCCATCTACCGCTTGTGGCGCGGTGCGCGTGGCCATCATTCACACCCTGTCAGTTGTGGAAGTAGCCCAGCTGGGACTTCCCCGCCTCCCTGCACTGCTGACCACTCAGTGTGGAGACTTGTCATCCTGCCTCTGCACCACAAGCGGTAAATGGACGGCCCAGTTCTGCGGGGAGGGTCCAATAAGCTTAGCCCCCTTTGGTGGCGATATTCATATTCACCCTCTCTGGGAGAAAATATGAATATCCCATCTCTACTTCCTTAATTGGGCTAGTAGTGAGACCAGCTCTGGCCCAGATGCATGGGAGATGTAAGAAGCACTTACTACAAGTGTAGAGACACTTAAGGATATAGATAAAAGTCAGAAATGTAAATAAAGATGACTCCGTTTCTACAATCCCCGCACTTGACAATAAAAACAAACTTATCCTTCCTCTCTTAGAAAACAGAAACATACATGCTTGTCTAAAATAAACTTCACTTCACGCACCTGTTGCATGGAGTTGTTCAAGCATACTGCTTGGCTTGACATCAGTTGAGAAAGATCTTGCTTCTTACTCTGTCTAAAAACCCACTCATCCTCCTCAGGGATTTTTGCTATGCCTGTTAGGTTTGTTCTTCCCAGTAAGTCTAGTTGAGAAGACTGGGAGAAATTAAAAAATTAGAAGTCTGAGGACAGCTCAAGGGGAAAAAGTAATGTTCCTACGAAACCGAGGGGGATATATAACAGGCAAGAATTCACGCTCGGCACCAGATTTGGCCAAAGCAGGCTGCTAAAGCAAGGTGCCTTTAGGATCAGACAGAATTTTAATCCCACAGATTTCTTCCAGGTAAGAATATTAAGGATCATAGCCATAGGAGAACTTTTTAAATTAGTCATTACACCCCTTTTCATGATATATTATCAAGAAAGGGGGAAATTAGGTTGTGATTTTTCAGAGTGCATCTTTATGTTGAAACCTAATCTAGGAAAATAAAGGATGTTTTCATTCCAATGGCAAGAATTATTTCAAGCTCAAAGTAAGCAGGAATTGATAAGTGGATAGAGATGGCTATGGCTGTATTTATACCTCACCTCAAAACAACTCAAACACAGCACACACATAGGAATGAGATTCATGGATTCCTGGAAATCTTGCAATCAGCAGCACTACTTTCTACTGCATTTTGTACTGTTAGTCACCAGGCAGCCTAATCAGTCACCATGGAAACCATAGACAACATGTAGTGTCAAGCATGGAAGCACAGCTTGCCTTCTTTATTATTGTGCCCATGCTGGCTTTATTTTACACCAGTAAAAATATCTAGGTTTGCCTGGGCTAAAAACCTGTGGCCGTACCCTATTCTACCCAGTGCGATCTCTCTTCTTTTCTCCCATCACTCTTAGTTGTCTTATAGGTTCAAACCAGATGGTTGGGTGTTCCTAGATTTTTTTGGGCAGTGTCCTTTTGGACAGCCCATGCCTGGAACAGCTCTTGTGGCAGCAGCCTTTTGTCAAGGGGCCATTTGCATGCCCCACTGTGAGACTGGCCCCTCACCACTTCTGTTCCATTCACAGATGATTCAGCAGAATCCTGGCCTTTGCATATGTATGATTTTGCAAAGGGTTTTGTGTATTCCCATCACCGCTTTTCTCTACCACATTATCTCCTCCTGAGCCTTTAATGGCTGTAGGCAGTGTAGATATTCCACATTTCTCAGGAATATGAATTCCACAAAGTATGGAATCCTGTTTGAGATAGCTAAAATGAGCCAACAGTACTCTGCTCAAGCTGTAGAATGGGAACAGCTGTAAAATGGGAACAGTTATGCTCTGATGGTTCAGGGTTAGGACTACTATAAATATTTTAAAAATAATGATAAGCATGTGCTCACAAGTGAGTTCTGACATATGGCAAACCTTTCCAGGGTTTTCTAGGTAGAGAGTACTCGGAGGTAGTTAGCCATTCCCTTCTTCTGGGGGCATCTTGGGACTGTGCAGCTTGCCCAAAGTCACATAGGCTGGCTGTTTTCCCAGGAGGCACATGGGGAATCAAACTCCCACCCTCTGGCTCCTCAGCCAGATACCAAAGTGAGTGAGCTATTTAACCTGCTGGGGATGCTATAACAGTTCTCAAACTAAGGTAGGCTTTGTGTCCTCTACTTGTCTACTCAAAAGTAAATACAATTGAATCCAGCAGCACTTACTCCACATCCTTTGAGTGTGTTTCTGGTGTTGATTTTGTTGACTGATTTTTATACGTACTTCTGTTTTTAAATATTGTATTTTATTGATTTAAACTGCCTTGGGTCCTTTTTAAGGAGAAAGGCGGGATGAAAATATTTGGAAGGAAGGAAGGAAGGAAGGAAGGAAGGAAGGAAGGAAGGAAGGAAGGAAGGAAGGAAGGAAGGAAGGAAAAGACTGCAGCCCAAAAGAAAAAAAAGACTCTAAAATAGGGTAATAATCCACACCTAGTTCTCTCCTGTTCCCTTACACACACACACACACACACACACACACACACACACACACACACACACACACTTCAACCGTATGAATATGTAGTTCATAGATCAGTTCTTCTGAATCTTCAATGCCCCCAAGGGTGGTATCCATTACAATTCTGACTTCAGTCACTGGCTGAATATACTGAAAGTCAGTGACAGGTTTGTTTCCTGCAAATCCACATCTGGCATTTCCTTCTCGAGTGCTGGTTCTAGGTGGGGGGTAGCTGGCTCCCTTGCCCTCTTGGGGGTTCCAGTCAGTCAGTGTGATGTAAAGACTTTGGCATGGGAGTACTGGAGTAGCTTGGTGCAGGCACGGTAGAGCTCCGAAAAGGGAATGAGTCAATCAGTTACCTTGGCCCATTCTTTTCCCACCTCTTTCTCCCCCTCACCTGGGATCCCAATTACCCCTCCTCCCGACCTCCTTCTCCCCTTATATCATGGGTTCCCAACCCATTATATAGCCCAACCCAAGGGGGTCACGAAGTGTTTTCGGGGGGGGGGGGTCACCATGGTTATTTTTAGTTGCAGTTATGTGTATATTTATTGTATTAAATATGGTATACACAATGCTGTTTTCTTTTAATCCTCATGGCCCACAGATAGATAATTTTAATCTGAACTGGAATAGCAGGCAACCCAGAGTTCTTAATTATTTCTGTACCCCTGTGCGCAGATTTTCCTTTTATACATGCACCCTCCAAAAGAGCTGCTCTTGCTCATTTCTCTCTGCTCCTCCACATCCACCTTTAGAAGACTGACATCAGCCGTTCAGACTGGAGCTTTAGCCTGGGTCTAAGAGGCCTGAATGAGGCAAGTACATGGTGCACACTTGGGAACACTGACACCCAAGATGACAGCAGGATTGAAAAGTTGTTGGTGCCACTGCTATGGCACCTTTTGTTTCACCTGAGCCTCTGGCCCGTTCCAGCTGTGGCAATGGCAGCACAGTGAGGGAAAGGGGGACCTGGCCATGGAGATGCCTTATTAATGGTTGACTCCTGTTACTAGTGGGCAGCTCCTCTCCCAATCCAACTCAGGTTTGGAGGCCTCAGGAGGTCTGATCCTTGCAACCACTGATGACAAGCCAGACCCTGCTGTTTCTTCTGATTCTCTTTTGCTGCCAGAACCCCTCTCTTGCTGCATGGGGGGTGTGGGGTCAGCCCAGGCAGAGAATCCTCCTTGACTCTGCCACACACAGGAATTCTGGATTTATAGTTTGGTGAGACACTTAAAACTCTCTGCTGGAAAACTCTTGTGCACTTCCTTGAACTACAATTAACAAGATACTCTTAGTACCAGTCTACATTGTAGAATTAAACTAATTTTGTCTTCCATCCCTCTCTTCTCAAAGTACTTTGGTACCTTCTAAGTACCTCACTGAACTACATGTCCCAGCATTCCTTAAGGTTGATCCATGACAGTAATAATGGTTTGAAACTGATTTACCGCTGTAGTGATACATCTTTAGACTTTTTTATAATAAAATGAGGGAATCCCAGCCAGTTAATGGCATAAACAGGCACCAGGTACCATGCTAAAATTCAGATAAAACCAACAATCTATAACTGTGAAGTGATTCTATCTTCTGCATGTTTTCTTTCCCTCACCTCTATTGCTCATTAAGTTTTCCCCTGCCCTCACTGTCCTATCCCCACATGTCATAATTATAACAGCAAGCATTTGCAATTGTTATCTATGCACATAGAGAAAGACACTGAAAAGCATACCTGGAGACAGGAGCAGACAAGGCTTCCCGGGTAGCTAGATTGCACAGACATGGCCCTTACATTGTTCCAACAGTGAGATGGGTCAGAAGTGAACATTTTAAATAGCTGGCTCTACTAGCTTCACCCCAAACCAATCACAATTTTTTTTTGTACCAAAGCTGAAATGGTCCTGCTCTTAAGAAAATCCCTTATTTTGAGGAGCCTTCTTAGCCTTGAAGAGTATGGTGCTTGCCAGCTAGTGTTCAATGTTTTACTGCAGGCTAATTAATTAATCCTTTTCTGAAAACAAAATAATGCCAAAGTGCACACCCTCAGGATCTGTTTAGCTAGCCAAGTTTCAGATATCTAGGTTACTGAAGGCAATTGTTTGTTAATTCCTTTTTATTTAGCAGTGCATAAAGTTTAAAAAAACAAACAAACAGCTGTAACACAGGGGAAATGTAAAGGAGCATAGCTAAAATTTCCAGCTCCCACCCAGCCTTTGTTTTCACAGTGAAACTAGACTAAACTTTGCATATGAAATCATTCTACAAGTAGCTTAAGTAGAAAAGGGGGAAAAACATCTTCACTTACCATTGATCTTCAGTTACAATCAGAAGAATCAAAGGATAAAAATGGGAGTGGATCTCTCAATCATTTGGAAGAGGGGGAAATCCATGCAACTGCATGTTCTGAAGGTCAGGAAGCAGAGACAGCAAACAAAGCAACTGGAAACAAACAAACAGGAAAAGGGGGCAGGGGCTTGCCTCAGACTTGGAGGGAAAGGACTTTGCTAATCGGCTAGTGGTAGAAGACAGTCACCTTAGTTTGTGAAAAACTCCTTCCTCCCACTGGAACCCAGTGGTAGTGCATACAAGATTGTTACCATACCAACATAGAATTCATGGTCTTGGAGCCAGGGCAAAGGTACACAGAAATATACTCTTCCTCTTGCTTTGACTTTTTGTACTCTTACACAGATCCCATATTTTTCATTTATTTATATATTTATTTATGAACTAATATTTATACCTTGACTTTCTTCTCAAGAGGACCCAAGGCAGTCTACAATATTAAAAACAAACAATATAAAAACTGGAAGGGGACGAGAAAAAACAGGCAAAACAAAGCAAACAAAAACTACCACAACCCTCAGACAGCCAGTCACTGAGAAAAAAGACTGCCTGAAGAGAAAAATCTTTGCCTGCCTGTTAGAGGACAGCCTGTTCTATCCTGGGAGGTAGTTTTGCAGCTTGGGAGCAGCAACAGAGAAGTCCCTCTCTAGTGTCCTCACTAAATGCACCTTTGAGGGTGGTGGGACAAACTAAAAGGTTTCCCCCTGATAATTTAAAAACCCTGGTATATTTGTAAAGGGAAATGGGGTCTTCCAAATAGTTTGCATCTTTCATCAAAGAACTCAGAGTAGTATCCATCAGATCAGATCATTTAATCTCTCATCAACTTTGTCCAGTTGGTTAGCCTGACAAGTACCTCAGACAAACCCTGTAAGCTTTATGATTGAAGAGGAACTGGACAAAAGGACCCACAGACATTTCCAGTACCTTCCTGAAAGCACCTTGAAAATATATGGAACCGCAATGTGTGTCTCTTTTCTTAGTACCGATTTGGGAATCTGCCAAAGTCTGTTACAGTAAGCATAATTAAGCTGTGAAGACAGGGATTTTATAGTTTGTATCTTGAGGTGGCAAGATTGGATGCAGAAGCTGCTGCTAGCATCTCAACACACAAAACGACTGCCTCCAGATGATGGTGTTGGACAGAGGCCTCAAGTCCATCAGGGAGATGTTGCTCACTGTATAATTAAAGCCACAGAATACGATTGCTTTCCTTGGTCTAAGCTTCAAAATTGTTGTTTGCTGGAGCGGAATCAATTTAACTTTTCGATTTACATATCATGGCTACTGGGCATTTGGCAGATGGTCTAATTGCAGGCCTTCTCTCTGGATTGCTTTCCTGACTTTAGAGCAGTTATAGTAAACCCTAAATTTAAAGATGAGACAGAGCCGTGTCCAAAAAGACCTGGCTCTTCTGGTAAATGTCAACCTCAGAACCGATTATTGCTTTGCGTTCGATCCCAATAGTTTTGTATACTTCTGTATATTTATACATTTTGATGTTTTATTTGTGGCTGGTCTTTTGACCGTAATAAAGTTTTATCATATCATATCAAGGTAAATGTGGTGTGCTGTGTTTTATGTTCTAGTATGGTTTTCAAACTGTCTCATGTTACCAGCAATGCACTGAGAAAAGCATTTCCTTGCTTTAGATTTAACCAAATGCATGGCACAGTTTTTGAGGAAAGGTAATCAAAATGTATGGGTTAGTGTCCTGTAGGAAATAGTGATAGACTAGGATTCAAGAGTCTTGGTTTTGAATCCCCACTGTGCCATGCAAACTAACTGGAGAAGTGGAACTGGTAAAACTACTCCTTAAATATCTCAATTACCTTGAAAACATGATTAAGGTCACTGTAAGTATGTTCCAAGCTGATGACACATAAGAGTCATCAATAGAGATGGGAGCATTCGTATTCATATATGAATATGAATATTCCTGTGCAGCTGGAGTTAATGAGGGTCCGGTCCCTGGGGCCAGACCGTCCACTCACACGTCTGCCACCACTGCTGGCCCCACTCATCCTTACAATCACTCCTGAGCGCCGTTCTCTTCCCGGTCTTCTAGACACTCCTGGCAGAGGGAGGAAGGATGAGTCTCCCTGCAAGGCTGCCGAGTGGCTAGCCGAGTGGCGCTCTGGAGCGATTGGAAAAAAGAGAGGGGCCACCGCCAGATATATGAGTGGACAGTCCAGCCCCAGGGGCTGGACCCTTGTTAACTCCAGCTGCCCGCGGATATTCATATATGAATACCCCCATATCTACTCATCAACTGTTGCAGTGCAGGAAAAGTCAGGGATATGTTCTGGTGTTTCACTGCCCAGTCATTGTGCATGTTTTGAAAGACTGGCTGAAATGTATTTATTTAGAGATCTGCTATGTTATTCCCAAAAAGTACAGGATTCAAGACAGTTAAGAATAAAGTCAAGTAAGAAAAGCACAATCAAAATGTAAAGCAAGTTAATTAAAACCTGGGACAAATTTTAAAAATTGAAACACTTCACCAAAGAGGCCAAATCAGCCATTTTAGACTAAAATGACCTAGGCTGTTACACATTACGCTCAAGATGTCAAAGATATTCTTCCATTCATGATAGGAGCTGCTGTTGACCAAGGATGGTTTTAAAAAAGAAGAAGAAGAGGAAGCTGAAGGGGTTGCTTAGTTTTTAAGAAGGGGACACAATGCATATCTTATGACCTGCTTTCCACATGACACAATGATGTCTTGAGCCAACTTGGAGCCATAGAGGAAAACAGCCCCAGCTAGTGCACACTATCTCACTTGAAATCATAGAATAATGGATTTGGAAAGGGTCTAAAAAATCCGTCGAGTCCAACCCCCACAACGCAGGAATCCAATTTAGAGTATATTGGGCAGATGGCTGTCTAACTTTCTCTTGAGTGCCTCCAGTGTTGGACAGCTCACCATCTCCTGAGGTAATTGGTTCCATTGTCATACTGCTTTAACAGTTGGAAAGTGAAGTGGTTTCTTCTGTTTTGTTAGTTGGGAAAAAAACATGACCTCATAAACCTGATGGAAAGGTATGATGGCTTCTTGTGGCAGACATATGTGTAAAAGTGTGCTAGTGATTTCAACTGAAATCCAAAGCAAGAGAAGTGGGGTGAGACTTAAGTGCTTTATATACGTAGCTCTTTATCCTCCCCGTGACCAGCAAAACTAGAGAAAGCAAATCTATATAGATCAAAAAAATCAATTTCATGTCTTTTTTTTCTTTTTGGGAATGGTGTAGCATGGAGTGCAGAGGACTCCAACTAAGCAGTATGCAAATGTATTCTTACTTCTATGCCCAGATTCTGGGATTGGCCTAGCATCTTAGCGCAGGGTGTTTGGCAGAGCCCAGATCAGAACACGGTGTCTCCATTGCTGTCGGCTGAGCTGGCATAGTTCCAAATCAATTACTTCCATTCTTCTCCTTCCCCTTCCCCTTCCTCTGGTACTTCATTCCTCACGCTATAGTTCACATCATAGCTCAATGCCTTAGGTCCTTGGATGTGGAGCCAAAGGTTGGGGGTTTGATTTCCCCACTGTGCCTCATTGACAGAGGCTGGACTCGATGATCTATAGGGTCCCTTCCAGTTCTGCAAGTTCCAAGATGATGATGATGAATAAGATGCATCTATGGTTTGCATTTATAGTGTTGCAAACCTGAGGGTCAGCTGAACATTATGGGTGAACTGATACAGACCTAACACGTATCATGTTGTTGATTGATATTGCCACTCCAAGGGGCAATGTGTGGAGACCCCTTTTCACCCTACAGTAGCAACAACGGCATACTCCTTGCTTGTTGTGGCTCTTTATTGGCTACTCAGTATATATAGTACAAAAATGAAATAAGCGGGCAGCTTAAACTTAATCTTAAAAATGCAGGGAGCACAAACTTCCAACAAAAATAGCAAGCAAAAACTTTAACAATGGTGACACTTCCAATTCAGGTGTGTAGTACGATCCTCTGCCAGGTCTAATCTGTCAATCATTCCTTTGAATCTGAGGGTATTTCTTTTACATAAGCTTACAGAGGACTGCATAAACACTAGTTTAGGTGTAATCTCCATTGAGTACAGAGGGACTTTTCACCAAATAAACCTGATTCGAATTGCACCAAACACTACCTGAAACTTCCATCAAAGAGACTTCCATTTTGAAGGATCAGTGAGAAATTTTAATCAGAGAATCAATTTTTAAAAACCAACTGCTTATATATTGATGACAGAGGTACATACATTCCAGCAGACTCCCCGAAGAGTTAGCATACCTCAGTTTTGAGCTATCAGCCACATCTTTAAGCAAAATAATGTGACAGTGTGACCGATCCGTAGGCTTAACTCAGATTGACTAATTTGGGTGAAATGTTTACAAATGGGGGAAATCTCATTTTACTGAGCTCTTTTTTGGACATTGCATACATGATCAGTCTGCACCTCGATACCTTTAAGAGCACAAAGAGAACATTAAAATGGGTCCTTCACCTATGTGAACAGATCATAGGAACACTCTTGCTTATTGTTTTAACCATTATTTTCAAATACTTTCCTTCCCAACATCTCCAAATAGCATAAGATGTTTTTTTGTGTGGCATATTTTTGATAAAGAAACAAACACAAAAGACAGCACTGCTAAATCAACAAGTGTGGTAGTAAGCAGGAGAAATTGCCATTTTGTGACATCTAATTTGACAGGGACAAAACTGTGTGCACAATCAGAGCCACAGGGGAGAAGCTAAGAAATTTGTAGGTAGCGTGGCTGCAATAAGCCTCAGGAAAAGCTGAGAGAATTCAGAAGGTGAGCAGATCGTTCTCACACTAATGACTCCAGATCGGCTGGACACATGCCAGGAAGAAAAGCCATTTGGCTCCCCTCCTTGGCTCAGAGGTGCCTACTTGCTTCCTTGTGTTTGCTTTAAAACAAAACATCAAAAGCAAGAACATGATGTTCACAGCAGGCTGGCAAGAGGAATGGATCAAAAAGTTGGGTTCAGGATGATTCCAGGCAAATCTGCAGGACAGATACTTGACATAAGGAAATAACCTGAGAAGCATGACTTAATGACTGACAGTCTAAGAGACGCTTTAAAGGGTGGTTTGTATTTTTGTTGCTTTTAAATCTGTTTTGGTAATGCTTTTATCCAACATTTTTAATGTAATGTTTATTTAATCGTTTTGTAATGTTTGAATAATTTACTGTCGTTGGCTTTTAATGTTGTGTTGTTAATTAGCTGCCTTAGATGCTTTTTAAGGAGAAAGGCAGGGTAAAAATATTTTAAATAAATAAATAAGGTGAGCATTGATTTATTTTGTTTCGCTGATAGTGATTCACATGGTCTTTCCTCTTCCCTACATAAGTATTTGCTAGTGGCTAAAAATAAGACGCAAGCAGAATAAATGGGGGCTTGTCTGGCAGGGAGCTGGTGCCAGCTTTCACAGGGTATGTGGGTGTGGGGTGCTTTTTTCCTTAGGGGTTATACCATACTTAAACCCCCAGTCTCTTCTGAGTGTAGTTATTACTGGTAGCAGTAACATAGATTACTTATCTAGGAATGCAGAAGGAGAAAAACTAGGAGGACTAGTCATTATGGATATACAAATACTACTCTTTTTCCTCATTAGAAGCTAAAACAAAGACTCTTGTTAAAGGTAACAAACATACTTTTGTTATGAACTTTTACAATAGGTAAGGGGAAAAAACCACGAAAATAGACCTGCAAAATAAAAATACTCTTTCAGCAGCATATTTCAGGTGTTCAAAGTATTTTGTTTGTAATGTAGTTCTGGCAACCATTCTGTTGAGAAGTCAGCATTATTATTTGCAGTGTGAGTTGAGCCTGTACTTTACCTTTTTGGTATATACCTGAAAATGAAAAAAAATGTGAATGAGAAAAAGCATATACACACATATATTTTTTTTTAACGAATACAGGAATCATAAGCCACGAGTCCTCCCTTTCCCCCAATTCAACTTAGTGTGTTGGTGTATGTTCATGTGTGTTTGCAACAACCTTTATTCCTGTAACACAGCCCCAGTTGCAGTGAGTAAACTTGAACATTGAAAAGTACTGCAGGATTCAGGACGTGTACCCCTCCTTCTAGATGCAATATTTGCCTGATGTATCTTCTCAACTTCAGCATCCTATTGCTGTTGTTGTTTAGTCGTTAAGTCGTGTCTGACTCATGACCCCATGGACCAGAGCACGCCAGGCCCTCCTGTCTTCCACTGCCTCCCGGAGTTGGGTCAAATTCATGTTGGTAGCTTCGATGACACTGTCCAACCATCTCGTCCTCTGTCGTCCCCTTCTCCTCTTGCCTTCACACTTTCCCAACATCAGGGTCTTTTCCAGGGAGTCTTCTCTTCTCATGAGATGGCCAAAGTATTGGAGCCTCAGCTTCAGGATCTGTCCTTCCAGTGAGCACTCAGGGTTGATTTCCTTCAGAATGGATAGATTTGTTCTCTTTGCAGTCCAGGGGACTCTCAAGAGTCTCCTCCAGCAACACAATTCAAAAGTATCAATTCTTCGGCGGTCAGCCTTCTTTATGGTCCAGCTCTCACTTCCATACATCGCTACTGGAAAAACCATAGCTTTGACTATGCGGACCTTTGTCGGCAAGGTGATGTCTCTGCTTTTTAAGATGCTGTCTAGGTTTGTCATCGCTTTCCTCCCAAGAAGCAGGCGTCTTTTAATTTCGTGGCTGCTGTCACCATCTGCAGTGATCATGGTGCCCAAGAAAGTAAAATCTGTCACTACCTCCATATCTTCCCCTTCTATTTGCCAGGAGGTGATCGGACCAGTGGCCATGATCTTAGTTTTTTTGATGTTGAAAAAATAAGATGCAAGCAGCATCCCATATTTTCCCTTCTTTTGCTGTAATCAAGTGTGAGGTGACAGCTAGTGCATGGTATAGGAAAAGGGAAATGCTGTAATGGTAGTTAGAGTATTTAACTAATTAACTAGGTAATAATGTAAGTAACTAGGTAGTTAACTAGGTAATTAATTTGGCACAAATGTGGGTTTGCTATGTATTGTACTTTTAAAGGGTCATTGAAGTCACATCTATCAAATGAGCACCTCTGAACAGCCCTATTCTGGCATTACCTTTGAAACAGAGGGTTAAATCACTACTGAGGGCACATATAAGTTCTAACTAGGTGACAGTGAGTGCATGGTACAAGAAAAGGAAAATGGTGTAATGGTAATTCCAGTGGTTTAGGGATAGGTGCTGCAGGCACATTGAAAATTATGGAATTCTTCACATAAAATGATTTCTTTTGGAAGAGAAGGCTGAGTCTGGTAAAGGCTAGAAGAACTCATTCTCTGTCTTAGTGAATTGTGCTGTGAAGTTTCATTTCTCTTTT
The DNA here is from genome assembly GCA_037013535.1 of Intellagama lesueurii. Lineage (NCBI taxonomy): Eukaryota > Metazoa > Chordata > Lepidosauria > Squamata > Agamidae > Intellagama > Intellagama lesueurii. Next base: position 160,847,097 of record JBAJHW010000003.1, on the reverse strand, counting down.
TAAAGTAATCCAGAAAGGGCTGTGCACAGAGAAGCCATGTATGCCTACACAGAAATAGTGACTCCATAAAATTTTAATAGCCATCCCTTCTTCAGTTGCCTAACCACAGATAACAAGAGAGAATAAGAGGTGAGAGAGATCACTCTCTTTTGTATTACCAGGAAGAAGAGTGCTGAGTGGGTGGTGGAGAGGCATTTGCCTGGTCTTTCCAAATAACATGTTCTTGGAGAAAGGAATAGCTTGTTAATGTCACGCCTTCCTTAGATGGTGACAGAGTTGGAGGGTTGACAGGCGATCCAGCACAGGTCTAGACAGGGCTGGCCCTAAACTGTTTGTTGAATGGCTTGCTTCCATGACCACCACTCTTCTCCCACTATTTACCATTTCATTTTACATTATAGGGATAAGCGAGGCTCAAGAAATATGGCCAGCATCTCATGTCAGTGGATTGCACACTATACTTTGGAGCTCACAGAGGCTCTGTGGCAAATGTGCAGAGGCTGTCTGTTAGACAAATTTGCTCAGGAAGGGGTTGCTGAAGCCAGAAACCAGGAAGCTTCGAGTGCAGTAGGCAGGATGCTGTACCTGAGAGAGCTCAGCTGTTATCCTTAACTAGACATGAACCAAATATAGATGACCTATCTAGGCAGGGCATTTAAAAAATGGATAACCCCCTACTTGGGTTGTTCTTGCTTCTGGAAGGAAAAAAAAAGAGTCATTTTAATAACAATGCATGCTTTCAAACTACACTCTACATTTAATTAGATAAGAAGAGGCCTACAAAAGCTGAAGCACAATAAGCCAATTTGGCTTTCTGGTGCCATTACATATGTTGTCTTTTTATAGCATCCAGTGCCAGCCGTGTCATGGGTTTGAAACAAATCCCATTAAAATCAATGGGATTATTTCCACCGTCTTCAGCAATGCAAATTCTGGATTTTGGTTGGTCAGAGATGCAAGTCTGAATCCGGCAATTCCATTATGGATACCATTTTTCAAAAACAAAAGGAAAAATTAGATTAGCTTCAAAATACATGAAGCAAAACAAGATTGAATAAATAAACTTGATATGTGAACCTAAACACTGGAAAAGATTCCGATCATCTCTAATTCAAATTTTAGGCCGAAATCAGCAATGCTGATGAACAATGGATTAGGTTTTTTGGTTTGTTTGTGTGTCTCTTTGCAGAAACAACAGGATTTTTTTATTTTGTACATAGCAAATAGGCAACTTGCTTATTTGCCATGTACATACGACACATTTCCATCTCTTGACTTCTCACCACTAATCCAATTAACAAAACACATGTCGATATGCAGCTTTTGGACAGATTAAAAATGGTTTTCTGATTTGTTTCTCTTACATTTTGAAATGGGATTGGAAGCACAGTTTGGAAAAGCCACCTTTTGGAGGGATTAGAAATCCCAGAATTCCACCGGCCAACTGGTTAGGGGATTCTGGGAGCTGTAGTCTGAAACACCAACTTCCCCAAGCTCTGATTTCACCTGGATATTCCCTCAAAGAGGCCATCTGTGGGAAAGTCTACATTTCACCATATGCAGTATATATACATGTTACACTCAATGGGAGTAACATGAATGACATATTCATTGCCTTGAATTAGTAATAAATCAGGGATGTGGAATTACTGTCTGACCTGATTTTTATCCAAATATCTGCTACATAAATCAGGACCGACCCACCTTGAACTAGTTTGCTTATGGTCTGAGCTGATTTGTTCTCAGTTTTGTGCAGGTATTTGTGCTTGTGTGGGTAGATGGGAGGCAGGGATTGGCACTCAAGTCCCAGGACTTGCTGTCAAGTCAGACTTAAATTGCACCAGTGACTCGATTCAGGTGTTGTTTTTCCAATGACTTGGACTCAACTCATGACTCAGAACCCACCCACCCCTCCCTTTTTTCTGGGGGGAGAAGCTTGTTTTTTATAGAGACTTGGACTTGGGGCTTGGGACTCAGTACTCAGTAAAGATTCAGACCCAAAGACTTGCCAACATCCCTGATGGGAGGGAACTGCAAGTGGAGCTTTTTTTAAAAAAAAAAAAAACTAGGATTGGGGTGCTAGAAATCACCTTCAGTTTTGGGAATGTGGTAAGCTGCAATTTTTACAACCTTGCATGTTGTCTGTGGTTTGTATGGCTGGAAGGGACCTTTCTGGGCTGGGGCGACTGTCAATCTATCCAGCACTAACCAATTGCTCCTTCCCACCTCTAAATTCAAAGAGAGCCCCATCTTTGTGCTGAGAGCTTTTCCTCTCTCGTTAGTCTGTTGGAAGTCAGCTTGTTGTTAATCAGTTCAAAACTGTAAGTAAATGAAACGCTTTTATTCTTTCTCCTACAAATGTCTCTGAATTATGAGACCTTAAGTGCCAGGGACGTGGTGGCGCTGTGGGTTAAACCGCAGAAGCCTCTGTGCTGCAAGGTCAGAAGACCAGCCGTCGTAAGATCGAATCCACGCATTGGAGGGAGCTCCCGTCACTTGTCCCAGCTCCTGCCAACCTAGCAGTTCGAAAGCATGCAAATGCAAGTAGATAAACAGGTACCACCTCGGTGGGAAGGTAACGGCGTTCCGTGTCTAGTCGCGCTGGCCACATGACCACGGAAACTGTCTACGGACAAACGCTGGCTCGACAGCTTGGAAACGGGGATGAGCACCGCCCCCTAGAGTCGGACACGACTGGACTAAATGTCAAGGGGAACCTTTACCTTTACCTAAGTGCCAGTTAATGAGAAAGGGGTGGACTCTGGGGAACTTGTAGCTATTCCCATCTGTGAATCTCTGTACTTCTACTCCTGAGTAAAAAAAAGGGAGGTTTAATTAGAAATTCAAAACTCTTCCTCCTCCCGCCCCTATACAGCTGTGGACTCTACTTCTTGCCCATGCTCCACCCTTTCATGAATTGAACCTGCATCAGCCAGCAGAAGGAATTTAAAGTTAAAAGAAGGTAGTAAACTCACAGGTGAGAAGGACCCTCAGTGCTACTTTCACCTTCCCAATCAAAGCCCATACATGAGAAGCAGTAATCCATACCACATTCACATATATACTGTATATTCTCAATCCTAAATGAATAAGGAATCAGTGTAGCTACCCCCCAAAAAAGGAGAGGGAGCAAGAATGCAGCCAGTCTAATAAACAATGTAATATCCTTCCTCTGCCACATCCGCATGCAAAATGGCTGCTCAACCTGGTGGATGGTAATACATGGAGTTTAGTCTCAACCCTTTCCAGGTACTTAGCAATTGACATTTCTAGCAAATGTTTTGGCCTTCACAGAGGCTTCGTCTACTTTAGCGTTTCCTTCTTTTGCTACACCATGTGGCACCATGTTTAGGTGGTGGATTTTTTTTTTATTATTGTTGTTATTTTGCTCCCCAAATTATGGCATTTTCAACCCTGAAAATGTCAGAGCAAACTTCAGTGATTTTTAAGGGCACGCAAACTGATCTGATGGCAACTAAGGACTTCCTGTACTTGATCTGGAAATGAACAAATATCTCTGCTCCAACTTGTTGGGACCCTTCTTTCAAAGGCAGTGCACATCCCTACTAGTAAAGAAGCCCTGCTTCCTCATGACACGATGTATCCTCATGTCCTTATGGTACTAGCATGGTGAGAAGAATGTAAGATAATTTGCATCTTATAAATCAAAGAGAAAATATGGACAAACACCATTTCCATGTAGTAAATATAATATGTATACCTGCCTTTAGAGCTGTGCTGTATATATTTATTGTAGTTTGAAATTATGTTGCTTAGTGTAGTAAGTCAAGTAGAGTTGGCCCACTAAATCAGTGGCGATTTGATGAGTCATCCCTTCCATATGTTCCACTGATTCAGAAAGGTCTATTCTAGTTCTAGTTGCAACTTACTACACTGAAGTAAGCTGCAACTAGAGTAGGCCTGTTTGGTTCAATAGAAGTTACAAAGAAGCTGTCTCATCAAATTTCCACTGATTATCTTTAAAATGACAGTTTTTATTTGACATAAGTGGGTGGGCTGCACTCTGCTTCATTAAAATGCATACATATGATAAAATTAGTCATGGAAGCTTATGCCAGATAAAATTTCTGAGTCTGTAAGTTACCACAAGACTTTTTACACTTTGTGTTCTTGGGGATGTTCAAAATTACTGTGATGAATTTCTATATAATTTAAATCATTTTTTTGCTAATTACATACCCCAAAAAGTGTCCACCATCAGCAATACAGATACTCCATAGGAATGTAGTGTAAAATGGTGTTTAATAGCCCTTGCTAAATGAGATGCTTGATATTCAACAGAATACTAATGTCATCTGCAGGTGGCCCCATTTCAGGTCAGACTCATCTTTCAGTCAATATGTTGTTGTATCTTGTGTTTGGATTGGACAGAACAGTGTATATTATCACTGCACGAGAGTGCAGCCATGTTATTATGCAGGAGACTAAATCAACATTCTACAAGGCAATTCTAAAAATGAACCAGTCCAAAGGGAAAAAAAATGTAACTTTGAAACTGGATTTTAGATCAGCACCAACTTTGGCAAAGATGTAGCTGAGGTCTTCTCTTGCTCTTTACCAAATTTGGGGATGTGGGCACAATATTGTGCAGCAATATAGGGCTGTTTCCTGATGTTTGAATCATGGATACAGGAGCAAAATATCCTAATATCATAAACAATTGGTTTTTGGAAGAACTGAATTTTGTGAAAAGGACTGATACTGAAGACAGGAAGGTGGTTAGGATTGATTGTAACGGTAAAAAGGATGCATCTGGGTAAGATTTCCTTAAAGTTTTTTATCTGAGCCTTGACCCAAGGGTTGTGTTCAATCATTCTCCATCCCTTATTTCCACTGCACATTATCACCATTGACCAAACCAACAAAGGTTTCCTGCAGAGGCCAACGGTGGCTATTGGGAAATGTTTGATCATCATTGCCACATTGATGTTGTCTATGGATATTTACTAGCATCAGCCCTTCTGTTGGAAATAAGGGATGGAAATATTTGCATAGTTCTCTACTCTCATTTATGCTAAAGAAGAAGAAGCTATCAATCACGTACTAGTCCAGCCATTATTTGCAAACTTTAAGCACTAAAGGGATTCTCTGTCCTTTTGTTCTCAGATAAAACTGCACTAGAATGACAAGGCACTTGCGTTTTATGCTCTGGCAACTTCAAAAGATATATCAAACTGATTAATAGCCCCCATTGGTTTTATACTGTCTCAAAGCAATCATTTTGTTATATGTAGTGGAATTGTCTATGAGTAAGGAATTCTGCAAACAGATATGGCAAGACGTGCTTGCAATTATATAATCCAATAAAACCCTTTAGTTAATTAACTGATGACTTGTCTATAGGTACCAGGCGTTAGTCCTGTATTTATTGGTGATTTCATCTGGCTTATGTAAACACTGGAAGATATTATGAAAATAATATCTTCCAGTGCTTGTTTTGTGATTGGTCATCAGGAGGCAAACAAAGGCTCCATCCCAGTGATGTAACTCAAATGTGCTCTCAACTTCAAAATGTGAGCTTTGGGCAGAGTTCAAAACACACAGTGAATGGCTAAATTGAGAACATACAGCAAAAAGAGTGGGTGAAGATGGTTGATTTTCATGACTTGTGGGACCAGTCTGAGATACATTAGTAGATATACAGTAATTTAAATAAAATTAAATGAAATTACTATGCTTATGTCCTATGTAGTTAAAATAGCAGTGAAGATAATAACACCCGTGAAGCAAAAAGAGACTGCAAACTTACATGTGAAGACCCTATACTACTACTAATAGGATCAATATGTTCTACTACTAGATTTGTCTTCTTCAAGGGTGATAGAATACTGTACCCAATGTGGGCATCCACCATTTGTGTGGAGGGCTAAATCTGGAGACAGGGATATGGATGAGCACATAAGTCCCGACCCCCAATGTCACTATGCATCTGAACATATTTAAGCATTGAGTGCAAAGGTCTGTAGAGAAGTCTATAAGCACTTGCAGCTGAATACGACTCCTGCGATTGGGAACCTAGCCATTTTTGGGTTTCTTGATCATGGAAACTCTGTAACCAGATGTAGTACAAGCTGTTTACAGCATCTGCTTTGGACGTCTACACTCAAGGTTCCAATACTTCCAGGTCATGTTTGAGGGCATTTCCAATGTTAACCATACAAACAAGCTGTCAATAGCTACATACAGCTTATATACACTTTGGCAGATGGGTGCAAATTGCTGTCCGGTGCTGTGAAGAGGTTCTAACATTCCTAGTAACCCTTGAGTGTGGGCCATTGCTAAAAAGCTAGACCAGATCTATCTTGGAGGCATCTGGAGGGAGGGGGGGCAGTGTTAGCTTTCCTAGGGCAGGACATCTGGTTACCAAGAGATAGGAGAAGGTGCCAAGAGTCCCTTTGAGCTGGCTGATAAGATGAAGGCTGTAAAATGGTTATCATTCATAGCCGTATTCCAGTGAAAAATGTAAAAGTAACTACATGCAAAATGGCTGGTCTTCTGGATGATTCTGATGGAGATCCTCAGGAATTGGCTGAGAGGTGTCTTCCGAGTAAGGGATAAAAAGTATAACAATGGCTGAGACCCAAAGCAAGACCCAGTGATCTACTGACCATATGCTGTGAGATCTCAAAATGTTATTATCTTGGTGAGATTTGCACTCTGTGTAAGCTCAGAAACTTGTCTATGCCTATTTTTAGGTCCTCCAAGTAAGCAGAACAGGCAAGCAAGTTGTATTGTTTGATGTGTGAGGGTTCTGTACCTGTAATTATTGTAGCTGGAACTTTTCACATATACTGGAATTGATTATTAATCTAAAAGGATTTTCTCTTTCTTTTTGGCAGTTTGCCTTTCTTTTTCTATTGTTGTTATGTGTCATCAAGTCCCCTCTGATGTACCCTATGAATGAGTGCTGTCCAAACTGCCCTGTCCTCAACAACTGTGCTCAGCTCTTATAGACTCAAGCCTGTGGTTCCCTAAGGGAATCAGTCCATCTCATATTTGGTCTTCCTCTTTTCCTGCTGCCTTCCACCTTTCCCAGCATTGTTGCTTTTTCCCCAGAGAATCCTGCTTTCTCAGGATGTGCCCAAAGCAGGGCAGACTCAGCTTCAACATTTTTGCCTCCAGAGATAGTTCAGGCTTGATTTGATCTAGGACCCACTTTTTTGTCTTACTGGCAACCCAGGGTATCCACAAAGCTCTCCTCCACCACCACATTTCAAACAAATCAGTTTTTTTCTTGTCAGCTTTTTCCCCAGTGCTGAGTTGTGAGTGGGTGGATTTATGGGCTTTGGAGGGTTGAGTGCAGTGTGCATGCAAACCCACAGGGAAAGCCTCCTGGTGGCACCAGCCATTTTGTTGAGCTACCATCATCAATGTTTGGGAGGTTTCTGATATTAGCTCAGTTTAGGGGACTTCCATATGGCTCGAATGTAAGTTTATATACCCGTACAAAAGAATCTTCCCAAAGCAGAGTAATCATCATCATCATCTTAGAACCGCAAGCCTGGAAGGGACCCTAGGCATTATCAAGTCCAGTCCCTGCACAGTGGGGAATCGAACTCCCAACCTCTAAACCACTGAGCTATCCAAGTAGTTTAACAAGAAGTTATTATTTGGGTCAACCTTTTATTTACATATGAATGTGGGCAGACCGGTATTGGTTTCTGTGGATTTATAAATTTTGGAATTTGTTTGCAAGGATTCTCACAAGGCAGATCGAAGAGAGGCCTGGGCTTATATAATTCTAAGCAGATCCTTGGCTCCCAAAACAGCCTGCAGTGCCTGATGGTGAAAGAAAAAGTAGAGGAACAAAATGTAATTTTTCTTCTTATAGCTAGAATGTCAGGGATTGTATGTCACTGGACTACATCTCTGGAAACACAAAACTACTTCCAGAATATTGTGAATTTGGCCAGTCAAGCCCAGTGTCCATTATAAAAATTGCTGTAAATACACAGGATCTTAATAAAGTGCCTGATGTTCTCAGTGCAAGGCAGAATATACTGTATCACTTTCTGCTCTCATGGGAGTTTTTCTGCAAGTTGAGGCCAAAGAATGATTCAGAACAGTGCCTTGGAAACTTCTATTGCTGGTTTTTGCACTGAAACGGCAATAGGTTTAAGGCTAACACGCTTAAGTCCTGTTAGTTATGCCTCTCCCATTTTCACCTTTATCAATGGGAATCGTTAAAATTACATGACAAAACAGGTTTAAGTCCAGTGATGTAACCAAACAAAGTACAGCTTTCGATATTGTCTGCCAAAGCTAACAAAACGGATTTGTTAGCCTCTGTTTTAATTGTTTCTGTTTACAGGGGCTGCCTCTGATATTTCATGGTTTGGAAAGCTTTCAAAAGGAATTCTGTTAAATAAGAGGAAGCTTTCCACACATCCTAAAATACGTACTTCAAGATGGACATCACTTGATATCTGTTCCTTTCTGCTCAGTTGCTGAAGCACTGATATATTTACATTTTGACATAGGGAATTTACACAAAGTTTTTCTGATATGTTTTAGTACAGATGTCACAAGAATTAAAGAAGGTAGGAGGAAGGGAGCTTGCATGGAAGTACACATTTCTTTAAATGCTCACAAGAAAAATCAGATGAAATCCAGCACTGTTTGAAACCTGCTCCAAGTAGAGATGTGCGTTTATCCCAGTGTGGCAGATCACTGCTTCCCACTTTTGCTGTTGTTGTTATGTGCCATTAAGTCACCTCCAGCTTTATGGCCACCCTATGAATGAATGAATACCAGATTGTCCTGTCCTCAACAGTCCTGCTCAGCTCTTGTAAACTCAAGACTGTGGCTTCCGCTTCCACTCCCTGAAGGCAAAGGAAAGAAAGACAACTATTAGTTCAAGGTTCTTTCCAGTCACTGAAAGAAAGTCATTTCTTCTCACTATGGGCAAGGACTAGAACAACCATCCCCAGCAGTCTTGTAAGAAAGTGACACTGCAAAGATTCTTCCCAAAAGCTAAACAGAAATGGAATTCATTACCTTCCTTTTCCAACAGGAATGCTGGAAAGAGAGCCACGTGTTCTCTCTAATAATATTAGAACTGCAGAACTGGAAAGGACCCTCTGGACCATCAAGTCTTGCCCCTGTCAAGGAGGCACAGTGGGGAATCAAATCCCCAACCTCTGGCTTCACAGCCAGATGCCTAAATCACTGAGCTTTCCAGCAGTTACAGAGGAGTGTTTTCCATTTTAAGGCCTGCTAAGGGACAGTTCACTCTGTCTGAAAGACTTATAAAACCACAAGAACAGAGAAGTCAGGGAGCTTAAAGTTGGCCACCCCCAGTCAAAGAGACTCGGTGGACAGACAACTTAGGGTTGCTGTTACAGTATTTGGAGGTGACTTAATGGTACCTAACTAGCTAATTAATTCATATTATGGCTTTCTTCAAAACATTTGGGGCCTTTTTACTTCTGCAATGAGAATTCTTTAGTTATGATCCTGAACCTTTTATACAACTGCATTCCTTACATGTACCCATACATATACAACTTGCATTGCCTAGCATTCCCTAGTTGAAGTAGTCATTCTGGGTTTACAAACCAGCTTCAGATCTGTAGAACACATATATTTATATCCTTTATCACAACTGCCACATTTTATACATTCATTTTGTGCATTTCCACTTAGAAGGAGGTCCTGCAGCAAGCATCCAGTGGGATGACCCTGTAGTACACAAGACTGCAACATTAGTCTGCTATAATATATTGTTAATTATCATAATACCAATACATATTGTATCACTATTAACTCAAAATGAAATATTCATAACTCTATAGCTGAGACATTCTCTTCAGGCTCCATACCTGGATACCTACTGTTAAATGCTTATCACCTCTTAGAGGGCATTTCTGCTTAGTATTCTACAGGGTGAAACACACAGGATCTGTATTGTTACATCAGTCTGCGTGGCTCTTTTGTTTCTGTGAAGCGTTATTTGGAAACTGAACCTACCTATGCTAATGGAAAACACAAGCAACTGAAACCGAGACTTAATCCAATCCAGTTTTGACTAAGTTTGTTTACCTTTACACATGTGTATGCAAAAGTCACAGTATACTATAGGGTTGGGAGAGTTTCAGCCCATTGATTTTAACTGGTCAGTTAGTCCAAAATATTGCTAAAATTCAATTGCACAGAAACTGAGGCTGCAATCCTACATCTGCTTACCTGGGAGTATGCCCCAGCTAAAACTCCATGGGGCTTACTTCTAAGTGGACATGGATGAGATTGAAATGTTAATGCATCACATTTTGCAGAATTCAACATTTCTAAATCATATTGTGTCTCCAAAAACATACCTGTGAGATATGACAGGGACAAGATTTTGTGCTAGCAAGTTATCTAGTAACTTACTGATTCCCAAATTCATAAATCCATTTACTTTAGTTTGATTTAACATCCTACCTTCTAGGCCTCTGGAGGGGAGATACCATGGGTTCCACACAAGTGCCCTTATGAAGAATGGGATGTGTAAACAGTCAGATACATTTTATTATACTGTACTGTTATTTTTTGGTGATATTCACTGGCTGAAATCCTGTTGCACGCCTATGTGAGCAAAGCTGTGGAAGCAGTAAAAAGTATATATGGTGGAGCAAAATTAACGTCCACGAAGCACTTTCCTTGATGTATTAATAACAGTTGCAATGTGAACTGAATGACTGATTGGACAACCATGACATGAACCCCAAAACTGTGAGCCATGCAATTGTGAACTGCAAGATTAGTTGCACAATGATTATGAAAAATGCACAACAACGATGTGAACTACATGATTGTTTGTGCCATGCTCTCTGCCTGAGTCTAAGGCCAAGCACACTTCCACAGGCACAATTCTACATTACACAAACTTGAACAGGATTTCAGCCAGTGAGTTTTTTGAATTATTCAAAACATTCCAGATAGAATGGACATTGGTTTTTGGCACTCTCTGAAATCAGACCCACAGTTGGAAGTTTTCTGTTTGGAATGTAATGGTGCTGATTCTCAGATGTCCTGCATCTTGCAAAGGCTGGAATGGGGTTAGAGAATGTAAATACATTCAACCCTTCGCTGTGCCTTTATTATTTTACTGTATTTTATATTCGTTACTTTCACATTTTGTTTAAGTTGTTATTTATTTATTTTATTTATTTATTTAACTTATATGCCGCCCACACTACCCAAAGGTCTCTGGGCTAGGTTATTGATTATTTCTGTTTTATTGCTTTGTATTATTGTATCTGTAAACTGCCCAGAGTTGCCTTGGTAGCCAGATAGGCAGTATAAAAATCAAATAAATTAATTAACAAGAAACAAGAAATTCTAAACACAATTCATCAAGTTTGCTTCAAATCAATAAAGTATTAAAACAAATGCAAAACAAATCATTGTTTTTATGACTATTACTAAAATAGCACTTTTTGAGAACATAAAAGATTGTAGTAGTATTATTGTAAGTAAATATAAACAAAGAAGAAATAGTAATTATAACAATTGAAAAATGCAATAATACTGTTGTTGCTGCTGTTGCTACTGCTACTGTTGTTTTGACATATACTGGCCCATAGTGCTAAAGCACTCTCTGGGAGGTTTACAACATAAATATGCAAACAACCCTTTGACACACACACACACACCCCGTGTGACCTGGATATTCATTTTATCGACTTTGGAAGGATGGAAAGCTGGCTACCTGAATCTGTCAGAATCAAACTCAGGTCATGAGCAGAGGCTTGACTGCAGTACTGCAGTTAACCACAGTGCCATGCGGCTAATATAGCTGTGAGTTTTACCACTGTAAAAAAGCCTCTGTAAAGCACAGAAGTAATTTAAAAAATCCTACACATCACCCTTGCAGAAGGACAATTTGGGCTTGAAGCAGAACAAATTCTCAATAATTGCTAACAGATTAAGTGTGTCTGCCCTTGACTATTTAGGCATCCCATTGGTGGTACACGTACCACTGATTGAGATCTACTGCTCTGCAGAATGGAGAGTGTCCTTGCTAGACAAAAATGATATAAGAAGATCTACACAATTAGAAGGCTTTAAAACTACTGCATTGCTTCAGGCAAAAGATTAAAAGGAAGAGGTATCACCTGATTGAAACTCCAGTGAACATTCCTAGCAAAAGATGGCAAAGGTCATCTTGTTGTAGGCACTTGTTGCGTAAGGTGGCTGTACTGAGAATTGTGAACAAGCCGGTTTGCAATGCGGTATCTAACATGGCGAAATTAGTTGAAAGTCTTTATTTCATGTATCTTTACCACACCCTGTGTATTCTCAGAGCTCCAGGTAATACTAGGCTACCAAGCTCATAAAGCCTGCTGTGTAGAAGCATTCCAGGAATTGTTCTTTTTACAGACAGGCTGTACTGTTACATAAGTCAGAGACAATCCAGTAAATCTTCCTCTGTGCTGTTTCTCTTAATCATCGCATGCCAAAAAGGCATGTTCAGCAATGTACCCAGCAATGTTAAAGGTGTCCCAACCTGTGACAAAATATTTATTTAAAAAATCCTTGCCCTGAAAAAATGGTGTTGCCTCAAACGGCCTGCAAGATTTTTTTTTTAAAGTAGAAAAAGAATAATCATTAGAGCAAGTTTGCAAACTAAAACCAGCAGCAAAGACAAATACATAAAGACAAAGGAACTACGTAAGAGAAGATGGTAGTGTTTGCAGATGTTTCTCCAACCTATTTGCTCCTGTAGATGAACGAGGAAGTTGCTTTTAACTTTGGAAATCTCATCAAAGACTGTTTAGGTAAAGGTAAAGGTTCCCCTTGACAATTTATCCAGTCGTGTCCGACTCTAGGGGGCAGTGCTCATCTCCGTTTCCAACCCATAGAGCTAGCGTTTGTCCGAAGACAATCTTCCGTGGTCACGTGGCCAGCGCGACTAGCATGGAATGCCGTTACCTTCCCACCATGGTGGTACCTATTTATCTACTCGCATTTTGCATGCTTTCGAACCGCTAGGTTGGCGGGAGCTGGGACAAGCGATGGGGGCTCACTCCATCGCGTGGATTCGATCTTACGACTGCAGGTCTTCTGACCTTGCAGCACAGAGGCTTCTGCCAGCCTTGGGTAACCCAGGTGTTCATGGACTGCAACTCCCAGAAACCCCAGCCAGCACAACTGTTGGTGAAGGCTTCTGGGAATTGCAGTCCAGGAACACCTAAGTTACCCAAAGTTGGGAGCCACTGCCCTAGAACAACTTTTTTACCCTTCTCCATGCCAGGATATTTAATAATAATCATAATAATCTCAGAACTACAGAGCTGGAAGTGACTCTATGGATCATTGAGTCCAGCCCCTATCAAGGAGGCACAGTAGGGAATCAAACTCTCTTAAACCACTGAGCTATTCAGCAGAGTAAGACACGGATTTTATCACACTAGTATGGTGTGAAAAGTGGTGTAAAAGAAGGGAGGTTTTAAGCAGAAGACAAGTTATGTAAAGCAGCTGTGAAATCTAGTGAATGAGGCAGAACAATGCTATAATAAAAAACTCTTCTCATGCCACCTTACCTCATCTTCTTCAAATTACATTGGTGTCCATGATGGGCAAATTTGTCTGTTCATGGTCTGTTCCAGTTTCAAATATGTTACTTGAAACAATATTGTGATTTGTAAGAACCATGCAGCTCCTTTACAATATGGTCTGTGACTACACAATCAAATAACAAGGGATTTGCTATTGTTACAGTATTGGTCGGTTCAAAGAATTTGTTTCTGAACACATGACACAAAGGCTGATTCGAATCAATCCGGCACTTTTTGTTCTCAATGGTTTTTTTCCCTGCTGCTGGGGGCTTTTATTTTTTTCAAGTCAGAATGATTCAAATGGACTTCTTCCCATATGATCAGTTGATTCATTCTTGTAAAGATGGGGTGCATGTCTGTGGGTTGTGTTTTGGTTATGTAGGCAGTTGGGGTGTGATGTTAGGACTGCAGGAACACCAGCCCCTGTGTTCTTCACCCCCACCATTGTCCTCCAGTTTTTTTTTAAATATATGAGATTAGTGCTAGATCACCTTATCACTAATTTTGATATATTAATTTAGCGCTAGATCACCTCCAGAAACAGAAACCATCCAGCTGAAATAAAAGACGTTCCTGTGGTATGTGGTATTTCTGTACACATTAAGAATAATTTTGGAACTTTGCCACCTTTTCTGGAACACTGTAGAACCCTTTCAAAACCAAGCAGCTTGACAGCAAACCATAAAAGGATTGGCGGAGGCAGGACCAGAGGAAGCAGGACTGTGGGGATGAAATGCAAATCACATCACATCAAGTGTGAATACTGAATCCCTACAGCCCCTGTGTGATCACTTACTGCAAATACAACTGTAATATGGGCTGTGAATCAAATCAGTGTAGTCGCAGTGTACAATGTAGTTGCCAGTGTAGTTGTAGCCAGTGTTAAACATGTTTGTCCAAATACAACACAATGTCTAGCATAGAGGAGAGGAGAGAAGGGGAGGGGGAGGGGAGAGGAGAGGCGACAAGAGGAAACCAGTCCTTCTAAACAATCCAAAGACAAGAGTGGATGATACTTTTATTACACCACTAAACATAACCTAGGTATTTCCTTTTCCTCTTTCCTTTTCCTAGACTGGTGAAGATCCATGTGGAGTTGAAAGCTAGCTTATATTTGTCATTTTTAATGGTCTGATAAGGGGATTGCACACCCTTGTCTTCAGATTATTTTTAGTATATGTTTATTTTAAAACATCTATATATTTTCTCTCAAAGTACATATATAAGTGTTATTTTCTCCCAAATCACCCATTTAAAAGTATATTTTCTCTCAAAATACACATGTAAAATGTATTTTCTCTTAAAATAAATTCATATTATGACACATTTGAACTACCACGAACTATGTCTCAGCTTTCAGGAAACTGCAGAACCTGGGGGGATGGCAAAATTCCTATTCACACATTAGTCCAACATCACATTCTTCAGTTCTTTATAGCATGCCGACTGTGCTATGAAAACAGACCTTACAGAATAAATCTACATGTAATGTTCCAAAAAATTACTGAAGGAACTTAATAAAAGGATGTGAATGACATATGACAGAGCTACTTCCCTTGTAATTAAGAAGGTAGCCTGGGTTTGAAGAATTTAAATTGATGCCTTTGTAATTACTTGTTACTCTCTTGGAGGAATTAGGTATGCAATTTATCTGCCTTTAAGTGAATAATTTAAAGCACTCTGTAATTCAGTGCTCAATTTATTTTAGATGCTTAGGGTGTAGTCAGCCATAGGATAGACAAGGATCCCCCCTTCTGGGAAAGAGACTAACCTCCCATCTTAGAATAGAAGATCCAGTTTCAAATTCTCCTTCCTTGTCACCATGGAAATATCAGTATCCCTCCCTTCCCTGACATTAAAGGGAGGAGGGGAAGGATTGAGGGGCACCATGTAGGGAGAGTGGGGGAAGCTCTGCTTTCTGTAGATCCAAATTCCTCCCAACCCTTGGTTACATTTTCATTTTTAAAAAGACACCGGGGAAGACCGGCAAATATTGCCCCTTTCTCCTGCCCTACTGTACCTCAGTAGGGATTTGGAAGTGTCAAGGTACTCCAATGTCAACACAATAATACAATTACACCCCATAAGTCCTATGTTTTTCTTTTATCATTGTCTTTTTAAATTTTGCTAAAAATGCTAAGTCCAAAGAAGGAAGCAAAGCCCATTGAAATGTGTAGAACAGAATAAGATCCTTTCCAGTGATTTGCCTCCCAGTTTTGTTTTCATCTGATTGAGAAAATGGTTGCCATTTGTATGGTCATGAGTTCATACAAATACTTGCAACAGGAGGTATTGGACTTGCATCTGTGCTGTGATTCTTATGCATGTTTACTCAGAAATAATGCCCATTTCTTTCCAGGGATTTCATTCCTATGTAGACACATACAGGAAATGCACACAGGTTGTGCATAAGGGTCATTCTTCACAGTCAGCTCTATAATGAACCCAGTCACTAATCAACGAGTCACTCTTCGTGTCAGCTATCCACTAGCTAAAGAATAAAATCAACATTATTATCCTCAGAAGGGTCATGAAGCTGCAAACAACTTTATGGTACTTTGAGCAGTTGGAAAAATACTGTATAAATGATAGCTTGTAGCATCAATATTATAGAGAAAACTAGAGCTGATACGTTATTTGCACCTTACAAAAAAAAAGTATGGCTTGCAAAGGGTTACACAGCTGCAAAGCCAAGAAGCATAAGGTGTAAGTTACAAACCAACTGGCCTTCAACCAAAATACACACACACACACTTGGCCCAACTTGTTCTTTCTGCTTCTTTGGCAACCCTATCAGCAACATACTGTGCCTGCCAGGTGCTTAACAACCTCTCTGTTCTAGCATATCAGGGCAGGCAACAAAACAAGTCATTTGTCCAGCCTTTCTCAAACCAAATGAAAATCATGTTCTTTCCTTTAATTGATTTCTTTCAAATACACTCCAACATGAAAATAATTTTTTAAAAACAAAATAAAATGAAATATAAAAATCGGGCTCAATTAACCAACTACCCACCATGATTTTGCATGTTTCCATTCTACATTTTCCAAAATGTGTAAGTAGAGCCACCTAAGCCAGGTTTGTCATTAGGCAGAGTGAGGCACCCAGTTCAGGCAACAGATGCTGGAATGGCAGCAACAGTAGCTTCCCAGTTGTTCCTCTTCAGTTCTCTGGTTGTTCCTCGGCTGCAGCTGTATCTACTGCACAGACCATGCTACTCTTCTCCAGACTACTTGCTCTTTGAAGTGGTAGACAGCACCATCCCAATGAAAGCACTAAAAGAAATTTCAGCTGCTATGCCAGCCCACTCCTACGGATGGGAGAGGGAGGAGTACCATCTTGATTTTTGCTTGTATAGGAACAACATCTCTTGTAGAGCAACAAGATATTTTGAGGTAGCTCTGGAAGCTCCAAGAGGTCAGATCTGCGAATGTGCGATCCGAATTGCAGTTTCTTACCTCTCCTCACGAAAGGCTTCTTTAAAAATCAATGTACTTGTGTGTTAATACTCTAAACCCTTATCCACATATGATCTAGCCTACAATCAGTTTTATATGCCTTCTGTAGATAATATTTTTACTTTATATCGTCTGCTTCTCGCTAGTAGTCAGTTCAAATGTGATGGTGAAATCCCAGTTTGGGGGATCAGAAAGAAATTGCACTTGTGTTATCCTTCCTCTCATGCTAAGATTCAATGAGTTACTCTTTTTTTTTCTTTCCTTTTTTTGGTGGCTTACTATTTCATGTGCTCTGGCAAACTTTGGCTTGCTCATGCTGTCCAAAGCAGAATCACAGACTAGGATAGCTTCATCATTCTGTTGGAAAATACCATCTGCAGATAATGGGATAAACTTCGTATTGCATTGTATTATCGCTACAGAGACTCGACTGCCATCAAATGTACCAACAATTTATTTTGATTATTGCTTAATCTTTAAAAATCTTGGAAGATGGTCACTCTGTACAGTGGACATTGCAGTCAGCAATCATTTGTATGTTTATGACCACTAGCTTTGATCTGCCACTAAGATACTTCGTAGATAGCAAGTCCCTGTTTCAATCCTATGTAGATCCAGTTAATGAATTTCAAGGTGTATGACTGTAAAAGAGCCTAGTTCAAAAGTACCTTCAGAAATTTTATATATATTAGGCAAGCCACTATTCCTCCAGCTTTCAGATTATTCTTTCTGCTGTCTAAGAGATAGGAATAATTGTGTGATCTTGGGGACCACAGAACCTTATCCTTGTTTTTAATTATCAGTATTTAACAGGAGTGTTGTGAGGATTATTGAGAAAATGTATGGGATGTGCTTGAAGAGCAAAATAAAAGGGCTAAGTATGATTAAAAATCAATGTGTAACGCTCTTAAGTTATTCATCAAGAGCAAGAATCTTTGATGTCACAGATGTTTCCTCTTGACCATACGATGGCCACAACTTGTGGCTCTTTAAGAAATGACCTGTGTTAACTTATGCTTTAGGCAGGGTTGATGCTAATGAATATAATTTGAATCCACCTGCAGTCTCTGGGGTAGTACTGTTTCACTGTCAGCTTTATTTTTCCTCTATACCCACTATTCATTGAGCTTTGGTTAAGCTTGTACATAGCAAAAGACCTTCAAAACTGGAAATGTTTCTGGAAAATATTTTTAGAAAAGGCTCTTCAAGAAACAAGATGTTAGACATAACCTTGTGGAGGAAGTCATGAGGCACCACCTATAGAAATGAATGAAATTTGCACAGGGAATTTTTCTGGGAGCATGCTGCCCTCTCTTTAAGTATGGCAAATTTCTTAGGGCATACTCTGGATGAGAGTGCAAAATAAGCAAAGATTGTGACAGCCATTCAATAGCATCACCTTATCTAACACTGTTTTTGAATTTGGAATAATGAAGCATGTTTTTAAGAATGGGAAGGGGCTGAAACAGGCTAGCCATGCTTATGCTTTTCATATCAAAATGTTCAAGGTTCAATCCCTATAATGTCCAATGCCTGAAGTCTTGAATTGCTGCTGGTGGTACTCAGGGTTGACAGTACATAGCTGGAAGGACCAATGGTCCAAACTGGTGTACAGCGTCTTTCCATGCCTCCTTCCCAGACTGCTGTATTGTCTTGGTGGCCTTGTGCCCGTAGCCTCATACAGACAAGCATATGCAGCTTGGAAAGGAGAAATGTCAGAGATGTGGAACACTGGATAGGAGGAGGTGGCATGCTTTTTGCATGATAATTTCTGTGCACAATAGTTGGTTTTAAAGGGGGTATCCTCAGGGATCTTCAACCATTGCTATCTCCCAGTGCCATCTGTCAGAGTCAGGAAAGAGATGAATTAGGAAGCCTGGACTACCTGTTGAACCAGTTACAAGACTGGCGTATGGAAAATATGGCTGAAGTTAGGGAGATGCCTTTGTGGCAAAAAAAAAGTTCATTTCCCTCCATCTAGCTTGACCGAAATCTTCTGTTAGTTAGGATGAAGATATTAGAATTTTACTTCTTGAGCGAAAAGTCCTTTCCCCCTGCTCTGAGCTGACAGAAAAGGGTTCTGTTTTTTCTCAGTCTGTGAGGAAAGCCGAAAGCCTTGATAGAGCGTCTCAGGAGGGAGGTGAACTGCCATGACCTTTGTGCAGAGTGAGGCAAGAGCTACATAACAACTGTGTCCTTAACCACCCACTAACATTCAGGATGAAACGCTAGTAGTAATTAATTCTTTTCAAGGTTTGTTTAGAAAAGGTCTAAGCAGCAGGTTAGTCATCATCATTATATGCAGGCTTGGCATTGTTCTCATGCCTTCAGAACGGCTTTCAGAAGGCCCAAGGCTGGCAGCCCAAGAATTTGGCAACAAACAGCAATCGTGTATGTTTCTAAATACCTGAAAATGTGAATACTTTTAAAAGCAAAATATGGAGTGATGGATGATCTATAGCTGTAGAAGAACTGGTGTGTCAGAATAACTCAGTTCTATAACACAGAACTACAGTAGCTTGACTTTAAAAAAAAAGTAAAAAATATTCACCAGCACCTCAGAAAGTAAACAGGAATCTTGATACAGGGTTCCCATTAAACCCAAATATAACAAGAGGCAGATAAAATGTGGCACTCGGATATCCTGTACGGTATTTTACACTTCCATACTTCAGATACATGGAGATGCTACTTTATCTTGCCTCCATGTAATGGAAACACTGACCTGCCTCACAGGACTGCGGGAAAACTTTCTGGACAAAACAAAACGAATCACAATTAAGGCTACAATGGGAGTTACCTACATGAGAGTTTGCTCTGGTGAACTCAGAGGACATTTATGAATAAAGACCCAAAAGACTAGGTTCAACATTCCACTGAAACAGATAGACCAGGACTTAGAAGTGACTGTCTTAAATCCCATCTATTTTAGTGGACACTAACTGTGACAACTTCTGTGAACTGTGATCTCTCTTAAGCAGAACGTTATCTTGAGTGTTATTTGTCCCCCAGTAATTATTATATGAAGGTGTCATTGGGGGAGGGGTAGAACCGTTGCCCAGTCAATGCTTCAACTACCTTTTCCATTGCTTACATCTCTTCTTCTCTCTTGTTTCATCATTCAAAAGTGACAAGGGTGATTCCAGATTAGGCCTTTATCACACATCCGCCCTGACTCATTCGTGGTATTTTAAGGAGAGTGGGAAAATGGCAATAACTGTTGCCCTCCATTTGCAACCAAAGGCTGTCACCCCACTTTCTCCATCTTATTCTTTCCACATAAATTTAAACAATATATTGTTTAGCAGCATTTTTAAAAAGCCTTCATTTTGAAGCACACAGTCTAAGCTAAAAGGATATTATGCCTACAGAAAGGGTCACTACCTTTTAACCTTGATGCAAGGTAACAATTCATCACATTAGTTGGGTGAACAAAGTAGGACAGTATAAAGATGCACCCAGAGTAAAATTATACTTGATTTTTTGGATGAAGGTTCATATAATTACAGTAATGAGAAATACCAGTCATACTATTTGTTCACTTTAGCCACAGTTGCTGTTGCAGCCGTTTTTCTACAACATACAGTCAACCAAGATAAGGTAAAAGCAGGGGAAAGGGAACAAGCTGCCGTCCCCACCGGAGGAGCTCAAGACTGAAATATATACAGTGCAGGAGACAACAAAGCGAAGGGAGGGAGGCACAGGAAGTGGACTGAATTGAAGCAAAGACTACTGCATGCCCTTAGGCTTAATTTTTGGGGAAGGGGGGCACTAGGTGAATTATTTTAAATGGGAAACCTTTTCTGTAATCTACAGCATTGCATCAGTGAATTAAACTCACTGCAACAACAGTTTGTTCTAGGCTGATACAGAATACATCAATTAATACATCATGGCTTATGGGGGGTGTGATTGGGTTCTTTGTCAGGAGGGGGGCGGGACTGTCTTTTCGGCGGGAAGAAGAGACAGAGACAAAATTGACGGTTTGAACATGTCATCTTTATTCTTGTTAACTTCAGGGTTGTCAATGCAAAAGGGATCAAGTAAACTCAACTCAGGCAATAACCTATAACTCTTAATGTTCATCTCGGTTCCGTTTTTTACACTTTTCACTTCTCTTTCATCCCATGGGGATCTTGGTGGGTCTGACCCCAAGTGGGGTAGCTCAAAGTCGCACAAATTGTCCC
Source organism: Intellagama lesueurii (assembly GCA_037013535.1). Lineage (NCBI taxonomy): Eukaryota > Metazoa > Chordata > Lepidosauria > Squamata > Agamidae > Intellagama > Intellagama lesueurii. The sequence continues at coordinate 160,825,889 of JBAJHW010000003.1, read as the reverse complement.
GCAACAAGGGTGCTTCACATAATTCCCCTCCAGATAAGGCAGGTAACTGGTAGTACCAATGTACGTTACCTTCTTCGTCGTGTCTTGAGAACGAGGCACCGCCACCATAGTCCATCCTGTTTTTCCTTTAGACTTGTCTATCTCTCTCAGATTGACAGGATCAGGTAATAGACCCCCGCCGGTTCTGAGATTAGGAAACTCACGAACCAACTCCACTGGTCCATACCTTGGGGAATCTGTCCCTTCCGTCTGGGTACCTTTCTCTCCTTTCTCCTCCCTTTCTCTCTCTAATTCCCCCTCCTTTATACTCTCATCCCATCTCCACAAATCTAGCTCCTCCCCTTTTCTGGTTTGTCTAGTCTCTGCTAAGAAGATTTCCACCGCTTTATTACTCCCCACTTCTTTCTCTTCTAACTGAATCAATTCTCCCACTGCACAATCAGTCTTCAACTCCTCTCTGTTCTCCTTTGAGGAGCGCGCACTCAGCTGACCTCCTTCACAGGGGGGCAGGGATTTGTCTGCTTTTGTTGTTGCTGCTGCCTTTATAAAATGCTGTGAAGAGCCACATACCCCGACGACAGTAGCAATGCAGATAACATCCACAATAACAACAGCAACCACACAAGTGGCCAAGAACATTATCTGAGCTCTAGAAACCCTGTGCAGTATTTTCTCGTTAAATCTGTTGATTTCTGTGCGGCCACAGACCCAAGTTAAAAGAGTACAACAATAACAAAAGAATAATAAAGCACTGTTGTTGCTGATGATGATAATAATAATGCTTCATTACCTATCAGGATTGCTTTTCTTACAAGAAATAACTCTCAAAACTTGTTAGACAAGGAACGATTCCGAACAACTGGAACAGCGCTATTGCACTGGAAATCACATCAGTTCCCTCACCCCCACCTCAAACATCTCCCAAACATCCGCACATAATTTGTTTCTAAAGAAAAGCGGGGAAAAAAAACATTTTGGGCAATCTAGTGAGTGAATCATCTTTGCTGCCAGGGGCTCTGATTTCCGTGGAAGCAAGGCAGACGGAACTGAGCACGTCCGCGCGCCGCAACCTGTTGCAAACGTGTCCACCCAGGGAAAGCGGCAAGCGGGTTTTTCCTTTCCAGGCGCGTCCCCTCCGCGCGCCCAAAAGGCAGCGGTGGGAGTCGAACGTCGCCACCAATCCTCCTTTTGAATCCGACCAGGCTGCCTTTCAGCCAATCGCAAGCCGAGCCAGAGGCTGACGTCAGAGCCAGGCGGGGAAACCTGCGAGCTTTCTAGTTTTGCCGGAGAGCGGCTGGAGCTGTTTTTGGGCTCGGAGGCGGCGGGAAGCGGAGCTCAGCGTGAGTCGGAGCGGGCGCTGCTTCGTTTTTCACGTCTTCGGGGGGGGAGAAACGGCGATGCCTGGCTAAACGGGCCGGGAGCTTCGTGACACCGCAAGCTTATGTACATACTGGAGAAAACAATGAGGGTAAGTAAGGAGCGAGTTTCTCGTTTTCCCTGCCCTCACTATTGGAATGCAGCATTACATGGGCTCCGCTATTAAACTGGAATAACGTTGCATGTCGCATTTGATAACAAAGATCTTAAAAAGCAGACTTTAAATGTTTTAGTAAGTTGTAGGAGAAAGAAGTGGTTCGCGTTCGTCTAAGACCAAGTTTGTTCTTTTTCCCCATGGGATTGTGTCAGCGTCAGTGCTTCCAGCTTCAAAACGCACGTTGTGTTTGTTTGGTATTTAGTTGCCTGCCGTTGTAGAAATGTAATTGGGCTAGCTTAGAGTAAGTACCTGTGCCTTGGAGGCTGGTACTGAAGGTATTTACTGTAATTGTTTTATATAGAAATTTGATATTGAGAACCCTGGCTTTTTAAAAGGCAGGGTGCCATTGTTTACCTGAAGATAGACATAACAAGTGTGGGTGACTTTTAGCCTCCTTTGAAATATTTGAGCTCTGGTTTGTCAGCACCTTGTAGAAAAATACTATTGACCTCTGTCAGACACACACTTCTCTCACATATAGAACTTGTTGCCGATCTGTGGGCTTCTCCTTCCTTTCTGCTATCTTGTAGATGGCAGTGCGTGACCTGATGTCATTCCAGGGTGACATTTCTTCCTTCCGGATGGTTAGTTACGTTAGATGATGGAGTGGGAAATACACAACAGTGTATTTCCCACTTCTGCCACGTAAGCTCAAATGCCATAAGTGAAAACTACCAAGAATGCAGAAGAAAATAGATATGGAATAGTGGCATCTCTCTGTTTCCCCCTCCCATTCTATTTGAAATTTAGATTGTAAACTCTTTGAAGCAAGAAGCTGTCTCTTTTTTAAAGTCCTGCTATGATGTTTTGTTAGCAAAATGTAGCTGCAGCTCTTAAAACCACTGGAACCACTGTTGTGGTAGCAAATGTGGCTCAGTGAGTGCCACACTAGATCCAAAAGGCAAAGTTCAAACCTCAACTCAGTCATCTTCATGGAAAGCCTTGGATGAGTTTCTGTTTCTCACACCTCATTAGGTTATCGTGAAGAGAAGTATCTCATGTGTTTCTCTGTGAGTTCCTTGAGGAAGGATGGGATACAAATCTAATAAATTATCCAAGGGTATATGTTACAGGAAATCCACAGACATTGGACTGTGACAGCTTAAAGCTGTCAATTCCCATCAGTCAGCTCATTTGAGCTTTTCAGGATTAAACCTCTGACAGACGGAATGGGGGAAAATGCTTTCCTTTACACAGAATATCATATGGTGTAAAAACAAATGGATCCTCAGTCCATTTAGATGTGCAGTCACAGGAATGTTGTTTGGCATGAACTGACAGTTTATACCAAGGATATGTCCATGTGTCTCCCTACTAATATAAATACTGAAGACATTTTGCGTCCCCCCCCCCCCCATGTCTGTACTTTAAGTAAAAGGGAAGGATTCCACACATCTAAAACTGAATTCACACACTGGTTCCCTATGAAAGGAAGAACCTACTGTCCTTACAGTTCCAGATCTTATGAGGGAGCCCTTAAACAACTTAGTGGTATATCCACAATCTCCCCATGTATAATTAAAATATAATAGACTTTAAGATGCCATGTGTTTTTATCTTGTTTTGTTTCTTTGGATTTTTCCTGATATCTCCATGTATAGTAGTAATTCTGATTTTGTGTTTATCAATGTGGGGGCCACAGGTGTCATCCTGCAGCCATCTGTGCTCTGTAGAGAGCATGTGGGTTGTGTTTGTTTTGATGTACTCATTTGTGAGTTCGTGATTGTTTTTGTTCCTCTAATGTGTGGATCAGTACTAAGCTAAACAGACATCAATATTATACTGAACCAGTCTTATTATTAGGTTGTGCAAACATTTACAGCAGGGTGTGCATGTAGTGGAAGGCATAAGGTTGTGCTTGCTCCCACCTTTGTGCATGTTCAACACAATGTTTGAAAAATCTAGCTTCAGTTTGCTACATGGTTGGACCTTGTTTTATTTGTTTAAGGCCAGGTGGGCAATATGGGCAACTTCTAAGTTGCTGAGCATCCCAAAAATATCCTGCTGCTGAAATTTGGTGGCAAACCACTACAACTAGTTCAATGTGTTTTCTACTTGTTCTAAAGTTTTGGAGGATTTTCTGTGGGTTTCTGCCAAAATCCAGTGCTGTAATTTGGTTCTAAATTGCCTTGGTGTGGTGAAGGGAGTTGTTGTCCATGCTGGATCTTGCAAGGCAAAATTGCCACCCCAGCCCACCAGAGTTTCCCAGCTTTGATCTAAGACAGTGGTTCCCAACCTTGGGTCCCCAGATGTTCTTGGAATAAAACTCCCAGAAGCCTTCACCACTAGCTGTCCTTCACAATTAGCTGTGCTGGCCAGGATTTCTGAGAGTTGTAGTCCAAGAACATCTGGAGATCCACAGTTGGGAACCAATGATCTAGGAGAAGAGAAGCATAACAGCTACCCTGCTGGATCAGGCCAACGGCCAGCCTAGTCATTAATTCAATTTCTAGTATCAGCCAGCCAGATGACTCTCAGTCTTGGAAGGACAAGAAAGCAACACACCTCCTTTGTTGTCTGCCTTAGGCACATGCTAGCAAGAGGTTTACAGCTTCTTTTTGACATGGTTGTGTTTGGCTGTCATAACTAAGAGTTGTTCATAAGCCTATCTTTCTCCATGGAGGAGTGCTGACAGGATTGTAGGAAAAACATAGCCACTGAGGGAAGGATCAGCAGAAGACCTAGATTTACAGTAGCACGAAACCATTTGGGAATAGGAAAAGCAGTAATTCCCCTCCCCTCTCCCCATACCCTGGCAGAAAGTGGACTGTGTATATTTACAGGTCACAGAATCCTGAATGACTTGTTGGGAAATGGGCTGGAGAAAGGAGCAGAGGTGGAACTGGTTTTAATGCTTGCTGGCACCCCAAATAGGAACGCTGCATTTTGTTACAAGCTCGATTTGTTTCAGCTAATGGCTGTGTCCACGTCTTCTGGTAGTGGATTCCATGAGCAGTGCATTATATGGAACGTAAAGAAGTATTTCTTTTTATTTGTCCTGATCTTGCCAAACAATTTTATTGTGACTCTGGGTTCTAGTATTATGAGAGGGATGTCTTCCCTCTTCCCATAATCTGCAGTTTGGGCATGCATTTCGATTAACAGCTTGACAGCATGCACTGTACATTAGTGGCTCATTAAAATACGGCACCCTGTACTTTAAAAGGAAGGAGTAAACTCGGAGACAACTTGCATAATAAACAGAGCCAGGCTGCCTCATATGTCACTCTGTCCCTCCCAAAGGAACAGCCCGTTTGTCAAGCTGTCATGCGCTCCTAAGAGAATGCCAGGATGCCGTGTGACTAAATTTGTGAAATACCGCAGAACATTACCAAGGAAGCACTTTTGCAGAGAATCGCCATGTCTCAGTTCTCCATTATATGCCAATTAAATACTGTACATTTTGTCTCCCAACCATTCACATGAGTCACTTCAAAACATTTAAATGACAAACACTGGCCTGAACTGTGGGAGGAATGCTGCTGTTTACTATTAGGGGCATTCCATGTTTTAACTCATAACTGCTGTGCAGGATTTTATCTTAGAATATGAGCTGCCAGGCATAATCTTCTGTTTCTAGTTTTTAAAGATTGCCATTGCTCAGTTTTGAGGTGGTGGTGGCAGAGCCAGGTCAGACAAGCTCCCAGATAGTATGAGAAATATTAAAGATGGTTATAGAAGAAGTTGCCTTAAAGGGAACATAACATTTGACTCCTGTTTTAAATAGGAAAGTAGTGCTGCCCATGCTGTGTTGTTGCCTTCACTTCAGATCTTCTATGGGGACTATATAGTTCCACTTTAATTGTTGCCTCTTCTCCTTAAATGAATGAAGGGAATTGTCTGCACATGACTGATAATGGGGAAATGACTGCTTATGTGAAAATTGCTATGATCCTTCTGTTATAAAGGCCAGAATCAGCTGCATTGCCCTGTTTAGGACCTTTTCTATTGGCCCAGCATCTCTTGGATTCTCACACCCCAGGCAATGGCTTGTATTGTATTTTGGGTTGTGACAAAGTTCAGGTTGTTGAGTCACTAAAAATTGACTCATCTTTGCTTTTGTTGTTAACTCTCTGTCAGACCCCTGCCATTGCATGCCTGCTTTGGGGGAGAGATTTAACAGAGTGCTACCAATAGAAACCAACAATCAGTTTAGCCTTTATATGGAGGATGAGTTGATCTTGACTCAACACCTTGAACTTTGCAACAGAATCCCATGCATCCTCATCAGCTAGCTAAAAGTGGTGGCAAAACGTATATGACCCCTGTTGCTTAAACATGCCTGGAAGAGTTGTAAGGAACAGTGTGTGCCCCATTACAAATTTTCCAGCTACAGCATGGCAGACAGAATTTTGTGTGTGTCATGCAGAGATAGGGCATGCATGGTAAAATGCTAAATGCTGGCATGTGAAAACATCACTAGCAACTAGGCTACATAATAGCCTAGTTAATAAAGCCTCTAGCTTTGCAGGATATCACAAAGGTGGCAGCATGGGGCAAACTCATAATCTCACTTTTAGTGCAGTCAAAGTGTATCATGGCAGTTATGTCTGTGACTGTAACTAGCTGAGCATCACTGATGTCACAAAAGGCAGACATGCCTCTGTATGACAGTAGTGGAGCAACTTGGTGTCTAGAGAAGAGCAGAGTAGTCAATAAAGATGGAATTTGGTGGTGGGGAAGATGAACAGGGGTCTAGGAAAGAACAGGTCCACAGAAGGCAGTGCCAGAATATCAGTGAAAGCAAGGGAGCTGGTGAGAAGGGGGAAAGAATTGATTTAAAAAACCAGAGAGAAGCAGTGGCTTAGGAGAGGTCTGAGAGGGAAAACAAGTTGATAGGGCTGAAGTGGCTCCAATGAAAAAGTGCAAAGAAGAAGCCCAACATATTCACTGGCAAGTAAGTTCTGTCTTTGTAGCTGTATGCCTCATGTATGTCTCAAAAATACAGTCTCACATAAACTATGCTGTTATATCAGCCAAAAAATGTTCCTGGAGAATAACAGAAAGACCATTCCTAATGTTCTTCGAATGAATGAAGAGAAGCCATGGCTCCTGAATCACTTTGCCCGATTTCTCTCAGCAGTTCCTTCTAACCTATAGCTTAGCAACCTTGAAAACTCATGCTAGTAAACATGAGCTATTGAGAAACCATATGGAGGATTGGTACGTAATCATTTTGACATCCATATTCAGTAGTACCTGCATTCTAAGCACATCATAGCAACTTGATTGTTGTTAATTTTTGCCTCCTGTGCAAATTTGTTTTGCAGACACACATATTTGCAGTTGTTGACCAGCCCATATTTCAGTTTCATGGCTAAAAAAGGACTAAGGGAGAAAACACTAATACCTGTCAGTAGTTGTGTACAATAGTTATGCTGTTCCTTGTCAAAGCAAAGCAGAAACACAAATGTGTGTGAGTCTTTGTTTGTACATAACCACAATGGAATAGTTAGGGGCTCAGAAGCAAGCAGGAAGTCTGGTCCATATGGTATTGTCCTGTCCTCGGGCCTTGGTTTTGTTTTGCCTCTTCCCAAACAGGCTTGGAGGAAGTTGCCAGACTCAACCTTCTTTCATAGATTATTTTTCTTTTCCCATCTCCCAGTCCCTAGTGTTCTGCTGCCATACCTGTTGACAGCATTGTCCTGGCAACAGGGCCTTCCATGTTCCAGGAGCCAACTGTCCCCTCAGTGTGTCTGCTCTTTGACAGGTGGTATGGCAGGCCCCACAGACACCTTTCCCACTATTTCCATGTGTCAGACTGCAAGGCAATGAAATGTGTTGCTATCTTCTATGTGGCTGCTCCCAGGTTGCGAGATGCCCTCCCCCCTCCCTTAGATTAGCCCCTTCCTTTTTATCCTTCTGCCAACAGTTGAAGACCCACCTCTTCAGGAAAGCTTTTTAATAACCATAACTGAGTCCTTGGGTGCTGGTTTGTTTGTTTGTTTTAAGCTAGGTAAGTTTGCTTTTAGAGTTTAAAATGTATCAATCACTTAATATATATTTAAATATTACTATAGATAAAAGGGACGTGGTGGCGCTGTGGGTTAAACCGCAGAAGCCTCTGTGCTGCAAGGTCAAAGACCAGCAGTCATAAGATCAAATCCACGCAACGGAGTGAGCTCCCGTCGCTTGTCCCAGCTCCTGCCAACCTAGCAGTTCAAAAGCATGTAAAAATGCGAGTAGATAAATAGGTACCACCTCGGTGGGAAGGTAACAGCGTTCCGTGTCTAGTTGCGCTGGCCACGTGACCACGGAAACTGTCTTCGGACAAACGCTGGCTTGGAAATGGGGATGAGCACCGCCCCCTAGAGTCAGACACGACTGGACTAAATGTAAAGGGGAACCTTTACCTTTTAGGCATGAAAAAGAAGATAACTTGCTTTTTAATGTGCAATTTACTGTGTTTTTAATTTTACTTGTTTTAACATTGTGAGCCGCTTTGAATCCCCTTATTGAAAGAAAGAGTAACAACTATACAAAATAAATAAATAGAATTGAAATGTAATCAAGAAGAATATACACATTGGTGTGACATGCGGCATAGAAGTGGTAAGGTGATTTCCTGCTGGATTTCTATCTGACCACCTTAGACTGGGGCCACCATACAGTGGGATCCACCTTCTCCTGGATGAAATGTTCCTGTGGTTAATAAGTCGTGTCCTATTCTTGATGTCCTAGAGTAGTAACACTGTATCTACTTACATATGTTAGTTTCTTACAACAGTGCTCTGCCAATAGTTTTCAGCTGTGAATATTTAATCTACACCTTCTTTGTTTTTAATGCTGTTATCGAAGGGAGCCTTATAAACAATTGATATAATTGTGTTTTGTGTGTTATTCTTAAAACCATCTTAGCTCTTTGAAATTATAGGATGATGATAAGGGTGGGCTGGGGGTGAGAGAAAATCCCCTTTAGTTATGCATATACTCATTAATGCCATCCTGTTGGCCAGTGTGTAACGTAAAATCATAAATATGCATATAATTAAAAGCAACTCAAAAAAAATGAAAGAAAAGGCATTGGGCACACTTGAAAGCTGAGATATCAGGCTCTTCTTCCATGATTCACATTGTGTTTACTCAGATGTTCACTACAAGTATACACCCTGAGCTCAATGAATTCAGTAGACATAGCCATGCCTAGAATAGTAGAGTTGGAAGTCACTTGTCAAAGGGTCATCTAGCCAAATGAACTGCCAGTAATGGAATGTTATATGGAATCAGGTTGCAGCTGAAATTGAAAAGCCATTCTAGAAGACTCGTATCACTCCAATCTTCCCCCTCTCCATTTTTGCAGGAAACTATGCCCCAGACACCAGTATTTACCAGCATGCTTGGTTCCGGATGTAGTGGGCAGGTCCAGCCAGATACAGGAGAGAGAAGTGGAGATCCCGTTTATCAGGATGGGAGCCTTATTTCTGCATCGTTGGAGGCCCTGATTGAGCGCCTAGTACCTACTACTGACTATTATCCAGATGTAAGTAGATGATTGTAGTCTTGCTTGTTTTGCTCGTCCAAGTGTTTGTAGAATAGGCCCCTGAAGTCATGAGTAGTTGTCAGAGAAAGCAATAAATAAATACTTGTATGGACAGTTGTTCCTTTATGTTCATAGATAGCAATAATTACCTACTCTGTAGGGGAATTTTTGTGTTGGTTTATTTTAATGCTGTTTTTCATATGGAAATACAATAGGCTTATTTGTACTATGGACTTATGCTGTTGAACAGTTATTCTTTTTCCCAAAGAAAATCTGGGAAATGAGGATGTGGGACAGAAACATTTAACAGAGTTTTCAGTGTTTTCTACTTACTCTGTCTGTGTTTATTTCATAATATTCATGTGCCATCCAGTCAATTCTGACTTATTGTGACCCTTTTTCAGGGTTTTCCAGGTAGAGAATACTCGGAAGTGGGGGCACCATGGGACTGGGCAGCTTGCCCAAGACCACACAGGCTGGCTCTGCCCGCAGAAGGCACAGTGGGGAATTAAACTCTCAGCTTCAGGCTCCACAGCCAGATACTTAAACCACTGAACTATCAATCCATATTTAGGGAAAGTAAAATTAGTGTATACTTGTCTGATTGATGGGGTTACTAATTTTCTATTTGGTGATCAGACCTTTTTTACAATATGAAGAGTTTAATTTTTATTTGTAGTGGGGAGACTGGGCCTATGTTTAGATCCCTGATAAGTCATGAGACTTATTTGACATCCTTTGGACAGTCACAGTCAACTAATTTGATTTTTGAGTTTGCCATGAGGGTGTTACTACCCTAAGTAAATCAGAGGAAAATAAGGATACAGGTGTCAGGTTAGGTAAGTAACATGGAAGTGGTTAGATTTAGTTCAAACTCTAGTGGATTTATTGAAATGAATGGGCTTGTTAGTTACAAGTAACATAAGCTCTAATTATTCTAGTCTGGATCAGCTCTGCATTTAGGCACATATTTTTGAAAATGTACTTTCCATACATGTGCAGTAAGCAAGTAGGTGTTCTGACATTTCTAAACTTCTTTAAGGGAGCCTGCTAACAACTAGAGATAACAACTAGAGTTAATCTTCATAACAGGAGCTGTTTCACACAAAATGAGTGTGTTTTCCTCTGAGCTGTGCTAGAAGGTATGCGCTTCAGAACTAGGTTGAGGTTCTTTAGTGGCTTAAGCATATTGATTTGCATATTATATTGAAAATATTGAAATGGTATCTGACACCTTTTAGACTGTGACCAAAAGAAATGTCAGGTAATATAAGCAGGTCCCAGATCTGAGTAAGCCCTTTATTTTAGAGTGAAGCTGCTTTACCCTTTAAAATCCCCTGTCTACAATCATTTTCCCATCTCTTCCTCCTCCCCACTATAGCATAAAATCTGACAATCTATGCACTGCAGCCCACAAGGCTGAACGAAGAAGAATGTGAGAAGTACTCAGCTTTTGTGACATAAATGAGAAAAAATTCTTAGAATCCTGTCAGACTACGAAACAAATTGTGCTTCGCTGTAATTGCACTGCACTTGGTAGACAGGCAGTTTCCAAGGATTTGTAAACTCTAGAAGGTAATTCATCAATTTGCAGTTCCTAAATCCATTTGCTCTATTACTTCCTCAGCTTTTAAGTGCAAGTGAAACAGCTGGGAAGTTTATTCGCTTCTTCAATATACTCAGTGACCCTTATTCATAAAAAGTACAGTCTTTGTATTCTGTATGATGGGGGCAAAAAGCAAAGTTTGAGGAACTCACAATGCTAAGTCCCCTTGTTCCCCAAAATGTGTTATCATTTTAAGTTGGGTTAGATTGAATTTCTGTTTGTTTCTGCTCCTAGATTGTCATTTCCTCCTCTTTCTTTTCCCCTGCCACAGTCTTTGTGAACTAGGAGGCTAATCAGATGTACGTTGTATTTGTATCTGGCAAATATATTGCTGGGTACACTTGAGATAATTATATCCTGCTGAGGACCATGGGTTTTAGAGTTTTCTTGGCCTACTGAACTACATAGGGAGATACAGAAAACTGTAAACACCATTTACTTGCAACATCATTTCCTGTCAGGGCACAATGGATTTGTAGTCTCTGCCTCCCACATAAATACAGGGGGGAAAAACTACAAACATTGGAGTTTCTGGCAATTTACATTATTTTTAAAAGTGGTCTCTATATTAGATTACGTTTTGAGCCGTTTTATGCTTATTATACCCAAGAATTACTCCTCTCTTAGCTCACACTACGTACTTATGCTACTGATGCCATCAGCAGTTAAAACACTGGCTTTGCAATCTTTCTGTCTTGGCACTTCACAAATCAGATTAAATTTTGGCCAGGCAGGTATAATTCTGCCATCGTAGATCTGCAGATCACAGATAAAGACTAATGAACTAGACACACCCTTAGCATCCCTCAGGCTGGGTTAGCACACAGTTGCAGAGACATCCTACTACTTGAGCCCCTCTCGTTCCTAGCCACACCCCTTGCAAAGTTGTCTTACCAGGGGCTCCTTGTGGATATAAGTCACAGTAATTTTCCAGGCAGGCATAGAAAGAAAATACATGGGAAGATTCAGATTGGCTTTGAGAGTAACAAGATGGTTTTTTCAGTCAAGTCTGAAGAGTAGCACTAAAGCTGAAAGGGAGGTTAGTGAAGAAGGGGGTGGGGGAGAAAGAAGAGAGCTATGTGCCTTTCCACAGAGGTTGTTTGCACACAAGGAAATGTGTGTGCTCACGATATGACAGCTTTCTAGAGGTTAAGAATGGAATGTACTTTCATGCAACCGTTCATACCCATTACAGGCAATCAGTTCAGCAAATATTCAAACAAATAAAAAATTTCAGACTGAACAGCATGAGCTGAAGGGAAAAACATTTTTCCTTCTTCCTCGAAAGATACCATCACATTCTTAGTCTTTAAGTAACAGTTACTATTTTGGTCTCTCTTGCTTGTGCTCTCCTCCCTGTTCCCCCTCCTGTGATTGAACATGTCTCTTAGCAACAAGTTTAGGAACTATAAGAATCTACTTCAATCTCTTAATTTTTTCCACTTGAAGCCTCCTTTTGTATCATCTCAAATTGTTCCAGAGATTTATGGGTGTTTCCCTACCCCCCTCCCAAATTCTTGTCAGTTCTTGAAAACTAAACAGGGCATACTTTTCAGTCCCAGCGTTAAAGAGTTGCCCTTCCCAGTGTGTTTGCATTACCCTGATAACTCAAAAAAGTGTCACAGCAGTCACAAACATTAAGTGTCACAGCAGTCACAAACTGCATGTTGTGCAGCTTCTGCTTGGGCGGACTGGCTTACACCGAGGGGTGGACCGTGTGAGTGCAGTGCCTGCTACTCGATAGGAGGTCAAGGGCGGGATGAGCAAATGTTCTCTCCTGTAGTAAAAGAGGACTTGTTAAGAAGAAGAAAGTTTGGAGCAATGCTAGTGGATGTGTTGTATGGGAGATTTTGGGATCTGGGGCCCAAAAAAAGTAACTTTTCCAACTCCGCTCTTTATGCATATACATTTATTGAAAGGGTAAATAATAATAATTCCACATGCAAGCACTGAAGGATTTTTGTAGTGCTTAAGCACTATATGAGTGGGGTATAATTGTGTTGGATGGATGGATGGATGGATGGATGGATGGATGGATGGATGGATGGATGGATGGATGGATGGAAACTAGTGATGGTGTGGTGAAGTTGTAGCTAGAGGGGAGGAAATGAATCTATAAAAAAAGCTAAAATGCAGTGTGTGGTCTTTGCAAAAAAATAAATAAATTTTCTGCAAATGATTCTGAAAAGGGTGCCTAAATGTGCAAGATGTGCCATAGCTCTCATAACCTCATCCAGTGGGCAAAAGATCTTTGAATATTTTTGTTTTCGTCTCAAAAAACAAAAGAAGTGAAGATTTTTATCCCTGCTTTGAAATCACTGTTACTGCCTCAAATCCCCAAGAAGAAAGTGAAGATATATGTGTCAAGATAAGTAACTAAGGGTGGAGCAGGTAGATTTTTGTCACAACTACAGTGCACCCATGGAAATGAAGGGGCTTGTTAGTCATAGGTGTTGTAAGTTCAGCAATTTATTTATTTTTATTTATTTATTTAAAATATTATACCCCACTTTTCTCCTTAAAAGGACCCAAGGCAGTTTACTCTGGTCAAGACTAATTCCAATATTGTTAAAAGTATGCAAGGGTACATTCTGATATTTCTAGATGTCTGTAATAGAACATGCAAGCAACCAGACCTCAGAGTTATCACGTCAGAGTTAAGCTATGCAAGAGTTACTTCACACAAAAATAAATGTGTTCCCCCTGGAATATATTGGAGAATAGGCAAGAGTTACGATATTGAAATGGTAACTCTTAAACTGGGAGAAAAAGAAATGTGGGGATATACCAGTTCACCATTAAGCTGCTTTACCCTTTAAGATTTCCTTCCTGCAGTCTGTCCCCTGCCTCCCTCTTCCTTCTCCTCCCACCTTCAGATTTGACAGTCCATGTGCTGCAGCCAACAGGACTGAAAGGAGAAGATAGTCAGCAGAATGTTTCCTGAGTAACATAAAATCCTTCTCCGCCCGCCCGCAAAGTACAAATATTTTGCATAGAAAGCACTTCTCCAATTGTTTTCCAAAATCTTTTTTACAAATCTCCAAGAATGAAAAATGTTGTGTGTCTCCTCGTCTCCCTAATTGGGTTTTTAAAAAAATCTTTGAAAATGTTTGTTCTCGTTTGCAAGAACAAAAATGAAAATGTGCATCTTTACTTTGGAATCAAGGCTATGCGGAGGGAAGGCAGGAGAGGTAAATATTTGGCCTCCCAATTAACTATCCCTACTCAAAAATATCACAAACACCCACACCCTAATTACCGACAGCACCAGCATCTGTGTGCAATGCTGCTCTAATGTCATATTTTGTAAAAGTGTGTGGGTGTAGCTCTTGAGCTGCCGCATTCTAAGCATTTCTGAGCTGGCACAGCAGTTGTAAGAGTGGGCTTGTTTTCAAGCTTTTAAAACTGCTTGTCCAGATACCATTTCACACAGCAGATAAAGGTCTGAACACTTCTACCTGCATGTAATTAGAGATCATACATTCCACTTCTTGGAGAAGCTTGGGCCTCCTGCCCCCTGTGTTTTAATTATCTCTTTTGTTTTCTTTTTAACATTAATGAAGTCATGTGTTCCAGTGTTTCCAAGAAGAGCATCAGCTCACAATCAATATAGGGATTCTTTTAATAGCCTCCCATCCCGACACCTGGAATGTTAAGACAGTGAGGGAGAGTTAGGGAAAACTGATATATAGAACTGTGTCCAGTCTTTTTTTTTTTCTAACAAGCAGACTGTGCTCATTTACTATTTATTTGATGCTATTGGTTTTCTTTAGAGGAACTCCAAACAAGATTTTAGCCTTGTAACAACATTGCAAGAGAGATGTGAGATAGTGACTTGATAGCTTTATAAGTGAATGGGAATTTGAACCTGGATTTTGCACATCAATACCCAACTCTTACACTCCTTAAGCAAGGGCAGGGAAGCTTTGGCTCTCCAGGTCTCTGACTCTCGCTAGCCCTCAAACCATCAGGGCCAATGACAATAAGACTATGTTATAGTTCAAAACTTCTGGAGGATCAAATGCAATAGGACCACCATATTGTGGGACCAATATAAGCAGTTTCACTTAACCACAGTTGGCTATGATCCGAAAACATGCAATAAAAATGCAGAAATACAGTACAGTACCTGTAAAGATTCATTAAATAAATTGTGTATGTTGTTATAAGTAATGTGACAGAATCTTGTGCAGTGGAAGAAGTTGCCAAGGACGCTAATCATCCCTTTGCCCACACTGTATGTGCTACTCGCCTGTTAGCCATTCCCAATACTCAGCGCGACTCTCATGATGCTATCAGCATCCACGTGAAGCAGCTGATTCTTCTGATGTATTGTTAGAGTTAAGGTTCTATGGCCAGGCGCAGGAAGGCATGGGAGTAATTGCCAGGAGGACCAATCCACTCACAAAGAGGGCATGGCCTGGGAGAATGCCCACCACAGGAGGCATCAGAAGGATCACCAGAAGCAGCCGATCATTCTGATGTATCGTAATTTTACAAACAGAGTGCTTGCAAGGTGTTCCTTAATATCCATGGTTTTTAGCATCTGCGGGGGGTGGGGTTGGAACTTATCCCCCATGGATATGGCAGTCCTACTTTATTACCCATTTCTGTGCTAAAAATTGCTCCATGTTTGTTTAAATTCCAAGGAACACTGAATCTAGTTGTGTTTTGCTCTTCTTTTAACTCCTTAAACATTTGTGATATTTGCATGATGGATACTTTTTTCCTCACAGAAGGATTTAATCTTAGATTTTCCTATACACCCTGCCCTCCTTTGTTCTGAATGCTTAGGAATTAACACATATTTCCCTTATCTTGCAAACTGTCTGACCTTCAGAAAATAACAGAACCTTAGCCTTTAAGTAATTTGCAGTGGAAACAAAATATATTGGTCTTAGTGCTCATCTCCTTCAGGATAAAGTAATTTTTGGTGTGCATTAGGTGATGTGGCAAAATATCCCTGGATATATCTTTTCAGACTAAAGCTGGTAGTGAGGGACATGTTTTTGAATGCTCTTCCACAAAGCACATTAACACAAAAACACTGACCATAGAAACTAACAGATCAAGGTAAGTCAGGCTAGAACTGTTTTCCCAGACATCTGATCATTGTAGGTCAAAAGCCTCAGAGAAGGATGCAGGCTTGTCTTTCAAAGAATATATTCTGGTTGTGTATTTGAACAAGTTTACTATCCTCTGCCTGTGTGCTGTAGAAAACCACTCGAGCTTTTTCTGTGAGGTTGCTGGCTAACAATATATTGCTCAGATTAAAAAATAATAAACAAATCCAATTTAAAAAGTGTTCATCATTTTCCTGTTAATCATAGTAGTCTGATGTCTTAGGAAAGTTCCCTGTAATAAATATGGAAATTAGTGACCCTGGCTATATTAATGACCTTGGTGAGCCCTGGGTCTGCATCGTGTACCCTTTGAAGAGGCAGGATTCACTTATCTCACTTAACTCCTTTAGATAACCATTTCCTGCTTTATACCAACAGTTCAGAATAGAGTTCCTTTCAGCTTGAATTAGTGTGGGGACTGAATTATAATTTGCTGGCCTCAAAAGAATGTGGACTAGCTCGTTGGAAGAAGGATCATTGACAGGGCAGTCTGCTGACATGTTAGCTTCTCTCTGCTCATATGTAGCAAAGGTACTCACTGTTGCGCAACATAGGCTAACAGCATTGTTCTGTTTTTCACTTAAAGAGTGGAGGGGAACATTCAGTTCTTCTTCGTGGCCTCTGTGAATGCACACAATTGGGTTTAGACAGCGCCTGCGCTGGTCTTCTCGGAATATTCTAGAGCTTTTGTAGAAAAGTAACAAAGTTTAGAGTTGCCCCTATAGCGCATGCTCCCGCCGCCTCAGCCTTCAGTTCCATTTTACCGCCTCAGGTGCTTGGAACTTCTCGGTATTAGAGCGATCTTTGCTAGTTTTTCGGATAGATTATTTGGTTTGAAATCGGACTCCGCTACGACTCTCCTGTTCTCTGTTGCCCCTCGACCACGGACTGTTTTTCGGATATCGCTTCTTTCGGTTTTGCGACCGATTGAACATTTGGATTTCCCGCGCTTTCTCGGCCTGTTCGTTCAGAAGCCCGAACTTTCTGACGCTTAGGACTCATCTCCAATTCTTAGAGGACTCCATTTCTTGGACTTTTATTACAATCGTGAGTCTTTCTTCCTTGCCCTTATACTTTATGTCCCCTTCAGGACCTTTCAGCCGGTGCGTGTCGTGCTCCCGTAAACTGCCCTTTTCTGATGGTCACGACCGCTGCCTATTTTGTTTAGGGGACACCCATCAACCCCAAACCTGTAGGCATTGTAAGAAATTCACCAAAGCCGCTCTTAAAGCTCGGCAACAACGTTTAAAACTTTACCTGTGGGATAAGACCCTCTCGGCGTCGAAACCCAACGAGATGGAAACAGCTAATACTCCCTCGTCTACTCCACGCCGGGACAGTTCAGTTGTATCTCCACCGCTCTCATCGACATCGAGACCTACGGATAAAACAACAAAAAAATCATCCGCGTCGACAACAAAAAAACTACCCTCGTCGACGTCGAAGACCTCTTCCGGCGCCGTTTCGAAGGATCCTCTAAAGAAAAAGGTGTCTTCAAAGAGTAAGAAGGACAAACCCAAAGATCATCGGAAGCTAATCCCTCCGGTGTCGGCGTCCCTGCCATCTTCAATTCTGGAGGATTCATCTCGGGACCGGGAATATCTTTCTGAAGCCGCAGCTTCTCTTCCTCCACGTCAGCTGGAGCCATCGCCTGCTCGACCTGACCGGTCTCCGAGCCCTAGCCAACTAGTAGACGTTGCGGTCTCTAGCCCGGCTTCTGCCCACCATAGCCCTGTTTATACCGGGCGGGCGTCACCGATACCCTTATCGCCGTCGATTTCGTCGAGGTCGAATTCTCCGCCTCGAAAACGGACGGCGAAAAGAAAACATCTTTCGCCGGAGCGGCACCGAACCTCTCGCCGGGAGGTGGTTGTCTTGCCTCGTTCGTATCGACGTCGAAATAAGTCTAAATACGATGATCCAGTGTTCATCGAGGTCGAACGCGGCCGATCGCGTCGTCGACGCCGCCATGACGATTCGGACACCGACTCCTCTTCGAGCTCGGAGACTTATCGTCGAAAGAAAAAGCTTCGATATGTTTATGCCTCCACATCATCTTCGTCTGCATCGTCTCCACCTCGACGTCGACATCGGCGAGATCTCGATGTCGACACACGTCCTTCTAAACGCCAGGAAGGGAGTAAGATCTCCTCTAGCAACAAGACGCTACAGTCGACGTCGAAAACATCAAGGGTGCATCAGACACCCGCTCTCGACAAGAAAAAACAAACATATAGAAAATCCATACGCTTACCTTCACCCTCTGAACAGGAAGAGGTGTTCTCATCTGAAGATCAGGACGAGGAGGTGTTTTCTGAAACTTCAGACGAATCCCCTGTAGATGGAAGAACTCCCGAATCAGATGCGGGAGACCCTCACCCTTCCTCACCTTCAGAGGACTTCACCTCATATGTCCAAATGGTTTCCCGGATGGCCAAAACATTAAAACTTCAAACTGAACAGCCCCCAGCCCCCAAAGAGGATCTGGTATTTGGGGATATTAACCAGGAGAGATCTCCTCCATTGAGTCTAGCCTTTATCCCAGCCATGATGGAGCTTATTAAAGAATCTTGGAATCTACCATCTTCATCTTCACAAGTACCCCGTAGGACTGAAAATCTATACCGCACACATGGGGACGATACCAATTTCCTCATTAAACATCCTGTGTCTAACTCTATAATCGTTCAGTCTAATTCTTCCAAGTCTTCTGGGAAAGGCCTCGTCACCCCTACAAATAGAGAAGGACGCAAGTTGGACGTATTGGGGCGAAAGATATATTCCTTCACCACCTTCTTACTTAGAGTGGCGAACTACCAGGCAGCTATGGGGGCATACCAGAGACAGCTTTGGTCAAGAATTCTTCCAGCCCTACAGGCAGCACCAGATGACACCAGACAGGTTTTCCTTAACACTTATGAGGAAGCCCTCACCGTTGCGAAACACCAACGCCTGGCGTCTCGCCATTCGGCGGATGTAGCCTCAAGAACCCTAACATCAGCCATTACTTTGAGGCGCCATGCATGGCTCAGATCCTCCGGTATCATAGAGGACGTCAAGACTCGCATTGAGGACCTCCCATTTGATGCTAAGGGACTCTTCAATGAGAAAACGGATGACTCGCTGGAAAATTTACATAAAATTAAAAGAACAGCTAAGTCCTACACAATTCAGCAGCAACCTAAGTACAACAGATATCAGTGGCGCAAGCAATACTCTCAACAGCAGTACCAACAGCCATCTTCTCAACCTTACCGGTCTTTCAGGAATCAGAACCAAAACAGATCCTCTCAGGCCGCTGTACCTGCTTCCACCTTCAGACCGCAGGCATCTTCCCAACGACGTCAATCATACCGGCCACCTGCCAAGAAGTCAAAGCAATATCTTTGACTCAATCACACGTCTTCCCAATCTTTCCCAAACTACTCGATTAGCTCCATTTTTCCGAAACTGGAACCACATCACAAAAGATACTTGGGTCCTAAATATCATTCAATTCGGCTACCGCCTCGAGTTTATAGAATTTCCACCTCTAGGACAGGTCAGACATACATCCTTCGACCCTGCTCTAGAAGACGAGATTCTTATTCTTCTCAAAAAACAGGCTATCCAACAGGTATCACCTCAAGACATACCCAACGGTTTCTACTCCCGTTACTTCGCTGTTCCCAAAAAGGACGGCGGGATCAGACCCATTCTGGACTTAAGAATCCTAAACACTTACCTACATCCACGACGCTTCCGAATGGTGACGTTGGAATCCATTGTTCACCTCCTAAAAGAAAAAGATTGGTTTGTCGTGATAGATCTGAAGGACGCATATTTTCATATTACAATACATCAAAATCACAGAAAGTACCTCCGTTTTGTCTTTCAAGACACCGTTTATCAATTTTGTGCCCTCCCCTTCGGCTTGTCCACAGCTCCTCGCACTTTCACAAAGTGCATGGCCCCGGTAGCGGCTTTTCTCCGTCTGCACGGCATACAAGTGTTTCCTTACATAGACGACTGGCTGGTGGTATCCCCATCCAGACGTCAGGCCGTCCAAGATACCAAGTTTGTCCTGCACGCCTTACAAAACCTAGGCCTCACAGTAAACGACAAAAAATCACATCTGGTTCCATCCCAAGTAGCCGATTACATAGGAGCGAAACTCGACTCCATCAGGGCACGCATATTTCTCCCACCCAGCCGCATACTGAAACTTCGCAAGGCTATTCGCAAGTTTCATCCAAGTTCGATGGTTTCAGCTCAGCATGCCCAGCATCTGCTCGGCCTCATGGCCTCTACAACATCTGCACTGACACACGCTCGCCTAAAGATGCGCTCCCTCCAAGCGTGGTTCCTGGCTCTCTTCGACCCTCTGGTAGACAGCCCTCGGAAACGACTGCTCGTTACCCCGGAGTTAGCAACCCAACTGAGATGGTGGACATTTCTACCACATCTCCTCATCGGCCGTCCTTTTCGACCCTTGCACCTCTCAGTTCAAGTAACAACGGACGCCAGCCCCACGGGATGGGGAGCTCATTGCGACTCCCACAAGATACATGCTCTCTGGTCTCGCCAAGACAGGAATCTGCACATCAATCAGCTGGAGATGCTGGCAGTCATAAAAGCTTTTCGTGCATTCCTCCCTATGATACAAGGTCGTGGTGTGCAAGTAATCACCGACAACACCACGACCATGTTTTACATCAACAAACAGGGAGGGACACGATCCATGTCTCTCCTCTACCTATCAATACATCTCTGGGAGTGGTGCTATCAGCATCATGTCTTTCCGGTTGCCATCCATATCTCAACGACCGACAACCAGTTGGCGGACACGTTGAGTCGACTTACGGTACAGTCCCACGAATGGGAATTGGACATGGACATTTTTCTACTACTCTGCAACAGATGGGGTCCCCCCACAGTGGACATGTTTGCTACACAGGACAACAAAAAGTGCGAGAGGTATGCCTCTCGTGCGGGCAGGGGCATGAACTCACTTGGAGATGCCTTCATGATTCCATGGGAACCGGGTCTCCTCTACCTCTTTCCTCCAATACCACTCATACAGAGGACCCTGGTCAAAGCTCGACAATCAGAAACGGAGGCCATTCTCATCGCACCATGGTGGCCTCGACAGCCCTGGTTTTCCGCTCTCAGAGCGATGGCGTCGGATGTCTTCAGACTGCCTCTCCTTCCACATCTGCTCACTCAGGACTCAGGCAACATTCTCCATCCAGACCTGCAATCACTGCACTTGACAGCCTGGAGACTGACTCCCTGATCCAGGAGGTCTTGGACAGGGCAAGAAAGCCGTCGACCAAACTCCTTTATAAATATAAATGGAACAACTTTACAAAGTTTGCTCAATCAAGAGGTTTACAAGTTTTGCCGATTTCTCTTCATACTTTGCTCAAATACTTACGTTACTTGTTTGATTCCGGTCTAGCGTTGTCTACCCTTAAAGTGTACACTGCAGCAATTGTCTCCTTTCAGCCTCGTGACTCCGACTCCGCACGTCTCTTCTCGCACCCAATGCTTAAATCCTTCTTGAAAGGTTTGTCAAATATTCGACCACATGTCAAACCACCAATGCCTCAATGGTCTCTGCAGCTTGTGTTACGCTCCCTTATGCGTCATCCCTTTGAGCCCATGGCCTCTTGTGACATTCGCCTTTTATCTTTCAAGACTTTGTTTCTTGTGGCTATTACTTCCGCTCGGCGTGCAAGTGAACTAGCTGCTCTTCGATCTGACTCTCCTTATCTTCAATTTTTTAAGGACAAGGTCATTCTTTATCCGGATATTTCATTCCTACCCAAGGTTGTCACTGACTTCCACCTCAATCAACCTTTGATATTGCCAACCTTGTTTCCACAACCTTCCTCGGACATTGAGCGCACGCTCCATTCACTGGACGTTCGCAGAGCTCTGGCTTACTACACCTCGCGAACTAAGGACTTCCGTGGCTCTCCAAGGTTATTCCTTTGTTTTCACGGATCACATAAAGGCTCGCCTGCTTCCTCCTCTACAGTCTCTAGGTGGCTTGTCTCTACAATTAATCTGGCATATCAGCTGCAAGGCAAGATTCCTCCTGACGGCCTGAAAGCACATTCCACCAGAGCTGTTGCTACATCTACAGCATTGCTTCGTGGTGTGGATGTTCCGGACATTTGTCGAGCTGCTACATGGTCTAATGCGTCCACATTTGTGACACATTATAGACTGGACCTTCGGGCCAAGAAGGAAGCAAGTTTCGGTAGAGCAGTCTTGACTTCTGTTCTAGAGTGACGGCCCTCCTTCCGGTAAGTGAGCTTGCTAGTCACCCAATTGTGTGCATTCACAGAGGCCACGAAGAAGAAAGACAGGTTACTTACCTGTAACCATGGTTCTTCAAGTGGACCTCTGTGAATTCACACATCCCGCCCAGCCTCCCCGCTGTCCGTCACTACTATGTCTCTGCTAAGCACAGGCTTTGTGGCGGATAAATGGAACTGAAGGCTGAGGCGGCGGGAGCATGCGCTATAGGGGCAACTCTAAACTTTGTTACTTTTCTACAAAAGCTCTAGAATATTCCGAGAAGACCAGCGCAGGCGCTGTCTAAACCCAATTGTGTGAATTCACAGAGGTCCACTTGAAGAACCATGGTTACAGGTAAGTAACCTGTCTTTTTCTGAGGGAAGTTGAAGTTATTCCTAATTTCAGGGGCAGAATGGGAGATGGCACAAAGCAGCAGGCACTTGACAACATTACCAAAATTTACACACTGTCACCTTATCAGTTCAAGAGAGAACACACTTCCGTGTCCACACACACATTTCACAAATGAAAAAAATAGGAACATTCTTTTAGCACCCTGTTCTCTGGCCAAGGATCACTGCTTTAAGACTCCTTCACCTTGCTTACACATTATTTAAAGGCTTTTAACCTTTACGTTCCCTTTACAGTATTTATTCTGTAACAACCTGTCCTTCACTGGAGGCAGAAGCAGATATGATAAACAGACCACAACAATTTTCTCTTTTCAAAAGCACAAACCATAAGAGTTTCACTTCACAGTGAATCTGGTTGTTGTTGTTGCTGCTGCTGCTGTTGTTTGGAGAGTAGCAGTAAGTTAAACACCTTTAGCAATCTTGTCACATTTGGTGCTTTATTGAGGGGAAGGAAGAAGGGAAGCAAAACATGTTCTGGAATCACATTGGTCCTTCCTCTCCCCACCGCTCTGTATCTTAGAAACTCATGGTGAAACCAGATATTCTTTCAATGGGAAATGCATTATTCCCCAAACACTTACTACTGTTACTCAAAAGCAGCCTTGTAAGGTGCAAAGGAGGTTGAAGACTGAGAGTGGTTGATTAACTGTTTTTCTATTCCGCTGTTTCCCTGATCATAATCATTCTCTTTCCATAATATTGTCTTGTTCTCATGGGAAAATATGTGAGGTTCCCTACATATTTTGTTCTGTTGGAAGAAAAGTAGCATGGGGATGATTTCAGATAAATAACTGGTGGGGGAGGGGTTAATTTGGCTATTCCTCTGCTCCAGCTGGCAATCCCATGTGGTTGCCTTTCAGTTTTCAAACAAGTAAAAAGACAGTTCACACTTTCACGGTGTAAATGATCACTTTGGCCCTAAATTTTTAAGACTTACGGGTGGGAGGGGAATTCTAGTACACCAGCACAGTTTTACACTGGAATATGCAACGTCTTCCCCAAAGGAAAAATAGAGACATTGGATGAGACTACATGAAATTTGTTAGTCTTAAGCCCCACTGAAACCAACAAGACAAATTTGATGCAACTTGGGTTCAAGTAGACAATGCATTTAGTTCATATCTGGAAGCAGTGCTTTTTCAATTGGAGGAAGACATCTGTTTAGTCTAGCACAGTGGTTCCCAACTTTTTTCAAGTCATGAACCCCTTTTATAATAGCCAGGTAACCTGCAACTCTCCTGCCATGTTTGCATAAAAAGGCATTTTTAATGGGGTAAAGTCATTCCTTCTCAAAATGTAGAGGCTTCTTTCTCCCCCAAAGGGCCTATTTCTCATACATACACACCACACTAACTTTAACTGCTCCAAACAGTCAAGGGAGGAAATATCTAACAAGGACTACAACACATATAAGGTGACCTGCGACTCCACAGATAACTTCGCAACCCTCTTGGGAGTCACAACCCCCAGGTTGGAAAACACTGGTCTAGCACATGCTTTTTGTAACCTCATTCTCTTGCGTGTTTTGTTTTGTGGTTAATTAAAAGGTTAAAAAAGGGCCTAATTTGCAAGTTGCATTTCTTGGGCATGAGACTATGATGAGGGCATGTGCCGATAACAGGAATTGTGCAATCTTAACATTAATTTGATCCTTAAATGTCAGAACTTTAAGTGGGATCCAAGCCATTGATTTCCCAGTGATAAATACTATAATATGGGAGCTATCTCTGATAAACATAGATGGTTGGAATGACTATGTATTTATTTCAACTTCAGTGCCCTCATTTCTCAGGTGCACTGTATACATTACAGGATCGATTGAAATAAGAAGGGGAGAATAGGGAGATGCCACTCAAGATGACATCCCAGTCACAAGTATCCTCTCCATAAGGCCTTTTCCCCCAACTTATATTGTATTCTAAGATCGTTACAATGTGAGGTTTTTTTTTTATCTTCCTGATTTAAAGTGGGAGTGGGAAAGTATATGTTAGGATGTTAGAACATTCCATAGGAGCCAGCAATGTAATTCAATGGAGAGATTATTGGAATTGGATTCAAATGTTTACTCAGTGATGAAAATATATGTTAGTATATTTCATTTCCTGAACTAGACATTATGGAAGGAAAGAGGGAATGCAACTAGGGCTGTGTTTTTGCTGCAGCCCGCCTTGTACACTGCATATAATTCCATTCTATATTTAGAACAAATTGCATGCAAAGGAAGAAGACAGGAAAAAGTGTGAATCACTTACTACTTACGAACGCACAACTGTACGCTCTTGTCTTGTCCCTGTTAACCAGACTAATAACTTGTCACATCATGCTTGGCTATCTCTATGTGAGCAGACAGATTGAAGTATGACTCTCTTTTCCTGTCTGTGGCCAAGGGTTTTGACTGACTTTAACATAAAACTCTGCTTTAAATATCTATAATAGACATCTGACCTTCCACGTATCAGCAGCAGATCTAATAAATCATCTCTAAACAAACTTGTTAAACTCACTCACCTCGTAATACAGATTGTTCTGAGATATTGTTTGTTTAGATATTTGTTTGTTGTGTTTATATTGTGCATTTCTCCATAAAGCAGGTCACAACAAGATACCAATAGAATTTACTTTTCAGTAAACATAGGTTTGCAAAGTAAATTACAATATAAATTTCAAAACTGCATTCTAAATGATATAGGCATAGACTATGGGGCTCTTTCCCTTAAATTCATTTTCCACGATATCAAATTTGGCATTCTTTGCAAGAGGCCCAAATTACAATTTGGGGCCTGATGAATGGAAAGACATGAATTCAAGTTTGAGCCAGCAGATCTGTACATTTCAGTGATAATTTATAAAATATGGCTTCAATTCCTGGGATTGATTCCAGTCCTAAGCAAGGAGGGCTCCTACTGACTTCCAGAGCTAATCACTAGCTTACAGAGGTTGGTTGAGCCAAGACTTGTTGCAGCAATGATTGTGGGAAAAAGAGACTGAAAAGCAGTAAGAAAAGCATGAGAAATAAAAGTGTGGTTTTGGTTTGGAAGAGCTACATAGAAGATTTTTGTGAGTAAAAATATAAACAAGAGACTTCAAATAAATACAGCAGTAGAAGTGATGAAGTTGAAGGGGAGTCCCATTGTTCTGTTTCACTGTTGCATTCAACCCTAGTCATATGGCTTTTGTGTGGCATTTGTGCTCAACAAGCGCTTTGAGAATCCAGAAATAAGGGAGTCATTAGTAATTACTGAAATAGACACACTTTCCTTTTTCGTCTTTTAAGCACCTACTGGAAACGGACAGGGGAGGCAGTTCTTCCTGAAATGGAAAGGAATATGAGCCAGCTGTGTAATCCAACAGAGAGATTATTGGAATTGGATTCTAATTTTGGCTCAGTAATGAAACTCACTGGGAAACTTTGGCCTATTCATTCTGTTTCACCCTAATCTATCTAATAAAGTGTCTGATAGGATAAAAGGGAGTAAATCCTACTCCTATATACCATTCTGTCCTCCTTTCTGAGAATGTAGAATGTAATTCATCTTTTGATGTAACATTTGTTGTGGATTAACTGATATAGAAAACTGTTTTTTAGATTAAAAGGCATGGTACAGTCTTTTAAAAATATATATGTGATATGTTTGCTTGGCCCTCATTTACTACTAAACGATGGCCACACAGTACTCCATGGCGCACATTTATAGAAAAACAAAAGTAGGGTATTCCTGTTGGCAAATGAAAACAACTATGCATCCTTATTTGTCATAATGGCCAAATTCCTCTTGGTATTTGCATATACTTTGCATAATTTGTTGTGGCTAATTCTGCTACCTTGATGAGGTGCCAGGGTGTATCTTAGTTGCATACTTGGGGGATACATATTCCTGAGATGCACCCTGGCACCTAATCGGTTAGCCTCAATTAATTACAAAAAGTTACACAAACCTTATATGAACATCAGTAGGATTCTAGTTTAGGTGTGCCACATGGAAACTGCTGAGGTGTAAATGGCCAAAAGGTTAGGCGCTCTCACAGCTTTGCTGGAAGCATCTGTAGCATGGCTCCTTCTCAGAGTCTTGTGCAATAAAATAGGGTGGGAAACTATCACCCTCTTGATATTTTTGGCCTAAAACTCCAATTATAGGAGCATCAGTCCAGAAAAATCAAGAGAGCAGTAGTTTCCCACTCCATCATAAAGCATTCTCCCATGCAGAACATGGGGCCTCATTCATATGGGAAGGATCTTCAGCATGGACCCCTATAAGCAGCAGTTTTCACGCCATAAAGTAATCCAATGGAAGTTGCTGTGCTAAAAGGCATGCTATGCTGTCTTCTAGGAGGCTTCCTGTCACTGTGCCATTGCCAACACTTTCATAAACAATTCTCCAGCCTCCTTCTTCCCATACTCCATGTAGTTCCCAGGAACAAAATGCAAACCACATACCATGGAAGCTGGTGTTGGTCTGAAGTGAAAATTGAGAAGTCTTGTTCAATACCTCTGTGAGAGCAGTAGCCAAAATTCTGTTTGTTTTCTCCATGTGCACAATAGCTTGTTCCACACATGGTTATCTTTTTGCACCAGTTGTGCACGGGGGCTTTCACTACTCCCCCATGTACACATAAAACCCACTATTTTTAATGGGGATTGCTCGAAAGCAGCCATGGAGCATACTACTTATAGAGTAGTAACACTCTGTAATTGCTAATAGGATTCTGGCCAGAGGTAACATACACCTTTGCTCAACCTCCGTGGGCTAAATACGAAGTCTAACCAGGAAGTACACAGGCAAGCTTATTTGTACATTCTTCACTACTGACAAGGAGTCAGGATGGTGCCTGCTCAGACTCTGCTCAGCAAACGCCCTCGTAATCACTTTCAAGCTTTTATTGACTACACTACAAATTACATTATAGTAAAAGAATAGTAGTAATTTTGTTTGGGGAACACCCTAGAAAGACAAGAATAATTGCAGCAAATTTTAAAACTCCATGCGACAAGACAGTAGCTGTTATAATTCAGTGCAAACTGCAGAAAACATGCCAAGTATATTATTAGTACTTCTACCAGGACTAGTACATCATTAGTGCATCATTAGTATTGCCAGAAAACATCTTGCCATTTCACAAGTTAGGAGAACAATTTTTGCAGTTTCTGGTCCTCACACACAAAAATAAGACAAGCAAGGATGTACATGTGCCCCTACATTGAACATATAAAAATGCCTTGCATCACCTGCTAGAACAGGTGTAGATAAACATGCTGATCTCTATATGTACATGAACCATCTCTTATTTCTCAGTAAATTATGATTAAGGTCAACCTGTATACCTGAGAACACAAAATTTAGCGCATGATATTAGGAAGAGAATATGTAACTTATGTGTGTGTATATTCAAACTTCTTTGTTGATTTGGCTTCTGGTTGTCAAAAAAATACCTCTGATTTCATCCTTAGGAGGGGAAACACAGTCATTGCAACCTAACACATGAATATCACTATTTATGTGACAATTTTTCTTTTTCTTTCTCATCTTTCCAACACAGAAGACCTATATCTTCACCTTCCTACTAAGTTCCAGAGTCTTCATTCATCCCTATGAGCTCCTAGCTAAAGTGGGGCAAATCTGCCTTAAACAGAAGCAGCAACTAGAGACTGGAGCTGAGGTAGACAAGGTATGTGACAAAGCTTTTTGCTGGTTTCAGTAACAGTGTTTTTTTCTCACACACTGAAATCTATTTAAACTGTTGCCAAACGGGTTCCTTCTGGCTGTTGGACGTAGGATTGATGGACGCAATCCCCTAGTCTCCCAGTGTGCCTTCTTGCTTTTTGATTTTGCATGTGCTGCCTTTGTACTTGCTAATTTGGCCTTTCCTTCCCGTTGTGCCTGTGGAACCTCACTGTTCCTGCTGTAGGTATCACAGCTGAATCTTAAAGTGCTGTTGCATGCTGAAAATAAGTCTGCTTTCCTAGAGAAAGCTTCAGGGCCAGCTGTTTCACACAGCATTGTTGGGGTGGTTGCTGCAGCAACATGATCATGACAGTCCTCCTTGATACAGTCGTCTGTGAATTTCACCCTAACCATCTGTACTGATTACTGTATGTTTAAATGTTATTTTTAAAAAGTAACAAGTTGCAATTACGGGTGTCTCTCTTCTGCCCTGTGAGTTGGTTTTGTCAGTACAATTTTAAAGAGTTATTTTTTCTGCTATCTGGTGTTTTAAGTACCTAAAAGAGCTGCATCAGAATACTATAACATTAGGCCTGTGATAAAAAACACAGTTAGGCAGGCTAGCTGTAAATGTAAAGGTGGAGGTGGGGGGCGAGTTGGTTACATGGCAAAACAAGAACTTGTAGCGTTACAGTTGTAGTATAACTGAGATATGCCCTAGTTATTTCAAAGAAAAATAAATTACAAAATACTTCTTGTTTATAACCAGTTACTTCTGAACTCTTGATAGATATACTGTACATGGTTCAGAAACGTTAACAGTTATTCTGAGGGACACCACTTTTGCATCAGTCAGTCACACCGTTCCTTTGTAGACTGCATTTTTTCAACACAAAAGCTGAAAGTTTGACAAAGGGTTTCTTTGGACTACATATTCCAAAGTTTCCCAGCTAAAATAGCAACTATCTTGGGTGGAGACTCTGTGGATTACACTCCCAAAGCTTTTCAAAGCTCTGCAATACATTTACTTAGTAATGATATGTTTTGAAAAGTTGTAGTGCTGTCAAGTACTACTACGAAATATAATCGAGGCATGTTTACATCCATATCCCTCTAATGCACTGTGATAAAATATCTGTATAAACATATAAAATTGAACACTGGCAAGTAGCATGTGAGCAAAAATATTGGCAAGGGGACAAGTGTTGTGGCTCTACGCTCCAATACTTAACATTCCTGACTTCATGACGTCACCAACTAGTAAAATCTAGCAAAATCTCACAGAAAATGTTCCAAGACACAAGCTGGCAAATTAAAAACAAACTTCATCCCAGTGCAGCAGCAGTTGGGAGGCCTTTGCTGGTTTGTTTGGCCAGGCGAAGGTCTCAAAGTTTCAAAATATCAGTCCTTAAAAATTATGTCAGTGGACTGTTGCATGCTTCCAAAAATTAACTTTACAAGGGTATAAAACAGAAAGAAAAGTAAACCCCTCAAGCAAAATTGTCTTCTGTAGGAAAGAGCCAGAATAGAATATTGAATTAGAATCATGGCATTTGCTACAATGCTAGAACATTAGAACCTGAATGATGGGCAATCGTGCTTTACATACTACAGCCAGTAATAATAAAGCAACGCTGTTTCACTTCTCTGAAATTTGCCCTGCTGGGACTCTTTGTCAAAGATAACAAAAGTAAACAGATTTTTTAATTTTTTTGGAAAAGCAAACCACTCCCTTCTGTTTTAGCAACTCAGTTTGGATCCTTGTGAAGCTAGGAGCAAGTCTTTGAACTGTGGGTAAGAAATCTCCTTAGTAAAAGCTTCACTGCGATATTTGGGAGCTGGGCACTAAAATGGAACCCAGTTATTATATTAACATTTCCTTCTTGAACTATAAGGGGAGGCCCTGTTTCATAACTTGGATATCTATAAGCATATCATGCCAAATAAAGATAGTGAACTTGTATTGTTGAGAAATGCAGTGTTTCCACTGATCATAAACTTAGTTCATTTATGTGGAAGGACCTGTATTTGATAGTTATAAATATGTTCATTTCAGTAACAAAACTTTTTCAAACTAGAGCTTTCAGAAGGCCCCAGGGTCAATTGCCAACATCAGTGTTGTTCCTGTTCCTTAAGTTGCTTGTTTATGGTACCCTCATATAGTTGTTGACTGGGAACTATTTCATGGTGTTCAGGAACTAACAATAATGATATGAAAAAGGAGTAATGCCAAAATCATACTCATTTGGCTGTTCAAAATACCTTGCAATAGCCCTGTATATTTCCTGGAGGCTCTTGCATGGGCCCTGGTAAGGGCAATCAAGGGTCCTGCATAACATTTAAACATCATTGCACACTACATCATTGAATATAAATGTCTCGCATTTTCTTTGAATTGTATATAGGGCAACCATGTTGTTCGGCTGTAAATTATTATGGTTCACTTAGCCTCTTTTCTATTTTTGTTTCATTTCAATTACACATTTAGCTGCCAGTCATCAAGTGTGCAGTAATCAAGTAGAGTGAAATTAAAGGATATGCCTGCATGTGTGAACCTCTGGAATGTTAGAAGATGACATGGGGTGACTGCCAGTGCTCCCCTATTATATGCCTCCCTCTAACAAACCAAAAAACAACCGCCCCCAATAAACCCCACTTTCTGGAAAGGCTCCTATCCATACTTGCTACTCCCTCTAAACGTCCTCCTTTTTTAGTAGCAGCAGAGAGATGGTAACGCCCAAAGCAGCTGGATCTGATCCAGGAACTGTCAGTTGCAAATTCATGTTTCAGACTTTGCCTTTGCTGTGTTAGTGATCAGCTTTGCCTTGCAATAGATTTTGCATTGTGAGTTATAAGATTATAAATTCATTTCCCTAGTGAATTGCTTAAAAAAACTTGAGGAAATGCCCTTTAGTAAGTTGTGAAGAATCAATAGTTACTGGGCTGTTAAAACCAACTTACATGTTGGGGAACCAATGATGACTTGTGTAGAACGTTGCATTCTGGAGGGAAATTCTCAGAAAGTATCTTCCTCTTTGTCTTGAAGAGGAAGGAATCTGCTTGCTTGGGATCTCCTAAAACTCGGTAAATTCCCATACAGGTTGTGGGGGGAATCACAGGAGGAGTAACCCTTTTCA
The DNA here is from genome assembly GCA_037013535.1 of Intellagama lesueurii. NCBI lineage: Eukaryota > Metazoa > Chordata > Lepidosauria > Squamata > Agamidae > Intellagama > Intellagama lesueurii. The sequence continues at coordinate 160,794,648 of JBAJHW010000003.1, read as the reverse complement.
CTTTACAGTGGCTGGGTGTGGGTGGAGAAAAGTTTTTAGGCCCTTTTTTAGTTGATGTGGCTAGAATGACAAACAAGGGAAATTACTACTAGTCAGAGCTTCATTAAGAGCAATATTTCTGTTCCTACTCAAAGCAAAATTAAACCATTCCCCCTCCCTGAGAACCAGATTTTAATTAAATGTAATTCAGCCATGCTAATATAGACAAGTAGGATGAAGAAAAAGGTTTAACAATAACAACAAAAGAGCCATTTGAAGTAATGAATAAGATACCCTGTGACCAAGGAGGATTTAGGAAGTCCCCACCCTCCAAAGTCTGGATGAAGCTAAAATGACTCAGTAATGAAGGAAGTACAATTTCCATCTCTCACCAACAATGCCCCACTGGAATTTGCTGATAGTTCCTTCTTTGATCACCAAAATTAGATTCAAACCAAATACAATAATGCTGGAGGAATTATCTTTCCACATGATATTTGATTACTGCATAGAAAGATGCATTTATCTTTTTCATAAGGAATGCACTGGAGTGCAAATATGAAAAGAACTCGAAAAAGCGACTGGTCCCGTATTTTCAGTTGGATACATATTGATGCACATCCGCTGCAAGAATTTGTGGTGGTTGCAGTTCACAAAAAGTTGCTTTATGCAGAGTCAAGCCATTAATTTCATCTAGTTCAGTACTGTTGACACAGAAGCTTTCCAGATTTTCAGGCAAGATTCTCTCCCAGTCTTATCTGGAAATGTTAAGGATTGGATATTTATATGCAGAGCATATGCAAAGCCACCTCCTTCCTTTCCCCTTTTGCCAGTTTGTTTCTAGGCCCAATTCAGAGTGCTGGTTTTGATATTTAAAACTGTAAATGCCCTAAGCTTGAGATATCTGAAGCAACACCTTGACAATAGGTTGCTCTTATCAGTTTTAATATTCAGAGGCAGCTCTGCAGGGGAATGAGTGGATCTGCCAAATCTGAGTTCATCAGAATTCTCCAGTTTCTGTTTCAGCACTCATTCTGACGCAAGGCTGTATCAAATTGCAAGCCTCACATGAATGTATTTAGGTATTTCATTCTCTCTCTCTCTCTGGGTCTGCATTAAGGTTCAGGATGCCTAAACTGGGCATGCTCATACAGACTGCAAACTCTAACCAGTGAATTTGTGACTTATCCCTGGCTCTGCTTAGGGGATTCTCATTCCTTGCAAAATGGAGAAGAGGGACTGAATCTCAGGCCTTTTTTATGATGATGCCTGAGCTTTGGGACTCTTCCCCCGTTATTTGACAGAATCCTCTCTGCACCTGGCAGACCTTTTTTTTGCAAGGTTTGCTTTTACTACTACTACTTGCACCCTTGAGACAAATAAGCTGCCCACACATATCTATCCCAGTGCAAAGTTACATAATCTTGAGAATGATGGGGTAAGCATTTGTATACACCTGCTGTCTTTTTGTATTTTCTTAGTGTTCTGACATATTTGGAAGGGAGGGAGGAAGATTTGTCAGACCAGCTGAGGTTCTAGTCCAAGGCAGTGTAAATTTTTCATGGCTCTTATATGCTCTTGCTGATGTAGCATTGATTTGGCATTGGGGCCATAATCCAGTTACCCAGAGGTCTTTGTCATTACTTGCCCGGAGAGAGAAAGACCTAGCCCCTACCCTCTTCAGTGTCCGTTTTCTTCAATGGAAGAGCGATGTGCCTGCTCACAGGCAGGCTCTTTACATAAGCTCTAAGAACCTGATTTTTCTGCAGAGAGGAACCTTTCCTCGGCAGACAGGTCACTGTCCACCTAGAGAGAAACAACCGCAAAGAAGGGAGGGGCTAGACATTCTGCTCTGAGAATATTGAAAAGAAATAGGGGAATTAAAGACAGTGTTGTGATATAGTTAAGGAAGGACTCTGGCTTATTAACTGATTTATCATTCTGTGTTCTTTCCCAGGCAAAGCTGAAGTCCTTTGCTGCCAAGATTATTCAGCTCCTCAAAGAATGGACTGAAACATTCCCTTATGACTTCCAGGATGAGAAGTCTATGAAAGAGCTCAAGGAAATTGCTCACAGGATCACACAGTGTGACGAGGTAAGAAAGAAGAAAAGTCATGCAGGTGAAAGAACCACCACCACTGCTACCAGGCTATAATTTCTCTTTGTCAGTGTCAAGTTGTGAATATTTATTGGTATATATATATTGCTATACTGGTGTAGCAGCGATGAAAGACAATAGCAGCTGGCCACACCTTCTCCTAAACATTCAGACAGGATCAGAGGTGTCTGCTTCTCACCTTTTCAGGGACTTCCTAGTAAGGTCTGAGCATGCTCAGTAGTAATAGAATAGTGCCTGATGTCCTGTTGTGCTGCTCTGTTGTGCAACAGGAATGACATCAGACCACAGCCCTGAGCAACATCATTTCCTCTTAGGAAGCAGGACACACTGCAACGTTCTGTTGTAAGGTTCCAACTTGGGTGGTCTAGCAGCAGAAACCTCCATAATATTCCTTTAGTGTGGTTAGCCTGATATTTTCTAACTGGCCTTGTGTGAAAATATCAAATTCCACTACAGTTTAGAAATTTCCCAGAGCAATTATGGAATGCCTTTCAAGCAGCTTTTTCTGACTGTCTGGGGAAGTACAACCTATGTGGTGATGCCAAGGGAGAACCTCACATGTGGCTGCCATTGAATTAAAAATACAAGCAATGAAAAGTAAATGTGAAGAACTCTTAACACTGAGGAAACAGAACTGGATGTTGGAAACATTAACGGAAAGTGAAAGGCCTAACTCGTTCCCTGAAATTTCTAGCATGACCTTATACCTGTTTATTCAGAAGTCCAGCTCAGTTCAGTGACAGTCTTCCCTGCACTTGAAAATGGTTAGGCAAGCAGAGGGAGGAGAGAAGCAGAGATCATAAAAGGTGCTACAGGGGCCTTGATGGTGGGATTGGGTAGGAGAGGAAGAAGAGTAACTTTTCCAAACTCTAAGGAGAATAGCAAGGGAAGAAATGTTGTTGTTCCAAAAGGTGGTTCTGGCCATAGCATTGTAAGAGTGATTGTGTCTGTGCATATGCAAAATCTGAATGGTGAAAGACTTGAGAGCAACAACTTGAGCAGGATTGCAGGATGATATGTAGTTGATGCTTTGGCCATTAAAGGTGTTGTCAAGAGTAGCCTGACAAGTCCTAGTATGTTAGCAGTGTTGTTTTCCTGCATGTCATTAAGATGTCACAGCCTGAGGAGGAAAAGGATATGATTAAGATTTTTAGAAGCATTATGGGGACATGTTTTTACAAACCTTATACTAAAAGGAAACAAATGGACATTATTTTATGTTCTGTTTTAACTATCTGCACAATGCTTTACCAAAATGATGGAAGGCCCCTCTCTTCTGTTTTCTTGATGTGGTCATGTCTGATCATTGTCTATGTGTGTCTGTATTCCTTTATAGTCTTCATCTTGATACAGGGCTGTAGTTCTCTAACTGTAGAAATAGTAATCAGCCAGCTAGAGCAACCAAAGTGTGGAAACACACTTTGGTTGCTCTGTGGGGGTGGTATGATTTGCATGTGTGTTTGTGTAGTTATGCAGAACAGCAAAACAAAACAGAGCGGTGCTATTCTTCCTTGCAAAGCGGGAACAGCGTATAGTTTAGCCAGATCTCTGTGCTTGTCAGTTAGGAAGCCTGGGTGATTAAACCAGATCCATGCTTCTGTAAATAGAAATAATGCTGACTTGTTCATTCTAACATCAAATAGCCATTTGGAACATCCAACCTTTGGGGGGGGGGGGGGAGAATACATATTGACTGTCCAAAACTGTTATAATAGGTTTTGTAGGTGTCTGAAATAATAGGAGAACACCTATGGATCCTTGCTATTGAGTTGGCTGGAGCCTCATCTGAGTAGAAGTGGTAGCATACAACCTGTTAATTCAGACTGAGGAGTGAAACCAGAGCTTTTCAGTGCTCCCTTGTGTGAAAAGGGGCAAATGGCAAGCTAGCACAAGAATGAGGGGATTTGGCTAGAACTTTCCACTTCCCTGTTCTTCTTTTATACTTGTAGTATGCTTTGCTTACATGTGGGGAACCTTAAAAATACTGTTCCTTGCTTACAATCTGTAGTATTCATGCATGCTGTCTGTTTAAATCCAGCCTTATAGTAGTCATGTCAAAACAACCTTTTGTCAGTGTCATTGAGTACGGGAAAAGAGGCAGCTTTCTCTCAGGTGTGAAGGAACCCAAATGTTTAACAGGCCGTTCAATGTGCCACTCTTTTGTCCTGATATGTATGCACTCTGGTAAAATATCAAGTCACAGCTTGGTATTTTAGAAAAGAGTTTATACTATTCCAATCTCTCCTTGATTTTTAAAGAATTAATATTCAGGCTTTTTCAAGTTGGTATTGATACGGGATATGCCAGCCTCAGGAACTAGGAAAAAGGAGGCTCAGGTATACTGCACAGGCAGGGTTGGGCATCTCAATCTACTGTGGAATATTAAAGGTTGTGTCTATGCAAGCAGGCATTTACCAAAGTTCTCAACTATGCATTTGAGATCACAATGGAGCAACAGTTCAAATTAGCATCTGTTGTATCAGCAAGGAGAGCTAAAGCATGTTCATCCAGTTGTGGCAATGTCATCCCTGATTATACAGAACCATGAAGCCTAAAATTTGATTCCAAATTGGAAGGAAAATGGTTGTTCCTCAGCAGGACTTCAGGCACACGACACATTGCAATGATAACATGGAAAGCAGCAAAATTACTTCTGTTTTGATTCCTGAAGTCTCCCTCCCTCCCACAAGGAAAGTTGGAGTGGTTTGATGCCTCCGGCTTTTCCTGTATTTGCAGCAGGGGTGTTGGGGACAGATCTGAACAACAACAACAACAACAACAACAGCCTTAGAACTGCAGGTCTGGAAGGGATTCTATGGATCATTGAGTCCAGCCCCTCTCAAGGCAGCACAGTGGGGAATTGAACCCCCAGCCTCTAGCTCCACAGCCAGATACATAAGCCACTGAGCTATATGTAGGGGTAGGAGTCATTAAATTAATCATTCTTTTGATTTTTGTTTCACATCAAGCTATTTTCTCTTCTCATGTGTTACCAAAGGATAGCCATGTGAGAGAACAAGAGACAATAACGTTTAGTTCACAACTATCTCTCCCTGTGTATGACTCAGATAGGCGTTTCTTTTTCCCTTTCTCACCATAAAGATAGATTTGGCAGCAGCATCTCTAAAAGACTTAAGGACTGCAAAAACATTTTCAGAGGACCCCTAAAACCTGGCGGGGGGGGGAGTAGAAATACAATTCTTCTATGCTATCCAGGTTTTTGCAGTACTCAAGAGAAAAGGAGAATGTCAGTCTTGCTGCAAGGGTCTGGAGACCCTTGTGGACATGGTGGATTCCCAGCTCGTGTCCCTCACAGGCTAGACCTGGTCAGACAGAAGAAACCTTCAGAGATTTAAAAAGACAAAGCTGGGTTCTTTCTCACTTTAGCAACATAACACTATTCCATATCTAAATCATTTAAAACTCAATTAACAGAACACACTGAGAACTTAGTCATTTTATTACCTCACAACAAGAGGTTCCTAAAGCATGCTTCTAACTAACAGGTAATATGACATTTTCCCCAGCAACAAGAAAACATTCTTCTTTGTGCTTTAGGAGAATGGAACTGTCAAGAAGATCATTAGCCAGATGACTCAAAATCTGCTGATGACCCTTACTGCACGTAATCAGTACCAGGAGATTCGAGAGAAGTTCCGCCAGCCTGTGACCGACAAAGGCACAATCCTGAAAACTAAACCTCAGTCATCGCAGAAGGACATCTTGAGTGTCTGCTGTGACCCACTTGTTCTGGCACAGCAACTAACGCACATTGAACTGGTGAGTGAGTCTGGACATGTTTCCGTTCATTTCTCTTCCATCTACTAGAAGATACAGCAGGTCCAGGGCAAACTGCTCAAGCCAGGTTCTCAAGAGTTATAGCTAAATATCTGGCAAAAGAGATTCAGAGAGTGTGGAAGAGGAAGGGGCAGAGATTATGAATCCACTCCATCTGAAGGGCCTTGGATGATGTGTAACGAGTAGAGGTGCTGGTTCGTTTGTCCGCTGAAGAGGTGTTTGGCACTTCAGAGCCCTACCTCCTCTGGCAGGTGCCCACTCAGTGGCAGTGGCCCGGCTTTCCTGCCCCACCAGCAGGTGCCCAGTCGAGTGGGCACCCGCCAGAGGGCACGAGGCTGTGAAGTGCCAAACACCTCTTCAGCTGATAAGCAAACCAGCACATGTTGCTGAACCAAAAGAATTGTGGATTGAAGTAAAAAATATAATCAAGGAAGAATACCAGAAGACTATTCCTATAGGCAAAATAAAGGAAATGTCTCTGGGTTGAAAATCTTAAAATTGTTAATAACGTATGAGAAGCAAAAGTAAGATGTTACATAAGTAACATCAGAATCCTAAAAGCAGCATTTCAGCAACTGGCGCATAGGGCTAGACAATGAAGAAGGCTGACAGGGAAGAGAATCAGCACATTTGAAATGTGTTGAAGGAGAGCTTCTCTCGTTCCGTGCTGCCAGAAGAACAAATAAATTGGCTGTAGAGCAAATCAAGCCTGATCTCTGTAGAAGCTAAAAGAACTAAACTGAGGCTGCTGTTCTGTGGACATAGGAGAACACAAGACTTACCAGAAAAGATAATGATGTTAGGAAGAGTTGAAGTTAACAAAGAGGACCAATGAATGTGAGTTCCTTATTCAGTCAAGGAAGTAACAGCTTTTAGTTTGTAAGACCTAAGCAGAAGTCTTGTGACGGGACCTTTTGAAGGTCCTTAATTCATAGGCTCACCATATGTCGGAAGCTACTTTTTGACACATAAGAAATATATGGCTTAGAAAATTTTAATAGGTTGAGAACATATACAGAACATACATAGCAGCCTAAAAATACATAAATTAAAAGAAACACAGAGCATATATTCAGTATAACTATCATGATCCTACCAGTTAGAACAGCCATATTTCAAGGCAAGACAAATACACCCAGAGTTTCGGAGAATCTAATGAAAACAAAACTATTTTCCATGAGCTGTAGATAGGCTCAGGCATCTCTCTGTGTTACCTTCTCCTATTCTGTGCACTTGGGATTACAGACAATAATTTGGAGACTCTGCAATATGTAGTGGGAGCAACACCTATCTTTCTCTACAGAGGTGCTTTGCCTCCCCCCCCCTTCCCCTGTCCACTCTCTATGGTCCTGTTAAAGTATGTTTGCCATGGGAGAAGGGACAAGAATAGTAGACAAGAGATCAGTGGGGTGGTAGAGTGTCAGGAGCTGGTGCTTCCATATGTTCCCATTGCTCACAAGCTTTGAAAGAGTCCGGTTGGTAGTTAGCATTCAAATTAATCCAATATGGCTATTCCTGCCTACTCAACAGCAACCGCAAGGCAGTCACAGGAGTCTGACCTGAGGAGAGCCAAGGAGTGTCACATTTGTGATTCAGTCTTCTACTAAGCACAACTTTTCTGTCAAGAAACCGAAGCCTGATTCTGTTAAACGTTTTTCTTTTTCAGGTCTAGTCCCATCAGGGTACTTGCCAACGCATAGCTCTGTTCCTGGTCTGTGTGGTCATAATCTTGATAGTCTTTTTTGTTCCTTCTTGTTTTCAGGAGAGAGTGAGCAACATTTATCCTGAAGATCTCATGCAGATAGTCAGCCACATGGACTCCCTGGATAATCACAAGGTGAGTGCAAAGTATGAGTGGAATGGTAATGGGGGAATAGAAAGAGGTTTATAATTTAAACCTATATTTAGATGTGCACACCTCAGTTACATCCAAACAGGATTATTAATATGCATTCTGTGTGCGGTTGCCTTTGAAAAGTATACAGAAACTGGCCCAGAATGTTGCAACCAAATAGTTGACCAAAGATGGGGCGACCAGCAGCATGTGATCCCATGTTACAGTAGCTTCACTGGCTACTGGTCTGTTTCCAGGCACACTTCAGTGTTCTGATTATGACCTCTTTGGGATTAGAATGTTTAAAACACTACATTCTCCCATATGAGCTTGCCTAGACTTTTAAGCTCTTGCTGGGGGGCCCTCCTTAGTCCTGCTGTCATCAGTGGCAGGTCTAGAGCAAGAAAGTGCCGTCTTGGTGACTGCCTCCAGATTCTTGGAGTCCGTGCCAAGGGAGATTTGGTTGGCTTCCCCTCTATTGTCTTTCCACCAGCTGGCAATCTTTTTTTATCCAGACATGCCTTTGGCAGGTAGACTGGGCTGTTTTTGAGGGAATCCAATTGGGTGGATGCCATGTCTTTTCTTGCTGTCTCTTTAAATGACACTTTTCATGTGCTTATTTTTAAGTTGCATTTTCATGAATATTTTGTTTTTAATGTGTGTCTTTAGCTGCCTTGGATGTCTCTGTTTGGCTGAAAGGCAGGTTATCTGTGGAATAAGTAGCAAAATAGTGATTAAGGACCAGCTCAACTGTCATGGCTGCCACAAAGAATTCTAGGAATTGTTATTTGGTAAGAACTGAAGATTCTCTGTCAGAGGGGCCTAGTCCACCCCCCCCCCCCGACCAGTGTTCCTATGATTTCTAGGGAAAGGGAACAACAGTTCCATCTGTTTATGTCTACAGTGTAGATGCTCCATGAGTAACTGCAATGTACAATCTTCTAGCACTTTTTTGAAATAATTAACAAAGATTTTTATAAAACGGTGAGCTTCTGGCCAGTTCCTTTCCCTCTGACTTTTTTTAGGCTTGGTGCTGTCCACAGCTGGTCCAACTTTAAGAAATGATTACCCTCCCCTCAACCCTTAAGGCTTGCCACACCTCAGTATAGATATTCTTTCACTAACTACACAAAAGCTGAGAGGAATCTATCAAGCTATGTCTACTATGGACATAATCAGAAAAACTTCTTTTTTCTTTAAATGGTAAAGCCTCCTGGTTAAACTGCTGTACTGCAGCCAAAACTGTGCTCATGACCTGGGGTTCAATCCCAGGTAGCCGGCTGAAGGGTCACTCAGCCTTCCATCTTTCTGAGGTTGGTAAAATGAGTACCCAGCTCATTTGGGGGGGCAATATGTAGCCTGCATAATTAACTTGTAAATCGCCCAGAGAGTGCTTTATGTGGTATGGAGTGGCAGCACACTTTGCATTTTTTTAAAAAAAAACCCAACAAATTTGCTCTATAAACGATTGCTGGCTGGGGTAGTAAATGGAACTTCCATGTTTCAAGGCAAGATGCATCAAAATATCAGGTGCCAAGGATAAATAACCAGGGCAACATTATCTTCGTGATCTGTCAGTTTCCAGAAGCATCTGGTTGGCCACTGTTGGAACAAGGATGGTCAATTAGATAGAACTCTCCTTGTTCAAGCAAAACCATTTACTGCCGGATAGCTCAGTAGTTTAGGTGTCCGGCAGTGGAGCCAGAGGTTGGGAGTTCAGGTCCCCACTGTGCCTCCCTGACAGGGGCTGAACTGGGTGATCCTTTGGGTCCCTTACAGCTCTGCAGTTCTAAGATTATAATACTACTACTACTACTACTACTACAATTACTACTACTACACAACACATGGACAGTTCTATGATTCATATACTGCAGATGAAAAACAGGCTGAGTTTCTGGCTGGGGTGGGATTTGACTCTCAAGAGTTCCTGATTCATTCCTCAGGGTCTGAGCCCCTGTACATCACTAGCTCTCAAATGATAAGATATTGAGCATGTTATCAGACCTCTGATGCCAATTAATGTACCTTTGCATGCTCACATGACCAGGAACTTGAATGCTAACAAAGGAGTAAAGGTCTAAATATTGAATGGCGTATGCCAAGTTATTAATTTTCATGAGATGTAAATGAATAGAAAGATTCCATTCCCACAGAGTTTAGCTGCTTATTTCAGAAATCCTTTTGAGTGTCCTGAACAGGCAAATGGGTTTGCGCATTGGTATGGAGGGGGGCACAACCTAAGACAATAGCCCCACTGAGCTTTACTATACCTCTTTGCTAGCCAAAGGCTTCCAGTGCATTTTTATCCACAATCTAGCCCAAGCTAGAAGGAACTCTTATTTTCCTGGTCGTACTTCATAAAGCCTGAACATTTGGGATAATAAGAAATTTCAGTTGTTCGGGATTTGCTGCTAGTGTCTCATCTTCGCCAGTTTGGGGTGGGTGGGTTAGATGCTCTATAGATATTTTCGCTGGTGGGAAGCAGGGTAGGAACTGCCTGTTTGTGAACAGCTCCCACACAGCTGAGAGAACATCTAAAGCACTCCTTACAAAGCAGTTTTTATCTGCAACTTTGTAATTAATGGAATTCAGAGGTCAAGGAAATCTTCTGGGATGCTGCATAAGACTGGAGATCTGTCTAGACATAACAGCTTCAAAAGATTAAATATCATAATTCGCACAACTGCTTATTATTCTGAGCCTCCTTCGTTAAACTCCTAAGCAATAAGCATTATATAATGTTAAATTTTAAGCTTCCTTTGAGTTTTAAAACAATTCTGAGTCTCTCAGTAGTTATTTACAGTGAGACGGGGAACATTCATATTTCTAGTAGACTGCAACATCTAATATTATTTAATATGCAGTCCATCTCTTTAACCACCCAAAAAGCATTTGGCACTTTACACTACGAATATTTTTCCTCTTATCTTTCCCAAAGGCCTTTGAAGACAACAGACACATTACCGTCTACATTCACATGTGCCCCAGGAAAGTAAGATAAACTGCACAAATAATTGCATAGAGGAAGGGTTCAGAATTCTATACAGAAAGACATTTAAAAGAAATAGTATGTGTGTAATAGAAATACATTGACTGCTAGAAAGGTCTGAAAACAGCAAGATTATTTTTTTTTACACGAGGCAGAACTGAGTATATAAAATTCTGCTTATGATAAAAGGTCAGTTTTTTTAGCAGAATAAGCAAAACAGAATAAGCAACAGGATGGATTTTGAGCTGTGGCTCCATCACATTCCTGGATCATTGCACAAATTATTTTCAGTTACAGAGAGGATCAAGTATATGTGTTTGGAAAATGCAAGGTGAATTGATTTTGCATCTATGGCTCTGAAAGTAACATGTTTTTTGCTTTGCTAGGTACAAACCTAATATGTGGTTGTGTTAGTTCAACTTGTTTCTCTGTTTTTTTCAGTGCCGAGGTGATGTTACCAAAACCTACAATCTGGAGGCCTATGACAACTGGTTTAATTGTCTCAGCATGTTGGTGGCGACAGAGATTTGTAAGGCAAGTGTTCTACTGCAGGAAAAATGTCCCTGCAATCAGTAGTTAAATCTGTGTTTGATGTTTCAGATTGTGGTTCAATTAACTCTCAAGCTGCCATGGTTGAAATTGTGAGACTTGAATTGTTACCTCCAACAAAATAACTTCTTGTTGACTGTCTCAAGGGCTGTTGCATATGAGCACAGTCTCTCATGCCAAATGCAAATCTTTGCAAAATGTTTTGTTGACACTGGAAATCAGCTTTTATGTTATTTCTGCACTCATTTTCATGGTACTCTGACTTGATTCATACTGCCTAGTAAAGGTTCACTTAACTCATTCTCCAGGTGGCATGACTGTTGCTTTGCTCTGCTTTATCAGATGCCACTCCAGTATTGTATACTGTAGTAAAACCCTGTGGAGCTACACTACAATTGCAACCCCTCAGGGTCTAGCAGCTGTATCTCATGCAATATGCCCCCCAACACAGTTTTGTGACTTCATATATTTATGAAATTATGTGGGATGAGGGCCAGCAGTCAGCTTGCTCTGGTAATATATAAACTGCATCCTCAGTGAGAGAACAGGAAAGTCTCTAGTCATATCAACACACTCAGCCTTATAACAAACAGTGCTGTTCTTATCCAGTATCTACCATGTGTAGGCGTGAAAATGGCAGTTTCCATGGCTACCAAGATGCCAGCTTCACTAAAGCTGCTTACAAAAAGTTCCTGCTTTATATATATATATGAACTGTTTGTGCTTCTTTACAATCTCCATAATAATAATAAAAAGGAAAACATTGTATGTGGGAGCAGTTCAATGGGATGCTTACCATGTCTAACGAATTTATTGTACCTTGCATAAATTTCCTACAAAACCTAATATACAGACTATTTAGGCTTCCCTCATTAGTTGTTTCTTTGCCGTACATAAACAGGTGTATGCCAACCTCACCTTTAATTCCAAACCCATGTTAAATTCTGATACAAATACATGTCATATCAAATCATTTTCCTGATTTATGATCAGTGTGGTGGAGAAAGATGAAAGAGGCAGGCCAGCAATGGTACATTTTGGAGTGCATTAAAAGATCTTATGAGTCACATAGCAAAATCATGTGACAGTCTTTCATGGAAAATATAGAAAATGTTTTAAATCAGGTATTTTAAATTTGTTTTACCTTTTAAACTAATGTGTTTTTTTAAATATTGTTTTGGTTTAATTCTGTTTTAAAGAGAATCTCTTAATTTATTGGGATTTTATACATGTACTCTATGTTGTTTAAATTGTTTTATGCCACCTTGTGTTCCTTTGTTGGAAGAAAGGCAGGATATAAATAAAGTAAATAAATAAATATCATGGAAGCTTCAGTTGGCAATGATACTTCTGAATGCTCCACTATCTAAAATAAATTCCTTATACATAAAGCCTAGCACATCAGGGAGAAAGCTTCTAGCATAATTTCTCCCTACACAAGATTCTGTAGAAAACATACATTAGCCCTTAGAAACAAAGTACGAGAAAATAATGCATACAGCAAACATTGATTCACTATCAAGAAGGCCAGTGAACAGTAACTGACAAGCATTATGAACACATTCATTCTCAGAAGCTAATTACAAACAGAATAGGCCAGGCTGCAACTCAGCAGCAATCACTGCATAAATAAGCTGTTCGTCTAAGCATGCAGTGTAGTGCTTTCCCTCTGGGGAGCATGCTGGGGGGGGGGGGGAAACATGGGACAGGCTTCAACAAACTTAAATGCTTTTAAGTCCATTGTTTCAATGAGAAAGATTAGAGCACGTGCCTAACCTGCTCATTTATAATTAATGTGGCTCAGGATAGTTCTACAGTTATGAGGGGTCCATGCTCACTGTGTGTTGAAGAACAAGCACAATATAATGGATAGAACCTTGAACTTGGAAAAGGGAGATAATGGGTTCAAACCTTGAATCAGACCACATTCTTGGGCCCACTCTCAACCTAATCTGACATAAGCCTTTTATCTAGAAAGCCAGGGAGAAAATTGGGAACTTATTGTCAAATTCTATAAGATCTGCAAATAGAAGGGGAAGATATGGAGGCAGTGACAGATTTTACTTTCTTGGGCTCCATGATCACTGCAGATGGTGACAGCAGCCATGAAATTAAAAGATGCCTGCTTCTTGGGAGGAAAGCGATGACAAACCTAGACAGCATCTTAAAAAGCAGAGACATCACCTTGCCGACAAAGTTCAGCATAGTCAAAGCTATGGTTTTTCCAGTAGCGATGTATCGAAGTGAGAGCTGGACCATAAAGAAGGCTGACCACCGAAGAATTGATGCTTTTGAACTGTGGTGCTGGAGGAGACTCTTGAGCGTCCTCTGGACTGCAAGGAGATCAAACCTATCCGTTCTGAAGGAAATCAACTCTGAGTGTTCACTGGAAGGACAGATCCTGAAGCTGAGGCTCCAATACTTTGGCCATCTCATGAGAAGAGAAGACTCCCTGGAAAAGACCCTGATTTTGGGAAAATGTGAAGGCAAGAGGAGAAGGGGACGACAGAGGACGAGATGATTGGACAGTGTGATCGAAGCAACCAACATGAATTTGACCAAACTCTGGGAGGCAGTGGAAGACAGGAGGGCCTGGCGTGCTCTGGTCCATGGGGTCACGAAGAGACGGACATGAGTTAACGACTAAATAACAACAACAATTGTCAAATTCTACTTCTAAGGGTTCTTGGAAAGATAAAGCACACCACCTTGAGTCCCTTGGAGAAACTATGAGATAACAACAGAATAAGTGGATAACACAAATGAAAATTCAGCAATCACTAATTAAGGAGAAACAAGACAGCTGTTAAGCTGATTAGTCTCATTTACTTGATGCAAGTTTAATGCCTTAACTCAGGTCATGATATATTCCTCATCAGATATAATAGAATATTGACAAAATCAGATTACAGTTCCTCAGTACCCTGTCAAAACAGGGTCTCTGCCATACAGTCTCTTCTATTATTAAGCACATCCCACCTGTATAGCATTTTTGACATTTTCTTAAAGGGAAACAGGTTTTTAATTTTTCAGAATTCTGAACTCCAGAGTTCTTCTGCCTGCATTCTTCCCTCCGCCGCTGCCACCACCCCAGGGAGATTATTTAAATTCATGAGAAGCTCCTCCTAAGACCCTTCTTTCACCTTTTACATAACTGTAGAATCTCAGCATCCCACAATAAACAGGGCTTACAAGATCTTTTTTAGTCTAATTGGAGATTTCTTTTTAATAAAAAGGGGTTCTGAACTCAGTACCCTGAAGGCTTTCTTCTTCTTTTTTTTAAAGAAGGAAGTCTTGGTACCTCTTCCAAGTAAATGTTTTTATATTCTGGGCAATGGAAGGCTTCTATTGTGTAAGTGCAATTCCCCTACTCCTGCTCACGGCATCTTTTTCAAATTTCAGGTGGTGAAGAAGAAGCAGCGAACAAGAATAGTGGAATTTTTTATTGACGTGGCCAGAGAGTGCTTCAACATTGGAAACTTTAATTCAATGATGGCCATTATCTGTAAGTACTCTTCTGCAAGACACCTGAGGGCAATGCGTGTGACAGCATCAGTAGAATAATGGCGTCTGAGGAGATACAACTTCCCACGGAAAATGCAGTACTCTGGATGACAAATGGGCAGTGTAGATATTGCAAAGGGGAAGACTGCAAATAATCACAATGTAGGAGACAGTAGATAAATGGGAGGCATGGAAAAGAAAACTCGAAGCTTACTCTTGCCTACAGGAACCTTTAGGTGAATTATGAGAGGGCAAGTCTAATTATGCTACTATTAACTATGTTAGTCAGGAAGGTACAGTCAATCCTGGTTTGTCTGGGTGCATGTGTGATACATATTTGTCCCTTCTTATTGTTTAAACACTTTTCTCTCTGTACACTTGAACTGTTTGAAAGGATAGCCCTTAAGAACAAAACTTGCTGTTTGAATCACTCACAAACTATGAGAAAGTGACATTTTGTGTATCATCCAGCTATTGAGGATTCAGACTTCTTTAAAACATCAGAGATTGTCACAGAAGTAACACAGGAGATCAGATCAGAGATGAAGTCAGAGCATGATTCTGTGTTCCCTCAGAATAAACATTTCCCCATTCTGATTCACCAAGTAAGGGGAACAAGAAGACTAGGGTTAAACTAGCAAACTAACATTCCTCTCTTAAGGAGAATTTTTATCCAGGGTTTTGAAAGTTCAGAATGATGTTAGTTAAAGCATTAATGTTATTACTAGCACTGGTGCAGTGCTTAATCACAGTTATGGTAGGCAAAGAAAAATTCAGTCTGGAGAGAGGAAAGATAGATAGAAAGGAATTCATGGTTCCATATCCATTTTCTAATATTTCAGATGCTAGCATCCTATTGTCAAGGGAATTGTGGGATGAGACATGTTCCCTAAGCTAGACCACAGTGTAGTGTTGAGCCCAAATCAGGGATGAGCAGAATTTGGCCTTCAAGAAGTTGATGGACTGCAACTTCTATTACTACCTAGCCAGCAGAGCCAATGGTAAGGAATACTGGGAAATGTAGTCCAACAACGTACAGGGATCCCCACTTTGGCCAACACTGCCTTAAATATACCTAACCAAGCTCTTTATACTTGCCTCCTTTAGCTGCAGGAACATTTTAAATGAATTACTTAATTTTTTCAGTTTGTTTTCTTTCTCTTTTCAGCGGGTATGAACTTAAGTCCTGTGGCCCGGCTAAAGAAAACATGGTCCAAAGTCAAAACCGCCAAATTCGATGTGTTAGAGGTAAATATTTGGTACCCTTCCACAGCTTGCTGAAACTCCACATTTACAATGTATAGTATATTTCTTTCATTACAAAGGCACATTCCCCTGAACAGAATTTTGTCCAATAAAGTCAGGGGTGAGGAAACTGTGCTCCCACAATTATTGAACTCTGTCCATCATCATCCCTGACTTATTGGCATGCTGGCCAGAGATGATGAGAGTTATAATCCAATGCCTAGAAGGCAGCAGCATTCCCAGCATTCCATAAATAAAATAGTTTTCTTAAAAATAAAAGCTTCGGGGTTTTTTATTTCTGTAATAGAACTAGTGCCCCCATAATCCCTGAGGCTAAAGCCCTGTTTTGAATAAGAGTTTTTCTTTTCCACCTTACTTCTGATTTACATAGAATTTGTTTCTTCATCTTTAATTGAAGTCTGCCATCTGGTGGAGGGAGATGGTCAACCTTTAGCAGGAATAACTCTCCATAAAGCTGTGAACATCTGTTTCAGTTTTGTGAAATTTCTCTGCATCTTGTCTACATTTTCTTTCCATCCTTGTTTCTGTTCTTTTTAATATTTTCCCTAATGTGCCCATTTCAATTTGTTTTTGCATCTTATTTCCATTGACTGAAGTATTTGTAAAATTATGTTCATTTTAGTTGTTAACATTTTAAAATACACACTTTCTGTTGTGGGCATGTTAGTTTGAACTTGCCCTATAAGCCTTATAAATATGTGAATTCTTGAGCTGAGCTTGTTTTTTTCTTGCAATGAATCTGAGGACATGCAAAATACTACTTTCATTGAGACTGTAGAATCCAATGAATTTCCCCCCCCATCCCTATTGCAAACTACACTCAATTTGTTGTTGTTGTTATTTAAATCATAGTCTAAGGTGGGGTGTGTGGACAGGGAGACCTGCTTGTCAAATCCTGAATCACAGGAATTTTCTGCAATGCTTCAATTCTCACCTGGAATTGCCCTATACATTGGCTTCCACTAAGACCCAAATCAGAAACATCCCAGTTGCAAACAATAAACGCCATAAATTCTACATATTCTATGTATTCTCGAAGGTTTTCACGGCCAGGATCTGATGGTTGCTGTAGGTTTTTTGGGCTGTTTGGCCGTGTTCTGGAGGTTTTTCTTCCTAACGTTTCGCCAGTCTCTGTGGCTGGCATCTTCAGAGGACAGGAGTTAGAACTCTGTCTGTCCAACAACATACAGGAGTCCCCCTAAGTTGTAACTCCTATCCTCTGAAGATGCTGGCCACAGAGACTGGTGAAATGTTAGGATGAAAAACCTCCAGAACATGGCCAAACAGCACGAAAAACCTACAACAACCATCTACGTATTCTTTTTGCCTCCAAGGCTTGGTTGTACATTATGTATTAGATGAACGCATCATCCACCATAGCCGTGCCTTATATACATTATTTCAACACACCAGTTTTCACTGGAAACAGATCTTACCTCAGGTATAAAGTACTAAAGGATGCAATCAGATGGCAATTCAGGTTGCCTTTCGGAATGCCTACGTCATAGTCTGGTTCACGCTGTTTTCTAGTGAGCAGATGACATTCATGTGATCATAGACAAGCTCAATCCTGCTCTGTGCAGTACTGCTCTTTTTTCCTCCCCTTTCTTTTCTTTCTTTCGTTTTGTTTGGAAGCTGAGCTGGACTGGGATCGGATTGCATGTGGATGAAAGAGTTGTTTTAAAGATTGCACTCAGTGATGCAATCCTTTCTTGCGCAATCCAAGACAACCTTATATGACCGTCTGTTTGTATCCTATCAAGAAATCAATGAAAAGCAAGCCAAGTAACACATATAGGTTTGTGAATTAATCCTGAAAATCCCTGGATTAGAAGTTCTGGATGAAATCCTCAACTGTACTTGTGCAGTATGTAGGTGGATATCCAAGACCTGCCCATTCCCTTTGGGTGCCATTGGATACGTGCTCTCAAAAAAAAAAGGGTAAATACTTTCCATAAGACAAATATTATCACTTTCTCTGTCTCTGGACAGTTGTGTGGATAATGTCAAGTTTGTAATTCTCAGGCAGTTAGTAGTTGGAACAATATATAAATCTTGTAAAAGGCTTCAGTAGGAGGAAATGGATCCCAAGTAGTAACACTTTAGTTCTATCACCTTATGACTCATAAGTTGATACAAGCAAGAAATGTATTTATTCTAATGAGCATCCTAACTTTTTTTTTTAAATAAACAGCATCACATGGACCCGTCCAGCAACTTTTGTAATTATCGCACTGCCCTTCAAGGAGCAGCACAGAGATCCCAGACAGCACACAGCAGCCGAGAGAAAATCGTCATCCCTGTTTTCAACCTTTTCATTAAAGATATCTACTTCCTACACAAAATACACACCAACCATTTGCCCAGTGGGCAGATAAACTTCAAGGTAAGCAACACTGGATAGAGAAAGCATTTCTGTTACAGTAGAAAAGCAATTGTTGTATGCTGGGCATGTGGCGAAGGGCAGGGAAACCTTGTTTAGAAGCATGGTTCAGAAACCGCACATATTGCATACAATAGATGTGCAGTGAAAACAGGAACAGGATAGGAAAGGGGATTACCTATATAATTACTTCTTATCTTGAATGCTTGTGCAAAAAGTTCTCTTGGTGTGCTTTTGGGGATCTGAGCAGATTATTTTAGTGGGGAACTGCCCCACTCAAACTCCAGCACACTAGCAGATACATGAATCCCCGCATCATAGCGGGATGTGCTGCATTCCTATTCTTTACATGGCTCTTGGGAATGGCTTTGGCTCTTAAAGAGGGCTGGCTGTGTTCTGCTGTCATTTTCCTACAGGACATGTTAAATTAAATTGTCTGTAAAATGTGCCAGTCAGACAAATCTGCATGTGACTAGGATTTCCTCCATAAATCCTGCAGACTATGAGTAGTGCATAAGACTGGCAAGTTAGTGATCAAACTGGGATTACTTATTAGTGGTAATTGTATGAAACCACATTCCTCCCCATAGTTGGGGAGAGTGGACTTATGGCCACCATGGGTGTTTACAGGGTGCAAGAGAAGGTGCTTACATATCAGAGCATATCATTCTGCCACTCTGGCCCCTATGGAAACATTTCTGCAGATATGTTTTGTGCCTGCTGAGATCTGCGTAATTGCAACAGCTTAAGAAACGGCCACTGCCATTGGGTGACCTGAGGTGATTGCCTTGGTCTGTAGAATGAGCATCTCCATGCAATTCTGGTTGAGTGGCAAGCTTGCTGCACTCTCAGAGGCTGTTGTGTAGGAGCTGCCCACTCTAGTTTCTGTCCAAACTTCAAAATAACATGTGACAAGTAGTGATACTACTTGTAGCAGATGACTTTTGGAGGCAACAAGGGCATTACAGTGTCACTGACAGAAATAGTAGTATAATGGCTGGTAATAATTGGGGGGAGGGGCTTTTAGTGCAATGAGTAACATTAACTTGTTGCTTCAAAAATAATTAATAAGTAACACATTTGAGAGATGTGTTAATTTTTAAACAACAAGTAATGGTAGTGAATTAATTAAAAATCAGAATGCAACAAAGTTCTTATAATATTTGCAACTATTGTGATAATGCTGCAGTTCTGGGCTTGACCAACATTCACAAGGTGAAGAAATAAAGTAAAAGAGTAATGCAATGTTAGTTTCCTTTCCCCCCCTTATTAATAGATTGTATTTATTTTTATATTTTATTTTTTGTTTCTCTCATGCAGAAGTTCTGGGAAATTTCGAGGCAAATCCATGACTTTCACACATGGAAGCAGGTTGACTGTCCTTTTGAGAAGGACAGGAAAATTCAGAGTTATCTGCTCACAGCACCTATTTATAGTGAAGAAGGTAACATTTCTGACTACTCATACAAAATATGGTCACTACAACACAGCTGCCATAATACCTTTCTCACTCTTATTTGTGACTTTTGGGAATAGAATTAAGTAGGATGCAAAAGGAAAAAGTATTGTTTCCCCCATAAAACATGGCTTTTGCATTCCTCTTCAAGACCAGTGTAAGAATAACAACACAAAAGTATTCTTGTCTTCCAGTGAGGACTCCAGTTTTGAGCACAGATATTTGTTAGTCTGTTGACAGTCAATGTCGCTGCATTGTGTTGATGCCCAGATCGAAGAAGGGTGGGTTCAATTAGAAATGGCCATACTTGATGGAATAGCAGGGAGATCAGAACAAATAATGTTTTCAGTTTTTAGGCCCAAAATGACAGCTTTGGACATCATTCTTACAGAAAAGTGATCAAAGATACAGCATCTGTTCTGATTGCCTCACTGCCCTTTTTCCTCTTTCAGCTTTGTTTATTGCATCTTTTGAAAGTGAAGGTCCAGAAAACCATATGGAAAAAGACAGCTGGAAGACACTGAGGTAACAAAGCCCACCTTCTTGGCCTTTTACAATTTCTGAGCTATAAGCCGCCCTATGTCGTAGGGGCCTTCAGAATGCAACACACGAGTCAATGTACATGTTATGCAAAGTAGAGAAACCATCACCATTTGCCAGGTTCAGATACAGAAATGCTGTCCTTAGAGGAGAGGTGCACAGTAAAAGCCTCTAAAATCCAGGCCACATAAAGATTTCCTAGCCTCTCCCTGCTTTGAAAGGCCCACATAAAGGCCATCTGAGAGAACTGCTGCAGGAGGGCAAACAGCTCGCCTATCACTGCAGAGGACCTCCTCCTCCCAGTAGTCTCCTGTGAAGAAGATGGGCTTTTCTTTCCTAGTAGCAGTTTTTTCTGAGTGCTGTGTTAGAAAACAGCATCATCACAAATGGATTAAGTCAATTTAAGGCAATACCAGTAAAACAGTTGCTTGGGGAGAGGGTAAGACCATCCCATCCCCACGGGATCTTGGGGCAAAGTGGTCTCTCTCAACAGGCATTTTTGAAGAATGTAGCACTTGAAATCTGCAGATTCTAAGAGAAGTAACACAAGGCAGGCACAAAGGAACTTGTAAAGGCAGGTGGCTTGTCATGTGCTACTTCAGACTACACTATCAGTTTATACCACTTCAGGCTATCACATGAGATATATTTTTCCCTCTGTTATGCGCTTAATAAATTAATCAAAGAGAAAAGTTTATTATAACCTCAGTACTGATGTGGTTGGTACATTGCCACATGTTTAGGAAGCTTTTTGCATGATACTGAAAATATGCACTCAGGAGTAGTGCTGTGCAGAATTCTGCTAACTTCTTCTAGTATCTGATATTCTCCATCACAAGGGACTAATCTACATGTGGAGCAGAACAAAAGAATAGAATGATTTACTCCGGCACAAAAGTTAAATGCTCTCCTTCATTAAAACGTCCCTGCAAATAGAAAAACAGCACAGCAAGCAAAGGGCAGTGTTCAAAAACTTTCTCCCCGACATACTCGTGTCTTGCTTGCAAAGTGCATTTGATGTGTGTTGGAGTAGCCTCAAAAATGGCATTTATCCACCTGTAGTCTGAAGCCATGTGGCAATCCCTCTAGCATCTCAATGTGGCACAGTCTTTTTTGCACCTCATTTTGTCACATGTGTAAGCCATACACCAGAGAACACCTCTGGCATTTGCGTTCAGCTGGATCTAGAAGCTGTTAAGGGAAGAGGGTATACGGTGGATGTGGCAAGAGCAGTCTTGCTTTTCAACCCGGGAACAAGAATGTCTGCACTGAACAGCCAATAGCTGATCTGTGATCTGTAGTCAGCACTTGGATTGAGGGCTGACAATTTGCTCCCAAAGGAACAAGAATGCAGTGACAGAGATCCCACAGCACGCCTCATAAAGGAGGTAGATGCTGGGAATTTTCATTCATTCAAAATATTTTCACAATTGAGCCTTGATTGCCATGATAGAATTGCCTTTTCTGAATTAAGGGGGCGTATTTTTGGTTGACTTGCTGACATGCTGTTTATTTTTTATTTATTTTAGGACAACTCTGCTCAACAGAGCCTGAGATTTTGGACTTTTGCAGATTCTAAAGCACACCCTAAGAACATTGTTTTTAAATCCAGAATGACATGGTTTGAGAAGGGAAGACCTCACTGGTTGGGGTCTGTTTTGTATATACAATATCTTTTATGAACTTCAAAAGAGAAAAAAATCTGCTAAATATTCCACATCAACCTTAAGGCACTTAAAAATGAAGGAATTTTTTTTAAAGTTGATGAAATCAAGGGCAGGGCCCTGTGAAATGGACTGTGGGGATGGAATCATGACGATGTCTTCTTCTAATGACATCCAGATCTTTATTTTCATGTTTGATTTCTTCCACCTGATACATGCGCACTCTCAGATGGACTACAAGTTCAGTGTTCCACCTTGCCTTGATCCACCCAACACTTACTGAAAAATAAATTCCATCACATGGGTTGATGCATTTGGAAAATCAGTAAGGTTTCTAAAGACCTAAGAAACACAAGGGCATTTTCCAACATTGGCAGAGATTTGCCATGGTTGACAACTACACTACTGATGCTAAAGCAGAGAGCCCTAGTCAAACTGCCATCCCATTTGGGTCATCTGATACTTAGAAAACCTTGCTTCTTTTGTTCCCTTACTGCTGCAGAAAAGAAGGTGAGGGCAAAACCAGCTTTCTAGCTGCATCTCATTGTTCCTTTATCATATTTGATGAAGGATACCTTTTTCCTCTGAGAGCTTATGTCATGATACATTTTTTAGTCTTCAAGGTGCCACATGTTTCTCAGTTTTGCTGCAATATATATTTTACACTGCTACTATTCTAGAATTTATCCACATTGTTCTTGGTATCCCTCTTTTTCTTTTTTGAAACTGCCTTCCTTGCATCATTGACTTGTAAGCTCTTGAAAACTGTGCACACAGGGCTTTTTTATACAGTCAGGAGAATTAACCACTAAAGCTTTACCTGGGCCATTCCACCATGGATGTTAAGGGATGGCATTTGTTTGAATGTTTACGTAGGGAGAAAAATAACATTATGGAGAACACAAGGCCAACGCTTTGTCCCTTAATATGTGAATTTGAATGGCTTGACTCTTAAAATAAATTAACCTATACATTTTCACAGCTCATGGCCCTCAAAAATCCTATGAGGTAGAACTCTCCAGAAAAATGTGGGCTGGGATGTAAAAGGCTGCTGGCGGAATCAAACCAAATTGCACTCAGATCATAAGATAGGTTAATATAAAAGAGCATGGAAGAGAAAGGTTTCATGTTCCCTCACACACAGAAGCCCCTGTACACTTCCTCTTATATTTTGCAGGAGCCCTACCACCACCCCCTTTCAGGAGAAGCCTTTGTGGGCCATCAGAGGGTATGTGACAGGGAGGACATTTTTGTGGTCTTCTCTATGTCAATTATTCTTTGTATCCAAGACACCATGAGTTAATTATCATGGGGCACATTCAAACATATAGAGCTAAATTCAGCTGCCAGTCCCAACTTCAGTAGACCTATTGATTCAGTGGGATTTACATAAGTATTTATTTAACATGTCCCCTTCATTTGTTGTCTCTACTGTAGCTGTGATTACTAGTTAGATTTAGCCTGAGATTCTATCACCTGTAGCTTGAAGACATTTAGCCTAGGTCAAATGTCCACATTCCATTTTGCCAGTTGTCAAAACTGGCTCTCAGTTGCAACTAAACAACTGCCCCAGTTCAGCACAAGGATTCCATGTTTCCTTCAGACTGGCCTTAAAAACACTAGCCGCAAGGCTGCTTCCCTCTTACATCAGAGAATAGTGCCTTACAAGGTACTGAAATCGTTTAGCGTACCTTCTGCAACTCTGGGTTGGAAGCAAGCAAAATAAAAATGTGGATGTCTGTGAAAACCAGCTATAGCTTTGTAAATAAACTGGATGATATGGCACATGAACTAGAGTATACCTGTCTCTATATCAATAATGGTGCAGCAGAACTTATTTTTGTTATAAGGTTTGACAAGGTAAAATTGAACAATAGCTAGATATTTCTTCTCTCCTTCCAACCTTCCCCTGGAGTTTTACTAGTTCTGAGAACTCTTTAGTTTACATGTACATTTTGTTTATCAGGGATTTTAAATGCAAACGGGGCAAGATTTATGTTTGTCCTAGTTTCAGTGAAATATTAGCCAAAATCCTATTGCTTAGTGTAAGTCAAATCGTAATTTCCCTTTCCATAAAGCATTGTTGAAATGCTTGTGCAGACTAACATAGCTATGATTTCAAAAACTACATCCAGAAACAAATTGTACCTCCAGCAATTCTAGAGGTGTGCACCAAGCCAGCACAACAGACACATGTGCCCCCAAGTATTGTAACTGTTTGTTTAGCAGGGAGGAACAGTTATGATATGGCTTCCACTAAGCAACAGGATTTCAGCCAGTAATACTGAAGTTAAACTAGTTGGTGTCAACTATAATGTCACAACAGAAGCTTAGGTGGATGTTTTTGAAAGAAACGTGACTGACGTAGGGTGTGGTTGGTGATCAGTTTAAGGGTTAGCCTGTCATCCAGCGAGAGTTTATAGATTTGTGGAAGGGTTGCTGCCTCTATGCTTCTCTCATTGATAGGCAAATAGGCAAGTATCAGGTTGGATCACGTGATATAAAAGCAATTTCTCCCAATCAAGTTATGATGAAAAATTATTATGATAAAATTGATAAGGTGAACTTGCCCTTCAGTATCTTAAATCTTCATGAAATGTTGCTGTTACAGAATTGTTGGGGTGAAAAGTTTTCAAAATTTATTCAGGCTATCCACCACAATTGATTACAGCTGGATAGTCCACAATTTCAAATTGTTATGAATTTCAGTGCTTCTCTTGATAATTTATTACATTGGTTTGGAAAGTGTTTTCTAATCAGTCATTGTTTCTTGATATTTTTATTCTTCACTGCTAAGAGCTGCACTATTTTCCTGTCGGCTCATTGAACAAATGAATCACTATTCACACACATGTGCTACATCTCTTGATTATACAAGTAGCATCAGATTGTGTGAACTGACTTGCATCGCAAAGTGTTGTATTGAAGAGGCTCAGATTCCATTTTTAAGCCAGCAACATCATATGTGAATCAGCCAGTACCAGCAGACCCACCACCCCACTCAGAACAACCAAATTTATTGCATAGAATTGAATGACCTGGTAGTAAAGACAGCTTTAGTACATTTAGCCAAATCAACATAAGATGATGAAACAAACCCTATAGACCACAATTAGTAACATACTGTAGTATAAAATCAGTGAAACTAGCCGGTTTTAAAATGTCTTTCAGTACATGGCTGATTCACTGTATGAATTGTTATTAGACTCCAGGTTTCTCATTTATTTAAAAATTAGCATATTCTTACCATCCAGCTTCCTTTGAATTAACTTTTAAATCAAGAGACAAAAAACAAACATCACTGAGCACTAGGCTGAATAGGACCTGTTGATATTTATACATTCCTCTATACTTTCTAATTTCCTCAATGATAGTTCTCATTGAGGAAATTAGAAACTGTATGGGAATATATAAAACCCAAGTGGGCCGTTAATACACTGTGATATTTGCAAGTTTATTGTTCAGAAGATAGCACCTAAAAACAAAACATAGCAAAAGAGCATTCCAAACTTCCCCTGATTTCTAGTAAATATATTTTATCTGGAAAGATATCTATTGGTTTATTGAACAGCAAATGTGCTTTCCTAAAACATTTTCTGTCACCGTTAAGATTGTTCAGAGAACAAGGCAAAATAAATGAACTAAACTGGAGTTAATTTATAAAAATTAAAAGAAGAAAGAGAAATACTTCATATTAACAGAAAGACAGCCCCACAGTGAGAGAGAATTAATTAGTGGCTTTGTTTATTTGTGATCTGCTGCTATTTTTTCCCCATGCTGAAGCATTGATTTTCAGCCCTGGAGTAAAGAGAATATTTATACTGTATTATTACAGTGGTTTTTTGCACTTTCAGAGATGTCCTGGCTAGCAGCATTGTCAAACACTATGAATGGGACTGTATATCAGCTTTGTTAATGTATTTGAAATTTGCAAAGGGATGCTTTAAATTTAAGAGATATATATTTGAAATGGAGTTCTGGAACACTTTTTGTGTATGCATATTTAAGATTTTTTTTAAAAAAAAGCTTTTACATGAATGTGCACTCCAGTGGTCAATTGGTTCTAGTATATACTTGAAAAAGTGCCATTTCTTCATGGTTTTTTTGTTGTTATTATTTTCTTTGATTTGACACATTCCTTCAACAACTGTGTTCTGTTATTCAAAGCTGAATTGCTTCATATAAAGCTGTACCATAAAGCAGGATATTCTGTGTTTGAACTTGATGTGCTTGCATTAATAAAACTGAAATTGCTTCAACCAGGCTACTTTGTTCAGAGGGACATCTTTTTATCAGCAAAAATACTAATAGTTCATGAATTTCAAAACAAAAGTAAGAAGCTTATTGCTGAGGTGAAGTAAAGAGAAATTCTGGCAGCAATTTTTAGTTGATGAAACTGAAGCCAACAAGACCAGTAGATGGAGCTTTCCAGCTGAAGGAACATATTATCAATGAGACAAGTCTCTAGGCCTTATCCTTAATCTATTGGGGAGTGGAGATATAATTTCGGCCTATCATATAAGATTGTTGTAAGAATTGCCATAATGCAGTTCTTTAAGCATTTAATTTCTCAACAGAATTGATCAATAAGGCTTGGCTAGACATCTCAATTAGAGGAGGCTAAATTGGGTTACTTAAAGTCAGATATGGTCACACAGAGGTGTGTGGAACCATCCTTGCACCCAAGGTATAGGCACCTTAAGTGACCCTATTTGGACTACCTCATGTGAGAAAACAAAAAATCTCCCTCCCTGCCCATTCCTGTCCCCTTCCTGGAGGAAGCTTTCAGGGTTTTGTTTTTTAAAAACACTGCCCTAATAGGCTTATTTTAAAAACCCTCCAAAAACTTTACTTCTTCCCTCTGCCCCTCTATGGAGGAGAAGGGGAAGTATTTCATTTGATTTAATTTCCTAATGTCATTAAGTGGCTAACATTAATAATATTGGGAAATTGAAACCAATTGGGAAATTTAGCCACAAGCTCAGCTTTGGTTTGATTGCACATGCTGGAAACAAACCAAAATGGAGCAATCCTAACGGCCCCTAAAAAAAAGAATAGACCCTGACAGGGAGGCAGAAAGGTGTGAATAGGAATGCTGTGGGGACGGGCTGGTTTGCATTGACAGTTGTCTGTTCCTTGGCAAAAGAAGCAAACCAGCCCATCCCCAGAGGCTCTTCACAAGCATTGCCACAGTACATCAGCAGAATAAATCCTAAGGGGGGAAAAGTATTATTTCGGGGCAGCCAATAAAATAGAGCAATTAACATTCAACTTCAGGAACAATCTATATTTAGGTGTAACTTTTTACTGATAATCAAAAATCGGTTACAGGAAACAATTGGGAAAACCTGCTGTCCAACACAGTCACGCATGGTTTCCACCCAAACTGAATTTGATGCAATGTTCTTCCCACAATAGAAAAATAAAGTGCAGCAGAGAGTCATAATGCATTGCAGGCAACAGATTTTAAAAAAAATCTGGTTTAAAAGGTCTCCTATGCAAATTAGAATGGGCTTTTACATTGTGCTACTTTTGAAGTGTTAAAACTTCCGTTGCCTCATCAACCCATGGCAAAAGAAATGGAGGCCTCAAACTTTACACCTTTTTATTTAGAAACCACATTCACACTGTGGAGCAGTGTGAGAAAGGGGGTGGGGAAAGACTCCTTCAGGTTTTTCCCCAACAAAAAGTAAAACAACAATTATTCACTTAATTGGTGATAAGATTGTTCTTGCAAAGTACCAGCTTTTAGTTGCCATTGGTTGACGTAGGTTTTGATAGTCCTCACAACACCTTTTCTGTTTGATTTCCGGGATTCCATATGGGAAAAAAAAGTAAGAATGCATTTACCTAGTCTGAGGTGAGTTCTTTCCGAGGAGCTATGTAGGCAACTGGTGAACCAATACTGGAGAAATATAGAAATGAAAGAGATGGTAGACAAGCATGATTACAAAGGGGGAGTTATGTGAAAAGATATGGGACATAACAGTGAAGGACATGAAGGAGGCTATTTTGAAACTGATATTTCAGGAGCCACAGTTGAGCAATCCATGTCAGCCATAGTTACCGAAGAGACAAAAAGAAGAAAGGTCACTTTTGCAAGTTACAAAATGAATATCAGACATGGTATCCTCTGTAACAGGAATTCTCTGATTAGTGGAGAGCCTACAGAGTGGAATGTTTCAACTGAGTGCCATGGTTACCTGTCAACAAGATCTTCCACAGTCCAACCGTTGACTGAAATGCTCCGTATGACATGCTAGTTGTAGACAGTCTTTATACTGAAGCAGCCTCTCAAACACATAAAGTAATGTAAGTTGGCTCTGCACAAAATTGCTCAACATACAGTATACCTAGAATAATTCAAGATGGAAGGTAAGTTTTCATATAGTAATAAGGCTGGCGGGCTTTTATATGCAAGGAAGAATTGATGGCAATTTAAGTCAGGGAGGACATAGGATGAATCCATCTTAAGTTAATTATGTGCCATCAAGTTGGAACCAACTCATCGCGACTCTAATAGTAAGGTAAGTGAGATATTTAAGGAGTGGTTTTACCAGTTTTACACCTACAGTGAGTTTCAACAGCTGAGTGGGGAGTCGGAGCCTTTTCTCCAGAGTCCTCGTCTCTCACTGTATCCACATCTCTCCCATCTCTACCCCACTGGAAACTAGCTACACTGGGAATATGATTTGATGTGGTCCATCAAGGAATGATAATCTCACAGAAGAGCCTTTGTGAGCCTGGCTTACTCACTTTGGATGTCTTCACACAATGTGTCCAAAGTGTGCACTTGAAAATATAAAATGCAAAAACAACAAACCGTTATTCAAAAACGTGACTGACTTGTACAAAGCATCTGGGTCAACTGTAGGTTCCTGATGAATGTACAATTGGTGAGAAGCCCAGATTTAGTGTCATATAATGTGAAAAACAGCCCTTCACTTCACACTTCTTTCATTACCAAATACATCACAAAACAAAATGCAGAAGTTAACAATTCTTTCATTCATTGCAGCAGAAAAAAACTGATTAAATCCATAACGGAAATTTAATTCAGTTTCCCAATAAGCATCCTGATAATTAGCTTTTAGCAGGTATTCGATGGACTCTCCTGTTGAGAATATCATATAAACAACAGCTATGACATCCTTTCCTCTGGCCAGAAACTAAGCAGTTTATATGCTAGGATGTATAAACACACAAATCTTACACACAGTACAGGCTGAATTTATTATTCGTTTATCTATACTAAGTGGATAAATGTAATTGTGGCAGGTAATTCACAAACTTTAAATAGGTGACACCATTTCTGCACAAAAGGAGGTGAGTACTTGTGGGAATACTGGAGAAAAAATGACTAGCCTGGGCCAGATGAGAGATGATTTTATAAAGAACTGGGATGGGGTTTGAACAACTAGATTTGTAATCTCCAGCGCTCACATAAAGCACTTGAATTGACAGTGTTCAAGTGACCAGTATGAATACCTAAAAATTCAGTTTTACTCATGGATAGGGAAGAAACAAACATGCCCACTCACTGAGTTTTAAAAAAAACTCAAATAGTGGAGACAGCATGAAGGGACGATGACCTTTCCATTCTGAGAGCATGTTCTATTCACAATCACCACTTTTCTCTTAACTAAAATGTTTGGTTGGGCAACAATGAAACATACAGCTTAAATTGCCCATGGTAAATGGATTGAAGGCTTTGGTGCTTTGAAGGGGTCTGGTTTTGTTTTCAAAACTCAAAAAAACCCCATCACTATTTACCTCACAAACATACAATTTCTGCTCGAGGAACATACACTTTATTCAGCTTTTTATGTCACTTTTTTTCTTGCCAAAACCACCAGCAACCTCCAATTTGTGTTCCTTTCATGGCAGCCTTAAGGTAACACATGCTTCCAAAAGCAGGAACATTTTAACAAGCTAGAACAATATGCACTTCAGGTCTCCTGCCAAAACCCTCTGACATAATGAGCCAAGGTTTCTCCTTACATTGAACTGGGACCTCCTGAAATTATTAGAAAAAAATCAGGACAAGGCCACATGATCCTCAAAACAATACAAATGCAGGAACAGGTGAGGCCTTTATCAGACCATTAAGAAAACAAAACAAAACAAAAAATAAAGCGAGCTTTCGATGATACTACATCTTCCTCAGGCTGTGCACCAAGTTCTCACGGGTAGCTCCAAAGTTATAGGTTAATATTAAAGTCATGTTTCTGTTACCCTGCTTGTTTTCCCTAGCCAAATAGAAACTCTTTGCATTTCAAATGAAGGGGGAAAGGGGGAAAGGAAAGGGCGCAGAATGCTGGCCATCTTTTGTTTAGAGAGATGGGTCATAAATTCCAAACCACTGGCTAAAGAGGGGACTGAAAGCACACCCTTCCCACATAGCGTCTTACAGACTGGAGACTACAGCGATCTCCATCCAAGAAGCTACACCTGGCCCCCAACAGTGGCCATAAAACTTTTGGGATTTTAATATAAACCTATAATTTTGGAGCTACCCACGAGAACTTGGTGCACAGCCTGAGGAAGATGAAATATAATTGAAAGCTCACTTTATTTTTTGTTTTTTGTTTTCTTAACGGTCCAATAAAGGTATCACCTGTTCCTGCACTTGAAATTATTAGTGCTCAATGTTCCTTCATGTCTCAAAAGGAAGACACTTTGATTACCTGTTTATTACCCTGAGATGAACAGAGCTTGGCAAATAAATTGGTTGTGCTTTCTAGATCATTAGTAGGAGAGACAAAACACTCCTCAGGGCTATGGTGGAGCATCAGAAATATATGAGAATCTGAAGGGTGGGAAATGGCTGAGCAGTCAGTCCTTTTTTTAAGACTTTTGAGATTTGGAGACTTTTGAGAAATCTTCATTTTGACTTGCTATCTGCTTGATATTCTCCCTTGAAATCCATGCCCCAGAATATTTAAACACCAAAAATTTGCCTGGCATAACCTTTCTGGGCACTTCCTGTGCTAACTTACACTTCCAATCATTTCCATTTAACTTCATTTTTTCCTCTGGTCTGGGATTTCTCTTTGTGTTTGCCATCTCTGCCTTCTTTCTCATCTTTTTGAAAAGAGCATAAGAAATGGCTTTGCAGAGGAGAAACTCTAGAGGTGGGTGGGCAAAGCAGTAGGATACGTCCTTCTGAGAGCCTTTTTCCAGATTTATATAATAAGATTAAGAAGTGCTTTATTGTTAACTCACATCCTTCTCTGTATTCAGGGAATAATTCTTCTAGGAAAATAAATAACTGTGGGGATTAAGACTAAGTGTGCCAGAGAACTCTCTCTTTACATTGTGCTACTGACTGTGGTCTGCTAGAGGAAAAAACTGCTCAGTAGAGCTGCCCCAGAGACAAAACACATATATTCAACTACAGAGTAGGAATGACACCACATGCAACCGGACTGCAGTATGACTAGCACAGTGTTCTCCTAAAAGATCCTGTCGTGGTAAGTTGAGAACTTTTCCAAAAAAAAAAAAAAAAAATGAGAAAGGAAAGCAAAATAATAAAGTCAATGTTAGTGATTGGTAAAGAGGAATGAGAATTGATAGCAAGTAAAAGGCTAGCTGGCAATGTACTGGTTTAGGAAGGGGCACTACAGTTGTAAATGTGTAATAAAAAAGAAGAGGGTGAAATGCTAGATCTTTCCTGTCTCCATAAAAAGAGATTTGTAAATGTATCCTGTCACAAATCATACTAAGAAAAATCCATCAAGTGTATTAGAATACACCTAGCGCCTTCCCATTTGACAAGAAGAGTGGGGGATTAAATAATGGACATTTGCCGTTGAACAGTGGTAGAAATCTATGAGCTCGATGCTTCAAAATCATGTATTTTGTTCATTAATACTGAACAAACAAAGTCTTGTTCTCTTTCTCAGCGGGGTAGACAGGTCAAGACCCATACACATAAAAGCTATAATTAAAGCTACAGTAAAACACAGCATGAATGATAAGAGTGTTCTCCTCTAGTAGAAGAGATTTTAGGAGTATACACTCCTTCCTTTTGTTGAAAGTAAATTGAATTCGCTCATGAGTCCTAATCTCTTTTACAACAGATTAACATGTCACATAATTTATCCTGCTGTGAAGGCAAGAGGACAAACATAGCAAAAACAAGGTCAAGCATTATTTTAGCTGTGTCAAAAAAAGAGACTCTGATAACTGAAGCTTTATACATGTGTTAACACCCAACTCTCTTCCAGAGCTTATAAAAATTATTGGGAGGTGCGTGGTTTGCAGCTCTCAAGAAATCTTCCAACCTGCATGACAAGTATCCATGCTGGCTGAAAGTTTCTGGGAGTTAAAATGTCAAGAAGTAACTTTTCCAAGTTCTACTCTCCACAATATGGTTTTGCTGTACAAATGTATAAAATAGTCACAGCTGCAGTCACAGATTAAGATAATTTTAAGCATTAATTTATCCAAGTATTATTTCAATACATACAGCTAAGAAGGTGTTGTGCCATAGCTATGGTCACCTATACTAAGAGCAAGGTAGGTAGAAAGCCAGGAAAGTCCATCCTTTACTGTGATGGAATTAGGGGGAGCGGGAGAGGGCCAAGTCTGTATTCTCAGAACACATAAGAATGTTTCAATCAAAAAGGCACTACATCTAGATCCACATCAGGATCTAAACAGAAACTATGCATTCAATTCATCACCCAATCAGCATGCTATGAAAAGTATGGCATCTTTAGCTGAAATTACTATCATACAGGTTTAAATACTACTACTACTACTACTACTGCTACTACTACTACTACTACTACTACTACTAATAATAATAATAATAATTTTCAGATTCAAACTGGTAAGACTCCTTGAACATAACACACCATAGCAGTAACAGAACAAAAAAATGTCTGGATCATTGACATTGCAGTTCCAGGGTATGCCAGAGTTGAAGATAAAGAATTTGAAAAATTAACAAAATACAGAGATCTGGCAATCAAAACATCTCACTTCTGGATGAAACACACTTCTGTGGTCCCCATAGTCATTGGGGCTCTGGGAACAATATCAAGAAATGTCACACAGTATTATAAGCAGTTGCACATCTCAGAAAAATCAGTTACAAAAAATGGCAATATTAGCAAACAGCACACATACTGTGTCGATATTTAACAGATACTTAGCTGATTCTCCACACAGGAGGCACAGTGGGGAATCGAATTCCCAAACTCTAGCTTCACACCCAGGTACCTAAACCTCTGAGGTATTCAAGTGTTCTCTGTGCAGGTTAGGGATTATTTGTTAGAAGCAACTGCACGCACTTTACCTTTTTAAAATCAAGCATAATCCTTTACATTATGTGACCCACAGCAAGGAACATACTGGAGGAAGCTAAAACCTAAAACATCCGGGCCTTCTCCCACAATGAAAGTTAACTTCTCACATTTTCTGCCAGAAGTCACTGGTGGTTAAAGGCCAAAACAGGGGCTACGTGAGTATCATTTCCTTCCCCTTTAAAAACAAGAAGTCGTCATAGAAAGACCTGAACGTCCTGAACATACCTGCAGGAACAACAGATTCTTTCCTGCCAGAAAGCATGCTTCAAGCTTTTTGCCTGGCCAGCTGAGTGGGAAATGGCTGAAAGCTATACTATTTCTCCCCCCCCCCCCCCCAGTCCTTTACTTACATCTGGAGCTCCCTAATGCTGCTTTTGGCATTATGTGGATTTAAAAGTTTAGAGAATTTCATGGAGAACAGGACTATCAAAAGCTATTTCCCAAGACAGTTAAACAGAACATCGCACATTTAGAGACACCATATCCATTTGTCCATATAATAGTTGAAAGGTGATGTAAAGTGAGAAGGCTTTCTGCTGTAAAAACCTGTTGGCTTCCTGGAAGCATCTCTGGATGATGTTAGGATGCTACACTGGATCTGATCAGAATTTATTTTGTGACTCTTCTTGTGTGTTTACGTAAGACAGTAAAATAGGAGGCTTAAAAAAAAAACCCACCCTCTACGGCTGAGAAGACTTCTGGAGCAACTTAATCCAAGATCAGCACATACAAGAGGGTCCCTATTTGCAATCTAAAAGACATGTTGCAACACAAACAGAAATAGGGATGAGTACAAGAAAGTTGACACCAGCCTTTTCACATACAAAAAAATCCAGAGTTCTCAATGACTGGCTGGAAGGGGAGTGGTGGAGAGGATCCCATTGGAAGTGGCCCCTCAGCACTGTTGAACTCTCCGCCCACCTATCTGCGTCCACTTAATGTCTTTCTGGGAATGGCAGTAAAGAGCAGGGTACCTTGCACTACAGTGCATCATTTAGGCTCCACAACCTGTCAAACATGTGGGACTTTTCAGCATGCGGATTGCATGGACAATCCTTAGGAGTTAAGCAAAAACTGAAATGTCTGTGGCATAAATCCTATTGCTAGTCCCAATCACATCAGGCCCACTATGTAAGATATGCCATTACTGCTGAACAGTAAGTCAACAATTTTGTAGTTTCTATGAACTTAACAGGCCTACCCTAGTTGGGACTAGCAATTGGATACATTGGGGGAGGGGCTATGTTGGAGGATACATCTTGCATATTGTTCATGCGCATACTTAGGCTCCGAGATTTTCCTATGTGACTTCCGAACTATTTAGGTCCACCATATATTTGACCTGCAAACTCGTATGCACACAGCTCCCACCTGAAAGAGAGAGTAAGCAGCTGGAGACATACCATATTGCTTGAGCTACTGCGCTATAAAGACTAATCTGCACAAACACTGTGTAAACACTGACACTGACATGCTGGAATGATTGTACAAATGTTAAATAACATAGAGGGATTCACCTGCCTAACATACGTTTAAAGAGCTCACACTACCCTATATATACCGTATTTTTCGCTCCATAAGATGCAACTGACCATAAGACGCACCTAATTTTTAGAGGAGGAAAACAGGAAAAAAATATATTCTGAACTAAATAGTGGTTTCGTTGCCGGCGGTGGGAAGCCAAAGAAGATTCCCGGGGCCTGCTGTCGGGCTTGGGTTGGGGTCGGGAGGGTAAAAAAAAAGACTGGTGGGGGGGAGGAGGAGGAGGCTGGAGAAAGAAGATGCTGCTCTTCGTGGAGGTGAGTGAGTGAGTGGGGGTTGCGCCACGTGACTCAGGCGGCGTGTGCCCGGCAGCCCTCCCGCCAGGTGGGGGGGAGGGGGGGATAGGATTGACACAGCAAATATCTGCCTCGTCGCCCACGCGGAAAGGAAGCTTGCATTCGAGGCACCATCGGGGGTGAAGGGGTGTGCGCGTGGAGGGGCGGGGGGGGGACGTCAGGCGGCGGCCCAGCAATCGCAAAGGGAAGTGAAGGCGGCCGGCTAGCTGGCTGACTCGTGCACGCATGGACACGCGCTTCCTGGCGCTCCATAAGGGTGAGGAAGTTCACGCGGCCGCCGGGCAGGTAAAGTGGCGGAGGGGATTTTCTACGTTGGCTTAACGAGGGTGAGTCGGGAGAGAGGGGTGTTTTTTTTTACAGTATTCGCTCCATAAGACGCACACACTTCCCCCCCACTTTTTTTGGGGGGGGGGAAGTGCGTCCTATGAAGCGAAAAATACCGTAAATGCATAACACACACTCACTCTCTAAAGGACTGATTGACATGACTTTGTTTCAGGACTTCAGAAACAAACAAACTGAATATTAAAACACAAGAGTATTCAATTTAATTATAAAGAAACGACAACAGTAAGCCAACTTGCATTACATTCTCTCCACTTCAGACAAGTTACATTGTTCTCCACAATGTTATATAAAGGCAAACTACATGTTTTTAAAAAGGAATCAGTGTCCAGAACTATAGTGAAACAGTACATAGTCATTCAGAACTAAAAATGGTATCTTTTCATTGCCCATGAAATCTGTAGGCTTCTAGTGCCTTCTTTGCAAGCCCTTTTCGACACAGGCTGCACAAAAGCTTAGCCCTAGAGATGGGCACGAACTGAATCACAAACCAGAAAAACCAACAAATTGGGCTGGCTTGTGGTTTGGTTTGCCAGCCAGTTTGGGGATCACATTTTGCCAAAGCAAAACGAAGCATCAACCCTTTTTTACCCTTGGCACTTCGTTTAGTTTGCAAAAGGGGGTTCCCAGCCCCCACTTCCCTCTATCCCCATCGCCTTCCTGCCTGGTCCTGCTGCTGCCACCATACACGGAGACAGCAGGCCCCACTTTCTTTCCCAGAGCCGGGCCTGCTGCCTCTGCGCATGCACCTGCTGCCTAGCTGATACGCAGGCGCATGCTCCGAAGCAGTGGGCCCAGCTCCTGGCAAGGAAGCCGGGTTCACTATCTCTTAGGATTGTGGTGGCATGGCAGTGGCAGCAGGACCACGCAGGGAAGTGATGGGGACGGGCAGCAGAGGAGGAGACCGGAAGAGGCAGGTCCCGCCTCACACAAACCAGAAAAACAAACCGCAAACTGTTTCACTTTTCTGGGGGCGTTGTGGTTAGCCACAAACCATCACAAACCACTGGTTCTCCAGTTCATGCCCATCTCTACTCAGTTCTACTTTCCTTCAATGACTGCTCATTACAATACGCAGCAGGAGCCATTTTTGTTCCCTAAAAATCCCAGTCAGATTAGATTGATGTCTAATCTTAAATGTCATTTCTCCAGGCTTCAATTCCTTCACCTAAGTGGCAGGGATTTCAACATTCATTGCAAGAACAAAGGCTATCAGAAGTGTAATAATGAGGCAGTGAAGTGCAGTTTTGTGTTCAAGACAGCATCTTTTTCTACATCCCGAAACATGCAAAAATTATTTGGCCAGTAGCTAAAATAAGCAAATAGCATACAAGCTCAACCCATTTACAATTTGAAAAAGAACAGTGTTGACAGTATTATCGTACAAACTGTTCAGTGGCCTCTTCTAAAAACTTTATATATGTGTGTGTGTGTACCTGATGTAACCATAAGGCGAATTCAGTGATTCTAGCTGCACAACGTATCATGTTTTTGCATATGATTTCCCAGAGGCTTTGACCACGGTGTTTTGATTCTTTCAGTAGAATGTATACATACATATAGTGTTCCCTTATAAGAACTACAGTGAAATGAGCAGTACAGAATAACCAAAGGAGTAGATTTGTTAAACTGTGAGTCTTATCCTCACATAATCCAGATCTGAAAACTGAAGAAGTTAAAGAAAACTAGACATGGAGAAGTGAACGTAACTGGCCTAGAGTTCAATTGCCTCTCCCACCCCATTCCCTCCACAGCAGAACTTGTGAAAAACAACTGAAGTATTTCCTTTCACCCAGGTGCCTGATCCACTGCGATCTTTAGGTAACCGCTGGCGAGAGAAAAAGATCTTTGAACTCGTCTTCAGCAAGAGAGAGGCACTGCATTTTGCTTTGTTTGGAGCTGAGTTTAATTAAGGCTTCAGAACGATGCTGGTTTGTAGCAACTCGAGAGGCTTCAGATTGCACGGAGAATCTTTTTAGCCTATTGCTTCACTGTTAGTCCTGTAGGCCTGCTTGCGCAGATGGGTCTCAATCTCCTCCCTGAATACCAGCATTCCCAGGTGAGAGTGAGATGCCTCATTCATGGCTTTAGACTGGATGCACATGCGATATTGCTCTGGAGTCAGTTCATCCGCACAATGCTTCTCATGCCAGAGGTGGAAGAGGCCAGGCACTGGGGTTCTGACCACAATGAGGTCACCATGCAAGTACTTCCGATAAAGATGGACATCCTCCCCACCCCAGCCTTTGACCTCCAAATCAAACCCACCTGCAAGAGAACAAAAAGAGAACTCAGAAATATTGTACTAACAAAGGGAACAAAGTTAGAGCAACAGTCTTCACAGAGAGAAGATGTGTTGTTTTCATCACTCACATGCCCTATATTGTGGTGCATCATAATCCTACCCAAAGGAAGATGCACCAATCTTCACTGTCTGTGTATGTGTTCAAGAGAAAGTGCAAGCAAATAAAAGAGAAGAAAATTTAGACACACTGTGAATTCAAATAAAAAAGATATTACATGCTATAAATTAAGTTTAAAAATGAGTCCTTTGTCAGAAATGATGGAAGCCTACAGTCCGAGACTCTAATTACCCAAGTGTCCTCAACATGTCACTCAAGGAGTCACTTTGTAACTGAGAGAAGGGTCCAGCAACATAGATACTGTTGTCTATTTTAGCTGGGAGCACTCACTATTTATCCTCACCTGTGAAAAAGTGAAATAAAAGACCGACTATCATAAACACTCGACACACCAAATATAGTCATTTTGTTTAAAATTATTTACTACCTCAAACATAAGAAGGCGGCTAAGAATTCTCATGTAAGTGAAAAGGTTCCGAGGTAAAAGCTAACAGCACTGCCTATTCCTTCCTTTCCTGCGGACAGATGTCATAATGGCTACATCAATTTTGGATGTGGCAGTTCTAAATAATTATCCTGTGTTGCATCCAAACCAGTCTTCTTCAGCCAGTACATTCTACTTCTTTCTGCATTTCTTGTCACATGAATGATAGATCAACTGTAACAAAGTGTAATTTCTTTTCTCATTATGGGACTGTAATACCAACGTTCTGCATTTTATGTTTTCTTTAACTTTATTCATTTGTTTTAGCACTTCTTTGTTGGTCACTCTCTTGGTCCAAATAATTCTTACCATTCTGTGCTAAAGCCACATTTCAAATGGTTCCAGATGCCCATGTGAAAAGTTCAAAGTTCCATGCTATGCAGGAGAACCAAGAATACATAGCACTATGCAATGCACATACTCAAAAACAATTTTATGTTTCTGTTGCATACTACATTCTTCATGTTAACAAAGCTGCTTTCGGCCACCTCTATTCTGACCTTCACTGTACTGCTAAAATCCCATTGTCTACTCCATTAATTTCCTTTTGTTTTGTTTTTGAGAGCCATTCATAAATTTTTATTTTTAAATTTTATAAAAAACACACGCTACAACATAAAATACATAAACCAAAATATAAATCAATTGTGTTCCCCACCACCCTACTCCACTAATTTCCAAGAATCTTATATATTCCAACATACACTGCACCTTCATTTTGGATATTTAACTCAATTTCTTGGCTACTTCCATTTTACTGATTACCATGAACTCAGTATCCTTAATGTTCATTTTTAGACCACGTTCATTGCTTACTTCATGGACCTTACTGAATGACCTCTGCACACCTTCTAAATTCTTAACCACTAATTATATCATCTGCATATTAGATATGGCTGATAACCTCTCCACTGATTATGTTATGACAGTAATCTGAAGTGCAAGTGTTCCTCTGAATACATTTTCAGAGTACACATTGAAAAACAGCAGGGAGAGCTTACATCTTTGTTATACTTCTCCTCATAGTTCCATGGCTTCTGATGTTCACCTGCAGCTGCAAGATTTTGTTGCCAGTACACATTACCAATTATATGAGTATCTTTTGAATCAGGACTTTTGTTTACCAAAAATTCCATTGGCTCATCACACTGAAATGTGTCAAAAGCTTTCTTGTACTGAATAAAGTAAGTGTACCTATCCACATCCCTCTAACAGCCCCTCTCCTATCGGTTTTAATACCCCTGTGAAAACATTACAGAGTCCAGGAGCGCTAACATTTTTTTTTAGCCACACTTTGGATTTTTATATTTACAATCTAATATCAACATAATAAGTTCTGTTGGCTTGTTATATTGAAATAACTCTTTAATGCAATCACTCTACAGAGTGTTTTTATTCTTTATGAGAAGTATCAGACAGTTACTGGCACTTATCAGTAGTAGACATTGCTTTTTAAATATGCCTCCTACCTCCTTGATATTTTCATGCACATTTGAAGTTATGAACCTTCTCTAGATTTTCTATTTCTATATAGTGTTTGGGCCACTGTTTTTTCTTGGACTTCCCTGATGTTGTTTCAAAGTTCTTCTGCAATTCTATAAATATGACATAGTCTTTATTTTTCCATTTCCATCTCTCTTCTATTAGCGCTAATATTTCTCCTACCATCTACTTTTCAAATTTACATTGCTACTTTTGAAGTTGCTGTTGGTCACACCTACCAATGCTTTAATTAGTTTAGGACAAATAAAATTTACATTTGAGAACATAGTCTTATTGATAGCTTCAAGAATCCCCCTGCTGCTTAACAAACACACATCCAGTCAGATTACCTAGTTTTTAAATTTCTGCTCTCTTTTTGGTTTTACAGTGGTGCCTCGACTTACGACCGTCCCGACTTACGACCATTTCGAGTTACGACCAGCTCTGGCTGCAAAATTTTGCTTCAACTTGCTACCAGAGCTTCGAGTTACGACAGGAAAAAAGGTGGGGGAAAAGGCGGGGAATTCAAATGTACTAACCGTTGGTCGGCAAAGAGGCTGCTTCTTTGTAGCTCTTTCGCCCCAACGGTTAGAGAGTGTGCGTTGGAGGAGGCTTGGGACTGCCTGGTGCTGCTTTCTGCTTCTGAGTAAGTACATTTACAGGGTTTTGCAGGGTGGGTTTGAGCTGGGGGGGGGGGTTATGTTTCTGTGCTGTGATGTTTTTTGGTGTGTCTGGTGTTTGTTTGTGTTTTTTTTTGGCCCCAGTGTGTTCCGATGGGGGTTGCATTTTTTTTTTGTTTTTTGGTGTGTTTGTTTTTTGGCCCCAGCGCATTCCGATGGGACTTGCTGGGGTGGTTTTGTGTGTGTGTGTGTGTGTTATTTTTTTCCCTCGGCCCCAACGCGTTCCGATGGGGCGTGCAGTGTTTTTTGTTTTTGTTTTGTAATTTTTTTTCCAGCTGGAACAGATTAATCGCGTTCCAATGCATTCCTATGGGAAATGGTGCTTCGACTTACGACCGTTTCGAGTTACGACCATCATTCCGGAACGGATTAAGGTCATAAGTCGAGGCACCACTGTACTATTTTATATTTAATTTCTGGCAAGCTACAATGATGACACAAATATGATCCAAATTTAACCTGGGGTTAATTTTCATTTACTTAATGCAGTTTCAGTACCTCTGATATGATATAATCTATTTGATTCCTAACAATACTAGTCAGTGCTGTCCTGTAGAGATTTCCATGCATACAATCTCATTGGTAGTAATTTGAATCTCATATTGGTAACTACAAGTTCTTCATCACAAAATTCCATTATTTATTCTCCATGTTCATTCCCTGTGTTCCTAGTCTGTTTTGGGTTTTTTTTCCTTTGTTGTCTTTCCCAGAAAATCACCATAGACTCCTTTCACTATCATAGTATTAAAATCCTGTTATGAAATTTAGATGTTGCTTTTTTCTATGTTGTATGACAGCTGTGAGTTCTTCACTGCATTTTCCCAGCCTTTCTTCATTATTTATAGCAGTTGGGGCATGTAATTGCACAATAGTTATGTCTGTGTGATTTCCTTTTAGCATCATCCAGTTTTGAGTATGGAACAAAGCTGGTTA
Source organism: Intellagama lesueurii (assembly GCA_037013535.1). Lineage (NCBI taxonomy): Eukaryota > Metazoa > Chordata > Lepidosauria > Squamata > Agamidae > Intellagama > Intellagama lesueurii. Next base: position 160,753,124 of record JBAJHW010000003.1, on the reverse strand, counting down.
GCAGCTACACCTACATTTATTGTTACTACAATTGCAACTCCCAACAGTGCTGTTCATCATTACTGCTGAAATAAAACATAGAATGCCCAGTAGTCATCTGTACTTTGCCAGATCCTGGCCAACCAACTTCACTTGTTCCATAGTCATCCTTTTAAGTTCTTCTACTATACTATGTATTTACTGTGCTACATGCACAGTTCATACATTCCAAATCTCTATCCAGAGATTTCTGGCACCTCTTGCCATCTGAAAGAAGCTAGGAATTAAGGGACTTTAAAATTTCTGCCTAGCCATGGCAATCATACTTGGAAGTTACAATGGTATAGTCTTACATTGCTTTTCACATCTCAGCGCTACCTTTATGCCCACGGTTTTCCATAAGAAAACCTGGCTGACATTTTTCATCTTTGATGCAAGCATTAATGTCACCCATGGTCAGGTGGGGGTTAGAGGAGATTTAGTTCGCCAAGATTCCACTGGCCTCCTGGTCAAGATCCTCCCACCCAAAGCACTGGCTTTCCCAGGGATTTTGTTAATTAATAACCCCTGCCAAAACCACAGTGAGACTGAGGTATTTGGCTGTGCGCTGTTCATCAAAGTCAACCTTCTCTGAAAAAAGCACCAATTAGAAGCTCTGCAAAAGGCTGTTCACACAGATGCCATCTTAAAAGGGAAGTGCACAACCATTTCACTGGCAATGACTAAATCCTATTCCTGAAGGGGAAAAAAATTGTTATTTACGGAAGAGCTTCATGCAGCAGTTTCCCCAGAGAGGACACATAGAGGCTGAAGTCCTGCCCAGTCTCCACATGTATGTATTTTACAGGAAAACAAGAGCGTGCATACCCATTCAAATATTTCTTCTACTCCCATGTCCCACCAGCAATTAAGGAAAACTGGCATCAGCCCCTGCAATTTCAGCCAGAAAACCTAACTGTGGCCAAAAAATTCATTCTTGAAATCAAATACTCTGAATTAAAGGCTGTATCTTAAAAAAAATTGCTAAGCTTCTCTAGATCTAATTAAGCAAGAAAACAACAGTCAAAAGAACACAAAATATTTTTTTTCTGGAGGTAGAAGCATGGACAACAAACTATGTTCATCTGATATATCATACGGAATGGATTACACATAAGAAGGAATGATAATGATAAAAGGGCACCCCAGTGCCTCTTTTCTCTCTCCATTTTGTATTTCTTTGGAATTGCCCCCCCATCTCAAAATCTCCCCTCACACTCAACCTGCTTTATTTGCCTCCTCTGGTTATGACTTCCCTACCAATTGCTCCACTTACAACGTCTAATTCGTTTAAGCTGTTGGGGAACTATGGATCTACAAATCTTATATGGAAAAAGAACTAAAAGTTTAGAGCAGGGTCACCGATACTTTATCTTACAATAAAGTGGAGAGATGAAAATACTTCTGATTTAAAGACACTGTATTCAAAAACAGCACACATACACAGAGTACAATAGAGGTGTGTGGATACCATTGCCTTTGATTCTGTCCAAATAATTTGCCTTATAAATTACAACTAATTTGCCTCAAACTGATCAGTAGCCTGTCCTTTTGATTTTTATCCAAATACATAAAATATCTGCATATAACTACATATGTCTGAATGATGAACATAAAACATGGGGAAAATAAAGGGCTCTGACCTGGGATTTGGGGGAGGGGGCAGGGATAAACTCAGTGCCATCTACTACTGCTTGACCACCAGTGTACTGGCAAAGCTCCTACCAGTTTCTTTCATTCCTTCCCAATCGCCGGCTGGGAGCCATGCAATTTAGATGGCTGCTATATCCTATTCCTAATGCTACTGTGACCTACCCCACTCAAATCCTGAACAAATTTCACACACACAGGCACTCAACTGATTGGGATGAGATCTGCAATTTCAAAAGAAAAGAAGAAATCCTTCATTTCTCTCTAACCGCTGAATATGAAAGTCATGCAAATGTCTCTCTATTTTGAATGTGCTGCCCTCGCAAGATGGCTGCTGATCACATGGGCAGACCAATTCCTTCCCAGGAATTCAGTGATTGCCATTTCCAGGAGAGCCAGGGTTTTTCATTGATTGGCACCTGAGCTATGGGTTTCTTTCCGCTCTGACTTTCCTGGTATTGGTATTCTATTACTTCTGTTTTCAAAGGTGAGAGGGTTTTAAAAAAGTTCTTAGCCTTTTTAACAACTGAAGTTCCAAAATAATATTCTGTGCTTTGAAAAGGCCTGCACTGATTTGACCCATTTCTGATTTCAAAGGGACAAATATTCCTGCTTTGATTCAGAATCCAAATACATTTTTAAGCCAAAGCACATTCTTACTTTACAATATTGTACAGTAACTCAAAGGCAGCCATGATTACAAAATTCAGTTCAGCCACAAGGGGGGGCTAACACATACATAAATATTTTAGTATATATACAGTTATATATACATTAAAATATGTATACACATGTTTATGTATATAACACACACATACACAAATGAAGCTGTTCCAATAACTTATATTAAAAGTGCTGAAAAAGACAGAAATGATAAAAGAAGCAGGTGTGGATAACTCATTGGTTCCCCCCCCCCCCAAACCTGAAACAACAGAATGTGAATATGCAGTATAGGTGATTAGGACAGAAGGTCCTTTTGGGGGGAAAAGCCTACATTAGTACATTGCTTTTCCACATGAACCATTTCCCCTGAAGAAATGCCAATCTCACTCGTGTGCCTGAGCAGAAATTCCACTGGAAAGCAAAACATCCCTATCAACGTCAATTAATAAAACAGATGGTATTTTACACAGTCCTAGACAGATTTATCCATCTTACCAATAGACAAGAAATCTGTTCGATACTGGCAAGTCATCCCAAAGCCGAAATCTCGCCAGAAACCAGAATCCTTTTTGTGTACCTATAATTATAAACATATGCATACTTTAGACTTTTGCAGGTGTCTCTCAAGAATGAGCAACAAAGCTGCACCTGAAGCAAGTTAGATTGTTAGGCAATTCCACATTCAAACATACAGTCCACACTAACCAGCCCTCTCATTTGACTTCAAACTTAAACTTCTCAGAATTTGTCCCTCAGAGTGCAAAGTGCCAAACGTATGACACTGAGGGCAGGATTACAAATGACAACTGAGACAGAACTGTTGCAAAAAAATGGCAATATCACACACAGTACCTTCTCTACTCCTCCATAATATGGAGAAATGGAGAAATTGATGACAACATATGCTTTGAATAGTTTTCCAGTGGGAATTCCACTTGGGCATGTTTTTCATCTGGATTTGGTAAAAAAAATGGCAATGGGCTGAACCATTACAGTAAAATATACAAAATAAATGAACTCAGGTGTCAGTATGTTTGGAATATAATCCTGGCAGAAAAATCAACTATAACGGTGAATGTGCTCAGCAAATTGGAAGTGAAAGTGATGACTTCTTACCACCTTGATTCACTCTGTGGAACATATTCACAAAGACAGGGATAAACTTTAATTAGTAATAAATAGATAATCTAAAAACAAACTGACTATTAAAACTAAAAACTAATTGAGTACTGAACTTGTCTTTTTATCATGACATCTTCTTAACAATACAATCACAAATGCTCAGTTGTCTGAACGGAATATGCAACTTTTTATTGTTATTTTGCATGTTGCTGTTACATTACTGGCAGGCCTCATATATGTCATGCAGTCAGGTCTGGAAATAAGTGGACACTGACACAATTTTCATAATTCTGGCTCTGTACACTACCACAATGGATTTGAAATGAAACAATTGAGATGCAATTGAAGTGGAGACTTTCATCCTTAATTCAAGGGGTTGTACAAAAATACATACACAGTCCCCTTATTTCAGGGACTCAAAAATAATTGGACAATCATAAATAAAACGTTCATTTTTAGCACTTTGTTGAGAATCCTTTGGTTTAAGTTTGGAACACATGGACATCACCAAGCATTGGGTTTCCTCCTTTGTGTTGCTTTGCCAGGCCTTTACTGCAGCTGTAAAGTGAAGCGCCATCCAATCAACTTCACTGAATTTAGTTAAATCTGAGCAGACAATATATCCCTATACACTTCAAAATTAATCTGGCTGCTTCTACCATCTGTCATATTGTCAATGAACACTAGTGATCCACTGCTATTGGAAGCTATGCATGCACATACCATTACATAACACTCCACCGTGTTTTACAGGTGATATGGTTTGCTTTGGATCATGAGTCATTCTAACCCTTCTCCATACTTTTTTCTTCCCATCATTCTGGTACAGGTTGATCTTAGTTTCATCCATCCAAAGAATGCTGTTCCAGAACTGGGCTGGCTTTTAAAGATGTTTTTCTTTACCATGGAAAGGATCCTACAATCATTCACCACTGTTGTCTTCTATGGATGTCCAAGGCCTTTTTGTGTCGCAGAGTTCAGCAGTGCGTTCTTTTTTTTTTTTTCCAAACGTACCAAATTGTTGATTTGGCCACTCCTAATGTTCCTGCTATCTCTCTGATGGATTTCTTTTGTTCTGGCAGCCTAAGGATGGCCTGTTTCACTTGCACCGAGAGCTCCTTTGTTGTGGGTTCACAGCAACAGCTTCCAAAAGCAAATGCCACACCTGGAATCAACTTCAGACCTTTTACCTGCTTAACTGATGATGTAATAATGAAGGAATAGCCCAAACAGCTTTTGAGTCAATTGTCCAATTACTTTTGGTCCCTTGAAAAAGAGGGGGCTACATATTAAAGAGCTGTCATTCCTAAACCCTTCCTCCAATTTGGATGTGAATACCCTCAAATTAAAGTTGAGAGATCGCACTTTAAGCCCATATTCATTATTTAACTGCAACTTGGATTTATCTTGGTAAACAGACAAAATAACAAAACTTGTGTCAGTGACCAATTATTTCTGTACCTAACTGTACATCAGTGAGTGTATCTACATACATACACAAACACAAGGCAATATACATACCATTTCCCTTCTTAGTCTACCTTAATTTCCACTGCAATAAGAATGATCTAAAGTTTTGCCCTTATCCACATATTCCTCTCATTCACAAAGAAACCCATGCACAACACTAAAAAGAAATCTGTTGCCATTAACTTCAAATAGACGTGGAACAGAGTTCATCTTTGATCACTCTAGCTCTGCTGCTAAAATAAATAAATAAATCCAAAACAGCTCAGCAAGATGCTGGGATTAACAAACACTTTGGGGTTATCATTCATAATTACTGAATGGCCTCTCATCTCTACTAAAATGTCTGTGACAAATTCTACAGGGATCATGAAGGAGATATCCAACAGGGATTAGCAGTGCTTCATCTCCAAAGATGTTCCAGCAAACAGTGCACTCAACTGGCCTTGTTAATGCAGAGAGCAGCATTGTTAAGCTTCTTTTAAAACCCGGTCACTTACCAACTGCTGTTCCACAGGGGGTGGCACATCTTGATTAGCATAGACAATGGCAGGATTATAAAGGCTGAATACTACAGGATAGAAAACTTTCTTGCCTATAAAGACAGGAAAGAGTTGTTACTCTTTGTGGGATATCTTTGAACAGACAGAGGCAGGTGTATATCTCCCTTTTTTTTCTTTAAAAAAATCAGCAATCCATTTAGAAAGAAATGAACCATAAGCAGGCTTGCTTCTTCTGGCTTCCACCCAGGCAACCCATTCTATGCAATAGCATCAGCATGGGACTAGAAGAGGAGGGGAACAACAAGTAGTGAAACATATATTTTTAGGTACCGTGGTTTAGGAATCTTGCTGTGGAACCAGAGGTTGGGAGTTCAATTCCCCACTGTGCCTCCTGGAAGGACAGCCAACCTATGTGGCCTTGGGCAAGCAGCAGAGTCCCAGGGCGCCCTCAGAAGAAGGGACTGGACTGGTAAACCACTTCTGAGTACTATCTACCTGGAAAACCCTGAAAAGGGTTGCCATAAGTCAGAATTGACTTGACAGAACCTGATGATGATTTTACCAAACATGATAATCAGAGGCAACTGGGTCCAAGAGGCACCCTTGGTTATGGTATTATATGACATACTTAAAAAAAAAAACCTGTTCCACAGAGGCAGGCCATTAATTCGCAGCCCAATCTAGATCACAGAGATTCTGTGAGAATGGAACTGTGGCAGGGGAAAGTACAACAAAATTAACTACTCCCTCATTAAAATTCAATAGTGGCTACCAACAGTTTGATAACTGTTTTCAACATAACTCTGTGAGACATGGAAGCACATTTTGTTTCTGATGACCAATCCAGCAATTTGTGACAAGTCAGTACTTTCTTTCGTCTATACAAAATTAGGGAAACAATTTATCCGTCCTGTCCACAAATAAAAAACAACAAATTTGGTTACTGTTTTTATTATACCACCAAAATATCAGTTTTAAAACAAGTTTTTGAGTTTGCCTGAAAAGTCCTAAAGGACTTGAAACCCTAACCCTTTTAATGATATTCTGCTGGCCTGAGAAAAATATTACCTAGGGATAGGATATAATTTCAGTACACGCTACCCTCTACCTCTGCCATACTCAAGTCTCTGGTCTTGAGCAGGTCATTTGTCTCTCATATGCCCCCGCACAATCTCTGCAGTAGTGGCAGCCCAAATGCCCCAGGGAATTGGCACATAATGCAGATTACCCTCTAGCATCAGTCGTGTGCATCTCCACATGGGAGGTCCTGTTCAGCTGTCATGGATGCCAGCAGGGACAGAGCAGATATAAGGAGCAAGGAACTGCTTGCATCAAGGGAAAAGAGTTGGTGGAATCTCCTTTTTTTTTTTTCCTTTGAAGCACCAGCTACTCTGGCTGCCTACCTGGCTCAGCATTCAAACGGCAGCTATTTAGGAACTCAGCTGTAAAATAAATATCAACATCACAGAAGAACATCAAGACTTCGCCCTTCTCCCAGGCTCGGGCTCCCACATCGAGTCCTCGGCCACGATTGAATTCCTCGTTCAAAGAAACGAGAGTATAATTGTGGAAGTTAACTTCTCTACAACAGGAAGAAGAGAGAAGGAGAAGAGAGGCATTAGGTTTTCAGTTCATAACATTCCAGCTTGGTAGAATGTGTGTTGTAAGCATATGCACAATCTGAACCTAATATCTCTTATGGAGGGGTTTTGCCATTATAGAGGCTGCACTTTGGAAATGCTCTAAACCAGATTCAGTTTGAAGGAGAAGGAACCAGGTGCCAAAGAAAGTTTGCACTGAAACCACTCAGGATAGACTGTCAAAATGCTGGTGGCAGCTCGGCTTTTTCTTTAAGTTGCTACATTGGATTTACTGGTTTATGCCGATCCAAGTTGCACAAAATTACACAACTGAACTATTTAGGTTCAGCATGCTACTGGGAGTTCATTTTTCTTCCAGACTGAGTGATTTAAGAGAAACAACAGAACACTGCTCACCATTAAATTTTGGACTAATATAAGGAAAGTTAGTGACATTCCCTCTCAAGTTCTTCCAGTATTTATTATTCTCCTTTTTTGTATTTAAAGACTTTCACCAGTGAGACACATATTCAAGTTGAACAGAAAAATGCCAATTTACATACATCACTGTAGGCACCTTTTAAGGAAAACTCAAAAGCTGCATTAAGTGCATGAAGAATTGAATGTAGGAAAGACCTCCCCAGAGACACTTAATGCACACACAGCCATTTCTCCCTAAAACATGATTGGAACCATGCAGATGAGTACCCCATGTCCACTACTTAAAATCTAGTATCCAGGCCACTGTATCCTCACTGTGAAATGCTTTCCCTAGGAAGCCCTGCCTGGTTTCATTACTGTTGGTGTTTCATCACTGGATAACAACACAGCTTTTGTGGAAAGCTTTGAATGATGGTTAACTGCCATCATTAACTGTGATGGCAGTTAACTGTGGAACAACCTGCCCATTGAAATCCGCCTGGCACCCTCGCTGGATGGGTTCAAACGAGTATTAAACACTTGGCTCTTCTGCCAGGCTTTCCCTGAGTATTAGGGTTTTTTGAGATCTCGGCATCCCTTTTACCATCCTTTTTGCCATCCTTTTCATCATCCTTTTTACCACCTTCATTGCCATCTGTTTTAATTTATCCTACTGGTTATTATATTTGTTGAATGTATGTATTATTTTATTTTTTATCCTGTTTTGATATTGTACTGTTTATCTTGTTGTTAGCCGCCCAGAGTGGCCTGGTTGCCAGATGGTGCGGGGTATAAATCAAACAAACAAACAAACAAACAAACAAACAAACAAACAAACAAACAATTTCTTTTCTTTTTCTTTTTTGCACCGTTGTCCAAACCAATTCCATTTTGCTGGTTGTTGTTTTTTTAAATGAGATTCTACTTAATCTAATTTCATTTCTTCATATTACTTTTGTATGGTTTTCAGCCTTCAGCTTCCTCATAAGAGAAAGGTAGAGTATACATACACATTTTAAGAATAAAATAAATAAAAATAAAATAAATAAAATAGACCTTAGTTACATGCTCGATAAAAGCATGTAAGTAGTAACATTTTATAAGTTATCACCTGTCCCACTCAGTGGGAATCCAAACCTAAGAAAAACATCCCAACATTATACGAATGGTATCCTTTTATTTTTACCAAATCATTATGCCTATACTTTATCAACTCACCGAGCTACTGATTCTAAGATGCTCTTGACTTCTGAAAGTCCTTCATGCCCAAAATATACTACAGTGAGATGAATCCGCTTGTCCTGATTAATGCATACCTCCCTGGAAGAGTAAAACAACAGGACCTGATTACTGCAATTGCTCAGAATGTCTCTCAACCAAGAGTTTTGCATTTACAGTAGAACCCCACTATCTGTAGGATCAGTGTCTGCTGATTTATTTATCCGCTGCCTGAAATAATAAAAAAACCTCAGAAATGTGTATTTATATGTATTTCCATGGTGTATTTACCAGAACTGGCCACTAAAGGGAGCCAGAGACCATGTAAATTATAATGTTATGTGTTTTTCAGCAGGGGGGGGCTTGGAACCAATCCCCCACAGATACTATAGTTCTACTGTAAAAGTAGCAAATATCAGACAAAATAAATGTGTACTGTTTAGAAATACATGCACCTCTTGCAACCTAGAATCAATTTGAATAATTAACCACAGTTATTTTGTTTACTACATTGAATTACAATACAAAGAACTCCAGCCCTCAATTTGTCCATGTCTTTTGTCCATCACTGTCCCTTGAGAAATAGTTGAGTGTTCAAACTACTATCTTGATCAATGAGATTATATTTTTTGGTATCAATGGCTTTTCAGCCTTTTGGCTAAGATCAAGTGTAGTATCTGAGATTTGAATAGCATCTTATACATTTTTTTTCAGCTGACAAGAGGATCCTCCAAATAAGTTGGAAATGTCAGTATTCTATTCGATTATTATGTATGAGACGTTTAGCTGGGGTAATTGCTTCATTAAAAGATTTATTGTATTTGTCTTATTTTGGAAGAAGCCTACACCAGCTGACGGAGGACCTAGTATCTGATGCACTTACCTGAAATTTTGCATGAACTGTGCAAACACTTCCGTTCTTCCAGCAAGGGGAACAATAATATTTATTATTGACCTGGAGATGTCAACAGTTTCACTCTTCACTTTCATCAAGGGTCCAAATGGACGAAACAGTGTGACATGCCTGTATTCCATATCCTCTGCCTTCTTGTAGAACAATTCATACTGTGTCCCTTTGTCTCTCTCAGTGCGGTAATAACCTTAAGAACAATTTACAGGAGGAACGGATTTGAGTCATGGATTTGAAACTCAGTGACACTGCTTCACAAATGACTATACATTCTGAGGAACAGGTCAAGATTCAAGTTAGCCTTCAGCCAAATTTTACTTCAAAACAAACTGGGGACAAGAAATGACAGACAAGTGATAGAGCACATTCCTCAATGTTTATAAGATCCCAGATTCACTCCCTGGCATCTCTCCTTGAAGGTTTTCAGGTACTAAAATGGGAAAAGACCTCAGCCCAACCCTCTGTATGCTACTGCACAGCCAAATCAATGGAACCCTAATCTGAATTTGCACGGCAGCTCTGAAGCTATTCCTGCAGTAGGAATACAAACTGAAACTTTATGCCTCACCAAAAGATCAGCCAAACTGCTTCTTGTAGACTCTGCTCGGCTAGGCTGCAGGAACCTGCTCAAATTGAAAGTCAGGCACATGCCTTCAGTATCTATTGCAGATTTTTACTGACAGATTAAGGTGCTTAATAGGTCAAGTCCTACACTAAGCAGGAGATGCTATGGCTCAACTGTGTTAAGCCACAACTAATCCCCTTCAAGAAGATCAATATTTTAAAGTGAGTTTACTGACTTTCATATAATAAGCCCATGTCACTGTAAAATTTTAACTCACATCTTCATCAAATGAAGCTTTCAAGGAAGGTTTCAGCCTAATTCATATTACCAAATAAAACTATTTAGGTGGTAATCATTTATTTAGTAACTGTAACTTTCCTATGAGGAAAGACTGAAAGAACGGGGCATGTATAGCCTTGAAAAAAGAAGACTGAAGGGAGATACAATAGCACTTTTCAAATACTTTTCAAATACTTGAAAAGCAGTCAAACAGAGGAAGGGCAAGATCTGTTTTCGATCAACCCAGAATGCAGGACACGTAATAATGGGCTTGAGCTACAGAAACTCAGATTTAGGCTGAATATCAGGAAAAAATTCTTAACTGTTAAAGCAATATGACAATAGAATCAATTACTTCGGAAGATGGTGAGCTTGAGGCATTCAAGAGAACATTAGACAACCATCTGCCAGATCTGCTTTGATTTGGATTCCTGCATTAAGCAGGGGGTTGGACTCAATGGCCTTATAAGCCCCTTCCAACTCCATTATTCTATGATTCTACGATTTCCAATATCTCTTCAGGGGGGAGGCGGGGAATCATCACTTTTTTATGTTCTAGGAGAAGAAAAGAGCAGGGTGCTTGGAAGCAACATCATTCATTTTTTAGGTAGTTGCCATTCCTTAATTCAATCTACAAGCATTCAGAAGCCCGGCCAAGGGTAATAGATTGGGCAATTATGGGCAACAAACTTGCATTGCCTCACAACAACGACATCATTTTAGACATCATTGAAAGGAAGTAGTAGCAAACCATTTCCTAAAGTCAGAAACCACCCACTGCAAGGAGGTAGATAATTCCTTCTCTTTCAGTTTCCTTGATGGATGTATTGGTAAATCAACTGTGGTAGATCTATCTGAAAACTATGGTCCTTCACAGAAACTGTACACATCCTGTCCAGATGGAGCCTTCTGACTTCAATATTGATCTAAATGGAAGAGGTAGGAAGATTATTCTCAGGGAATTGTTTTGTGCAGTGGTGTGGAAAACTACCTCCTGAAATTCTCCTATTTGTTGGTGGCGAAGATGTGGAGACTGCTTCTCTTGGAATGTTCTCCAGAGGGAAGAGAAATTCTCGGACAGTTTTGCAGACTTGGGGAAGCTCATCATTCACAATGAAAGCCCAGACCCCATGCTGTACCTTCTACAAATGCCTTGAATGTAGTGTCATCCTAGGGCTGTGGAGTTGGGATGGAAATAAGGATTGAAAGACACTTCTGACACATAGATAATTTTAAACAGTCATCTATAATTTACTTGTAGGAAAAAGTAGGAAAGTAGGAAAAACCACTGGGCTAGCCAGGTATAATCTAAACCAAATCCCTTATGAGTACACAGTGGAAGTGAAGAACAGATTTAAGGAACTAGATTTGGTGGACAGAGTGCCTGAAGAACTATGGCTGGAGGCTCGTAACATTGTACAGGAGGCAGCAACAAAAACCATCCCAAAGAAAAGGAAATGCAAGAAAGCAAAGTGGCTGTCCAACGAGGCCTTACAAATAGCAGAGAAGAGAAGGGAAATAAAATGCAAGGGAGATAGGGAAAGTTACAGAAAATGGAATGCAGACTTCCAAAGAATAGTAAGGAGAGACAAGAGGGCCTTCTTAAATGAACAGTGCAAAGATATAGAGGAAAATAATAGAAAGGGGAAAACCAGAGATCTGTTCAAGAAAATTGGAGATATTAAAGGAACCTTTTGTGCAAAGATGGACATGATAAAGGACAAAAATGGGAGGGACCTCACAGAAGCAGAAGACATCAAGAAGAGGTGGCAAGAATACACAGAGGAGTTATACCAGAAAGATCTGGATATCCCGGACAACCCAGATAGTGTGGTTGCTGACCTGGAGCCAGACATCCTGGAGAGTGAAGTCAAGTGGGCCTTAGAAAGCATGGCTAACAACAAGGCCAGTGGAGGTGATGGCATTCCAGTGGAACTATTTAAAATCTTAAAAAATGACGCTGT